>CM054410.1:94659896-97059896 GCA_028858755.1 Ara ararauna
AATTTTCAATGGGAGTTCAGTGGAGACCCTTCACATGGCCTTGCACTGGATTGTTGCTGTTGGAGTCTGAACTGTACACCCATGCTGGAAAGCCAAGTTCCAGCTGACTCTGACTGAAACCTCATACTTCACAGATCCCCCAGAACCAAGCAATAAAGGTCCATGAGTTACAATGCACATTTTTCGAGTCTAGTCGCTGAGTTTGTTTTTTTACCTGTTCTGTTTAAGATCAGATTATCAGAGAATAGTTAATGGCTTAGGAGAATACCTTCTATCTATAGCAGCTTTGAACTGGTATATTCAATTAAAATGGAAAACTGAGGCACCTGACTTCAAAAAGTGTGATCTTATGTAACTTTTTAAAGTAATATATTAGGTATGAGAAACAGTTGTCCTGGAAGGGTGGATGATATGGTGCAGTAATTTGTGATCTGCTTTGCTGTTGTTTGTAGACAGGGGAAAAATTAGTAAAGTGCTTACCTCAGCACACTTTTAGGCATTTAATAGTTTTTACTGTTTGTACCTGGAATTTATGCAAGACCTTCCCAGAAAAGGGTTCACAGAAACAGATTTCCGAAGTGGTACATTTGGAAAACACCTTGAAAATAATTACTGTGACAATTTTAGAAGCTCTGCTAAGAAACTTAGCAGCATATTTCAGTGGCTGGCACTGTCTTCTGATATATTGGAAGTTCAAAACCTCAAAATTATGCTCACAGTGGGAAACTGATCTCTGCAAGTCACTCCCAGCATCTCTCTGAAGTATGACCATTAAAAGGGCTGCGGTGTTTTCAACACATCTGTACTTATGGTTTTAATGCCAAAATCTCTCTATTCTAATTTTATCTTTAGCATCTGAAGAAAAGTGCAAATAGAAACAGATGTCTTTTGGGAGAAAAGTATTAGCGGAAACTTAAGAACCAGTCCATATTCTTCATGAATCTGTATTTTCTCTGTAGAGTTTGAAGGGTCCTGATTTTTGCACAATTCTGTTGAAGGGAAATTGTGATTGCTTTTTAACAAGAAAATGCTAATGTATTTGAAACCAATGCAGAGATGATGCTGTATCAGGAAACACACATTACTTTTTTAAAAAATTAGAACTTGTCAGTCTCCAAGAGAAGGCGGTGGCAGCTGGCTGCCTCATTGGAGAGGGACAGCTTTGACCTGCCCAGCAGCCACTCTTCTCAGTGATAGGAATTTCAATCTGGGATAAAGCCATGTTAATTCCTTGGCTGCTAGGACAGCCAGTGTGATGCATGAAACTACTGAAGATGGAGAAGATGAAAGGGAAAAGGCAAGGCGGCTTAAAAGAGGGTACACATAAAAGTGTGTCTGTAATGGTCAAAAAACTGTGGGTTTTTTTTCAGTTGAAAAATTCCAGAAGTTGAGAGGGAGACATTAAAGATGGCACTGCTCAGTGAAGAGAGATGCGTGTTTTCCAATATACTCGCTTTCTTGGTCTGTATCACATTCATGCTTCTTCCCACTCAGTCTCGCCTCTTTCTTACTTTCCTGACTATGTAAAAAACATTAAAAAGTTATGAATTAATGGAAATTACAGGAGAATGAATTAATGGAAAAGCTCTTTCTGTGGACTTCTATTGCTGTACACAAACATGCCATCTTAAGAGAGACATGAGTTATTCTGGTTTGCAATCTTCATTTTACTAATCCGAATGAGTCTTTTCGATTCTCCTTCCCATCCCTCTGGGAGTGGGGGGCAAGAAAGAGGGGGGGAGTGAGAGAGGCTTAAACCATGACAGTCATTTAAATATAGATGTTTCAAATTAATGTTGAGCCTTGTGTGTAAGCTGCACACGGGGCAGTGACTCCTGAAGGAAACTCAGTATTCCAAACAACCTTGTAACCAGTAAGAAAATGAGAAGGAAAGAACTCTTCAGACCAAAGATTTATAGTTAAATTGTTATTTTAGTATATTTAGATGACTATATATGATATTAATTTATTAGAGAATTCTTTCTATGCCTTACTGTGCTTATGTAGAATGCCAGCTTTCTTTCATTCCTTGTTTCAATTTCATGGTTAAAGAATATTATGCAGAACTTTAGTGATCTTTCTAGCCTCCTTTATTCACAATGATAGAATGATTTGAGACATTAAATAAAATTCCTTTTTTTTCTTTTTTGTGCTAATCATAATGAAATGCAGATGTTTGGTGTTCTCCATTTTTATCAGTGGCTGCATTTCAGGAAGTTACATACACCAGAAGAGCTGTTAAAAGTATAACTTTATTCCCAAAGGCAGTCCCTTCCAAGTGCATTTGGTCTGAAAAAACGTTTGTTTCCCCTATTTGCTCACAAGAAAGCACACAGTCAAAAGGCTGGTCATATTTGTGTTGTATGATCATTTGACCTTTCCCCCCCAAGCTTAACCAAAGTATCAACTTAAAATTAAACACATTGTTGCCCCATGCTACTAATTCCAGATGCTGCGAATAAAACAAAAACATATCAGCCCATGGTAAGATTTTCATTACTGATACCCTCCAAAATAACTGAATTGTCAAGGGTTACTGACCCCCACCTACCAAAGAACAAGCTCTCTCTTTGAGGTCCTGAGAACAAGGATATTCAGCTTTGATTGACTTCAATGAAACTGCTTAGGTTAAAGTCAAGTTAAATGACAGTTAAGTATCTGATGCTATTCCTATAAAGCTGATGAGGATTTTACCACTGCCAGGCGGAGGACCAGACTAATCTGGTAAAGGACTTTCTTATACAAAATGATATTTAATAGCAACTTGATTTGAAAGAGGAAGTCCTCACCTTCAGACATATTCCTACACATCAGCTGTGTCATGATCATGTCCACATGCATGCTCTTTGAACGTGGCAATGTGCAGGAATTTATAGGAACTTGTCATTTTTTTCACTGAGACTGATAAAATATAAATTACTTCATCTCACCCTGGGGCAAGAAGCATCCACATTCACAGTTACCCCAGCTCAGACAGCAAATGGTAGCTTGCTAAAAAATTACAGTAAAATCTGATCACTATGGTTGTGCTCTTCTGCATAACTACAACTAGACCAAAGCTTGCTTCCATTCTGAGGTTCCACTTCTGAATCAGACCATTGCAAAGAGAAGAAAATATCTGGCATAGCACCTGACCAGAACTGAATGATAAACACCTTATTAACCAGATTACAGTGATGGCATTGTTCTGGACTGCATTGTCCCTATATACAGTGATTTCTTTTTATCATGTAGGGTTGTATTTATGTACCAAAAAAATGTCACTTTTTGCTTGAAACAGCTCTTATCTGACATGTCAAAGCTCTGTCTAAGTCTTGACAAGTCCATGACAGCAGTTAAGGCATGGCTTAACATATGGCTGGTGAGGTACAAGTAAATAACAGAATTAGCAAGATATTCTTGATCTCCTTACAGTTTTTTTGTATGGCGATGACTTGGCAGTATGTAGGTACATGTATGCCTTGTAACCTTTAGCAAGCCCTCAGGGCATTCACTCCAGGGCTTGCTGCTGGTGTGCTCAGGGTAGGGTGCTCCCCTCCTCGCCGTCTGCCAGCATGGTGTGCCTACAGAGTCCCGGCAGCATGAAGGCACCATGAAGGCACCGTGCTGCTGCTGCCACTCCTCTGGACACTGTACCATCCCTGGGAACAGCAACGTGAAGGGCACTTCCAGGAAACCATGGTCATTGCCATCCCTGATAAGTGTGAACCTCACACTCCTGATACAAAAAAATGCAATTTTCAGAGCCACAGGACAGAGCAGGACAGAAGTGTTACTTTCATAGGTGCATTGAAGAGGCTTTCAGGTCATAGGAGGGATATGCAATGCCACAGCATGTTAGCAAAGACAGCAGCTGATTAATCTCATAACAAATCTGTTACAGATAAAACACAAAACAAATCAAAGTGACTTGTTATATAAACCTGGGATTTTTCATGTTTGTTGTTGGTCTGCTGTTACCCAGCTACTGCCTAGTGAGAGAAACAATCACAGGTGAGCACTATCTCATCCAGAACCCTAATTCAGTATGCATATAATAAATATCACTCTTCATTTAGAATCTTGGAAGTTGGTGTTGTAATGGAAAGTTCATGATGTTCTCCTATCATCCATACCTAGATACATATGATCCAACCCAAACATGTATGCTGCTTTAGTGAACTACTTGTAAAAAAAATTCTTTCTTTAGCGTGCATGTGTTTGTCCTACTTTTCTGCTTACATCTACCAAATAAAAGATTATACAGCCTTGCTACAGAAACAGAGCCATACATTGTTCCCTGAAGTCCTTTCTTCTTGTGATGGCTAAGGGTAGGGAGCTGCGTCACATACACAGCAGGAGCTGTGGGTTCACTGATGTTTAACTAATCAGTAGCTTCATTTGGCTGTTGCCTAACATTTGTTTTCTCTGTTGATCTTCGATATTTCCTTGCACTTGTGGTATTTTTAATTTTATTAAGAATGGCTGGTACCAGGGAGGTTGGAAGTAGGCTAAAAAACAAAAAATCCACAGAAGGATAAATACTTCTGAAGGCACGCAGAAATCTCCAGATAATTTTCAGATTTCCAAAATTCAAATCAACGTTAATCTAGGAATTTTCCAGTATGAGAGGAACAAAAAAGTACAAAGGATTCATGATGTTTTTCTCAGGGTAACAGGACACTTGCCCTACATATTGCATTGCTATCTCAAACCTTGGCTAAATTTACTACACTATATGTTATTAGATGTAGATTTTATTAGATTATTTTTCCTCGCTCACTTTTTTCTTCCTCATTTCACAGTCTCTTTAAGACTCTGGTTTCTCTCAGTTCAGCTAAGTCAGAAAAATCAGTACAGCTTTTCGTCTGTCATTTGTAGACAAAACACCCTAAAATATAAATTACACAGTGGAGCTATGTAGAATGATCTCATATGCATGATATTCACATGCTTGAACTTTTCATTAAAATTCTGTTTGCTAAGAACTAGATCACTTCTGTTTACTTCCTGAACCAAACTTTAGGGAAAATAAAAAAGTATCCATATTGAAATCGAATGGAATTTTTAGCTTTGCAGAATTCCCACTTTAAAAGATCCGCTGCAAAATGTGTTGGACTTCCACAGAGAGAAACCCAGGAATACTGTCAGTAATCTGCACAAAATATTTTCTTTTTGTAAGACAGAAAGAGAGAGGCAGTGCATTGTCTCTTGAAGTGTTATAATGGCTTGGTAATACAAGCCCCAGAGTGCCTTAATACAGTTATAAAATGGCTCTGTGTAGCTATAAAAAGAATAAGTAAAAAGGATAAAACCTTTTGAATAATTTCCAAGTCTGCATTACAATGTGCTTATGGCATTCCCTGTAATTACAAACTCATAATCAAAGAATGATTCACCACTACTAGTCCATCAGACTTCTTGAGTTCACAGGGCAGTTAGCAAAAGAAAAAAACCCAAAAGAATTCAGGAATTACCCATCAAAAAGAAAATATCCTCCTTCTTATCTATTGCTTTGGGTCATGGAGCGTGTAGAGCATGATACTTCAAAAGCCTCATAGTACAGATGCATTTATATTTAAGTTTAAAACAGTATAACTCTACACAATTTTATTCTGACTCAGGAAGTTTCAAAATGGATGTTACTTGCTGCAGCAGCAAATGTGTTTGCTTCAAGAAATCATTGCATGCTTGAGAGCAGCTGGCCAGTATTGTGTTGCATGAAAGTTTATGACCTGTTCTGTTATGTTCAACTCTTATTGCATTGTTGGTAAACCATCCCTTCTCATCCCTTTTAGAATAAACACTGTGCTTGAAAACTCTCGCTAGTGTATATTTCTAGTTATTTCTCAGGCTTTTCTCAAGGCTTCCTGAGGCACTTTTTTTTTTTTTTTTTTTTTTTTTTTTTTGAGACAAAATCCCATTTATTTCCAGTGAATGGCCATTCCTATTCCATGTATGTAATTTGTTTGCTGTATTTGAGGCACACTCATGTTCCTGATACTGCATTGTTCAAATCCTGTCACTGTTTAATGCACAGAACACAATTTTCATTAGTTTTACAGAAGTCAGAGTTTAAAATCCAGATTGAGATATTTGGTGACCAAATCCTTCTCTAGACACCTTAATCAAATCTGATTCAAGCTTTGAACTTCATTGAAACTGATACCAGTGCAGTATTTTCAAAGCGGAAAAATCCGTGCAATAATGGCTGTGGATAATTTGTGTAAAAATGTGCATTTCCTTTTGCCAAATGTCACATTTACTTCTGTATGGTAACGTCATTGCTCTACTTCATAGCATAATTTATTCGGTACTTTTCTGGAGTGTGACTTCTATCATTGCAAAGAAATGCTGAGCTATGAGCCTTCTTTAAGGGACTGGACATATTATCAGTCACTCCCGGAGAAGTAGAGAGAATAATTTCAAGACCCTTCTTTCTTTTTAGTTAATGCCACCAATCCACATGGCTGGTTTCACAGCCTCCAGACTCAGAATCCATTGTCTTTTCCTTTAGTGATTGTAATGGTGCTATTTTCCTCAAAGAGGTCAATTAAAGCCTAGAGAATAAATGGACACAATTCTAACATTTTGCAGTTTCATGATCTCTTAACAAAAATGACAGCTGGCCATTGTAATTTTATTTTCCCTCCTAGAGAAGCCATCATGCCAGGAACCAGGGCTGATGTCACCACAAACTCGTGGGTGGGCATTCATCTTTTTCTCTGCTTAGTGTAATATCTGGCATGTGGGAGACCCTGCTGACAACTTTGGTTCTTAGATGCTGTCACTGCACCAAGTCTAAATAATGATGGAAGCTGTAAACAAAGGTATCTGATAAGAAAATTAGGGAAACTGCTGGTGTGGAGGGTTATTAGTGTGATATGAATGACCCCAAAATGAGGATGGGACCTAAAACAGAAGCACATCCTTATCTTCTGACCAGTCCTCTCTGATTGGGGTCACTGGAAGGAAACTGGTGTCATGCAGCAGCTGGGACCGTTGCTCCACGTACATGGGGAGGAAGAAGTGAAACGCAAGGCAAGTACTTATGGTGTAGCTGTAGCTGTGCTGAACGTATACACGTGGGAGCACATGTAGCCACCCACATACAAGCAGATTTCAGGCATTTTTATAGTGGAATTTGTAAGTAAAAGGAGTGAAAGTAATTTACTTATCTATGTATATGTTTGTGGACATAGCAAAATACAGTGCACATGTGATACACTGATCAGTTCCCAAAATCTCCCAGTTGCCTTAAGAAAGCAAATTCTACTACCTCAGTACTTCTAGTGTTAATAGCAGGAGTAATACCTTCTAACCAATGTGACAGCTATGAGCAGAAGATGAAAGGAAAATACATTAAAAAATCAAGAATTGACTGCAGGAGGTAGAATAATGAGTCACCCATATGGGAAATTAAAGTCATGAAATGTTTGCCTGTATCTTACTCAGCGAGTTGCCTGGAAGGGTAGCAATGAAACTTCAAACTATAAAAAACTGGCCTGATTTTATACTGCATTACAACTGAAAATCACAGCAGATTTCTCAAAACAGGCCATAGAAGACCTGCCGAAAAGCTGGGCAGTGCCATGATTCTTTCAGCCAGCAGGACCAGACCTCTGTGTCCAACAACTCAATGAAAGCACAGTGTGGCTCTCCTTGCTGCTGGCTGGCCACCATACAGCTGCATTTGCAAAGCCTCGGCTGGGAGGCCCTGCTGATAGACCACAGTACTTTGTGCTCATATCCAAAGAAGTCATGAAACAGGAGCCTGCAACTAGACAAAAATACAGAGTAATGAAATACTTGCATAAGTTTGGATGTGAGGCAATAAGACAACATCAATAGTTTTTTTGTTCATTGGGTCCTACACCAGCATCTTCCAGTAACCTGCATCTTCTGGCTTCTAGTTTCTGGCATGGATTTTTGGCAAACTTAGTTTCTCTTTCACTCATGAGGCATCTTAGGTTTCTGCTAAAACCGAAAGACTCTACCATTGATAGGATACTGAAATTGAACTAAAACAAACTCCTCCATTTCTATGGTCAGAACAATCCTGAAAAGTTTTCCTTTTCATCTTCCTAGCATGTCTCAGACCCAAGTCAATCGCCTCTTTTAAAAGCCCTTATAAGAACTCAGCAAACTCTGGAAAGATACAGAAGGTAGGGTTCATTCTTAGTGTGTTGGACATTTCCAGAAAAAATATCTGCCTCTGAAGCTGGTGTTTAGACTATGCTCAGAGAGAAATTGGGCACTTCTTGAGTACAATTAGTTTTGTCCTAAAAGAGACAATCTGAAATAGGTCAAGTTAATCATGGGCTGGAAGCATCTGTTCCTCGCAGTTGACTACAGAGGGTACCCAAGAGATACTAGTAAATGAAACTCACCTACTCTCACTCTTTCTGGGTGCATCTCTGTTAGAAATGTAGAGAAACCTAACCTGTCTCTATGAAAGATATTTTTGATTTGAAATAGGATAGATAATGATCTTGGGACTCTGTGCCTGTTTGAAGGCTTGCTAATCCCCCCCATCTCAGTTTATTATGCTGAGCACAGATTGTTGGCAAATTGGCTTCGTTGCAGGTGTATGTAAACTGGGTTTCTGTACTATTGTAGGAAGACTTACTAGCACAAATGGGCAGCAGCTTCAAAAATCCTGCCTAGCTCTTTACTTGTAAGGTACAGACACAAATAGCTTCTTTGTTCCTTTTTTGATTGTCCCTTCTCTGAAGACAGGTTAAAAGGAACGTATTATAACAGCCTTTAAGTCTCCTGAACAAATTTTTCCAATCAGGAACTGCAGCCATTTACATTGAGCTCAGGAATATATCAGGGTCAGACTTTTAGCTTTTCACAGATGTCAGGTTTTTTGCAACAAACAGTCGGCAGTTCTGAGCTTTCCTTGGCTGAGATTACACTGTATATATATACACTTTATACTCTTAAACAATTTTTTGCCCTTTTTTTTGTCTGAGTGCTTTCTTGCTAAAATAATTGATTTCTTCATTAATGACACGTAGAGAACCTGCTGGCAACAGTGAATTCCCAAAGGCCAGGCTGAATGAGCTATAGTCTCCAATTATATGCAGACTTCCTGCAGATATGGGCTTTTTCTTTGGCTGGTCAACATGCACACTTCCTTTTACATATGTGGTAATAGTGTGGGAAAAAAAAAGTCTGAGAGCTCAGTAGTTGCATTAGGGGCCCTATTATTCCCTTTCCTGGGCTTGTCACAAGGATTGTCTTGCAGGAAAAAGATTTCAACTGTCTCATCACCTTCAGTGAGAGTGCTGCCTGCACTGCTCAGCTTCATAGCCTCAGGATGTGCCTGGTCCAAAAAAAAACAACGCTCTTTTTCAGGCACATCCGAGGGAATTTATTTAACCCTGGTGTCTCCTGTGACATTCCAGCTCTTGCTGTTCTCCTGAGTAAAGAGAGCTCTGTAAGCATGGATGCAGCATGCAGGGCACAGGCTAGAACTTCCCCCACCAGATCTCCCACACTGCCTGTGTGGATGTGGGTGGGATGCGTGGCACCTCATCCAGATGTCTCACTTCTGTGAGATATGATTTATCTTTCTTCTTGGATGAAAGTACTACTTATTTTATATATTATTACATGGAATAATTTTTTATACTTTCTCATTGCATATCAGTTCACAAAAGAAAAAATTCTAATGTTCATGTAAACACAGATGAACATGTAAATATCTTAAAAGAGTACACTGATGTGTAGATCTGTCACTTTCTAAATAGCAGCTTCTGAGTCTTGAGTTACTGGTATTGACACTTACAGTACTTTCTGGAGAAACTAAATGTACAAATGTAATCACCATGTAAAGGTTCAAAACATTTAGTGCCAACATAAAATAAAGTGCTTGAGAATACCATCTATTTTTCCTTAGTTAAAAATAAAGAATTTAATATAGCTTAAAAATCTCCAGCTTTCTAAGCCTATGAAATCTTTAATGTGACTTCAAGAAGAGTTCAGAACCTGATTCCCAGTACCAGCTCAGCATTTCATGTTCTCCTGCAAACCACATAAAGGAAATAAAAGCGCATACCAATAGCATTCATCCCTTTCAACTCTTCATCTACTAACACAACCAAGAACAGCATTTCAGATTATGCACACAATTGCATTTCTCCTCTCTTATTAGAGTAGAAGCTTTCTGCAATAGCTGCTGACAGATACCTGACTAGTGTTTACACATAAGGCCTTCCTTCTATGCACAAATTTCTGCAACAGCTCATATAAAGAAGAAAAGGTGTATTCACACTCCCTACTGGTAATTAACTGATTAGAAATGCAAAAAAACTTTTCAGTAACATGTCATCTTCACTGCTGGTAAAGCTTTGGGTCAAATATTCTTCATTTTGGTGTTTAACTGCAGAAGAACCTTATCACTATGACTCTCCCCCTCTCCTTCACATTCCTTCTTTTTCAAGGAAAATGATTCATGAGTGCATTTTGAACATTTGTTTGTCTGTAAGGTTAGCCAATCAAACTTCTCATACACAGAAATTCTAAAGTGTTTTGCTCTTCGTTCACATGTGCAACTGTGAAGAAAGCCTTGATGCCAACAGCAGGAAGCATGAGTTCATAAGATGTTTATAGACCAGAATGGCATAAAATGTAAGAAATACCCTAGTTATTTCTTTTACTAAGTACAAAATGTCATATTTATTGGTCATTTAATTATGATTTCAGAAACAAATTTCTAATGATGGAGAGAGGAGAGTATCAGTTAATAATTAGGGAAGTGAGAAATCTGTATTTACTCAAACAAGTCCAGCCTTTCTGTTTCCTGGATGGCAAACATTAAGGAAATACTGTTTCATAAAGTATACTGTCATATTTCGAAAATATGGGAATGAATTGTCCAACTGGACATGAAAAAGTTTTGGCATTTCAGTGGGGTTGTATTGTTCTGCTCACAGAAATTCTACATTCTGAAAAGTACAAGCATTTTGACCATGATTCACTAGAGTACATGCTTATATTTTTGCCTACAAACATATTAAGAAATACACTACAGATAATGAAACAAATGAAGTATGAAATGCAAGTGCACATTTCAGTGAATTAGACTTGTTGAGCAACTAGGGAATACCGTACAATTTCTGTTCTTCAGAGTGGTCATACTTAATATTTTATATGGAATATATGTCATGTACATTGTTTTGCAATTCCATATTTTATATGGAATATATGTCATGTACATTGTCATGTACATTCAATATTGTTATGAATTATACCTGTTTCTTATAACTAATGCTCAGAAGACATTTTATTTCTATTTAAACCCTGTTGGTCTAAAGTTCTCATTGTTTATCATCCTTGACTCTACAGAAGTCATGCTTACCACAATTCTTAAATAAATGTAACAAGAAAAGAATTTTTAAATTTTCTTGTTAGTGTTATCATTGTTCAATTTGATTATAAAGATGATACTACAGATAGATAACTAATTGTAATCTGTAAGAAGAAGATTCTTTTTCTAACACAAGTGTGGAAGTGACCTCTAATTGTCTGCAAATATACATCAGAAAAATCTACAGAAACAAACTCATTCATTGGCAATCACAAGAAAGATTCCAAGCTAAGCAGTCTCAAGAGCTTCATTATTTCTACACTGAATACAGAACAGGAAATGAAGGGGGTGGTTATATAAATGAGTGTAATTCTTTGGGCAGAATTAAATTTGCATGATTAGGCCAAACATTATACAAGTAGGTCTACTGACTTCATAAATGGCATGCAGACGTAATTAGGATTTCGCAATCCTTGTTTATTAAACTGTCCCCAAACTGCAGATCTGTAAACCAAAACTCCAAATGGTGAGATGAAGTTTGGCAATTTGTATGTGCAGTTTATATGCATGTTAGAAATAGTAATGTTAAAATTAAGATTTTTTAGAGATTCCAAAGGAATTCAAAGATTTTTTAAAACTTATGCATTATGATTTTATGTATGTATACTTATATCACCTATACACACTTTTCAATTAGGTTTTATAAGCAAATTGTTAACATACTAAATCCTTTATACACAAATAGGAAGAATAATACATGAAGCAAATTTCCATTAAACACTATCATAGAATCATAGAATAGTTAGGCTTGGAAAGGACCTGAAGATCATCTAGTTCCAACCCCCCTGCCATGGGCAGGGACACCTCACAATAAACCATGCCACCCAAGGCTCTGTCCAAACTGGCCTTGAGCACCGCCAGGGATGGAGCATTCACAGCTTCCCTGGGAAACCTATTCCAGTGCCTCACCACCTTTACAGTAAAGAATTTCTTCCTCATATCCAATCTAAACTTCCCCTGTTTAAGTTTGAACCCGTTACCGCTTGTTCTATCACTACAATCCCTCATGAAGAGTCCCTCCCCAGCATCCCTATAGGCCCCCTTCAGATTCTGGAAGGCTGCTAGGAGGTCTCCATGCAGCCTTCTCTTCTCCAGGCTCAACAGCCTGAATTTTCTCACCCTGTCTTCATAAGGGAGATGCTCCAATCCCCTGATCATCCTCGTGGCCCTCCTCTGGACTTGTTCCAACAGTTCCATGTCCTTTTTGTGTTGAGGAGACTAATTTTTTCAGGGTTTTCCTGTTCTGGTGTTTGTTGGGGTTTTTTTTCTTCTTTTTTTTTTTTTTTTTTTTTTTTTTTTTTTTTTGGGGGTTTTTTGTTTGTTGGTTTGGTTGGTTTTTGTTTTTTAATTGTGGTTTTTTTTTTTTTTAAACTCCAAAACAATACTTTGGTAATCCAATCCACAGAAGGATTGCTCCCATCTATGTACTCCACAGAAAACGCCCATTGTCCTGGGTTCAGCAGTAGCAGGCATTTTTCTCCTTAGTAGCTGGTGCAGTGCTGTTTTTGACTTTCAGCCCGGGAACAGTGCTGATAACACCAATGTTTTTAGTTGCTGGTCAGTAATGTTTACTCTGACCAAGGACTTTCTGAGTCTCATATTCTGCCAGAGAGGAGGGAAAGCCGGGAGGAAGCAGAGACAGGACACCTGACCCAAACTGACCAAAGAGGTATTCCTTGCCACAGCACGTCATGCCCAGTACGTAAACTGGGGCCAGTTGCCTGGAAGGGGTTAGATCACTGCTGGGGTCGGGCTGGGTATCGGTCAGCGGGTGGTGAGCGCTTGTTTTCTCTTTCTTTGTTATTTCCCTTATCGTTATTATTCTTGGTGGTAGCAGCAGTGGTTTGTCTTATACCTCAATTACTGGACTGTTCTTATCTCAACCCATGGAAGTTGTATTTTTTTAATTCTCCTCCCCATCCCACTGGGAGCTGGGGGGAATAATGAGTGGAATGAGAGAGAGGCTGCATGGTTCTGAGTTATGGCTGGGCTTAAACCACAACACCCATAAAGAAATGCACATTCAGAAGAGTAGTCAGATATTCTGCCATCTCCAACTTGGAAACAAACAGTACAAAGTGTTCATTAATTGGAACACAAGGATTCAATCAAAAAGTGCAGTTGGCCAGTGGGCGGCAGTTCCAGTACATAAAATGTTGAAGTTTCAAAATTTGTTTTTATTCTGGGTTAGAATGAAAAAAGAAACCATGCAAGCATTTTGGAAAAGAATTCTGTTGAAACACTCATTTTTAAATTAAAAAGGTCTGTTTTCTTAATTTCTTTTCTGATGAAAACAAGCTTTGGCTGCTGTTGAAAACTGTAGTGACCAAGTGACACCTCTGCAAAATGCAGGACTTGGCAAAATATTGCAATTTAATAAAAATAAAATAAAAAGCAAAAGTATATGTCATCAAGTTTTCTAGCAGCTTCTAAGACAAAGTAACCAGCAAGATCTCAGTGATTATGCACATAAAATGGCAGTTGTTAAGTGTTACAGCATCTTGGATTAGGACTTTAAATGAATGATCTAAGAATTATAAAATCAGAATACTTTTCTACTTTAAGGAAAGTGTGGACACATCTGAGTAGCACATAGTTCATAATTTCCATTCAGATATTTTGTCAAAATATGAATGCTTTTATCATCAACTTTTCCCACATAGAGATGATGCTGCTTAAATATAATGACAGCGTGATGAGAAGGTTAGTTTATTACTTTCATTAACACTGCTAAAGTCCTTATTCTTTCTAATAGATCAGAAGGCACTAACCCTGGTGTTAGTCACTAAAATCTGCTCACCAGTATGTACCCCCTGTAAAAAAAAAAAGCTTTTTGCTAAGATGTTCTTCATGGTGTCAAACAACTTTAATCAGGTAGCATACATAATTTTTCATATTTCTGATTATTTTTAAGCAACAACATTGAGAGCGTGGTGTCCATATATGTGGATTCAACTGTACACACAATCTAGTGTGTACACTAATATAGTGTGTACACTAATATAGTGAAGAACTAAAAAACTAAAAAATTTACAATCTAGTGCAACCATATGTAGTGGCAGAGCCCTGCAGTGTTTGCTCTGTGTGATGTGTGTCTCAAGCCAGAGTCCAGGTGCCATCACGTAAACAGGAGATCCATAGCACTGTACCAAAACTACAGCTGAACATCTCATGGTGAGGATGTTGCTGTCCTCAGGCACATCTTAGTACTGCATGAGCAGAGGAGACCTTTTTCTATAGGGGATCTGAAAGCTGGGGAGACTACTTTCTAACCTACAAGTATAAATTAGCTGCCTAATCCTAACCAGTGAGACTCTCTCCCTCTACAACTCCTAGAACTAAAAAAAAAAAAAAACCAAAAACCAACCAACCAAACAAACCCCACCAAAAAACCAAAACCAACCAAACAAAAAACTCCCCAAAACCAAAAAGGCTGCATACTTCATTTTTTGTACCTTTCCCTTGGCAGCTGTTGTTGGACTCTCATTGAGGCAGAAAACTAAGTAAGCCCTTAGATGACCCCATGTGATCATTCCTTCATGCTCTTTGCTGGTGAGCATCTCTTTGCTTTCAAACCAGAGGCATGGTATAGCAATACTCAATCTGCATAGATATTTTAGTAATTTGTCATCTTGCCTCTGTGTGCATCTGCTACCAAATGCTCAGAAGTGCAAGTCTGCTCGCTATCACAGAAATTTCTTCCAAGCCTTTCTACTCAGTGATGGCCTTATACTCTCAAGTGTGGGGAGTAACAGATTTTTTAATTTATTTTTTTAATTAATCTTCTCACTGAGGTTGATTGTGTTCACATCTCATATAAGCCATGATCTTTCTTTGAATCCTATTGTCCTTTTGACTTCAGCTGCTATACCAAGGGAAGACGCATGAAGAGGAACACAGGTTTCAGTATGATCACAGCTATAACCTGCACGCTCAGCAGCAGCTCACCAAAGTGTTTTACAAGAGCCAGAACTTCAGAATCATTTCCCTTTCATTCTTTAGTTCAAAGACATTAAGGGAATCAAACCTCAGCTGTTCTTTCTAACCACATACTCTTGAGGGCTTCTTTGAGCATTAATGTTTCCCTTTGAAATTTGTAGCCTTCTTTGTATGAATTTATGTAATTAGTAACAATGATTAGACATCGCATTTTTTAAATCAACAATACTTCGAAATATACCTGAGCTACATATGAGACATATTGTAATGCATTTAGTGGATTGTATGGTCTTTCCCAGGCCTTAGACTAAGAATGCGGAGTTTAAAGTGGGTACTTAGCAGCTGTCTTTCAACATATATGTTGTAGGTGTCATCCTTGCATAAACTACATGAAGTATTCGGTTTTGTTCTTCCTGCAGTATAGGAAGATATAATTTCAATCTGTGTGGAGCTGAGGTGAGCTGCAGACCATTGTGAGCTAACTGCTGCAAGGCAAAGAGAGGTCTCTGGGTGGCATCTGGCCTAGGGGAATCTGCTCTGGCTGAACGAAAGAAGGGATGGAGTTGTTTCTGCCCAAATGAGCTACAGATCCCTTTCTGATAAGAGAAAACCGTTGAGCAGCATAGCATAAAGCTAATATACTCTTATTTGATTAAGTTATGCTTACGAAAAGTTGCTGGCACCTTGTGGAGGCTGGGCCTTAGGGAATTCCATCACCAGACTGAATTTAGGATAATTTCTGTATTTAGCTGCTACTGACAACACCAGTTACCTATTTTTGACATATTGCTAACAGCGTTGTATGTAATTTTGTTGCTTCTTTGTGTACATAAAAATACCAGAAGACAGTTCTTACCTGTATTTCATAGTGCATTTTGACTAAAAAAAGGATAGACCCCATGCTCAGGGATAACACATCGCGAGGAACAATTTCCCATATAATGAAAATTATATGTGAGTTCAGGCTCAACAAAGTGATTCAAGATATTAATTGACAGATGTTAGGTGACAGTAGTCACTGCTACCAAACCCAAAAATCTCAGTTCTGAAGACAGTATTTTAATGTTTATTGCTGTTACAGACAAGTAATATTAACTCTGTCATAAATTCAAACAAATTAGTAGTGTAATGGCTATACTAACCTAAGCTAGGCATGAAAGTAGAGAAGTGCCAAGATGCTCCTTGAAAAATATTTGTGGAGGGAAGAAGATTGCCTGGTGTTAGAAGAGATTGTGGAGGCCATGGCTGTTGCTGGAAAGAGATGTAACTGGTCCTCCTTCCTGCCTCATGCTGAAGCATATATCAGGGAGCGTTGGTGGACTTATCTGGAACAGGAGGAAGAGAGCACTCAGGACTGCAAAGGCTATTACATATTAACATATAGAAAGCTTAGATTAAAATTACACATTCTGAATTTAAACATGCTATTTCAATTTCCACTGACAGGTGTTTAAATCACTGCCTTCCAAATATCATGTGATTAAATCATTGTTATTATGCTTGGCATTTTGAATTCATTTAAAAAAGAATCTATGCAATATCATGCTCAGTGAGTTCAGTTTGTCCTTCTTATCCAGATGTTACTAAGTTTAGCTTTACTCCATTTCTGGCAGTTCTAAATCTGGGCTGGAAAGAGAAAGTTTCAAATCAAAGGGCTGACTCTATAATTTCAAGTCATTCCCGCATGTCTTTATCTTGTGACTATTTAATACATCTTGAGAGGGACACTGTGGTGAAGGATTAGTAGTGGTTGAGAATGACACAACTACTACTACCACAGGTTAGAGGCAGGATGTGTCACAGGTCAGCAGTTGACTGAGTGGTGGTTGTCCTGCTCTGCCAGTTGTACACGCTGGCTCAGAGGACTTATGGCTTCTGAGTCACAAGGTGCTGGTGAGAGATTGACTATGGTGTTCAAGCCAGGGTTGCACAAGATAAACAGTAGGCCTGGCATTGATGCTGCTGAGGAATCAAAACTCTTGGCAGTGACAGTAGATGATCCCACCAGATCTGCTAAGGCAAACATGGCTGGTTACTCTGAGTATGAGCTATCCTATGGCCCCCACAGCATCAATGGGCAGACTACAGGGCTTGCTGGGAGGTGCTGTCAGCAGCATTGGCAGCACCCCTGTTCTCTGTACATGCAAGGCAAAATTTATCTTGGGTTTGTGGCCATTAAGACATAGCTGTTAGTGCCAGGCTTTCTTTTCAGTGTATGGGACTCTTAAGCAGTCATGCTAGAACATGGGAGTAAATTATGTTCAGGAGCTACCTAAATATTATGAAAATGATTAGAAACAAACTCATTCTTTTGCCAATACCATTGAATTTGTGATGCTCTAAGTCCTGCTTGCTGCATTACTAAATGTTGTCATAGATAATGATCCACATACACTGTAAAAGATCTGCCCCCAGAAGTTCTACTGATTTCAGCATTACAATATATAAGGTATAGAAATTATACATATGTTCATACATATGACTATAAACCATATAGAAAACATGCATATATAAAAAGAATTTTAAAAAGTTATACAATGTTTTTATTTCATCCACTTAAATTTCAAGAATATCACACAGCTCTAGGCATGGAAAAGATAACAGCTATACAAATTATTATAGCTTAGTTTGGAATGACTGTGTAATCAGTGAACAAAAAAGCTAATTATGATTATGTTAACAGACACATAAATGTGTTTTTAAGCCCATAGTTATTTGTAACCTTTGAGGCAATCAGCTTAATCCATGATCATTGCAAATGAAACTTGAAATACAATTAGATCCTAATAAGGTTATGGATTCAGCTTCCCATCTGGAAGCAAAAACCAGCATGTTGCTCTCTCAAAGGTTTTTGATTGAGTAAGGCTTCTGGTTTTCTGGCTATACATCTGCTAAGCTTCCCCTTACCCACTTTGATACGTATATCCTCTAAATACCCAAAGAAATAATTTAAAGTACTTCCTATGTGAATGTTTAATCTTTTTCCAAGAATTTTAAATGGCTCTTCAAAACCACTTTTTCCACCCAGTTTCCATGACCAAATTATCTTGGACATTAAAATATACACTGCCAGAAAAGACATAGATTACCAAAGTGAGATTAATGCTCAATTAGATGCCTTCATATGGCAAAATGGTCTTGAAACTCTTCATTTAGTTGCTGTCTAAAGTAAGATGGTTTTAACCCTGAAGTTACCTTAATTTTGAACTTCATGTTCTCCAGATGCCTAGAATTGCGTCTCTGTTCAATCCTTACACTGAGTTGTGTCCACAGCAGTAAGTACTTGGAACTTAATTAATGCCCAAGTTTAACAGCAACCCAAAGTGAAGCATTTCTCTTCTTTAAGGCTTCAAATGAAGTTATCCAGAAGGCATTTGGACAGCAACAGAGTTGAGCACCCAAAAAAGATAGCTGTAAGATTTCACTGCACTTGAAATTCATGTATTCTGCTCTTGATTGAGTGCTTTGTTAAGCAAGATCCTCACACACATACACACAGAAATTTTTATAGTTCCAGTCGTATAAAAAATTAATTTTTTTTTGTCAGATTTGCACAGCCTCACTAGGAAGTGTCCTTCTGCTGCTCTGTAAGAAATTGATAGCCTTTTTCAGGGCATATTCCTGGACAGTCAAATACATAAAGCTGAAGAGCTGCAGGCAACTGCTAGACATTTCAGACCCCTGTTTCATGTATTGCTAAGATGTTCAATAAATGCGACAAGGCAGGATAAACACTGAGGAAACCTCTCTTGTAGCAGTTGCAATGACCTTATTATAAGGCTGTTGGTTAATAATATTCAACATATCCAGTTCCACTGTCTGTTTTTATTTGAGTATTTTACCACTTATGTAGTCCATCTGACAATACTGACAAAGCATGGACAATTTACTGGATTGTGAACAAAGGCATCCAAGATTTTCTTTTTTTATTTATTTATTTTTTTTAATGTTGCAGTAGGAAACAGCAGAATTGACTAAATACTGCTTGACTTTTGGAAAAAAGTCTAGTGGTGCCTACACTGGGAGGGCACGTGGGCTGTGAATGTGCATGGATTGGGACACTCCCCAGAAAATCTGCTGTGAAGCATCTTGATCTCAGCAGTTTTCATCACATGCACCCTCACAGAGAGTGACAGCATTCTGAGAATAAAATCCAATACACTGCTTATCCTGAATGAAGTTTTAGGCATCATTTTTTCTCAGATGCTATAGAAAAAAGCAAATGGTTTCACTAAAACTTCCCTGTTGCTGTTCATTTCTGAGATCTGTCTGGATCCTCCTTTTACATAACTTCTCTTTCCCTTTGTATGGTGTCCAAGACAATGGTTAGATCCTTCCTTAGTCTTCCCTTCTCTAGTGAAGAATGTTTAGTTAAACAAAGCTATATTCCTCAGTCTCTCCCGAAAAGGGTTTCAGCCCCTAATCATCTTAGCAGCCCTTCACTGGACTTTCCTTGTTTTGTCCTTATGTGTCGATATCTACTGGGGTAACTAAAGCTGGACAGGGTATTTCAGGTGTGTCATAAAAAGTGTTACATGAAGAGAAGTAATTATTTCCATTGATCTGCTGTCCATACCCTTGCTAATGCATCCCGGCATGCAGCTGGCCTTCGAACCTTCAATGCCACACTTCTCTCACATTCTTAACTTGTTGTCTACCAGGGTTTCCTAGATTCTTTTCTGCTAAGCTGCTTTCCAGGCAGATGCTTGCTACATGGGGTGGTCTATGCCAAGGATAAGACTTGCCATTTGCTCTTGATGGGCATCATGAGGTTTTGGTCTGTCCATTTCTGAAGCTGATCAAGATCCCTCTGAAAGGCAGCCCTGCCTTCCTCTGTGCTGACTTTGCCATGCATTTTGGTGTCTTCTGCACCCTTGCATAGGGTGCATTCTGTCCCTAGGTCCAAGCGCCTCATAAAGATCTTAAAGATCCCCTAAGTAAGACCTGGCACAAGTTGTGAGTCACCACTTGGACTTCAAACCACTGATCACTACATTTTGAGTCCGACAGTTTAGACTGTTTTCTGCCCATGGGGTAGTCCACACATCCAGTCTGTACCTCCCCAGTATGGCAAGAAGGATATTACTGAAAAACATGTAACAAACCTTCCTAAACCCTGATTAATTGTCCTCCACTACTTTCCCCTTGTCCACAGAATCTTCTGGCCAAAGGCATTCAGGCTAGTCAGGTATGATTTGTCCTTGGGAAGTCCATGCTGGCTGTTTCTGATCACCACCTTCTTTCTCTTGCTCTCATCTCAGCGAGAACTAGCTTTGTATTCATTTCAGTTCTGTCTAGAACATGGGCTGTCCCTTGGAGGCTCCAGGTAAAAATTTCTCTGCAATTATTTTATTTCTCTATATCAGGCTCATCCAACAAGGAATCAGGCCTCTGTGTGAGCAAACTTGCAGGAAACAGTTACACATACGTCTCTTCACGAGAGAGACATATGAGATTTGTGAGGCTGCTAGACATTTTTGACCAGAGTGGATTTATTTTGTAATGATGTCAGTAAGTATGTAAGGTAAAAGGCATTTGAAAATCTGACACATGAAGCCGTTTTCCTCTTGACATAATGCTAAAAAAGTAAAACTGGATGAAGAAGCATTGCCAGTCAGTACAATTAGATATTCAGATTCACATATGCAAGTTTTCAAGGTAAAGCAAAATGTGAAGACCTTTCTGAAGGAAACTCATATGAACAATAAGAGCTGAGCAGCCTGAGAAAGCTCAGCTTCATTCAGATAGCTGCTATACAAAGTGCTCTTCCAACAGACGCCAGGCTGTGAACACATCAAAGATATCAGTAATGTAGACTGGCGGCAAATCAGATCATTTCATTGCTCATTACCTTTAGTAAATCACTGAGATATGTGCTAAGTAAATCTGTTGCTTGCAGTAAAAGATTTATGAGGCAGAGGGAAGAAGGCTAATAGGGCTAAAATCCCCCTTAGTACAGCTACCTATTATAATCTGTCATCGCGGAGTGGAGAAGCAGTGCAACTCCTTCCCTAATCAACGCTGAATTTGTGCCCAGACGTGTCTGACGCACATCTTTAGGCATCCCTCTTGTTTTTTGTCATGAAGAAAACAGGTTATTTCTGATTATTTTTATTTCTTCATGTAGGTAATTTGTAGTCACTGAACATTTTACTATCTTCTTTACCAATTAAGCTTTACAGTAGGAGCAGTATGCTCTATATTTTAAATATATTTCGATTTTTCCCACCTGTTTGAACCTCTCACCTGCAATATGCCATACCTTACAGTAGAATTTGTGACAAAATAGAAATGTTTCACAAGAGCAAAATTTACAAGATTTGCTGAAGTCAACAGCTGAATGAAATAACAAAGATTTAACTGCTGATATCCCTCAACTTCACATCCTTTCATCCTTCTTCTAATTTTCTGCTCCGTCTATAAATGAAAAAAGTTAGAAAATATTGGCAGAGGAGTAACTGATTTATTTTATCATTTTGCTATGCGATTGCGTTTTGATGTTTAGCAGGTAGAAGTCAGAGCACTAGGCTTGCTGGAAAAAAAAAGCTGCAGTCAGACAAAAGCTGCACACAGAGAGCTGGCAAATACTTTTATTTTACTGCTAAGGAACATATGAATACTTTTTATTGTTCTTATTAGTGTATTTTATCTGAATGGGATGTTTTAATTCAATGTGTTTGCCATTCTGTATCACTGCAATACTCCATTTGATGGTATGGTCTAACATGTCAGTTTAGGAGACCCTGCATTTATTAAAATTAATAATATTGCCAAACACATTGGATATATATCTGACCTTTTAATGGACTCAACCTATGGCTTTTCGATGCTTTTATTGCCAGAAAGCCTGCAAATTCAGTACTGAATTCAATTAAGGATTTACAAATCCAAGACAGGAATTTGGTGCAGCTGAAGCATCTAAACTAAATAACAGCCCCAGTCCCCCTCTGTTCAGTGAGCACCCAGCAGTACCAGGACCTTAGTTTACACAGTGAATTTCCTTGTACAATTGGCCCTTCTTGAAGTGGCCCCAGTTCTGCTTTTCTGACTGTGCAGGGCACTCCCACATCAGGCAGGCTGGTGCCTAAGCCTAACAAGGATTGAAAAAAAAGTGTAAGGGCAGTTTTCAAGCCTCTCATGGGGGCTTGTGCACCTGTACAGAGTGAAAGATAAAATGCATGAGCCTCCAGGCTGGTAGTTTCAACAGAGGCAGAAGCTGAGGAAGCAAGTTTTAGCACTTCCTACGGTGGTTCCTGTAACATCCCATGGCTACTGTATGAGGCAGAGACAGATGTAGAGGGAATGGGATGGCTGTGCTGATCACCTGGACGTGAAAGGGACGGGCTTAAAGCTCCCCAGGCTTGGATGGTAATCTGCTCAGGCTTCCAAGTTCCCTACGTACTGTGAGGACTTTGCTATCATGCAAAGCAAAGGCTATTTCTGACTGTCCGCAAATGAAATAGCACATCCCCTTTAGACCTTTGAGTGAAAAATATCAACATGAGCCTTTAAAAGAGGAGTCAGTGCTGGAGCGCCTAAGCAGCTAAATGTGCAGCCTGTGCAGTGTCTCAGGCTGAAGGCAGGATGTGGTGCTAGAGATACTCCTACGCTCAGCGGTTTCTGCTGCCAGACCTGGCAGAGCCCCGCTCAGTGTGTAGGGCTTTGCATCACCCTTCCAAGGCTTCCAGCTCTGCCCATGCCCTGGAGCAGCTGGGTACCTCACATCGCTGCTGGTCAATGTACTTAAAAGCCACCTCACTTTCTTTTTCTTCTCTTTCTTGCGCTTAACTGGACAGACGCTTTATGACCTCTGAGAATTTGAATTGCTCCATCCAGTAAATTGCTCTTTCTGTGAGAATGTTAAAGGCTTTTAATTATAAATCAAAATTACCACAGGTTCAGAGAGAGAGATGAAGAAGCTTTGATGATTTGTGTGCCTGTTTCATATGTAGGGATAATCCTGATTCAGCAGCTGGTAGTGCCAAAGTCTCATTTACGTGAACTTCAATATATTAAATATCTGCTCTTGAATTTTTTCCAAAGATTATCTGAGCAATTCAAGAGGTTGTTTTTCTTTTTGTAAAGCCGCATTTACTCTTTGGCCATTAAGAGGCATGTCCATTTGTTTTGGGCATGTCCACACAGAGATACCAACAGCCTTGATTAAAATGATTAAAGTCAAAACCAGGTAAAAACTTAAGACTTCCTTCATAGAGGACCTGGTGTTGTAGTTATTTTACAGCATTACCTGACTTGGCTTTTTAATACTGTGACCATGGGTGTAAGTGATAAGTAACAATTACTGCAGTATGATGGCACTCTTTGTAGTATGGATTTTAAATTTGAGAATATTAAATAACTTATGCCTCTGTTAATTTTTCCCTTGTGATTGGAAGACACAAAGCAGAACAAACAGGGGTTGCTGCTGTGTTATAAAAAATGAGCTAGCCATTGCAACTTTTGACAGATATTACCCTAAAACAAAGCTGTGACCCTCAAAAACATCAAAGCATATCAAAAAGAGAAAGAGTTGTCAGGTGTCAAGGAATTGCTTGGTATTACTGTTATCTTCCATCCTGTATGTGGTGGGAAAATACAGTGTATGTCACAGAATCATAGAGTGGTTTGGGCTGTAAGAGTCCATAAAGGTCATCTAGTTCCAAGCCCCCTGCCATGGACAGGGATACCTTTCACAAGAGCAGGTTGCTCAAAGCCCATCCAGCCTGGCCTTGAACCCTTCCAGAGACTGAGCATCCACAGATTCTCTGGGCAATATGTTCTAGTGTCTCACCATCCTCACAGTGAAGAACTTCTTTCCAATATCTGATTTAAAATCTAACCTCTTTCATTTTAAAGTCATTACCCCTTGTCCGGACACTACATGCTTTTGTAGAAAGTCCCTCTCCATCTTTCTTGTAGGCCCCCTTTAGATACTGGAAGGCTGCTTAGAAGGTCTTTGTGGAGCCTCCCAACATATGG
Organism: Ara ararauna; assembly: GCA_028858755.1. Classification (NCBI taxonomy): domain Eukaryota; kingdom Metazoa; phylum Chordata; class Aves; order Psittaciformes; family Psittacidae; genus Ara; species Ara ararauna. The sequence goes on from CM054410.1 coordinate 94,684,171, forward strand.
CTGTACATGGGCCGTTGAATATGCTCCTGTCCCTAACGAATGCAGTTGTAATTGGTATTGCCATTCAGTCAGCAACAGAACAGGTATAGCAATGTCTCCCAAGTTGTGAGATGACTTAGAGATCATGGGATTATTTTTGAAGAGCACATTTTTTTCCATTATTCTCTTGTTTCTGACCTATGGCCTCACACCACTAGCTTTAGCTGCATACAGACATTGTGCTATTAACACATAAAACCTGTGCAGGTTGACAGCAATAGTTTAATATGGAGACAGGGGCCAGGCAAAACAGTCATTAAACTATCTATATCTCATGTTAACTTACTAATGAAGACAACTAACAAACACAGTGATCCTTTCCCTGACCACACAAAACAATCTCATGATTACAATTTAGGAATGCTTTTGTTTGGTTTAATCAGTGAAAAGCATGACCTCTTTCATGGGCAGAAGTCAGGAGTGGTTCTTTTCATGTCCTCAGTCTCCTAGGTAGAATACAGTGAAAGCTGGAGAAAGGATGGTAAGAAAGAGGTGCTTTAAGACCACACTCTTTACAAAAACTGGGAGAAAGGGCTGAGCCACTAACACAGATCCTAGATGTGACAGAATGATGGGAAAGGAAAAAAAGGAGGGAAATAACCAAGTTGACTGAGAGACACACATACACAAATATGAATACAGGATAAATTAGGATCAGCCAGTTTAAATTGGGCACAAACTGAGGGTGAGTGAAAGGAAGAGGGCATGGTGCATTGTGGATGAAGCCATGTACTGATAGAGGTGTAGATGACTCAGCTGAGTACATGACTCGGGTGGTGGGAACTCTGATACTGACTCTTCACCATGATCTTGGGCAAGTCCCAACTTTTCTTTGGGTCATGTCCGACCTCTGAGTAAGAAGGTTGAACTCCCACCACAGTCAGTGCAGTTGTATTTACATATGTTCATCTTATATTTTACAGAACACTCAATTTTATGCATCTGTAAATGTCTATTTTATTTGAAGACATGCCAGACTACCAATTTCTATAAAGAATTTCAATCTTGAAATGCTAAGTGAAGAAGGGAGTGAGAGGGAATCAACCAAATAAATGTCACTATCAAAACTAGCTATAGAACTTCTAATAATTTTTAAAATCACTGATCCTATTTTCAAATATACTGAGTACCAGTTCCTTACTCTGAAGTGCCTCAGGTACTCAACAACATGTTCTCCTTCTGGAGACTTTTGACTGACTTTTCTATCTTCTGATAATAAACCACATTTTTTATTGTTTTTCCAATAACACTTTCCCTTGTAAGAATTATTTCACTTGCACATATTGCCGTTGGGTGTCTGAATCGGTCTGGGTCTCCAAGACAGTGCTGATCCCAGCAGAAGCCTAACCTAAATCAGTGCATGACACAGCTCTCCACTGGGACTATACACTAAATTGATGAGGAAGTGACAGTGATGGTATTGTTTCTCTGTCTCATTCTCAAACCCCAACATTCATGTCAGCCAAGGAATTTTCATGTAATGAATTCCTTTCAACAGGGACCTAAGAAAGAAACTAAATTCTCAGTCTTTCCAGCTCATATGACCTACATAATATATTTTAAGTAGCTTTGAGTCTTAAATTCCTTTGGAAATGTTAGGCATGGTTCCTAGCACATGGCTATATCTGGCGTGTGTCCATTCAGGTGGTTATGGGGTCACAGATAGCTGGACTAGACAACACAGGCATCCTCCAATCCTCCATTCTAAAATCTGTATTCTCTAAAATTAGGCATTGAGGGTTTTTTTTTAAGTGCATAGTTCATCCTAAATAATACTACGAAGTCAATTACTAGCTTTCCAAGGATGCCATATGCAAGTACTTTCCAATCCAGAGCAAGATCCTATTGTTATCTGAACTTGTGTGTGCTGCATAAATAAGAGCATTACCTTGAGAAAAGAGAGGCTAAGTCAAAAAAATAAGATTAAAAAAAATTGAAATAAAACTGTAACAACTTAATGTGCTTTTCAGAGTTATCTGAAGAGCAGAACAAAATTACTATATTCCCAGAAACTAAGTTCGCGTAGTTATGAGAACACCATCACAGAAATGACTAAGTGCTATCTCAATGTGTGAATGCTAAAAGGCAGTGACTCTCAAATTGCCCACTGGGGAAAAAAGATATCAGAAAGGAGGCAACTTGGCAAAATGGGAAAACATATAAAGCAGTGAACTGATATGTTTGAGTCAATGAAACACTGAATACAGCTGACTACTGTACCCATGAGACTAACAGGAGTCTGGACAGTTGTTATGACTCATTCTGCATATGTAAAGGGTCAACTTAGGTGGAGATCCAAGAATGTTAATGTTTCGCCATCTTATTTTCATACTAGGATTTGCTATTTTTTTGTTATCTGCTGCCTGCCTTTAGCACGGTATAAACTTTTAAGTGCAATACCAGTTCCGCTTTCACCTCTGCAGAATTTTTCTCAATCAATAAACTTCCCAACTTGCAAGGGCATCAGTGTATGCAGTATATGCAATGTTAGAATGCGCTAAAGTGCTGGACTTTCACAGAAGTTGAAGTATCACAAAAAAAAAGAACTACTGAAATTTTCATAACACTAACTTTAAAAACAAATGAAAGGAAAAGAAATAGGAAAGGAAAGGAAAGGAAAGGAGAAAATAAAGAAAAAGAAAAGAAAAAGAAAAAGAAAAGAAAAGAGGAAAAGAAAAAAGAAAAGAAAAGAGAAAAAATAAAATAAAATAAAATAAAATAAAATAAAATAAAATAAAAGAAAAGAAAAGAAAAGAAAAGAAAGAAAAGAAGAGAAAAAAGAAAAGAAAAGAAAGAAAAGAAAAAAAGAAAGAAAAGAAAAGAAAAGAAAAGAAAAGAAAAGAAAAGAAAAGAAAAGAAAAGAAAAGTAAACCCAAGTTTGATAGAAAGCTGAAATTCAGTCCAGACAGTCTCAGATTTGCAATTTTTATTTGTTTACAATGAATAAGCACTACTTCTTGGAAAGCTTCAAATAGGGCAGTGTTTCTAAGTTTTTGGTGTGGTTTTTTTTTTTTTCAATCAGCACATGAAACTTACTGGTTTTACACAGGTTAATTTCAAATCAAGAAATACTTATAGTGTTTGGCTGAATTTTGAACTGAAATTTGCATTTGTTTAATCATTTTCATATTCACATCAATCAGAAAAACAGCTGGACTATTATGGAAAAAGCACTATGTGTACTTGAGAGTTACTTGTGGTCGACAATGTGGTGCTGCATGAAATGACAATAGTGAATTTAGTGATTTCCTTTCTTCTAAGACCACCGTTAAGGAGAGCGGACCATTTGCTCAGATTGTATGTAAGCATTTTTCCGTTGACATTTAGCACTGCTTGCTGTATGTTGAAAATCATTTTGTGCTGCAGGAAATACAGGGTTTTTTTTTACTTACATGTTCAAACTTGCCAGTTCTTCAGAGAAAGAGAGAAACAGGTGGGATTTTCTAAAGGACAGAAAGTTCTGCCCTAACTGCTCCACTGCAGCCTGCAATGGGACATCCAGGGACAGAGAAGTAAGCTGATGCTGAATGCATTAAAAATCTCATCTAGTTTTGCACATTTGTGATATTGACACATTGGCAACATTCCTTGTGGTGATGGAAAGAGTGAAAAGGTCATCAGTGTGTTAAAAGTTTATTTGTGTAGATGTTTTGAGAGGGTAAGAAATCCTGCAAGCGCACAAGGAAATTACTTGTTTTATTTCATCTCATAATGTTGTTCTAAAATTGAACAGAAGGCTGTTTTTCTCTGGCAGGAGATACTTCGGGACTGGGGTTTTTTTTCTTGGCAGCCATTGAAGAGAGTGCTTCACATCTCTAGCTGCTTTGGGAGCAGTGCCTTTTAAAAGTCTTTCTGTTTTCCAGATAATTAACTTAGTGGCACAAGTGTAAATTGGAGAACACAACAAACCAGCCAACAAAATTAAACATTTAGTGCTTGCCTCATGCAATTCTGAAAGATTTCAGGTAGTTTGGGGGAATCATTTGAATACCAGAGTTGAAGGCAACTCAAGTAATGGAGTTTCTGGATTGAATGCATTAGCCTGAAATAGTTTATATGCAACTTTTTTTTTACTGTGTTTAATTAGAACTCAGAAAATTAAAAGGGTGACATATGCAGTCATGTCCTGGAAGCAGGAACACCTTGAATGCACATTGCCTCAGCCCCTGTCAAAGTACTCAGGTCATTACAGAGTGCAGCCAGCCTGCCAAAATCTAGGGCTGAATAAGGTGAGAAGCAGATGGAATGGCACTTCTTTTAGACATTAAAGAAATCACACAGTTCTGAAAGAAGAAGTTGGTGATCATAAAGCAAACTACAGAAAGGTCTCCAGCAGGTCTCGCCTGTAAAGCCCTGTCTTCTTCTAGGACCCCTTACTTTCTCTCCCTGAAGCCCCAGCCTTGGTTAGAGTCAGTCCCTGCCAAGGATCATTTTCAGGTCTTTATCCTCTGTAGAAGTCTACCACGTCCAAAGAGCCCTTGGAAAGTGGTCTCCATCCTGCCTGTCTCCTAGGTCTGAATCCGGGACTACCTTGGAGACAAACTGGCTTGGGATGAGCCACCTCAAAAGTAATGGAGGTGATTTTACAGCATGAAGAACACAGGACAGTGCTTGAGACCACTTCCGGGACCTCTTTCATTTATTAGTATCTATATCCTAGCACGTCATGTAGACGGTATAGAGCTATCTCAGAAGGTCTCTGTCAAAATAACGAAGGGTATACATTCAGCAAAGTTTTCACATGGATAGAGCTCCAAACTACCAGTGCTTCCTAAACGGCGTTCATTCCTATATTAGTATTGTATTGTAGTAATTGGGATTTTTACATTTAAAATATAAGACCTGACTGGAGGCTGTCCAATGAAATGTTGGTGACAGCCGACATGGCTTCACTAAGGGGAAATCCTGCCAGACCAACTTGATGGCCTTCTATGATGGGGCTACCGAACTGATGGACAGGGGTAGAGCAGCTGATGTCATCTACCTGGACTTGTGCAAAACGTTTGACACTGTTCCACACCACATCCTTGTCTCTAAATTGGAGAGATATCAGTTTGATAGGTGGACCACTCGGTGGAAAAAGAACTGGCTGGATGGCCGCATGCAAAGAGCTGTGGTCAATGGCTCAATGTCCAGCTGGAGACCAGTAACAAGTGGTTTCCCTCAGGGATCGGTGTTGGGACTGGCCTTTTTCAACATCTTTGTTGGTGACATGGACAGTGGGATTGAGTGCGCCCTCAGCAAGTTTGCCAATGACACCAAGCTGTGTGGTTCGGTTGATACGTTGGAGGGAAGGAATGCCATCCAGAGGGACCTTGACATGCTTGTGAGGTGGGCTGATGCCAACCTGATGAAGTTTAACCATGCCAAGTGAAAGGTCCTCCACCTGGGTCGGAGCAATCTCAGGCACAGCTACAGGTTGGGCAGAGAAGAGATTCAGAGCAGCCCTGCAGAGAAGGACTTGGGGGTGTTGGCTGATGAAAAAATGAACATGAGCCGGCTCCAGTGTGCGCTTGCAGCCCAGAAAGCCAACCGTATCGTGGGCTGCATCAAAAGGAGCATGACCAGAAGGTCAACGGAGGTGATCATGCCCCTCTACTCTGCTCTCGTGAGACCTCAGTTGGAGTATTGTGTGCAGTTCTGGTGTCCTCAACATAAAAAGGACATGGAACTGTTGGAACAAGTCCAGAGGAGGGCCACGAGGATGATGAGGGGACTGGAGCACCTCCTGCATGAATATAGGCTAAGAAAGTCTGAGCTGCTCATCCTGGAGAAGAGAAGGCTGCGTGGAGAACTCATAGCAGCCTTCCAGAATCTGAAGGGGGCCTCTAGGGATGCTGGGGAGGGACTCTTCATTAGGGACTGTTGTGATAGGACAAGGGTTAATGGGTTCAAACTTAAAGAGGGGAAGTTTAGATTGGATATGAGGAAGAAGTTTTTTACTGTAAGGGTGGTGAGACACTGGAATGGGTTACCCAGGAAAGTTGTGAATGCTCCATCACTGGCGGTGTTCAAGGCTGGATTGGACATAGCCTTGGGTGACATGGTTTAGTGTGAGGTGTCCCTGTCCATGGCAAGGGGGTTGGAACTAGGTGATCTTAAGATCCTTTCCAACCCTAACTATTCTATGACTGTATGATTCTATAATATGCTGAGTGGCCTATTGCATGCCACATAATTCTGAAAATTCAGGAAGTTAGGAAGCAGCTCTGATCTTTTCTTTCTGAAAATGTTTGGTTTATTGCCAGGATAATTGTGCTAAAAATTGGGAAATTCTTGAACATCTTGGCAATAGAGTAAGCAAATGGGCAAAACTATTCTGCTTCTACTCAGCTGGACCTGAGCAAAAATATGAAGGAAAAATAAAAGGTTAAACACATGGAAATAAAAAGGTAGAAGTTGAAAAGCAGAACCACCCTGGATTTCGTAAATTAGCCAAAACATAATTGAACAAAGATGAAGAGTTGAAAAGATTTAACTATCAGTTGAAACATTACTGAAGTTAGAAGCAAAATCAAATAATTAGTGGATCAAAAATTGCAGGTAGGAAGCACAGAAAAGTCCTTCACACTGAAAATGGATTTAAATGGTATCCAATTTTTCAAAAAACTCCAAACCCCAACAACCAATTTACATTCCATGGATTCCATGGAGGGGCAATGTCTTCTTTTCAGCAACAGTGAAGTCTAATTTTCAGATAATTGATTTGTCAATGTTATACCAAGCACTGCTCCCTCGTCATAATAAGATTTGCTCCTCTGTAGCACTTTACTGTAGAAATGCTCAGAACAGAAAAATGCAAATTTACTTGTCACAAGCTCTGTGTAAAATTGTGAAGATTATAGCAGCTGTTTGTGTACTTTGATTTTCTTCTCATCTAGAGAAAGAGGAAAGTGAAAACCAACTTTTGACACTGTATAAGTGCTGAAAGTCTGTTCTTGCTGTTCAGCTCCATATCTCCTCTTGTATTGTGAAACTACAGTTCAGATTTTATGTGAAAAAGGCCCTGTGGTCAGATTAACTCATAGTTCATACCCTATGGATTCTATTATTCACCTATTCAGTGTGGTTACAGTTGGAAACTGAAGTTGTTCTCATCACACACACGAAAAATTACAACAAATGTGTCAAAGTAATTTTAATTCAAGAGATTTTGAAAGGGAATTAATTTGGGCAGTAGGATGGAAGGGTGGAATAGCTGTATTTTTTTTTCAGGAAATTTTAAAAATTAGATCGTAAATTTTTTTTGGCATTTTCCTTCCTCTCCTTTGCTTTTTTATTCTTTCTCATCCCTTGTCATCTCTCCTCTCATATCCTGAAAGAATAAAAGGGATAGAGAATGAGAAGAACAATAAGAATTGGTAGAAGTATGAAAGATGTCTACCTGGAACAAACTGGACCTATTGACTGAATATTTTAAGCAGATAGCTCCAGAGTGTATTTCAGTTCTGGTTAATTTCATTGTGAAAATGTCAGCTTTGTAAAAGATCTGCATGGTCCTGCAAATGCCCATAAGATATGCTGCTTTAGTGTGGTCAGTTTTGGAAAATCAGATCACTTGTAGTGTGGCAGAGCTTTCCCCTTGCAATGTCTGGGGGTTTCTTATTGTAGATTTTTTAAATCTCTGTTTTCATGAGGGCAAATATATTTTGATATGGATAGTATTCAAACTCAATCAACTGTCCATTTTGTAACATTTTTGAAGACCAGGCTCTTTCACACCAGGCAACAGGCTATGAACTTCCTTGTTCTCATTCTTGATACTGAGCTTTTTTTTTTGCCTCGAGTTTATACTGGGGCTATTGGTGGTCAATATTCTACCATTTATGATGACAGCAAAAGACGTCATTTATTTGTGTGATGCTTTGTATTACTTGATTTGATAATTTATTACTCAGCTTACTTGAGGCTTCAGTATTATCTAAGTGCCATAAAGCTTAATTGGATGCCATTTCCTGTACACTTTCCCATGCATGGTTATGAAAGGAAGTTCCATCTTTTCATAAGTGCAAAAACATCCCTTGATCAGTTAAGCATAACATAAAGCTGCAGGTAGGCAGACTGCAGGCTCAGATTTTATAATTTGCTACTTTTTCACACTTATGTACTTCCATAAATCACTTTGGCTCTCCTCTTTGTCCTACTAGGAGATAAAACTGATCATATGATTATTTACAGCCATGACTGCATCATATTACAGTTGAAGTTTAAAGCAGGAGTTCTCTACTGAATTCTGTGGCAGTGGAATAAAACATCAAAATGGAGGCACAGGAACCTTCGCTGACTTGTATGGTGAAATCTGTGTAAAATCAGTGTAAAACAGATTTGGTAAATTTGTTAATGGCTACATGTGCTACCACATATGGAGCATCAGGCTGTCATCTTTGAAAAAGGCAGTAATTTTCAAGGATGCATTAGATTCTAAATGGAGCAAAATTTGTCAATGTTGTCACTTGATATATTTGGTTTTCCAAAGGTGCCTGGGATAGCAGTGAGATCAAGAGCATCTCAGATGAGCAGAGAGGTTTTATCTCACAAATGAAAGTAAAATCTGTGCAGGAGAAACAGTGTGAGGTGGGTTTAACATGGTTAGATAAGAACAACTGAGTCAGAGTGTCCACTCTCCACTGTAAATTAACCTCTAAACCAGGAATAATCCTCTTCACATATTTTACATGTCTGACTCATGAGTCTGTGATGCATACATCCACCCAGGCAGCTTAACAGCTTCCTCCACTCTTGCTGTCACAGCTACATGCCTGTTCATTGTGCTGCTGCCAAAAAAAATAAACAAAACCCCAAATCTAATTTTTCTTTGTGATTTATGGAAATACCTTCTCTTGCTAGAGTTTTGGGAGGTCAGCTGTCCAGCGAGTGAGCTGTCTTCTCAACCTTGCCACCTCTGGTATGACCCTGGCTTCTCCTCCACTGTCTCTGTTTTTCCTGATTTCTCAAAGGAGCACTAGGTGACTTGTAAAATAACCTGATGGCTTTGAGCTTCTTGGGATGAGAAAGGGTGAAGGAGAATGCCCACTGGGGTTGCAGATGACTGCCAGGAATTCCAGGTATCTGACTGGCAGTATAAAACTATATTCATGGGCAATAAGCCTGTGGCTTAGATACCATATCAGCCTTTTTCTCCATCAGCACTGTCCTCTGGGTCTGGAGGATGATCTCTTTACAGTAAATTCATGTCTGTTGACTCATTTCCATGCAATGCTCAGGGAATTCCTCAAGAAAATAACCATTTCACAGTCACTGTCGGAATCTAATGTGAGTCCTTTGGTCTGGAAGTACACATGTAGCTTAAACAGACAAAAGTAATATTGGAAGAAAACAGTAAATAGAGAAAATTATCAGCTGTCGTCTTACATTAGGCAGAGAAAACTCATGTTTACAGTAATTCTCACTGCTCACATCTCTAAATCTGCCATGGTGTGTGGGATGAGAAGAAATTGTGTGTTCAGGCTGCGGGAGGCTGCTGAAAGTGCTTCTACGTGCCTCTAAATTCATTCTGCCGGAAAATAAACAGGATTTAACCTACCAAAGACTAGTGTTTGATAGCTTCTCTGATATGTGCTTGCAAAATACAGATTGACTGTTTCCAGTTTTTTAAACAAGTATCTGTGACTTGGAGCAAAAGCCACCAGCTGTCCAAAATGATAGGTAATGAATATTTGTAACATTTTGAAGAATCTCTCATAATCTTAGTGGATACTTAATGTTTACAGAGCCGCAAATGAGCTGATCTTGTGATGGAAGTAGTCCTGTTTAGAGCAGGAGGTTGGACTAAATGCTCTTCAGATCTCTCTGCCAACAAACATTTCTAAAACTGTGATTTTTTTTCTGCTCTCTGAGAGCAGCTCAGAGCTGTGCCTCACTGCCACGGACCAGTTTTACCAGCTTTCCTGGCTGCAGAGAGGAAATCAAACATTTACTCCCCTACCCCACAGGGGCATGAGGAGGAGCAGTATATTTACACAGTGGTGTGAAAATGTAAACTAGGTGTCACAGGACTCTTGCTGAGTAACAGCCTCTGCATTTTGGAGGGGTTGTGCACAAGGACAATAATTCATCTCTTCCTTGCTCTGTACAGGGCCCTGAGATAAATATGGTTGAATTATATATTTGTTTAGGAAAAAATGGTTTGCAACCTGAGAAGCTGCTCGGGCACTTTTTTCCAGTTGTCCTAAGGACAATCAGCAGATTACAAGAAATAAAGTAAAGAGGATTCTACTATGCAGGGTGAAATGCAGGTCTGGGGAAGAGAACAGATCCAACTTTGAAGCAAACTCTACCACTCACCCACTGTGGGTTTTGGAGAGATCCTTCAGGTCTTCTTTCCACTTGTATTAGAAGCAGACTGTGGATGTTTAAATAAAGTTGATCATGTGATAAGTCTGCAAAGATTATTCAAGGCTACTTAGAGTAAACAGCATGTAAATGTTTTTATTCCCATGGGGCCTCCATTAGGAAGGGTGTCCTGGATGATTTCAAGGGGACCACAGAATTCAAAGCCATGCAGCTCTGCATTACCTTGCCACACTCTGCTCAGCTCTTGATCCATGTGGCCTTTAAGAGGGGGTGCAGACTAAAGCTACAGTGGAAGGCCAAGGGCAAGAGTATGATTCTGAAAAGTGTATTTCTACGTTTTCTATTTTCAGACCTTGGAACTTGCTTACAGAGCTCTTTCAAAGTAAATAAATAGGCCTTTAGACAAACATACACTCTTGTCCCTTTTGTGTTATCATTTGCAGATGAATATTTCCCCATATCCACAACTCCAGATGAAGGATATACTATTTGGCTTTGCAGGACACTTCTAGACAAGACGGAGGGACAAAACAGATGGACTTGTGAGAGAAATTCTCTTTGTTTCCAAGAAGGAAATGAAATGAACATTCAGTGAAGGAAAGTTTAGTACTAGGTATGAGGAAACATTGTTCTAATAAATTCCAACCCTTAAACCTTCCTTGACTCTGCCATTTCTCATGATGGTTGTTTATTGCTTTTTATACAAAAGGACAGGCTCATGCCACAAATATGTTTCTGGAGTGTTCTCAACTATAAGCCAATTTCTCAGCCTAATTCTGTTCTAGTTCTCTCCTAAAACATGATCAGCAACAAGCATGATTATTCCTCTTCACTAAGCTCTTCTGAGGCGATGTCTACATTTCTACCTAGATTGGTTTTGGCCAGGTGGGAGAACATCAGCTTCAAGTACAAAATGACTACAGCAATCTCTTCTTTCATTTCACTCCCCCTATTCTCATTAATTTATATTGCAGCAGCACCCACAGGCCTTAAGTGGGGAGAAGTCTCCATGACACTAGACAGCGTACAAACACAGAGGAAGGTACTGAAGGGCTTGCAATCAAATAAAGCAATATTATGTTGCCTTTTCTTTAGCAACAGGAGAAGAGACTTAAGACTCAATTAGATTAAGATCATGCTTAGCCCAAATCTACAAGATTACATTTGCAGTCTCTTCCTGAGTCTCTATCTCTTAAAGAGAGCTTGCATTAAGTAAACCATATTATGGATTATAAGACAATATCAACTATACTAATTCAAGTAAAAAAAATCAATATGAGAACTAAACAAAAAATTTTCTTTGCCTCTGGTGTTTGATAAATTCAGTTATTTGCTTAATCATTTCCAGGTGTGAAGGCTTTTTCTCATCACAGGTTTATTCGTGTAGCTTTTCTTTCAGAAAAAAATAGAAAAAACAGGATCAGCTGAAATGAGGTAGGCCTGTTCTTGGGTCCGATGAGACATAAATTATAGTGAATATTTTCAGAGTTATATGACTGCTATTTTGGCTATATGTATATTTGTCATGGATGCATACCAACATCCATGAAAGAAATAGTAATGATGCATTTTGGATGTCTCTCATAATCAAAAGTGTTAATGGGATGCAGAACTAGCTGCTCAGATGTCTATGAGGATGGCCACGCACTATACCACAATTCACAGTAAACTTATCTTAGAAGAAAGTGATATAAAATCAAGGATGAATGTTTTTTAACATACTTTGCCTGATAATGATGGCATTGTACAAATAATGATTACTAGAGGAAAAAAGAATTACTTGTTTGATCCCAGAGTCCAGATAACAGAAAAGCCTGTTCCTTGCAAGGAACATAAACGTTTAAAGTGTTATTAGCAATATTTTACATCAGTTAAGAAAAAACAGGTTAAGGGGGTCTAAAAATATATTTAAATTTAGTATGTGACGCTTACTTAATAAGGGAAGAAATTGTGTTAAATAAAAAACTCAGGAGAACAAAAAAATGAAAAAATTCTGTTTTTCCCTAATCCTCAAATGAAACTTGAGGATTTCAGTTTTCTGTTGAATTGACTAAACTGGGAATCAAAGAACAGCATTATAAGAGGGATCTGTTTCATTTATTGTTAATGAGTTTAATTAAGCTTTAACTTATTTATTGCTTGCACATGCAGATACCCACCCTGTGCACGAACCATGATGTACTTTGGAAGTGATGGAGAACCAGCACAGACACATCCTGCTTGCCCCTGACTCTCCTTTGTACCTATGGGGAGGGAGTCTTCATTAGGGTCTGTAGTGATAGGACAAGGGGTAACAGGGGAAAACTTAAACAGGGGAAGTTTAGATTGGATATAAGGAGGAAGTGCCTCACTGTGAGGGTGGTGAAGCACTGGAATGGGTTGCCCAGGGAAGTTGTGAATGCTCCATTGCTGGTGGTGTTCAAGGCTGGGTTGGACAGAGCCTTGGGTGACATGGTTTAGTGGGAGGTGTCCCTGCCCCTGGCAGGGGGTCAGAACTAGAGGATCTTAAGGTCCTTTCTAACCCTAACTATTCTATGATTCTATGATTCTATCTGCAGCCTCAAGAGGTTCTTGTGTGTGTCTTATCTTCAGCTGCTCATGCCACCCAAACAGCCACATGTGTGCGACAGCAGCAACAGCAGAATGGCCACAGCTGCTGGGCAGGAGTTCAAATATTTCTGACAGCAACATTGAAGAGAACTGCTCCGGCAATGATGCAACCTGTGTGAACAATTTCAACCCTATGAGTCGGGTTCACGTGACTTTCAAGACCTTCAGACACTTTGTCATTGCTCTTGTGAGAGTCAGAAACCATCGTCTGTTCCAGCTCAATGCCAGTGTATCTATGGGGCCCAATGACATTCACCCACGGTACCTGAAGAGCTGGCCAAATTCACCATGGAACCTCTTTCCATTATTTTTTAATAGTCTTGGGAGTCTGGAGAGGTCCCAGTTGACTGAAATTTGGCAAATGTTGCCCAGTTTTCAAGAACGACAAGAAAGAAGGCCCTAGTAATTACAAGCCTATCAAGCTCACTTCAGAGTCTGACAAAAATATGGAGAAATTTATTCTGGGACTTACAAAAAAACACTTTTTTGACAACAGAGTCTTTGGTCATAGTCAGCAAGGGTTTCTGAAGGGAAAGTCCTAGTTAACCAAACTAATTTCCTTTTATGACAAGGTCACCTATTCAGGTGACCAAAGGAAGTCAGTAGATGTAAAGGTTTTTGACTCTTAGCAAAGCTTTTGGTTCTGTGTCTCACAGTATCCTTCTGGACAAAATGTCCAGCACACAGCTAGACCAGTCCATAATATGTTGGATAAGTTAATGGGTCAGGTTCAGAGGGTTGCAGTAGAACATTAAGCTGGTAGCCAGTTACCAGTGGGTTTCCTCAGGTCTCAGTTTTAGGGCTAGTGCTCATTAATGTGTTTATAAACGACATGGATGCAGGAATTGAATGTACATTAAGTAAGATTGCAAACAATACTAAACTAGGAGGAGCTGTGGACTCTGTTGAGGGTAAAGAGCCCTTAAAAAGGGATCCGGATAGACTAGAGAGCTGGACAATCATAACCACATGAAATTTACAAGAGCAACTTCAGGATTCTCCACCTGGGATGGACTCATCCTACTTATACACACAAATTGAGGGATGGGAGGCTGGAAATCAGCCTCATGGAAAGAGATCTGAGTGGGTTGATGGCAAGTTGAATACAAGTCAGCAGTGTGCCCTGGCAGCCAAAAGGGACAACTGTGCCCTGGGGTGCACTGACCACAGCACACCTGGCTGGTCAAGGGAGGTGACTGTCCTGGTCTACAGTGCACTGTTGTGACACCACCTTGAGTACTATGTACAGCTTTGGGTGACTCAATACAAGAAAGACATCAGACTCTTAAAGTGTGTCTGCAGGAGGGCAACCAAGGCGGTGAAACAGGTTGAAGGCAAGACTCAGAAGAAGTAGGTGAGGTCACTTGGCTGTTCAGCTTGAAGAAGAGAAGGCTGAGGGGGGACTTCATGGCAGCATATACCTTTCTCATGGTGGGCAGTGCTGGAAGAGGTGCTAATCTCTCTCTGGTAACCAGTGACAATACATGAGAAAAAGAAATTAAGCTGTGTCAGGGAAAGTTCAGATAGCACATTAGGACAAGCTTCTTCACTGAGAGGGTGGTCAGTCACTTCCTCAGGGAAGTGGTCACAGCACCAGGCCTGTCAGAGTTCTGCAAGCATTTGGATGACGCTCTTAGTCATATAATTTAGTTTCTTGTAGTCCTGCAAGGAGCAGGGAATTGGACTTGATGATTCTCATGGGTGTTTTCCAATTAGAGATATTCTATGATTCCATCTTTCTATTTGAGAGGCTTGCAACCTAGTGCTGTTGCAAAAAGTGCTCAGGGGCACTGATAGACACAATGCTGATTGGAAGAGGAAATCCTTCCCTGACACCCAAAGACCCAACCCCTGCAGTTTTCCTTTGAAAGGCAGGAGGATACTACCTTGATCCCTGCCCTGTTCTGTCACCTTCTCCTAGGCCTTGTGCTGCCTGAGAGAAGGCTGCTTGTAGAACCTCCTGTGAGCACATCAACCAGCAAGAGGCAGGTGAGACAGGTGAAGGAGAAGCAACCTGTTGTTGTGAAGAAGAGGACAAAGCAGGATTGATATGACATGATCATGACAGCAATGCTGGGGAAAGGAAGTATTGTGGGATCTCTCCATTCTTGTAGGCAATAGCATCAATATTTGGTGGCCTTGAGAATATCTGCCCTGGTGTTCCTTTGACTTCTATGTGGTGCTTATGCTACTTCCAATGCTATTTCCTTGCAGATTTGTTAGTGCCCCTTGAGCTTCCTCCAGCCCTCCATAGTGTTTGGTGCTGCTGCCACTGCTGCCCATATTGAGGAAATACAAGCAACAGAGGGAAGCATGGCTACGGAGGCAAACAGATGAGGGCATAACATATTCAGGAATGGGTTAGAGGTTACCCTGCTGAAGCAGAGGAACATGAGGCCGAAATATTTTGTTTTTTTCCTCTGCCAAAGAAGGGTCTTGGCTGTAATGAGCTGTCAAGATATGTGCTATAAGGTCGAAAGGGGAAACTAGCTCCGAAAATGCCCTGCTAAACTTGTGCATGTCATACTCCTACTGTTGCCACAAATTCCCATTTCCAAATGTTTTATTTCCATGGCCACAGGGAATGTGTTGGACTGTAACTCACAGTTATCACAGATATCTCTGCTTTTGGATGCTAACACAATGGTTGGAGAAAAGTAAAGTGACTTTAGGTTTTTGTGTGTAGCTATCTAGCAAAGTGTTTTAGATCTTGTTTTCATGATGCCCTTCACTGGATTTTTCGGAGTGATAAGGCTCAGCAAATGAGCCTTAAGCCTTTCTTATGTATACAAATAAATAAAGCCATATCAAGTTTTCCTAGGGAATAAACTCTCTGCTATAGTCCATAATACCTCTGAATCAGTTCCAATTTTGTTACTGGCTTCACTTCCTAGATAAGTCTTTAAAAAGCCATACAAGAAAAGACAGAATGATATTTCCAGTCATATTGTACTGGTGTCAGAAACAGTAGTACTCATTAGATTTTCTTTTCTTTTTTTTAAATGATTTTATTTTTCAGTTCAAGTTTTGATTTATAATAGAAATAATTTGCACAATCAGGAGGATGTTAACAGCCTACATATCTTGGTATAATGTGAAAGTGCCTGGCTTATTAATTTCTGTAGAAGAGTTTAATCAGTAGGTAACAAGGAATATTATTCATTTGCAAGAAAATGTCAAGGTAAAATTTAGTTAAACATGAAGTCAATAAAGAGATGCTATTTCCCTCACTCCAATTTTTTCAGTGTTTGCAAACCCAATGTTTAGCTAATCGAGAGATTTTAGGTCTAAAGAACACACCATGAATTGTGATGTGAATCACAAAATTATGGGAAACTTCATGGATAGGATGCATATTTATCATGCATGCATTGGTGTGAATATACAATCAACTGAATGATAACATCTAAGGTACTCATTACAACGCTGATCTGTGTTTTAGGCATCCTGAATTAAGATCAATATGGAAACTAGAGGCCAAATTCAAACCAGAACACAGATATCCCTGGTTTAGGTACAGAGTTTTTGATGTACAATATATGCTCTCCGGTTCAACACTTGTTTTTTGTTTGGTTTTTTTTTTTTTTTTTTTACAGCAAGAAAAAGTTTCCTTAGGACAGCAATATAAAAATCTGTGCATTGAGTAGATAGCTGCCCAGAGCTGGCTATTAGGAAAGGCTGAGGATGGGGCTGTGCCAGATCAGCCAGTCTTCCTGGTGTTAAACACCAGTCTTTAGTATCTAAAGCAGCTGTAGAGGCCAATATGTCCCTCCCTATTGGAAGCAAACTATAGAATTCTGAGGAGATGACTACAGTTATTTTTGAAAGCAGTGAAGCAGGCCAGCAGCATCTGCACCCATCTTTTTGGTAATAGGCAACTGCCTGAGGCTATCCATTCTCTTAATGGACCCAAAGGTCTACTATCTACTAAGTATACTGACCTGCACCTGCCTTGGCCAGGGTATTTTCTCTATACCTGCAAGTGCTTGCTGTGCTACCGAGCAAGTGGCTTGCGGGGTCTGTAAAGCAACATTCAGAAGGAAACCAGGGATCCTCTGTAGTTATGTGCTGAATCCTACAGGTGCTTAACCTGATACAGAAAACATTTAGATTTTAAAAAGAGGACTACAAGTTGGTGCTGGTGATGATTTTCAACTGCCTTTATGCATTACAGCTGCTGACTTCAGCATGTAAAGTCTGCACATAAAAAGTGGCACCCAGGGCTCCCACTTCTCAAATGAGTGCCTCAGTGGTCTGAATTACCCTTCTTTCCGCTTTTTAATTCTGTGACCTATTATCAGTAGCTCTTACCTAATTGAATGGATTGCCCTTTGAAAGCTCCATTCTTAGACACTCAACAGTCCTTGCTAACTTATCTTGTCTCCATGAACCAAGTATACTAGCTTGCAGTCTACTTAACGAGCAGAAGGAAAACCTTTACAAATGCTTGTGAAAGCAAAATTTAAATATCCATTTACTTATGGCTGGTGCTGACAAATTTGAGCCAAATTCACTAATAAATCTGCTGTACCCCAAAAATGCACTTTTCACACGTAAATCTTGCTTTTGACCATGTTCCACTGTTTGTTTTTTCCCTGTCAAGCCCTTGGAAATGAATAAGATTTGTTCTTAAGTATGATGTTACAGCCTAAAGCAGAAGAAAACATCCACTGCAACTTATCATCAAGAGGTTTTTGGAAAAGATGGAAGATCAAATGGGAGGAAGATTGTGAAGATACTTTCAATCCCTTGACATCTGATAGAAATAGAGATTAAATATTCAGAGTCAACTGGCAATGCTATGTTATGTTTATTTAACATGCTGATTTATCATGGGGTTTGGGTTAAAAAAAAAACATGCCATAAACTGGAGAGATATTTCTAGTTGTAAGAGTGTATAGAAACCGGCACCAGTATAGCCATTCTATGGCATGCACAAAACAATAGCTTTTAGCACAAAAGATGCAAAAAGATGATAGCTTAGGAATATTAAAAATACACAAGACTTTTTCTCTTGTGAGATCTGAAGTACAAAAATCTTTTAAGAGCCTCATGAAGGCAAAGATTAAAAAAAGAATTCCTTAAGGTCACCCTATGGGAAATAAACTGTGCCAGTTCACAGTGTTACATTCTTTCTAAGAGCTAAAATAACAGAATCTGTGAGGGAAGCTGTAACAGTTTGTCAGAGCTGCCCCTGGAGCAAAGGTCAGTTGGCTTGAGGGGAGCATCAGGGGCCGTTTGCAGGATAAAAACAGCCGCATCAGGAACTTACAAACCTATCAAAGGATTACAGGTTAAAATAAAAATTCAGGATGATTTAAGTAGGGCCCTTGACTCTGGGTGTTCAAGTCAAATGCAAACAGTTTTTGCAGTGTTCAAAGCTTAAAAAAAGGTAAAGCTCACAGAATGCTTTTGGTTTGTAGGGACCTTGAGGATCACCTAGTTCCAATCCACCTGTCATGGGCAGGAACACCTTGCACAAGATCAGGTAGCTCAAAGGCCCATCCAGCCTGGCCTTGAATATTTCCAGGAATTCAGCAGCCACAGCTTCCCTGGACAACCTGTGCCAGTGCCTCTTCACCCTCATAGTGAAGAATTTTTTCCTAATAACTGATCTAAATCTTCCCTCTGTCAATTTAAAGCCATTATCCCTTGTTCTACCCCTACATGTCCTTGTAAAAAGTCCCTCTCCAGATTTCTTGCAGCCCCTTTAGGTATTGGAAGGCTGCTCTAAGGTCTCCCCAGAGCCTTCTCTTTTCCAGTCTGAACATCACAACTCTCTCAGCCTGTCTCCACAGAAGAGGTGCTCCAACCCCCTAATGGTCTCTGTGGCTTCCTTTGGACTTGCTCCAACAGGTCCATGTCCCTCTTATTTTGGTCTTCCAGAGCTCAATGCAGTACTGCAGGTGGGGTCTCATGAGAGCAGAGGGGGAAATTCGATGTTAGTTCTGATACATAACCAGTTTTTTTTTTTTTTTTTTAGATATTCAGGTTTATTCAAAATTCATAATGGGTCTGCTGAAATAGCACTTGTCTGTGAAGGAGTCGGGTCTGAGTTTTGCCAAGAAGTCTGTGTTCAATAAAGACCTTACAATGTAAGATTTAGCTCCACATTTCTACTTTTTGGCATTCTTCAGTAAAAAAACTTTGATAGTACAAACCAGACAGAGGTTAGGAAAATTTAATACATGAATGAATACAAAATTACTCTATTTTAATGGTTGTGGTCATTTTCCCAAACTCCTCTACTGTAGCAATTCTTGTAGGTATGAATCATCTTGGTAGATGGGCACAAACTTAATTTAAAAATGCATTTTTAAAAGACACAAGAACCTCCAGCTATTTGGAAAACATTGTGAAGCAATGAAAAAAGACCAAAACAAACAGGATCAGCCATCTACAGGATTCCTCACTACCATCTTCATCTACTTAACCATGACTGTCAGTAATTCAAGTAGACACTTAAATAGAGAAAACACTATAGAACTAAGTATGTGTCATGCACTGTTCCCAGGCAGATTTTTTTTATTCCTCTCTGCACACAGAATTCAGGAAAAGTTAAACCTGTGTGATCACACACGAGCGAAAAATAGGACCAACTCCACTGAAAAAAGGTATCATGTTAAGGGGGGGTGAATACCTGCTCTTGTGTTTACTAGTCTTAAAATAGTTTCTCACATCGACTGTTTAGCAATTGAGAAATAGGCACATGCAACAGTCCACAAACATATACACAAAGACTCAGATCTAGCTCAGAGGGTAAATGTATTTTGTTTTTTAACAATAGATTTATAGTACCATATTCCTGACAAGACTAGTGAGGAGACTGTAGAATTGTTGATAAAAGTAGAAATGAAGAAAAGGTGGTTATCCTGCATGCAAGGTTTATGTTTCCGCAGGTTGAATATGCCAGTGATAACAGAGGAAGCAATAAGTCTACTTTATTTTTAAATACAATTAATTAATTCTAAAATTAGTGACTTCAAATGACATGGGGATCTTTACCTCTACCTCAATGCTATGGAGCTGCAAAAAACCAAGCTGTTAAGACCCAGTGTATACACAGGCTGTGCATGTCTGTCAGGGGAGGATCATCAGCTGGTACACATCTTCTGCAAAGGAAAGACATTCATCAAAGCCAAGAAGCAGACTGGGGAAATTTACATAAAATCTACTATTCCTGTCACCCATCTAGAAAAGAGAAATTAAATCCTCATGATCATCAACCTATTATCTTTTTCTGAGAAGTTTCTTCTTTCATTATCATGTATACCTTCCCTCAGACACCATTCTGCTTTGCAGCATTAATTCATAGATTTTTCCAATGGAAACTGATTATTAACCCTGTAATTATTAAGTAATTTCTTCTCCAGTAACTGAACAATCCCTTCTAATATATTTTGAAACCCCTCAAATTCTGTAACTGAATTTTTAACTTAGAGGTACAACAGCTGAATTTTATTGCTGCACCACAAGTTTCAGGATAACAATCCCCAAGTCTTTTGAAAAGGATGCCTGGCTGGTGAAGTCACTTAAGAACACTGCCAGAACAAGAAGTGAGAGTCGCCTGTGCAAATGTGTCCTTACTTGTGAAATATCCCCTTTGGACCCCAGGTCTGCTCCAGCACATGGAGCTGGCTGTGAATATGTCAGAAATCCCACCAGCTAAAAAAAAACTTGCTGTAGTGCAAAAGTGAGGAGAACCTGCATTTAGCAGGGCCAGAGATCTTTTGCTAGTGTAAAATATTCAGTGGCTCCATTTTGAAGTGCCTTCACTCAAAATCCAGCACATGGTCTTTTTAACTTTCCAGAGAAAAATAACAGGGAAAATGCCTAATGAGACTCAAAAAATTGTAGAGACATTGGATAATAATAACAAATGGGAAGGGAGAAGTTGTAAAAGAGGAAAACTGAATTCTAGATATTTTGCCAGCAGTGACTTCCCTTCCCCTCCCTGCTCTCTGCTCCCCACACACAGGCTCAAACACCCTCCTCTCTGCTTTCCCCAGGAGGGGAACAGATTTTGCAACACTTCCCTGCTGTGGTGAGGTCTTACTGACACAAACAGTTCCACTAATATCTCACAGATATGAAGAAACTTTACACAGGGGATCAGGAGAAGAAAATCAGCTGAGCTAACGAACGTTTGGGACCAGTTCATTTTTTTCTTCTGAGTGCATGTGTACTCCATTTGCCAACTGGCCCACATTCATCTTGTTTCCGAATGATCTTCTGAATGGGATTCTGATGGCTCTCTGAACTCTGTATCTCCACAGGTGACTTTAAGTGCCCATCAGTAAAGTGCCACCTGACACAATGGGTGTGATGAGAATCACTAGGTGATATGTAGAATGTAGTTTTAAATCTTCAGCGATTTCAACCCAGAGACATTACAAGATTCAGTATTCTGATCCCCATAGTCACGTCATATAATGCCGTCAAAGATGTGTAGTCATCACAAGACCAGACGAAATCTGTCACTTTGGTAAAGAATTTAAGGAAGCCTCCCCAGTAAAAAACAACAAGCCCAAATCAAATAAAACCATCAAAGATGCATTTCATGATTTTATGTTAGCTGGTAGATATTATTCATAAACAAACAAACCGATTGAACAGCCTGTTAACCTGATAAACTCCCAAGAATTTAAAGAAATATATCTGTAGCTGCTGATATTAGCATTATTCACAAACATTTATTGCTTTATAGTTGATTCTATTGAGCTAAGTGTAAACTTTTTGAGGTATGTGCTTGCTCCAGTTTCTAAGCAATACATTTCCCAAGGGTGCTCTGTTTAGGAAGAGGATGCATAATGAATAACTATGAGTTCCACAAATTACTTCTCAAAAATTTGAATAGTTAAATCTACGTGAGGTTTGCCATAAGAAATGCAATGCAAAGAAGAATTTTTGTGGCCTAAGCTGTTTTGTTTCCTAATCATTTAATGAAGCGAAGGTTTTATTTTTGGGTTTTTTTTGAGCTTTTTTTTATTTTGTCATGAAGGAAGTTGGAAACAATCACATGCTCTTCCCAGACGTATAATAACTCTCTCCTGCCAAAAAGCCCTGGCAGTTCAGCTCATGAGAACCTACAGTGGGATTTCCAGGGGTTTAAAGACTCAGTTTTCTGTGGTAAATTCAACAGTCTTTCCCAAATACTCTGAATTTTACAAATAGATAAAAATAATGTGTTAATCTCATCATCCTCAATCCCCCAAAGATTTTTTATATTTCATTTTCTTCATTTTACTGACCTGGAAATATTGTCACGACAGCCTCCATCAGAGTTTTCAACCAAATCTAAGCCCAGCTCTTTTTTCAACTACAAAATGTAGGATCATAAACTGATATTTTCCTAATTTTGGTAATTATTCACTCTGTTAATTGCATTCATCAAAACTAAAAATAGGTTTGGTTCATACTCAAGTAAAAAACTGGACTGAAGTTTTGGAAATCTCTTAGTCAAAGCTGAGGTCTAGCTTGTCTCTTTTCATCTGAGCAAAGGTAACTCAGCAAGGGAAAGACTGGTTGTCCTGGGTTCAGCAGTAGCAGTCGTTTTCCTCTTCCTTAGCAGCTGGTGCAGTGCTGTGGTTTTGACTTTCAGCCTGGGAACAGCGCTGATAACACTGATGTTTTTAGTTACTGCTCAGTAATGTTTACTCTGACCAAGGACCTTTCTGAGTCTCATGCTCTGCCAGGGAGCAGGGGAAGCCGGGAGGAAGCAGAGACGGGACACCTGACCCAAAATAGCCCAAGAGATGTTCCATACCACCACACATCAAGCACAGTATAAAAACTGGGGGCAATTACCCGGAAGGGTTAGATCACTGCTCGGGCTGGGCTGGGCATCAGTCAGCGGGTGGTGAGAGGTTGTATTCTCTTCCCTTGTTATTTCCCTTTAAATTATTATTGGTGGTAGCAGCAGTGGTTTTGTGTTATCCCTTAGTTACTGGACTGTTCTTATCTTAACCCATGGGAGTTACATTCTTTCAGTTCTCCTCCCCATCCCTACTGGAGCGGCAGAAAGAAGGGAGGGCAGTGAATGAGCAGCTGCATGGTTCTAGGTTGCCGGCTGGGCTTAAACCATGACACTGGTGCACGCTGCTCAGCGACAGATGTGGATTGTGGCTGGGGCCACTGTCAGTACGCAGTGCAGGGGGATATCCTCTCCTAGGTCAGGATGCTTCATAGCACGGGAATGTCGCTCCCCAAGGCACCATGGTGAAGACATTTCTTTGGAAATTAGGACCCCACTTCTCTTTGTTTCAAGGATTTACCACTATAAGACTAATATTGTCCTTAGTTTTGCAGCTGGGGATGATACCCACAAAGTGGTTGGGATAAGAGTTCTTTCCAGGAATTAAAAGTCACATAATGAAGATGATTTACCCCAAAGTAACCCCTCCAAATCTTAATTTTGATCCTACTCTAGTCAGGGATTTCCATAATATTTTTTTAAAGATACTGTTGTACTGTTTTTGTTAAGTCTGTACATAATTGTGAATTAAAAGCTGCAGTTTTCAATCCTTGGGTTCTCTTTTAGAGATACAGAAGGTCTGTTTTTAATTTCTTTGCTGCATCTACTACGTTATAGACATGAATCACATCTCTTACCACTTGCCATGTAATTGGAAGGTGTTACAATACATCATCTATATTTGTTGCCTTATGCTAATATAATTAGCACTATGAAAGTGCAAATAAAACCATGGTAGGCTCCAACACTGCCAAGACAAGTCATTCTGCATCAAAGAGTTGATTCCCAACTTTCAGATCCAAATAATTCCATTTCTTTTGCTCTAGTTCATTCATACTAAAGAGGCAAAAGCAGTCCTTTAGGCTGACTATAAGTATTAGAAAAAACAGAAGTAACAGTTTTTCAGCCTACTTTGGTGGTCACGAAAGAATGTGGATTGTTCCACAGAAATTAAAAACCTGATAATTAATAATTGTGATCTACAAAAAGTCTAAGACTTAAGTGGTTTGTCTTGTAGTTATTATTACACACCCAATGTACTCCTGTATGTAGAACCAATAATAAATGCACAGGTTTCATCTGTACAGAAATCTAGCCTGGGTAATCATGGAGACCTCCTTGAAAAGTTTCATTTATATCAGGTTATGTACAGATCTCAGTTGCCCTCACAGCAAGAGGTGCTGATTCTCTTTGTAGATGAAGCCAGGGCCACTTCATTGCACTGAAATATTACTGAAATATAGATGATACATATGGAAGCACTAAAATACTAGTGCAGTTTTTCCACGACAGTCTGCAATCACACACTTCATAGAATCATAGAATCATAGAATGGTCAGGGTTGGAAAGGACTGTAAGATTATCCAGTTCCAACCCCTGCCCTGAGCAGGCACACCTCACACTAGATCAGGTTGCTCAAAACCCTGTCCAGCCTGGCTTTGAACACTGCCAGGGATGGAGCATTTACCACTTCTTTGGGCAGCCTGCTCCAGTGCCTCATCACCCCCACAGTAAAGAATTTCTTCCTCATGTCTAACCCAATCTTCCCCTGTTTAGGTTTGAACCCATTACACCTTGTCCTATCACTACGGTCCCTAATGAAGAGTCCCTCTCTAGCATCCAAATCCTCCACCCACATCAGGGAACTGCACAGTCATAGCTAGCCTCACGTTCTTCTTTGACATTTTTGAATCACTACCCCTTTGCTCACAATGGCACATCCTCAAGGGGAGTGAAAGGTAAGACTTCAGCCAGTGTCCAACGTTCCTCCTGGGTATGCAGGCAACATCTTTCACCTACCATAGACCAGGACTAGAGCTGAAACTGGATCTTCCCCACTGCAAAATGAAGGCTTTAAAGCTTTCTCTGTTACAAAAGGTTAAAGACATTGTGGGTATTCATTTTTATGAGCCCTTTCTGGGGTTTAGAGGGAAAGTACTGCCCTGAGAGCAGATTCCCAGCTCATGGTCCTAGGTAATCAGCTCCTGAACTGGACTATAACAGGCAGGTGCTCCCAGCAGCCACAGGGCTGCACATGATGTTTTTCTGGGTTCTGTCCTCTAGGTTTGGGGTTTAGCTTTAGAGAAAAAGGGCCTAAATGTTCAGGCCTGCAACATTTATTTGAATCTAAGGGTTTTTGCTAGTGTAGCTAAAGATATTCACAATAATTATTTTCATGCAGACTTCACACTGAAATCAGTATTCCATTTTGGGCCTGTGCCAATAGACAGTCCCTTTCCATTTTCTGTACTTGTTTCCTTGTGATAAAACAGCTATTGAAAGCCCATTTGGACATGTAACCCTAAAATAAATGAGTGTAATACTGTTTCAGAAGACTGGTCCAGGTATCAGTGTTGACAATATCTGATTCCCTTAAATTTGTCCATGTAAAATTCCAAAGAAAAGTGTGGGGCTTTTTTGTTTGGGATCATTTCATAGTGTTTTGCTTTAAACGATGCCTAAGCCAAGAAAAGGCTACAACAGGAAGTTGAAAACTTCAGGGATGTGTCTCATTATTCGTTGTGATGCCTTACTGTAAATAAATAACACATATTTTAATGGCTTAAAAAGAATGCAAAAGCATCGGTTTTCATTCATCTATAATAACAAGGGAGGAGTGGGAGGAGTGAACTGACAGGAGCATATGAGATAGATAGTATGAATTAAAGTTAATAAATAATGCCTGCAGTGTTAGTCATCAGTTTTGCCCTGCACATCCCATATAGCTGCACAATGAAATGTCTTACAACTATTTTGAAAGGGCCTTGTTTTGTGTGGAAAAAATTGATTGCATTTAAGCAGATCTCAAGAATAAGTCACTTCAGATGAGAATTAAAAAAAGAGTTTAGAGAGGAAGATAAATCTAAACATTTTTTTCTCACACAGTTTATTTTTCTATTTTTTTATGTGATATGATACATAAATATTTGACAGGCTATGGCTCAGTAAATGTCATTTTCTTGGCTCTGGGGGAAGTTTTACTTTGAGTGTTGATCAAAATGATATATAGTCTCTCTGGAACAAGTAGGACAAGTACTACGTATCTGAAGGCCAGATTCTAGATCTGACAAAATAAATCACAAAACCTCAATTGTATTCCAAGTATGGAAGGCGCAAGCTGTTAGGTAAATCTAGGTTCAAATTTAAGCAGTTTTGATACACTAGTTGATTTTTTCTGACATTTTCTGAGCAATTCACTTGCAGATAGCTCAATCAGTTTAAGCAATAACCTCTGTAAACTATAAAGGTGTGTCTTACATTATGAAAAATACAGAGACTATGGCATTTTTCACTGATTTTTGAAACTTCTTCCTGCCTAAGATGAAAAAAGTTTTCCATCTTACATCAGTGATGTGAGGGGCCATGCTTGGAAGGTGAGGGGAAGCTCTGACCTGAAGAGAAGAGGTAGCCATGAACTGCATGCATTTTATCAATCTCTTTATAATTTTTGGTGGGCTGTGTGGCACACATTGAACTGCGGCACCTGGAATTGAGAGGGTGGAGGCTGATGCAGGCTGATTCCAGAATTTCACAATGAACCAGTCCACCTCTCTGTGGAGTTCAGTCAGACAACAGAGGAAGGTGCAAGAAGATGCTTTTATTGCCTTTTTGGTTGCCTTCTTGTGCTAACTTCTAAACCTTATCTTCTCCCCTCCCAAGAGATACACAAGTACTGTGGCATGGGACAAACAGATTACTTGGGCAACAGGCATCTAGGCAGCCTTCCCACACAGAAATTCTTGGTTCTCAGTGGAAATGTTTTTGATTCAAAGTTTTCAGTTTCCAAAACAACAGAGCACTGATGAAGCATTTTCCCATACAAATATGGCTGCCTCACTAAGGCAAACAAGACCAGAAGTCAGTAAAAGCACATGCAGAATAATAACATTAGAGATATAGTTACCATCCTACACACTTAAACGTTATTTGTCTTTGATGACATTTGCTGGAATTCATTATACGAGCAATGTGAGCAATTAGCAATGGAAAAGACCTACTTTAAGGCATCTCATCTGGCTCCTTAAACAGGAAGTTGTCCCTACAAATGGGTGATTACTACTTAAACCACGACAACTACAAAAAATATTTGAATTCATGCTTCCTAGGAACTATAACTGAAACCCTGATACCATAGGAAGTGTTGATGCTTTCATTTGCTTCCTACAAACCAACTGTCCTGTCATGGTAGGGTATGTTAATTTTAACACCTTCACCCTGAGTAGATGTTGAACCTAAGGCCCTCCATTCTTTCCTACATGAATCCTTCAATTATTAAACTATTATCTTAGTGACAAGTAAAAAAGAAGGGGGTGTCATGGGCAGATCTCCAACTGCAAGTACCTTAAAAAAAAAAAAGAAGAAGAGACTGCCCTCAATACATTTTGCAGGGAGCCTAATCCCAGCAGTGAATCTCAGGTGCCACCTGGTAAATCTGTCCGGATTTGGGCCCATGGCAAGCTTTGAGGGAAAGAGGCCAAGTTTGGGATATGGTTGGGTTTAGGTATGATAGTGGTGCCAGCCACATCAGCCCTGTCAAGATGCCAGGCAATTCTGGACATGCTCAGAGGTGCTAAACATGCTGAGTGGGGTGGCCATAAAATAACAGGTTAGGGTTATGGAAGTTAAATTTTGCTGAAATGCCAGTTTAGAGACACCAAGCATTCCGGAAGTGGGGGACAAGGAGAAGAAAAGGAAGCTTCAAGCCTGGTTTTCCTTAACTTTTGGTTAGCCAAAGACTAGACATCAAAATACATTGTTTGTTTTGTTCAGCTTTATAGTCGGATTGTTACATGCCTGCCAAAATCCTTATGAATAGGTGATGACACAAGTTGATTGGGAAAGCTTTATGTTAAAGGAAGGTGACTTTTAATAATATATTTCCTTATGATATAGTATTTCACATACTTTTCAGTCTAAAACTGTTTATGATCCTTTTAATCCTAGTGTTTCTAACCATCTGTTGAGCAATACAGTACACGTCTTTGTCTATTTCAGAATGAGTTTCTAATGGTAGTGCTTTGCATCCAGCCTCTGTGACAAGACAAAGGCCATTTCCATCCACTCTCTTGCATTTGAGAACAGACAAGAAGGCCAGTATTTCAGAAGAATGTGGTAAACTCCGTAAGTTCCTTTTGTTTAGTCATTAATGCCTCAGGAGAAAATTTTTGTACTTGGAAGCACAGAGATAGACAGTTGTAACTAGATTAAGAAGGATGTCATTATAATTGATTAAGTGCATGATATTTTTTATATTGTCTCTTTAGCTATTGTACAATGGGACATTACATAAGAGTGCACTTTGCGGTATTGTATGACTGGTAAAAGGAAATGTCCTTTTAGCTTTCAACATCCGTTTCATGCTTCATTATCCACTACTGTCCTAAGCAAACTAAATAATCCCTTCTACTCAATTCACCTGGAAGTCTCTTGTGGCTAGTTTTGTTCTTTTAGTGAGCTGAGTGCTTGAGTTTTTGGTGGCATTAGCAGATGATGTAGAACAATTACAGCTCCTTTATGCAACTCTGTTATGACACCAGCTAAGCATTGCCCTCACAGCCAGCATCAGTAATGTAGTGTGGAGAAAGGCAGCCTTTTCACCAGCCCAGCCTTCTCACACAGAGCAGAAGAGGGAGAATAATAAAAGGAACCCTACAATCCCATTTATTATGAGAAGGATATGTCCGTACAAGCAACATGGAAGACTGTCTTAAGCCACTCTTTCAGTGAAGACCTCTCAAGACAGGCAAAAGGTGTGTGCAGCTATCCTTGGGCCAAGGCATGTCAGAGGTAGGACAAATTCACACAATACTGCAGAAACCTTGGACTGCCTTGAAGGCTGTAAGGCTATTTAAGGAGACACCACAGTCCCACTTGGGAGAGAGAAAAGGTGGTTAAAGCATGTTAGTTATGCAAAATACATACAAAACTTTTCCAAAGAAGGACATCAGTTGTATAACTAAGAAACAATTGAGGAGAGGAGGGATGATAACCTCTCATCTAAGAGAGGTTAGGATCCAGTCGTCAAAAGTATTACTTATAGGGGATCACAGAATTCAGTGACACAGCAAGGACTAACATCAGTGGAGAGGCTGATTTCACATGTAGACTGTACAAATACCCTACATATGGCCATGAAAGAGGACTGAGTTGCCTTGCAGCTTTAAAGGGTAATAGCATAAGCAATAACTGAAAGTACAAGCTATGTTGTGCATTTGTACCACAGTATATTTCACATGCTGTCTTTATTTGACTTGTTGCAAGGTAGTCCTCTTATAAGGGACATCCCCTTATCTGGCTGTCACAAATAAGTAAGAATTTTATTTCTTCCAAGGCCAAATCCACAGCAAAAGGGCACATTGAACTATTAAAAATTTATCTGAGGAGAACAGAAGAATAGGCAAGCTGAAACGGATGCTTTTCTTGCACAGAAGTGTTATGAGAGTTGTGGGAATGGGGTTGCCACTCTCTGTATCAGAGGTAGTAATCTGATAGAAGGCGAATTTATTCCAAACTCTTAAGTAAATCATAGTGCTAATCTAAGACACAGACATATGGCCTTTTGCTGTTTTGTACTCTTTTGCTTGATGGGAATCATCAGGAGAAAAAAATATATTTCTGTTTAAATAAGTTGTGGAGTTCTTTTAAGCTGTTGCTGGTCATAGGAACATAGAGGATATGAGCTTACAGGAAACTTACCTGGTCACAGACACTGTCCTGGTTAGTAATCAGGGATGGGTGAAAATGAGAGGCTTTGGGAACCCCCTCATAAAAAGTGAACGGTCAGCAAAATCTTCAGTGCCTCAACTGCAGCAGGCATACCAGCAGAGCAAGTAGTTTGCTCAGAAACATATGAGGATGCTGTAAGTTTACTGTTTATGAATAGATACTGGAACAAAATTTCTAGTTCAGACCTGCTCACAGATTGTGTATTCAAGCCTAAAGGTATTCAGTTTAATTATACAAACTGCTTTGTAAAACAGTACATGAAAAGAGGTGTACAAATGACTGACAGAACAGAGTTATGAATGACCATGTTGTTTTGGTGGATTAAGGGTAAAGTAAAGCTTATTTTGGATAATGCTTTGAGGAGAGTTTCAACTTCAGGCAAATAAAGGGTGTGACTGCATCTTTTGGATGCTCCTTTAAAAACCGGCACATTGTTTACAGACTTAACCTGGATCCCAGGAAAGTTAGCCGTGGATAAGGATAAGGATAATTTGTATCCTTATCCATATCCTTAGAAGTTCTCAGGTCAGCACTATGGAGTGTTGTGGAGGAATATGTATTACTATGCCAAAGATTATTTTCAGACTGCTCATAGTGATTTTGCCTAGTGAATTGACCTGAACTCAGGAGAAGTGCTTTATCTTAGCAGAGTTGCTACATGTCTATTACAGATCATGGGGTCCTCTTATAACTGCTGTACTTTAATAAATTATTTGAAAGGGGACACCAGAATTACCAAGATTTTATTCCCTGGGCACTCCTTTTAAGTCATATTATTTCATGTTCATATCAGTCTTCGAAGTTGCACAGTTTGAAATTTCAATTTTGGGATTAGTACATTGAAAGTCTTTATCTCCAGCACTTTAAAAGAAAAGAATCTTAGAGAGTGGAGGAGTTCTAAAAATAACTGTTTGGGCTGTCCCAAGAGAGGATGGCTATAGAAAAGGTTTACATCCATATTCAGATGAATCATAAATTATTCACTGTATCTAATAGTTAAAGAGGGAGAAATGCAGAAAAATATAACCCCTTGAACCTTCCTTCTCCAAACAGCTTAAGTTCTCAAGAAAACATGAACTATTATAAATATTAATAACTCCCTTTAGAGCCTAATTTGCTGCTGAAAATCCTACTACAGAACTTGCTTATCATGCATGAAAGAGATTATATAATGATTTGAAATCAGGAATTGAGGGAACGTACTTATTAACGTGCAAGATAATTCTTGGTATAGATGATCACACTCAGAGGTAGCACAGACAGGTTTATTTTGAATCTGGATTCTCCCCCAAGAAATGGAGTAACAAATTATTGTCAACAGTAAGGTGTAAATAATGAATATATCTTCTTCCAAACTCATGATTCATTAAAAGCAGCATGGTGGGAAAGCAGTAGAGAGGTGGAATATCAGTTTTGATGTAGTACTGTTTTAAATCAAATTGAACCGTGCAGTAAAGATTATATTTACAGCTATGGTGATCCTCAAGCTAGAATTGATATTACTCTTAATGTCCCTTCTTACATGTACATAAAAATCAAAAAGAAAATTTACAGCAGGCAGATGAGGGTACATGTTCTGGGATGACAGCCCTGATCACTTGACCATGATGCTGGCAGTTGAGAGGCACTCATGCCCAGAAAAACAGGGAAACATTTTCCCTGTGAGGGTGGCACTAGCACAAGGGCAGCAATCTGAACTGTTGACATTTTGGAGGACATTTCTCAGAGTACTTGAACTGGCAGCATGTAGGCTGCCTTTTTATAAACTACAGATCTTAGCAATAGGGAGGGACTTAGATTAAGACAAGATGTTGTCATGGGTTCAGCAGTAGAAGTCATTTTTCTTCTTCTTGGTAGCTGGTGCAGCACTGTGGTTTTGATTTTGGGCCTGGGAACAGCACTGATAACACCAGTGTTTTCAGTTACTGCTTGGTAATATTTTGGTTTGACCAAGGACTTTCTGAGTCTCCTGCTCTGCCAGGGAGGAGGGGAAGCTGGGAGGAAGCAGAGACAGGGCACCTGATCCAAACTGACCAAAGAGGTTATTCCATACCACAGCACGTCATGCCCAGGATGGAAAAACGGATAGCAGAGACCCGGAAGGGTGGGGGTGCACTGCGTGGTCGGGCTTGGTATAGGTGGTGAGCAATTGTATTCTTTTCCTTTGTATATCTCTTGTCATTATTATTATTGGTGGTAGCAGTAATGATTTATGTTATACCTTAGTTACTAAACTGTTCTTATCTCAGCCTGTGGGAGTTGCATTCTTTTCGATTCTCCTTCCTCATCCCCCCAGGACTGGGGGAACAAAGAGGGGGAGTGAGAGAGCAACTGGGTGAGTCATAGAGGCTTAAACCACGACAGATGTGTACTTCCTTCAAACAAAGCTAGCCATGTAACACATGCCAGATGCCAGGCTGTAAACGTACATATTTCATCCAGATCACTTTATAGATTAAAAATATATGCTCTCCCTTAACAGTCTGCCTTTTTTCATCATCACTGTCCTGGGTTCAGCAGCAGCAGTCATTTTTATCCTTCTTAGTAGCTGGTGCAGCATTGTGTTTTCAACTTTCGGCCTGGGAACAGTGCAGATAACACTGATGTTTATAGTTTCTGCTTAGAATATTTGGTTTGACCAAGGACTTTCTGAGTCTCATGCTTTGCCAGGGAGGAGGGGAAGCTGGGAGGAAGCAGAAACAGGACACCTGACCCAAACTGTCCAAAGAGGTATTCCATACCACAGCACATCATGTCCAGGATGGAAAAAAACTGGGGGCAGGAACCCGGAAGAGTTCAGTTCGCGGCTGCGTTGGGCTTGGTTTTGGGTGGTGAGCAGCTGTATTCTCTTTCCTTGTATTTCTCTTCTCATTATTATTATTGGTGGTATCAGTAGTGGTTTGTGTTATACCTTAGTTACTAAACTGTTCTTATCTCAACCTGTGGGAGTTGCATTCTTTTAATTCTCCTCCCCATCCCTCCAGGAGCTGGGGGGAAGAAAGAGGGGGGAGTGAGTGAGCAAACTGCATGATTTACAGCTTAAACCACAACAATCACTGAATATACTTCTCCCCAATGCATTTTTCATCTGTATATTTACTTTACTTCTATCTTTATAATCTTTTATTTGCTGTCAGTATTAGTGTTGCACTAGTGAATTTGGCTGTATCTGTTCTTAGGATCATATGAAAGTATTTTGACCTAATTAATATAAAAAAACGAATTAACTGCTTTTCAGGTCAGCTCTGTCCTTCTTCTATAGCAAGTCATAGCACCGCGAGCTGCTATGTAATGCTCACGAATGCTCAGGTGCTTTTTTAACAAACAGACCACTTCAAAAACACAGCCAGACACACCATTAACTAAAACGTCCTATTTTTTGTAAGCAGTAGTCACACATCTCGCAGAGAAGTATATTCTGTCAGACCACAGTCAATTCACTATTTCTTATACAGATTAAGGTATTTAAAGCATTCTTGGAAAGAAACTCTTGGGAAAAAATATTTAATAAGTAAGTGGTCATTCAACACAAATAAAATGGAAACCTACCGGTATGCAATTATTATTGTTTGGAATAACTTAACTTGCTAAAGGAGTTGGCAAAGAATTTAAGCAGTATTTATCTTTAGGGAGTAATGCATAATAAACCCATTCCACATTTTTCATTGCTTGGCTTATTTATTATTTTTTATTTAGTCCTAACTTTATACTGCTGAGGCTGAGATGCAGGTTGGTACTCCAAAAGATTTAGCAGATATGAACCTGATAAGTGTTACCGAAAATACTTTGATTAACTTTTATTTTAAATATTTTTTAAGCTGGAACTGATGATTTGTATCTTTGTTATTGATCCAAAAGTACGAATATAAAGGTTTTCAGATTCAGTAGGGGGGAAAAACTATCCCATTATTTCACATATCTTTTCCTGTAGATTCCAGTGGACAAACTTCATATTTCTTCTCTCACAATGGAAAACCACTGCTTTTGAGCATTAAAATACCAGCTTCATAGATACCACGAGTTTCTGAATATAATAGATTTACCATAATCCAAAGAATGATCCATAGATATATGGAAAACAACACTTGAAGCTTTCAGAGAAAATATATCACATCAATTTTTTTATTCATTGATTTTTAATTGATGAAAACAGCACATAGATTAAAAATATCTTCAGAAAATAATACAATCAAACAAGTCTAACTTGCAAGTGCAGAAAGGACTAAAGCCACAGAATGAAAGGAAGGAGTTCACTTCATGGGTCATGACTAACAATGAGCCACTAAAATCTGAATCCAAACAGGATTTTAAGTGTCAGTTTCAGATGTTCAAAGTAGAGATTTTCATGTAGGTACACTGGCGGTGTTCAAGGCCAGGTTGGACAGAGTCTTGGGTGGCATGGTTTAATGGGACGTGCTCCTGCCCATGGCAGGGGGGTTGGAACTAGATGATCTTAAGGTACTTTCCAACCCTAACTATTCTACGATTCTATGATTCTATACTGGTAATGCAAATGTTTCTGAATTATCTGACTTGATAGGCGTTGACTGAGGGAAGTTTATATTGTTCAGCCTGTGCTCATTTAGTAAGACACAGTTGGCCACAGCTGGGGAGCTGCAGCTGGACAGCCAGTTTGAGGGGACCGGTGTGCTGGAGGGAATGCACAGGGAAATATGCAGCGTACACTACTGCACTGTCTCTGGGAAGCCCTTCTAGGTGTTTCAGTTTAATGCATTTAGTTCAGCCTGGCCTTGAACACTGCCAGGGATGGAGCATTTACCACTTCTTTGGGCAACCTGTTCCAGTGCCTCACCACCCTCACAGTAAAGAACTTCCTCCTTTTATCTAACCTGAACTTCTCCTGTTCAAGTTTAAACCCATTACCCCTTGTCCTGTCCCTACAGTCCTGCATGAAGAGTCCCTCTCCAGCATCCTTGTAGGCCCCCTTCAGATACTGGAAGACTGCTATGAGGTCTGTCCATCTTCCCTTCTTCACCTGAGCAACCCCAATTTTCTCAGCCTGTCTTCATATGGAGGGTGTCCCAGGCCCCTGATCAATATCATGGCCTTCCTCTGGACTTGCTCTAAGAGCTCTATGTCCTTCTTTATGTTGAGAACACCAGAACTGTACACAATACTCCAAGAAAGTTCTTGCAAGAGCAAAGTTGAGGGGCAGGATCACCTTTTTCAATCTGCTGGTCACACTTCTTTTGACGTCTTGTAATATCCTCTGATCAAACCCTGCAGCAAGGTGATATACCAAGTTAGTGTGTACACTCAACTCTGCTCCTTATTCTAGAAATAATAATAAAAGAGAAAATACGTAATGTAGCAATAACACAAAGGTACTATAGTCTAAAAATACACTGTGGAGCTTTACTGCACCTGAGAAGTCAGCTCACTGCATTAGACCACCAGCTGATATTCGCACGTGCATGGGTTGACCTGGGCCACAACCACTTGAGGCAGTCCACGCCAAAAGTTATCAGAGCAGGTTGTTAAAGTGAAAAAAATGCACTCTGCAGGATAAGGAAAACCAGCCAAAGTATTGTAGCTCTTCCAGTGATCAAAAGCTTGAATTATTAAAGCATGAAAAGTCTAGCAAGCAGTTGTTTTTCATGGATATCCATGAAAAAGCAGTTTTCTCTATCTGGTTTGATGTACAACCAATTAAAAATCTGTACAAAACATGCTGGTAATAATTTCCTTGTATGCAGGCTCATCTGAAGCAGCTTTCAGAAGTCATTCACATAAAATACACTGACACACCCACCACCTTCTCTGATGAAGAGACAGAAGGTTGTCCACTCCCATTCCCCAGCCTTTCAAAGGAATGCCTTCATTCATCCCCAGTTCTCTACAGAGCCAGGCTGACCAAATACCTGGCATGAGATAATTTATGGACTTTAATTCTCCCAGTCCACATTTCTGCATCTTTAGGGCCCTCAATCTGCTTGGGAGAAGCAAAGAGTGGAATAATCCTAACAAATTTGTAACCTATTCCAGTCTGCTGACAAGGGTAACATTTTTCCCACTTCTTCCAAAAGGCAACAAATTCAAGTCCCAGAGACTAGATTATTTGCCATCATTAAACATACAGCAGCAATTTAATGTATCTAAAACCATACTTGCCAGCTGGCTCATCCATGGCTTTTCTCTCTATCACTCCCAAAAAAAAGAATACTTATGCTTTTTCCAGTAGAGACAAAACCCTCTGAAGCTGTAGGGTTGCATGTTGCTGTTCTGAACGCAAATGGAGGGACCTATAGTGAGAACATACTGACTACACTTGGAATAGAAATGTGCTGTGGCACTGTGCTTGCATGCACATGCATACCCTGTTTGATCACCATCTGCCTAGAAATGAAGTAGATATAAAGGGCAAAATGCATTGGAAGGCTAGACACATACATATTTGTTTGGCTCCAAAGGTTTTGTAAGTTTATTAGCACAGAGCTGAGAAAAGTTTTTCCGCTACAAAATTGCCCACAAAGACACATAAGTTTTGAAAAATGTCAAATTATTTCTCCTTAAGCCACTTTTTCAGAGGCTAAACTCAAGGAAATGGAAGCTAGGGAATGCATCATTTTTTCACTGGCAATGAGATCATGGCAAGATTTGTCCCAGGTGTTCTGAGTACAGTCCAGCCTCTGTCCAGCAAGGAATCCCTGTCCAGTCTATGAGGAACAAAATACTTCATTTCAGTGGTGAAAGACTGAAGGCCTGAGCACCCAAAGCACTGCTCCACTTCAGCCCTTGCTTTTGTCCAAATCATGGGAGCCCTGTGATGGTCAATTCCCATGCTTAACATGTGCTCTGACATACAACTGAAGGTGCCACCAGAGTCATGTAGGCTCCACAATTGTAGATAACTGATAAATAGTCCTGGTTTTGAGTTAATTTTCTAGAAATAGAGGTAATTTTTGAGAAATAGAGTTAATTTTTTTCCAGCTAGCTGGTGCAGTGTTATGTTTTGGTTGTAGTCTAAGAATAACATTGATAACACACCCATGTTTTAGTTGTTACTATGTAATGCTTACCAAAATTGTGGTCTTTCCATTTTCCCATGCTCTGGAAATCATGGCCTTTTCATTTTCCCTTCTCAGTGAGGAGGGATACAAGAAGCTGGGAGGAATCACAGCCAGGACAGCTGACCTAACTAGCCAAAGGAGTATTCCTACCACTGAATGTTATGCTTAATATATAAACTAGGAGGAGTGGGTCTAGAAGGTGATGATCACTGCATGGGGACAAGCTGGACATTGGGCAGAGGTAGGAGGCAGTTGTACTGTGCATTGCTTGGGCTTTTTTGAGTTTTATTTCTCTCTTTTTTTTTTTTTTCTTCTTGTTATTGTTATTACTATTATTATTATATTTTATTTTATTTCAATCATTAAACTGTTCTTATCTCAACCCATGTGTTTTTCTTTTTTTACTATTCTCCTCCCCATCCCACCAGGGCGGATGGGAGTGAGTAAGCAGATAGAAGGAATTTAGTTGCCAGCTGGGATTAGACCACAACATAAGTCAAGAATAGTCACTGACAATCTACCTCACTCAACTCCTGCAGACAGCAACCCACAAATTACTCAATATAGTTTTGTAGAGAACATGTGGAATATATCACCCCATACCCCACACCTCAAAATCTGTGTTAGTTTGCAAAAAAAATCCACAAAACCTTAGACCTCTGCAATAGTAGAGAAAACTGCCTGGATAAAACATGCCCTGATAAACCTCTGGTACAGACCATATCTTATATGACAGGCAAAGAGAAAACAAGTGGAAACAATACCCAGATTCTGTAACCCTAACCTTTTATACCTGGGGAAAATTTAGGAATTAAGAATGAATCTGACAACAATTCTAATCATGATAAGCAGAGATAAACAACCCAGGTTGCAAGGTATTTCAGCAGCACCATTACAAACATATCCCTTCCACTACCTCCAGATACAGCCTCAGTTTTCCTACACTTCTGAATGGAGGATCCCCCTTCCTCCTTCTCTCTGGAGAAACACGTGAAGGCAATTTCCTCCAAAACCCAGATGGATAATCTCTGCCCATCTTCTTGGCTGTAGTGCTTTCACACATACCTGCAAAAGAGAAATGAAAGTTTACCATCCTACAAACTATATCAGAACAGTTTAAGGCACTACCAGGTAGAATGAATAAACAAGCAAACAGAAAAACAACACACTTTTTTGCAGTGATTCATTGATTTAACATCTTCTATTTGCAAATACTTCTGTATTTTGGGGTAGTTTAGAAGCACCAGCAGAGTGTTGCAAATGGACTCCACAGTCACATTACTTGTGTACACATTATGAAGATAAGAGAGCAATTGATATAGTTTTTCTTTGATATTTTTCATTCAACTAATATCTAATTAAAGTCCAGATGCAAAAAAGCTCACTGCAGGTTAACCTGAATTTGATTAGTTCCTTGTTTCTTTTCTACAAGTTGTATGCTATCTTTTTTATCAGTTACAGTGGACAAAGTAAAAACATTCCTGAATACTTATATTTTACTTGTTATGCTATATAGAGGTATGGTGTTGAGATTTTGCTCCTCCTAATTGTGCATTGAAGTGGCTTTTTGAGTTATAATAGAAAGCCAGGCAGCATTCAATTTCAATTAGCTTATGAAAATCAATGTTGTAGATTAAAGTAAACTTTTCATGCCTCAGATATCATATACAATTATCTCCAAGAATGTACTGAAACTTCTGCTTGGATGCTTTTCTTAGTTCACTCTGAAAATAACAACAAACAAATAAAACTCCATCTGGGAAACAAAGCTGCCAATGAGTTCATATGAGCATGTGGTTGAATCTGCACTAAAGCAGCTACCAATACAGATTTAGAGGCACAATAATTTTAATGCGCAACTTAGAAATCTAACATGAAGTTTAATCTGGACCAGGTTAGAAAAGAGCTTTCTTAAATGAATAATTTATTCCGTTTGCAAAGTGAATGTTTCACACCAGGTGAGAGGGCTAATGAGCAGTCAGCTGTGAGCAGTGGAAGAAGCAAGAAAAAACAAAAAGAACTGGGTAAAAGCATTCATACACGTTTCTCTCCCTTCAGAAAAGACAATGGGAGAAAACTGTTGCATCTGACATATGAAACATTCTGGATATTCCTTTCTTCTGGATGGCACAAAAAGGAACCTGAAGAGTGGCAGCACATGAGGAGCATTAAGCAGTCAAGTAACCAATCTGCTCTACTTTCAGCGAAGTATAAGCCCACTTGTTTACTGGAATGAAAAAACAAATGTGGAAAAAGTATTATATTGTTTTAATGGTGTATTTCTTGTTTTATATATAGCCTCCTGGAGTAATCCTGCTTTGGGAGAACCAAGACATATGATTTTAAAATAGATTCCAAACCAGCTTCTGCAAAGATATTAATGTGTGAGAAACAGCATGAAAAAAGAAGAAAACAAAAAGCAAAAGCCAAAACCAAAGGGGCTAACTATGAATTTTATTTTAATATTTGCTTATTTCATTTAGAGCCTAACATGCTTATTCATGATGCAAGTCTGGTCCAGCATGTACCTGTCTATTACTTTGCAGGTAAATAGAAGAGGTGGACAGAAAACATAGTTTTCTCTCG
This sequence comes from Ara ararauna, assembly GCA_028858755.1. Lineage (NCBI taxonomy): Eukaryota > Metazoa > Chordata > Aves > Psittaciformes > Psittacidae > Ara > Ara ararauna. The sequence continues at coordinate 94,723,450 of CM054410.1, forward strand.
GGAAAGAAACCAAAACACAGCTGGAAAAATGTATCTAGATAGAAACAAAAATACAGACACTACAACAAAAATGGTGGCAGGAAGATTCTGAGAGAGTAAGAAATCAATTTATTCAGGGTGTTCATAGGTAACTGAGCAGCAGATGAGACTGGGAAATTAGATCGTTTGTTTGCTGGCATGAATTGGCATGAAGATGCTGATGTTCCCCAAGATTTCCTCAGAGATTTTCTATGGAAAACAAGCTCACTAAAAAAATGTGTGACCCACATAGCGAACACCTTTCTTATGAGCCTTGAAAACAGACACAAAAAAAATTATTAACTGGTTAAAAGCAAAATTCATAGATCAATTCCATTGCTCAGATGCAAGGTACGTTCAACTCTCGATCACAGTCAGGGTTTCTTCCTTCCGGAATATGTTCTCATTTTGTATGTATGCATATGAGATGTTTAAGTATATAGCACTAACTACACTTCAAGTGATTGTTAGAACTCACTGTATACCATATGGGTGACAATGATTATTTCACAGTAATGTCCATTGAAACCAAAACAACCGGTCACCCAAGCAAACCAATAGGAAGTGATTAGAAATGGATAATTTGACCACCTAAAGCAGACGAGGCTGCACAGTATACCAAACAAACTGCAGGTCCTTGGAAAGCAGATCATGTGGAGCTAATTATGGACATCCTGGCAGACTTGGACCTACCCTGAAGATGCGATTGTCCTATTGTCCTTCTCATAGGTTGTGTGTGGATGCATTACACTGCATTACACTGTTTTTTTCTCTTTCCCAACTCTGTAAGCTTCAGTGTCTGGACCTCCAGCCCAGATTTAAACAACCAAGGGAAACTCTTTCTCATATAATAGAGAAGGAAGTGGGAGACAGTTGCATTTTGGCCAACAAGTTGAAGTTAGATATCTTACACAGGATGTAGAGAGGTAAGTCTGTATTCTTCTACTCCTGGGTGGATTTGCACCAATATCCCCATGAAGATTTTATTCCACCCCTGCCTCACTGTGGCAGATCTGTGGCAAACTGAGTTCCTTCCTTCTGTCTTGTTGAATTTCCTTGTTTTTTGCATGTAGAAAAGAAATCTGAATTTAGCTAAAATCAAAAAGAACTACTGTATCACAGTTGTAAAGGTATTCACTCAAAGAAAAAAACAGCTGGAGTTGACTCCATAGCAAGAGGAGAGATGAGCAGTAGTTTGCAACCTGGTATCCTATACCCTGTAGGCTTAGCTAGTTTTCCTTCAGGTGGATGATCCCTCAGAGTCAGAGTTTTTCAGCACCTAGGTATCTGTAAAGAAAGAGTGTTTGGAAAAGGAATAAAATATAATCTAAGCAGGAATCACTGAACTGCTGTGCTGTAAAGAATGGAAGTGAGCAGGTCACAAACATCTGCCAACTACAGTGTGTAGGGGAGGTGCAATTTGTCAGCACTCCCTGTCAGCCCCAGAGAGCTGCATGTGGTTTTGGCTGAGAGTGTGTGAGACTATCCACTGTTACCTCCAGGATCCTGTTCTCCATGAGATATGCAAAGTATATTGACTCCTGGGTGTATGACAGGTGAGAAAAGTTGCTGCCTGGTTACACAACACGCTCAGCTGAGTCAAAGCCCATAACACACTCTGTATTGTGTGCTTATGAAAGGACCTAAGTAAGGTTGATGGAAAACTTGAAGCTTTCCCAGTACTCATGTAGCTCTTCAATATGTGGGGCTTCCCAAAGGCCATAATCATTATGCACTTTCAAGGTCTCATGGTGGCTGAATTGTATTTTCAGAATCTAAAGTTTGGCTCTGGACACCACAGGGGCAGGTGGAAGCTAAAGCCTTTTGCTTTGCCTACAAATGCATGTTTATCAAATTCTGCCTTGTTCAGCCTATAAGTACTTGCATAACCTGAAATCTTCCAGGATAGGCTCCAGTACAAGAACTGAGGTAAACAGAACAGTCCTCTGTCTCTAATGAACCAACAAACAACAGTATTGGAGATTACGGAACTGCCCTCCTGGTGCCAAACACAGTGTTGGAGATTCATGTCCAATCTTGTACTGCAATAACTGCATTGATAAATTGTTGGTCACAAGAAAAAGAAAAAACATTATCCTGCCCTTCAGCTGACAAAGAGTAACATAATCTCTCAGAAATAAGTGGTGCGTCCAGTAGGAACAACATATCTAACCAGACACACAAAAGTATGAGCCAATCTTTCTCATTTGCCTTGGGAATTCAGCCCTTTCTTGGTACAGACACTCCTGAATGACTGAAACACTTTCTGTGCCTGTCCATACCTGGCACGTGTGCTGTGATTTGGATCAGTGAGCCATTCAACTGCAGCAGTCCTTCTCATTGTAATTTTCTCCTAGAGTTTTGCCTGCTTTTAAATCATTCACTCAGGAAAGCTAACATTGTGCTCTGCCGTATAAATCATTCTGTTTTTATCAAGATCTCATGAGGCCCTGAGCTTACCGGCCATGTGTACAGCCAGGAGGCACTGACAGTACACTTGAGGAAAGTACCAGAATGCAAAATTATCTCGACAAATTAGTGTAGTATGTCCTGTGAAAAGAAAACCAGACACAGTTAACTTTCCTCAAATGCAACACTTCCTTTGTAAAGGACAACCAACTCTACCAATTTGAGCTGGAGTACGGTAGTCTAGGGAACAGTCTAGAAGAAAAGGACCTGGACCTTGCAAAAGATCATAAACAGATGCGAATCAACAGTGTCATGCTCTTGTAAAAAAGGCAAACAGTAGCTCTATGAACAGGAAGACTGCAAGATTCACAAAGTAATTTTACTTCGCCTTGGTAAAACTCCACCTCAAATATCTTATGTGCATGGGGGAAATCTAGGGAATTTCCTTCTTCCTCCTCCTTCTACCCCTTTTCAAACAACTGTGGAGCAAGTTTGCTTGCATCCAGAGAAAAATGAAAGAAAAAAGCCTTTGTACTGTTGGACAATTGCCGTAGGGACCAGCATGAGCACACAGCTTTGGGCTTGAAAGTGATTTCTTGGGAGATCATGACATTTTCTATGATATCCATATGTACTTCTACCTCACAAGTGTATGTCTGGAATAATGTTACACCTGATCCTCTGTAGTCGCACTTGGAGACTATCTACTAGTCTGCTATTAGTCTACTAGTCTACTAGTCTACTGCTATCTACTATCTACTATTGGCATCTATCTACTAATGATTTCTTAACAAAATTTTTTTTGACGCTTTCAGTTAGCTAATTCATTGAATACTGAGTGTTCAATTTACTTGTTATTATACAGTGTGTGGCTCAAGTCATGTGTTAGAAAATATTTTTCATATAGTATCCATACAATTACATCTCAGTTTGACATTTTGCTTCCCCAGATAGTATACGCAGTTCAAAAGAAAAGATTCTTACTCTTTAGCACTTCAGTTATTGAAAGCCTTTCTTCTTCATAGGAATTTAAGACTGTTCTTTGTACAGACACTGTTCTCTGTACAGTCATTGGAAAGTTGCATGTGAAAAGCATGGCCCTAATCCACCAGGGATTTATCAACTGCCATTTGACAGGTGAAAAGGGTTTAAAAATAGTGGGAACATAGTAAATACTGAAGTGAGAAAAGCAAGAGAATCTTGGGCTTTGTCACAACTATTATTTAACACAGTGAGGCAAGACAATGTAATTCAAATATAGAGAAGAATTCTTAACCCATGATTTCTATTACAATTTCTACTAAAGCACCAGAGAAGAGATTAACCTGTTCAGACTCTTCAGAGATTAGGTTTTAATTTTAGTTTCATATAGGAGACAGGAAGGGCTGAGAATACCTGAGAGATAGAGATTGATAGATAGATGTATAGTTATATATATAACTCTCTGTCTTTTATCTCACTAGAAATGGAGAGTCATGAACTGTTGGTTTCAGATTCCAGTTATTTGCCAGGTGAAAGTCAGTGTCCTACTTATTCTGGGATTTTGTCAAGCACAGAACCTGTAAGTCTTGACTAAGGTCTTCCTGTTCTTTATGAAAAAATAATATGAAGGAAACCGCTGAGAAACAAGTGGACTCCAAATAACAACTTTTATTAACCATACCACATTTGGTCATATTGGTTGCTATTCTGACTGACTGCTGACAGCTTCTAAAAATAAACTGTTGGTTTATAAATTAATAAAACTGCTATCTGCTCTTATACAGACTACTTGGCAGATGTTAAGTATGACGTGGATCAGCCTCCACTGCAGGAAACTCATTTCATATCAGATACAGTGGTTCACTTTGCATTTCCTCTCATTTCAACACCCAATCTGTGGCCTTCATGACAAATTACCTTTTTTTTTCAAGTGCATTTTGTTCTATTACAGCCTATTCTAAGTAAGCCTTTTGGACTGAGGAAGAGTAAAATGATTGATTTGTGTTAAAGCACTCAGGACAGCTAGCAAGGCTCTCAGAGCCTGCTTCTTGATCACTTTTATATATGCTGTGTGAGTTAAACTGGATCACATAATCTGTGATACCTGTAAAACAGAAGTAATACTAAATCTTATTGCCAAAATCAATTTGTGGGGATATATTTATTAGAATAATAAAGTTCTGAGATGCCACAGATTTCACTGCATTATAAATATCTAGACAGAAATTTTGCAGCAGAAGCATGTAAATCTATTCTTGTACAAACCAAACTGCGGAACCACCTTTTTTGTTTGCCATGGAAAAAAATGGTCTTTGAAGTCAAGCAGCAAAAATATTCAAAATTTTTTGCTAACTTCTGCTTACAACTTTGTTCTGTCTAGTTTGAAGTCAGCCAACAAGGTTATCCAGCTTTCTCTGAACTTGCTTTCACAAACTTTTAGTTGAGATTTTCTAGTGAAAAGGCAGGAGGCATTTTAAGCAAACCAGAAATGTTCCTTTGTTAATAGTGCTGCTCATTAGGTTCAAATAACAGCCTTAGTGCTCAATCAGAGAGGAACTATTCTCAACAAAACCCACAAATCTCTGAAAACATTTCGTTTTAATTAGTGTGCTTGATTCTGGTATTATCTTGATCAAAAAGACAGATATGGCTAACCACAGAAAATCTTTTTTAAAACATATACAGTCTTTGCTTTATAATTGGACTCAGGATAAGAAAGAGAATTTATACCTGGTCTCTTCATCATCATCTTACCATGTACTACTTTCTCTGATACCTTCTCCAGAAAGGAGTCTCACTCTCCACTTTCTTATACCTCTTTCAATATGTTCAGGCAAAACAAGCAAGTTTCAATCTATGTACCAGATAATGCCCTTCTCAAAAGTGGATTGCCCACATTTGATGGTAGAGAAAGTTGGATTGACATGAGAAATGTAACCCCAAGTTTGTTCCACTAAGTGCCAAGTGGGACAGAGGGAGTTTTTGACAAAGGCGTAACAGGAAAAGGATAGAGATCACCAAGGTCACTTCACATGAGTCATTGCACAATCCTTACATGGTAGCTACTTCAAGTATATCCTTAATGTAATAGGAGAAATCAGACATTTGAGACTCTGATAAACAGACCTCACCACATCCTGATTTGTATCCAAACTCCAGAGTTAAGCTCTATTCATTGCTTTTTGCTGCGGTTCCTTTATACCGGAGGAAGAAAAAATGTTGTTCAACTGACACAATATTTTGCAAGTCAAGTCCCCAAATTAAAAGAAGTTGAGCAACAGCTTTTGGCATTTTCTTTTCTTTTTTCTTGCATTTCTCTTTGGCCAAAGCAGATCTTCCCCACAATTCCCTTATCTGCACAAACTACTGTTTGCGGAAGGAGTCTTCACCTTCTTCCTGAACTTTGCAGTTTGTTTTTTGTTTAATTCTCTCTTTTCTCTGTCACTGCCCACACCAATGTTTTTCTGCTGCATTTCTGGATCTGATTTCCTCTTTTTTTTTTCCTTTTTTTCTTTAAGACCTGTCATGGCTCCCAGATCCCTACAAGGGTCTTAGCATTTATTTTTTTAATTCCTTTTCCTTCTTAGAGTGTCTCCTAAGACAGATTTTTACAAGAAAATTTCTGTGTTAATAAGAAGACAAAAAAATGAAAAGACACTCCTAAGTAAGCCCAGAAACTAGATTCCAGTGTTTAATGTAAATATTCTTCATATCTGTATAATTCTGAGAGGGCAAGGTCTGATTTCCCTATCCACCATCCTCTGAGAATTACATCAGTAAACAGCAATCTGAATTCCTCAGAAACTCCGTGGGAGAAACTCAGATAGAGGCAGGAGTAGGAATATTCTGATCCTGGCCAGTGCAAGCTGAAATGCTTTGGGGTGAACTCATGACACAGAAAATGGAAGTCATTCAGTGACACCAGAATATAAAAAACAGACCTACTCACTGAGGTGTCTTTTTCAGCATGTTTGGACTATGTGAGTAATGTCCACTGTTGAAAATGCAGATTATGAATAAAGAGCACACTCACTTTTCCAAAGTAGCTAATGAGCTCTCCTCCATTTCCAGCAAGAAAAGAGCAACATCTGGCATGTTGTTTGAAACAGAAAGTAAACTGAAAGGCTTGGTAACCAGGTTTGTAGAAATGAAGCAGATATTCTTGCTTTGAGATGTCAAAGTGCCACACTTACACAAAAATCATTTGTCCATGCAGATATGCATGTCCATATACAGTTTTGAACAAGCCTGTCTTCAGTTAGATATCAAGAGTCTGGACAACAGTGCTCAGAAATTTACTGGCATTTTGATAGTTTAGCTTTATATCAAACACACTTGGCAAAAAACTACCATGCAGACAAGGATTGTTTTTTATTACATCATGCAGACACTTAAACTACTAACATTTAGTTTGGGAACATCATAAATCATACAGGTTTTATATATTCCTTATATGTACTTATACCCAGAAGATATATGTTGAAATATCTGCCCCATTGACTGGAAGCAGCTATTATTTCTACATTACAGCAACAATTTTTCATATAATGTAAAAACTTGATTAATTATTTCTGTAGATAGCTATTTATCTGTGATGGATCACAGATGATACAACTATAATTCAGTCTATTTATCCTTCTTCCAAGAAGTACATTTTAAAAACTAGACCCTGACATGAGTAAACAATTCCAGGTGTTCTTATATTATTTCACTGTAAAATTCCACAGAATTTGGTTGTATGTCTTTTAAATATTATTTCATTAGAAAATATTAATTTGAATGTTTTCATTATTTATGGAATTTTCCATGGAGGCAATCCAAAAAGCATTTGGAGTGGTCAGAAAAAGTGGTAAAATCAAAATCATGTGCTTTGACTTACTAAGACAGGGAGTTTCAGCAATTCAAAAATGAAATAATTTGTGGAAACATTGCTTTTTTATATCCATTTGAATCAGAAGGAATTTTTTTTTAGTTCCAAGATTTTGTTATTTTTTATCAAATGGTACTCTATGGCACGATGCAAATATTCAGAAATCCTGTATTTCAAAAATTTGTAGTACACATCGGCTTGGATGATATGGTTTAAAGGGAGTTTCACGGCTGGTTTACCTTTTATCTTCTGGAAACCCAGTGCATCCTATTCAAGGACTTAAAAAATGTCACTAGGGTTTTACACCAAATACTAATTCTTGACAGTTTATGCTGCACACAAATACTCTGTGACTATAAACTTGAAGACACACAGCATACAACATGAAGAATCAAAAAAACCAAGCATCGGTGCTGGAGAAAGTTGATAACAGTATTTCTGGATGTTATACTAAGACAGAGTTGGGTTAAAAGGGAACCCAGTCACCTTGTGATCTGGATTTTAGCAGCTCTTATTTGCTTATTATTTTCCACAGCAAGGAGTATGTATTACATGATAGTTCCTGAGGGAGCACTGCTTTCTGATGTTCAAGGGCTTCCTAATGCGTAGAAATTGCATTCAGTCTGCTCATAAGCCATTAAGTGGTAGCCCCAGTGAGTACCCTATATCTATAGAGATCTGCATGCACACATACAATTGTAGAATAGTTAAGGTTGGAAAGGACCTTAAGATCATTTAGTTCCAACCCCTCTGCCAGGGGCAGGGACACCTCCCACTAAACCATGTCACCCAAGGCTATGTCCAATCCAGTCTTGAACAACGCCAGCGATGGAGCATTCACAACTTCCCTGGGCAACCCATTCCAGTGCCTCACCTCCCTCACAGTAAAGAATTTCTTCCTCATACCCAAGCTAAACTTCCCCTCTTAAAGTTTGAACCCATTACCCCTTGTCCTCTCACTACAGTTCCTCATGAAGAGTCCCTCCCCAGCACCCCTATAGGCCCCCTTCAGATACTGGAAGGCTGCTATGAGGTCTCCACATACCCTTCTCTTCTCCAGGCTGAACAGCCCCAACTTTCTCAGCCTACCTTCATACGGGAGGTGCTCCAGTCCCATCATCATCCTCGTGGCCCTCCTTTGGACTTGTTCCAACAGTTCCATGTCCTTTTTATGTTGAGGACACCAGAACTGCACACAATACTCCAAGTGAGGTCTCATGAGAGCAGAGTAGAGGGGCAGGATCACCTCCGTCGACCTGCTGGTGACTCTGCTTTTGATGCATCCCATGATACGGTTGGCTTTCTGGGATGTAAGCGCACACTGCCGGCTCATGTTCATTTTCTCATCAACCAAAACCCCCAAGTCCTTCTCTGCAGGACTGCTCTGTATCTCTTCTCTGCCCAACCTGTAGCTGTGCCTGGGATTGCTCTGACCCAGGTGGAGGACCTTGCACTTGGCATGGTTAAACTTCATCAGGTTGGCATCAGCCCGTCTCACAAGCGTGTCAAGGTCCCTCTGGATGGCATTCCTTCCCTCCAGCATATCAACCCAACCACATGGTTTGGTGTCATCGGCAAACTTCCTGAGGGCGCACTCAATCCCACTGTCCATGTCACTGACAAATACATATGCTCTGCACGTACGGAGTTGTAGAATCTGGGTTGCTAGTCAACAGGGCCAAGGAGTTACTAAAGAGCCCAAGGACCCATGAAATGTCCTGGTTCATGTCTAGATTAGTGCTTATCCAACAGGAGATTTTCCACAGAAAGGCTTTCTTACAAGTCTATCAATACTTCTCTGCAACTCCCCAGAGCTTGCTATATCTGCTTCAAGTCAATGACTGTGCTATTTGTCTTTGGGATCTACTCATCACTTGGCATTAATATTTGCATTTGGTACTTTAACTTACTATCTAGCAAATTAACTGAAAATCACAAACCACAATTGCAAGGCATTCTTATCCCTTGGTGAAGGGTCAAGAAGGATAGAGTGTCTGAGAAGTGCCCCTGAGGTTCACCCACATCATCCTGTCAGGTAATAGTTACTGTGTCTTTATACACTGCCATTCAATTGAAAACATATCTATCCTTTTAACGTAACCTTAGTTCTGACATAATGCCGTAAATTCTGCTTTCTAAAGCTCAGAGTGTCTCATCTAATAAAAGCAGCATTTATTGTTAGTACTTGCTCTTCAAATGTGCGGTGAAGAAAAAGGGAACAGTCTCATAATGAGAGATAAATTAATAAAAAGAAAAGGTGAGTTAGCTCACTGTTTTCCAGCTCTCTGGGTTCTTTTTTTATTTCTGCTCTCTGAATCTCACTTCTGCTAGTTCTGTTCTTTGCCAAAGATTGAGAATAAGATATCCAGAGGAATTATCCAACCTGTGTAATGCATTAGCTGATTGCAGGTCCATATATATACATATATATATATATTTACATATATATTATTTTTTTAATATGTTTTGGTTTTTTGTTTTGTTTTGGTTTAGTTGGTTGGTTGGGGTTTTTTTGTTTGTTTGGAATTTTTTTGTTTCTTTGGGGATTTTTTTATGCTTTGCTGCTATGGCTCTTTGGAGTTTTGGGGAAACCTTCAGGTAGAAAATGGTGTATCTTTGCTTTTAGAGTGAAAGGCTCTTTTTTTCCTTCTGCCTCTGCACCTTCAGAGGAGTTTTTGCACTAGCCAAAAGAATCAGCAGAGTGAAAATGAATGGTCATTAACAAGTCCACACAGACCAGGCCTGGATTCTCCATATCCTTACAGCTTCAACATGCCTCGACATACACTAAGAGTCAATAAGGTCTAGTCTGCTGACATTTGTACAGAGAAAGGGCAAGAGACCATGGTCACTAATGGCAGCAAGTGAAATTCCAGCCAGATATAAGGAGAAAATATTTCACAATAAGAGTGGTTCAGCACTGGAACCAGCTGTCCACAGGAGCTGCAGAAAGTCCAGCCCCTGAGATTTACAAGACAAAATCATAATCAGACTGATGTGACTGAAGTGGGCCCTGCTCCAAACAATGGGTTTGATTAGAACCCTCTAGAGTTCTCCTTTCCTACCTGAATTACAATTTGATCATATTATTTCAGAAGCAGTCTGAACAGATTACCAGGATGGATTGTAGAGCTAAAGCAAGGACTAAGTGAGAATTGGTGTGCAAAAATAAGGCTGCTACTGTAGGATGAAAGGAAATATTGCAAAAGAGAATCACTGCTAGAAGGAGCTTGGGTGGGAGAAGGTGAAGGAAGAGAAGGGGAAAGCAAATTGTCTTCCTACCATTTTGCCTAAATCTTTGGGGCATCATCAGGACCCAGCGTGAAGGAATCAAGGTGAATACCAGTAGAGATCAACCCCACTACAGGAATCAGAATGCCTACTCTCACACGTATAAAAATAGCTTTATCTCAAGACCTCTAGACATTTTGTCAAGAAACTACCTGATGGCGTTTCTTGACAAAAATTAAGAATAAAAATGCCAATGATCTATCACAGAGAAAATATGGGAAATGTAGCAAGATACCATCTTCGCATATGAAGCTCAGGACAAAGACCACGTAAGTGAAAAGTACGTAAAAATCCCTGAGGTTGTATTTCAAGAAATAATTCAAACATGTAGGGACAAAATCAAGCACAATAAATATAAAGATCAATAGGAAAGCATATTTTTTGGTAAGAAGTCAGAAGGGAAAGCTAACAACAGTAAACACAATGAAAGCAGAAGTATGTTATGCCTTCAGTAAGAAGACTGACAGGGTGAAAATGCTGATACAACTAAGATGAGTGACAAAGGTGGGGAAAGCCACCCTGGATCAGGAAAAGAAGAGGCTGTTTATACAGACTACATGTCTGAATTGAGTTGTGTGGGAGTTAAACCATACCAGAGCACTCAGGAAGCAATTTATGGCTGGGTGAGATTCTAGATGATGGAAAAGAGCAACTAAATAGCCAACTATTTTTGGGGAAAAAAAAAGGGGACATGGAAGTAGCTATGAGGTGACTGATCAACCTAACACAAATAATTTGGAAAATAGTAAAATAAAAAAATCAATCTATTATAAGCATCCCAAAGATAACACAGAAATAATAACAGCTAGTGCTGATTTCTTAAGATCAACCAAACAAATTTTATTTGTATCTATGACAGCTTTTGAGAAGAGATATACACCACACTAACCTGAGGAGGAACTCTTCTGTCTGTACCACCTACATTAGTAAAAGGCTTAAATTCAAGATTTGTTAGGCATGGGCTGATGTTAATTGGGAAAGCAAATTTTCATGGATCTACTGCCACAATGTGTAGTTACGTATGAGGCAGGATTTCAAAAGAGTCTGTCTGGGATTTAGAACCAGCCAGTATTTCAGTTTGTTTGAGAACCAGGTTTCAAATTCAACTTGGTAAGTTGATTATGCAAGTTACAAAATACTGTGCAGTACTACACTAGAAATAATTGGGAAGTGAATAGTAGGCTGCAGGTTTTCAGACCAGGTATTGGTTATTAGAACTGATTATAAACTGTGAACAAAGTAGAAAAAAACCCAAACTTACTGATATGTCCAAACAGAAGTTTCCTATCTGAGGCAGAGGGAATAACCATTTCACTTAACAGTCTGCAGGCAAGTTCTCAGCCATTTCCCAAGAGAAATGTAGATCAAGCGGAGAGAGTGCAGAGGGGAGCTACAAACAGGACAAAGGTCTAGAGAACATGACCCATGAGGAAAGAACGGTATTTATTTATACTTACAGAGAAGAAAGACTATGGGGAGACATGATAACCGCCCTCAAATATGCAAAAGGCTGTTGCAAAAGGAGGGAAGTGTAATAATATTTACGGCACATAGAACAAAAAATAGTGAGATTAAATTGCTAGCTAGTACATCTCAGTTAGACACAGACATGTTCTGTAACAATGAAGATAGTCAGGAACATGTTATCTCAGGAATTTGCCAAACTTCTCTTCTAACAACTGCAATAAGAGAGTCATGGATGTATTATGGCTACATCAGAAATGGCTTAGAAGTAGCTGGTCTTGTTTTAGGACAGAAAGATGACTGCTTGAAATCTTCCTCAGCCCTCTTTTCACACCTTTGATTTCTCTTACTCCATGAGAATTATTCAGCTACTGACAAATATCTTCAATAGACACTTTAATCTGTAAAACAGATGATAGCAGGAGGAAACAAGATCAACATGTCTATTTTGGTAAAAAAACCATGTCTTGTAGGAATGATCCCTCCTTGAGTGATCCCTCAATCACTTGCAGTTGTGGTACACCTCATAAGTCTGGGTATACCCTATGTTTACAAACAGCTGTCAGATTTTATATTTTATAGCCAAGAATATGTCATTTATATAGGACACAGTAGACCTCTTAGCCATACTAAATCAGGTATCAGAAAAGAGATAATTTGGCCAATTTGTTTTTTTACTGGTTGCTTTATTTCTCTGAATGTCTTTTTACCCCACTTAACAGTAATATTTATGTTTAAAGTCAGCAAACTTCATGTCATCTGCTGAAAAGTCAAGATATTATTCTCATCTCTGAGAAGAAATAAGACAGTTCTCAGAAACAGTGTGGTCTTTGGTCCGAGAAGACAGTAAAACCCTAGCACCTTCCTGTTACAGCAGAAAGTCATCTTGTAAACACTGCTGTTGTGTTGCAAAAGGGTAATTTCAAGCTAAGGACCTTCAAATTTACAGCTAAGCACAGTGGGCAATAAACTGTACCTTTAATGAGTCCGCTCTCAACGGGGGGCTTCTCTACCATGGAAAAATATCCTGCATGTCTGTGTCAAACTATTAAAACTGTAATTTAAAATCAGATATCTTGCTGTTTTCTGGTTATCTGTAAGCACAGTATCATGGCTTTTCTGAAGTCCACTTGTGTGCATATAGATAAGCCTATCTTTCAACATGTAGAGAATCATAGCCAATGTAAGGAAACGTGATTGTTAGATGTAGCATAGAGATTATCATAGTTTAGATGGATGTAATTGGTAATAAGTACTTGTTAACATAAAACCTACTGTTAGCTCTGCAAGTATTTTCTGGGTCAGCAGTTCATTGCTACCAACTGCGGTCTGTGGTTTTTGCTGATTTTTTTTTAAATTGTACAGAGCCCTCATTTTGCAGGCAAGAGAAATGAGGAGCATCCTGTTTCTCTCTGTCAGTTTTGAAAGGGGAAGACAACCTAGCTGAGTTTGTAAGACCAGAAAACACCCAGATGATATAGAAATAAAAGCCTTCTGTTTGAACAATGGGGCTCTGCGGTTTTACTCTGTTGTGTTGGAGTCACCACTGACAATGGTATACTGGTGCTTTCAAACCTCTCCCCCAACCAGGAATTTAGTTAGAAACTTCAAATTGCTTTTCGTTTAAACAGCAGCTGATTAGAGACCTGTGGGAAGATGTGCTGGAGCTCTGTCCTGGCTTTCCTCTACAAAAGAAGGCACCTACAGAGAGAATAAAACATGTAGCTGTTAGGAGAATGAAGAAAGACAAACAGGTCAAAGTACCCCCTTCTTCCTGCAGTCTCAAGCACAATTTCTGAACACCTCAGAGGACAGGTATTTCCCCTCAGGGCTTCAGATCCCATCCTGCTGAAGCCAAAAAGAAATCCTCATGTGGGCCAAAAAGAGAGGTCTTATAAATTTTGTCTGTGTGTGTGTGTGTGTGTGTGTGAGATACAATTGTTTATTCTTTAGATAAATGTGATTACTATGGGAAAGCTCATTTAAGCGTAAGGAATAACCAGGTGGTTGGGGCCCATGCTTCTGAGGAAGCCTTCCTGAAGTTTTCAGAAATTAACATGTTTTTCGAAGTTTTCCTTAAAGGAAAATTAACTAAAGGATATTTACCTATTTTTAAACTGTTCTCAGTCAAACAGGTCTTGTGAAGACCTGTTCCTAAATGAGCAGACAGGTAGAGGTTTGCTGGGAGTGTGAGGGGGAAAAAGAATCCATTTTCCTTCTTAGAGGGGGTTTTTAGTCTGGGTTTCACTGAGCTCTAAAACATTTATCACCTCTATCTCTTTCCCTGTGTTTCTCTACTTGGAACATGGCCTGTTGCGACTACAGGAGGAGAGTTCAACTCTTCTACTAGCTTAGGTCTGGAGATCCTACTCCAAAACCCAACACAGTAGCCAAGGCCACAGTTGTTTCGTATGAAGAAACCTCCATGCGTAATGTCAAGATGCAAGAAGGTTACTACTCACAAGCAATATGCTGCAAACAACAGCCATCAGCCCTCCATAGAAATTGCTGTGGTTGCTATCGTCATCACTTTCAATGGGGACTCTGCTAACTTGAGCGTCTCTGTAACACAGCTGCTCAAAGGGAGGTAGAGAGCTTCATTTTTTATTCCCTTCATTTCCAAGTCTGCCACACGTGCTTAAAGAGGGCACCCAGCCGTTCTAACAAGAAAACACTTTAAAATGTGACATTGTTAATCTTTAAAGTAAAACCTTGTTAAACACTGCAGCAAGCCTTCTGAAAAATGTGACTGTTTAGTTCTGGAGTTCTAGTACTTTGCAGGTGGCTGTTTGCAGGCACACTTTATATCAAAACCAAAACAGAAGCAGGCAAAAGATGTTTCCAAAATCATTCTCGTATACAGAAATGACTTGCAATTCAAAAGTTTCTCACTTCTGAGTATCTTAGAGAATTTTATAAACAAGCATTAATATAACCTCAACAGCTCCTGTGTTAGTTATGTATCCTCCTTATATTAGCCTGGGTAAGTACATGGCTAGAAGAAATAAGTGTTCTTCAACGCTGACTGAATATATGCACCAGAGATGGAATTTCTCTGTTAAGAGGCTGCTATGACATCTGGTTTGTTTCCTTGTCCCAAAAGCGTTTAATCCTGAAATATAGCATAGTTTCTAATTTCAACCTGGCCTGACTTTTCACAGCTCCATCCATAACACTTTCTTTCTATCCCCTAGTACAACCTAAAAATAAACCCTCTTTTTTTTTTCTTTTTGTTGTTGTTGTTGTTGTTGTTGTTGTTTCACAGGTTTCTGCTAAAATACTTTGCAGTAGAAGGCAGTCCCCATTTTCTGTTGTCAGGAGCTAAACTTCCCACGCTTTGTCACTGAGCTCTCCTTGAAGAAAATGGTTCTGTGGCCACCTGACTGTGCTATTTCTGCATAATCATATCAATCAGAATGTCATGGGTAAATAAATGAAAGAACAAACAGTGAAAATAAAAAGCTGTTTCAGTACAAAAAAGGGTGTGTGTGTGTAGTTTTCTATTTAAGTAATGATTTATTAAATAAAAACTTTATCAATGACAGCCTTGAACTTCAGCCTATTGCTGACGTTTTCCTGCATCTGTGTAATAGTAATAAGCCAGTAAGCAGCTATCTTTGCATGGCGTTATCTCGCTTAATAACCAGACACCTGTCACAAATTGCTGAACTGCATGCCTGAAATGAATCACACTTTACTAGTTACTATCTTCCTCAACACAGCAATTTAAATTAATCCAGAAATTACCCAGTGTTTGTAGGCAAAATATTTTAAATCAGCTTCTCAGCAGATGTTAAAGATCAGTTCTAAAAAATGAAGATGTTTGACTTATCTAAGTGTTGTGGTAAGTGTGGAAAATGCATTTTGATATGCATACTAGGAGTTTAAACCATGTGAAACCGAGAAATATTAAAATTGGGCAGTCATGTAAATTTCTTTAGTTAGTTCAATGGGAACTAGACGTTACTGAGTGCTGTTATTTAATCCTCTGAGAAGACAGTGGCAATTTCAAATATAATTAATGAAAGGATATTACTGTGATCTGAATAGATTACCAATATGTCATCAAATACTTCTGCTGTAACACACACAGTATTTCCATGTATTTTCAGATCTTCCCTGGGTCTGTAAAAGAGCTGTTTCTGAAGCATGCTTCTAAGAGCTGGAAAAGGCAATTGTCCTGGCTGGGTTGCAGATGCGTTCTGTCTATCATCAGCTACAATGAGACAACAGACATAAAGACTTGAAATGAAAGCTAACACTGCTTTTACCTTTCTTTCTAAACAACAAGGATGCAAATAAAATAGTCAGGGTGCATAAAGGACCCCCCAGAAAATAAATTCTGCTGTAAAAAAACATCACGGCAGGTTTTTTTAATAAGAAATAATGGTTTTCTGTCATCTCAGCTATCATTTTGTAGTCCTTTGGTTTTGGAAACTTCAGTCTAAAGTACACTGGAAGGAATTCTTGGCAATATTTGCTATGAAGAAAACAACACATTAGAATAACAGCAGAACTTCAGTTCTGCTGATTTTACAAATGACAAAGTGAAAGGCAAAATAAAAATCAAAAAAGGTTTCCATTTGAAACACATTTCTCCCAACCACAGAAATAAAATCATTTGGAACTGCAGTGATAAGAGCTTCCTGTTGTAGGAATAGTAAACATAACTTTTTGTTTCATTTAAGAACATTTTGTGCTAAAGTAGTAAAAGTTGTTGTGTCAATGTTAATAATTCTCCTTTTTCCAGTCCCATAGCGAATGGCAGAAATATTCTGTTTCCTGATTTCGACCCCGGGGGGCACAAAGGCTACCCTGCTAGGAGAGATTTTTCCAACAAACAACCCTCATTCTAAAAACATTTTAATGGCTTATGGTAAATCAGACTGTTTTGACGATTAGCACATGGCTTTTAGACTGATTGCCTTCTACTTGGTTTTCTGGCTTGTTACTTCACAGTAATTTTCTTTCTTGCAATGTAACTAAATATATGCCTGGCTGATGAAGAAGTTGACTGTCAGGATAATGCCACATTATGTTGAAATTATCATGCTGAAGATCATATCTTGCACCCAACCACCCTATCTGCTCTTTTTTTCATCCATGAACCACTCTTTGTTTCAAAAACTTTGGTTCCCCTTTATTTGTTTAAGAACTTGCCCAAGGTGCTTATTCAAGTCTTTAGTAAAAAAGCACCAGTGTTAATACCAAATGTGATATAAGAAAGTGTATATGTTTTAATGCGGTATCACCTAAGAACATTAGAGAGCAAGAAAAATTCCCACCATTTGTTCCCTCTTCATGGTTTACCTTGTTCTCCTTTTCTTTCTTTTTACATTCTTCAACCTTTTCCAATGTCAAATTAATGTGGCTTCTAAATACTTTTTTTTCCTGTACTTTAAGCAGTTTATTTATGTTATATACTAAAAAACTTTACGTAGGAATCTTTACTTCATGTAATAACTGATGCACCTGCAACCAGATGTCATAAGTAAACCTTCAGGACTTTTGGAGACATGATTATTTAGCACATATTAAAAATGTCACAAGGGTAAACAAAATATAAATCAGCTAATTTCTGAAACATCAAAAGGTTTTTATCAGGTCCTGGATGAACTATATTTAATTTCAATTTTTTCAGTAAATAATTTATTTTCTAATGAGATTAAGTAATGATTTCTACCCAGGTATGCTCAACTTTTCTGCTTTTTTATAAATCATATAATGGAGAGCAAAATCAGCTCACCTAAGGTCTAAGTTTTGTTGGTGTAGGATACTAAGGCAGGATATGCTTTGCTGAGACTATATGATATCTGCTGAGGAGACAGTCATTGCCCAGCACAGTTTATTGCCTAAGGACACCACTGTCAGGTATACTGAGCGTCAGGTAAGAAGGGGTATTGGAGTAAGGGGATTGATTTTGTGATCATCTAGACAAAATTTTCTGGTCAAAAAAGGGAGAAGTTAGTGAAATTACCACAGGTCTCTCCTAGGCTGTTTTCAGAGTGGCTCCCATTTGTTGACTCTGGCAGACTGGTTCTTTCTGGCAGACTTTCTGCCAGGGGTTGCCAGGCTGAGCGCATATTTGGTCTTTGCACCCACTGAATGAGAGTAATGGGATCTCCTTGACATTTATGGACTCAGGAATATCTTACGGCTATCAGGAATGCTCCCCAGCATTACAGATGATCTCAAAGTAAACACCATTTGTAAGCACAAAATCTCAGCTAATTTAAGTTGTATCCTTATTTGCCTGCTTGTATGGCAATGAAAGTTTCATATTTTTATCTTAAAATAACCTCTGCCTCCTTTTTCTGAATACTCTTCAATTCACCTCATCTCCTCCAGCTACCAGACTATATGGCATAAGGTTTATACTTCACCCACCTAAATAATCTACGAGTTTTTGAACTTGCCTTACATTTCCTTATCTATTTCACAAGGTTAATATCTGAGAACAGGAATCTTGCCACCACCAGTCAATCCATTTATTTGTGCCACTTGGGAACAATTTAGTGCATAATTCTGAATTTGCCAAGGTTCATTATGACTAACAAATGATCTTAATAATAGATTTATTCTAGTAGGACTGTAATCAAATACATTTTCTGATAAGCAAATACTATTTTGAGGTGACTCCATGAAAAGATTTAATCTCTTTATTTAATAGTTCTTCGACAGTGATATGATTTGAAATAAATGATGTGTTATTTTTCATTGCCTACTCTAATAGGAACATTCATCAAAAGCTTAATGCAGGCAGCCTGGTATAATGGATAAGAATTTCATGTCTGTACCTTCAAGTAGATATAAATACTTTCAGAATGAGCCAGTGTGATCCTGACATAATATATGTTTTTGCATCATGAATATACATTTCTGCAAGTCATGCCTTGCAATGCCTAAATCCTAATGGATTTCCTCTTTGCCTGTCCCAGGGAGAATCCACTCCCTGCTGCCATGGAGCGATTTATGCAAAACTTGGGAAGAATCTGACAATGGCCTTGATAATGGCCATTATAGGGGTCAGGTAGCTTCTTAGGGTGTGTTCATATAGCACATGTTCTGCCCAGGATCTGCACAGAGAGACTCTGAGTGCCTCCAGGGTTTTGCCACCTCACTCTGGGTTGTGTATCACTGGATGATACATAGTCTATAGACATTTTCCTGAAAATGGATGCCTTGCTTAATTGCTACATGGAAATTACTTTTTTCATTGAATTCATGTATGACAGAAAAAGTGGTGATTAGGGTAGTCGGTCTAATGAGACTCTAAGAAAATTTGGTTTGATTCCCTACTTTGCATTAATGTGCCTCAAGTTGCAGCTACAAACTCTACAGAGCCCCCTGGTCCTTGCACTGAGAACTGCTTCTCAGAGGATACACTCCAGGGCCAGCAAATGAGGGCTGAGATCTGAGCTTACATAACCATCCAGCTATGAGATACTGCGACTCTGGCTTCATGCTTGCCACAGAAGCATTTTAACTCAGTGTTTATTGTACTAAAGATGGCCAGTCATGCTGCTACAGCCTCTTGAAAAAGGGTGAGCCCAGCCTAGAGCTTTCAAAAGTCCCTGGCAAAGCTTAGTCTGTGGGATGAGCCGAAGGCCAAAATCCTAATGCATGTCATTGCGACAAATATAGCAGTGTCTCTTCAGCTGGGTCTGAGAGGTGGGCAATATCCTAGACACGTGTCCTGCTACCACACTGTAGACAGATGTCTTCACATTGTTGGATTTTTTCTATTATAGTCTTAGGCATTGCCATCACTTTCAGGCACTCTTTATAGAGCCAAAGCTCCTGCATGTTGAATTACGTATTCTCTGGTGTCCAGGTTTGTAAAATACGTGCCCTGTGGCACCTACTGTTGCGTTAGGACATGATGCTACCATGCCTTGCCATGGGGTACCTAAAGTCTGAGACAGCTCTGGCTGGATTCATGACCAGCTGTGTCTCTGTGGCACTATGTTCAGGAAATTTAGCTTTCTTTAGAAATGAGGGGTATTAACCAGGGAACAGCAGTGCCCTGGCTTATGGCATGCAACAAGTATCTTTGCTGACTTGGTGATATGCTGTATAAATCAACCTTGAAACTTAAACAAAGTACTGCAAAGAATAAAGGCACTAAGCATGTTCAAAGGACAGCTCTCTAGTGTTGCTCCACAGGCTTTTTATATAAAGACTTTTATTTACCATAGGTAAAACTCTTTACCATAGTTTTACTATATATGATAGTGCTTGCTTGTTTCTACTGTAATGCTTTCCCAGAGATCACTGAAAGACACACTGTGCCAGCTGCATTCAGTAAAAGCATGCGCCTTCTAAGCATTAATGCTGGTATTTAGAAACAAAGGAACTTCTACTTGCTTGGAATGTATCTCTCTGGCCAATATGCATTTGAGAGAAGACAGATGGGAAAAAAAATCACCTGGACTTTATGTTGTGCTGATCATATACAAAGGAAGGAGTGACCTGGAAACCTGATGTTGTGCTCCTTAGAGGCTATGTTTCTGCTGATATTGAGCAGAGCTTTCCCTGCATTGGGACTGCAAGACAATTGGAGGTGTCAGGGTTTCCTTTCTATACCATTCAGGGAAAGATGACATATGCTTCTGGGGAGCCAGCACAGCCATGCTGCAGAAGGTAATGGACTGCTTACAATTGTCACCACTCCTCATTGCCTCAAAGACGAATCAAGGCTAAGACATGGGCAGCAGTGAAGGAGAAAGGCTGGAAGCCTTGGTTATTCAGTGCTCTAATTCCCTCTTTTGGGAGATAAAACTAAATATATACATGTCAGCATTTGTGTTCAATGGCAATTGTAGTTTAAGTCATATATACTAGGTTCGTATATTCCAGGTCTAAGGATAGAGACTACATGTATGAGCAAGATTTCTATGAAACACTCCCTCAGTATACTTAATTCCAAGTATTCAGAAAATAATTTGATTTAAAAAACAATGGTTCATTTAAGGACTGCCCTGTTGTGAACTTTTATTTTGAACCTTTGGAGCGAGCACAGTTTGAGATCTCAGTCTTGTAACAGCAAGTGCTGGAAACGTTTAAGCAAACAAACCTAGATGCTCTCATGGTCACCTGACTACAGATGTGTATTAAGAAAAATCTCTACTGAAATACGTCTTAAGCTCATAGCCCTCCATTAATCAAAGCTGACTACCCTGGCGCAGTGACTATATATATAGAAGATCTCCCTACCAAACTTGCACTCTAAACACTTCTTGCAAAATGCAGTGTACTACAACCACGGGCCTAGCAGTGCTGTTTGTTTTTACCAGTTGTTTTAGAGGAGAACATTTTTGTTTAAATTTGAAAATAAAATAGCTGGTTCTTCTGTTCCATGAGGACTCCTTTGTATGCTAGGATCCACTGGAGGGCAAAAGAGAGAAGTTTTACAATAGCTAAAAAGATCTGAACAATGCCGCAAAAAAGAGTAAAGAAGTCTGCATCCAAAAAGCTAAGTATAGCCTTCTATTTGACTTATCTGTCTTCAGAACATATGATTCTCTTTTAACTTTAAAGGTTAGAGAACAGAGAAAGTTTCAAACTTAATTTTCCACAGTTTGATGTGTGACCTTCATTACAAGAGCAGCTCCCAAGAAGTCATCACGTCTGACACTTACTGTTCTCTGATTCACTTGTAGTGTTAACAGTGAAAAGAAAACTGTTATCTACTCTCCTTAAATGCATGGAAGGAAATGGATGTAGCATAACAATTATTATACATGACATCCTTTTACTCACTAATAAAATCTGAATGGAAAAATAAGCATTAGCATGTATTGAACTGCTTGCCAAGTTATCAACCCAGTTGGACAAAACCATTCCAGCCTCACAATATTAATAGAATTTTCCTGTGAAGTTTTATACCCAAAGACTTTGGATAAAGTGCTGTCATAAGGCCTTTCAGAAACACCATGGACTGCACAGCAAAACCAGGTATCTAGTTTTTAACAGATTTCCAGCTTCCAGCCAGCAGGGAACCTAGACATTAACTGCTCTGTGTCGACAAAACCACTGGATAGGCACTTTCAGATACAACCTGACCCTGAATCTGACATGATCTTGGCTCACCAAAGGAGGCAGTTAACATCAGGGAATTGTCTGTGTGATTGACCTTTGTGATTGCTTCCTGTAATAACTATACAGAAATAGCATTCAGGCATACACTTGCCAGCTTAATATTTTTAAAGCTTAAGGCCTTGCCCTATCTTCTGAATTTGCTTCCCCTCCTACTGAAATAGTCTCATTGTTCACAGAGTACACTTATGAGAGCACAAGCGTCCAACACAGCACATACCAACTAACCCAAAGGCTATGCATAAGTAAGCAACCGACAGCTTGGTTTGCAGTACATTTCAGTCACTTCTGCAAGCATCATAATATGTCAATCTGTTTAAGGCTAGCGGAGAGCACTGCAGGAGGTAGCACTTAACCCTCCAGGAACTATCTTAAATGAAGAGACTTCAGGTCAGAGTCCATTCACTTCACACTTCCAGAGGTATTTAAGTCCTCAAATCTCTCTGTTAGGACTTTAGAGAGTCTCAGTTTTGTCTATAAACACAATCTCACCACTTCTTGATCATCTAAAATGCTCCACAGTTGTCTTTGGTGCTATCCTACATACACACATGTAAACCCAACCTGACAAAAAAAAACAGTCTGTCGCTCATTGCAGGCTATCAAGATACTTGAGAATGTTTAATTCCTGGATCGAAGCTGTCCAGCCATGGGCACACTCCTACTACAGGTAACTTCACAAAGTCTCAGAAATTCTTCAATAATGAGTCAGATCTGCGGCTCACATCTCTACTGCCTCCAAGGGCCCCATCTGAATCAGCACCAGCTTCTCTAAACCAGCTTGGCTCAGCACCAATTGCTAAGTGCCCTGATTGCTGGGAGATCTGAGCATTACCTCACAGGTCTGCATTTCCATTCACAAAGAGCTGAGAGATTCAAAAGCTCGTGTTTAAAGAAGGATACAAAAACAAGTATCCTTCCAGCTTCAATATAATTACCAGTGCAAAAATGTCATTGTATCTAAGAGGAAAAGATAGCGTTATCTGCAATTAGTTCAGAAATCATTCATATTTGGGGGCTACTCACTTGCTGATTTTCATCTCTGTCTCTCCAGTTTCTTTGTAGCTTAGCTATTTGAGAAATGACTTTGCCTTTTTTAGGCACTACAGCAAATATGGTTAGTCCGGTTTTCTCAGGGTAGAGCTTGTGCAGTGAGCTACGTGCTGCTGGGAAGCAAAGAACTGACAGCAGTGTTCCCTTAACCTGGGATTCATTGGAGCCAATATTTGACAGAGACAGAATTTACTGGTTCTCTGGTTACAGTGCAAGTCTTGACTATTGGCTCAGGCTTCTGTCCGGGGCTGGGTAGAACTTGGTTCTCTCAATATTGTTTTTAATCTCTCTGCATGTTTTTAGTGTGTGTTCTGAGGGTCCAAAGAAAAAAGCTAAATGCTCTGCCTTTCCAGAGGCTTTTTATTTCTCCTTACTCTTTCCTTAATCGATTGTAGTCTTACGCAGCAGAAACTGCCTTTATCTTATGACTGAAAAAAGGAGTCTTCCTTAATATATTGTGGGAAAGAGCATTGAAAATAAATCAGCAAATCAATAAGGCTAAAATGTCTCAGTATCATTCGGAATACAGCAAAATAAAAAGCCTGGGAAGATGAATAAAAATCTAGTTCTAAAATTGAAATTGTAGGACATATCCTAGATCTTAGTGGAGGTTTCTTTATGTGATTTTGTAAGTTTAAAGGAACAGTTTCTTTCTAAAGTCTCTGAAACACAAACTCAGACGGGCATCCATGAAAATCCCTTTGGGATTTAAAAGTGCTTGGAGATTGTCCTTCTTAAAATTATTTCATTTTGTGATTTGTTTGTGTAGTTGGGCTTTTTGTAACATGCCAAGAAATTTTTTCAGAGACTTTTCTCTAAAGGGAGGCCTGCCACTCATAATCAGAGCAACATAACTTTTACCTAGCAGCTAGGTGTCACATCTCTCCTTCTTCTCTATGACTGGGGATAGCATAGTTCAGCAGAGCTTTAATCTAGAGTAGCAGTAAGGTGCTTGAATCTAGAGTAGCAGTAAGGTGTTGATAAGAAAGCTAATCTCATCACAGCATCCACGAGTTCCAGTCTTGATTTTTGGATCTCTCATAGCCATGCGTGTCAGGGAAGTTATTTAAGGAGAGGTTTTTCAAAGCAGATAGGGAAATTAAAAATTCAAGTTTCATTAGCTATCACTGACATTTGGAGACATAGCCACTTGTGCCTCTGAAAATCTGATTATACCTCTATATATATATATATATATATATATTTCCTTTTTTAAAGATAGAAATGATAAGTAATTCTAATTTCTATCTCTTTTAACTTAACTTTTAAGATCAAAAGTAAAATGGCTGCTCTTCATTTTCAACACTGAAATGGATAATGCATTCCCTTGCCGTACCAAGTTTTCCCTTGTAACACCTAGGGCATCTCAATGCTACTGCAAAATACATTAAAATTTCTGTTGGTGTCCTATATTTGGTGATTTCTCTGAAAGTATAATACATGGCACCAAGTTCCCAGATAGCATGCAAGAATAAGGGCAGGCCAAAATTAACTTTTCACTATATGATTTTCGCTTGCAATTCAAACTGCTGGGGAGGCAAAGTCTATGGTGACAACACTGTTACAGCTCACCCTTGCTCTTAACTAGAAGCAAAAAGGTAATCTGAAAAAAAGAAGGTGACCAAACATGGCTTGTCTCATGGTCATTTGAACTGTGGGCCCATACCTCATAAAACCTCCCTTACACAATTTAAAAATTATTTCCTATTTTATATTAGTTCATTTTAAGTAGAAAACTGTTAATAACATTTTCAGTTTAACACATTCACTTTTTTTTCTGCAAACTTCTGAAGTCATGCTTGATTTGAGGAGGCTGACAAGAAGGATAGGCTTATAAACACAGCTTTAATAGGCAACAAGATAAAACAAATACATGCCCTGTAAAACAATTTATTTGTTTAAAGAGATGACTGATCTACTGACAGGATTCATCATGCTGCTCAGCAGCCCTGCTCATTACCTGAGCTTTTATTCCCGTGCAGTCCCACTGACATCTGCTTAGGGAGTAAGATGATTATTGGTGTGAGTGAAGAACAGAACCTGATGATTCCTAATTAAGATACATAGGAAGGAGACACAAAGAACCAGTCCTTCCTGACACAACAATTTTCAGTGCTTGATGTTCTGTGCCATTGGGCACAAATATATTGCCAACTCAGAAATGATGTGTTAAGCCAGCCCTGAGGACAGATACTCATTGGATGGTACTACTCTCCCTAACAGATCCTCATTCTGGGAATTCAGTTTGTCAGTCAGATGTTATACAGAAAACATCCTAGGCCCTCACAGTCAGATGCACAGCTTAATTCTCTGCTAGTACTTGTCTGTATATTTCTAACCTTTCCTGTTGCCTTTCTCCCTTTGTTTTTCCCAAGTGTCAGTTTTATATAGTCTACCATGGGAGTTTTGAGGCTTCTGTACCAATTAGAAAGTCTGCCTCCCAATTGAATTAAGCACTTCCTAGTAGAGATTTCCTCATTATTTCATTTAGAAATGTTTATTGTGTTGGCAACCTTTGCTACTCAAGTGTCCATAAAGTTATACAACTATTCATGCAAGATTCTCTGCTTATCTCAGATGTAAACATCATGTTTCACTGCTTTTTAGATAAACACTGCTAATTCAAACCAAGTTATTGTTGGATCCATGTATCAAAGCATCATTTACAACAATAAAAAACTACAACACTCTTTTTATTCATGGGCATTAGTCAGCACAATCCAGCTTTATCTTAATAAACTAGACTTTTTGTGGTTTTCCTTCACTCCCCCCAAATGCAGGTAAGAGTCCCAGTCCATTGCAAACTTTCCTTCCTGGGAAGGAAAGGATATTTCTACGTCTACAGCTATGCCTCTCCATTTTCACCCCTGCCCTGGCCTGCTCCCCAGCCCTACAGTTGAAAGAATTGCTAACTCTAGTCTATGATAGACAGGCACTTTTCAGCTGTTTGGGTAACAGGGAAATTTTTTGCTTTGCTGCTCAATAGTATGCTGCAGCAAACATGTCAAAGGAAGCACCCAAGTATTTATGTTTACTTTGACTCATCTCTTAGCTGGTCAGCTAAAAACAAATACTAAAAAAAATAGCCATTTGTGCCACTCCCCATCTGCAATCTTGATAACCTGGAGGGTTTGTTCTGGTCTGGTTTTCATACATAGACAACCTCAGGGATTTCAAGGGAGTCAGGTCTGGTTTGTTTTCATGTAAAGTAGATCAGATCAATGCATACATACGGTAACATTGGACACTACTTTGATGCTTTAAAATTTTTAAGTCATTCAGAAAGCTACAAAACCAAATATTGTTCATTGAGAAATTGAAAATGAAGGTAAAGTTGCTGATGGGAAAAGCCCAAAGACAGAAAGTGTACAATAGGGTTTACTCTAAAATGCTGCATCTGTGTTTCTTAAGGCAGTTTCCACTGGTTTGTTGTAACTGTAACTCTAACAGGAATAAACTAACCTTCCAGGATAAAAATAAAAGCAGGAAGTACTGGTCTAATTCCTTGGACAAAAATTAAATTAAGTGGCTTCAAGGTATGAAAATAACTATAATACATTCTTTTAATTACAATCAGAAGCACTACTGAAATAATTTAAACAAAGGGTGTTTTTCTGAGATTTTTGAAATACAGTTTTTAGAGCAAAGTGATCATATGACCATAAGAATTCCCCAAAATGAGATAAACCAAATTAAGAGTTTACTGTTAAAAAAAGCTAAGCCCTTGCCTTCCATCTATGCTTTCTGGCCAGGAAGACCTCCAGACTAAATAAACCTCTAGATTTAGGGTGCATTGTACTATACTTCCTATAATATCATAGAAATTCAAGTTTGAAGCTTATTTCTGAAAGTGTGCCTGTGAATTGCAGCTGTGCTTAGAGCTCACTGCTGCTTTTGGCTGCAAGGGATATGCTCTCAAGAAGGAAATGAGAGAAAAAAGAGAGTTGGTCAACGCTGTGAGTAGGGAACCTGTGTGCATTTTCAATCTGTGAGGCATATGGACTGACATGGCCCCATATTGTGCATACACTGCGCAGCATAGTTTCTCAATAACTTCTCTTAGAGAATTTACACTGTTGATAGGAAAAATAAACAAACCCCAGAACAAAACAAACAAAAAAACAACCCCCCAAAAAACAAACCAAACCAAACCAAACAAAAAAAGAGACAGAATTTAATGTTCATAAAAATTTCAACAGAAAGAAAACAAAACGTTTTCTGTGCAAACTGCTTGATGAGTTCAGAAGTATGGGTGTTTGCTTCCGAGCTTGAAAAATTGAAGAGCTACAACATCCTTGTCTTGTACTCCTGGCAAATAATTTCTAATAATAAAAATAATTTCTAATATATCTTCAAACCAGAGAAATGGTAGTTTAGGAAAACTTTACAGATACTGTTGTCTCAGGATGAATTTTGAATGCTCTAGTGCATTACTCACAATTCTGTTTGCATTCAGGACTATAAAGCAATAAACACAAAAGCCAAATACAAAATGTAAGCTCAGAGAGCATAAACTGAGTCTGGCAATTATGTGTAATACTTGGGGAAAGGCAGAGGAGGGAAAAGGTTATTTTCAGACTTTCTTTTAAATAAATTTAGTAAAAAAAGCTTATACTGTTAGGTCCATGAATTGTCAGTGAACCTGTGCTTTCAGCCTGGAGGACTGATCAATTCTCTAAGAGAAAAATCAGGTGAATATTCATAGCATTGGTTATGAAATTCTTACAGGAACAAATTAAGCAAGCTGGCAATTGACTGGCTGTTTTCAGCAGTGCACTTGCTCCAGGGAACAGCTGGGCTAATCCAATAATCAATTGTTTAACATATTAGTAGCTGCTAAATGTTTTTTCTCAAAGCACTGTGACTTTCTGTGTATGTACCAAGCCTGGAATGGACATGTGCATGATCTTATTTTCTCGGCTTTAGTAATGAGAGGAAAACTTGGGGAAAAAAGAACCAGCTTCGTTTTCATCTGTTCTGAAGATTTAATACATCCCCTTGTGATTTTGAGAATTCACTCATGGGAATTTGCCACCTGCAGTAAATACAACGTTACATTTATACATCTGGAAATGCATTGGTCTATGCTTAGAAAATAAAGCTATTAATTTATTGGCATGTTGTCTGTAGCAGTCATCAAAAAGACATGCTTGTGATATGAAAATATTGTCATTGGAAGATAAAACTTAGCAAGGTTAGACTGTATCAGTGAATATAACAAATCAGCTCATGCTTTGTACAATAGTCATTCACTTTATGTTTTCATCATAAAATGAGGGCTTGAGGCTGTTATCTGATGATTGCAGACTTGAGAAGTAAGTTTAAAAACTAAGAAAGGAAACCATCTACCTGGCTCAATGTTCTACTTATACAGCTAAAAAATCTTAAAACTGAGAATAGATTTCGTTACTGTTTCCCCTCCTTCTTTCCCCTTTAGAGGAGTTTAAATAACAAGGTTATAGGATTTATTTTCCAAATTAAATTTTAGTTCAAACTCCCCCAAAATGTAGATGAAAGCTTTTCATTTTACCTGGTTATCATTCTTCATTAAATTTTTTCAAACTGTTTAGAAACTCACTATTTTTAAAAACAATTCCAAACTAAGTGAATTTTTCCTGGTAATGGTCCTCATTGAAAAGACATCATGCAGTAAAAGTACAATGGGTAAAGCTGTATTCCCACAACTTTACCACATTCCCTCATGTATTTGCTCAAAAATCCTTTTGGATATATTTAACTTCCTTTTTCCTTTCTTTTGGATTTTTTTCCAACCACTGCACTAGTTAGTTTATGTACCAGTTTCTGCGTTATCTAAAAGATCAACATCTGCACTTTCTTTTTTTTTTTTTTTGTTTTTTTTCAACTGGGAACAATTTATTTACTGAACTAAAAGTTTTGTTACCAAATGCTTATATGATACCTGACTGATTTCATCTTTCCCTGAATACAATATTTGTAATTATGCAAAAATAACTGTCATTATCTGTTTGGAAAATTCAGAGTAAATGTATACACTGCTGCTTTCCCTCTCAACATTTCACTCTAATTGCATCTATCTCTAGATGTTTGTAGTTTGTAGTCCTGAAACATGAAGGCACCACCAGAAAAGACAATATACTTCGGTAAGACCAAGTGAAGCTGTACACGTCAACCAGGAGTCAGCAGCTGAATTATTAATACTTTGAGAAGTGTTGACACAGGTTCAATTCTGGTGGCAGGAAAACAAAAGAAAGGGAGAAACATAAACAATGAACTTTCTTTTATATAACTTTCATTGTTAACATTCGATGCTCGTCTCCATTTACAAAGCAACTTTCACCTTTGTTTCCTTTTCCTTATCTTGAATTATGAACTCCTTAATGCATATGAAAACTAAAAAAGTCATCTCTCAACAGAGGGAGACAATGCAAGTCACTGGCTAGAAGACATGTCTGGCATAGGTCCACCTAGCAAAAGACTTTGTGTCAGGCACTCAGACACAAAGTGTATACTGAATGTGCAAGTTCATCCAGCTTCGCAAGGCAGCTTTACAATCCTCACCTGCCCTCTATAGTTTGTAATGAAGTTTCACACTGCAGTAGTCTGAGTTGCACAAGATGTGAACCTGCAAGCAGGTTTGAATAACTGTGAAGAGACTGTTTTGCCATTTGGAGCAGAAATATATCACCTGCTAGTCCTGATTTTCTAAACGAATGACTGTCATTTGAAAATACAAACTTTTCAGGCTTGAAAAGTGATGCTAAAACTTGGCAGATTTATCTTTGATGGTGCATGGACCACTGGAATGTATATCATTTCCTAAGGATAATGAAAAGTGAAAGTTTTAAACATCTAACAGATAAAATAGGCTTTATAATCAACTCAAATCTGAGTTTGGTTCTCATGGGTTGTACTAGAAACTCCTGTGAACATCTGCCTCACTACAAACCCCTTCCTAGAATAATTTGTACCAGAAGGATCTATACGTATCAAGTCATTTATTTTTAATGAATCTGAATAGCTCAGCTGCCATTCATTTCTACTGTTAGTGAAGCCTTCTGGCTTTCCATGCTTTTTTGGTCTGCATTAAGTATTATTTACCAATGGCATGTCTGATTGTATTTGTGTGCTTTCTCTAGGTCACTTCCGAGTTTTCATGTGGTTACGACATTTTTCAGCACATGAGTCACTGCAAGAAGTACAGTGTGTGTGCTGGAGTCAAATGAAAAAAGGACAGCTGCAACTGATAAGAGAGGAAGATACCAATTCTCATGACACTAAATGAACTAATATGGGGACTGGTCAGTTAATTACACAAAGATAAACAGCAAATAGCCAACATACACAAAGATTAAGGCATCAGGCATGCTCATCAGTCATCGCTTCTCTCACTGAAAAAGGGTTACCATGGCTCTGCCTGGGATTTCCAGCACTCACTGGAAGGTGGGGCGTGTTGGGAGGACTCTGTATATGGAAACATGTTCAGGACTTGAGCCACAAAGCCAGTGTTTCCCGGAAGCATCCAACTCACTACACTGGCTGAATTGCCAGACTGATGCAGATATATATGGCAGCAGCAGATATTTGGCAGCTAGGGAAAAGTCACTGCTCTGACACACCCGACTGTTCACTTCAGTAATCAAGTAAAAACTTCAAAGTCTTGCAAGGAAAAAGGTCTTGGGAAATTCAGACATGTCACAGCATTACTTGGGAACAGAATAATCCCATGTGAAGGAACCAGTGCTACAAAGAATAGTACACCCAGCACTTTCCCCCCTTTCAATACACATGATTATTCTGCTTCAACACAAGTAATTTTGCATTTATCTATACTGGTCAATCAGAGCTGATATCAAACACAGAGCCTTGCTTTTCCATCCTGATTAGCTGGCAGCCTTTTTTGTTCAAAAGTATGGAAATGTTACTAATAATGGCTCACCCTAAGGACTGCTTCCAAGACTGCACAGAGACCGTGAGATTGGCTCCCTCTACCAGACTATCCACACTCCTTCAACTCTATCTGGGGAGACTTTAAACTCCGAAAGCCAAAGCTCCCATGTTCTTTTATGTCACAGCCAAGAAGTATGCAATACATGTGGCCACTTTTTTGTGATGTAGCACTGCTGCTCTGGTGACCTGTAACACAGTTCTCACTTTATCTCAGACAGCCTGGCTGGAAAAGCACACATTAAATAATGCCTTGGGTTGCAAAGCTATCACACAGGGCCCAGAAGAGATCCAGAGATTATGCTGCATGGACACAGCTATTAGTTGCAGAAGGTGTTATCCCTAAACTGCATGGATACATGTCATTTGCCTTAGGCATTTGACCTTGAGGGGCTGCTGCTGGCACCCTTTATTTAGAAAGATACTTTGGGCAGAGGAGTACGTCTTCATACACTTAGAGCTCATCTACACTAGCAAGCTAATTCTGAACAAAATACTGATCACCTTATGCCTATCTGTCTGAGATCTCTTCCTGACCCAAATATTTGGCCCCTTTTTCATTCTGGGAGTTGCCCAAGCTTAGGCTATCACTCAGATGGTATGCCAGCATTATCAGTACCAGCTAGTACTGGTACCAGCCAGTGCTTTTCCAGGCAGCAAATTAATAGCAAGAATAATATCATTGTGGTGCTCATGCTCTGACCCTGTGGAGTTTGCTATGTAGCCTGTGAGAGTATTTAACCAGGCAGTGCAGGTGTTCTGCTAGGGAGAAGCCAGGAAATCCTGTGTGCTCCAGCTTATCCAAAGCCAGCTGGTAGTTTCTACTATATCTGCAGGCAGATGTGGGTGTGCAAATTGATCAAGCTAAAAAATTTTCATTGAGTCTTTATCTCTGCTGGTGCCAGGGTGTGTAGGATGCGCTTGCCAGAGTAAATTACAGCTTTAAATCAGTCATTGTCTACGCAAAATATATTTGAAAATTTTACAATTGGAAAACCATCTGGAATGTGTTGATTTATAGTTGCTTGTTTTTAAATTTTACTTTGAATGGCTAATAACTAATGCAATCCATTCAGTGGAGTGCCACACAAATTTCACCATGAAACTGCATCAAGCAATTTCTGAGACTGGGATATAACTATTCTATGATTCTATGATTCTATGATATTTCCTCAAAGCACAATAAGAAATAAATATAAACTTCCAGCTTATATTTTAAAAAAGGATGTGGAGATTCTGAACCTTAAAAAAAGCATCTTAAGTCACATTATATCAATCCAATACAGATAAGACAGGAATATAGCACAGTCAATATTCTGTTATAATTTTTTTAACCATTGCAGCATATTTTAAGGACATTTGAACTGTCATAATAACAAGCAATTAAGCAGTTTTTAAATGTGAGACAGAAAAATACAAAAACATAGGACAGGAAAGTGGCCATAGGAAAACATACAGAATATATTTTGTGGTGTTTCGCAAGAAAATTGTGATCATTTAATGAATCAGCTAATCTTTCTACATAACACTGATAAAAAACTTCATCTGATTTATCTTTGTACTGCATAGAGAAATACAAAAATTTTCTTCATCAATCTACTATATATCACTAGCATCATCATAACTACGTGAACTTTCAATCTCTAACAGTTATATATGTTGTTATTAGTATAATTTACTCAGATTATTTGACTTTGGGCCTTCCAGTTGACAGTCATAACTACATGATCCATAACTTAATCATTTTCAGCATTTCTTCTACAAATGATGTTTTTATGTATTTTCCCTATATTTGTCATGAAACAAGTTTATTCCATTGTATTTCAGAATAAAATTTGTCATTCTCTTGTTATAGTTTTACGAATACATATTTCTCAGACTGATGTTATCACAGTGCATCCATCTGCTTTTATGTTTTCTTATTTTATAGTGGATTAAGTGCAGGTGATGTTTCTCTAGATGATAATAATTAATCTTTCAGGTTATAGATGATGAGACTGATTTCAAAAATGTCCTGGATATTCTTATCATTCACACATAGTATTTTAAAATAAACAAATGCTCATGAACAATTATTTATATAAAGGGGTTTGATGCCATCTATTTACCATGTGAAGCTTACATTCTTAGTTAGCTTCCAATTTAGAATACCATTCCACTCTAAAAAGCCTTCAGAAGCCGAACTAATGCATAGTCTTTTCTTCCATTCTCTTTCCCTATTCAGTCATATTAATTTACCAGTTTTCTCAGAAAATATTCTGAACCAGAATGTTTTAGTTCAAAATCACATACCTTTTTGGTTTTATTTTCTTAAAAAAAAAATTATCTGAGATCAATAGATTTAAATAATTCCTGATTTGTAGTGAAAGAGCTGTACCTGCTCTTTACTTTGCTCTAGGGGATATGTGTCAACAAAAGAGATTCTTCCCTTTTCTATGTACATGTACTCCTGTCAACTGGACAATGAGAGACCTGTCTTTAAAAGTTCATGTAACATAAACTAGAAAAACAGTTACTGAAAACCTTATTGTCTGGCACCTTGTGCAGTAGGAACTTTGCTTAAACAGCAGCAGTGACAGGGCTTGGCTGAGGAGATGACTCTCACTCTTAAGTGAGTCCCACTGATCATTACCCACTTCTGGTGATCCATGTGGGTGCTACTGATATAGATAGCAGTAGCCTGGAGAGCATAAAGAAGGACTACAGAGCCCTGGGAGAGGTGGTTAGGGGCTCTGGAGCTCAGATTGTATTTTCATCGATTCTCCAGGATACAGAGGAGAACCTTAAAAAGGCTAGGAGGATTGGCCAGGTTAATAAATGGTTAGAAGGGTGGTGCCACAGTCAGCTGTTTGGGTATCTTCAACAGGGGACTCAATTTAGTAGGTCAGATCTACTGGAGGCTGGTGGAGCTGATATGACAAAGAAGGGGAAGAGCGGTTTTAGTAGGAGGCTTGCCAGACTGGTCAAGGATGCTTTAAACTAGATGTGTTGGGGGTGGGGAGCATCATTCCATCCCAACACTCCCAGTCAGTTGCCAGCACCTATAATAAGTGCTCGGAACAATGTAGAGACACTCCAGCCGCTCCAGCCAATGAGCTGGCTTTAATTGGAGCTCGGCTCAGATGCCTCTATACAAACGCCTGCATGGGGAACAAGCAAGAGGAATTAGAGATATGTGCACATCTACGGGGATATGATATTATAGGTATCACAGAAACATGGTGAGATGGCTCCTATGACTGGTGTGTTGGAATGGAAGGTTACAGGCTCTTTACAAAAGACAGACTCAGTGGACGGGGACGGGGAGTTGCTATTTATGTTAGGGATAGGCTGGAGAGTATGGAACTCAGTCTGGGGACAGTTGAGCACTCAATAGAGTGTTTGTAGGTCAGGCTTAAAGGGAGAACAGTGATGGGAGACATTTTTGTGGGGATCTGTTACAGACCAGCTGATAAAGAGGGCTCGGTGAATGAAGCACTCTATAAACAGAGAGGAGCAGCCTCACGCTCGCAGGCCCTTTTTCTCATGGGGGACTTCAACCACCCTGATATCTGTTGGAGGGATGGTACAGCCTGGCACAAGTAATCCAGGAGGTTCCTCGATTGTGTGGAAAACAACTTACTTCTGCAAGTAATACAGGAGCCGACAAGGAGAGGTGCCATGCTGGACCTCGTGCTCACCAACAGGGAAGGGTTGGTTGGAAATGTGACACTCCAGGGCAGCCTTGATTGCAGCGATCATGAGATGGTCGAATTTGAGATCCTTAGGACAGTGAGAAGAGCATGCAGCAAGCTCACTGCCCTAGACTTCAAGAGAGCAGACTTTGGCCTCTTCAGGGACCTGCTTGGTAAGGTTTCACGGGATATAGCCCTAGAGGACAGGGGGGGCCAAGACTGTTGGTTGATATTCAAGGATCACCTGTGACAAGCTCAGGAGTGTTGCATCCCACTTCCAGACGGAAGTGCAGCACGAAAGCCAGGAGACCTCCTTGGATAGATAAGGAGCTGCCGAGGAAACTTCGAAGGAAGAAAGAGGCTTATAAAAGGTGGAAGCAAGGACAGGTGGCCTGAGAAGAATACAGAGATGTTGTCCGGGAAGTTAGAGACCAGATTAGTAAAGTTAAGGCCAAACTAGAATTAAACGTGGCTACAGATCTGAAAGATAAACAGAAGGGATTCTATAGGTATACTGTGAATAAAAGACAGACTAGGGACACTGTCGGTCCCCTCCAGAAGCCATCAGGAGAACTGGCTACCCTGGATTTGGAGAAGGCTGAGGTTCTTTATGACTTCTTTGCCTCTGTCTTCACTGACGAATGCTTTGACCACACCACCCAAGATTTGGAAGGCAGGAACACGGACTGTGACAATGAGGACCCTAAGGCCCACTGTAGGAGAGGTTCTGGTTCTAGACTGTCATTAGAACCTGAACGTACACAGGTCCATAGAACCTGATGAAATCCATCTGCAGGTCCTGAAGGAGCTGGCAAATGAAGTTGCTAAGCCACTGTCCATCATATTTACAAAATCATGGTAGTCAGGTGAAGTTCCCGATGACTGGAGAAAGGGAAATATAACCCCCATTTTCAAGAAGGGGAAAAGGGATGAGCCAGGGAACTACAGATCACTCAGCCTCACCTCTGTGCCTAATAAAATCTTGGAGCAGATTCTCATGGAAAGCATGCTAAGGCACATGAAAAACAACAAGGTGGTTGGTGACAGTCAGCATGGCGTCAGTAAGGGGAAATCCTGCCTGTCCAATTTGGTGGCCCTCTATGATGGGACTATGGAACTGATGGACAAGGGTAGAGCAGTTGATGTCACCTACCTGGACTTGTGCAAAGCATTTGACACTGTCCCACACCACATCCTTGTCTTTAAATTGGAGACTCAGTGGAAAAAGGACTGGCTGGACGGCGTCATGCAAAGAGCTGTGGTCAATGGCTCAATGTCCAGCTGGAGATCAGTAACGAGTGATGTCCCTCAGGGATCGGTGTTGGGACCGGCCTTGATCAATACCTTTGTCAGTGACATGGAGAGTGGGATTGAGTGCGCCCTCAGCAAGTTTGCCAATGACACCAAGCTGTGTAGTTTGATTGATATACAGGAGAGAAGGAATGCCATCCAGAGGGACCTTGACACGCTTGTGAGGTGGGCTGATGCCAACCTGATGAAGTTTAACCATGCCAAGTGCAAGGTCCTCCACCTGGATTGGAGCAATCCCAGACACAGCTACAGGTTGGGCAGAGAAGTGATTCAGAGCAGCCCTGCAGAGAAGGGCTTGGGGGTGTTGGTTGATGAGAAAATTGAACATGAGCAGGCAGTGTGCGCTTGCAGCCCAGAAAGCCAACCATATCATAGGCTGCATCAAAAGGAGCGTGACCAGCAGGTCAATGGAGGTGATCCTGCACCTCTACTCTGCTCTCGTGAGACCTCACTTGGAGTATTGTGTGCAGTTCTGGTGTCCTCAACATAAAAAGGGCATGGAACTCTTGGAATAAGTCCAGAGGGGGGCCACGAGGATGATGAGGGGACTGGAGCACCTCCCGTATGAAGATAGGCTGAGAAAGTTGGGACTGTTCAGCCTGGAGAAGAGAATCTTCTTCCAGAATATCTGGTATCTTCTGATACTTCAGTATCTGAAGGGGAGCTATAGGGATGCTGGGGATGTACTATTAATTTGGGACTGTAGTGATAGGACAAGGGGTAATGGGTTCAAACTTAAAGAGGAGAAGTTTAGATTGAATATAAGGAAGAAATTCTTTACTGTAAGGGTGGTGAGGCCCTGGAATGGCTTGCCCAGGGAAGTTGTGAATGCTCCATCGCTGGCAGTGTTCAAGACCAGGCTAGACAGAGCCTTGGGTGGCATGGTTTAGTGGGAGGTGTCCCTACCCATGGCAGGGGGGTTGGAACTGGATGATCTTAAGGTCCTTTCCAACCCGTAACTATTCTATTATTCTTTGATTCTACGATTAACAGGAAAGAAACACTCAGAAACTCAGGTCTGTCCTCTCCACACAGGACAGAAGCACTGATTGCTTGACTGGATAAATAAAACAAAGAATCTTTACATTTTCTAAAATCCCTAGATTGATGTTATCTAAATAACCACCATAGTGGGAGGGCTAAAAAATGTTGCGTCTCTTTGTCTTCTGGATGTTTTCTATTTTGCTGAAGAGCAGCTGTGTTTTCCTGATTCTGTGCATGAATCAGCAGTCATTTACTTCATACCCCACTCCATTTGAGCTCCTCTGAATTAATCTCTTGTCTTTTAAGGTATTTTTACCGTAATAGCATTGCAACATGCTCTTGAATTTACTTGATGGATATGGGGTTCCCTACCTAAGAGGCTGCTGTGGCCCAAATCTCGTCTCTGCCTGCAGAGGCTTATACCCACTTTTGTGATTTACAGAGTTCAGGCCTTTTGAAAAGAGAAGTCTCAGTTAGTAAACTTGCCTGTCACGACTTGAATTAAGTCTCATCCTAACAATTAACAGAATCACTAATGGTTAAACAAGTATCTTCTTAAGCAATCTCATCAGTTATCATGAAGGAAAGATCACTGTTTTCCTGTTACCATCACTAGGATTTATCTATATTAGGAAAGAAAATACATATGGTTTTGTGGGTTTTGTTTTGTTTTATCCTTAAAGTTGTGCTTCTGCCGAACTATTCTCTTTGAATTAGGAAATATTTCTTCAGTATATTTGCACTGAAGACAGTGTGTTCCAGACGCAGTTTTCTGTGTCTTGAAATAACAGCCAGGAGATAAAACAGCAATAAAATAAATTAAGAAACTGCGGAATATTTCAAAAGACATGTATTTTTGCAGAAGAATGTAATGCCATCAAGCAATCTTTCTATTCTGTTTAAAAGACATGGTTCCACTCTAAAATAGTTCAGAAGTCATAAATATACTACATAGCTCTATTTTATTAAGCTTTAGCTACATGATACGTATCTATATTTGCAGAAGAAAAGACTAAAATTATTTTTCATCATGCCCATTTTTTCTGAATGATATAGATGGGCGAAAATGAGTGTAGATGCAGCAGTAGTGCCAGATGAGTCACACAGAGAACATCTGTGGAGGAGGTGAAACAGAAGCTTCACCCACTTGGCATCTTCCCAGGCTGAGAAGAGCTCCAGCCAGCCTGTGCCTACTTGCATGAGTGCTACCGGGAATAACACCCCACTGGTGCCACATAAGCATGTTTTTCCTATGGTTTCCTGAAGGCCATTGTTTCCAGCATTTGTGGAAGACAGCACCTACCAGTGGATCACTAAACGTCTAGTGTTGTCCAGATTTAGCATGGTTTGTCAACAAAGAGGATTATTAAAGTAAAAAAAAAGACATCCATGAAACATCCTCTCCAACCCCATGAAAAACAAACAACAAACAAAACCCCAGAGGGATTGTTGGGTTGTAGAATTGGATTTTGGGACCCATAAAAATGAGGCCAACAGCAACTTGCTCTATGTTCATTATTTCTCTCACGTATGAAAATTCATCTTGTACTGCCCCATCTATTATCAAAATATTGGGAAAGAGATGAAGGTGTACCCATATGAATTACACTTTTACTCCTATTCTAACATAGCTTCAGGTAGAAAGAACTTGTCAATAGAAAAGACAGAAATGCTGAAGATGCACCTCTCTGAGAGAGAACAATGTCTGCATCAATCACCGCTGTGTCAGGAAGGTTTGCTAAACAGTAGAGTGGCATGCCTTGGAGCCTTCCCTCATGAGTTTTTCATTTTGAACGATTACACATCTTAGGCTTACTCTTCATTCTATTTAGAATAAAAACTGAGATGATCAGAGGGCTGGAGCCTCTCCTATAAAGACAGGCTGAGAGAGCTGGGTTTGTTCAGCTCAGGGAAGAGAAGACTCCTGGGAGACCTTAGAGCATCTTCCAGTACCTAAAGAAAGATGGAGGACTTCTTCCAAGGGCATGTAAAGACAGAACAAGTGAGAATGGCTTTAAGCTGAACGAGTTTAGATTAGACATTAGAAAAAAAATCTTCATCATAAGGGTAGTAAGACACTGGATCGGGCTTCACAGAGAGACTGTGAATGCCCCATACTTGGCAGTGTTCATGGCCAGTTTGTATGGGGCTTTGAGTAACCTGGTTTAGTGGAAGATGTCCCTGCCAATGGCAGGGGATTGGAATTAGATGACCTTTAAGATCCCTTCCAACCAAACCATTCTGTGATTCTGTTTCTATGAAAACTCACAGCAAACTCAAATAGTATTGAGTTAACATTCTGCAAAGTGGGTCTGTCAGGAAAAAAGGAGCAGAGAAGGAATAGATAAAAAAATAGCACGTATGGGAAGAGATAAGTGAAAGGAAAGGTAAGAGAGAGAAAGTATGAGAGCAGAGACTACAGAGACAAAGCCTCATTAATGTCTGTTCTGTAATTAGCAGAGTCCCTCTTGATAAAATCTGGCATTGCCATGTGGACATACAAGGTTCAGAGTGTTTAACTTGCTTTGACATATGTCTAACTATCCAGGTTCTCAGTAGAGCTTACTGCCTCATGTGCTGTGCCACACTAACTTTGTGACGCTGCTTCTAAATGGAAACTGGCTTGTTTTCAGTTGCATCACAGGGTAAGCAATTGACACTTCAGTCTGTCCAAATGTGTGACAAACCCATGGCTAGCATCTTTTTATCCTTTATTTAGTTTAAACTTAATTAACTCATATTCACTCAAGACTAGATTCCTAGGACAGGATGCAATTTTCTTTACTTACCTAACTGAGTGTAAACTGGATTGGTGCTTCCAGTCACCACATATGCCAGGCTTATACTTTTGACCTCCTAAAGCGACATTTCCCGTCATCATCTTCCTTCCACGAATCTGAGTAGTATTTTGAGCCATCTCTATGAGTCCAGAGAGACTTATTCCAGTAGAAATTCTTCTACATCCCTGCTAAAGCAATTTTGGCTGATTTAGTTCTATCTTTTTTCCTTTCATAACCCTATCTGCCAACACTATTCCATCAGTATGACCATTATTTCCATATCTCCTGAATAGCATATCCACTTCAATATCCTTGTATAAGTCATTATTGGTAATTTGCCATGTTTTTTTGCCAGACAGTCACAGCTTTTCCTGAACTCAGCTGCATAATACAAAAAAGAAAAAAAAAATTAATCATTCATTCCCTGCATCAGACATAACACATAACAGCATTTATTATACAGTACATTTCAAACCAGAGACAGACAGCCACAGTTTTACAACCTAAAGTCTCCCGGACTACAACATTTTGAAAAATGTCTGCAAAATATCATCAACACTTCTCTGAATTTAGTGTTATCTTGGTTTAGGATGAATTTTTCTGGCTGTACCAAAAAGAGTAGATATTTTTTTGTAAGTATTTGAAATTGCAATGTCAAAAGGTTATTTTAAGCTTTTTAATCTGACTACCTGCTACACAACTGAGTGCAGTTAACATGCAAGGTCCTACGCTTGGGTTGGAGCAATCCCAGTCACAGCTACAGGCTGGGCAAAGAAGAGATTCAGAGCAGTCCTTCAGAGAAGGACTTGGGGGTGTTCGTCGGTGAGAAAATGAACATGAGCTGGCAGTGTGCACTTACAGCCCAGAAAGCCAACCATATCATGGGCTGAATCAAAAGGAGCATGATCAGCAGGTCGACGGAGGTGATCCTGCCCTCTACTCTGCTCTCGTGAGACCTCACTTTTACTATTGTGTGCAGTTGTGGTGTCTTCAACATAAAAAGGATATGGAACTGTTGGAACATGTCCAGAGGAGGGCCATGAGGATGATCAGGGGACTGGAGCACCTTCCGTATGAAGGTAGGCTGAGAAAGTTGGGGCTGTTCATCCTGGAGAAGGGAAG
This sequence comes from Ara ararauna, assembly GCA_028858755.1. Taxonomy (NCBI): domain Eukaryota; kingdom Metazoa; phylum Chordata; class Aves; order Psittaciformes; family Psittacidae; genus Ara; species Ara ararauna. Next base: position 94,764,432 of record CM054410.1, read on the forward strand.
ACAGTGTGGAGACCTCAGAGCAGCCTTCCTGTATTTGAAGGGGGCCTATAGGGATGCTGGGGATGGACTATTAATTAGAGACTGTAGTGATAGGACAAGAGGTAATAGGTTCAAACTTAAACAGAAGTTTATATTGGATAAAAGGAAGAAATTCTTTACTGTTAGGGTGGTGAGGCCCTGGAATGGCTTGCCTAGGGAAGCTGTGAATGTTCCATCCGTGGCGGTGTTCAAGGCTGGGTTGGACAGAGCCTTGGGTGGCATGGTTTAGTGTGAGGTTTCACTACCCATGGCAGGGGAGTTGGAACTAGATCTTAAGGTCTGGAACTGGATCTTAAGGTCCTTTCCAACCCTAACTATTCTATAATTCTATGATTCTATGAAATGTTGATTAATAATCCTGCAAACAGCAATACAAGCAGATTTTGAAAATAGGTTATTTTTTCAGCTTGTTTTTCCCCCAGTACTCTTACTAATTTTCAGCCATGTTCAGCAGCAGAAGGCAAGCCACAAAAACTATTCAACAGCAGAAACCCATTTCTAGAGGTGACTTCCCAACTTGAATAAAGCATTGTGGTGGAATATTTTAGTCAAAAGAGAAATGGGAAAATGAAAATTGCAGTCCAGCATGCCACAGAGAGGGCATTCAGTATCTCATATGGAATGATACAATTTTAGAAAGCTCGTCATTGTGTGGTTTTACTTGAAACTCAGAAGTCTTTTCTCAGGTCTTTCTCAGGTCAGGTCACATCATCCTGTTAACAAACTGGCCAGGTGCTCCATGAACAGATTCATAAATTGAGCTAAAATATCACAAATTTTAGATTGATGGCAACAAAACTGCCCTGCTGTTTTCCCTTCAGTCTTAAGCTAACTTACAGCACTTTGTCCAGGTGTTGATTAAAACCACTTTAACTTCATTTCTCCAGTGTTTATTTATTGGTTAATTTTACACAGACACACACTTTTAAATGCATGTGAAATGAAGGACTCAGATACAAAATCTAGCAAGTGAGACATAGTGTTACAGCTCAAAATTGCACAGAGATCTGGCTACAGTCCTAGGTTAGACAGTCCTAGTTTGACTATTTCAGTGAAGATGACCATTACAAAAACTCAGCTTATAAAAAATATGATGAAAATTATATTTTTATTTAGTGCCATAAATCTATTTAATTTAACAGAGAAAGCAAATTTTCTTAACAGTTTTTCTTTGAAGAGCTTTCAGATCTCTCTGTAGTCATATAGCTGTCATCTTTATAGGAGATATTTTTCCATCTTAGTTGCTCTCCAGTTTGAAAACACATGCAGTGTTTCTAATGCGTTATTTTCTTCCAGCTGTACCAAATTTATCAATAACATGTTTTTTACCATTGAGCCATATTTAATACAAGGATCGATAATGAAGCCCCTCCACACTGAATGGTGGATAAAATGCGGTTTCACAAGCATCTCTACTACCTACATTGAGTATTGCCCTGTTCAAGAGAGAAACAGCAAGTCAAATCCGTGCAGGTGCAGCTAAGTAAACCTCATCAGGTGGCCTAAAGTCAGCCTCTATATTTGGTTGCCTCCATTTTTCATTCGATGTTTGGAAGGACCTAAGGAGGTTGTTCTAAGCTCAGGAGATAATTTTAGCATTCAGTTTTGAAATCTCTGGCTCCATCTGCAGCTCCAAGCAATTCCATGATCTGCTTTTTGAGAATTATATGGAGTAAGTATGTATGGTATTTACCCCAGAATATTGTTCGTACACATATATACACTAGGGCAAACCCATCTTTTACCTTACCCTGAAGTGCTTAGTCAGACAGAAATGGCCCACTGTGTTCAGACAACTGTTGCTTTAGGGTTGGAATGTTTGAGCTTCTCTTCTGCTGAAAGTCCTTCTTGGATGTTGTTTCTGGAGGACAAGGCTGATAATTTTCTAGCTTGGCATACTTACTTTGGCAACCAAAATGCCCTGCTACTGAAGACAAAACAAGAAAAAACGGATAAAAGTCAGTAAATATCCATCTGGCTTTGACAGGGCTGTGATTTTACCACAGATTCTGATTCTGGCTTTGCCACTTCATCTCTCTGCTATTGTGTTAAGCATTTAGTGCAAATGGTTTATAGCTGAATAGGTGGCAGTGTAATAAACATAAAGTTTTCTCTCTCCATCTTTAAAGTCTGCATTTCCATAGCAGAACTTTACAAGCGGGGTAAGGAATAGGGCTTCATTACACATAAGATAAATTCAGTCTGGGAACTAAGAAGTATGTCTGTTGACTGAGGTTTTAAATCATATTAGGTATTACTGCCTGTACAACATTGCCACAAAGTACAATATTGTACAAGCCTTAGTTTGATGTTTTTCATTTCAATGTAGTAACCCAATCTATGAACGACAGTTATAAATTAGTGCTGTTCTACTTAAATGCAGGTAATTTAGAGAAGTACACTCATTGCACTCAATAAAAAATAACTGTGATGAGCCGGATATTTCATTCTTTGATAGAACAAACTGTTGGATTTTGAAGACGAATGTTACTCTTCTCATTTAAGCAAAAAAAGGATCAATAGCTGTAATAGATTTTATTTAAAAAAAAGAAGGTTTTGATGAAAGCAACGTTTTATACAATCATGTTTCTATAGAAAATGATGAATTCTCAAAAATATTTATGCATGTTCTTTTTCTTATTTAGTCTTACTTCATCAGGATAATGGACTGAGAGAAAGAAGATCTGTCATGACTGAATAATTTATGTATTCTGTTTTCACATAAGAAAAGCAAAAAGATGAGTTAAAAGATCAGAAACAGGGACTTAATTGGTAAAACTGGACTGTGTGTGGCTATCTGGTACTAAGAGTTGTCCAGATTTCATACATCAATCACTCCATGTAATATGACATTAACCAAAATATCCAGTCTGTCAAACAATAAATACCAAGGTTTTAAAAACCAGATCCAAATTCATGAGACAAATTTCTATTTGAGTCATAATAATTTTCATATGCTAATGAAATTAATTTACTGATGAAATGTAGTTGATCTTATATATTTCCTTTGCTACTGTGATCTTGTCTGTCTGCTTATTCATTCCACAGAATAGCCAGCAGGGAATTCAAGGTAAGCACTCATTACCACAGCAAAGTGCCAAGACAAACTAAGAAAGTAATTAGTATCAAGCAAAACACAGACAAACTTTAGACCCTGTATATTCAAAGAACAGCCTCCAGCTTTGTGTGAATTATTTTGGGATTAAAGCATGTACTTGTTCCAATAGAAATAAAAAGCAGAACATGGAATGAGGTTATGAGTCCCTACAGAGAGCCGACACCTGCTCCAAACTGCTGGAGTGCAAGAAACAGGAAAATGATGTTTATTTAAATCACTGTGATGAGTCTGAATTGTGGCTAAACTTCTAAATATTATCCTAATGATTTAATAAGATTTTGTTCATCAGGCTGGCTTGTACAATCAGGAACAATATAGTCAGTTATTCTTCCTGCCTCCTGTGGAGGCATTTAAAAACAATGAAAAGACTGGAACGCAAAGAAACCGGCCTGGCTCAGCTGCGCTGAATGTTGAAAGGGATAGATGGTCATCCTTGCCCACCCTTGTCTCCCTGAAGCACAACAGCCTTTCACTGCTTCCTGCTCTGACGTAGCAGTTTGTAAATCCCTCGTTTGCAGCAGTGCATACATGGCTGCTCAAACACCTAGAACATTTCTCCTGCTTTAAAAGCATAAATTCCAGCCTGTAAGCATTTGTCCTTTACAGGCTATGAATGCTGATCAAGGTTTAGCTGGTTATGTTGAGAAGGGCAAGCAAGTGTTTACCAGCCTAGCAAGTCTGTCCTGGTATATCTATTTAGTTTAGTCTAGTCTTCAAATTCTTCCTTCCCATTAGCCACCAGATCATTACTTCTCGAATAATTTCCTCCAGAACTTATTCTTCCAATAATTTTCAAAATATTTGCATAAAGATCAGATGTTTTAAACTGCGACACATGCGCCTTATTTTCTCTTAATCTTGATAGAGGTATGTAGAATCATAGAATCATAGAATACTTCCACTGTGATTTCTGGACCAGTAGCCAGTCTTGCTGGAATAAAGATAACTGATTACAGGTGATTAGCTATACTAACACAGTCATTCTGTGTCTTCTCTCCACTGTTTTCTTCCATTCAGGTTGTATTCTGGTTCATGACCTGCTACATACCTGAACTGCCATTTAAGTACTCTGAGTTTTAAACTAATTATTTGAGTTTTGAAAGGTAGGGTACTAAGTTAATGTTTTCTTTCTTGCAGAAATCCACAACCTTGACCAAGCAGTATGATCAGAAGTGTTTCAGCCTAACACAAGTGTTAAAAGGTATTAATAAAACAGCTATTAAAAGACCCTTAAATATCCTGCTTTGGACGATTGCTTCTTTTGGCAGTGTCTACACCAGAATACACATGCTAGCTAATGCTCCAGCTGCTTTCTGTTATGCACAGGTGATCAGAAATTTGGTGAAAGAGTTCTTGCCCACGGGAAAGTGCAATTTCATTGGAACATTGCACTGGAACTTGCTGATAGATACTTACAATCTAATCATATAATAATAAATGAAAATATATAAGTCTGACAATGTATGTCAAGTTGACTTTTGATTAATATTTGTATTGTCTTAATATTGCAAAAAAAACAACAGCACACAATTTATCTCAATAATGAAAATGAACAGCTTTTTATGCTCATGCATCATCATCATCTGATATCCTTAACATCAAATGCTCTATGACTCATAAATTTTAATATTTAAGAGGTTTTATTTCATTGGAATTCCTTAATTTCTGTTTCAATTTAAATTTGAACTAATATTTTTGTAGTGTCTAAGTTATCCACAGCATAGAATTTCTAGTTTCCAGCCACCTTGAGTACTTTGCTTTCATAAGAAAGTATTTAATTAGAAAATCTTTGTATTGCCTCCTGAATGTCTAGTGTCTGTTATAAGGCACAATATACCTTATATTTGCTGAGTTGCAGTCAATTGCTCAAACTGGAGACCAGCAACAAGTGGTGTCCTTCAGGACTTCTGAATACATTTCTGCATTTCTGAAATCCAGCTTTTAACCTCTGCAAATGATCATTATGCTATGAAAACTTTCATTTTGCCTACGTTTGTCACTGAAGCTGTTGCAATTACAGAACTGTGTAAACCAAGTTTAGGTTGTGGCCACACCCTCCCTGAATGTCAGCAACAGCGTTGGCGCAGTTGCAATATAAAGCAAGGTAAAGCGTTGATTTGATTCCTTTTTTTATTGTTGTTAGGCTACTTTTCAGCAACTTGAACTACCTGAACAAGCTGATTGTGAGGTTGCGTGAGATTACACCTGGTGTTATTATCTATTTTTCTTCCATCATATACTTCCAATCTTACATGTAAGCTCTTCCTCATGAAAGAACTGAACCAACGCCCCAGAAATCGAATGTGTCCTAAATACCAGGGAAGCTAGTCAAGTTTTGTTCTCATTAAAATCTGCAGTAAATTTATTCTATGAAAATATAACTATAAATAGACTTTCCTTTTCAACATAGTCTATCTTAAGGAAGACCAGATAGTAAATGAGTTGTCAGCACTCCCTCATCTGTCACAGGAGTGGATGTCAATCTGCTTTCTTTACCATCAGTCTGATCATCTGTACTTTGTCACATATGCAGGCATCATGTACACAAATATAAGCAACTCCACATTTCATTCACAATTCACATTGCATGTTTGTAGCAATAGTTTCCAGTACATTCTCCAATATCTGTCCCTACTTAGATCAGAGCTACATTCAGTCTTGCTCTGCATTAGCCAAATCTCAGCTCATTTCCTGTCTCACTTCATTTTTCTTCCTGATTGCTTGTCTTTTTTCATAATCATTTTATTGAAGATCTAATTTGTCCGAGTTACCTGAGCTTGTGGATGCTCTGTCCTGCTCATCAGATAGTTAAGCTGAAGTCAATAAGCATCAGCCTCAGCTTGACTGGAATAAGGACATGGTTGAAGCAAGTCCAGAGATCTCAGAATCTCTCAAAATGACCCGTAATATGCTTTTTGCATTTTGATAATTGTGGAGGGGAATAAATGAAGAGGCTCTTTCTTGCAGCCCTCATGAAGAAAACATTGTCCAAAAGCTATTGCAGGCAATTCAAGCATGCATAGCTGCACAGTTGCAAGAGCCTTTGCATCAATACGGCTAACTGTTTCAACATCCATTTCTGATTATCCAGCTCTTGCAACAGAGGAACATAGATATTATTTCTTTCCCGTATAACCAGTGGGGAAATTATGGAATGCTTATTATAATAGTTTATGTCAGTCATGTATACATTTAAACCAATAAAATATCCTGCCAGATATTCCTCTGAAGCTGAAGTAGTTTTCATGTGGAGTGATAAAAGATTTCTCTAAACACATATATGATATATATTTTTAAACAAAGCCTGGAAGAATCCAGGTATACTTTTTGATGTGTGCATGAGAGCCAAATATAGTGATACTTTGCTCTGACAGTGTTTGTCATTAAGCCCCTTCTACTTCCTGAAGGCTTTTAACCTGATCAAATATTCATTGGACCAGAGCCTGACTACACATCTCAAATTCAAAGAATTTTTTTGGGTTTGGTCGTTAAAGTGTTTCTTGAAAAGAACACTTTAAAAGTTGGTTGTGATCAGTACAAATGTACCTTTAAATTTTTTTGAACTTTTTCCATTTGAAAGAGAATTAAACATTATGTTGCTTATCTCAATTTTCTAACATGCTGCTTCTAACTTAGAGCTAATACTTAGCATCTGATGTTTATCAAAACATAGGTGTCATTGGAGAAGTCTCACAACTCAAAATTAAGGAAAATAAAATATGAAAAGCAGGTTAACAGATTAAGCATTTCTCTTAAAAATGTATGTCCTACTTTGCCCTAAAATCATAAAATCTCTTAATCATTGATGAGGCACTTTAGAATATATTGGGCAAAATTCTACCTGTTTACATTTTTCATTGTTTGGGTTTTTTTTTTTTATGATTTATGGCATACAAAGTAAATTATTAAAAGTAATGGTCTTTTCTAATACCTTTTGTTTTGGTAGTTCTCATTTTACAGAATCAAAAGAATATCTGTCACAGTGATTCAGTATTTAAGGGCTAAGTCTATTCCAACATTAAAATCTAAATAAACAAGACCAACGCATGAGGGTTTCCCTATAGCCTAGGGCAAGAAATATATTTCTTCATTGCGTAGGTACAAGTGACCTATGAATTCAATTTCTACAGAAAGAATCTCACCACTGAGCTTCTTCTCTGAGGTTTTCCTATTCCCAAGGTCTCCACTATATTTTTATGATGTTGATACTCTAGGACTGTTATGGAAATCTCTTGGATGGAACCTCTGCATCAGGAGAGTCTCATCTGCTATTTTTTTGGCATGGAAAATGAATTTATAAAGCACTCAGAGGCAGTTTTGCTATTGTAGGTAATGTATATAAAGTCACTCACTTGCTACTTCTATCTATATTTTTTTGCTCATATTTGCCTTCTTTACTTGCTTTATCATAAAAAATCCTTACTTGAATAAATGAACTCATTGATCACTTCTGTGCAGAAGGCAAGGAGGAGTTGGAGTCTGACAAACTACTACCACCATGAATTGCAATGTATTTTAACTTCTGGCTATACCTACATAGATATTTTGGTGTACTTTTGCCCAAAGACCCTGCCCCCTTCCTCATCACATGTATAGGCATTTTCCCATGCACTCCATAACCTCTCGTCTGATGTACAAGAAAAGGCTGAGAGAGAAGGCTGGGTTTATTTGGCCTGAGCTAATCATATTTCTATCTTCAGCTACCTAATTGATCATTATAGATAAGATTGAGTCAGGCTCTTCTCAGATATGCGTGGTGAAAGGATGGGAAATGGGCATAAGTAGCAACATGTGAAATTCTTATTAGATGCACTTTGAAGAAAACCTTTTCATTGAGGGTGATTACATCCTGGAAATTATTTTCCAGAAATAATTTGCTGCATGTTCATCATTAGCAGGTTAGTTCTTCTAGGATATAAGATGTTGGTAGACTTCATTAAACATGTCTTCACTTGAGAAGAAGCAGTTAAGTATTTTTCCAGTAACACAACTATAAAACAACAAATCTACAATCCATACATCTGTTTTTGAGAAAATAAGCCACAGATTTTCTTGATTAGATGGAGCTTCCTACAAGAAGCTGGAAAAGTCTTACAGCAGCACATTACAACTGCTGTAAGGTAGCCAAGACATGATGGAAGCATGTATAGATGAGGAGGGATCACTAAGAGCCAGAATGGTCATTGTTTAACCAGGGAAAGATGCCATATTGCTGTACTCATGAAGAGTTATATGAGGGCTTTGTGTCCTGCAATAGCCCCAGAGAATTTGTGAAATCTGGGCTGAACAGATCAAGCAGGTGTAAGCATTTCCACAAAAGGAGACAGCAATCTGGCTGTGAATTCATCTTTTCCTGACCACTCCACCAATGTAATGCAGTTTGTTCAGGCTCAACTCTTCCAGCTTCCTTCCATTCTTGAACTGATTTTAACGAAGTAGTAAAGACTGCAGTGTGATAGGATAAACTATACTGTGACCATAATATCTGCATAATAGATTACACAATTGCCTGTTTATTTTAAATGACAAGATAGATCCTTAAGAGAGCAAAATCTTCACTGATTTGTTAGTAAACAGCATATTTACGTGTTTTTCTGAGACTATTTTACTTACTTAATGAAAACAAAAAGAATACAAACTTTTGCTTCCAGTCAGGTATCTCTTTGATTTAGTTGTAAAAATGAGGTTCAATATTCAGTTCCAAAAAAATCATTCCAACCACAGACAAGGAATAGTATTTAAGATTCAGCTTTATACAGGACCTGGCATTTGGTAACTTGTCCTCCAGCATTTCTTTGATCATAGCAACTGCCAAAAGTAGAAAACAGAGTGCTTTTGGATAAGCATGTTAACACACTCATATTTTCTTCCAGATAACGTCTTCAAATTGACCCTTAGGTGACAGCTACTTCTCAAAAAAAAAAAAAAAAAAAGTTCTTTTGGCATCCAGTAGTTTCTAAATTTATAACAGTAGTTAAAACCCTAAAATAGTTCTAATTGGCATTGTCTTGATAGGTGATGTACAATAACATCCTACATTGCAAGATGTAATGTATATTATATAGACGAATTTGATCACTTAAGCAGACAATGCCTCAAACTACTGTATCAAATAAATATACACTTCCTGCTCCCTTAGGGTTCAGAACTAGCTGTGTGCTACAAAGCGATGTCAGAAGTGATAGAGCATAACAAAAACCACCGTAGTAACAACAGAAATTCCCGAACCCCAAAACTATCTGAATGCATGGACACCGCAGACCCTGTGAAGGTTTTAACTTCCCTATAATGAGTTTGAACTTGGAAGAGCTAACCACAAAAGCTGCTCTTGCTCTTTTCTACAGGCAAAGGAAACATACCCCAGCTTCATCCTTGGAGATTTCCGTACAGTGTTTGAAACCATTGGGCATGTACACACGGAATAACCCATGCACCCTAGCTTTTCTTTTCCTGGTTGGCGATGGGAAATAAGGAATTATAGGCTTCTACGTTCTCCCAGATCAGTAGAAACTTTTCCATGTTCTGCATCATTACAAGGTTGATCTCAAAGCTCAAATATAGCCCATATATTAGTTTATGAGATGCAAAGACTAAGTATGGAGAATTTCACCTCAAATCAGAATTGGCCAGGTTGAACAGCGTCTTGGGTGACACGGCTTAGTGTCTGGTGTCCCTGCCCATGGCAGGGAGGCTGTAACTAGACAATCTTAAAGTCCCTTCCAACCCTAACTATTCTATGATTCTATGTTTTCTGATAATAATTGAAGAAAAACCCTTGAAAAGTGATATGAAGAGTATATATTTACTGTTTGAATACTATCTTGGGTTCTATTCTGGGAACAATATTGAGATAGCTGCAGAATTTCTATGTCCCTCTTAAAGGTTTCTGTGACATGTAGGAACATATCTAATAAGTTTTATTGTTATAATTTTTCACTTTATTAAAGCATATCTTAATGCAGAAATCTTTCAGGACACAAGAGCAGACATGGTACATGAATATTTCTGTTTCACTGGGGACCTATTTGTGAAGAGCAAAGTTTTTTCCATTCCTTGAAGACAAGTGGCATGGTTAGATCTTCTACAACGAATTGCATGGGAATGAAGAAATTATGTTTTGAAAATGAAGAGCAGTTCAAGAAACCAAAGAGGCCTGGGGAGAGAGCAGAAAGTGATCCTCTTAATGTGTAATTTGCTTCTATCATGCATATTTTTGAATGAACTCACAGTGATCTGGTCTCTATTCAGCCTGTGAACTGCAGAGTCCCTGTTGGCAACATCTCATACTCTGGACTATAAAAGTCTCCTCCCCACCCAACTGACATGACTATGCATTAGCAGCTGGGAAGAGAGCCTCTTAGCTTAGATACCTTTCAGTCTACTGCCCAGCAACTTCTTTGAAGTATTTCATGCCATACAGAAAAGTGGTATCCTCTATTGCATACATAAAAAAAATCTAATGTTTTTCCACAGCTTTTCTTTACTTACACCCCTCCTACTTCTGCTGTTCTTAGAGTGCCTCACTTATGCCTCAGGAACAACCCACTGAAAACATCCTACTCTGCTTAGTAGTATAATCTGTCGACTACTGCCATGATCTCAGAAGAAACTTTTCCCTACACTCTTGTTCCTGCCTGGTCCGGGTGTATTGCTATCTTGTGATCAGGGGTATAGACTGGGTGTAGCAAAAGACTATGTTTGAAAATTACTCTTGAGCATTAATTTATGTGAGTAGTCTGCAAGGTCACTGTTTCCAAGCCAAAATGCAATTCACTGATAGAGAGTAATTTATTAGTGTGTCCAAATATAATGAGAGAACTGTTTTCAAAAAGTCAAAGGTTAATTTTAATGCCTATTTTCTCAGCATGGACTTAGCTCGTAATAAGTTGTATATGTTTAAAATTTTATTTAAAAAATCTAATATTTGTATGACAATGATGAGATAATAGAAGACAAGGAGATTGTAAAAATATGTACCATTAGAAACGCTTTGTATTTTCTGTTGCTCTTTGTTGACACTGTGTTATGCCTGCTGGATTCTGCAGATTCAGCCATGCAGAATATTGCCCAGAAGACACATACCAAAACAGCCTGTCACATTTCCTTTGGAGGCTCTAGTTTGATGTGAATGAAATTCCTTTGCCACCCCAAAATACCTCTTGTACATCTTTAGCAAAGTGCTCTAAAGGAATATCAGAAACATCCTCAGAAGAAAGCTTATAAAAGGTGGAAACAAAGACAGGCAGCCTGGGAAGAATACAGTGATTTTCTCTGGGAAGCAAGGGACCAGGTTAGGAAAGCTAAGGCCTAGTTAAAATTAAACTTGGCTAGGGATGTGAAGGACAACAGGAAGGGATTATACAGGTACACTGTGAATAAAAGACAGACTAGGGACAAAGCGGGACCAAGCCAGAAGCCATCAGGAGAAATGGCTGCCCTGGATTTGGAGAAGGCTGAGGTTCTTAATGACTTCTTTGCCTCAGTCTTCACTGGCAAACGCTCTGACCACACCACCCAAGGCTTGGAGGGCAGAGACAGAGACTGTGAGAATGAAGACCCTAGGCCCACTGTAGGAGAGGTTCTGGTCTGAGACCATCTTAAGAACCCGAACATGCACAAGTCCATGGGACCTGATGAAATCCGTCTGCAGGTCCTGAAGGAGCTGGCAAATGAAGTTGCTAAGCCACTGTCCATCATATATGACAAATCATGGCAGTAAGGTGAAGTTCCCAATGACTGGAAAAAGGGAAATATAACCCCCATTTTCAAGAAGGGGAAAAGGGATGAGCTAGGGAACTACAGACCAGTCAGTCTCACCTCTGTGCCTGGCAAAATCTTGGAGTGGATTCTCCTGGAAAGCATGCTAAGGCACATGAAAAACAACAAGGTGTTTGACAACCAGCATGGCTTCACTAAGGGAAAATGCTGCCTGACCAATCTGGTGGCCTTCTATGATGGGTCTACGGAACTGATGGACAGGGGTAGAGCAGTTGATGTCATCTACCTGGGAATGTGCAAAGCAAAACCTGTGCAAATGCAAAAGAACTGGCTGGATGGCTGCATACAAAGACTTGTGCACAATGGCTCAATGTCCAGCTGGAGACCACTAACGAGTGGTGTCCCTCAGGGATCGGTGTTGGGACCGGCCTCAATCAACATCTTTGTCAGTGACACGGACAGTGGGATTGAGTGTGCCCTCAGCAAGTTTGCCGATGACACCAAACTGTGTGGTTTGGTTGATACCCTGGACTGAAGGAATTCCATCCAGAGGGACCTTGGCATGCTTGTGAGCTGAGCAGATGTCAACCTGATGAAGTTTAACCATGCCAAGTGCAAGGTCCTCCACCTGGATTGGAGCAATCCCAGACACAGCTACAGGTTGGGCAGAGAAGAGATTCAGAGCAGCCCTCTGAAGAAGGACTTGGGGGTTTTGGTCGATGAGAAAATTGAACATGAGCCGGCTTCAGTGTGCTCTTGCAGCCCAGAAAGCCAATCGTATCGTGGGCTGCATCAAAAGGAGCATGACCAGAAGGTCGATGGAGGTGATCATGCCCCTCTACTCTGCTCTCGTGAGACCTCACTTGGAGTATTGTGTGCAGTTCTGGTGTCCTCAACATAAAAAGGACATGGAACTGTTGGAACAAGTCCAGAGGAGGGCCACGAGGATGATGAGGGGACTGGAGCACCTCCTGCATGAATATAGGCTAAGAAAGTTTGAGCTGTTCATCCTGGAGAAGAGAAGGCTGCGTGGAGACCTCCTAGCAGCCTTCCAGTATCTGAAGGGGGCCTATAAAGATGCTGGGGAGGCACCCTTCATTAGGGACTGTAGTGATAGGACAAGGAGTAAGAGGTTCAAACTTAAACAAGGGAAGTTTAGCTTGGATATAAGGAAGAAGTTCTTTCCTGTGAGGGCGGTGAGGCACTGGAATGGGTTGCCCAGGGAAGTTGTGAATGCTCCATTGCTGGTGGTATTCAAGGCCAGGTTGGACATAGCCTTGGGTGGCATGGTTTAGTGGGAGGTGTCCTTGCCCATGGCTGGGGTGTTGCAACTAGATGATCTTAAGGTCCTTTTTAACCCAATCTATTCTATGTTTCTATGATTTTAAAACCTGTAATATTCAGCACTTAACAAACCTTCAGTCGGGTAAAGAAAGTATGTGGATGCCAAGTTTCTTCTTTAGTCAGTGGGAAGTAGTTGAACAGTCCAGAGGCAATGCAGTAGAGTTAGATGGTCAGATCTGCTTGAATGCGCACTCCTGACAGTGCACATTTTTATTTGGTATATACTCAGGAAACCATGGAATCCTCTTCTTATCTTGGTCCTTGTAAATAAAACGCTGTACATTCCCTTTACTGGCTATGAATGTGTCTCTTCAGTGCCTCCTGGCCCCCATGAACGCCAGTCTCATGCTGTCTCTTTGGCACCTGTTTCCACTAAGCACGTGGAGAACTTTTATTCAGAGAGATGAGGTAAACTATATTTGTGATTTAGCTGTTGGACAACCACAAAATGGGAAACTGACAGTAAAAAAACCACTTTCCATGCTTGGGAGCATTTATGAATGTGGAAATCAGGATATTTGCATATTTCTTCCCCAAAACTTTCTGTAAGATGGAAATAGAACTGGTGACTTTGTAAGCTCAGCAAAATGAATTCTTGTTTTACAGCTAGAGCATGATAAGGTAGAAAAAGGGTTTCATTTCTCTTTTCACTACCCGAACATTTATTCTGCAGAGGATAATAGCAAACCTGAATAATGAAATCCCCGGTCATTGCTGTTGTTCTTTAGCATCCTTGTTTGATAGAATTGCATTTGAACAATATTCTTAACAATTAATATAGCCACATTATGCCTCTTTCATCTTAAAGAATGCTGTTGTATTTTAATTAGGTCAATATATTATGAAGTGTTTAGCTCTATAATAAATCATTTAATGATCTTTGCACTAGGTAGCTGTCAGGCTTTTTTGAGATTAAAAAAAATTATAGAGATTTTTACAACACCAGAATTTTTCCGAGGGTGAAAGGGAATATAATTCATTCTTCAAGAACGCAATGTAAATTCCATTTTGTTCCAGGCTCCAATATGGTGATAAAAAAATCAAAACATTACCTACTGGAATCATGGAACGCAGGCAATGTTGTACATTAGTACAGCTGAATACTTCTGTCAGCAAAATTAGTTTATTTTAAAATGCTGCTAAGAGACTATCTACCTTTTTTTCTGTCTTCAAATAGCCAGGACAGGACAACTGCATTTTGGCATGCAAGGGCTGGTATTCAGAAGTGCAGCATCCATTTATCTTAGTGTAATCAGGAGGATCTCAGTACTTTGAATGTGAGTATGCTTGCAAAAACACCAAAACAGAGATGATGAGAACATATACGTCTAACTTTAGAAACCTGCATATGCAATTTTGGCCTTCTTTAGCAGACAGCTTGCAGCAGTTTTAGATGGTATCACCATTTATATTTCAGTTCCTCTGCTTAAAATAAAAGGCCAACGCCTTTTAGATGTTCATGCTGTGATAAAACTCTAATAAAAGAATCTATTCAAAATAATACCGCCAACGCAGAAAGATTTCCCTCCATCATGGCAATTTGTATTTCCATATATAAAGCCAAATTCTGCTATTTTTAATCTACTTCTAGGAAGCAATCCTAGGCATTAAGCAAGTAAGCACCATGGTTCCATGAAACAGATTTTCTTACATGAGTGGGGATCTGTCAAAACAACACCAAATCTATTCTTCTGGCAGAAACACCCTGCACAATCATGGCCTAAGAAAGGTCGCAACTGAATGTCTGCCTCTTTTGCAAACTCCTTTTGCTCCTGGAGAACGTCATAATGTGCTACTTAATTGTAAGAGTTAACAAAATTTATTGAATATTGAGCAACAGTCAATTTGCCAAATAATATTTTGAAGATGATTTAGGGCGTGTTTGCATTTAGTCACATAAGTAAATGTGACTAAAATTCCACTTTTTTACTTATGATTTTTCTGTAGTGCTAAACTGTCATAAGTGATGGATCTCTGAGGACTTCTTGGAGTTGACCTACTTTTCAACAATCTAATGTGGGTAAACAGAAGCACTAACAGAGCACATGCTGCTCTTTTCTCACACTGTGAATGGTGTATAAGAATACAATACCCAAGCCACTTATGGTGACCCACCTTATTCCAGACTTTCATATATTTATGCAGCATGAAGATCCATAACTTCCTCAAAAAATGTTTGCAATTATAGTCATGGAAGTGATTTTCTGAAAGGGCTTCTCTAGGTTCTGTTTCTCACTTTCTCTTTTGCAGTAATAAAAATCTGAATCCTGATTCATCTAGGAGTTTTCTGTAATATTCCTATAAATCTTTGACCAATGGAAAAATATATCAAGGAAATTTTCAGAATACTCTGTTACCTAGAAAGGTAAATTCATGTAGGTTATGCAATACAGACCTGTGCTTGTTCTGCAACTGGCATTACTGCAAGTGTACGCAGCACAAACACCTTTCCCTTTCTGAGGAGTATCTAACCCATTCACTCGTTAGCCTTCTTGGGCTGTGAGATTCAGGACACTTACATGCTGCTAGTGATTCATCCCATTCTTGATTAGTTTTGTGACTGAACAAAAGCAGTCCCTTACCTTCCCTCCCCTCCACTGTCCTCCCCTCCCCTTAAAAAAGCCCCAAATCACAAACAGAAAACTCAGGCTTTATTTGCTATCTGCCTTTATGAAATTTGTTGTCTTCTACAGCTGTGGTTATAAAATCATAGAAGCATAGAATAGTTGGGTTGGAAGTGACCTGTAAAGATCATCTCGTCCACCCCCCTGCAATGAGCAGGGCTATGTTTGTCTAGATCTGAGTGTTTCCTGACCTTGAATGTTTCCAGGGATGCGACATCTACCACCTCTCTGGGCAACCTGTTCCAGTGTTTCATCCCCTCATTGTAAAAAACTTCTTCCTTGTATTTAGTCTGAGTCTACCCTCTTTTAGTTTAAAACTATTACCACCTTCTCCTATTGCTACAAAATCTGTGAATAGATTTGAAAACTCAGAAATCCTTGAGGTTCTGATACTGAAACTACCTAACTATGTTGTTGAGTCAGCATTTAATAGAATTTAGTAGTTTAAACAATGTAATTAAATTAAAGCCTGTCATGGAAAAGCGCTCAATACAGCAACAACTTGGCGGAAGTGGGCAATTCTTTTAAGAAATTCACTCACCAGCAAGTAAACCCTCTTCTACATTTTCCACTTAGCCTTGCTAATGTCATAGAATCATAGAATCATAGAATAGTTAGGGTTGGAAAGGATCTTAAGATCACCTAGTTCCAACCCCCTTGCCAGGGGCAGGGACGCCTCACACTAAACCATGTCACCCAAGGCTATGTCCAATCTGGCCTTGAACACCGCCAGTGATGAAGCATTCACAACTTCCCTGGGCAACCCATTCCACTGCCTCACCACCCTTACAGTGAAGAATTTCTTCCTTATATCTAATCTAAACTTCCCCTCTTTAAGTTTGAACCCATTACCCCTTGTCCTCTCACTGCAGTTCCTCATGAAAAGTCCCTCCCCAGCATATCACGTGAAACTGACATTTACTGAGGTAGTTCCAGAATTGTGCTAGAAATAACTGAACTGGCAAGCAAGATTGAAGGCTATGATGTGTAATGATAATGACTATCTTCCTTCTACTGCATATCATATCTTCTGCTATGATGACATAAAATATTAAGACTCATTTTTTGGCTCTGTAACCATTAGTTTTGACATATTTGGCATCTGAGCTCTCCATGGGCTTTATTGGGCCTGTGTTCAGCTTCACAAGATTGAAAGAGATTTTTAAATTTTTAAAGAAAAAAAAAGGACCAAAACAAATGCAAGTTTCTTACCAGGTGGATTTTCCCCCAGTGAGTTCCCACAGCTCTAATTTTAAATACTGCATTATTTCCCTGCAGAAATGTTAGGGATTATTCACAGAATCACAGAATCATAGAATAGTTAGGGCTGGAAAGGACCTTAAGATCATCTAGCTCCAACCACTCTGCCAGGGGCATGGACACCTCCCACTAAATTTTATTAAACAAATTCAACAGTAATGATGAATTGTGCCATGTGCAACCATCCTCACCACCCTGTAGAGAACTTTTGACTGCCATCATTAATCTCCTTCCTGCAATGATTTTTTGTCTGCAACATGTTGTGACAGGGTTCAAATCACCTGGTGGTTTTCCTTCATCCTGGGCTTGGAAAGTCATGCAGATTTAGTGACTTTTCCAACACACAAAGTGGATGTGAACCCCGGCTTTTCATCATGTAGGCTGCTCTGGCTTTACAGAAGCCTGTCCCAAACATATGCTCCTATACATAAGCCTTTGTCATGGCAACAGCACTTTCTGAAACTGAAACTGATGGCCTACACAACTTGGATTGAATCTAATGAACTGGCTAATCCGCTTCTAGACTCCAAAACTACAGAGTTTATTTGTCTAAGCACTATCGAGGTCAAAGGGAAAATTAACTAATCCTTGGAGAAGTAACCCCTGAAAGACTTCTACTGCTTGTTTTTCAATCTTGGCTCCCACTCCAGAAAAAACCACAAGTATCCCGTCTTCATTCGAAGATGCCTATAAAATGCTCTCTATCCAAACAGGCAATGGGTGAGTTCTCAAAAATTAAGGCTTGTGTGCTGTTGCTGCAGCCTCACAGAGCAGTGGCTTCTTCAAGCAAAACAAAATAACAGCAATTGCAGTGAATGTTAGTCTGGGCCATGGGAAAGTTTAACTGCCTGGAAAGCAAATTAAACTCTTTGAAGCCAATCACATTTCTGTTAGCTATAAATAATAAAAAATATTAATCTATAGCATAAAAACAACTTTTGCAAGTCTCAGAAGTACAGTAAAGGCAGTCGCCCTTCCTCCCTGCTCCTGGGGCTCTCCTCCAGCGCCCTGGCTTCCCAGCCAGGCCCCCCATGTCTCCAGATATGGCAACCTCCAAGTGGCTGTCTCATAGGCCTGCATGGGTCTATCTAATATTATGTGTGTTTTGCAATGTTCAGCTGATCCTTTGGGCCTCTGTCTGAGTGTAGTGGTAAGCATCAGATTCAAATACCAGCCAAGGCAATTTTGCCTTCTTCTGCTTTGGCATATTCTGCCCACAAACCCCAAACAGATCTGGATGTCAGTGTTCCCTAAACATAACACTGGATACAAACTAAGAGTAGACATGATCCTTTTAAACCACAGGTCCTGAAGAAAATTGCTTCCTGCCCATCCCTCCCCATACAGAGAGAATAGTAGATCAGATGTGAGAAAGAGCTGTGAGCATAATTTCAGTCATTATTTTCTACTTCCTTGTTAAAAAATCAAACAGAAGTTATAAATGGCATCATCTCCAAAGAAGATTGCAGAGTACCAAAGATATCTGGGTATACCTATGCTCCTAAGAGAGTGATTAATGTTGGTGTCCTTGGTGGCAGCTGATTGTCTCCTCAGCAATAAAGAACAGGATATAGACTATTTACCATAGCTGGGCTTTATTTTCTTTCCTTTATTAATTTTTCATTACCTGATCCCAAAGAGTACGATAAAATCCTTTCCCCACATTCATACGAATAATTTCTTCCTGAAGGACCTTTTGATACTATAGACATATTATATTTGTATGAACATGCATATATTTAGAATATGGCCTCAGAAAAATGTCACACACTTTTGTCATAAACCTGAAGTGGAGACAAATTGAGGCTTTGAAAATTAACTGGGAGAAGTTAGAGTTACTTGAAATTTGTCAGCAGAGAAAATCATTATGGAGTTTATACAGGCAAAGATAATCTAGAATCTTAGTACTAGAGAAAAAAGCTATAAAATCTGTTGGACACAAAAAGTTATTGGACATGAACCAGAGGCTTAGGGAAAAATTGTGGAAACATGTTCAGACTACATTTTCTTCAGCCCCTCAGGACAGCATTTAACTGTTATATTTTTAAAAGGTTAGGAAACACCTTTATAGAGACATGGGACAGACTGGCTACTTGAAGAAGATTCAACTGTACCAGAAGGTAGCACCTCAAGAAACTTCTGTCATGTTTCCAAGACAGTTTTGTGTAAAGATCATGAACAAAACTAATTATTTTCTTCAGTCATTTGGAGCCTTTTCATCAATTGAAAAAAGAAATTCTTACCACCTTCCATTTCTACAATATATGGTTACTAAGACAGTAGAGATAACTTTAATCATTATTTTGGTAACATTACATTTCTACTTGAGTATCTTAGAGAAGTCACTAGCAAAGATTTGAATCCTTGTCTTAGATGATGCAGGCAGAAAGGGTGGAAACCTGGTATATAACATCCTTGCTTCTAAAGTAGAGAGGCATGGGTTTGACGGATGGACCACTCAGTGGAAAAGGAATTGTCCAGATGGTCACACTCAAAGAGTTGTGGTCAATAGCCCAATGTCCAAGTAGAATTCAGTTACAAGTCACATTTCTCAGAGGCTGGTACTGGGGTCAGTGGTGTTTAATATCTTTGTCAGTGACAAAGACAGTGATATTGATGCATCCTTGGCAAGACTGATGACAGCAAGCTGTGTGGTGCAGTCAACATGATGGAGGGCAGGGATGCCATCCAAAGGGATCTTGACATGCTGGAGAACCTGGCCAGTGCAAATGTTATGAAGTTCAAAAAGGCCAAGTGCAAAGTCCTGTACCTGGATTGGGGTAATCCAGAGCACAAATACAGGTTGAACATAGAATAGATTGAGAGCAGCCCTGAGGAGAAGGACTTGGGGGTGTTGGCTAACAAGAAGCTCAACGTAAGCTGGCAGTGTGAGCTTGAAGCCCAGAAAGCCAATCATGTCTTGGGCTGTGCCAAAAGGAGCGTGACCAGCAGGTCAAGAGACACGATTCTCCCACTCTGCTCTCATGAGATCCCAGCTGCAGCACTGCATTCAGCTCTGGGGTCCCCAATGCAAGAAGGACATGAACCTGTAGAAGTGAATTCAAGGGAGGCTATGAAGATGAGAATACGGCTGGAGCACCTCTCCTGTGAAGATAAGCTAAGAGAGTTGGGGTTGTCCAGCCTGGAAAAGAGAAGGCTCCAGGCAGTTTGGATTATTACTGTACTGAAATATGGTACTGATCTCACAGAAAGATCCACAAAGTTTGGAGTTAGACTATCCATTTTCATAACTTTGATAAAACTATCTTCCTGATATTGAATTTAAAACAATCTCAGAATAATATGAGCACCTTGAAATTTGTTCACACTGCCCTATACAATATAAAAGATGATTCTACAGTTGGGTGTCTATTTTCCTTGTCAATTTTTTTCTGCATCACCAGGATGCTATATAATTTCTAACTTCTTTAGGACTTCGGTTGATGTTGTGACAAAGATAAGTATATACTTTCATCTATGTTTTTCATCTGCGCTCTGGTCAAGTGACAGACAGAGGTAACACTAGACCGCCATTTGCAAGCCACTATTGTGGATTGGTCTGATCTTGCAATTCTAAAGTTGGCAGTGGTTGCAAACAGATTTTTCTATATACGCACATAATATCTCTAAATAGTTGTTTGTTACCACTGTTTTGTATGTACTGGAAAGCAAGAATTCATTATAAAAAGGGAGATAAGGAAGTAACTTAAGCTTTGGAGAAATTTGGTTTGAAACAGGTTAGGGCTATAACCAATTTCCTCTCACCCCAATGCAGGTTTTGTTTTGTCTCCTTCCATTCTCTAGCCCGTATCTGTTCCATTACCATTCTCATCACCCTTAACATACCAATCTCAGGCCTACCTTTCACTACTTTACCACATGGAGAAGCCTGGCTACTTCTGCACCCAGGTTTACATCTGCAGACCTGCCTACTGCAGTGGTTTGGTTACTGGTTGTGGCACTGGCTAGCAGTCTAGCAGCTTTTCAGAAGTTTGACAGTTCAAACACCCACCATATATGCACAGAACATCATCCCTGTAGGACATATACTCTGAGGTTTAGTGAGGCCCATTTTAGTCACACTGTCTGCAACAGATACCAATTAGCTGTTTTGGAATAGCAAACTGTTCTGGAGAGCACCTATCAACAAAACCTGACTGTTCTGGAGAGCACCTATCAACAAAACCTAAGCAAACAAAACAAGAGCTGATAAAAACAGATGGAAAATTCTGAATCAGTTTTTTATATGGCATTTGTTTTGTTGATTTTTGTTAGGTTGGTTTTTTTTTGAGGCTTTTTTTTTTTTTTAACTGATCTTTCAGAATGTAGTAAAAAAACAATTGTACAGCCACAGTATGTATAAACTTTCTGGCCAATTCTAAACAGGTTCTCACAGGACTGGTATTTGCCTAATACCTGCAGGAAATATGTCTGTTCCGTGCTTCTGTGTAATTCACCTATGGGGTAAAACTAAAAATAGTTATCAAAGAGAGTTTGTTAAGCTAAAAGTGATTGATTCAGCCTTATCCCAGAGTGTTCATATGCAGAAGAATTAACCATTTTCTGCTCTTTTTTTCCCAACAGAAATCATTCAGTTACCTCTCAACTGTCCACTCACTAGACAATTCTATATAAACAAAAATAACTGTGTGGCGAGACCTCATCTACAAGACCTTGATCTTTGAGGTGAAGCTTCACAATGACATGAAGAACTGAAGAGACCCATTTATACAAAAGCATGCATAAGAAACCATTAAACTGTAATTTTATCTGAAAACTGAGGGCACATCTTAACCACTGACAGTAGCATTGTCTGGAGTGGCCAAAACCAGTATTCAAAATGGTAGTACGTATAGCAAAAGTAGCCTAATTTCAACAACAGATTAATATGGAGCAAGGTTATAAATGAACTCCATAGTTTTGCCATGAACTTGCTTAGCATACAAGTATCTGTGAAAGAACATTTTACATACTATACAGTGCAATTATTAAGTTTACTTGAGTGTGAACGACTTTAATGTGGCCATGATTTCTTCCAGTGTCACTCCTTTTCTCCTCTGCCTTGATTTTCAGCCATCCTGGTTTAATCCCAGACAGCAAGTAAGCACCATACAGCCACTCACTCGTTCCCCTCTTGCTGGAATTGGGGAAACAATAGGAAGTGCAAAACTCATGACTTGAGATAAAGACAGTTTAATAGGTAGAGCAAAAGCCATATGCACAAGTCAAGCAAAACAAGGAAATCATTCACTGATTTCTATAGTCAGGCAGGTATTCAGCCATCCCCAGGAGATCAGGGCTCCATGATGTGTAATGGCTACCTGGGGAGGCAAAAGCCATCATTCTGAATGTCCCCCCTTCCTTCTTATTGCTGAGCATGACACCCTGTGGTATGGGATACCACTTGAGCCACTTGGGGCCAGCTGTCCTGGCAGAATCTCTTCCTAACTTCTTATGCCCTCTCAGACCACTTGCTGGTGAGGTAGAGAGAGGAGCAGAAAACTGCTCACCTCACTGCTTAACTAGAACATACTTGTATTACCAACACTGTTTTAAGCATAAATCCAAAAACATAGTCCCAAACTAGCTAGTATGACTCTACTCTACCAGGTACTTTGGCTCTACCCCAGTTAAAACCAGCAGATCAGCACTGATACAGAATCAAAGCAAGAAATATCCTCACTAGTATAAATATATAGTCAGTGGTCCTTCTAACCGCTGTAATTTTCTACTTTCAAGGGCCTCATATTTCAAGAGATCTTTGTTTTCTAGTGGAAAATCTCCAAACACTTTCCCATTCAATAAAACATGTTTCAACAAAGAATGAGCAGAGCCTGAGCCAGCTTTCCATCATTTTTGCATATAATTGTTCAAGAAATTATCATGTGGTAAACACTGAACATCCACTTTTGCTTTTAAAATCAAACCAAATAATCTTGAAGACATTTTCTTGGCTCAGGAAAGTTTAGACCACCAAGTGTGTTCTGGGTTAGAAGCAGAGACTATAAAATGGGTTTTAATTTGGCAGGGATGATAAAGGTTAACACCATTAAACAGTACAGCCTATCAAGATCTTTTCTTATATTAATACTCCCACAAAAAAACCCCAAACTGTATTACTCATAACTGAACTAATCCTGTGTTTACTAAGTTTGGTTTCAGACTCAAGTGTACATTAATAGTTAAGCTTTTTTGAAGAACGAACCTGAACGTATACAAGTCCATGAGACCTGATGAAATCCATCCGCGGGTCCTGAAGGAACTGCCAAATGAAGTTGCTAAGCCACTGTCCATCGTATTTGAAAAATCATGGCAGTCAGGTGAAGTTCCCGATGACTGGAAAAAGGGAAATATAACCCCATTTTCAAGAAGGGGAAAAGGGATGAGCCAGGGAACTACAGACCAGTCAGTCTCACCTCTGTGCCTGGCAAAATCTTGGAGCGGTTTCTCCTGGAAGGCATGCTGAGGCACATGAAAAACAACAAAGTGGTTGGTGACAGCCAGCATGGCTTCAGTAAGGGGAAATCCTGCCTGACCAATCTGGTGGCCTTCCATCATGGGGCTACGGAACTGATGGACAAGGGTAGAGCAGTTGATGTCATCTACCTGGACTTGTGCAAAGCATTCGATGCTGTCCCACTCAACAACCTTGTCTCTAAATGAGAGAGACATCAATTTGATAGGTGGACCATTTGGTGGATAAAGAGCTGGCTGGATGGCCACATGCGAAGAGTTGTGGTCAATGGCTCAATGTCCAGCTGGAGACCAGTAACAAGTGCTGTCCCTCAGAGATGGGTGTTGGGACCGGCCTTGTTCAACACCTTTGTCAGTGACATGGAGAGTGGGATTGAGTGCGCCCTCAGAAAGTTTGCCGATAACACCAAGCTGTGTGGTTCGGTTGATATGCTGGAGGGAAGGAATGCCATCCAGAGGGACCTTGACATGCTTGTGAGGTGGGCTGATGCCAACCTGATGAAGTTTAACCATGCCAAGTGCAAGGTCCTCCACCTAGATTGGAGCAATCCCAGGCACAGCTACAGGCTGGGCAGAGAAGAGATTCAGAGCAGCCCTCTGAAGAAGGACTTGGGGGTTTTGGTCAATGAGAAAATGAACATGAGCTGGCAGTGTGCACTTGCAGCCCAGAAAGCCAACCGTATCGTGGGCTGCATCAAAAGAAGCATGACCAGCAGGTCGAAGGAGGTGATCCTGCCCCTCTACTCTGCTCTACTGAGACTTCACTTGGAGTATTGTGTACAGTTCTGGTGTCCTCAACATAAAAAGGACATGGAACTGTTGGAGCAAGTCCAGAGGGGAGCCATGAGGATGATCAGAAGACTGGAGCACCTCTACTATGAAGATAGGCTGAGAAAGTTGGGGCTGTTCATCCTGGAGAAGAGAAGGCTGCATGGAGATCTCAGAGCAGCCTTCCAGTATCTGAAGGGGGCCTATAGGGATGCTGGGGAGGGACTCTTCATGAGGGACTGTAGTGATAGGACAAGGAGTAACGGGTTCAAACTTAAAGGGGAGAAGTTTAGATTGGATATAAGGAAGAAGCTCTTTACTGTAAGGGAGGTGAGGCACTGGAATGGGTTGCCCAGGGAAACTGTGAATGCTCCGTCCCTGGCTGTGTTCAAGGCCAGGTTGGGCAGAGTTTTGCATGACTTGGTTTAGTTTGAAGTGTCCTTGCCCCTGGCAGGGGGATTGGAACTAGATGATCTTAAGGTCCTTTCCAACCCTAACTATTCTATGATTCTATGTTTCTATGAACTTAATTTTAGAGACATATTTATATTATTCATAATAAATGAAAAAAAATTCTGAGGAATCATACACTTGATAAAAAAAAAAAAAAATGCAACCTGATTTCAATAGTCCTGGAACTGTCTGAAATATTGCAAAGTATTTTTCATGGGAAAATGGAAACACCCTTCTACACTGATTTTGTAAACGGTGAGAGGCATAACTCCCTATGATTCAACTGAGGACAGAGCAAGGAAGGGAGTCCCAACTTCAACTGGTCAAAATTAAATGGTTTCTTGAGTTCATTTACTTTATCTTTGGTAGTTGGATCTTTTCCATTAAAATAAAATCTTTTCTCCTATTAAATGTTTAAGTGGGATAATGTGGTTTGCAATCTTTATAATTATTACATCTTTCTTGCTAATCTCTAGAATATTTGAAAGATGGCTGTGATAGTGAAAAGGTCTTAAAAAAAAAGGCAAATATGGATTCAAGTCAAACAGCAGGGCAACATGACTTAATACAGTATGATTGGCAAGCAATCTGTGGTAGAATAATAACAGAAGAAATGTTTGTATGGTGTTTCTAAAATATTATCTGAAATTTGAGATCCACATGTGGGCAAAGTTATAATGCAAATTTGTCCCAGCTTCAACATGGATAACATTGCCAGAAGACTCTTCCCTCCATAATTTTATATGGGAAAATATTTAATCATTTAATATTTAATTTTTCAAATCCTTTTTGATCTTTCTCAGTTCAGGAAGTATATTCTTACTGATAACCGTTTGCAAAGTACCTTATTAAGATAGGGAAACTGAGACATCGAACAAAAATGTTCACCCTCCTACAGAGTAATTGTGACAGACTGATTTTTAAGTTCCTGTCCCATGGAGCCTACTACAGTCTTGGTTCAATTCCCATCATAAGAAGCATCTTATTGCGTCAGATCAATGACCAATTTATATCCAATATTCTCCCTCTGACAGTGACAACAGGAGATGCTATTTAGGAAGAACACATGAGCCTAATTGCTGCCAATGATCCATTCACTCATACTTCCCCAGTAGTATGGCTAGGGATATTAGAGAGAGCATGTATTTTATACCTAGTGTCCAATATTTTTTTCTTATCTCTTTACAGATCTTTTAAAAAAATAAAAATCTGCTCTGTCAGAGCTGTTTTTAGACAACCTTACATACATACATATCTGTGCATATTTTTATACATATACCTATGTGCTGTCTATACATATACAGTTTATATATACTGTATATATATTATACATATGTAGTTTATACATATGCCTATGTGCAGTACATCCTGAAGAGACCTCCACAATATCCACATATCTAGGAATGATTAATTAGAAAAACAAGTAATTTGCTCTTTGGCCATTTTCCATTGTAAGTACGATGCTATTTAAAGCAGAGACAGCAGGAATTGTTTAAAAGATGAATAACATTTCACAGGTACTGTTGCCTCCAGCAAGATATCAATCACATTTAGGATAATAAAAGGGCATGTGCCATAACTGGCAGTTCTTCATTTGAATGTCTTTGAAATGAGATCTGAAACTGTGCTGTTACTTTTTTGGTTGCAATTCCTAAGTTGACAAGGCAGATGAAAATAAACCCTCAAAGTGCAGTGATTAATACATATTCTTCTTCTATCAATGTAATTTCAAGGTCACTCAAATATTTACAAGTCTGTTTTCCTTATTTCTTGGAAGGAAAAGTCCATCTCCAAAGCTAGCCCCACAGGCGATTTTCTCTGAGGAAGAATATGTAGAAGAAATAAAATGTTAAGGGGTAAAATAAAAGAGATATACAGTTTCTATGTCTGACAGAGTTTTTGCCTGGGAACATGTAAAATCTATGGCAAATTTACTTTACATGAATAGTCTTGTTTCAAAATGAAAAGATGTCTTGGCACTGCAAGATATTTCCTTAGACTTCCCTATTTAGTACTTACAAATCCCTTTTTTTTTTTTTTTTTTTTTTAATCAGAACTGTTTTAATTGGAACTAACACTGATAGCCCTAAGCAAGTTTCTCTTGCAATAGTTTTACTAGCTATACAGTTACCAAAGATTTATACAGAAAAGGCACCAGAAAAGAAAACCACCCTCACCACAAAGAAACTGGTCAAGAGTTCTCCAAGCTGATTCACTGAGGGATATATACATGAACAGGCAGAAAAATTGTCAGAAGGCTTGTTAGAAAAAGAGAAGGAGGAGAAGGAGCCAGAAGGAGCCAGAAAACCCCCAAAACCCCCGATTAGCAGTGTCCTTCTTACCAGCAGGCATCAAAGGATTATTAATCATAGAATCATAGAATCATAGAATAGTTAGGGTTGGAAAGGACCTTAAGATCATC
Organism: Ara ararauna; assembly: GCA_028858755.1. Classification (NCBI taxonomy): domain Eukaryota; kingdom Metazoa; phylum Chordata; class Aves; order Psittaciformes; family Psittacidae; genus Ara; species Ara ararauna. Next base: position 94,791,652 of record CM054410.1, read on the forward strand.
TAGTTCCAACCCCCCTGCCAGTGGCAGGGACACCTCCCACTAAACCATGTTGCTACTCTTTTCAAGTCAGATTATTTGTGCTTCTCCGGGTGAAGTTAATTACTACAACTGAATCTAATGGCTTTCTACCACCAAAACCAGAAAGCTGTTTTTCTTATCACTTTTCCCTGTAGTTCAAACCAACTGTTCCTACTCCTTCTCTGGCACCCACTGTAGCATTGATCAGTCCCTGCGGTGAGCCAGTTCAGTTTGCTAACATGTCAGAAGGCTAATCCAATGCAAAGAGAGTGAAGTGTTTGCTCCTGTGTTAGCAGAATAAATCACCTCCCAGTGTGGCCAACAACATGCCAAAATCTGCAAAGACAGGGACATGGCTGCACAGCAGGAGTGAGGGGAATGGGAAACAAGGACGGGCTTTTGCCTTTTGGCAGCAGTGAGCCATGAGGTTGGCCCAGCTGTAACGCCTAATCACCTCCCCAGCGGCTTTAACTCTGGAGTTTCATTAGTTCACTCAGGTCAGAACACAGTGTGTAAAAGTCATACATCACTTCCTCTACCATGACCTACAATAACAATCTAGGTTAAAAAATAAAGAGATTTTAAAATCATGCATCCTTTTACTGGCCTTCTGAGAATGTGTTTTTCACTCTACCATTTGTTTTGTTTTGTTTTTTTTTACCAACATCGGGAATGAGCTAATAAAAACACAAAACAAAACAAAGGCAGATTTTCACAAGCCTTGAGAAACCAGAAATTTTGTTGTTTGTGTGGTGCTTTCTGTTTGTTTGTTTGGTTGGTTGGTTGGTTTTGGTTGGGGTTTGTTGTTTTGTTTGGTTGGGGTTTTTTTGTTAGGATCAAGCTGAAGATCATGATGCCAATGATAAAACACAAAGTTTACAACAATGCTCTTTTTACTCCACATTGCTTTCCATCAGATGAAGCTAACCAAATCTTTTTTGTTGCTGTGTTTACCAAATTAAGTCTGAAGAAAGTTTTATCTTTTATTATCATTTGGCCAGTACAGATGCTTCTGTAGAAAGCAACTCAAAAGAACAGGGAGACAGGCTTGGAGGTTTCTCATTCATTTTTCATTCTTCCTCTCTCCTGCACAGCCAGCCTCAGACAAGTCACGTTAGTATACAAGCAAGCATTAATATACAATTATGATGAGTATACAGTAGAATTGCTCCTGATTCATAGCAAACAAATGAAAATGAAGGCTAGATATTTCAGGGCAAACCAATTATGAGTTTGTTTTTCTTTTTAAATTATCTTTTTTATAGCCTAGCCTCCAGATGGTGAAAGATTGTTTGCTAGGCTAAACTGATGTTAGACAACAGCACTAGTTTTTAATTACATCTTTGAACACACAGTGTATTGAAGTGGAGGAAATGAGTTAAAGCTAAAAATTGTTTATTGAATGAAGCATTTAGTATGAGACTGCAGACAATTACAGGAATGTCTGTTTCTGGACTGAAACAGAATTGCTCCATTAGCTCAGTAGCTGAGAGATGGTCTGAGAAGAGAGACAACAGCAGTTGTCTCTCACAGCATGCTTTCCTCTTTAATTAGTAAGATATCAAGCACAATTGAAGTGTGCTATTCCAGTGCCTTTACCTTAAGTGAACCCTTACTACAAGTGGTTAAAAACTTTACCACGAAACACAATGCATTTGCATTATAATTTACTGTGTGGAAAATGTATTTTAGAGCCAAAGGTTTAATATCCTTGGAATTTCTACATTAAGTTTCATTTAGACATTCAGAAAGATAGTGAAACTAAAGCTTCATAGTGGTTTTATGATATTCTGCTTGTGGAATAATGGGGGGTAAAATGTTTTTTCAAATTCATAAATAGGAATTTATGCATTTGTTATGATTTGAGCTACTCTAGTTCTCAAAATTTGAGATTGATTCAACAATTAGATTAAAGAATACAAGATAGGAAGGCATTGTCATGGGTTCAGCAGCAGCAGTCATTTTTCTCCTCCTTGGTAGCTGGTGCAGCACTGTGTTTTTGATTTTGGGCCTGAGAACAGCGCTGATAACACCAGTGTTTCGGTTGCTGCTTAGTGATGTTTTGGTCTGACCAAGGACTTTCTGAGTTTCATGCTCTGCCAGGGAGGAGGGGAAGCTGGGAGGAAGCTGAGACAGGGCACCTGAACCAAACTGACCAAAGAGGTTATTCCATACCACAGCACGTCATGTCCAGGATGGAGAGCAGAGAGCAGAGACCCGGAAGGGTGTGGGGGTGCACTGCGTGGTCGGGCTTGGTATTAGGTAGTGAGAATTGTATACTTCCCTTGTATTTGCCTTGTCATTATTATTATTCGTGGTAGCAGTAGTGATTTGTGTTACACTTTAGTTACTAAACTGTTCTTATCTCAACCTGTGGGAGTTGCATTCTTTTCGATTCTCCTTCCCATCCCTCCGGGAGTGGGACAAAGAAAGAGGGGGAAGTGAGTGAGAGAACGGGCTGCGTGGCTGAGAGGCTTAAACCACGACAGAAGGGGTGTGTGTAGCCACAGGCAGTAATACCATGCTATCTTGTTAATATAGTTGTTAAAGCTCCTATTCAAATTGGTAAATAAATTATCCATGCTCCTTCTGTAGAAGGATATTTTAGATGTCTAAAATCACTCTTATATCTTGGCTATATTTATTCACAAGCTGTTCATAAATCACATAATTTGGGATTAGATTTGGTTTCATAACTCCATTTCTTAAACTGTGAAGATGCACAAGCACATACACAAACGAATTTTAATAGCAATAGAGGTAAAAGAATGAGGATCAGTGTGGTCACAAAACACCCACTAGAAGAATCAATACGCAGAGCAAATACAGGGCATAGAATCATAGAATAGTTAGGGTTGGAAAGGACCTTAAGACCATCTAGTTCCAACCCCCCTGCCAGGGGCAAGGGCACTTCAAACTAAACCAAGTCATGCAAACCTCTGCCCAACCTGGCCTTGAACACAGCCAGGGACGGAGCATTCACAGTTTCCCTGGGCAACCCATTCCAGTGCCTCACCGCCCTCACAGTAAAGAACTTCTTCCTTATATCCAATCTAAACTTCTCCCCTTTAAGTTTGAACCTGTTACTCCTTGTCCTATCACTACAGTCCCTCATGAAGAGTCCCTCCCCAGCATCCCTATAGGCCCCCTTCAGATACTGGAAGGCTGCTCTGAGATCTCCATGCAGCCTTCTCTTCTCCAGGATGAACAGCCCCAACTTTCTCAGCCTATCTTCATAGTAGAGGTGCTCCAGTCTTCTGATCATCCTCATGGCTCCCCTCTGGACTTGCTCCAACAGTTCCATATCCTTTTTATGTTGAGGACACCAGAACTGTACACAATACTCCAAGTGAGGTCTCACAAGAGCAGAGTAAGGGGCAGGATCACCTCCCTTGACCTACTGGTCATGTTTCTTTTGATGCAGCCCACAATACGGTTGGCTTTCTGGGATGCGAGTGCACACTGCCAGCTAACGTTTCTCATTGACCAACACCCCCAAGACCGAGGTGGAGGACCTTGCACTTGGCATGGTTAAACTTCATCAGGTTGGCATCAGCCCACCTCACAAGCGTGTCAAGGTCCCTCTGGATGGCATTCCTTCCCTCCAGCATATCAGCCAGACCACACAGCTTGGTGTTATCGGCAAACTTTCTGAGGGCACACTCAATCCCACTCTCCATGTCACTGACAAAGACCTTGAACAAGGCCGGTCCCAACACTGATCCCTGAGGGGCACCACCTGTTACTGTTCTCCAGCTGGACATTGAGCCGTTGAGCACAATTCTTTGCGTGCGGCCATCCAGCCAGCTCTTCATCCACCAAGCGGTCCACCTATCAAACTGATGTCTTTCCAATTTAGAGATAAGGATGTGGTGTGGAACAGTCTCAAACACTTTGCACAAGTCCAGGTAGATGACATCAACTGCTCTACCCTTGTCCATCAGTTCCGTAGCCCCATGATGGAAGGCCACCAGATTGGTCAGGCAGGATTTCCCCTTACTGAAGCCATGCTGGTTGCCAACCACCTTGTTGTTTTTCATGTGCCTTAGCATGCTTTCCAGGAGAATCTGCTCCAAGATTTTGCCAGGCACAGAGGTGAGACTGACTGGTCTGTAGTTCCCTAGCTCATCCCTTTTCCCCTTCTTGAAAATGGGGTTATATTCTCCTTTCTCCAGTCACTGGGAACTTCACCTGACTTCCATGATTTATCATATATGATGGACAGTGGCTTAGCAACTTCATTTGGCAGTTCCTTCAGGACCCGCGGATGGATTTCATCAGGTCCCATGGGCTTGTGCACATTCAGGTTCCTAAGATGGTCTCAAACCACCTTAAGAAGACATATATGAAGACAAGCAGTTAACAGTTCTATCAGGAATTTGATTTTCTTCCACCTGTTCATAGTAATTTTTGAAGTGACTGAGTGAAACTTATTTATAATCTGAACCTCTATAAATTAACATAAAGCTGAGCAAATTACCTTTCTTATAGAAAAATACAGTTTTGAAAACATTTATTGATACGTTTTAGATACATGGCTGATAGATCTCTATATGTAAAGGGATGTCTGAAACACAGTAAATGTCATCTGAACCCTTTTGTATGTCAGAGGGAGCAGGTGGGTCTCAGTTGGAGGTATCCTTCACCTTGAATGCTGGAGGGAGCAGATGGGTCTGGGTTGGAGGTGTCTTCCCCCTTGCATAGGAGAATATCTATTCTCCTACTCAGCACAGGCAAGGTGTTTTATCCAATCCGGGGAAAAGACATTTGTATTGATGGGACCAAGTTCAAGCTTCTCTCAGTTGTCTTTTGCTTCAGAATAGGTGGGGAAAGAGAAGATTAAGAATTTGTTTATCATAATGGACTGGAAGCAGTATATCATTCCCTCCTCCAGGACTGATTAATGGGCTCTGCTGACCTTGCCATACACTCACACAGGCACAACTGATTTCATCAGCCCCGTGGCACACACTCCCAGGGCATTGCGCAGGCAAGTATGACAGGGTCATTCCTCTACTCCTTCCCCAGGGACAGAGTTGTTGATCCCTCCCTTAATCTTTTTTTTTTTAGCATCAACTTCTTTCTCTGCTTCTCAGTCGCTCAGGGAAGGAGAAATCCCTGCTTTCAACAGTTCCCAACAACCTAAGCAACCTGGGTCAAATCAGGGTGGGCAAGGTTTCATTTTTCCATTTCCCCTCTCAGTAAGGCATTAGGAGGAACACAAGTTCCCAGCAGCCCTTCTTCAGGGAGGCTCAAAGGTTACAGCTCTCTTTGCTCTCTGCTCACTGTGTATTTGAGAGGAGGAGACAAGCTGATAAGCAGGCCCTTACATGGTGCTGTGAAAGAAAAAAGCAAGATAATTAAAAAACTGTGTAGGTTGTTTCTCCCTCCCTCCCCCTCCCCCATCTCTTACACACTGACCCAGTTTGCCCAGCTTAGCTGATGTCCTTGCCTTTCAGAGACTACTTCTAGAGATAAGGAAATGAAGAAGAGACAGAGATGGATTTTCTGTTTTAAAAGATCAAAAATGAGCTAATTATAGAAGATGCCATCTGGGCAAAGGAACTCCACCATCCAGAGTGCTTTCATAATGCATACCTTTTCCACACATTATAGAATCACAGAATCATAGAATAGTTAGGGTTGGAAAGGACCTTAGATCATCTACTTCCAACCCCCCTGAAAGTGGCAATGACACCTCCCACTAAACCATGCCACTCAAGGCTCTGTCCAGCCTAGCCTTGAGCACTGCCAGGGATGGAGCATCCCTGGGAAACCCATTACAGTGCCTCACCACCCTAACAGTAATGAATTTCTTCCTCATATCCAATCTAAACTTCTTCTCTTTAAGTTTGAACCTATTACCCCTTCCCCTCTCACTACAGTTCCTCATGAAGAGCCTCTCCCCAGCATCCCTAAAGGCCCCTTTCAGATATTGAAGTATCAGAACATACTGCATATTCTGGAAGAAGATTCTCTTCTCCAGACTCAACAGCCCCATCTTCCTCATCCTATCTTCATATGGGAGGTGCTCCAGTCCCCTGATCATCCTCGTGACCCTCCTCTGGACTTGTTCCAAAAGTTCCATGTCCTTTTTATGTTGAGGATACTACAACTGTACACAATAGTAAAAGTGAAGTCTCAGTAGAGCAGAGTAGAGGGGCAGGATCACCTCCTTCAACTTGCTGATCACGCTCCCTTTGATGCAGCCCACGATACGGTTGGCTTTCTGGGCTGCAAGAGCACACTGCCAGCTCATGTTCATTTTCTCATTGACCAAAACCCCCAAGTCCTCCTCCGCAGGGCTGCTCTGAATTCCTTCTCTGCCCAACCTGTAGCTGTGCCTGGGATTGCTCCAATCTAGGTGGAGGACCTTGCACTTGGCATGGTTAAACTTCATCAGGCTGGCATCAGCCCACCTCACAGGCCTGTCAAGGACCCTCTGGATGGCATTCCTGCCCTCCAGCTTACCAACTGAACCACACAGCTTGGTGTTATCGGCAAACTTTCTGAGGGCGCACTCAATCCCACTCTCCATGTCACTAAGACGTTGAATAAGACCGGTCCCAACACCCATCCCTGAGGGACACCACTTGTTACTGGTCTCCAGCTGGACATTGAGCCATTGACCACAACTCTTCGCATGTGGCCATCCAGCCAGCTCTTTATCTACCAAGTGGTCCACCTATCAAATTGATGTCTCTCTCATTTAGAGACAAGGTTGTTGAGTGGGACAGCATCGAATGCTTTGCACAAGTCCAGGTAGATGACATCAACTGCTCTACCCTTGTCCATCAGTTCCGTAGCCCCATGATGGAAGGCCACCAGATTGGTCAGGCAGGATTTCCCCTTACTGAAGCCATGCTGGCTGCCACCAACTGCCTTGTTGTTTTTCATGTGCCTTAGCATGCTTTCCAGGAGAATCTGCTCCAAGATTTTGCCAGGTACAGAGGTGAGACTGACTGGTCTGTAGTTCCCTGGCTCATCCCTTTTCCCCTTCTTGAAAATGGGGTTATATTCTCCTTTTTCCAGTCATTGGGAACTTCACCTTACTGCCATGATTTGTCATATATGATGGACAGTGGCTTAGCAACTTCATTTGGCAGTTCCTTCAGGACCCACGGATGGATTTCATCAGGTCCCATGGACTTGTGTACATTCACATTCTTATGATGGTCTCAGACCAGATCCTCTCCTACAGTGGGCCTTAGGGTCCTCATTGTCACAGTCCGTGTTCCTGCCTTCCAAATCTTGGGTGGTGTGGTCAAAGCATTCGTCAGTGAAGACAGGGGGAAAAAACTCATTAAGAACCTCAGCCTTCTTCAAATCCAGGGTAGCCAGTTCTCCTGATAGCTTCTGGAGGGGACCGACGGTGTCCCTAGTCTGTCTTTTATTCGCACTGCACCTATAGAATCCCTTCTGTTTATCTTTCAGATCCGTAGCCACGTTTAATTCTAGTTTGGCCTTAACTTTACTAATCTGGTCTCTAACTTCCCGGACAACATCTCTGTATTCTTCTCAGGCCACCTGTCCTTGCTTCCACCTTTTATAAGCCTCTTTCTTCCTTCGAAGTTTCCTCGGCAGCTCCTTATCTATCCAAGGAGGTCTCCTGGCTTTCGTGCTGCACTTCCGTCTGGAAGTGGGATGCAACATTCCTGAGCTTGTCACAGGTGATCCTTGAATATCAACCAACAGTCTTGGCCCCCCCTGTCCTCTAGGGCTATATCCCGTGAAACCTTACCAAGCAGGTCCCTGAAGAGGCCAAAGTCTGCTCTCTTGAAGTCTAGGGCAGTGAGCTTGCTGCATGCTCTTCTCACTGTCCTAAGGATCTCAAATTCGACCATCTCATGATCGCTGCAACCAAGGCTGCCCTGGAGCATCAGATTTCCAACCTTTAAGATTTTCATCTTTAAGCTGTCTTTAAAAATCAAAACAAAAAAACCTATAAAAAATCCTCAACAAAACCAAACATCTTAATTATTTTTAAATTCATATGCTTTTTCTGATTAGATATGTCTACTTTCTAATACCTGCAAGCTGGTGAGAATGCTGGTGTTGCAGTAGCAACAGATCTGCTCAGCAAGGAAGTGTGTTACAGCAATATAAAGTAAAGGAAGCACTTAACTAGTGTTACCCAACTCTAGGGACTAAATAGACTATCTTTTCATGTACTGCTGCTTCTACCCCTACTCCTACTAACTCTAGGGCAGGAAATTCAGCAGAAATCCTTCCTTTATTTTCTGGAAACTAGGGAGAGCCCTTTAACAGCAGCCAGTACTTCTGCATGTCAATGTATGGGACATAACTAGAGCTGTCACTAGAATACTTGAAAATTGAAAATATCATAGAATCATAGAATAGTTAGGGTTGGAAAGGACCTTAAGATCATCTAGTTCCAACCCCCTTGCCAGGTGCAGGCACACCTCCCACTAAACCATGTCACCCAAGGCTCTGTCCAATCCAGTCTTGAACACCGCCAGCAATGGAGCATTCACAACGTCCCTGGGTAACCCATTCCAGTGCCTCACCACCCTTACAGTGAAGAATTTCTTCCTCATATCCAGTCTAAACTTCCCCTCTTTAAGTTTGAACCCATTACCCGTTGTCCTCTCACTACAGTTCCTCATGAAGAGTCCCTCCCCAGCATCCCTATAGGCCCCCTTCAGATATTGGTAGGATGCTATATATAAACGTTACTATTTATATAAAAAATAGATTTGCTATAAAAGAGGCGATGATTACTTTCTCATAACTGTTGCTGTACCAGAATATCTGTGCCAAACAATGAAAAAATCGTATTTCACATCCGAAAGAATCACAAGGTCATTGTTATATATTAAAAAAACGGTACCATCTTGAAACTTTTGATTTGCCGCCTGTTTGTGCCGTGTAAATGTGATTCCAAATTTTATTTTAAAATCATAAAGGCTATTAGTGTCTATCATTTAAAGTAAATGCTGAGTTCCTCACATAAAACAATCCATGACTCTGGAAACAGAAGGAGCTTTAAGAAAATCCACTCTGAATGTCAATAAAATAATGAGTGTTGGGGCTCTCTGCTGAAGTGATTCACAGAAGAAATATTGCTGAGATCAGTTTTGTCTCTTATCCTGGCTTCATCCTGGCCAGCTCCTATTCACTTCTCTGCCTCAGTTTATGTGACTGCAATATGGAGAAGATAGTCTGCAACTCTGAAGAAAACTAATGCAGGCAAGGCAAAAATTCAGTATGTTTGGCACATCCTGGAGAAATCAAACAACATGAAGCTCTCTGCAGTAGACTTGCAGTCTAGCTGAGGTGGAATTCAAAACAGTCTACCAACACACAGAGAACTCAGTAAACTTGAATACACCAGATCCAATACAAGAACAATACAGTGGCATGCTTTTTTGTAATGATCCATGAAAAAATAGTTAAGGAAGTTGCATGGTGCATGACCTAATATTATTTAAAACAATACAGCAAAACATGATGCCTCTAATTCCAGGCCTTACAGACTGTCTCATTCTCTAACTTCATCCAGAAAGCTGTATAATAGGTTGGATTGCCTGCAACCAGCACTGTAGACATGTCTGCAGATATCATGACTGTAATGAGGTGAAATGGCGATAAAATGCAGGTTGGTTTTTTTTTATCATACTCAGCTTTTACATAAAACTAAAATACAGAAGTTTTTGTCCATACTGATTAAACTAGAGTAACTCCGAGATCATTTCATTCCCTGGTGTCATATAAAAAAAAAATAAAATATCCTTTTGCATGCACTTCTAAGAGGACGTTGACCTTAATTCAGTATGTTTCTTCCTGGTATCTGGGTAAACTTTCCTGTGACAGATATAAATGCAGTTAATGAGATTTTAAAACATGTTTCTGACTAGTTCATTTAATTACATTACACTAGCTTAAAGTGAACTTTAAAGGCCACTCCCTGCTGACTCCTTTTACAATTACTTGAGAGTTCTCTACCATTTAAAAAAAAAAAAGAAAACCTTACACTGAACATAATGAAGAAACAATGGTCCTTGTCTGTTTGTGTAATGAACATCACTGTGGGATTTCAGAGTCTAGCATCCCTTATTGAAGAGGTAAAACTGAGAAATAAGGAGTGAGAGAGTTTTCTACAGGTCCCAATTAAGAAAGAACAAAAAGTTTCATCTCATCAATATCTGTAGACAAACTCGGTGGGCTTTTTTCTCATTAACATTTAGCATTCAAAATTTTTAAAATTACTTATCAGGCAGGCCCAACTACTAGCTTACTTTTTTTAGTGTTCAGGAGTGGGAGCAAATTAACGGCTCTCTTTCACTGGAGCCCGCAACAGCTCCCAGAAATGATGGGGGACAGATCTGCTACACTTTCCCATCCTTTTCAAGAATCCTGGTATCCAATCTCATGGAGATTACAATGGATTTCTTGTCATCTTTGAGATATCACAGGGTACGGGAGAAAACATGAGAAAAAGAAAATGACAACAGCAGTAAGATATTTTTATGCAGTTTCCTTTTCCATGGTTAGAAAGATTCATGGGGGTTGCCTCAAACACAGGCCAGGTATATACTATTAAACAAGAGAGAAGCAAGGAACAAGCTGGAGTACTGTATTCCTGATGGTCCATCCTGCTGGTTATCACAGTCAACAGAATGTTGGCCCAATTAACAATCACCAAGAAAACGCACAGGAAAGGTTTGAAGGACAGCATCCATGGGGGATCATTTTCAATAGATGGTATGCGCAAAACTGAAACAGTTTTTCCTTAAGCTAAAACAGTAACCCAGCAGCATGTGAGCTCCAGGGAGCAGGGCAGTGAATCAAGGGTTGGCAAGTTTCTTCATCGATCTGCCTTGCCCTGGACTGCAATAAAGGTATATGGCAGTATGGGCACCTTTGTCTCTGATGCAGGCAAACTCTTAATTGAATGGCACATAACCTTTAAAAATAATCTACTTCAAGTGATGAAGTTATTCATGAGAGTAATTTTTCTCTCCAGAGCATCTGTCATCCTGAAATACAATTAGTGGCAATGCTCCATCACTTCCTTCTTACCACTTTTCTCCACATCTTTCATCACCTGAGCTTGAGAGTGGTAGACTAATGGGCAGCGCACGTATGGGAGAACAGTGAATCTGTCTGAGCAATCAAGTACTTATTGTGTTATTTGCTTTGTTTTCTTCTCTTAAGAGCAGATGGGCAACTTTCACCTTTTTATGACAGTAACTCCCATAAGTCTTAGTGAGTCTAAGTCCATTAATATCAGGACTTAATTTAATATGCAAACATATATCATCTGTGTTTGATTATCTGTTGATGATCTATTGACTCCAGCTGAACACCTTTGCTGCGTTTATTCTTTCCATGTGTGTTTTCTGGATGTTCTTTTCACAGCAATTGCACAAACATGCATTACTCAGCAATTTATATAGATCATAATTCCCCAAATTTACTGCAAGTGGGATACTGCAAGTGGCTAATAGAATCAAGTCTTTCATAGATGTTTCATCCAGTCTCATAGATTTCACTTCATTAAAAATAACAAGGATGACCAAACACAAAAGTTTGTCCTCTGAAAAAAGCATGATAACATAAAAAATTAAGACTATCAGGTTGAACAAACCAATCAGAAGACAATCCCTCATTAAGGTTGTACTAAAAAGTAAATGTGAAAATATTTCCCTTACGAGAGGAAAGCTATTCCCCCTCAACTAAGCCAAAGAAACACATTGTGCAATTACTCATCTACCGCAGGGAAAAGCTGGGTTTAGTTTCTCTTAGTCTATACTTTTTCCGCTCTTCTAGTCATCTTGCATGTTCTGTATCAGAGGTCTTCCATGTCTCTTCATCTCAATATGCCCTGATTCTCTGCTCTTACTGTTAGTAATTAGTACCTATAGCATGGTGCTCTACACTGCACTTGCAGAGCATTGCTGCTTGCTCCCCTGCCTTTGGTAAGAGAGAACATCTTGGAGGAAGAAGTTATGAGGCTTCTTTTAAATAATTACTCTTTAGCAATAATTAATTTCTATACTTAATTACTGACAAGGCCTCTCATTCTTGAAATGGTTTTTGTTTGTAAGCTATGTTAGAGTCTGACATAAAACATGAAAATCAAGGGTCACATAATTTATGCTACTTCAGCAGAAGATCGAAGCTTATTTTTATGGCTTATAATTAATTAACCAATCCTAATCTAATGTAAAAAAAAAAAAAAGAAAAAGATAATGTAAATACAGAAAGAGCTTTACAGCAAGCCAGCGTTTTACGGAAGTGACTACCTATTTTGCAATAAATGATGTTATTTCTAGAAAACAAAATTTGTCATTTTTGTAGTGCAAAATCTAACTTTACTTGGAGGTGGATGTAAATTAATATTCCTGTCCTGGAAAATATTTTGAACTGTCATCATGTACTTCCTGTGTTATTTTTTTTTTTTTTCCTGCATGATGAAATGAAAACCTTTGGACAATTTTCATGAACCTGACTGAAGGAGTGCATCTAGCCAAAGGAGGAAACAGTTCTTTTGGACATTATCCTAGCCATGAGTGCCCTCAGCTGGCACACAGAAAATGAAGCCAAGGCATGGCTTTGCCTTATCCCATGTGCCAAACTTCTGAATAAAAGTCCCAGTGTATGCCACAGCTGTGCCTACCAGAGCTGTTCATTAACTACTCACTAAAAGAAAGAATAATTCAATATGTCGAAGGTCAATTTTCCTGCAATAATGGACAACCAGATCTTTGTTTTAAGACATGCCTGATAATTTAAATGCTGAAATGAACAAAGAAAATGTTCTTATAATCCCATAGCTCAGTGCAGTGTCTTCCATCCTAGAAAGATTGTGGATTTAGTTTTTATGCCAGGTAAAAGAGCAGCTTGAACTTCTACTGCTCACAGCCGAAATTAATACTGGAAGTATTGGTCTGCCTAAGCAGGGTACCAGGCACAGCACTTTTGACCAGCAATGCCTCCAGAACACCGAGAGTTTTCAGAGGTTAACCACCATTTTACTGCTTTGCCATCTTCCAAAAAGCAATGCAAAATTACCAACAATCTCAGGAGGATTTTAGTCAAAAATTCTGCTTCCAGTAGCTGCTCCACTTGGAGAACTAGGAAGACAGAAATTCATCAAGCTTTACTATACTACAGAAGTGGGGCAGCCACAAAGGTCATCATCTGAAAGGATCCTTCACTCAGGCTGTGGTGATGCTGCAAATGTGCCCTCCAGAGCCAGTGCACTGTCACCCAGGCTTGCCAGGCAGTCCCCTGACAGTCCTTGGGCTATTAACAAATGATAGATGGAGTTTCTTCTCCTCTTGGATGCTTTGAAGACTGGTCATGAACAGAAAGAGACATAGCCCATGTCCTTTCTGAAGCTTTTATTAAAAAATTGTCCACCTCAAGAAAGCAATTTCAATATAATGAGTTATTTCAATGTGAAAACAATTCTGTATGATCTGCATGGATCATACAGTACAATGACTCTCAGCTCTGATGTGCCTCCACAGTAGTAGGTGCAATTTGACTAAGTTAAATTTAATTAAATGCTGCATATGAAGTATGTCAAGTTTAGAGCATCTTTTGCTATCATGACATCTCTGCAGGATGTGCTTTTGTGACACAAATACCAGTACACATTCTTCCTGCTAGATTAGACATCTTTGCGCAGATGTTCAAAGTGGTGGTTAATTGAACAAGACTTTGTTTTCATGTCAGTCCACTTACATCAGGAACTACACTCAGTATTTTTTTTTTCTCCTCTCTCCCACCCCACCTCTCAGTATTGTAAACAATGTTTTCATTCAGTCTCTTTACTTCAATAGTGCATCTATTTCTTTGACAGCTTGAGAACTCCTTGTGTACTATCTATCTCCCACTGTTGACAGATCATCTGCACACTGGTTTCGTGAAAATTTTTTTAAACACTGCAATAACCCATAACAAGAAGTGAACAAAAAATACAGCAACAGAAAATTTATCTTAACCCTCAGAAAAAAGTTACCCTCCTACCAGCACCATAGATCCTGCTTTATTCTTCCACAAGTATCACTACAAACCTTCTGACCAAGTCAATATGGCATATTTATAAAATGGAAACCAATTTTACTACAGGCTAAACTCTAGCTAAATACAAAGGTAGTGTTGGAAGTGTATTTCCAAATCCAACATATTTCTTTGGAAACGTGGAAATCTGGACTATATGTATCACTATACATGGTGGTGCAAGCAGCCTGCCTGTTCTGCCAGTTGCCTGTGCCAGCAAGCCTGTTACCTGCCTGCCTGCTACTCAGCTGGGAAGTCAAGAGGCTGCTCTGCCAGCCCGCAGTCTCCCAGGGACCCAGTGCTGCTTAGTCCCCAGTGCTGGGTCTCTGCAGCTTCCCCTTCCAAAAGAGACAAACTGATCTCGTGAGACCTCACTTGGAGTATTGTGTACAGTTCTGGTGTTCTCAACATAAAAAGGACATGGAATAGTTAGAACAAGTCCAGAGGAGGGCCACGAGGATGATCAGGCGACTGGAGTGCCTCCAGTATGAAGATAGGCTGAGAAAGTTGGGACTGTTGAGCCTGGAGAAGGGAAGGCTGTGTGGAGACCTCAGAGCAGCCTTCCAATATTTGAAGGGGGCCTATAGGGATGCTGGGGAGGGACTCTTCATGAGGAACTGTAGTGAGAGGACAACGGGTAATGGGTTCAAACTTAAAGAGGGGAAGTTTAGACTGGATATGAGGAAGAAATTCTTTACTGTAAGGGTGGTGAGGCACTGGAATGGGCTGCCCAGGGAAGCTGTGAATGCTCCATTGCTGGCGGTGTTCAAGGCCAGGTTGGACAGAGCCTTGGGTGGCATGGTTTAGTGGGAGGTGTCCCTGCCCCTGGCAGGGGGGTTGGAACTAGATGATCTTAAGATCCTTTCCAACCCTAACTATTCTATGATTCTATGATTATATATTTCATTTTTATCTATAGGGCAAACTGAATTTTACTTTCTTGTCAAGAACTGCAATGAAGACTATTATCACAGGGAGAATCCATCTGCTCTTTTAAAGTAGATTTACTTTGATGTCACCCTATTGGCAATCAAGAGGTTGTTATGGATTTAAGACTGATATAATGGAAATATCTGGCATAGCCAGACCAGGTAGATGAAGCTGGGAATGGATTTACATTAAGACATGATAAATGTTACAGAGTAAATCCACACAATCTGTTGCCTTTCCTTTGCCTATCCATGTATATGCTCACTGCTTTCATTTGGTCAAAGTTGCTGATTTGCAGAAGATAAAAAACTTGGGTAGCTTCTCAACATGAATACTCAAAGACGGAAAGGGACATCCACCAAAACACCACATTGTGCAATATTTGGTCATTATATGTCTGCTACCTTTGAATAAACATTCCCCAAATACTGCCTGTAATACAATTTACTCTCAAAAAAAATCTGAGCTTCTGTCAAAAACTCATTTACATGGTTATCAGTCATCTCCTGATATCTCTCCCAGATCTCTCCCAAACAGGCTTTTATGCCAGAACATAGGACTTACTAATGTATTTCATAGTTTTTTATCTGGGCAGATTATAACATGTAATAAGATCATAGCGTACGTTGATGGAGGAAATATACTTTCAAAGATTTTTATAATCTTGTGTATAGAAATGTGGTTCTTTAGGTCACCACATGTCTTTAAACTTCACCAGTACCACATTATAAATTACAGGAGTGTTAATGCTCACACTGGCATATTTCTCACTTTTAGAGTCAGTATAGTGTTGAAAGTGCAAAAAAAAAGCTCCTTCAAATAAAATATCACCACTATTAAAAGACTAAGAGACCACTATCTCTTGTGTCTAAATAGAATTGGAGCCATATGTAGCCTGGTTGACTTGTCCTAAGGCTTGGTACTGTAAATGATTTTTAAAATATTTCTGTTCTCTTTCAAACCAAAAACTAAAAAAAAAAAAAAAAAAAAAAAATCCTGAAATGGATTAGGCTATAAGGTCATGTCCTACTGATTGAAATAATCTGATCCCCTATCAAAAACTTAAGTCTGTTCATGTTTGCTTTGTATTAAACCATTAAGAGAGTGGACAAGAAAAGATCAGGTACAGCAAAGCTGGAGATCTATGAATTGTGGAGATTCAAGAGCACCTTGAAACATTCCACAGAAAGGCAGAAAGGGAAAGCATGGTCTCTCATTCTTTAGACTCTGTACTGTAATTTTTTCTTCTGGACAGGCATGATCCGGCATTGCACCACTAGAAGTGTCTGCTTCTAAAATATTAAGTTCTACACCTTCAATAAAAACTTTTATAAAATCGTAAGGCTGATCACTCTGTCACTGAGACCTGCAGATGGCACCAAGCAGGTTAAATCAGAATGGTGATACATAGTGATACTATGAGGAAGCTCTGAGTCTGTGACAAAGCGATAAAATGGCCACCCAGGAGCAACACAAAACCTGTGCCAGAATGGCCTTGCAGCTGAAACATTTATCTCCATCTCTTAGCTGGGCTAATTAGATCAGCAATGATGCAATACTGTCTCTTCAAACTGCTTCCCATTCTCTGCTTGGGCCGTTTTCACTATCTCATACATCTCTACTGATGCATGAGGCCCTCGGTTCCCAGTTAGGAAAGCAAGCTGAAAAGACAGCGAAACATCCCATAGGCAACCAAAGGTCAAATTCTTCTTGAATTGTTTACCGTCAGCTAACATCAGGGATGCATCTGTCACCCTTTCCATCTGAACTGTTCTTTAATGTTGTTGACAAGCAGTCCTAGCTATTGTATAATGACTGGTCTTTTCCATCATTAAAAACAAATTTAAAAAAACAGCAAACTTCCTTTCTGGATATATTGTTACACAAGTACACAACTTGTTTTTTAAAAGCTGAGACATAAACTAGATCACTTCCTAAATATTTTTTTAAGTCAAATGTTCATCAGCATAAGACTAACCAAAAGAAAAAGAAGTTTACAATATTTTGAAAAGTGTACAGTCTGCCGGTGAGACAGGTGGTTTCTTATGCACAAGTTTGCCAAGGCACAGGCTGCTGTTACCCAAGAAGTCAAAACAAACCCCAAACAGAAAAGCACATTTAGTTAGTAAAACGCATTATTAATAGGAACAGCAATGGAACAGCTGGCAAAACTCCACTTACAATGGAGGCTGTCGCTTGGGAAGTCACAGCAGTTCCCACCAGAAAGCTCTTCTGTTTTAAAGTATTACACCAGGAGAGCAGTCAAATGCAGTTTTGTAAAGAATTAGGATGAGCTAATATCAGAATATTATTTGTTGGCATTGCAGGGTATGTGTAAGCAGACAAATGGAGGCAGATGCAAGTTCTTTTTCCAGCATTCTCAATTGGATAGCTGTGGTCCAGGTCTGGTCTGTCCAGCCAGGCCTGGTCCAAATGATGTACAGCCTTCCTTAGCAGAAACTGCTTTCCAAATCAACACAGCCTACGCCTTTGTACATTGCTTGTAATCTCTTTGCTTAACCCAGGAAGGTAGTTATTTTGAGGTGGATCATCACTTGTCTGGGTTAGGAGCATTTACTTTCAAGTATACCCTTTTCTTGGGATAGAGGCTCTGGATAGGTTTTGTGCCTTTGACTTAGAGAAATTACATCCACCTTTTACATTCACATCTAAGAAGTCCTCAGTGCAGGCAGTAAAGTCCAGATCCTTCTAAAATTGAGAACTTCTTTTGCAGTTTTGTTTTTGTTTCTTTCCATGAATCTGCTCATTATCCAAGGTATTACTGCCTAGCTTGCTGTTCTGGCCTAATACTATTCACCTAAAGCAGCTGAAATGCATTGCTTTAAGATGAGGCTATCAGTGAAAACCAGGAACGTGGCTGCTAACAGCTTTGCTGGGGAACTTATGCCAAAATTAATAGTGGCCTTTTTTTTCTCACCAAAGCTATCCCATCATATCAATCTATCTCGTTAAATTTCCTGGTCAGTACCATTCAGGGCTGATGTTCTAACTTTCACCAGGCTATCATGGTTTTGGTGCCTTTTCAAAGTCAATGTAAATTCAAATTCCTTTCTATTTTTCCTTTTGTCTCCTTGTAGTAGAATATGTGTTGGTTCTTACTGACTACACCCAATTTTCTATTTCTTATTGATATGCATATTCCTTTATTAACTGCAGCATTTTCTAAAACATATGGTATTACCCCTTCTTTTTCTTTATTGTGCATTCTGCTGTCATATATCATATTTCTCTATCTCATGCTAAATCATCTTTTACTCAGTCTTCTCCTTTCTGTATTTATTGCTATCAGTAAAGTTTATAGAAGCAATCTGCTTGCTTCCACCATTTCTTTCACAACTCTCCTTTTCTGTTCCAGAATCTGACCAGGATCTGGTTTCTGGACAACATTCTTCACCGACTCGTTAACTTTTACAGTTTGCCAGGAGTTTTTCCTGACAGCAGGAATTCTTGGAGGAATTCTGGTTAACTGGAATAGAACAACTGTGGAGATACAGAACTGAATGGTAAACTACTTTGTGTGGAAGGAAAAATAAAAATACAGCATTGTGAAATATCCCAGTCTAGGATTAGGTATGAATCTTGATACAGTATTTTCTTAGGGTACATATATAAATTGGTGGATTATTATGTGTCTTTTCCCTGTATAAGACTGTAGAAAGATGGCTGATTTTTACCCTACAAAAAGAAAGAAAAAGAATAATCCTACATTGACATGCAAAAGTGAGAAAAGCTTTTACCTGCAACCCAAATTCTGCCAAGATAATAGCATAACACTGGACAACGCGGATCTATGAGATGTGACTGCTCTTACTATTGCTTTGATCAGAAGTAAAATAATAGCATTTCAACCACCATGATTAGGCTTCATTATCAGCATAACTACATAAGCACAATGGGAACTACTTGTTTTCTTTCTTTCTATTATTTTGGACTATCTACCAAGGTAAGTGTATGCTTAATTTTTAGCTCATGCTCTGCACGACTTCACAATACAAATGAAAGATGATTTCCCAGCCACTCCACATTCCTAATGAAATACTCCATATAACAGATGTCACAGACCCTCTCTGTGGACAACTAAATCACCCTCTGTCTGTATGAATGTGATTCACTTTTCTTCTGTTTTCTCAGCGTACAAATATTCTGATACCCACACTGAGTGCAGAGATCAGAGAGAGCTCACTCTGTCTCTTGCGTAAAAGGAATTGCCTGTGAGGGGACAGCTTGTGAATGCAGAGGGGAATCACTGCTGGGAACACGGTCTGAACAGAAGGGGACTCACCGCAGTATGTCCAGGGGAATGACAAGTCTCTCCACCAAGACTGTTGCTTCCAATTACTGGAATAAATCATTGGGACTTTGTCACCGAGGCTAAACTTGAGTAATAGTTGTGTGAATTTATTCTGAGTTTGAAACTGGACCCATTCCCACCTGATTTTATAAATGAGAGGTTAAAAAGATGTGCCAAAAGTACACTTACCCATCCTAGGAGTGCCAGATACAGATTAGGTAGAACACAGGATGTGTTAACCTCATGGATATATATATAGCAGGCTTTCAAACTTGTCTGTTGAAATATTTGCCAATAGCACAATCTAATTGCCGTACCCAGAGACAATGAATATGCTGCTTAGATAATTAACAGCAAAATCTGTCTTGCAGCTCAAAGGCAATTGGGTATTTCAGGCTCATTCCAGACTTTAATTTTGCCAAGATAAACACATCACAGTGGGAAAATCCATATATTGTTTACACTTTGTAGAATATACCTCTTCAGCTGAGAAGGACCCCTGGAAAGACATGATTGTCAGGATAGACCTACTTAAAATAAACTGACTGTCATGGTATTTCGTATTTTCATTCTTTTCATCTTTCTGTAGTTATTTTTTCACATACCCAAGACCTATCCCCTCAAATCAAGCATGGCATTATTAAGAAAAAGAGAAGATTTGATTTTTATGATTTCTTATGATTTTTTTTTTGTGGTTATGCATATGGTTCTGGGCAGCACTATTGGTTGAAGATGTCACTGCTCGTTGCAAGCAGTTTGGTCTAGATAACATTTGAAGGTCCCTTCCAACCCAAAGTATTCTGTAGTTCTATGATTATATGATTCTATGTACTAAGAGAAATTCAAATAAGACCATTATTAAAAATCTTTCTTCTTTTTAAACATATTTTCTTTAATTGAACTCACTGATATTAAGATCTCATTTATAAAGAAATATTATTCATACAGGCATAATACTGCCACCATAAAAAGTAAATGTGGTGACACATTTCGTCAGTCTAAATCAAGTAGACAGAAAACATTAACAACTTTTTCTTTCCCCTTGCAATTAATTGACTTAATACAGCAAAGCATCAATACAGACAGGCCAAAACATCAATACAGACAGGCCAAAGCATCAATACACACAGACCAAAGCATCAAAATAGACAGACTGACCATAAAAAAACTTAGACTGAGCAAATTGTCATGAAGTTAAAATGTGCACAGCTCTGCCACTGGGGCAGAATTACTCTGCATGTTGGTGGAAGCTGGGAAATGACAGGCTGAGCAGTAGGCCCATTCAAGCCAAAGCACAGCCTGAGCAAAGCCATAAGCAGATAGTGAGTTTTCTATAGAAAAAGTAATAAATATATTTGCTGGCTCTGTCACCTCAGTGAGGACTTTGTACTTTTTCTGCTGATGCCAGAAAGTACAGTAAGTATTTACACAAAGGTTTTTTTCACACTCTCACTTCTAACAGTAGTTATATGACATATCTACTTTTCAGGTGCCTTCTGTTTAGCATTAATGAAGGTTTAATGTCAATCTCTATGACAGAAAGACTGAACTGATTATTTTTCCTTCATTTATGTGGATTAATGAAAGAGACTATGGCAGAGTCTGACAGCTTTGCTAGGGCCCCGAATCTTTCTTCAATGAAATGTATTAGTAATTCTTCATATTTCTCTGATTCGTTGTTATCTTACACACACACATTTCAATACTCTAATCTCATATCATTAAAGATGACAAAGCTTAGCAAACATTTATTTTTTATAAGTACTTCTGACTCAATGAAAATCTTTCTCTTAGCCAAATATTTAGCTTGACTGGAATGATAATATCTCTGTACTTGACATGTTTTTGCTATTTGTTTGAAGTATTTCTATCATGACAGAGTATAATGTAAAATTCCATTGCTGCAAAACAAATCCTCAAATACTTTTTTAATTGTTGACTGACAATGAGTGTGCTTAAGTGTGAATTGATAGAAAGCCTCAGGAATTTGAAAGTTATAGTTATTTAAATAATAGAGAGTAAGATATTGTATAAGTTATTGTTAATGTACAGCACTGTATTTTATTTGTGCTTGCATTTTTTCTGTGGATGATATGCATATAACAATGTGGTAAAAGCTCAGGTTCATGTGATTATAATATTTCTTATTACTGTTGCTACTTAGTGATAAAGATCATGCGAAGCATCCACTTCTACGGCTTTGCAATTCTGTAGTAATAAAATGGAATTTATTTCTCATTAATTTTATCTTATGGTATGCATGCATTAGTCCTTGTTGTTACTGTCCCAGTTCAGTGCATTCCTTGGTTCAAAGAGGGGAATATGCTCAAAACTGTATTTTCTTAATTTTTCTTTAAACAAAAATAGGTATGAAAACAGAAGTATAACTAATCCTTGCTATGTGTTTGAGACAGAGACTGTTGAATAAGAGTTTATGATATCCAGTATGTAACAAAATTAAATGGTGTCTATCTTTCTATTTCTTCTTTCTATCCAAGATGAACATGAACAAGTACTGAAGTACAAAAAACAATTAGAAATACAGTTAGACCTACAAATCCAGGAACAATAAAGTGAGAACTTATCAGTACTTTACATGCACACACAGATCTCCCTTTGATCTCCAGAACACTCTGTAACATCACCTGTCCTACACTGAAATTCCCATTTATTACATCAGCCCCAGGCTACAGTCCAAGAGTCGCGTTAGGACACACCATGAATGACGGATCAGGTATGCAGTTAGAAACTACCTTAGCTTTGTTTTCCCACAAAATATCTTGAGACATTCCACTTCACACATATGAATTTGGTCATTGCTCTTACACTTATTGACTTAATATACAAGGGATTGACCCCTGGCTGTGTGAGTTTGAGGAACATTACCCATACAGCTTTTTCAGGTTGGAAGGAAATTTGTTGGAATGCCACATTTCCCTACCTTGGGATATATAGAATCGTAGAATCATAGAGTGGTTCGGGTTGGAAAGGACTTTAAGGTCACCTGCCGTGGGCAGGGACGCCTCTTACTAGACGATGTCACCCAAGGCTCTGTCCAGCCTTGCCTTGAACACTGTCGGGGATGGAGCATTCACAATTTCCTTGAGGAACCTGTTCCAGTTCCTCAACAGCCTCACAATAAAGAACTTCCTCCTTATATCTAACCTGATCTTTGCCTGTTTAAGTTTGAACTCATTGTCCCTTGTCCATTCACTACTTCAAATGAATCCTCATATGGCATTTTAGTAGAACCCATGACTACATGATGTGTTTTTTTTAATGGGTCATCTCTAACACCATGCCTCCAGCTACTGCTCCAAATACTGAGGTCAAAGCTGCTTTAGCAATATGGCCAATGAAATAATCAATGTGGCTGAGAAAGTTGGGGCTGTTGAGCCTGGAGAAGAGAAGGCTGTGTGGAGACCTCATAGCAGCCTTCCAATATTTGAAGGGGGCCTATAGGGATGCTGGGGAGGGACTCTTCATGAGGAACTGTAGTGAGAGGACAAGAGGTAATGGGTTCAGACTTCAACAAGGGAAGTTTAGATTGGATATGAGGAAGAAATTCTTTCCTATAAGGGTGGTGAGGCATTGGAACGGGTTGCCCAGGAACATTGTGAATGCTCCATTGCTGGCGGTGTTCAAGGTCAGGTTGGACAGAGCCTTGGGTGGCATGGTTTAGTGGGAGGTGTCCCTGCCCCTGGCAGGGGGGTTGGAACTAGATGATCTTAAGATCCTTTCCAACCCTAACTATTCTATGATTCTATGATCTTAAGATCCTTTCCAACCCTAACTATTCTATGATTCTATGAAAGATCTTCTGTTCGGTGGTGACACATTTAACATATCCATACAAGCTATGGTATTTAACCAGTTTCCAGCATCACAGAACAAACCATAGATATAGCTGGATGTAGTGGACCGGTGGGGATTTTAACACAGATAGCATCCTTAAAGAAGCCAGTCATGTCTAAAACCAGAATTGGTGGTTCACACTGTTGGTTTCCCAGCTATAGACCAGGCCAGCTACTGTGGAATAATTGGGAAATGTGGAATTAAGCTTTTATGCTACCTGTTAGCTTCAGTTTAATAATTCTTCTCACACTGTAGAAACACTTTCTCAGTGCACAGGGCTCAGGAGCATCCAGAAAAGCATATGGCTGCTCAGTCACATAGCTGAGGAAATATCCTGTGGTGGGAAGGCAGCAGCCAGCAGGGGAGCTGTTTGGACATGCTGCTTCATGCCAGTTGCCAGGGAGCACTGATATTCAAGATTTCCACTTTGATGTGCGTCCCAAGGAGTTTGAAGGTGACTACAAAGGAAAAAACAGCTGAAAACAACACATTATCCAGGTTTAGCTGAGTATGGCAACCAGTGTGTGAATTCTGCTGCTAATATTGGAGAAGTCCTCTTCTCCTCTGCAGACAGCCCTCTTTGGTGTGTTAATTTGGGTTTTATAACTGCTGTGAAGTGTAAACTTTAAACCTTTATGTGTTTTCCTGAAATTACATTTATACCTAGGAGCAGTAGCATAAAATTTGTTCACTTGCCATTCTTACAGTACTGCACTCCCTCTGCAACTGCTGCTCCCTCCTTAATGCCCTTTTGTCCACCCAAAAGTGAGAAAAATATCCAGAGACCTGTGCCACAAGTAAGTTTACTCAGTCCAAGCACAAGCAACAAGGGGGAAAATACTATACATTGTAGTACATCAGTTTCTGAGTGCCACAAGGCGAGGCAGGAAGCAGTAGCATCCCAAGAGAGGCATCTAGGAAAAGCAACAGCTCCTGAATCCTAAATACAATGGGAGTTTCAAGCTGCTGTTTTGCAAAAGGAAAAGTACCATGGATAGCATGATCACCTGGAATCTTTGCCGTGCTGCCTCTCCCAGACCCTTCTGAACTTCTAATTACGTTTCACTTCTAAGTTACAAATGAAAAACATAATCTAGCAGCCCCATGAGAAGCTTACCTGTATTGGCCTGGTGTCCTATGCATTGCTATCATTCTGCAGTATGCTGACATTTTTCAGAACCAGAAATCTCACAAATTTTTCAGATACATAAACTAAACATTTTGTTGGTGTTTATACTTGCTTCTTTAGGGAAAGTGGTTAAGATGATGGTGGTTTTTTGCTTTATTGTTTGGTTTGGATTTTGTTTTTTAGCTAGCTCATGAAAACATGATTTGTGGCAGAGACTTTCAGAAATGCTTTTTTGAAAGTCGGATAGATGTACTTGGATTTCAGGTGCCTGCAATAAATTGTATTTGTAACCTTATGAAAAACCCAGGAACTCCCTGAAAACACCACTGTCTTGGTTTTCTGAATAAATCAGCAACAGCCTAGGACCACAGATTCGTCATGTCCACATTTAAAAGCAAAAATCGCTAGCCCCAAGCAAGTTTAATTGAACTTACAGAAGAGTGTACAATGTAGAAGAAATAGGTCAGGAAGGAATAATATAGAACAAAATTACTTCTTGACAATAGTCCAGGAAAACCAAGGCAAGTCTGAACCCAGCCATTAATGATATCAGGGAGGAGATGGGATTATGAAGGGTAACAAAGTCATGGGAAAACCAGGGACATCTATTATCTAAACATAACTGCAGAGCATTCCTGTAGATTATTTTGTGAAGAATGCTGCTTTTCCACATTCGGTTTGTGGTACCAAGAAGAGGTTAGGCTCTAGTCTTAGCCTTTTTGTACATACTGTTATTTAGACAGTAACTCTCTGAAAAATATGAATTATCCATGTGCTCTTTAAAAAAATTTGACTTTCTGGCACTTAAAGCAGATGTTCCAACATAGCTGTTTTGCAGTGCTGATTGCTTGTTCAGTGTAACACAGGGGCATGAGTCACACTGACTTGTCAGGGTTAGGGTCCAGAATTCTATATTGGTTATTAGTTTGGATAACATCTGCAGGGTCATTCTATAACCAAGATCCATAAAATAAAGTGGGTTTATCTTCTTCAGTTCCTCCCTGTCTTTTGATGACATTTCAAGAATTCTATTTACATCAGAGTAAACTCTCAGTAAGAAGCAACTTTTCCTTCTTCAAGTTCCAAATGCAGGCTTTATCATATCTTCCTATCTCATGTAGCAAAACATTATCCTTAAAATCAAACTACCTCTCCTGAGATGTTGGTTCTTCAGTGTAATAATCTTCAAACAGAAAATGTAGAATTCCTGGACAACAAAATCATCTCCAAACTCTGCACAGAGAACTTGTTTCAAAAAAAAAAAAAAAGTGACTACAGAAAAATTCTGCTTAACCTGTAAGAAGGGTCATTCAATTGTGCAAGACATATTGCTAAGTTCTTTTATCAATTCTTTGAACCCATGTGTCAATTATTTCACTTTCTCTTGGGCTCCGTGGGATTGATGCTTTTCATTCAAGTAATGCGGTAAACCTTTTCTTGCGCAGATAATTTCCCCATTTTAGGGGTGCCGAAAACTGATGTCTGTTCTTCTGTATGTGTATGAGTTCTGATTTTGGCTTCCTGATATTTC
This sequence comes from Ara ararauna, assembly GCA_028858755.1. Lineage (NCBI taxonomy): Eukaryota > Metazoa > Chordata > Aves > Psittaciformes > Psittacidae > Ara > Ara ararauna. Next base: position 94,817,461 of record CM054410.1, read on the forward strand.
CATCCCTGCTGGATATTGTGAAGCTTTTTCTGCTACTTCTAGCTCCTTCCCTGACAGTTTGGATATCTTTTTCTGCTGTTATCATTAAACCACAAATGACACAGCTGCCAAACTATGAATAGATATATTGATTTCTTTTTACTTTGAACTTATCCCATACTGTCTTTGAACTTTTCATACTTTTCTTTGTCATACTTTTCTTTAAACCTGTCCTATACTGTCCAATTTATTTTTCTGAGTTGTTTAAGCATGATGTCGTGGTTATTTAAAGAACAGGCCATTCACATTTGCATGCATCGATTCAGAGCTCTGATGCACATGGCTCTGTGTCAGCCTGAATCCAAAGTCAGAGCAGATGCTAGAAACGAGCCTTTGTGGCCCTCACAAGTCTGCCAAAGACAGACAAATCTCTCTTGTGCACTTCAGAAACATGAGCAAACTGCTGCATGAATTCAACCATTTGAAGCAAAGCCCTTTAAGCAGCATAGACACATCTCCTGTTCTACAGAGATAAATAAGAAATCATCAGGGGAAATGTGTAATCTCAAGGTAAGACAGCATTTAAAGAGGACAAATTGCAGACAGACGGCTGCAGTGCAGATAGTGTGAGGGCAATCAGTAAAGACAAAATAATCAAACTTAACCCCAGAAGAATGAAGACCAAAAGAAAAAGCCTGTAGACGGCAGCCTGGGGAAGACATGAGGCAGCCAGGGTGGACTGAAACATATGTGTCAGCTCTTGGGACAGTGGAGAGTTTTCCATGCTGGCACAGTGGACCTAAAGGGTCCAGACTCTTCCCACTACCTTAGGTAAAACAAAAATAACACTGCCAATATTTTTATTTCCTCTGTGTTTCATAGTTATAGTTGCCACAAAATTAACTTTTAGAACATCAGGATGGGCAGTTTTATGAAATCCAAGCAACAATTTAGGTCCCAAACTTGAGTCAAACTGTGCTAGCCCAGAACTTCCAGGAAAGCTGGTCTGTATGGCGCTCTCAAGACAGGGGACATTCGTGGCTAAAAGCAGTACCATCTCATACATCAGCATGTCTTTTGATGGCTGGTGCCTCTGCAGGTATATGGCAATTTCAGTGCTGTTCTCACACAGGAGGATATGCCTACCATAACCTGCCATGCTGCAGCCCTGATAAATGTATTAAGGAGAAGTCCTGTCCTATTTTGGTTTCGAATCTCCTCTCCAGGATTCAGGAACAAGCATGAAACAGGAAGAAAACCTTCCCTGACGCTGCTCTGTAGCCTGGACTCTATGCAGACTTTTGGACCTCCACATGTACTGCAAATCAAAAAGATAAGGACTTTTTCTCCTTTTGTTGCTGTTATTGCTGCCAAGGAGAAAAAAAGTCTGTTTCCTCTACAGAGAATCACTCAATGGTTGAGGTTGGAAGGGACACCTGGAGGTCATCTTGTCCAACACCGCTGTTCAAGCAGGTTTGGCCAGGACCACATCAAAGTGTCTTTTGAATGTTGCCTTTTGTCCTATCACTGTCTCCTCTGCCAGGTACTGAGAACAGTCTGCTCTAACGGCAGACAGGTTTTTTCTCCTCATTTATTTTTCTCTTATCTTTGCCCACAGGAATTTTGAGGGAGTAAATATACCAACTTTGTTTGCTAATCCCTCTAGCCTCCTTTAATTACTTATTAATAAGAAGGCCGTTCTACTAGCCCTGTATTCTTCAGTGAATAAATGGACCATGACATCGTCTTGTAGGCACCAAGCATGGAAATAAATTTCTTAGTGTTTTTTCTCCTTAAGCCACCTGAAATACCTCAGGCCTGCAGCAGCCTCTCCCCAGGATTATGAGGGGCTGTCCACCCATGGTATGACTCTACAGATCCTTGTTTCCCAAAGTCACCTTCTCTTCCAGAGCCCCTAAGGACTGTTCCCCATCTCAGCCCTAGGAAAGACCAGTGGGAATGCAGCACTGGAGCACTCCTGGAGTAGGAAAGAAATCAGTTTATGTGCTCTAATAGCAACATATCCGATTTGGGGACCAGAGACATGATTTTGGATATGCCCTTCAAAGTAGCTGTAATTCGGCCAGAGTTAAAACCAGAGGCATATAGATGGCCACAGACATCTATAGATATCACACAGACTTTTGGAGAAAGGATGCACAAAGTACCAAGTACTTAAGCTGTGGGAACTATTTATGGTGACACATGCACTGAAATACCATTGCAGGCAACTTTCAGCATCTCAGTACAGCTGCTTTCCTTCTGAGTGAGATTACTATCTGCATTCTTTAGAGGACAGGACAACTGAGATGAATCGCTACAAAAGAATAGAATATCTTAAGTACCACTAGACATTTTGACCTTCATCTAACTGAATCACATATCAAGGACCTATTTCCAGTCTTTCCAGTGCTTGTTGAGGGTGATGGTGATAGGATCTGTTGAAACAAGGCAATGCAAGTCTTGAAAATAATGGAGGTGAGGATATGAACTTTAATGATAGAGGCCCTTGGATGCAATATCACACTTCCATTCCTCTTCTGAGTTACTATATTGAATATAACCACTCTTGTTAATTCTTCCTTCATTGGCAATAAATCAGCTTTTTAGCTTCTTTGCAACTACTAGTGAGTACTGATTTAGTTTTGTAACAGGTTTGAGTAGTTCAATCTATCTGTTTATTTTACTTGCGCTCTTCCCAGAATGCACACTGCCTCAGGGAGTGCTGAAAGACTGATGAAAGAAGAGATAACATTTTACTTCTAGTCACTGCGCCTAGATGACTAAAACCTAAGGCTTCTGGCAAAATTAATCTTGGCAACATTTTGACAATCCTTCTCACTTCCCAACAAGTCTTATCTGATGCTGCATAGATAAAAAATACAACAACAAAATAGCATACTTTTTGTTCAGTATTCCTCACTTCCACCATTTTCACATATGTATTATTTTAGTTACTATAAAAAGAAAAAAAAAAAGAAAAAAATCCAAACAACTCTAGTAACTAAAATATTTCCTACAGTTTGCGTATGAAAGAATACGTTACTATAGTATCCTGTCTTTCAAATAATTACATACAAACTTAGCTAGACTAATGAAATTGTGTCTATAAACACAAAACAGTTAGCAACAGAAAACAGTTTTGTTAGATGTTTTTAAACTATACCCTAAAAAAATCCTTTCAGTTAGAATGAGCTACTTATAATAATTGAGGAAATGAGCTTTCACATTTCTTCCTTTGAGCCTCACTACTCTAGATTACATCATAACAATCAATGTACATAAACACATCTACTCACTACAGGATGGCTTCCCTTGAGTTTAAGGGCTCAACCAGGTCTAGGTATAGGGGAAATGAGCTTTTTAATTTCTTCCTTTGGGCCCTACTTCTCTAAGTTGCATCATAATGAACAATGTACACAAATACATCTACTCACTACAGGATGGCTTCCCTTGAGTTTAACTGCTCAACCAGGTCTAGGTATAGGGGAAATAGTATTTTCAGTGGAATGAACTCTTGGAAAGACCAGTCTACAGGAATACAATTTTGTACTTACATATATGACTTATAACAGGAAGGTAACTTAGTGTTGTACATAGTACAATTAATTTAATAAATTATTACTCTATGATATACAACAATCATAAAAAAAATGAGACCAGAACACCAAATCAGATCTTTTGCACAGTACACATTTCAAATTTAATCAAATTTTTAGGGCTTTTTGTTTCCGCCCAAAGAAAGGATCTAACGTTGATTGCCAAATATCTGACAACACCAAGTTCTTCCAGTGATTACTCAACCTTTCAGTCAAAGAAATATTGTTTTTCCTCTGTAAATGTCAAGATACAAGTTACAGCTCTTGGATTATGTGTCTGATAGATTGAAGAGTCCTCTGTGACCAAATTCATGCTCCAGAATCAAATAGTTATTAATATACAGTAATCAATCATTCATTATTCAACATTCTAAAAAATATAAAAGTCAGTGCTTCCTGAGCATTTCCAGAGCAGACATGCATTCCAATCCCATGATTATAATTATGGCTTTTCTCAGTTGATAGCCTTCTTAGACTGATGGTAAACCTGGACAGAGTAGTCACAAACTACGTGTTGCATAACTGCCAAATACAGAAGGAATGGATATATGATATTCAAGATCCCTGTTGACACATTTTGGTATCTTACTCTTAAATCTGATCACAGTTTTTCATTGGGAGGTCACATTCAGCTGAATAGAACTAGAACACTCAAGTTCTTTTCTAGTATCAAAGACTTCTAAAATCAGGCTTCTAATCTTTTATATATGGTCTACATTCCTTTTACTTAATTCTAAAATTTGAAATCTAAGACACATATAGCTAGAAAGCTAGCCCTATACAAAGCAGATTACATCTACCGAGAGATAACTTACTATTGGTATTAATTGTATGTTTTATTCTAGTTCAGTGCTCCAGATCATAAAAATGATAATAATTATTCCATTGGTAACTGTTCTTTTGTGGGTCCTTCCACCTACTCCTTAACCCACTAATTTCCAGTTACTCAAACACCACCCTTGGGCTGTATTGAACACTGACTTCATCCTGAACACCAGAAGAGACTATGGGAGAGCATGAAAAAAAGCAAGTTAACTTAAGCAGATGGAAAACTTTTAATGCCATTCCAGAGCTATATTTAGATGAATAAGTGTAGAATTTTATCAAGCTATCATTAATTGTCAAAGTATCTCTACAAAAAAACCTCACAGAAATAAGAAATCAATGATTGTCATATTTCATAGTCAAACAGGTGATGTTACAGAAAAAGTGGTTTACTAAATAGAATTATTCTTATGCATAACTGTGTAAATAGCTTTGAATAGTGCAAGTCAGATGAAGTATTTTACAGGACAAGGAAGAAAACAGCAGCTAGCTTAACAAACGTAGCTTGTTCTCATACAAAGTCTTTTCTGCCATGCATCTCTTGCTTGCTGCAGGTTCTTTGAGATTTATGCTTCAGCTTCCCACCTAACTGTTCTAGGATCCCGTGATCCTATAAAGTTATCTCGGCTAGAATCCAGAAAGAAAGTGAAGATGCTGATTCAATAACTAAGTCTTATTTGTGAGCAGAGTACCTAGGCAGATGCTACTGAAAGTGTAAGTCTGAAGCAGAAATCATGGAAATATTCATGTTGGGACACAAAGAACTAACATATTAAAAAAATTAGTAACATGGTAATGGCATAGCTATTATGTGATTTCTATAATCTTTCTAGCTCCACACCCAGATTTCCCCCTTTTTCCTCTTATTTGCCCAGCCCTTTCTCTTAACCTATCTATCCATACCTCAATACTCAGTCTTGGCTATCTAGCGCATAAAAGAAATGTTTACTTCTGGTGTTTATAATGCTTCTAGCTGTCTGTAATAATAACAACGTTAATTATAAGTGATGAATCAGAGATTAGATGTTAGTCAGCAAATTTTCCTGCTATTTGCAGAGCAATATTGTCTAAAGTCTAACTTGCTCATTTCCTGCCTAGTGGTAATGAAGCATCTGAACCTTGGATGAACCTTAGGCTCAACTCCAAAGGGCCATTTGTAGAAGAACCCTATTCCCCTCTACATTAGAAATTTGCAGGCTGTAATATGTTAAAAATAAACCTTTTGAAACCAAGTATTCTCAAAACGTATTGAAAACGTAATTTTCTCTGAAGTATTTGAGTATATCTGTTCCATAAAAACAGGTTTTTTGTTTACTTGTTGGGAATTGACAGAAATCGTGCTTCTAAACCACAGCCTGAGGAGTCAATGTCATCTTTCTTTTTCTTACAGAATATAAAGCTCACAAAAAACAGTCTGGTTGGTTGTGGCTGTGTTAGGCAAATATACATGCTATGAATATGGCAACCAAAATTCCAAGAAATATCAAAACCTTTGCACTTCTACTACAAAAGTCATAACTTCATTACAGAAAGATGGCTCAATACAGCATGTGAGCAAATAATAGTCTATGACTTTCATGCTACACTACCTAACTTCTCTTTTGTGATATTATTTAAAAACATATTATCTCATAGGAAAGAGAAGCTGCTGCAAATGTGTTCAACAAGATACCCTTAAAATATTTCTGGTAAGGCTTTTTAATATGCATATATTGAAGGAAAAATTATTCCATATGTGTCTGAGATTTAGACATTTAACTATATTTTCTTTGAAATTAAAAGTCTAAAAATACTCAGCACATGAAGATATTTTGGTTTAGAATTTTCAGGCTGCCACACAAAATAAATCCTAAATATTTCTGAGATCTTAATTAAAATACAGATTAAAAAAAAAACCAGTCAAAGCTATCACAAAAGAAACCCAAAATATTACATCCTGAAAACAAGTAAAGTTTTGCTTCCCACAACACAGGCTGAATAATATGATAAATTGTACTCCATTTCAGAAATTATATTTATTTTAAATGAAATGTATAATATATAATGACATACTATATAGCTAGCAAAACATGTGATCTACTGTAGTTTCATATTCCTGTATGGATTACCTGTTCTCAATATGTCTGAAGAATTTTCTGCTTTCTTCTGCAACTTCGCCTTCATTTCTGTATGCCTAACTGCACATGAAACATATCTGTCCTTAGCAAGAAATATTTATGTTTACAGTTTGCAAAAATAACTTTATTTACAGTTAGTTAATGCTGAGTTCAAGGCCAGGTTGGACGGAGCCTTGGGTGGCATGGTTTAGTGGGAGGTGTCCCTGCCCATGGCAGGGGGTTTGGAACTAGATGACCTTAAGATCCTTTCCAACCCTAACTATTCTATGATTCTGTGATTCTATGATTGCCACAGAAGACCACTGACTATCTGCCCTAAAGATAGCTACAGTAAGACAGGATAGTTGGAGCAGTGATTGTAAGATTACAGTTCAAGTATTAATTTCAACCCAGTGTTACCTAAATTATTCCATACTTTGATGAGAGGATTAGAGACAAAAAAGTGATTATGTAGCAAAGGCTATAATGTTTTAAAGTTAAAACGAGATGTAAATAACTTAGCTTTCTGGATAACTGAACATAAGGAGAAAAATCAAAATGTTATGCTAGGTGGGAAGATGGTCTGAGCAGAAAGACGGTGTTATTGAACTGACACGTAAGTGTCAGGTGAGAATGCAGCAAAGAGCAGTTACTCTGACACACAAGGGTAAGAAGCCATTTAGTCTGACAGATCATACAGCAGCTTAGAAACCACTTACTGGTCTCACGTCTGCTATTTTAGGTACATTTTGCTTTTGTTTGCACTTCTTTCTCAAGCAGCTGTCCTCAAAAGTATTTGTTTAAAGGGAAATCAGCCAGCTAAGGGGTTTGGAGGCATAAAATTAACACATAAAGTTTCACACACCAGTAATGGCAATCATCAATCAAAAATATCAATTTCGTAATAAAATTGCCTTAGAGTAGGCTTATCACCAAGATAAGGTGGTTATTATGGATAGAAATAGAGAGAAAAAAAATTATAAAGTAATTGACATTTATGTTAAACATCTTTTTTCAAATTTACGCATGATGCTTCATTATAGAAAACCATTCCAAGGCAAATCAGCCCCTATAACTAAAATATTTAGCAGCTACAAAAAACTTAGTAAAGCCTCTCTTTATATATAAAAAATTAATAAACCTATCTTCCAGGAAACAGCCAAATACTCTAGTCCTGGCTGTCATTTTGTGTAGCAATATTGCTCCAGATGTCTTCTGCCAGCTTGATATGACAACTATTTCCGCTTCTAGAGAAACAAAAGAACAAATGTATGTGTTTGTCACATTTGTGTCCCTCGTGTAAGGGGTAAGGGTAGGGGCCACAGCACTTTGTTTAGTCTGTTGTCCGGGTGCTTTGAAACTCTTGTAAAAAATTGCAATTGTACTTTATTCTGTTCTAGAAAAACAAACAAGCAAGCAAACAAACAAAAACATCCTTATCTTCATCCAATTTAAATACAGCACAGGAATGAAAAACTAGCAGTCCTCAGATTTGTTCACATGAAATCCAAAGCATATTTACAACAAACCAATGGAAGGAGTCAATTAAAAAAGTACTAGGAAGACAATGTCTACATCTCCAGACAGGTGCATGAAAAAAAGTATGGACCAGCTTGAAACCACTATGAAGCACGTTTTCATGTTTTTAGCAGTATTTTGTAGTACTGGGAGGAGTCACTGCTACTCTAGTGGATCATGTTGCCATTTGAACGGCCTATGACATGCTGGAGAAATGGCCTGTTAGAAGCCTTGCAAATTTCAACAAAGGCAAGTGTAAAGTGCTGCACCAGTACTTCAGGCACAGATAGAAAACAGGAGTTGATGTTCTGGAAAGCAGCTTTGCAGAAAAAGACCCGGGAGTCTGAGTGGATGCCAAGGTGAAGATGAGCCAGCACTTTGATTTCAAGGATAATGGTATCCTGGACTCCATTAGGAGAGATGTTGTCAAAAGATTAAGGGGGGCAATTTCTTCTATCTCCTTAGCACTTGTGAAGCCAAATAGGGAGTACTATGTTCACATGGGAGCCCTCTGGCACAACAGAGAAATGGAAATAGTGAAGAAAGTCCAGAGAACAGAGGTTCATCCAAACAGAAGGAAGCCATTTTTTTAGTGTGAAGGTGATATAGCCCTGGCACAGGCTGCCCAGAAGGGTGGTGCAGGCCCCATCACTTGAGATCTCCGAAAACTCTCTGAACTTGGTCCTGGGAAACCAGATCTTGTTGACCTGCTTGAGCAGTGGCAGGGGCCAAGATGGCATGCAGGGGTGCCTTCCATCTTCATTCATTCTGTGATCACCAACTAACAAGGTACAGGTCCTTCTCCTCTGATAGCACTTGGAGGAACATAGAGTATACTGTTGACATTGAAGAGGTCACCATGACTCTCCCCACCTACATTTCTCTGTTGCCTATTGCTGTGCATTTGTGCTCATCCTTTCATCACAGGATCTGAGAAGCCTGAGGACTTCTCCCCCTACAAGATCACAAAAAGATGGCCAATGTCTTGTGAAGCGGAGTCTCTCTCCCTTTGGGCTCTTTGCCATCCCTTTTGGGTGACAGTCATAGGAGCAGGTTCCTGTGGCACCTATTTCATGAACATATATTCCATGAACAACAGGATTCCAGATGGGAGAAGACCTATGGGGAGTGACAAAGCTTCAAGGGGTGATAGAGCTCCAGGACCTTTAAATACTACCTTCTACCAGGTTCCTGTACTCAAAGCTTCTTGGGCATGAACCCCATCAAACACAGTGACAAGCATGGTCAGCACTGGTGGTGGAGGCTATGTCCGCATCAGCCTGCTAGCACTGCCATCCCTGCACATGCATCTGTCCTTTCAGGGAGCTTAATAACCATCCAGTTACTTTTCACAAGGTGTTTTTTCAAAACCTAACAACAACCCATTGTAGGGAATACTTTCCAACACTGTCTCAACAACACAGGAAAACCAGAGGGGAGAATTTCCTGGAGCACACAGTGATTTTATTTAATATAAATGCTGCTGCAGAGCACACCTCCCACTCTCCTAGCCTTCCGCTTCCAGGCACCAGGGTAGGGGTGTCAAAGCCTTGGTTGTGTCTCCTTCTGGTGCTGAGCAAGCCCATGCACCAATATTATTATTCTGTACAGGCTGCAGAATTTATATTCCTTTCTCAGCTATCTTTTAGTTATGTCTGGATGAACATGGTCATAGAATGAGACAAGTGCACCCATCTGCCTTCGACACTACAGTTCCTTTATTGTTGTTTTTTTTTTTCTTCTTTAAACATGAGATTTCATGCTCAGAAAGTGAATGAGCTGAGAAATGCTTTAACTTTTGTTATTGGATAAAAACAATAGAGGTTCTGTCCATGGGCTTGCATATATATATACATATATATACACATGTATATACACATATCATGACACATGAAAGAAACACTGCAATGTAGTACTTTTAAGATATTATCCAAATAGAATGACTTGTGTGTTAGTCTGTCTTTTTCATCTGCTATGAAAAGATGATATTGAGATTATGATTTTTTGCTTGACCTGTTCACTAAAAAGTCAAAAATCATTATCCAAATTCCAAGGAGATTCTGCAGAGGATTTCCCATTTATATCAGCAAATGGTAAATCTAATTGTAAATTTGGCAACTACTTTCAAATAATACCTTATAAACGCTTCTGAGCTTTCTTTCCCCTAGCTGAGAAATCAAATCGAAGTAGACTGGCTGTCAGAGAGAAATCTACTGGGCCAAGTTCATATGTCCTGCAATTCCAGTTTATGCCTGCACTATATTCAGAAGGATCTTGACTCAAATTTGATGAAATGTTGATTGTTGATAAACCAGTAAGAAAATTTATATACTTTACAGTAGCTTGAAGATTTTTATTTTTATGCAATATAAGTGCAACTGTGCTATCATAGCCTTGGTCTCTGCTTGTGAATTTCCAGTATTTTACAACTTAGAACATATAAATTAGCTTTACTCTAGATTAGCTGTTCTACCTAATACCAACAGTATGTTTATTTACCCACAGATTTTTAACCTTGACATGACAGATATAGTTTAGAAACAAACCACACAAGAAAGATCACTGTTCACTTGAGAACTTAGAGAAAATATCAATCAGTAGAAAAATTACCTGAGGTAATGACATTTTGTTGCAAATGCCTTTCTGGATAGAGATAAAGCAAGAATCTGAGGCATTTATCAGAGTTGTGATTGCATTGACAGCTTAAAATGCAGGAATCTCCCACAGGAGATCCTTCAGTTACTTTTATCTCGTCTCCCACATTCAGTTCATGCCTCACAAGAAGCAGCAGATCTTTAGGAAGCACCAACACTCTTCCTAGTATGAACACATTTATTATCCACATTACATATTATCCACAGAGAGGATTACTATTCCCCAGAATTTCTGCTGTAAGATTAAGTAACTTTCTCAGGATAACTGCACCCCAGAGAAGAGTTTACAGCTTTTACTCTCAAACATTTCCATTAGGAAAACCAGTGGCTATTCCATAACTTCCTTCTGAGAGCCACTGAAATTCATGGTTAGACACCTAAGGAGACAATGTGTTTAAAGTGACCTCCAGGATTCCCAAAACAGCCAGCATAAAGCATGCACAAGCAACTATAGATGTTTTCACAAATTTGAAGGTCATGCTTTGAGATCACTAATCAGCACTCTTTGTATTAATAGGAGTCCACAAAAGATATAGATTCCCAGTTATATCCCATCTGTAGTTCCATGGCCTCCCTATTGATTCCTAACTGGTGAATGTCTGTTACTTCCATGGGTAATGGAGTGAATGCTCCAATCAACAGATAAGAATATGAAAAGAAGGAACTTCTGGCAGTGGGGTATTGCTGGAGATGCCACCCAGGCGTCATGTCAAGGTAAGTTATCGGGCTATGACGCATCTTCCTTATGAAATACAGGGAGATGACGCATGAGCTGGGTGCTTGACTGCATAGCATTGTCAAGATTTGAACCAGTTTGTCCTGCCCAGAAACAGACAACTAAGCCCTTAGAAAACTTTTAACAGAAAGTTCCAACTCCAGATGCTTCCTGGGCTAGATTCAAGTTGAAAGTAGCTCAGAAGATCTGTAATTTGGGCTGTGGTGCCCCCAAGTCTCATGTGTTAAGTGTCCAAGTCTTTCAGTCATATTGAATGGTTTTAGTAGTGTGCCTGGCTATCTGGTGTCTCCAATGAACGCAAGTTGACCTTGAAAGAGATATTTACTGGAATTTTTTTTTTTTTTTTTTTTTTTTTTTGCGTGACTGAAAACTTGGAATGCAGCTCGTAACAGTACAGTACACTTGCAACAAGTTTAGACAGTCTAAAGCTCCTACAGCTGAATTCATGATTTCCTAAAAACAACAAAAAGAGCAAGAACAACATTAACGAAGATATTAGCCTTATTTTGACAAAACCATTTGTTGTAAGAGACAACTTGCTGGCTATTTACATTTAGCTGAGGAGCCTTGGTTTGGATTTACATTATGTATCATGTGATCCCTTTATTTCTTCATCCTTTGTGCTCTTATTCCACTAAGAAATACTAAGGAAACCACTTTCTACTTCCTTTCAGAAGTAGCTTATTATCATTAGTTATAAAGTTGAATACTAATAATGAAGTTTAAAAAAAAAATGTAAATTTACAATAACATAGTAAACAGAAGTCCTGTCATCCTATTAACAAACCAAAAGGCAAAGAAGTCAAGAATATTAATAAATGAGGCAAATATTTGGGTTACTTTGGACATACAAAATAATTTTCACATCTTTCAACTGAATTGCAGGTGACCTAGAAAAGTATACTCAAAGCTTTCTAAACCCAGATATTATGTTCACACTTAATTAATCTGCGGGTTTCATCATCATTTTGTTTGTTCAAGCAGGCTGATATTGCATTGCAGTTATGATATCCTGCTTATCTTAGTAAATTGAACAATTGCATAACTTCGAAAAGCCGTACACTAACTAAAAGTAAAAACTTGTATTGCTGGCTTGTACAACATTTGTTGATTTAACCTTGCTACAGAAATCTGCCATGTAGTCTTCCCAGGGCCTTTAAAAAAAAAAAAAAAAAACCAAAACCAAACAAACTTTGTGCATATAACTTGTTCACAAAATTCAATGGTAGAAACTTTCTCAACTTTAATAAAAACAAAGCTAAACCAAATATTAGGCCTATATTTACCATGACAGAAAATGTGAGAGTGGTATGTATCTAAAAAAAAAAAAAAAAAAGAAAAGAAAAACAAAAGGTTGGCTGGGAACTTCTTAATGGCAAAAAGAATGAAGGTTTAGAAGAGATTGTGTGGGAGCTTATAAGGGAATCTTTGGAGGCCTAATAATTTTGATACAGTTGATCCTCCCTTGTGTCAGGGTGATAATTAAATGAAGTCTTGAGGTCCTTTCTAGCCTTCTTTCCTGTGATTAGCATCTTTTCACTAAAAATTCCCATTTTTAAGGACCACGCAACACAATATTTGTAGCACGTCCCTTTCATACAGATTTTGCAAGAGGGTATCTGTAAATCATAGAATCATAGAATCATAAAATAGGTCGGAAAGGAACTTAAGATCATCTAGTTCCAAACCCCCTGCCATGAGCAGGGATACCTCACACTAGACCATGTCACCCAAGGCTCTGTCCAGCCTGGCCTTAACTCTGCTAAGGATGAAGCATTTCCCATGTCGTTGGACAATCCATTCCAGTGCCTCACCACCCTCACAGTAATGAACTTCTTCCTCATATCTAACCTAAACTTCTCCTGTTTAAGTCTGAACCCATTTCCACTTGTCCTACCCTTAACATCCCTGAAGAAGAGACCCTCTCCACCATCCTTGTAGGCCCCTTTCAGTTACTGGAATGCTGTTATGAGGTCTCCATGCTGCTTCTCTTCTCCAGGCTGAACAGCCCCAGCTTTCTCAGCCTGTCTACATAAGGGAGGTGCTCCAGCTCCCTTATCACTTTCATGGCCACCATCTGGACTTGCTCCAACAGTTTTGTGTCCTTCTTATGTTGAGGACACCATAGCTGTACACAGTACTCCAAATATTGAAGTTTATAATACCTGAGGAATAGAAGCTTAATTCACTCTTATATAAATATTTTTCTCTCTTACACAGGGAAAGAAAAGAATTCTGAAGCCTAACAAGAGGGTTTTTTAGGTATCATAATTTAGTCTGTTATTTATCAGACCCACAGTTTTATTGAACCTCAATTTTGATGTAAACTGTCACTTCAGAATGCGTGTTCTAAGAACTGAGTACTCATATACTTCAGAACATATGTACTTCAGAACTCACACTGTGAGGCTGATGACACACTGAACAGGTTGCTCAGAGAAACTGTGACTGTCCCCTCCCTGTCAGTGTTCAAGGCCAGGCTGGAAGTGGCTTGGAGCAACTTGGTCTAGTGGAAAGTGTTCCTGCCTGTGGCAGGCTTTAAGTTTTAAGGTTTCTCCCAATCCAAACCATTCTTTGTTTCTATGATTCTACGTATCAGGCAATCTTTCTTCTCTCTTACTGTAACTTTGTTTTGGTTCCTTGAAAGCATTAAAGCACAAGGACAGTAGAAATATTTCGTGTCAATATCATAACAGTAATTTCGTAACACAAGTAGAATGGGACCAATAGCAATCAAAATCAACATCTAAGTAATTTCTGGACTCTTACATACAATATTTTAAGAAACAATGCAAATCTATCAAGCACCAGAAAAGATACTTGTTTTCACTTTAAGCTAATAAACTGAAAGTTTCCAAAAGTTAATCACAAGAAAATTCTAAAACCGGATTATCATTAGCGAAAGAGTAGAAGGACGTAATTTGATATGAATTATTATTTGCCTACTGCTTTCTTTCTTACCTGGATTCTCAAGTGAGTGTACAGATAAGCTACCACATAGAACTGCCCTGAATTCTGTATACAAGAATCTATCTTCATTTAATTTAGCAGTTTTAAGGATGTTGTTAAAGTTTTGTTCCAATTTTGGAGAGTGGGAAAACCTGGCAAAATTATCCTGGGAACCAACTGCAAGTAATCTGTTCTCTGGGGATAGATATTCTTGGTTTGACCCCAGTTTTTGAACAACTAGCAGTTGCATTTTCCAAGAAATGAGAAATAGCCATGCATTTCTTAAAGTTTTTTTATTCCATGTCTACTTGCACTTTTGCTAAGAATGGACGTAATTCTGAGCTTGGGATATACTTCAAATAGTGTGTGGTTCCCATTCACATTTATGATACTTTCGATGCAAGCCTATTACCATTGCTCAACAATAAACCTATTTTCCCAATATTAAAAATAGGAAAGAATGCATTGTCTGTAAAAATTCATCATAGCTTATCAAATGAAAATATTTTAAAATACTTGATTTCACTTTCTGCTGCGCTGCCCTGGCCTAGAATCTCACTTGAACTTGTCTAAAAACACACTTCAGTGCCATAAGCAATTTTTGAAAAAAATATACAAAGTTATTATTTATGGTAAGCAACTTGCTCTGCAGATTCTAGTTGGCCGTCATTGCAGATCTCAATGAAATTTCAAGCCCAGACATGCCACTTGATTCTACAATAAACAGAGGACCCTTAAAACTGAGAAGATGAGTCTCTTAAAATTACATCTCCAAAGAATGTTTTGCAAATCTACTAATAGGAGAATATGTTTGTCAAACATTGATCTGTGCACATACACACAGAAATTCAAATAAACTTTGACAGCCTTCATTTTCTTTATTTTAAAGGATAGGAAATTTCTAATCAAGACAATATTTTTGATTGTTTAAAGTCTGAGACTACTCTGTACAGTCCTTAAATTTTTGTATCTGTATCTCTGGGTGGCTTTGGATACTCCTGGTCACACCCCATAATTGATTTAACGGAAGTGATTTGGCTTTGGCTGTCAAGTTTTATGCAAAACCAATCCTCTCCAATGGACATTGAGGCTATTGGAAGTTACCAATGTTGGCCTGCTTTTTATGCTCCCATTCTGAGAAGTTCAAATATGAACTGACAAGCTTCCTAGCAATATGTGGTTTTGGGGACAGAGATACAAGAAAGCCAATTTTCTCAAAGCACTCTTCCTTTCAATGCTATTGCATAATTTTCTTTTTTCTCAGGGAAAGGCAAACAGGGGAAAAGTTGATCAGTTGTTTCCATGCTTACAAGAAAAATGAAGAGCTATTAATCTCCAAACCTCACGCAAGAGAAATTGCTGTGAACAGAGGTGTCACTTCAGTAATCTTTCATTATTACCTACTATTTCAGTTAAACAGAAAGAGTAAAAGGGTATCCCCCATGACTAACTTCATGTAGCCACTTGATGCATTTTCCACCTTACAGCCTGGACTTCTTCCTACGGCTGATTCCATACTACCTTTTAATGACCATTTCCTGGTGAGGGACAACATCAGGTTCTCCCTTTGTCACTAGTTAGATCAGTAGATGGAATTTATTTTAACTGAATCAAGATGAAGAAAAGAATATCTTGCCATGTTCATCATACCACCCACTAAGTTCAACAGAAGTTAACCACCTAAATAACATTGACATCTTGCCTTGCCTATTTCAAAAGTCTAGATGTAAAGCAGAAACTCGTGGATATGCACACAGAATCATAGAAACACTTGTTGTAAGGGACCTTTGGAAGCCATGCAGGACAGCTACTTTGAAGTCTTGGCTGCATCAAAAGAAGTGTGACCAGGAGGTTGAAGTAGGTAATCCTGCTTCTCTACACTGCTCTCCTGAGACCTCATTTGGAGTACTACGTGCAGTTCTGGTGTCCTGAATATAAGAAGAACATGCAGCTGCTGGAGCAAGTCCAGCTGATGGCCATGAAAGTGATAAGGGAGCTGGAGCACCTCCCTTATGTAGACAGGCTGAGAAAGCTGGGGCTGTTCAGCCTGGAGAAGAGAAGCAGCATGGAGACCTCATAACAGCATTCCAGTAACTGAAAGGGGCCTACAAGGATGGTGGAGAGGGTCTCTTCTTCAGGGATGTTAAGGGTAGGACAAGTGGAAATGGGTTCAGACTTAAACAGGAGAAGTTTGGGTTAGATATAAGGAAGAAGTTCATTACTGTGAGGGTGGTGAGGCACTGGAATGGATTGCCCGACAACATGGGAAATGCTTCATCCCTGGCAGCGTTAAGGCCAGGCTGGACAGAGCCTTGGGTGATATGGTCTAGTGTGAGGTACCCCTGCTCATGGCAGGGGGGTTGGAACTAGATGATCTTAAGTTCCTTTCCAACCCCAACTATTCTATGATTCTATGATCCTATAAGTCAGTCTGTGAAAAAGACCAACTTGGTGGGGTTCCAGATTTAGGTACAAAACCAAGACAGACCCAAGAACAGAATTTCCAGAACCCTGTGCACAATTCATTCCACAGCGGCACCACCTTCCCTTTTTCTAATGGCCAGTCTTCCAGACAGCAATGTATAGCCACTGTCCCTTGCTATTCTGCCTACCCCTTCTTCAAAAGTCCAGCTGCATTCTCTTCATGACACTTCCTCAACTTGCTGTTGTCTGCCATAAGATTGCCCCTTAGCCTCCTACTTGCTGAAGTATAACAAAGCCCAGCACTCGCAAACTGCCTCCACAGGTGATGTTCTTTTCCTGGCACGCTGTCTTCTGCATAAACAAACACTAATGCTACTTCCTTGTTACTTAGTTACATGCAGAACTTCTCATTTTGAACTATTTTATAAGTTAGTTTCGTATAGCTGGCAAAAACCAGATTGCAAAGCTCAGCTCTGAAAATTTAAAGTGACATAATAAAATGCCCTTGTAAATGATCCAAACATCTGTTTTGCTGAGCCATTAAGATACATTAGAAATGACAGGATGAAACTACCAGCAGTCCTGGGAGGCAGTGGTGGGCAGGGTTTACAAGCAAAGAGACTAAGATGATGTAAGTGGAAGGGAACATTTAATCAAAACAAGGCTTAAGTGGAGTCACCTCAAACATTTGCTTGTAAACAAGGAAAATCCTGCAAGACATCATTACAGGGAAAACCCCAGGCCTTTTTTTGGAAATTGGCATACTTGGGTGTCTTTCTGAAAAATGTGTACACTAATGCATGCAGTTTGGAGAATAAGCACAAGAAATTAGAGGTCTGTGAGCTATTGCAGACATGATAGCATATCTTTCATGACCAGAGTGCTGCAATAGTGAGATTCAGGCTCTAGGATGGACAGGCTGGAAAAGTGGAGTGGGGGATTTGCCCTTTATGTGAGAGAGTAGCAGGAGTGCATGGAGCTCTGGGTGGGAATGGCTAACCCATCTGAGAGCTTATGGAGTAAGGATTAAAAGAGCAGACAAATAGATGTAATATACACACGTCTGCTATAGGCTGGCTGATCAGGAAAATCAAGTGGATCATTCTACAGATAGCTAGAAGTTGCCTCACATTCACTGGCCCTGCTCCTCATACTTCAACCACAGTCCAGGAAGTCAGGAAGAAAAGCCAAGAGGCCTGCATGGATGAACAGATTGCTCCTAGCAAAAAATCAGACACAATAAATAAGTGTACAGAAAGCAGAAGCAGAGACACATAACCTGGAAGGAATAAAGAGACATGTCTGAGAGTGCAGAGATAGAGTTAAGAAAGCCAAAGCTCACCTGGAGTTGAATCTGGTTGGTGATGTCAAGGTCAAGAAAGGTTTCCTTACATACTTATGCAGCAAAAGGAAGATTAGAAAACTGTGGGCTTGCTGCTGAATGGAACCATGTTCATTGGTAACACTGGACACTGAAAAGATTAAGGTATTAGGTGTCTTTTTCACCTCAGTTTTTACGAATAAGACCAGTTTTCAGAAGTCTAAAGCTCTGGGCACCAGGGAAAGTCTAAAGCAAGGAAGATTTCCCCGTGGTGGAAGTTAGGTAATACTTAAGGAAAACGGACATAAGGAGGTCTGTGAGCCTTGATGGGATGCATCCATGACCGCTGAGAGAGCTGACTGAAGTCCCTGTGAGGAAACTTTTATCTTTGAATGATCACTGCATCTGGGAGAAGTACCTGATGACTAGAGGAAAACAAGTGTCACTCATATCTTCAAAGAGGACAGAAAGGAGAAAACTAGAGGCCAGTAAGCCTGACCTCAATCCCTATGGGCATGGTGGAGCAGCTAATTCTGGGAGCCAATTTCAGGCACATGGAGGACAAGAAAGGGATTGGGAGTAGTCAGCATGGATTCAGAACTACTAAGATGATGAAGAGACTGGAACATCTCCCGCAGGAGGAAAGGCTGAGGGAGCTGGGATTGTTTAGCCTAGAGAAGACTCAGGGAGATCTCAGCAAGTTGTACAAATTGTCTGCAGAGATGCTGTAAAAAAGACAGAACCAGACTCTTCCCAGTGGAGCCCAGTAAAGCAACAGAAGACAATAGGGACAAGCTGAAACACAGGAGGTTCCTGCTGTACATAAAGAAAAGGATTTTTTTATTGTTAGATTGACAAAACATGGAATAGGTTGCCTAGAGGAATGTTGGAATCTCTGGAGTTCTTCAAAAAACATCTGGATATAGTCCTGGGCAAACTGCTCTAGATGATCTGCTTGAGCAGGGGCACTTGACCAAGCTGACCTCCAGACTTCCCATCCAACCTCAGCCATTGTGTCACTACATTACACACTGAATCTACCTTTAGTAGTGGACAGCAAATCCAGTCAGTAAATCCAGGATCTGTAATTTTCAGTGAAAAAAAGCGGTCCAGAATGAATTAGAGACCTCTCAGAAATGGTACGCAGATAAAAAACTAATATTGAGATGAAAACTTGCTTTGAAGGTCACAAAAATATGAGTGCAAGAAGTTTCAAATAATCCTTTTTGCACTCCAATTTGCAGTTCATGAGGAAAATACTTTGTTGGAGAGTTTTTAAAGCATTCTTCCTTTGCGTTCTGCCCTAAGCTTCAGCACCCAGATTTTGTTTGCATGTACTGAATTTTCTGCAAATCACACCTAAAGATCACTGTCTTTAACCTGTTTCTATCTTGGTTTCATCCACCTTGTTTCAACAGTTTTTCTCCAGTCCTCATCTCCCACTCCACTCCGAAATAGTTATCTTACACTTTGCTAATGTTGTACCAGCATCACATAGAGAAACAGTAGAGGTGAACTTCTGCTGTGTGGGCATATATTTTCTAGGTATACAGAGCAGTTTTGTGAAACATTGCGTGCCCAGAGAGTGTATGCAGTCAAAACTGTGACAGACTATCATTGAAGTTGATTTTAGCTGCCCTGTTCCAAGAATCCAAATTTCTGCACAAGTAGATTCAGAGTTTCCAAAACATTATGCCAGAATTTTTCATGGGGACAGGAAGCAGCACTTTCCTGACAGAAAGGCCACAGCACTGACCAAATTTCAACTCCTTCCTTGCTCCAAAGCATGGACAATACACAGTTAGTCAAAGAAAAGGTTGCCAGGGTTGTTTTAACATTGCAACATAATGTATTTTCTCCAGCATCTTCTTGGAAATGGCAAAACTGTTCTGGCTGACAGTTTCTGAAAAAAAAAAAAAAAAAAAAAGACCAGTATCATCCAATGGTAAATTTTAGCCTAAAAGGTTAATATTTGACCAAGTTGCAAGTAAGCTAGGATGAGCATATGGTAATAGAGATGTTTGATGAATCTCAATAATAATCAATGCTGCCAATACCAGCAAAACACAGTTCCATAAGAAGGTCAGGGAACAAATGATCACCAATAACACTGAGGAACTCCAGCCAAGACGCCAAGTTGAGCAGTAGTGGAAACAGACATGAACCCTTAAATTTGAAACAAGCCATAGAACTGGTCAGTTTTAAGGATCTTTCCTGTCCTTGTGTTAGTCTATATAATGCTTTACCTGCACTACTATATATACATAAATATATCTAATGTATATATACATACACATTAAATTATCAGCTGACACTTATTTCCAAAACATGCAGGTATTTCTGTCCTGACGCAGTTATCACTAAACTGAGCTGAATTAAAAAAAAATCCAGATTTAGCAACTATGGGACATGGAGTCAACATAGCAGAAATGTTGTTGGTGTTTGCATTTGTAACTATAGATGATTATTTAATACCAATACACTAAAAACTTTGCTCAAAGTCATAAGGTGCTCGGGCAACAAATAACACTTATCTTACTTTATTAACAATTTGTAAAGGAACAAATAAACAAAAAAGTGTCCTGCAAGTGTGAGTTTTGGTGCATCAGGTATTAACACTGCATAGTTAAAAGTGAAATTACAGTGAAGAAAAATATGTATTTTATTTTAAAAAGGAAACCACAAAATAGCTTTTTGGGAATACTAAACTGTGAAAACTAGGGCTAAAGAATTTTATGGGTTATTGTGGCATAGGCTTCTCAGGCAATCATACCTCATCTAAATTCCTCAACTTGTGATGAATAAGACGAATAATACAAATTTAATTAGAACCAACATAATATCATAAATCATTATATCATTAGTTCTTAGTAATTTTCAATGGAAACCATAAATAAGATGCTGTACAATTTAGGGTCTGAGCCATCAATATCTGAGCATATGATCCTCCCTCCCCTCTACTCCCAAAAGTCTGCACTTAAATTTCACGTTTTAAGGTCTGTGAGAATGACAGGATGGGAGTATATGTTTCTGCTATGCAAGAGGACGGATTGCTAGACCTAATTGTCCTTTTCTGCTGCTGGATGTATTCCTTTAGAGATTTATCAGGAAGAAAGCACGATTTATAAGCCTATATCCTAGGTGTGGAGCTCAAAGGGAGACTCTCAAGTGGTGCAGAAGGTAAATGTTAGGAATACCGTACCTGCTGCACACATGTAATGCAACTAATCACTGCTTAGACACTATTCCAGATGTATGTAACTGCAGGACTTTTAGTCTGCTGCTAGCTCACTTTGGACTACTGTCAGAGAAGTCCATCTTCAGGGATTACTGTGCCATGAGCAGTGTTACTGCATATGCATAGCATTCTTGGACAGCCAACTATTCAGTGCATAGCATGACATTAAACTGGGTACAGCACTCACCACCCACGTGCAACACGACAGGTTCTGCAATCATGTATACAGAAAGAGTGGAGATGGTGTGCAGATTCTCTGGTGTTAAAGCAGTAAATCCAGTTTTTTGGACCTGTGTATAGCCGGGTGCTGTTGCCAAGACCTCTCAGTCTCTTCATTAAAAGCTGATCTGATGATACTGAAAGGCATAAAGGATATGGATAAATGAAGGCCAGGACAACTGGCCTTCATTTATAAACATTAAATAGTCAAAAAAACCCAAACCCTAGGCTGGGAAGGCTAAATATATGGCTGAACTTCGGTGACTAAATTCCTGTTTGAATCATAGAATCATAGAATAGTTAGGGTTGGAAAGGACCTGAAGATCATCTAGCAGGCTCAAAATCAACTTAACTTCATAGAGAAAGATTTCCTTGCTAAAACCCTGACATAATCCAGGTAAAAAGGGAGGCTTGAGGTCATCTCATCCAATGCCTTTCTCAAACTAGTCCCAGCTTCTAAGTTAGATGAGGTTGCTCTTAATCTTGTTGGTTTCCAAGAATGTCCAAAGCTGAGCTTCCCACAGCATCTGTGGGAACCTTTCCAGGACTTAGCCACCCTTGGAAGGATTTTTTCTACATCCATATAAGAAGCCCTTGCTTCAATTTGTGACTGTTACTTCTTGTCCTATAGCTGCGTACCTCTAAGCAGATTTGGCTCCCTACAACCAAGTAATTGAAAAGAGCAGTTAGCTCCAATTCCCCTGACAAAGCTCTCTGTCTTCCAGGCTAAATAAACCTTGTTCCCTCAACTTCTCCTTGTACATCATGCTCCAAGCAATGGTGACCATCTGCTATACTTTCCCCAGATTGTCAACAACTTTCTCATGCTGATGACCCAAACTGGGCAAGTATCCCAAATGTGGTTTCAAGACTGCTGAATAAAGAGGAGCAATCACCCTACAAGCTGCTGCCTACACTCTTGCTAAGACACTCAAATAAGAAATTAGCCTTTGCAGCTGAAAAGACACGTTGGCGAGCCACATTCCTCCAATTTCTGCTGCCATATGGTGCACACACTACAAAGTAAGAACAATTTCAGAGCAGATAGGAATCTAGCTTAAACTTAAATTTTGACACAATTAGAGAAAATAAGAATTCATCTGCTTATCTTGCACTGGAAGAGTTGATCTGTCAGGCTTGTTTGATGCAACACAACATAAACAGTTGGATAAGAATGAATTCACCCCTGTGTGTATATAATAACCTAGTGGTTAAGTGACTCAAGCGCGTGTGCTTTGGAGACTCAGGTTCGTCTCCTTCATTTATATCAGGGGTTTTGAACTCGTGTACCTTGAAAAGGCAGCTCCCTTGCCTTTCTCAGGCTAGGGCCTTAACAGAGGAACAAGCATTAAATAATATGCCTTAAATGAGATCTTTGATTAAGTAGGAAATTAAACAAAGGACTCATGTCAGGTGATCCTCGATCTGTAGTCTCTGTAGTTGCTCCCATTTCCTCAGTCAAATGAAAATATAATTGATCAGTGAGAAATCTCCACCAGAACTTGCTGGGAAGTAAAAGTGTTTATAAATCTTTCCTTTTCCACACTCTGGCTTGAAAGTCGAGAATATAAGTCTCCCATGTTTAAAGTGATTATATTTATCATCAATTTAAGCATGCCATACCCAACCCTGACTTGGGATGGCGGGCAGGGACATGAATGGACAGGCTGTGAGTACATAAAACCCTAAAATCCCCAGCATTGCTTTATTTCATAGGGAAAAATGTGTATGTGGAAAGAAGAATTTGAAGAAATATTAAATACTTTGAAAAGGAAGTTATTATTTGAGCAAAGTAAAAAAGCAAAATAAATTCTAGTTCTTTAAACTTTTTTGTTCACCAAATGTGTAAGAAAAGCTGATAGAGTGGAACTGGAGTTGGAAAATATTCATAAATCTCCTAATTTCATTTACTTCCCTTTTTAAATTCTGACCAGAATCCCAGAATTAACTTTGGCTACAATATGATCAATACAAGTGGGATTTGAATGCAAGGTTTTGTCCAAAGAAACAACAGAAATCTTTCATATATTCTGATAATGCTTCAGGTCATCTCAGTGGAAAATTACCAAGTTTGAAGTAAGCAAACAAAGAGGAACTAAGAATTGAAGTATGAATTAGAATACAGGAAGGGAACTGCAGCAAAGAACAGCAGAAGAAAGCTTTTATCTCAAGTGTTTAACTTTGTGTAGATTACTCAGAAAATGTCCTGGAACTCCATCTGTGTGTCAGTTCCTCCTATGGAGTCTAATCTAAACTAATGAAGGCAACAGATATTTATCTTGGCAGCACACGCTCCTTGTCATTAGGTCCCACTCCAGTGATAATTATTTGATAGAGGCAGAGGAGGGCTCCCACGCCCGCTGAGCACTTGCAACCTCAGCTGAAGTCAGCAGAACATTGCAGAGGTGCTCCTAATCTAACTTAGTCCTTTCGCCTACCTGTAGACAGAAGAGAGGACTCCCTCCAAACTGTTCGCACCTTCAGTCTTTATACTTAGCCTACAAAACATACAATAGACAAGGCAACAGCAACACTTATATTTGAATATCACTTACCACTCGTGCTGTGCATAATAATGTAAAGGCTTATAAAAACTATAGCTATAGAAATGTTCTCTACAGTGTTTGCTGAATAACTAGTACTATTAGTAGAATCATAGAATCATAGAATAGTTAGGGTTGGAAAGGACCTTAAGATCATCTAGTTCCAACCCCCCTGCCAGGGGCAGGGACACCTCACACTAAACCATGCCACCCAAGGCTCTGTCCAACCCGGCCTTGAACGTCACCAGCAATGGAACATTCACAACTTCCCTGGGCAGCCCATTCCAGTGCCTCACCACCCTTACAGGAAAGAACTTCCTCCTTATATCCAATCTAAACTTCCCCCCGTTTAAGTTTGAACCCATTACCCCTTCTTCTCTCACTACAGTCCCTAATGAAGTGTGCCTCCCCAGCATCCTTATAGGCCCCCTTCAGATACTGGAAGGCTGCTATGAGGTCTTCACACAGCCTTCTCTTCCCCAGGCTCAACAGCCCCAACTTTCTCATCCTATCTTCATACGGGAGGTTCTCCAGTCCCCTCATCATCCTCGTGGCCCTCCTCTGGACTTGTTCCAACAGTTCCATGTCCTTTTTATGTTGAGGATACTACAACTATACACAATAGTAAAAGTGAGGTCTCACAAGAGCAGAGTAGAGGGGCAGGATCACCTCTGTTGACCTGCTGGCCATGCTCCTTTTGATGCAGCCCATGATACGGTTGGCTTTCTGGGCTGCAAGTGCACACTGCCAGCTCATGTTCATTTTCTCATCAACCAACACCCCCAAGTCCTTCTCCACAGGGCTGATCTGAATCTCTTCTCTAAATTCTGAATTCTGTTCTCTAGTACTAGTCCTAACAATAGCTGTGCAACTGATGTGAAAAAGATTATTACTTACATATGGTAATCCTAACTGAAGAGATACAAAAAGCTTTCAGAAACTGCAAGTAAGATTCCCCAGGCATTTCTCTGACTTCTGTCTCTCATTCTGGGATTTTCACCTGAAGTGAAAGTAAGGTGAAGGTACCTGAGTGAGGTAAAGGTGCTCTGCTGGACCGACATTGCATAGTTATTGGCTTCCTATTTCCCCCACCCTCCTAAGGGTTTGCTACCAGTGCTATGTTTAACAAAGCTTTCAGGAGATTCAATCTAGATACTCCTCCAGACTGTCCTCTAATTTTCAGTAGATTGTCTAAATACTAGACCCTCGCAGTACTGCCAGTTTGTATCAATCCCCTAAACATTAAGTCATAGACAAATTGCCTGTCATCTGGGCTAATGGCAATTATTCTATGCAAAAAAGAGGCTAATGGCAATTATTCTATGCAAAAAAGAGAATGCTTCAGCAAGAAGATCTAAAAAAATGACAGAATGAGCTGCTCATTAGGAAATTCAAGCAAAACAGCAGCTATTATCTCCCAGAAGACATACCAGCTCCTTTTCTATCTGACAGAGGCAGTTGCTAGCTGCGGAAGGGTCAACATGTTTCCTGCACACCGAAGTAAATGCAAAAGTTCCCCTGAAGCTAAGCACTAAGCTTAGTTCATGAGTAGTTCAGCATTTTATACATACCTCATTTAGATAGCTCTCTACACACTGAATGGATCTTAAAGAGTTAAGACCTTTTCATGTGCTGAAGATGAACAGGGCAAAGCTCACCCTGTGGGCTCCTTAGGTAGCAGGAATTGTGAGAGCTGAACCAAGTCCTTTTTTGTATGTGTCCTCTCCAGCTGCCTACTTGAGAAAAGAATCTGCCAATGGCAACTCTGCTCATCATGAACGCTAAAATTGTCAAGGACCATAGAGGTCTCATAAGAGAAAATCAATCTGCATTTGGCCTGGTCAGAAAATGTTCCACTAAAAGGCAATTAACAGTGAAATTGGCAGCCACTGTGACAAGATGAAAGATATGGAAAAAGAGCTATATATGCTAACAGAATATGGTGAGAGATGAGAGAGGAGGAAGAGGAGTAAAAGCCCCCATGCTTCAAAGAAGCAAGAAACAATTGATAAATTGCATTATACTTACACATTTATTGCATGCTCAGTTTCTAAGGTAATTGGCATTACTTAACTATATTTATTACATAAATGTATTAATCTTCAAAGAGAAGGGGGATCGTACGGCTCTAAGTGTTCAGGGGTATTGTGCTACAAGCTCATACCTGTAAGTGCCAATGTCTCTGACTGTGCACTGCAAATGACTATTGCTATGGAGAGGCAGGCAGCTAAAGCCCTGGATAAATCCATAGCTGTCTGTATATGGAGCTCAAAATTAAGTTGGCAAGATGATCTTGTAGGATCTTGGTTCGGGGCCTTAGTACATCATGATTTGTGGTTTGACTTGAATGCAGATGCATTTCCATTTCTGGACTATGACATGCTGAATGTGCTCATCTAGAAACAGTATTTTTAGGAAGAAATTGTTCCATTCATTTGGAAGAAGGCCTTTCTGCCCAAGTTTTCAATAGGTCAGTAGCGGGTGTCGAAGCTTTTCCAATGGAACAGGCAGTCACATCAGTAAAACATGTCT
Source organism: Ara ararauna (assembly GCA_028858755.1). NCBI lineage: Eukaryota > Metazoa > Chordata > Aves > Psittaciformes > Psittacidae > Ara > Ara ararauna. The sequence continues at coordinate 94,844,094 of CM054410.1, forward strand.
CAAAATTTGTTCTGCTTCCTTGTTCTTTATTTACTAGAATCCAAATTTTACCCCAGGTTACCGACGACTTCTAAAGTGTTAGACACTTAGACACTGTTGACTAAACTAATCTGAGGCAAATAAATTGAGCCTGCAGAGGTATTTGGCTGCTGTAGTCAAATCCAGCTGATGGACTCAGGGGTTTGGGAGGAATTTTTTAGGGTTTCTTGTGTGCAGGCACTGCAGGGATCATGTATTAATTTTCCAGGCCAAGGTGCCAACATCCACTAATGCTCCTGGTCTGGAAAGGTCTTTAACAAGTGATCAGTTCAGATTCTTGGTCTTTCTGTTTCAGGAACAGAGCTAGTTGTCATCTGCAATTCTGCAGGAAAGTGCAGAGAACAAAACGGGGCAACAGAAATGATATGGCAGAAAACAAAACAAACTGTTCCCAAATTGAAAAATACAAAGACCTGAGAAAGAGGATACAGGGCAAGAAGTAAAATACTAGAAGGTACAAAGTAAGGAGGCTATAAGCATATTAAAAACAATGATTAGTGAAAAAAAGAGAAACTGAATTATATATGTGTAGTGTATATAATTTTCAGGTTACTAGCAACAATTATCTCAATCTTCATGCTCAACTTTGCCTACTTGTAGGATTTCTAGCTTTGCAGTTTTAAGTTTTCTTCAGCCATCTCTTTGTGTTAGTGTTCAGCAGAGACATTTGCAGTTCTTCAGTTGGGATAGCATTTTGAATTTGAACAGGAATCTTTTGCTTTTCAAGGTCCTACAGCGTTCTTCTTCCTGGACCAGTTACCATGTATACATGTGCTTTTGAACAAAAAGAGGGAGAGAAGGATGGAGTAATCTAGAGTAATTGCTGCATTTGAGGGCTTTTGGACTCATTGTTATCACTCTACCTGGAAACAAATTAGAATTTTGAAATAATTCAGACTTTCATAACAAAATGCAAGGTTTTTTCTCACTAAAGAAAAACGTAGCAATAATATAACAGGTTAATTTCAAATTAACAAAAATAAACAAGCCTGTCTTAAGACTCCCCAATCTTAAGACTTCCCAAGTTGTGGCTCATGCATGGGAAGTCATCAAGTTTCTTACCTTCCTGAGCTACTTGCAAAAAGACTTTTCACACACAAACAATTTAAGTTTTCTAAAATTAACTTTGAAAAAGCTATTTTTGTTCCCTAAGCTATGTTCATGGAAGCTCAGTCTTGTACTATAAACAAAGGAATGCAATTCGTGCAAATAAGCCATGTGAGAAATAAAGTTTGCAAAGCGAAAACCAAGACAATTTTTCTACAATAATTCCCAGGAAGACTGACAGTCTCAAGTATCTGTATGTCACACAAGTCTTCAACTCTACTTAGCTCTTGCAACTTGCCCAATTTGTTGAGCAAGAGCAAATACCTTGTGCTTCCCTTAGAAAACTCTGTACAGCACAAATTAAACAAGAAATTAATTACATTATTTGATTTTTTTTTAAAGGCATCTTTTTTTTTTCCTATCATTTAAAGGCTACTACTAATCATTAAAGACTATGAGTAAAAGTCTCAAATACAATAAGACAGTTTTAGCCACCAGCACACCTATATCAAACGCAAGATCCATGCCAGGGATTGCAGTGATTCGCTTTGTGACACCAGGCCTTTGTCCACATCTGCCTGTTCAGTCTCTTAAATTCAGCTCTTCAGCTGCATGTGAATGTCTCCCTAGTCCCTGCAGGCCAGCAGAACCTACCACCCCTGCACCCAGCTAGGGGAAAGGAAGGGAAGGCTTGTTTTGTTTTTTTTGTTCTACGAAAGAAAATAATCTGTGAGAACAGTGTGGTATGATGTTATCAGCTTGGATCGTCTTTACAGAAATTTAACATAGCTAAATGTTCCCCACTCCCTCATAAACCATTTACATAAGAGCTGTTTATGACTTCTCAGCATTGCACAAAGCCACTTCAAGCCACAGCTCAGCCATTAGACTTTACCTCAGCTCAGCAGGTCTGGCTGAAACAGCACTTGGCAAAGGGTGTCTGGGGAAAATGGGGCCTCTGTAAGACACAGTGGTAATTTGGTGGCTTCCTCACTCAGGATTAGCACTGGCTTCTTTCCACAGGATGGCACAAAAGGGTGCTGTGCTAAGTCAGGTGCTCAGAAAGGAAACAAAAACCACACCTTCAACACAAGTGAACAAGAAAAACCGTGCAAGTCTTCATCACTCCCCACAGCTTTCAGACACAGGAATGCACTTCCGTCCAGCAAAACAAAGGGGCTGCTTCCAAAAATCAAGCAGCATTTTCTATCTAAAATTTCTGTTTTCTTGGGGTTTATGTGTGTGTGTATTCACACATGTGTCTCTCCATCAGGACAGCCTGTGTCCCCAAAACACAGCAGCAAACCACTAATCTTCAATAAACTTTGTCAAACCGAAACCAGAGAGACTGGTACCTTAGAAACCAGAAATACCACCACCGAGTCCATGATGAGCAGCAACATTGACCAGACAGGAATGATTTTATCATCTCTGCTCATGCAGCCCAGCAGAGGAAGCAAAAGCCAGGAAAGAAGAGTCAGATCCAGCAGGATGATCACATTCCCTATGATGAGCATGAGATCCAGAATAGGCTTTCTGCATGGCTTGCTTTGTGGAATGCTGAAGCCAGGCCTGTACTCATCATGCTGCAGCACTGTGTCACAGCTTCTCTACTTTTCTCTGTGCTAGATGTACAGAGTCAGGAGACTGCTATCACCTGCCAGCCCATAGATCCTGGGACCACATGGCAAGCAAAGCCCAGCTCCATATTGTAGGCAAACAGTCCATCACTATGGCCTGTTAACAAGGAGGTACATTTTCTATTCCTCATCTACTACTTCACACAAGTCCCCATCGACCATCACAGTGCTGCAGGTGAACTAGTTACAAGGTCTTGCAGGAAGATTGTCACTAGTAAGGGGAAGGAGATAGATGGACCAAGGAGGATATCCCCCACCTGGCTGAATTAGAAGATGTACAGCCATTGTTCCAGTATCTCCATATGTGATGGCACTCTATGGCACACCATGCCAAGTCCAGCCAGAATCCAGCGTCTAACATCAGCCTTTTTGGAAATCTTTGCAGAAGACCACTTTAAATGCTGTGCAGTCATTAACACAGGCCCCTTAAGGAGATATCAGGGACCCCACACCTTTCCTTCAGAAACCTTTCCAAAACATTTGACAAACCAGGTCCCTAAGTTTTCCTCTGCATTTGGAGGGCAGAGTACTCAAATATGCTCACAGCATATCTCCTGAAGTGCAAGTTCAAGTCTTGCTTTGGACATGACCCAAGTGTATTTTCGGTGAGGGCTGGCATGACTCTTCAATAGACTGCTGAGCCCAGAGACTAGCAAGCCTTAAAGTCATTGGCCTTAACATATGGGTTTATCCTAATAAACTAAACCTGGCCAGGGTTTAAGGCTCAAGCCCTGACATGCAACTAATAGTGTAATTGTTAACACAGCTCCTGACATAGTTTTGGCCTATGCCAGCCAGTATTGCCCCAGTAATTCAGGGAATGAGAGCAGTCCTCCTCGTGTGCTGACAAGCAGTTCAGACAGGGCCACTGAGGTTTTCTGGTGGAATAGAATCATGGAATTATAAAATCAGCTAGGTTGGAAAACACCTTCAAGTGTGTTAAGTCCAACCTTTGCCCCGAGACTGCCATGTCTATCACTAAATCATGTCACTAAGGGCCTCATCTACACACTTTTTGAACACACCTGTAGGTAGACAGGGTCTGCACGTGCTCATACTCTTATACCCAAGATGGAGTCCAGGTCCATTTTAATTTGCTGGTGAGGATATAACTGGTGGGAAGAGGCAGTGTAACTTGTCCCTTGCTCTGCTGCCGTGCTTTCTCCTCTCCTCAGATTCCATCTTTTTCTCCTCCTCCTCCTACTAAAATTGTCTTCCATTTTCAGCTCAAATCCAACATCATCCATTCCAACAATTTCCTTGTATTCATAAGAAGCGAAACAAAAGGGTCAATTTCCTTTAGGGTTTTGTCATTAGATCTGCTTTCCAGGCAGTCATCCATTAAAGTTGCACTCATCCTTTTTGTTCTTTTTGTGAGCTAGTCAACATTTCTCTTTTACTTCTTCCTGGGCTTCAGTTTTACGTCAGACTGCAACAATTATATGCAGTTAACACCTGGATAGTAGTAAAAGAGTTTTCCTGAAGAAACAGCAAAGTCTCCTGGCTCATGAGGTACACATTTCTAAGCCATATCTTAAAATACCTCCTCATCTTTACCAGCAGAATGCCCTTCAGCTTCTGCTTATCTTTGTTTTATTTCAGTATAGATGAATTTTTCAATTCTAGCAGATACGTACCGTATCTGACATGCCAGTGGAACAACAGTGACATCCATTGGCTGAAGTAAACCCAAGCTAGAACTGTTCATTACACAGGAGTTATTTTTAATGGAAAAAATGCATTTTATATAAGTTATTCTACTACATTTTTATGTGATCTATGATTATCAATATTTTAGGAGTGTTGTAGAATTTAAGCTAAGGTTCACATTTCTCCCTCAGGTCTATCCTAAGAAGAGATAAGTAAGGTTTTTTTGCTTAGGAAAGAAATACACACTGACCACCAGATTTTTCCATCTTGGGAGAAGTCTCATTTTCTGTATATTGTAACATTGAAACCTCAATGCTCAAGAAATACTAAAGCCATCTGAAAATATTTATGAGGTGCATTTAAAATTATTTGTGGTCTTTCTACTTGGTAGGTGCTGTCTAAAGGCTAGATGTGAACTCCATTCTGAACTGACAAAACTGAGCCCCTGCTTCTTCCCTCTGGTCACTTCTTTTTTTTCTTTTTCTTCTCGCTTCACCAGAAGACATTTTCTTTAGTAGCTTCAGTAGCTTTTCCAGGAAATGCCTCTATGATGCCCACAGTCTGAGAGGCTTTTGGCATCAAAACCAGTCACAGCATTCCAATCACAGTTGTGGCAAGTTTAATAGGCAGAGATGGTATAAATTTTCCCAATTCTCCTGGCACACTCAAAGACAGCACAAATGATTTGGGATGCAGAGCTGTCTTGGAAACTAATGACTAGGAGGTTGCCCACCGTGATACTCAACTATTTTTTTCATGCTGTCATTCCACATGAGAAATCCCTTATTTTTAAAGATAAGACTTTTTAGAGATACTGTTCAAAGAGAGGAATGGTTTTAGAGTTGGACGTAGTAAAATAGTTTGCATTTCTTTGCAATCAGCAAAGTGGATATTGGAGAAGAAGAAGCTGCGCTGTTGAAGTCCTGTATCAGGTGACAGTGTGCTTGGTTTATTTTAGTAGTATCTTTTATTGAAATCTACAATAACTACTGCATAATGAAGAGGATAAATCACCTGAAAATATTACTTTGAGAAGTTTCAGGGGCAATATATTGCATATGATGACAAAGTTAACTCTCTTTGCAAGTTTCCTTTTTTTTTTTTCAATTTTTCAAGCTTCTTGTGGGTTTAAAATAATTTCACTATTTATGTCTGGTAATCCTTTGACTGATAAGCTTCCTTACTGATACCTTCTAGTAATGGAGGTAAAGAAGTGGTGAAAGTGACGCCAACAGCTATTCCAACTTCTGTTCCATTATTAGCCTTACTCGCTACAGTGGAACATAGGAATGGAGTAATTGACTTCTTCATAAACAAACAAACAAAAAAAAACTAAAAGAAAAACAAACCAGAACACCCCCCCAAAAAAAACCATTGTAATTCCTATTTTTTAGGAAGCCTTTACTACAATTTACTGCTTTGTTTTTATTTTTATAGAACTTTTACTGCTTATTTCCTGATGATGCATGCTAAGAGCTAATCTCTGCTCTGGCTTGTGGCAATTTCTTCTTGTTCTCACTCAATACACAAAATTACATGCTACCTCATTTACCCAAGTATAATATTGGCTTGCCTTGAAACTAGCAATAGCAGCTGAAGTTCATATAGGACAGTGTTACTCAATAAGGAGTACAACCTAACTACCTGCAATATGACAATCAATGTGAGACTTGCTGACAAATGCAAGCTTAGAAAAAAGAAAATATTGGTTATGGTTTATACAAGCATCCAGAACACTCTTATGTTTAACACAGGATTTTAAAAGTTCTGATCTTGTGTTGAATTCTAACAATATGCTACCAGTTTCAAGCAAGCAATTAATCAAAGATTTCCTACTAAAAGCCTGTCAGTTGCTCAGGTAGGGTCAGCAAGTTCAGCTGACAGGAAAAAATGCTCTGTGAAATGCTCCATTATGCCAAGTCAACCTTTCAGAGAAGTTGAAATGAATGTCCCGTTTACTCATTTCACGCAGATGCGACAGAGGTGTTTCCAGCGTTCAACAGGAGGCTTGAGGAAAGCTGTAAAGTAGGAGACACACAGAAATAAATAATTGTTCCATAATCATACCTTTCCTTTTTTCTGAAGAGTTGTATTATAGTCTCTTATTTAAAAGAAATCAGTACATTTTAAACAAAATACTTAAATGTCTGTAAAGACAGACATCTAAATCTTGCTGAAAACTGGGTTTTGAGTAAAAAATCCAGAAGAGGAGTCTCATAAAAAACTGCCAGTTATCCAAACCAAAATTTGATTGCATATTCTACCCAAACCTACTTGGTTAGATCCAGAAGTATCCTGGCTAGTATCAGTCAGGAGTGTAAGAAAAACACAGACATCTTTCCAGTTTGTATTTTAGCTCACCAGCCACATTAAAGAAATCAATGATTTCCACAGCACTGTTTGTATGACTGGTCTGTTACATGGGAGGAAAAGTCTGTTTACGAGTTCCTACTAAACGAACTGCTGTGGATGTTGATTTAAGCCTTTCAGTGACAGCATTACTTGGAGAGGGACTGAAGATGAGCAATGTCTTCCACCTGACCACATTCAAGCTACACTGACGACTGATGAACCTGGTGTGAACCTGGATATGGATGTGGATCTTTACAAAGTACTAACATACCAGAAGGGAAATCACTGTCACGGCACCTCCTCTCCGGAATTTATTTATTTGGCACCAAAATCAACAAGCTGCTTTAATAAGAAAACAATATTCTTAATAAAGGTCATCCTTCAGATAAATCTTCAAGCTGGGTCATTTCAGCTTTACATCTTCACTAGAGAATGCAATTTAGTAACACACAGGCATGCTGCAGTAAGAGGCAAGTGGTACAGGCAATGAGCATTCTCTGGATCTACTTGAACTACGCTTCCTTCCCACGTTCAATGAAACGTGCAGAGATTCATCATGCAGGCTAGCCTTCTGTAGCCCTGTGTGGCAACCTCCATTGCAAGTGCAGGCGGAAACCTTCCCAGACTCCAGCACCACCAGGTTCAAGAGGAGACAAGTGTGTCCTTAAGCACTTGAGCAGGAATGCTTTTCTGAATCAGAGCCAGAGAGAGCATCCAATATCTCCAAGGAGTCTGAGGAAACTCTCTGAGTTAAGAGAAATGTGCTTTTAAATGGTTTTTAATTTCCCTGATGCTCTTTCACTCATATATTTTCTACTTAGGAGGATATTAGGATGAGAGCAAGATTTTTATTTAATGAGTTCATCTGATCCCTCTCTGATCTCTCAGACTACATTAGTAATCCCTGGTATGAGGAAAAACAATAACTTTTCCAGCAACTGGATGCACTGTTAAGGATCAGTTCATGCAACAGAGCAAGGAAAAAACACAGATGTTTAATAAACGACATTCAAGTGTCTAAAAGGTGGGAAAAGACTTCCTGATTAGTATATTAAAGTAACATTTTATGGTTATACCTTCAATTGAAGCAAACAAGTGTTTAACATTCTCTGTAGTTGCACAACTAAAAGCTTTGCCTCTATAGTTAGTGTAGATTTGCTTGTTCTACCTTTCTTACGTAGGAGGGTGCTAAAAGCAGGATGGGTTTTTTTGCTGTACACCCTCATTTTTCCCTATCTTTGAAACGCTCTCTAGAAATGTGAGAGTGTGTCATTACTAAATCAAAGACAGACAATATCCTTAATATACTTATTTGTTACGTACAACTCTGAGTACAGAATTATGGGTGAGAATGAAGTCATTAAAGGCACAAAACTCTCACACACACTAAACTTTCAAGATCAGAAACCAAGTAATGTTACCTCATTGTTATTGTCTATCAGTACTTCTAAAAACACATAAAATCTGAGTGGGGGCCCACAGACAGTTTCTTGCACAGAACAATAGATAACAAAAAAGACTTTTGGGCAGTGCTAAGGCTTAGCAGAATAGAGCATCTATTATCATCTTTGGTCCAGATCCTCAAACAGCACCTAGGAACCTAATTACTACCAGATCCCTGTGGGGATGATGAGTCAAAATAGGGAATACCCTAAAAACTTTTTCTAGTCCAAGGCCCAAACAATTTAATTTCACAATTAGAGCTAAAGGAAAAGTAAAGAGCTTCAGGAGAGTAAAATGCACAGAGAAGAGTGCTGCAGGACAGGCTCTTTACTAGTCAAAGCTTTTGGCTGCAGAAGGTATGAATGAAAAGTCTCCTTTAGCTCAACGGCACAGGCACCCCTTTTCATTTTCCACGGTTTATCACTTTCCTAGTTCACCACCAGTTACTCATGTTTAGAGCACCAGGTTTAGGGAACTTCCATGTTAGGAGACTAGGTAAACAGGCAGAGCTGTTTCATTTCATCTGGCAAAAAAGAGGATAGGAGGAAGAACCTGAAAAAAAAAGGCAAAAGAACAAGTGCTCCTCTCCTCTGTGTACCCTCCAGGTTTCCATCAATCTATGGCCAAGGAAATTCTGTATCTATGCCATAATGGGAGGAAATTGTTAATGAGACTAATTGCTCTTAAAGCTTGAGGGATGTCTCTTAAGGTTACCCCTGGAGGCTGAGAGATCCCTCACCTGACACCAAACATCAATGGGTTGGTAAGTTACTTTTTTGTCATATACGTAACATTTAAGGTATATATTGTAAGCTTATGTGATAATCTCAGCATCCTATACTAACTTTAAGTGCAGTAAATAATAGTGCATTGACCACCAATCCATCTGTACTTGTTAAATAGCTTACACACCTAAATTTACTTATTAGAACTCAATAATCTATGAGACCAGATCTGTCTGAGTGATTCCTGACTTTCTTCTGCAACATTAACTGCCCTAAGAAGCCTAAACCCCCTATTCAGTCACTACAGTCTGCATAGCATGGATCTTATTTCAGAGGTTTTGTTAATCACAGCTTTGGACATTTATTTCTAGATGCTTTCTCGGAGGCCCACTGCTGCAGAGCCTGAAGCAGCAAAACCCAGCTGTGTGCTGTACTACCTACAGCAGAGGCTGGCTATACATTATCAACCAGCAGCCAAAGTGTAACTGCAACTACAACACACCTGGTCCCAACCACCTGTTAACAAGCGGACTTGGATTTGAGCAAATCTTTCACCTACCTTAGCTTTTAGACAGACCCAAACCATATGCTCAGCATGCGTCAGACACATCTCTTGTCAAAAACCACTTCCTTGACATTTCTGTCCCCACTCACAGTTTCTGCTTGTAAGCATACCAGGAAAAACGCCATCCACTGTAAACAAGAACCAGCATTATTTACACTGATGTAATGGGGATCAAAGAGTGTCCTTCCCACACACCACCAAAACAAAGACATGGTACAGTTTATTTTTTTGTGGTGTCAAGTCTTTGGAGTCAATTAGAGTCATTACCATTTTCAGATGTCAGAAAAAGAAAGGTCGAATGAGTATGTTTGACAAGGTCACAGGAAAGAGGATGATTTGCATGCTACAGAGAAGTATTTATTTATTCCACAGCAAAAGTTCTGTCAAGTGCGATGGCTGATACAATGAACAGTGACTGAGGCTGATGGTGAGTACAGAAAGGATGTGACCACAAAGATGGAAAGAAGGCCAATTAGATGAACCCAAAAGAGTCCAAAGAGGGCAAGCAATTGAAAGCAGCTCATACATGTTCACTCATAGGGAATATATTTAGCAAAAATCTTATTCTACAGCTGATGAACTGCAAAACCTGGCAGTGAAAGGCATTCTTTTCCAAACCTGTTTCTCCTCCTACCACTGTTCAGTCTGGCAATTGGGCTATGATACAAAGGTTTTAAGACATTAGCACCAGGGCTTCATACAGTAGGTGGAAACATGCTCTTCCACTGACATCAGACATTAAAAATTTAATCGACAGGATGCAAGTGCTGGCCAGTCTCTTTGCCCTTGCAGTTTCACAGATAGGCCTACCTGCAGGCTATCACTACTATGAGCTCCCATTCTCTGCTCATGTAAACTCTAATGTCCACATACTGGGTGCAGAGACTGATTAATGTATCCAGTGAACAATAACTATTTTGCTAGCAATTTCTCAGTTTATTGATTCAACTGAAAGCAACTCAGCCTGCACCAGCACAAAGGTTAGGGCTTATGCAAAGGTAACAGAACATTTCCTTCAGGGGAAGCATCTCGCTTTACCTTCAACCTACCGAGCCTCTGTAGATGAAGTTTGGAAGGAAACTGATGAGTGAAACTTATGTCTGTGAGAAGTATAAATATCAAGAAATCAAGTTTCAGTAGGGCTTTCAAGGGCTTTCAGAGGGTTAAGCAGAAAATAGATCTTCAACTTTTAAGAACTAGTTTCCATATCCTCACAATGTAACAGTGATGGTTCTTTCAGATCAGATTAGACAAGGTGAGCTTTCAGTATAAAAACTCCAGGACTGGCATGGAGAACAGAGCCTGTTGAAATTTCCCACTTGAGAAACAGAACTTAAAGTAGGAGTGTATAACAATCTGGATATACTACTAAGAAAAAAATCTTCCTATGAACTTTGGTAGTACAATATGTGGCAATTGTAATGGGTAATTTATCAGGGCAATCCATCCTTAGGAGCAGCCAAGGGCAAATGTCCTCTTAGAACAGTAATGAAGTCTGATAAAGGACAGAAGCGAATGCAGAACTGAGAAACGCTAGTGAAGTTTCACTGAATGTTGCTTGCAGATCAGTTGCTTCTGTTCAAGCAAGGTGGCTTCAAATCTAATCAATATATTAGAAATCTTTTCAGCTTCTCTGTAGCATCCTTCCTGGAGAAAGGAAATGTAAAAGTTTGCCTTTGTCTTAAAGCTACAAGGCAAGGTAGAAACTCAAGATGATAATGAATAAGCTTGGGTCAGAACTTTGATGAGGAATTTAGCCATCAAATCATTGAGCTTCAACTCAGGATTGCATAACTCTGTCATGTACTCCAAAATGTCAGGGGGCTACAGACATGTGTCAGGACAATTCAAAAGCATGTCTCTTTCAGACTATTTACATTCCCCCACTAACACACTTCAAAGTAAGTGAAAGGTCATATAGCTGATGCTAACATCATACAAACTTAAATATAGCATGCATCTCAGCAAGTATCCCCCTCAAAAATCTGAAGTTTCTTCACTTTTTTATGTCCATATCTAGTCCTCAAGATTCAGAGCAGATCTCCAATGCTACTTTTCCTAGTTCAAACCAGGAGTACATCTTAGCTCATTATTCTATGGCTAGCAGGTCATGCTTAGGGAAGTGCTAAGAACTATTGAATGGTTGTGCCTTTGTATGCTTCCCACCCCACCCCCAAAAAGAAGGAAGGTTTGGGGTTTTGCATTTCCCACCCTGCCCCCCAGGCTCCGGTACTTTGTGGTTTTGGAACAGCCTGAGCTGGAAGCACTATTTTGTGTTTAAAAAGTAAGAGATTTTTTCTATTATTAGAAAGACATTTTTGCACACACTTTTTTCAAACTTGTTCATCAGGGTAGTGTTTGCAAACATCCACTGCTGCTCACTATTAACAGCAAGAGAGTGGGCTTGTCGGGTAAAAATCCTGGCCTGAGAAAGACACTGTTCTGTTCTCAACCACTGCTTTCCTCTGCTTTTTACAGATAATGTTTCCCTTATATTTCTTCCGTATAGTCTGTCTTTATTGTACTTCCAAAGTATCAAGAAAGGGTTTTAAAAGAAATTACAGTTTCTGCAATGAAAATTGCTGTTGGGGAAACATCTGGAAAACAAGTAATACTGCCTATTTGTAGTGACTTTGCTAGAAGATTTGTTGAGTTTCTTTCAAAATGTGAGGAAAATCTGTGAAAGAGCTTTGCAAGATAAAATAAGACCAGTTGATGGGGTGAAGCTTAACTGAAGTTCAGTTGGGTTGTAAAGTGCATGAAAGTTTGGCAGCTGACATGGTTATTATGACTGGATTTTAATTTTTGTTTTTAATTATCTCATAGATCTCCAAGAAGAACAGTAGGACCCCAAAATATTTAAAAATAAGAAGAAAGCTACCTTTCATAAAATGAAGAACATTGGATATTTCACACAAGAGATATTTGAAGGGGCATGTATCATGGATAGGTGGCACATGAAGTCTAAAGTCAGCACAAGCCAGAGAAGCACAGTCGCATTTAGACATTCAAGCAACTAGTTTCCCCATAAGAAGTATTTTTGTTATTTCTTACTGGAATTTGCTCCCCACCCTACTAGCCCAGAAGATCCCGTTATTACTTGAGTATCAGGGCATACTGCCAGGCCAACTTTCCCAGGCTTTTCTGAAAGGTTAGTTCCTGTTCTCTTCGAGTCCTAACAAGCAGAAGATAAAGTGTATCTGCTTAAAACAATTAACCACAGGGTGTTTTATTATTGTTGCTTTAAAGCTCAAAGCTATCAAAACAAAGTCAGGAATGGATTTTTTATATATATTTTTTTTTTTTAATTTAAGAAAGCTTCACTTAAACAGGCACCAAGGAATGTTGTTCTCCATAGAGGTTACACAGTTGTTGGGCTACATGACAGCAGTCTATTTTGACTTCTGCTTTTACAAACCATAACTGAATCAAATACATAGCCCCACTGGTAGACAGTTATCTGCTGAACTCTTTCATTACAACCACATCTCTTACTATGGAAGCAGGTGCTTTGCTGGTTGTACCCAACCCCATTCCCAGTTAGGTTGTACTGTGGGAGTGGGGGGAGGAAGGAGGCGAGAGTGTGCAAGCGGATGTGTGATTCTGGGCTGCCAGCTGGGCTTGAACCACGACTTCTGGCTGTTAACTATATAACTTACTCCACTCTGAACTGCCATCTTTGTTATCCACAACAGAACCATGTCACCCAATAGGACAATTCCTCTGTCCATTGTTAATACTGTCAAATACATTACACTTTTTATTAAGCCCCCCAAAAAAGGGCTTCATTTAAAAAACCCCAAAACAATTAAAAAAAAAAAAAAAAAAAAAAAAAACCACAAAAAACACCCAAAACACTAACCAGGTAAACAAACAAAAAAGCCCAAAATAAACCAAAAACTCCAACCTTTTTTAAGTTTGCTAACACAGCATACAGATTGGATGAATTCCTATTACCTTATTTTGTGTACCACCCTAGACTGGAGAATAAGTTGTGACAAACTTGTTACAGGAAAAATAAAATATTGCTGTCAGACCTCACATTGAAATCCCAACCTAAAAGACAGTGTTATCTTCAGGCCCAGTTTTCAGCATAGTAGGGTCCATTACTTATCTGGCATTCAGCAGCCCACTTTGTTTGTAATTTAGCCATTAAGTACTAACTAAACACTGACCTAAAGAGAAAATGGGCCTGAAGGAGACAATGATTCTTCAGATCTCCCATCTGTACAATGTTAGTGGTATTATGACTCAATTAGTTTATCCTCACTGGATTCAGTAAATGAACTAAAAGTGCTAATAGAGTACTTCAAGATGCACTGCTATCAGTTTGAGCTGCTGTGAAACTCTCTGTGCTGATTCAATCACCTTTCTGCCCTGTGATCTGTTGAAGACATTGCATCATTCTTTACTGCCTTTTGAAGGTATGCAATGTAGCAAGACCTTTCAGGAACTCTTCCAAACACATTATAGTGACTCAGATCTGCACTCGTAACAGAGCTGACCATTAAGTAACCACCCAGGTTTCAGCTGTACCTCCAAGCAAACAGCAGCAATAACTGACTTTATAAGCACAATTGTTTTCCACAAAATAGATTTCAGAAGTTGGAATGAAAAAATATTCATTGTTTTTCTGGCAATTGTTTTCTCTTTTTGTAGCGCCCTAGTATAGAAGTTGATAAACTGATGTTAGAGAGCCTATATAAAATGGTTTGTTATAACTAAGACTATTAACTGTCTTAAGTTTGGGGGTTTTTTAAGCCTATCATCCAAAGGACTATGTTAAAAAAATGGATTCAAAATTTTAAAATAATTTGAATGTAATTACCATATTGAGTATGACTTTGGGTGAAATGCCAACACATTTTGTCAAATGGAAGTTTAGTAGGTTTGTCTGGGACAAGCCCTTGTAGGTCACATGAAGTGTTACCTTTCCATCCTGGAATCAGCCATGATTTTCCCTGTCATTTTCTAACAGTGCAAGTAAGCAACGTGGGTTATGCTTAGATTACCAGCAATACTCCCTGTGCCCCATGCTGAAAATCTTTCTGGCTATTTTGTATTGCTGGACAGCAAACTGCAGGAACTTCAAACTACAGGAATTCTTACTGTTTATTTGCATTAAAGTCTTGTGCTTCAGTGACTTGAAGTTTGCTGTTTCACACAACAAATCTTTCTCAGTTCTCAAGCCTGATGACTTACTGATTCATACTGAATCATATCCAGTGGTTCCAACTAGTTTTTGTCTTTATGTGCTACTTCTTTGTCTTTGAGTCAATTTCTCAAGCATTATGTAAAAGGAAACTGAAGACTTTTGCACATGAATATTATCAGGATGCACTTACCTGTTTGCGTTCAGTTCCTTCCCCCACTTAAAACCAACTGATTTGAACACATGAAAACTGACAATTCTGTTACTAGAAAAATGTCCTGTCCTGCTGCACAGAGTGCATACAGAGCTGAATGCAAAGATACAACTGTGGATGCATCAAACTGAGTCATCCCTTTTGCTATCTATCTATTACTGCGTAAAAATCCACAAGTTTCCAGCATAGAAGTTTTGTCTATTAAAATTCCTGACACGCACGCCTGCACAGAGGTGGAAAACACAGAGAAGATTACAGAAATATCAGTTTGGCTGGACCTCTGGAGTTTTCCAGTCCAACTTCTTGCTAAAGACAGCATTATTGCCAACCACAACAGATCACATAAGCCATAATCGAAAAATCTCCAACAATGGAACCTCTTTGTATTGGTGCATATGTGGTCCAGAATTGTGCTGACTTCCTACCGACTTTTTTTTTCTGAATAATCAAGGAAAATCTGCCAAGCTGCAATTTGCTGTCCTTGCCCCTTGTTACATCCTCTGTCACTACCATGTTTAGGTTTGCCATCTTTACCTGAGAGAGAAGTCATCAGATCACCACATAGTATCCTACTTACCACAATAAACAGGTGCAGCTCCCTCAAACTCTTTATAGAAATGTGCTCTAGACTTCTGTTCAACTTATCTGCTGGCTTCTCTGGCTTTTTATTTGCCCATTCCTTTGGAAATGGAGACTCAAAACCAGGCACTGCTCTAGCTGGGCCACCCTAGCACCAGCAGCAAAAGTGGAGGCAGGAAATACGAGTTTTCACCGCCATGGTCCCACAGTGACAGAAGGCTGTGCTTATACTACAGAACCTGTGGAGGGGATGGGAAGCTTTAAACCCTCTCCTGAGCCTCAGAGGTGCATTGATGAGCTTTTTTACATAGCTGTTGTTCTGCGCAAAATGTATCATTACAAGCAATTAGTTAACTATTGAAGGCATCATTCATCCTTTTTTGTTCTTCTTTTTCCTTCACAGAGATAGCACTTCACAAGTTATTTTGCCCATCTAGCTTGGAAATCCATTCCCAGGGAATTAAGGGAAACAAATTACTGTCTATTATGATGTTGCAACTCCTAACCACAGAACTGAACATCAAGAAGTAAAGAACAATTATTGGAACATGAGGGCTTAACTAAACGTTTCAGTATTTGGCAAGGCATCCTCTGAACAAACAAGGAAACATACATCAATGCATAGTGTGCTCACACTTGATAGCTATAAAATATAATTTGAACAGTTTTTAGGATTTTGAATTTTAGTAACATTATGCTGGCTTTAGTGACAATAAAATTAACCACTTTAAAAAAAATTTTTTAAGTCATTTGCTATTGCAAAAGAATGCTATCATGAAGTTCATGCTGTGCATGGATCTTCACAATGGTTCATGAGATTTTGAACTGACGAGATCTTTGTCAGTTGTTCTGGCAATCATGTTCAATGATAAACAGAAGTACTGTCACAGAGACCAGCTGGTATATCTTCCCATTGAGAACAACAGGAGAAAGCCTAAAGTGCTGAAGATACAAATCCCATTTGCAAGAGGTCAGCCTGCACACTCAGCTCAGAACAGGCCAAGCTTCAGAAGCCAATCCAAGCCTTCTCAAAAGAAAGGACTAGGTTTTGCTGTAATGAAAAGTTTGGTGCCTCTTAAAAAGTTGGAATGTGGTTTCTTTTTGGATATCAGAGGTCTGGGTGCTCCAAAAAAAGTCAGGTTTGAAACCATAGATATTAAAACCACACAAAACTTGGATTTGTCAAAACAGGAGATGAAATTAATTGATATTTACAATCTGTGAAGTTTCAAGATTGAAAGAATATGAAAATGCAGAAACCATAGATGAGATGCAACAGATAAAAATCTAATGCCCATTACTATTTTTTCCATGTATCACTAAGTTTGCCACCTTTTTGATATTTAACCATCCATAATGTTTATACAGACTAGAGACCATTAACCAGCAGCCACCCTGTTTCAGATCTGCAGAGCCAATGAAGCGCTTGCCTTCTCTGAAATTGTGCCACAGAGAGGCTGGCATCCAGTTGCCATCAGACTGAGGCAGACCATACATTATAGTCCTGCTCCACACTAAAAACCTTTCTTATGTTGTCCGTTCAGCTGCTGCAGGAGACAGGGTTGAAATCTCACACATAAGCAGATCTCAGACCAGGATTTTGTGCGTTGCCCACAGCTCAGCTTCCTCCTTGGAGGGCCTGTCACACAGCAGCAGAGCCCTGGGGCCCTGTCCGCAGCCTTAGCCCCACACCCTGAACTGGCATACAGGCTGCTTTTCTCTTCCTGCCCAGGCTCCTGCAGGAGCAAACTGACATCTTACACACCAGAAAATCTTTCTGGTTTTCGCTCTGCCATTTCCTCTTGTAAAAAAGGCATAAAAAGAAAACACTTTGGTCTCCCTTTACTGATCCACGGGGCACCATCTGCCCTCCCAAGCTGAGTTAAACACAGCAGCCCAGAGCCACCATCTACCAATATAATCTTCCCTGATACCACTCAGTTACTGCCTAAGAGGTTCTGCTTTTCTCTTTCAAGCTTCTTTTTTCCAAGAAAACTTGAAGATGCAACAGTTACAGACATAGAAAAAGAAAAGAGGCTTTCACCCCACAGGGCTGTTATCTACCCCTCTTCTGCAGTGTAAGGATGGTCAAGGGTATTTTCTGTATCTTCCTTCTTCAGAGAACTCATATTTGACAATATGACAATGACAATTCCTTTCTATCCAGGCCATCCTGCGGCCACCTCCCAGCTGGATCTAATAGTGGCTTTCAGCTGGTGCAGATCTGCTTGAGGGTCAGCTGCTGATCTAAGGCAGACCATGTGGGGCCAGCTCCTCCTGCAGAGCCAGCCAGCCAGCCCACAAGGTCCCACCAGCAGCAGGCCTAGCACAACTTGTGCGGCTGCTGAAGCCAACAACAGTTTTGTTTAGCGTGGCAGGTACGTAGAGTCAGCAGCGCACTAAATCAACCAGCCTTAAGTAACGCAGATACGTCCTTCTCCACTGTATGACCAGATTTTTGGTGACTACAGTGGCAAGTGATTAGGTGACCAATTAAAACTCTCAAAGCAGAGTGTTTCCAATTAAAACTCTCAAAGCAGAGTGTTTCCAATTAGTATAATTAAAAAAAAAAGAAAAAGTATTCAATAAATTACAGCAAGTCTTCTATAGGAGTCATCACTGCAATTATTTTGCTGTCCCAGCTTTGGTGGAAGACAGAGTTTGGTATTTCTCCCACCCTGTTTCCAACAGAGATGTGGTTTACACTGGCAAAAGGATTCTCCTAAGGGAAACAAATTATGCAGTAGGAATTATTGTTTCCACAGGCATAGTTCTCTTCATTATTTGCCATCAGAACAATATTCACCAGAAGCAAAGTTTTAAGTACAGACCACATTCCAGTTTCCACCAATTCATCACTATATAGGTGATGCTAGAAAATACAGATTTACATGGTCTCAGATGGCTACAAACTCTTACTGAGTCCACCAGGATTTCCAAATGTGATCCATCCTGATTCAGTACTCTTAAATGCCAGGGTTAATTCATTACAATATTGTCTTTACCTACAGCCCCTTGCATGGCGTCACTGGTAGTCACCAGTCGGTTCTAAGCAGTTAAAGAGCAGGTGCTGAAGGCACCCCTGAGAGCCTGAGGTTTCTGACTGTTGTTTGGGGTAAGCAGAAGTGTGGAGCAGCTGATGAGATCATTGCTCTCCTGCCCTTCACAAAGCAGCAGTTGAACCATCTTAATTTACCATGAGGTCTCTTATAGCAAAACCAATTGCCAATTTTGGCTTGCCTCAAAATACTGTACTGCAAATAGCAAATGAGAACTTGCAGCTCAAGTGCCTACATATGAAGACTAAGCTGGCACTCTGTGGTTGTAATATCATCAGTCTCTGCAAAGCATCTCCACATATGAATCAGAGCACCAATAAAGCATTTTAGAAATCAAACACACAGTTTGTTTGAAGTAAAAGATAAGCAAACTTTACATCAGTCTCCAGCATTTGTCACTCACCTATGTGACTCATTGTCACCCACAACCTAGGATTTATGTTTCCTGGCATTCAGATTTCTGTGCTTTCTTTAAATGGTACTATTCTCTAAAGAGTTGATTTTTGCTTCCTTTAGTTTTTTATGATAAACTTACTACATTATTTTTCACTTTCCACACTTTCTTCCTAGTGGTGATCTCAGGGTTCTTTAAACGTAATAAAATTCATGAATTAAGGAGACCTTCTGAGGGGGATTCCAATGCACTCAATCCACTGTATCACTAGACTATAATCAGACCCATCTACATGTCTTTGGAAATTTTCAAGACTGGACTGGAGAGAGCCTTTAGAGGCTTGATCTGGTCTCACAGCTGATGCTACTTTGACCTGGATGTTAGACTAGATATTTCCTAACAACTGCTGCAACCTTGATTTTTCTGTGATTTTATGTCTTTTTTGTCATGGGCACTTTTATGACATCTGAGTGTCTTCACTTGTGAATTAAGCAACAGTACTAACATCTGTCACATATTGTTTGTTTTTTTTACCTCTCCCCAGGGAAGAAGTAGGGGAGAGCCTGTTATTAGTAAAGTGTTTTCCATTTGTTTGTTTGGTTTTTTAGCATGCTGTTACTATGTGTTTACAATAGAAAACACAAGATCAGAGTAATGCTTCATGGAATCAGAGGGAAGCATAATGACTATAGTGCTCAGGAACAGTAGGAGTTCCTCAGGCTCCCAGGTAAGACCTTGCCTCTTGCTTTGTGCAAGGAGCACAACTAGATATGTTTTTCCTCCTGAATTTCTTTGTTTCAGGCTTAGGATGGCTTTGAAAGTGAACACCGAGATCTTAAACCTATTCAGAATCCAGCAGGTAGCTGGTATGAAGGGTAAGGTTATGTCTAACATGTTCATGGTAACATGTTGCTGGGGAGAGTACCATTGTGCTCTGAAGATGCCTGAGCACTGATAGTTTTACACACGTATCCAAGGCTATCTGGAATGAGAGAAGGAAAAGGTTCAAAGAGCTGAACATGGAACAGCATATGGTAATTTGAAATACTCTTTTAATCAGTTGAAGAAGGAAAAAAGGACTGTCTACACATTGGCTGAAAGTACTTCATGATGGCTTCTTCTATCTACCATTTTTATGACTTATTGGCTCAAAAAGAGCTTAAGTTTTTGCTAATCTCTTATAGAATAATGACTGTCTGAAACTTCCCTGTTAATAAAATACTGGGTTTATTTTAGTTTTGTTTATACACTCGTTAAATATCATCCATGGAGGCCATGTTAAGTATTTTTGCAAATTTCACCTGTGAAATGTTGAAGGAGACAAGGAAAGATATGTTTTTCCCTTGTTAAAAATATGTGTAGTTCTTTCGTGAAAAAGCCTTGCAATTTTATTCTTAGAGAGGCTGCTAAGGAAGTTGTCAGCCTTTATCCAAGACAGATTTGTTTGTTGTTTGTTTCTGTGGAACACACTCATATTTGAGAAAATTGTAAGCCTCTGAAGAATTTTGATTCTGATACTCCCAGTAGTTACTATGAGTCTTCTATCTGCACCCTGTAGTCTTACCTTGCAAGGATATGCATTCGCCCTTGCCAAAGATCAGGAATATAAAGCTTCTCCCAGCTTCTTTGGGCAAATTAAGAGCAGCAAATTGCTCTTGTGCACACTAAGTTCTCTCTTCTGGAAAAAAGGATGAAGAAGCTGAGTCACATGCCAATGGAACATTTAAACGTGCTAAAATGTCAGCAAGCTAGACTGCAGGATTCTTTGGTATTACATAGAAGAAGGGAGAGGGAGGATGGGGGACACACAGATGAAACTAAGAAAAACGAGGCATATAATCTTTCATCCCAGATGAATAATTTTGCAATTACTTGTAAGAGAAAAACTTTCTTAATAAGTCTTCATTATTAAGCAATTGTTGTTATGTAGTATTTGCCTAAGCTTACAAAACACCTGCAAGATTTTGAATTATGTTTTTATGGTTATTTTCAAGTCTATGATGAAAATGTTGAACCTGAGTTCATATCAAACTGGAAAAAGCCCTTTTAGAAATAATTTGATATTGAACATTGTCAGTTCCTCAATTGTTAATCAATTTAATGTGTGCTTGATTAATGCTCAAAAGAATTTTTTTAATTGTAATATCATAATGTATTAAATCAGAAAAATACAAGTTCCTTGGGAAACCTTAATTCTGGCTTTTTCTTTTATTTCTTCATAATTTCCCAATAATTCTTCATTATTATTATTACAATTTGCCATGCCTTATTAAGCAACAACAGGGAAGTTATTATCTTTGGCTCATTTCCTTTCAATACAGAGAAAAGCCTTTAAAATCTTGTCTTTTCTATTTTCTTCTGCGGGTCTTTCTGTTGGTCTTTTTGTTTCAAGGAACAAAAACAATCAGATCACATCTTTAGTACTCTTTTAAGATTGTGACTATCACAAGTGCACACTATTTCCAGTCTTGAACTTCGTAGGAAGGTTATGAAATGTTTGTTAAGTTTAATTTATTGTTGACAAAAACAATGCCTGCTTTTTACTGGGCAATTAACTGCTACAAATCCAAGCTGAAACATTTTATTGTTTTACCATGCATGCAACCAGCTGATTTAAAAGATTCTAGAAATGTTTTTGGGGAATAGCATGGGCCGAAAGACCATTTAAACACCCTCTATCAACCTTATGAAGCCAAAAATTAAGAAGGATAAGGAAAACCATGAATTTCCCAACTTTAATTTAACCTGAGAAATTTTCCATTGAATTTCTATAAAACATCTTCCAATAGAACACTACTAACATTTTGAGGATTAAAGAGATGAAGAGCAAGGAAGTGTCATTTAAAAAGGAAATGTGCCTTTGGATTCAGGAGGTGTCAGGTAGGTTACAAAAAAAAAAACAGAAGTGAAGGAGCAGGAAGCTGAATGAAGCCAGTGGGAGGTATAAAATAAGAAGCAGGCAGTCAGAAGATGAGAAGGAAATTCAGGAGCAGCCTATAGTAGTTCTGGGGCTCCATTTAGAGACCTTCAGGAGCTCATGACAGAGCTGATGGGACACTGACTGCTGGACTTTCTGTACTCCTTCAACTTTACAAATACGGCATTTGTAGAAACGATAGCAAATGACTGACACAGTGATTAAAGATGCGAATTCAGCATAGGTTAAAAAAAAAAAAAAAAAAACAAGAACAGAAGTTGCTGCTGCATAAGCAGAAGTGATTAGAGATGTTCTTGCTAGCCTCTAAGAGTCCACATTTATGCTTTTCTTTTTAAGTTAAAAGATTTTTTTAGCTCTGGATCACTGATAGACATATTGTTTTTAACCAAATAGTATTGCATGGTTTAGGCAAACTGTGTTTCTTTTAGTGGCTGGTTCTGACTGATTCACTGTTTACTAAAATTTTATTTCTGTCATTGTTCCAGAGTGATTTTCAGATCAGTCATTGTAAGGATTACTTGTAAAATAACCAGCTTCCTTTTATCTGTTTAATGAACTCTTGCAGCAACCAATATACAGTAATGTGAAATACTAGAAGAAAATGAAGTGTAGGTATTCCAGAGTTCACTTGCATAGCATACATTGTGGCATGAACAAGTACCCTCTGACTGAGAATCACCTGGATCTTCATTCTGAAGTATATTGTCGGCTGTCAAATCACACTGACCTTTGTAGGAAAAGATGCTGGAATTTTCTTGAGTTCTTTCCACCCTCAAAAATTCCTAATCTCATTAAGCCACATTTAAAAATTAATTACTGAAGGTGTTTCTTATGGGTATTTTGGAATATTGTGCAGTAACTCATTTTATAGAACTGCATAACTAGGAACAAAAGAGTACTAGTCTTAATTACAGACTTTTCCAACAAAAAATGTGATCTTTGCACAAGACTTCAGAAAAGCAAATAAGGATTTTTTTCTTGCTTCTAGAGATTAAGAAAAGATGGAACTATTATTTCTGTTATTACAATCATGATTAAAAAATTAAATACGGATAAATAACCAGCTGGATGGCCACATGCCAAGAGTTGTGGCCAGTGGCTCAATGTCCAGATCAAGACCAATAACGAGTGCTGTCCCTCAGGTATCGGTGCTGGGACCAGTCTTTCTCAACATCTTTGTTGGTGACAGGGACAGTGGGATTGAGGGTGCCCTCAGCAAGTTTGCTGATGACACCAAGCTCTGTGGTTCAGTTGATACGTTGGAGGGAAGGAATGCCATCCAGAGGGACCTTGACATGCTTGTGAGGTGGGCTGATGCCAACCTGATGAAGTTCAACCTGATGAAGGTCCTCTACCTGGGTCGAAGCAATCCCAGACACAGCTACAGGTTGGGCAGAGAAGAGATTCAGAACAGCCCTGTGGAGAAGGACTTGGGGGTGTTGGTCGATGAAAAAATGAACATGAGCTGGCAGTGTGCACTTGCAGCCCAGAACGTCAACCGTATCATGGGCTGCATCAGAAGGAGCGTGACCAGAAGGTTGAGGGAGGTAATCCTGCCCCTCTACTCTGCTCTCGTGAGACCTCAGTTTGAGTATTGTGTGCAGTTCTGGTGTCCTCAACATAAAAAGGACATGGAACTGTTGGAACAAGTCCAGAGGAGGGCCACGAGGATGATCAGGCGACTGGAGCGCCTCCCGTATGAAGATAGGCTGAGAAAGTTGGGGCTGTTCATCCTGGAGAAGGGAAGGCTGCGTGGAGACATCAGAGCAGCGTTCCAGTATCTGAAGGGGGGCTATAGAGATGCTGGGGAGGGACTCTTCATTAGGGACTGTAGTGATAGGAGAAGGGGTAATAGGTTCAAACTTAAACATGGGCAGTTTATATTGGATATAAGGAAGAAATTCTTTCCTGTGAGGGTGGTGAGGCACTGGAATGGGTTGCCCAGGGAAGTTGCGAATGCTCCATCCCTGGTGGTGTTCAAAGCCGGGTTGGACAGAGCCTTGGGTGACATGGTTTAGTGTGAGGTGTCCCTGCCCATGGCAGGGGGGTTGGAACTAGATGATGTTAAGGTTCTTTCCAACCGTAACTATTCTATGATTCTATGATTTCTCAAACTCTAAGCACATATTAGTGAGTAAAAGATTTTTTACTTTGTAACAAACTTTGTAAGTTATCCCAAGGTTTTTTGGGGCAAAAATGCAATGCGTTGTTATTTTCTGAAACACAAGCTATGATAGCAATGAGAAGCCACTGATTTATTCTGAAATAGATATGTAAATAAAATTTGTACAACTGGAAAAAGGAAATATAAGTGTAATTTTTCCTTGGCCGAAGGTAAAACAAAAGGAAACTTTCCACTGTGTTGTCATTACTATGCCTGCTTGTTGTGATGCTGTAAATTGTGTTAGAATGAATACTAGACAATTGGATATGGAACATGAACATCAGCTCTATATTTCAGGTTGCGTTGTACATTTCTATGCTAATTCCTTACTTTGCAAAAGCCATTTTAAGCATTACTTCTAATACTGTGAAGAGAAGCCAAAAATCAGCGGATCATGAGTAAAACTGAAATCAGTAGTGGTATGAAGGTTATATATATCATTAAAAAAAAATCAAGGGTTTTGAAAAACTAGCAATAACAGGTGAGATTTTATTAAACTTGATTCTAGGGGAAGTCAAGTGACCCAGTACTATATTCCATCTTGCTTTAAATATAGGTCACACTTCCATGGCTGGTGGGGGGATGTAGGTGATCTTAAAGTCCTTTCCAATCCAAACCATTCTGTGATTCTATGACTCTGAAAAGTCACAAGTAGTCAACAAACCAAAGTGCTCTTTTTATTTGCACACTGAATAGTTATATTTTATTTTTAATTCAGTTACTACTTAACAGACTATAGAGAAACAGGGCATCTAGACCAAATAAGTTTTTAAAATATTTATTATTTGCTCATTCAGAACTCAAAGTGATGTTTTAATTGCACATAAAGACAAGAGATGATTTTAGTATTATTACAATGTCAAAAACTATGTTGGCATAGTCATACTGTATTGCTTCTAACTCCAAAACAACATTAAGATAGCTTTTGCTTCACCATCTGCTTAGAAAGCACAGGATAAAAAATTATTGGACAGTTTGCCTTTCCTCTGATCATCTTATAAATTGCTCTTATGCAGACACCCACACCTACAGCCGTGCTTTTTATCTTAAGCCTCTTTTTTCCTTCAAAGTTTCCTCAGCAGATCCTTATCCATCCAAGGAGGTCTCCTGGCCCTCCTACAGCACTTCCTTCTAGTTGGGATGCAACACTCCTGAGCTTGTAGCTGGCAATCCTTGAATATAGCTAACAGCCTTGGGCCCCCCTGCCCTCTAGGGCTATATCCCATGGAATCTTACTGAGCAGGTACCTGAAGAGGCCAAAGTCTGCTCTCTTGAAGTCCAGGGCAGTGAGCTTGCTGCACACTCTTCTCACTGTCCTGAGGATCTTGAATTTGACCATCTTATGATCGCTGCAACCAAGGCTGCCCTGGAACGTCACATTTCCAACCAGCCCTTCCCTGCTGGTGAGCACGAGGTCACACACGGCACCTCTCCTTGTTGGCTCCTCTATTATTTGCAGAAGGAATTTGTGTTCCACACAATTGAGGACCCCCCTGGAATCCTTGTGCCGGGCTGTACCATCTCTCCAACAGATATCAGTGTGGTTTAAGTCCCCCATGAGAAGGGCCTGAACTGACGGAGATAAATGACATCATTTTGATCATGTTCTTTCATTTGAATTCATGTATGTTAATGAAGTGACTCATGCTTCTGTTAGCCCAAGGTCAGGCTCCATCTACTTCTTCTGTATGGAAAAGGTGGCCTGAATAAAATGAAGCAGTCTTGCTCTGTGTGCTGCTTCATGCATATTTCAGTGTGCCTCTTCAAAGAACTGAATTTCTTCTCCTGACCCTTTTCACAATGGGATTTGTGTCATTAATTCATGACAAATAACCCCTTCTGACACCAGCAAACCAGCAGTATGGCTATTAGACTAACAAAAGGTACTTTATGTTATGTGCCTAATGAGCTGGAAATACATTCACTTTGTACTCCACTTGCAATGCAAACATTAAATGGCTTTCCAGACCCATACCCATAGACAGACATTTCTCAAAATAAAATTTAAGCGGAGATTAAACACAATTTATCTCAGCTTTATTAGATACTGTCTTTTTTTTTTTTTTTTATTTGTATTGTTCTGTAGCTTCTAGACAAATCATATAAACTTTAAGATAATGGACAAATGAGAAAGTGGAAAGTGGATTTAACAATAATAGGAAAAACCTGGAGAAAGAGAAAACAATGCATAACTCAGACATAACTTAATGAAAGTAAAAGCCATGTAATTCACTTGAAGCAAGCTTACAGCTCAGATGAGTTTTATAAAAGGAAAATGGAAAAAGAATGTAAAACACCATTCAGGGGCAATTATGACACCTCTCAAAGCAAAAAAGAGTCAGCACATCAGGGACTAAACAAAGTTGATTCAGTGACTTGTCATGTCACCCTGAATATGCTGATTAAACCTCCTGAAGTTATCGGAAGAAGTTTTCCAGGTGTGATGCTCATCAGCTATTGCTCAAGCTGCGGATTAGTAGCACGGTGTGCTGAAATACTCTTTTCCATCTCATTAAATATTCACCTTCCTGAACTTTATTTGCTCCCACCATCTGCACTTATATATGCAGACAATGCTTGCTCAGAAATTACATTGCAAGGGTTTCCACTGACTATTTCTATTTCCTAGTTTAGATAAACAAATATGTCATCCCCACTGTTGCACATTCAACAGCACCATTTTCACATGGATTATGTCAACTTCAAGCTTTAAGAACCTTAACTGTCTGACATCCTAAAGCCATATGCCTAAAAACAGTATTTTCTACATTAATATAGTATTAATATGTTTGCTTAGATGACAACAATTTGGAGATGAAATTTGGTATCATAGCTGCATGTGTATGGCAACATCAGGCTTGTTTAGTGCTGTAGATACCTCTGAGAGTTGCTTCAGGAATCCAATCTCTACTTTAGACCATTTTGGTTTATTTAGAAGGTAAGCTGGCATCACTGCATTACAGTCATGTTCAGAGAAGTTTCCATCTTCTTCAAATCACAATCATTGCATATTTTTTCATGGTTTGGACTTGAGGACTTTGAAGAAGAAGTTTCTATTCTAATAAATCTGTACCCACTCAAGAAATCTGACAACGCTTCCATCCCATTACTTACCAAGTCTTAGCCCTGAGATTCTATGATTCTATAATTCTAGTCCAGTGGCAGTACTGTACTCAAGTACCTGCATCAGGACCTACTCAAGTGTCCCAGCGTCATAACTGGACCTATCGTGGAGCTAAGGAAATACCAGCAGAATTTATAAATAAAAATCTATGTCTTATTGATAATAAACTCCTAAAAATTTGCTTAATCCCTCATTATCTCCCTTTACTCCACTATGAGCAGCAGTAATGCTGAAGCTTGCTTTTTCTAGTAGAACTAGGGCCACTGTATGTTCACTCACACTCTGTTCATACTGCAGAGCTTCCCAACATATCTAGTTTCGCAGGGCATTTTGTGTCTGAAGCTGTTTGTTTCATGTGCTGCCAAATCAGATGAACGACTGAAACTGCCCAAGCAGATAGCTGTTTGCGCAAGACACTGAGCTGGAACCAAGATCTTATGGCTGGGATTCATCTCTCTGATTTGAGATGTCTGTAACATAGTTTATGACTACTGAGATAGCTGTCCTCATCTCCCAGGTTGGATGATTCAGCTGACCTATTTCTAGACATCTGCTTTAGGGTAAGATGTCTTAAGCTCCAGAAGCGTTATCTGTCCCTCCACTGAGTATAAAGGAAGCACAAGGTGACTAACTCACTGTGGGATGTTGACATTATCAGATGTTTTCTGCAGCAAGCTTTTTGAACTCAGCTCTTCCACTCACTCCCACTTAATAAAACAATCAAATAATAAACTGGCACATCATTTTTTCCCCTTCTTTCTAGAACAGGTCACATTTACATTCAGTTACCCCTTCATTGAGCGCAGTAATTTCTCCCATAATAAACCAGGTGGCCAGAAATTCAGCTAGTCTCTTGTATTTGTCTACAGTACTCAGAATTGTTTTTATTGAACAATCTTACACCACTACCATAGATTTGTTATTCTTGTTCATCTTCATCTCCTTTTCCAAGTGTTTCATATAGTGACAAGTAAAGAACATCTCCCTGTTTGCACTAAGGTAAACTACTTAGCCACACTGACTTTCAGGAAGATTATCTCTGTCCTAAAAAAGCTATCCATCATATTTCGATCCCATTTTTTGCCAGTAGCTCCTCCAATGATTGAATAACAGCCCAGCACAACTGATCTCAAAAATTCTGCTGTTTAGATGTGTATCCAGCTCAAGGATATAGAATCATAGAATCATAGAATAGTTATGGTTGGAAAGGACCTTAAGAGCATCTAGTTCCAACTCCCCTGGCCATGGACAGGGACACCTCACATTAAACCATGTCACCCAAGACACTGTCCAACCCGGCCTTGAACACCACCATGGATGGAGCATTCACAACTTCCCTGGGCAACCCATTCCAGTGCCTCACCACCCTTATAGTAAAGAAC
Source organism: Ara ararauna (assembly GCA_028858755.1). Classification (NCBI taxonomy): domain Eukaryota; kingdom Metazoa; phylum Chordata; class Aves; order Psittaciformes; family Psittacidae; genus Ara; species Ara ararauna. The sequence goes on from CM054410.1 coordinate 94,872,561, forward strand.
TTCTTCCTCATATCCAATCTAAACCTCCCCTGTTTAAGTTTAAACCTGTTACACCTTGTCTTATCACTACAGTCCCTCATGAAGAATCCCTCCCCAGCATCTCTATAGGCCCCCTTCAGATACTGGAACGCTGCTCTGAGGTCTCCACGCAGCCTTCTCTTCTCCAGGATGAACAGCCCCAACTTTCTCAGCCTATCTTCATACGGGAGGTGCTCCAGTCCCCTCATCATCCTCGTGGCCCTCCTCCGGACTTGTTCCAACAGTTCCATGTCCTTTTTATGTTGAGGACACCAGAACTGCACACAATACTCCAAGTGAGGTGTCACAAGAGCAGAGTAGAGGGGCAGGATCACCTCCTTCAACCTGCTGGTCACGATCCTTCTGATGCAGCCCATGATACAGTTGGCATTCTGGGCTGCAAGTGCACACTGCCAGCTCATGTTCATTTTTTCATCGACCAACACCCCCAAGTCCTTCTTCAGAGGGCTGCTCTGAATCTCTTCTCTGCCCAACCTGTAGCTGTGTCTGGGATTGCTTCGACCCAGGTAGAGGACCTTGCACTTGGCATGGTTAAACTTCATCAGGTTGGCATCAGCCCACCTCACAAGCATGTCAAGGTCCCTCTGGATGGCATTCCTTCCCTCCAGCATATCAACCGAACCACACAGTTTGGTGTCATTGGCAAACTTTCTGAGGGCTCACTCAATCCCACTCTCCATGTCACTGACAAAGATGTTGAACAAGGCCGGTCCCAGCACCCATCTCTGAGGGACACCACTTGTTACTGGTCTCCAGCTGGACATTGAGCCATTGACCACAACTCTTTGCATGTGGCCATCCAGCCAGTTCTTTATCCACCGAGTGGTCCACCTATTAAATTGATGTCTCTCCAATTTAGAGACAAGGGTGTCACACAGGATAGTGCCTAATGCTTTGCACAAGTCCAGGTGGACGATGTCGCCTGCTTTACTGCTGTCCACACTATGATACGGATACATAGTATCATACAAGATACTATGTCTGTTATTTACTTCTCAGAATATCTGAGTCCCTGTTGTTTCAGTGGGGTGTGCAGTGGCACGGCAGCTGTCTGACCCTATGAGCTGGTATACCCAGTCAGAGAACACCTTCCCCATAGCCTTCCCTGGCTACCCTGGATTTAGAGAAGGATGAGGTTCTCAACTACTTCTTTGCCTCAGTCTTCATCGGAAAATGCTCTGACCACACCAAACAAGTCATGGAAGGCAGACGCAGGCACTGTGAGAATGAAGACCCTGGGCCCACTGTAGGAGAGGATCTGGTTCGAGACCATCTTAGGAACCTGAAGGTATACAAGTCCATGGGACCTGATGAAATCCATCTGCGGGTCCTGAAGGAGCTGGCAAATGAAGTTGCTAAGCCACTGTCCATCATATTTGGAAAAGTCATGGCAGTCAGTTGAAGTTCCCAATGACTGGGAAAAGGGAAATATAACCCCATTTTCAAGAAGGGGAAAGGGATGAGTCAGAGAACTACAGACCAGTCAGCCTCACCTCTGTGCCTAGCAAAATCTTGGAGCAGATTCTCCTGGAAGGCATGCTGAGGCACATGAAAACAACAAGGTGGTTGGTGGCAGCCAGCATGGCTTCAGTAAGGGGAAATCCTGCCTGGCCAATCTGGTGGCCTTCTATGATGGGGCTACGGAACTGATGGACAGGGGTAGAGCTGTTGATGTCTTCTACCTGGACTTGTGCAAAGCATTTGACATTGTCTCACATATAGGACAAATATAGCTAATATATATAGTATACATATGTGTCGTGGTTTAAGTCGAGTCAGCCACGCAGTTTTGCTCACCCACTCCCCCCTCTATCTTGCCCCCCACTCCCGGAGGGATGGGAAGGAGAACCGAAAAGAATGCAACTCCCACAGGTTGAGATAAGAACAGTTTAGTAACTAAAGTATAACACAAATCACTACTGCTACCACCAATAATAATAATGACAAGGCGAATACAAGGAAAGAATACAATTTCTCACCACCTAAAACCAAGCCCGACCATGCAGTGCACCCCCCACCCTTCTGGGTCTCTCCTCTCCGTCCTCCATCTTGGGCATGACGTGCTGTGGTATGGAATAACCTCTTTGGTCAGTTTGGGTCAGGTGTCCTGTCTCTGCTTCCTCCCGGCTCCCCTCCTCCCTGGCAGAGCATGAAACTCAGAAAGTCCTTGGCCAGACCAAAACATCACTAAGCAGTAACCGAAACACTGGTGTTATCAGCGCTGTTCCCAGGCCCAAAATCAAAAAACACAGCGCTACACCAGCTACCAAGGAGGAGAAAAATGACTGCTGCTGCTGAACCCATGACAATATGTATATATATATATGTAATCATAGAATAGTTAGGGTTGGAAAGGACCTTAAGATCATCTAGTTCCAACCCCCCTGCCAGGGCAGGCACACCTCATACTAAACCATGCCACCCAAGGCTCTGTCCAATCTGGCCTTGAACACCGCCTGCAATGGAGCATTCACAGCTTCCCTGGGCAACCCATTCCAGTGCCTCACCACCCTTACAGTAAAGAATTTCTTCCTCATATCCAATCTAAACTTCCCCTCTTTAAGTTTGAACCCTTTACCTCTTGTCCTATCACTACAGTCCCTCATGAAGAGTCCCTCCCCAGCATCCCTAGAGGCCCCCTTCTGATATTGGGAGGCTGCTCTGAGGTCTCCACACAGCCTTCTCTTCTCCAGGCTCAACAGCCCTGACTTCCTCATCCTACCTTCATATGGGGGGTGCTCCAGTCCCCTGATCATCCTTGTGGCCCTCCTCTGGACTTATTCGAACAGTTCCATATATAGTTCTGATCTCATTAAAATATCCCTGTAGTGTTAAATATGATGGAACTTTTGGTTGAAAAATGTAAGATTTTTAGACTGAACACAAACAACCACAACACCCTAACATCTGTGCTGATGCAATTCTAGCTCTACCTGCATTCATTACCTTCCCTGGAGCTTGTCAGTTGGTACTAACTACACGTTATTCAACTCAGTTGTGGATACTACAAAGGGCAGATGTACAGCCACTAGGAAGAAAACAGATTGCTCTGCTTAGACTAGGAACATACAGGCCTGGACAGGACATGATAAAACATCAGATTCAGTTTCTTGTAACTAAAAGCAATCATAACATATAATCCCCCTACCATTCTGAAACATGCTTGTTTGACTCTTTCTAGATTGAAAATAAAACAAAAGTTAAAAGCCCCAAGAATTCCTCAATTTAAGAAACAACCTTTATCTGCACTGAACACATGAGCCTAAAGAAAACAGGTGACTTTTTGTTTATATAACAAAGTTATAGAACTTTGAATTATAGAATTTGAGTAAAGTCTGTTGCTCAAATTAATTATTTCAGTACATATACTGCCCTGCTGTCACTCTCTATCCTAAGCTTAATATGATTAATCTAGTCTTAGAAAAACTGGCATAAGCAGACACACAAAAGACAATGCTAAATCCCAACACAAAATTACTGCATCATACACTTGTATTGGCAACACGTAAATTAGTGCAAAGTATAATTTTTAATTAATCACTTGGGGAAGTATGTTTCAGCTCCAATGGTCATCACACTAGCTGGTTTTCATTATTTTAGAAAAGCACGCAAGAACTGGTGATGGCCAACACCTTATGTATCTAGAAAGAAATAAAAGTTAAGTTGCCTGTGTTCAAAAGTAGCAATTTGTCATTTTTCAAATACTGTTTCATGTTTCTTGCATGTTATCATTATTTTCCAAGAGTTCATAAGCAAAATACATTGTAAAAGACTTTTTTTAGAAACTAATATGCATGATGGAAAATGGTAGATAAGGAAAAAAGGACAGCTATTGTCTGTTAAGCTTTATATGCATTATAAGGGAATTAAATACATGTTAAAGTTTTTTATACTGATAAAGATGAAAATGCAAAGCATTTCAGCTGCAGTTGAGAAAGATTGCACACTGAGCACATGATCTTTCTAATTGGTCTTTAAGCAAAAATTATTCTAAATCTTACTCAAAATATTTTTCATACAAGTAAAAGGTGGCAAAGCACAAGATGTCCATCACTTCTGGAGCTGAAATCATAATCCGTAGTCACCACAATTAAACTTAAAAATTGGAGATATGTGAAAGAAATAACATGAATGCTAGTATAGTATTATAGGAATTGTTTTCCAGAGCTATATTGTGTTGTCTGAGTAGAAGTCTGAGAATAATGATATTTCCCACAATGCTGCATAGTCCTCTCTCTATTCCTTTTTTACATCCTTTTATTAATAATATGAAAGTGTTGTTTTGTGTGTCTGAGAAGCTAGTACCCACCTGAAATGTACCAGGAAACTCATGTTAAATATTATCTTGTGAACACATTGATGTCCTAGACTTTCAATCCTAAAAGTATTGAAGCCATCATCAGTACTCTGGAGAAGACCTGTTACTAGAAAAATCTGTACTATACTACCATGCTTGAAAGGAGAAAATTCACCAAAACACAAGAATTACAATGTAAAAAGGAAGTTTTAGAATTGTTTTTAACTTATGGTTTAGATTTTAGATATTTTCATTTTGTAGATCAACACTTGGTTTTGTAGTGAAAGAGATGTTAGAACGTGCTAGGCCACTAATTCATCTGACTGAAAACAGACGTGCTACTCTGGGCCTCTCCTGATATAAAATTAATCCTGGTTATACCAATTACAAGTCATCAATTAGACTGGTTTTTGTCTGGATTTTTAGCTGTGCAATGGACCCCAAAATCCTGAGATCTTCTAGACTGCATAAGAGAGGATGGGTTATTTTTTATTTAATCTAATTACTTAATCTGAAGATTAAATTCCATTCCAATATTAAGGAAAAAAATGTTGTTTTATAGAAGTGATATTATGTAAATTCAATCTCAATTTAATTTAGTATCAAACCTGTTTTGCTTTGTTTTGTTATTTCATTTAATTTTAGCTGAGGCCAATTTCCTTAATTCACAATAGTTATCCAGCACATCAGAGAACCTAACAGGGTACCACGTCCTACACCTACATGCCCAGGTAACTCTACATAATTTACCCTTGATTCATTTCTGGGAGTGGGAAAAACATCCAATAAAGATGACCACTAAAAGAAGACAAGAAATAACATGAAAGAAGGAAGAAAACAAAAAGGAAACAATTAAAATCAAGAGAAAAGATCTGATAATTGTGCAACTAAAAGAATGGGTCTGGGGAAGAAAAGAAGGGTTGGTTAGTCATTAGCAGCACAGACTTGAGTTAAGCAAACTTTGTGCATATCGATATTCGAGGCACAACCCAGCTTCTCCTCTGTGCCACTCCTCATTCTTAATGTAATCTCATCAAATATCATTCCAGATAAGAAGCAGCTTCAGAGTGAAGCATAAGAATGTGATGAAAACTCAATTGGTAAATACAGACTCATCTACTTGCCAATATGACATACTTCAGTAATATCTCACTGAACTCATAGGCATCATACATCTTATTTTCTGTTGGCAAACTAATACAGATAAATAGCTACTTGAGGGGTTTTTTGACTTGGCAAATTTTTCCAAATGTTTTCATATTTGTTAACATTTCCTCATGGTCTTGCATTCCCATGATTCTTCATAATCAGGATAGTAGAGTTCTAACCTGTTCTCAAACTCACAGCTATGGTAGGAAGTCACTAGAAGTTTAATTTCATATTTACTTTGAACCATCAGATCTGAAGAACAGATGGTGTATTTCCAAACTGAAACAGATGAATTGTCAGTCTCATTGAGGTACACCAAAAGCATGCAAACAACTGCAGTAGGTCTAATCAAACAGCCTGCAGAAGTGGATGCCTAGAGAACACATACTAACAGAATAAACACATAGTGATCCTTCCTAGGAATACTTTCTCAGGCAAGAAACTTGGAAATTTCCCATGCATTTATAAATACTGCTTTGGGCTCCCCTGGCTACATGACAGTTTCTTCTTTGAACACTCTGTTAAGAGCACTGAGAGTTGGAAAAGTGTGTGTTAGCTTTAGATCAACTGAATTTGTTTATTCACAAATTTGAATTTGTTTATTCACAAATTTAATCTCACTATCTCTACTGCACACACTAATTTTCTGTTTCTCTAAGCATCTCCCTAGCAATTAAATGACAAAAATTATTTACATACATGACAAACTTTGTTCATTTAAGGAAAAGCACTTAATGGAATATAGATGATACTATTTATTACGTATTATTATGCCTTACATGTGCTGTCAAGTAAAGGTAATATTGTTGTTGTCCTGTACATTGCAATGGCATTCAGCAGTAATCCCGAACTTATTGTTGCATATAAATTGCAGCAGACACAGTGTGCTCACATTTACTTTAACAGTGGTCTCATTGAATGGAGCAGAATTAATGTTACATAAAAGTATTCAGTATCATCAGATTTTGGCAGGACATTCACCTAAAACTGATAAGAAAACAACTTGTTTTCTCAGTAGGAAAAAAAATGGGACTTCCACACTTCATTCTTTTTACCTTACTTTCAGATTCTGATGAAAAACCTGAACTCCTTTTCCAAACTGCCCCTAATAACACACCTGTCCTGTTTAGCACAGGTGACAGTAGGGTCTGTCTTGTTGACCTCTGCTGTTCCCCATCATCTATAAGACCAATTCCACTAGTACCTCTTCTGATTTTCAGTGAAGCACGGAGTGTTTGTTGGAGTATAACAGAATGGGGTCCCTGGGTAAGAATGGAAATCCACACTCACTGCTGAACAACTGGCCAAATCCATACTTAAGATCAGCTGAAGCACTAAGCAAAAACCAGTTGCCTCTTAGTACCATATTCTCAAAGCTTGTCTTTGAAGTTTTCAGAAAACAGGACAAAACATAGCCAAAACTAGACAATGAAGAAAATAAAATGAAGGAGTTTTCTCCTGCCCATGTGATCCAAAAACATTCAAAATGGGTCAGTAACGGAGCAGGAAAGGGAATTAAAGTCTACACTCACTTCATCTGCCCTAACAATTTCTTGACAGGGGAAGCTAGCACTCACAGTGATTAAAATATTTGCTTTGAATGTCCCAGAAAACCTGTTGCAGTCAAAATATGGTCTTGATCTCTTCAGTCTGAAGCCAGTAGTCTATCTACTATGCCACACTACACCTGTAAGACAGTTTGGATCTTACCCAAAAACACATGGAAGACAACAGGAGCCTTTTTCTTGACATCAGTGGCCAGGAGGTGATTAACACTGTGATCACAGAGTTACATAGATCTTGGTGGAAGAAGAAAGCCACTACACAATGAAATAAAAACAAATATTACCTTTGTTGGAGGCAAGCTTGAGGAGTACCATCAACCAACCAAAATGAAAGTTCTCTTTAGAGTACATAGGTGTCCCTGTTTAAACAAGCACAAAATAATGACGAGGCTCCACTGATCCAGCAACTTGGCACACGTTACTGGACAAATCAAAATTACCTCAGAGTGTTTGAAAGATAAAGGACTCTTTTGCCGTCACCAAACCCTGGGTCAGATCAAAGCAGTGTTTGACAATTCCCACAAATGCTGTGAATGTTTCTATGGATTGTAAGAGTTCTGCTCTTCAAAAACACACATTGCTGCTGTTATATGACTATTTTTAGCAGTTCCTGTTTTCTTCTTCAGTCAACTATAAACCACGTTTCTCTCCAGTCCTTGTTTGACACACTGCCTCTGGCTGTGCAGTAGAACTAGCAACTTGTCATTAACGGGCATGTTAGTTAGGAAATTAGTGGATACTTTTAAGATGAAAGAAAAAATATACCTCATTCTTGTAAAAGTTTTCATACATAAATGCGTCTTTGAGGCTTGGAGCTGAGCTAATTTTTGTTTCATAAATGGGGAGGGAAATTGTATGTGTATCGGGTAAAATGTAAAAAAGTTGAAACCAGAAAGTGCTGGAGGGTATTGCAAGGAAAGAAGCTACATCACTGGTGTCTGCACACAGCCAGCTTCTCCTCCCATGCCTACGTGCTCCCACCCCACGCAAGCAGAAGTTGCAGGAGGACTACAGGATAGAGTACACATAGAGTACAGGATAGAGAACACGTGTTAATGCAGGTCTGGGCTCTAATGTCACTGAAGAACTATCAGCTGTATGAGTTCTTTGGCTGTTCTTTCTAGCGCTATAAGAGTTAGTGTGAATATCATGGCAAAGGCAAAAAAGGACAGCTCAAATCAAAGCTGAAACCATATAAAAATTAAATAAACTTCTGCCGGATGATCTCAAGCTACTATAAGGAGATAGGGTTGTATCATTACTTGTGACGAATTTATTCTACATTTACACTGTCAAAAATGAAATCATGTTACAGAAAAAAAAGTCTCTTTCCCTCTCTCAAATATTCTTCTATTTTTTTTTTTCATATTTTTGCTTGTGTTCATCAGCTGAAACAGGCAAAGCTAATGAAAACCCCTGGACTATAACTAAAAAATTATAAATGTTTACTTACATTCATTTGGACTATAGTAAAAGTAGTGTTTTCTTTTTTACCCCCAAATTTGTGTGCACAGTACTTACTGAAATTGTTACCATGCACATATAGGCAAAATAGCTGCAGTGAAAAACACTTCAATGGCAAAACACATTTTCCTTGTAACAACATTTTTACACAGTGTAGAAAAATGGTGTTGATATACGGTTAATACACATATGTCAGTAACTAAGGTGAGTACATGACAGAGATTGCTAGAAACTCTGAATATTTTTTTGTATTCTAACTTACAGCGACATGAGTACAGAATATACGCATGGTAAATACTGTAGTAAGGGGCTATTTAATTTTCTTGTGTTTGGTAATGAGTTAACACAATAAGAATTTTTGTCTGAGTAAGAGGAAAACATCTTGCACCATTAAATTACTTCACTGGAAGATGCACTGCATGCATGGTATAATGATTACTATAGTACAGGTGCAGTGTTGTACAAGCAGCAAAAGGATTTCTAATTTACGATACCAACTGCATGAAGAAATACCAATTAATAAGATTTCAAATGGTACTTCCAGAGTTTTGGTGGTGAAACAAAACTATAACGGAGTTTCGTACAAGCTCCAACCTTGGAAAATCTATATAAATAAACATATCTGACTGGACTGAAAGCCCTTCATTAGGAGACTAAGCTCTCTATTTCTGGATGAAGACTGCTTTGGTGCATACAATGAAGGCATTACCTCAGTTTTTATTATATAAAAAGTGAGGAAATTCAGTGTTTTTAAGGGGAGGATCCAGAGATGACCATAAGGAAATCCTATGATATGATATGCATCAACTCAGGACTGCACCAGAGCACCTCCATGCAGTTGGGATTCAGTATGCTGAGTTCCCAGGAGGAAACTAACAGCTGCTCTGCAGAATGCTCTTGATGTTAGACATCTTGGTTAGAGAAAGGTAGATGTAGGTTTAGTTCTCTCCCACTCAAATAAGTTCAGATCCAGTGCTCTCATATTGTTTTGTAATGATAAATTTTGTAAATACAGCCTATAGTTTTATTATATATTTGTCAGAACCCAACAAAAATACTATCAAGAAAATATAAAGGAAAATAGCTCAGAAGCAGGCCCTATGAGATAAAAAAGAAGAAGAAAAAAAAAAAGCCAACAACAAAAAAGCCCTCCAAAAAGCCCCATGTAGGTCTGCAGTAAAGTGAGTTTATAGCATCCTGCATTTTAAACATTAAAAAAAAAAAACTACGAAATATGTAATAAGCACTTTACTAGTTCAATTAACATTCCTGGTATTGAACTGAGGAATGTGTTTAAACCTGTATGTAACCTAGCTATAAGATGAGCTCTATAAACCACTGACCCAGAATAACAATAAAAATAAAAAGCTATCCTAACTAGGTGTTCTGTTTGAAACAGTACATTGCCTAGGGATAGTTCATTAATATAATTATGTCTGGCTGTAACCAAAAAAGGTCAGACTAAAAGGAGGTGAAAACATTACCCTGCCAATTTGAAGAAGTGTGCATGCCCTGAAAATACAGAACATCTGATATTTATGTTTATATACAATATAATGAGCTCTGGAGCCAGATGGTCTGATTTTGTTCATGGTGCTGGGCTTCTGGGAGGTATGCATATAGATTTAGTATAAGCCAGGAAAAAATATACTTCAGCAGTGTTTTCTAAGTGGAAGCTGAACTAGTAGATACAGGAGTCTTAAATGGAGAATTTGTTTGAAGAATTTTTGCCTTTTGGAACTAGACTACATGACATCTCTTAACAAGCAGATTCTCATCAATTATAAGCATATGGAGACGCAAACATGACCAATAAAGTGTATGGCTTTCAACATAAGGAGGTGAAGAAAGAGAAGTTTCAGTTCGAAAAGGTGCCCAATTTTCCCCCTCCACTCAGTCTAGCCCAGTCTTTTTCATCTGTTCATACACTACAACTCCACCTCTGTCCTCTGAGCAACAGTAGATTTTCTCATGTAACAGCAACTACCAAAACTAAGTTTCCCCAGAACAGCAATCCAAAGACCAGGGAGAAAGAATAAAAATAATGTTGTTGAAAAATCAAACACTAGGCATTTAATGCTTTTCCAGCATTTCCTAAGTATACAATCATGGACAAACAGCATTTTCAAAACACTCTAAGGTTAAATTTATTATGATTCTATTCATGTCTGTTAAAAATGTATTTCTGATCCAAAGTGCAAATTGTTTAAAATATCAAACTTTGAGTCATCCATTGGACTTTTACACATTCTTGAGAAGCCAGAAAGAGGGATTTTGTTCTCGGATTAAGAAGCAATGCTCAACCTGCTAGGGCAACAATGTACCGCATTTTCCATGCCCTTTAGTCTTCTGTGCCATGAACTACCAATTAAATCCATTTCTGGAGTGTTGTTTCCCTCAGGGATGGGCCCATTTTGACTGTAAAGAAATTGCAAAGCTACGGAAACTCACATAATTCAGTATTCAAGATATTTGGTTTCAACTACTTCCCTTTTTATTTTGTTACAGGCTTCTTTATTGTGGCAATATGAAATAATTTTGCCACTATGGGAGGTGATTTTCAGGGGACTTTAATTTTCTTGGAATTTTTAGCAGTTGCTAGAACAGAATATACAACATTTTTAGTGGTTGCTGGAACAGAATATAAAACACTGCTGTAGTACATTGTGGTCATGTCAATACTTCAAGGATGTATATGTGGGTACAGTGTCTCCAGAGGATGAGTTCAAAGACCCTTTTTAGTCATAATAAACCAAAGAAGAGTAGGGTTAAAGCTGAACGCCTCAGACAGCCTGTACACAAGACTATAATCCTGCCTTTGCAAAACTTCCCTTCATTGTATGAAGCATATTGAAGGTACCTACCAGAACCCACTGTTTTGTACATTTCCGTGCGAAAGATGATGCCAGAAGAGGTGCAAGACTTGGTGTTACACTGTGCTTCACTAGCAAAAGTGGCCTGATTTTGTGGTTTGTTTAGTCAGAAATACTCCAATCTCTTTCATCTTACTCCAAGTCTTAACCCAAAAGTGCAAATTTCATTGCAAGAATCAGAAAGGATAGTTCTAGCCCTTCCATTGGATCTGCAGCAGAAGACTCCTTGTGAAGCTCTTCATTAATGACACCATCTTGTAATAAGCTTTTCAGGGAAGCATGAATTCGAGATTTTACCCTATGTAACTAGCAATTGATTTTTTGTTTTAAATAAAAGGAAACATAACTTTCCAGATCTATTTTGGTGTGCCATGCTAGAACTTCCAGAGATCATGGTCTGGAATATTATGACATTAGTCTAAATGTAATGGTGTTTCCGAATCAGTATTAAAATTGCCCATGTGTTGCTGTAGGCATAAAATTTCACCTTTTTCTCCACTAAAGCAGATATTATTCCCACTTTCCTAATGATTAAAAAAAAAAAAAAAAGTTAATTTTATACCTGTGTTGTAGGCCTCGACTGTAGAGATGTTATGGTTCTGGAATTCCACTCCAGAGTTGGCAGGCAAATACCACTTCCTTCAGAATCTAAGCAACTAAACCACGACAAAAGTATAAATACTTTTTTCACTGCTGGCTAGGTGAGAAGAGTGGGAAGAGTTGTTAAATCCAAAGGGGTTAAGATGTCAAGAAATCAGGTTATTGAAGAAACTAAAGATGCAGACATGGAGGATTATAAACCTACAGTTTTTACAAATTTTTGAATACGCAATATATTTACAATATTTCAGCTTTGGTAAAAATGGGTTGCCCGTCTGTTTCATAGTTGTCCATAGCTCAGAAATTCACCTTTGGTGCTGCCTTAACACATTGAGATGATAAGAAGAGTTCACCTTAGAGGTCTTTTAGGACTTCACTGCCCTATTTTCTCATAAATAGCATTCATCTAACAATCCTTCACTTTCAGTTCTACTATTCCTTTGGTTATTTAAAGATTTATTATTAAATGAAAGTATTTCCAAAGGAAAGATATGGAAATCATACTTACAAAATATTGAACAGGCACTTTCAGAGTAGAGTTTGTGTAAGGCAGGGGGGAAGTAGATGAAGCCTGGGGTCTCATATACAAATGTAAGAAGAAATTACATTAATATGTGCTGATATACATGCAGATTTTATTTTCTTGCACTAAAACTGAGAAGGATGATTCATGGATTTCAAGACCACAACTGAAAAGTTAAAATTGCACTGCCATTTTCTGGTGTTAGCAATATTATCAGTGTTCTTTTTCTGCAGGTGCTGAGGATGCACAAAATATATCTGCAAATGAGCTTTTCATCCCGTTTCTCACAGGAAAAGAACAGTAAATTTTCACGGAAAACAGAAAAAAATAAATTACAGTAAAACTACAAAAATAGAATATTAACCTGAACTTTCTGGTTAGCTGCTCAAGTCAGCACTTACTAGCTGTGACAGATACAAAAAGGTTAATCCACATCACTGGAGACTGTTTATGGTTAATGGGATATAAAACTTCTGTTCATATTGTTGCAAAAAAGTGAGTGATCATTTCTAATTCCAAGACAAGGCCTCAAGAATATACACAAGAGCTTCTGAACCCATGGAAATTTTGAGTAAATGTTAAGGCAACATGAACCAGGTTTAAAAAGAAAATATGGCTTACACTGAGAGCTGTTTCAGACACTTGACACTACTGCTGATGTGGGAAAATACAATCTATGGCTATAGATAGATCCATCTTTTAGTCTGTGCAATTCTTTTTAGTAGGTCCCTGACCTAGGCTAAGATGTCAACACCCTAGAAAGAGTTCACAATGACAGGAGAAAGCTAAATGGAAATAGAGAAAAGAGAAATCAAGGCTACACAGACGGCTGGCAATTTTTCATGCATCTTATATCAACCATGAATATACAAACACATCAATGTATAGTTGATTTAGAACCTGTCTAGCTTATCTCTAAATAAATTACTCAGTTTTGCCTTTTTTTTTGTAAAACCTAGGAGCCTCATTCTGCCTCCTTATCTGGAGCAAAGAAAACACATGTATAAGCAAAATTCTTAGCAACTGGTATACTGATATTTTGAATGATTTTTGAGCAGGTGGCTAGATAATCTCAGCCACTATTTTAAGGACAAAATTCCAGCTGGCACATAGGAAAAATCTTGGACACATGATTCAAGAGTTCCCTCAAGTTTAAAAAAAAAAAAAAAAAACCAAACAAAAAAAAACCACATGCAAAAAATCCCAATCCACACAACCATACGTAATTACATAAATTGCTATTTTAAACTGAGAATTCATGAGACGTCTTGGGACCTGGAGGGCTTAAAACAGTAAAATGGGGTAAAGCACTGGCTATCAAGTAGGAGATGCAATGAAAACAGCAAAGTCTGACAGAGAAGCAGACCTTCATGCTGGGTGTACCTTTAGCAACTGCAATACTTGCTTGGAAATGGGTCTCAGCTGTGGATCTGAATTAGATTTTACTGCTCCCTTCAGAAACATTTCCATGAAAAGTAAGGAGAAAGCTTCATTCCCTTCTCTTTCATTCAGGCTGATCTTATCTGGTCAGAGCTGTGAAACCAGGGAACAGGCTGGGATTTGTTAACTAGAAACTAGATCTTGAGCACTACCAAAAGAAAGGAAGAGAGCCTGTAGACCAACGATTTGTTCTGTTCTTCACAGACTGTGAAGCCTCTGGAAAGGAAAGTGCAGGAGGTAGACTCTTCTTGTTTGTTTTTATTTTGGCTGAGACTGAATAAAAAGTCTCTATGAATAAATCTGAAATTATGGAAAGACCATGTTCTCTGTTGAACATGCAGCTCCCACTGAGTTTATGTCTTGCTGAGTGGCCCTGACTCAGACAGAAGGACTTTTAAGACCTCAACATCTACATGAAAAAGTCCCGGTACCTGCTAAGGCAAGAAAATCCAAATATCTACCACTGGCAGCTTACAGTGAGCCAGAGGGCTACACCTAATATCAAAAGAGAAAGGATAATCCAGCTCTCCTTTTCCATTCAGATCATCTCTTCTCTGAAAAGAGCAGTGCTGTAATGCTGGGAAAAGGATAGTGAGTCACCAAGGAGAAACTTGCTGCATTGGGTGACTCTCCAGGAGGCCTCTGTTAGAAACTGGCTGTATAAGGCGGCACAACTTTTCAGCTGACAAGACTTGCACTAAAGAAGGAAACAGAGCACCAGGAGAGTTAAGATGCTATGTGGATAGGAAATTTGACCAGTAAAAGGATCTAGATCAGAAAAATTATTGATTTTAGCCCTAAATTGTTAAGGAATTTTAACTTATCAGATTGAAAAAATCATTGTGTTGTTCTTAGCTGAGAAATTCTCCAGGAAAGTCACTGCTTTCATTTATCCCCAGAGTTTTCAATGGTGTGATATGATAAGGCGATTATTAGAACTCTTCTGTTAACATAATCTAAGACCCAAATATCACCTCATACCCTTATTTTCCTTTATTTGTATGATTCAGTTGAAATTTGGTCAATAAAATAGTATTGTTCATGTCTATGTCTTATCCTAATACCTCCAATTTTAGAATCATAGAATGATTTGGGTTGGAAGGGACATTAAAGATATCTATTTTCCATCTCCTGCCACTGGCAGGGGCACCTTCCACTAGACCAGGTTGCTCAAAGCCCCATCCATCCTTGAACACTTTCAGGGATGGGGCATTCACAGCTTCTCTGGGCCACATCTTCTAACGCCTCCCTACCCTCCCAGTAAAGAACTTCTTCCTAATATCTAATCTAAATCTATCGTCTTCCAGTTTAAAGCCATTCTCCCATGTTCTATCATAGAATTATAGAATAGTTAGGGCTGGAAAGGATCTTAAGATCACCTAGTTCCAACCCCCCTTCCAGGACAGGCACACCTCATACTAAACCATGCCACCCAAGGCTCTGCCCAATCCAGCTTTGAACACCGCCAGCGATGAAGCTTTCACAACTTCCCTGGGCAACCCATTCCCATGCCTCACCACCCTTACAGTAAAGTATTCCTTCCTCATATCTAATCTAAACCTCCCCTGTTTAAGCTTGAAACTATTACTCCTTCTCCTATCACTACAGTCCCTCGTGAAGAGTCCCTCCCCAGCATCCCTAGAGGCCCCCTTCTGATATTGGAAGGCTGCTCTGAGGTCTCCACACAGCCTTCTCTTCTCCAGGATGAACAGTCCCAACTTTCTCATCCTATCTTCGTACAGGAGGTGCTCCAGTCACCTGATCATACTCATGGCCCTCCTCTGGACTTGTTCCAACAGTTCCATGTCCTTTTTATGTTGAGGACACCAGAACTGCACACAATACTCAAACTGAGGTCTCACAAGAGCAGAGTAGAGGGGCAGGATCACCTCCCTCGACCTGCTGGTCACGCTCCTTCTGATGCAGCCCACGATACAGTTGGCTTTCTGGGCTGCAAGTGCATATTGCCGGCTCATGTTCATTTTTTCATCGACCAACACCCCCAAGTCCTTCTCCGCAGGGCTGCTCTGAATCTCTTCTCTGCCCAACCTGTAGCTGTGCCTGGGATTGCTCTGACCCAGGTGGAGGACCTTGCACCTGGCATGGTTAAAATTCATCAGGTTGGCATCAGCCCACCTCACAAGCATGTCAAGGTCCCTCTGGATGGCATTCCTTCCCTCCAACGTATCAACCGAACCACATAGTTTGGTGTCGTTGGCAAACTTGCTGAGGGTACACTCAATCCCACTGTCCATGCCACTGACAAAGGTGTTGAACAAGACCGGTCCCAACACCGGTCTCTGAGGGATATCACTTGTTACTGGTCTCCAGCTGGACATTGAGCCATTGACCACAACTCTTTGCGTGAGGCCATCCAGCCAGTTCTTTATCCACCGAGTGGTCCACCTATCAAATTGATGTCTCTCCAACTTAGAGACAAGGATGTCATGTGAGACAGTGTTGAACTCTTTGCACAAGTCCAGGTAGATGACATCAGCTGCTCTACCCCTGTCCATCAGTTCTGTAGTCCCATCATAGAAGACCACTTACCTGGTCAGGCAGGATTTCCCCTTACTGAAGCCATGCTGACTGTCACCAAGCCCTTGTAAAAAGTCTCTCTCCAGACTTTTTGTAGGCCTCTTTAGGCACTGGATGCTGCTCTAAGTTCTCCCTGAAGCCTTTTCACCTCCAGGCTGGGAAAGCCCAGCTTTCAGTATGTCTTCATAAGGGAGTCTTGTGCACCTTCAGCTTCCTTAGATCGTCTCAGATCTGGTGTTCTCCTATAGCAGGTGGCTCTTCATTCTCCCAGTCCCTGCCTTAGCCTCTGTAACTTGGATGATGTGGCTGAAGCACTTGCTGGTGAAGACCAAGGTAAAAAAAGCCTCTGAGTACCTCAACCTTCTTTATGTACCAGGTAACCACATTTCTCGTTTCCTTCTGGAGACGGTCTACTTTTTCCCTAGCCTTCCTTTTATCACTGTTGTCCCTACAGAAGTTTTTCTTGTTGCCCTTTACACTCCCGGCTACATTTAACTCTCTCAGGAATTTAGCTTTCCTAACCTGATTCTGGCTGCTCAGAGCAGTGGCATTATTTCACTGAGAAGGAGTTATGCAGAAAAGGCAGAACAGTTTATATTTGTTGTGTGTATTTTGTGTATCTGTGTGTTTAAAAACCACATGATACAGGAAAGGAGATAAAAGTCCTGTCCAACTCCTGGATTAAGGAGGATGCTGTAGTCAGCATTATCTTTGGAGAGGAATTTCTAAAAGTTAGGAGGACTTGCACTCAAGAATCTTAAAAGAGCTAGACAAGAATATAACACTAATATTAGTTTTAAATATATCTTACAAAACCAGGGCCAGGTTGACAGCTAATGTTTAATTATTCACAACAGCACGGAAATGACCCAAATACTTATCACTTGATTAATCCAGGTGAAGTAGGAGATGAGTTATTATGGAAAGCAAGAGATAAAAGATGAAAGGACGGGAATATAATTATTGCTTGTTAACATTGTGTTACAGAAAATAGATCTTGTCAAATGAAACTGCTTTTGCCAATGAGACTGAAGTTTTGGTTGAGGTATAACACAGAGGCAACAAGCTTGGAGTTACGATAAACTGTTTGACTTGGTACTGCACAACATTCTGGTTAAAAATAACACTATGCAACACCCTTAACATGCCAAATAAGCAGTTCAAGAAAGCTGACTGATAGACATCAAAGTAGATGTCACTGAGAAATAAACATGGAATGGGGATGTGTTTAGTTGACTACATGGACCGTGGTTCTCCAATGATAATCAGACTTTTTATTAATAATCTGGATGTAAATACAAATGTTTCTGCCAATAAAAATATGTTCCTATAAAGATGGATGCACTGGCAACAATGTTGACCTAGAATCCAATAATGTTTTACTCTACTTGCCAAAGTGCAAACCACTATGTCATCCTGAGACCACAAACATAAAGAGTCTCAGAAATGAGATTAACAGGGTGTCACTCAGAAGGCTTCGTTCTGTGGCTCTGTGAGTTCGCCCTGACATCAGGATGTAACCCTGTCAACTATTCCCCACAGCAACTGGGAGATGTGTCAAGACACATCTCTCCATTCCTGCAGCTTGACTTTTTACAAGAGGAGCTATTGTAAGGCTACTTTTCAGACTGTCACATGTGGGAAAATATTCAAAAGTCCTCTTGTCCCTCCTCAGATTAGTCTGAGCAATTCTGCATATCACTTCCGTTAAAATTCCAGACTGGTTTGAAAATCCAGAGGTTCAACACACAAAAAAACTATCTCAAAGAGTAGCAAGTTACTGCGCATTAGCTGTCTACCTCCTTCGAGCTACAGTCTGAACTTTGAGATTTGCATCTGTAACTATCCCGTTATCAGGTTGATCTTAAGGTCTGCAATTAAGCAGTGTCAGAGTTTAAGGGCACAGTATTTTTACCCCAAGACAACTAGCATTTTTTTATAGATGCCTTCATGAGATGCGGGATTTTGAATTTTATATCTAGAAGGGAAAAGGCATTACAGGAGGAAGAATACAAGTCACACATCTTGTTTCTTAATAAAAGGAAAGGCAAACATTAATTTCTGGACTTTGCTATTAGACACTTTTCTGATAAGCTGCCTCCTCCTGACAAGCCAGACTACATCCTCTCCCACAAGCCATGTCTCCTTACTGCAAAGAAGGGGTTTGGTATGTGCTTTATGAACACAAGACTTTGGCATGTGTCTTGGCTATCTCTCATATAACCAACCTTTCTAACTGCCAACCTTTCTAACTGCCAACTCTTAAAAATGCAATGGCTCAAATGCACTAATGAGAGTGATGGCTTTGTTTTATCAAGCATATTTTAGAAGAAGCTGTAATTGCTGTCTGTGTTCTATAGTTTGTAGGAAACAGGCCTGTGCATGGATCTCTTATTACCTCATTTGCTATTTACAAACTGAAATGTAATTCCAATAGGTGAAATCTTATATTTCTTTATTTCCTTCAGGTTAATCTCCCTGTCTCAGTCTGAATTTAAATTAATTGTATTTTACAATAAAAAGTATTTATCCATTTGTTCTACCTTCTGTTCTGCGTCATTCAGACTAATGGGTATTACGGCAGGACTGGACAGCTGCATATGAAAATATTTCCTCAGGAGTCTGCCTGTTTCTTTTAAATGAAATAAAGGCAGCAAGGGATAAAACTGAAAATGGAGGCAAAGTAAATCACTGCCCTCATGATAGGAAATGCCTGCCAGAACTCTTATTCCGTGGCTAATTGGTTTACTTTATATATAATGCCCTAAAATACCAACAATATTTCAAAATGCATTTCTGTTAATCCTCATAGCATTAAATAATAGATCTTATCAATCTGTTCTGAAAAAGCAAATACCATAGTACATTTCAATCAGCAGTCATATCAACTACAGACAAGAAATTTCAAGTATTACAGATTTTTCATAATTTGCCTCTTCCCTAGGAAGAAACTTTAATATAAAAATTGACTTAACTGCCTTTCAACAAGAATAGAGAGCAGTACCAGCAAGTGAGAGAAAAGTCCTTTTCTGTGCTTTATCCATCCTGCCTATCACACTGTAGTCTTAAGACTTGCTAACTGTAGACCTTCACAAGTTGTGAAATATAAATTTAGCATTCAAGTCATGGGGGAGCAAAAAGAAGGCAACACAATTTCTCCTGTTTCTGGTTATACACTGGTTTTTGGGAGGAATATACCTTATTGCCCTGTTGCAGAGCCAGCTCTAATCACCACAGGGAAGAAAGTCACTTGGTAGCCACCTTATTGCTATCACTGATAATGTTAATATTCTCCATGAAAGGTCTGCCTTATTCCACATGGAAGCAACTACTCTTGATAGTGTCACTCATCTATGTTACAACTCCCAACATTACATTGCCTTTATGATAATCATGTTACCTTGTGATAACATACACGTTCATTGCCATAAATAGCAAAGATTTAGTCAATATGGTTTACCTACAAAATCAAGCATCACCTCCTGGTTGCCAGCTTTTTGCACCTTGTATGAGATTCTTCTAACCCTCAGGAAGAAGATAGGCAAAGACGCTAGAGAAGAGTGAGTAATAGGTATTGGAATGTAAGATTCAAATAACTCATTAAGACAGGATCTATGTGGTTTTGTGGTCACTGACTGTGTGTGGGCTAGTTGGAAGAGAAAACAGTTTTGAGTTTTGGACAAGATCTTCTAGATCCAGCAAGGGCCTTACGGTCAATACAGTCCAGGACAAAAAATATACAAAATGTAAGAGACCATTCTCCCAGGGAAGAACAATCTTTTATGACTTCCATGGATTTACACCGTGGAGCACTAAGCCACACTGTTAGTGGCAAGGAAACAACCTCCAGGTTGAAGAAAGTTTTCTTTGCCTTCTACTGTTGCCTTCATTCTCTTTCCTTTGTATTAATAGTGTAACACTAGTTACTAGCTTGCAACAACCATTAGGAGGAACATACTGATGATGAGGAACACTTTAGGTCCATGCATGTGAGATGAAGAAGATCAAATGAGTGTAAAAAGGACTGATTTTAAATGCTTTTAGATATAATTTGCCATGTGCTCAAATTTCAAAAGTTCTTTTTCTGGAAGATAATATTAGTTAGTAAACACACAGTGTTACAGTTATAATAGACTGTGAAGAATGACTCATTAACCTTGTATGAAATGCTTAGACACAGAAACTTGCTAATGATGATAAAACTCAGAGACTGGAACTGAGGTTAAATAAGTTGAACTTTGAAATAAAATGCAGTCTGCTAATTGTCAGAGTAATTAAAGAGTCTAATAGCTTCCCATGGAGGTTGTAGATTATATGCTTCATTGGAAGTTTCAAACAAAGTTAAGTAACTTCAGTAAATTCACTTTCAGTCATAATTTGTTGTTCATTAGTAAATTAAAAAAGGAAAAAAAAAAAAAGCGTCTGTGTAACAATCTCTCAGAAGGTACACCTCCAGATATGAAAAAAAATAAAAAACAGAGTGACGCGGAAAAGCAAACTCAGAAACATTTTAGAGTAATTAAATCTTCCCCAAGAATCTTCCTAAAAATCTTTCAGAAAAAAAAGGAAAAATAAAGAAAAAAGAGTCTCATGAAATACCAATCAATAGCTGAAAAAAAAATTTAAAAAATAAAAAAATAGATGTAAAAATAACTTAAAAAGGCATATTTTTAGGGAATTTTCAATGTACTTGTGACTCATACAAATATTCAGGTGACTGTTATCATACAAGTCCACATATGTGCATCTTACATCTTTTTTTCACAAGCAGAGTATCGCAAGGATCAACATTTGACCCCACACTATCTCACATCGTCAGAGATGATCTGGATGATGAAACTGATAGCGATTTCACCAAGTTTGCTAATAACACCAAACTGGGTGGTGAGTCGAACATGTCAGAAGGGAGAGCCATCATTTCACTCACCATTAAGGAGCAACAAAATTAAAAGATTCATCTTTATTAAGAGTCTTAATGCCTGACACTGCCTATTCCCCATAC
Source organism: Ara ararauna (assembly GCA_028858755.1). Taxonomy (NCBI): domain Eukaryota; kingdom Metazoa; phylum Chordata; class Aves; order Psittaciformes; family Psittacidae; genus Ara; species Ara ararauna. Next base: position 94,894,051 of record CM054410.1, read on the forward strand.
TCCTGTATCATTTAGTGCTAAATTCACTCACTTTTGAAATCTTCCATGTTTGCAGGTAAAACCCAAGTGATATGCAAGTGCCTCAAATCACGGAAAAATAAAGTAGTTCACCTTCTGGTAAATGGGAATAGATGCTTTTGAAATCATACTGTTCCAGCAATGCTGTAACCTACCTGCACTTCTTGTTGTTTTCATACAAAAAGCACAGTAAGGAGGGGTAATTCAGGACAGAGTTAGTACTCTGTTTGTTGCTGTAGTAACAAGCCTATCTGATCATGTCATGTATCTTTCTAAGCAATTGCTCCTTATTGAATGAAATTGCAGTGTCAACAAGGTGTCTAGTGGTCTAGAAATCATTATTAAAGAGCAGAAGATAGTGTAAAAATGTATTGCAATACCTAAATTACTGTACTATTTCCTCTTGTTGTGGTCTAACATCATTGTTAGATTGACTTCTTGAATGAAACATACTAGAATGTTCCCAAAATATTTCTATTGCTTAGTCCGTTTAGATAGAGGATAATTTACTTCTCTCAGTTTCTTAACTTTTGCTAAGTTTGTCTACTACTATTTTATCTTAGTAAATATCAGCGTTGTCACTTGAAAAGGTGTAAGATAAAATGTGAGATAAATCTCATTAATAAACTTTATCCTTTACACCTTAGGATAGCAATTATGGAGAGTCTTTCCTGCCTACCATACCATCAATGTTTCCATTTGATAAGGATGTGGTACCTGGTGATTTCTAGCTGCAGAGATGTTCCCTTTTAGATAATCAACAAATGTCACAGCCAGAAAAGTCTGAGTCAAGGTGTAAGCATACTTCAAAAAGCCCCTGCTTGAAATGAAGCACTCAGGAGGTCAGTGTGGGCTTTCCATTTACATGAAATGGCACGTTTTCTTCTGCCACAGAATTATATTACCACTCTGTGCATTTTTCATCCAGCTTCCTTGCATTTTGGTCTTCAGATTACAGTAATAGCATTTTCACAGCCTATTCTGTCTTGAGCTTGAAAATATATTGTCTTAGAATTTATAAAAGGACTCACTATCTTGAAATACATATTTAGCTAGTTGAATAATCATGACTTTTGGAATAGTCATAGACAGAAACGCACACACTGCTTTTTTCTTCTTGCAATGAAGCTCTCCACTCTTCCCCTCCAGAAGCAGTCCTATTAGACAAAATAAGCACCTGGAAGGACAGAATAATACCAAGACTCTGAAACAAAAAGTAAAATTATTCTTTCTTCTTTTATTTATTTATCTGTTTAATTTCATTATATTTTTGTTTAGGGTGGTTTTTCAGGAATGTAACTCAATAATACTGATTGTACTTACAAATTGCCCATACACTGCTCATTACTGTTCAACATAATTTCTCTCACAAATTCACAAAGTGTTGTTTGTTATGGCAGATATTGGGGATCATATTGGGAAACACTACCTCAGTTGCTGCTGAGCTCAGTCAATGAGTTAATACAGAAGAAAGTGAGCAGGAAATGCAGGTTAGATTTGTCACGATCTCTACAAGGCTCATTTGAGGCCTTATTTTCCTGGAAGTGTAAATACTATTAGCATGTTAATTAACCTTGGAGTGAAATCCTGATCCCAATATCAACTACATGGGTTTGGCTGCTAAATTCAAGGTCTTGGGACAGGTTTTTTGTTCTAGAATAGATGCAAAAACATGTGAGAACACAAGGGAAGAAGTAGAGAAAGAAGAAAAATTTTAACCATTTTTCATACACCTTCTTTTTCAAGCTCATCTACAGCTTCAACCTTTCCCTTTAGCCTCAATTCCATAAAGCAGATATGCTTCACTATAAAACACATTTATGGGCTTTCTTAAACATCCACAGGTTCACAAGGACTCAATTTTCTTCAACACTTATACCCTACCTGAACTAATACACTGTGTCCCTCATGTCTCTTACCTGCACGATGTCTATCACAATAGTTACCCTACCCAGCTCTGCAGTCCCATACATTCCATTTGCTGTTGAAAGCCTACAGGAAAGTTGGGAAGGAATACTTTGCTCACTTAGTGCCACAAAATTGGCCTGGATGGGGATGTAATGCAGCAGACGTCTGGCACTGGTGGAATAAGGCAGTTTCACTGTGTATCATTTAATACTCATTTATAAGCTTCCATAGAGTTTTAAGATAGTTCATCAGGCATTGCACACAGCATTCAATGCTCAATTTCATTGCAGCTTTCTATGCTCAAAACCACTCTTTATATTATTTTTCTTTCAGATGCTGAGAAAGAGCAATTTTAAAAGCTTAAAAGTGAGATACTAGCAGGCTGAAACTGCACTTTCTGGAATTCTCCATACTGGCTTTATGTTGTGCCAATGACACCACTGACTTCATTAGAGCAGAACTGGACCATTAAGCACTGAATGTTCCTAAAAATTCCAAATTAGCTTATGCCTGTTTAGTGGTAAAATAAAAACAGAAGTCAGGTTAACAACTGACACTTTATCCCATTTGCTAAAACCTATTTCTAAAAATCTTCCAAATAAACCCAAAACTTGGAGAAAATTTTTTATGCACTAAAAACCAGTCAGTTATTAACCCAGGATAGTCCGGTATTGCTTTTTTAGTTGGTCTTATTTTTCTTTTGATATTATTATACCTTTCTGTTTTAGTTAGATTTCTAAACCAGAATAGATGGCATGTCTATTTGAAAAGGCAATGCTCAGTACTAACTAATGCACCGTACAGATTGTGGATCTTTCTGTACCTGACAGGGGTTTGACCTGAAATGATCTTGCTTTGTAGTCCTGAACAGTTCCACCCTCTGAGCCTCTGATGCCTCTCTTGATATCAGGTTTCTGTTGTATTTTAGGCATATAAGAGTGTACGAAGACAAAAGAGTCATTTTCCACAGGTTAATCAGAATCATTAGAATTTCACGAAGTTAAGAGTTAATTACGTATATCAGAATGATTGTGTTTTCAAATGGGTTAAGTATTTAAAATTCGCCAGTGCCTGAGCATACTTGTGCACTAGGGAAAATCGAGTTAATTTGAAGCACTCAAAAGAGGACAAAGAATCATTATTATTTCCCTTAATACTCCAGCTAAATGTTATAGACCATGCACATCCTAAAGAGCATTTTATGGCATTCTTTTTATTTATTTTTGGGGAAAAATTTCATCAGTCTAAATGTATTTTGTATCACATTTGGAGTTCTGACGGTGTACAGTTTCTAGATGATATATTCCAGAATTCATTGCAGCAGAAACTCATCACATTTACCCTTAATTTTTTATGTTTCAGTACTGAGGAAATGAAATCCTGGCTTTGATATCATTAAAATTAGAATTCTGATTATACATTCCAGTTTTCCAATATGTACACATTTTAAACATGTTCAAGTTACTTAATATATTAGTAAAGATATTTATCTACATTTTTGTTGTGATTATTATGAGGCAGCATAGCTTTCACTGGACATATTACCTTCTAGAGACATGAACGCTATCACTCTTATGGTATCCTGGTTTATGAAATTCACTGTTTACCTTAGTCCATCAGAAGTGGAAGTTATTAACCTTGTCATTATGCTACAAATTCTCTTTCTTAGAAGATTCAAAGGGTCTTTGAATCAAGCAGCCAAGTCAGATGGCTTGAATACTAAATGTACATGGCATTCATTACTGCTAATTTAGAGTTATTATCTTTAAGCAGATGGTTCTGGTGGAGCAACGTTTTGGTGTTCTTGAACTTTTCTACATCTTCATTATAATCTACCTGGGTCAAGTAGTAAAAACTTTTTTTTTAAAAAAGGAGGCCAGAGGAAATAGCCAGGCCAAGAAATTAAAAATATTCTAAACAGGGAAACTGGATTGGTGATAACTCAAATTTTTCATCATGTCTGTGCTCTTTCATGGCCTGTACAAAGTCAGTTGGCACTCTCTGTCATCTTCTGCACATCCCAGAACCACAGCTGGCACCAAATCATACTGTTTTTGTTGGAGAAGAGCAGGTCTGAACACTGAGCAATCAGAAGATCAGCAGGTGGAGCAGTCCTGAGAAGGCTGTGTTAAGCATGTCTCTGAAAGGCTTTTCCGTTTAGCTCCATGTCATACTCCATTTTATTATTTGTTTTAATCGCCCATATCACATCTGTCTGATTTAAGATTATAAGTTCCTTGAAGCAGGAACCTGTTCTAATTATAAAGCACAAAGTACTCCATAAATTCAAGGATGCATTATGAAAAGTAACTGCATTGGTCACTAGTTGCACCTTCTGTTTTATTTCGAAGCAGCGAAATAAAAGAAAAGGATGCTCCCAACAGATCAGATGAAATAAATGTGTTCAGTCCTTACTCCTGGGTTGTTCCATATCAGCTTTAGCAAAATAATCACAGTTCTTTTGACAAGGAGCTAGAGGGAAAGAAAGGGGACATGTTGCTCACAGTTACTTGCATCATGGCATCTAGAGATTCTGTATACAAGGCAGAAAGTGGAGATTAGGAACAGCTGAACCATTACAATACAGTTGCTAAGAAGTACTCCTGAGGCAGCCAGGCTGCTGCCTTGAGGTTCCTTGCTAACCATCAAATAACTCTTCTACCATCCTACATCCTCTAGGAAATGTCTTCTAATCGCCATGAAATTGCACTTCATCATGCCTGTGGGTTAAGGGCAAAAGGAAACTGGCCTACAATGCAGTAACAAACATGCTAGGTCAAGTGTACTTGTGTGGAAACCTGCATCATTAAAATGAAAGGAAGTTCATCCTGTTCTGGTTTTTTTTTCAATGAACATATTTTAAATGCTGTTCAACACCTAGAGTGTCAGATTGATGCTATGAAAGTTACACAAATTTATAAAATAGCTGAAGTGTGAGCTAGAAATTTTAACATTAAAGAAAAACAATCAAAAAAATAAGAATGACCAAGTTGAATGACCAAGTTCCCATATTAATCATTGTATTCAAGTAAAACAGTATAGTTTGCATTAAAACAAATCCCTGCTGCCATCTCCATTTATCTGAAAGATAACATGGGCAGCGTGGTGCATGGAACTTACCTTAGGAGGAGACAAGAGAGTCATGAGAAATAAGTCGCAATACTAGGAAATTATTTCATAGGAAAAATATTTTTTTTTACTGCAAGGCTTTGAAACAATCCTTAGTTAATAATAGATAAACTATACTTAGCTACCCTAACACCTTTATGCCACACAGACATGTTTACACCAGAAACTAAACTAACCACAGGTGTTAGTTAAAATGCAGCTCGGACTGTGCCCTAATTTCTCTTCTCCTCTTCATTCTCCAGGCTGTACTTGTCACAAACTTTTTGTTCTTTTCATTCTCTTCCATCTGATGGCATCACAGTTACACTTTTGTAATCCTGTTTTTGTATTACAGCTATGATAGCTGCCTACAGAATTCTGTGTCTTTGCAATAGCAGCTAGGAGGCACTTACAGCCATGCAGGGGCTCAGCGTGCTGTCTTCTCTGCAGAGAAAAAAAAGTATTCCTGGTTCTTGAACAGTTTAAACAGTAGTTAGAAAGACACTATGCCCCAAAGGATGGCAGTGGCAGGGAAAAGTAACAGGTAAACCCTTACTTATGCAAATGCCAGCGGGAGACTTGGCACTTAATGTGTGTTTTCCACAATCTGATAAGGCTACAGGTGGGAAAAGCTTAGCTGAGTGGTATGGAAGTATTAGGTGTGAGAAGAATATAAGAGTAACCAAGGTGAGAAGACCAGTGAGGCAGCAGTGTGGAGTTAAAGTTGTATATTATACCACACAACATATGCCTACCAGCAATGAAAATGAATAGATGGTTAAACTGATTTTCCTGTGAAGAGCTCAGGAAAGCTTTAGCAAAATCACACAACAGTTTAAAATTATAAAAGGCTGTCTTATTTGTCTTGGTCAATAAAAAAATAGTTGTAGTAAAAGCTGAGGAAAGAAGCTTTTGAAAATAAAAGCCTGTAGGGATGAACAACTGGATTTACCTAGATATTTTATACCTCCTTCACCAGAACATATAGGTTAGCATAAGGAATTCCTTTATCATAGCTTAAAGATTCAGGACTAGTCCTAATCTCTGGGGACAGAAAAGAGCTCTTACTAACCTCAGAAAGTAAAATGCACAGTACCAGTGAGAGGCAGGAGGAAGTTTAGGTTTCAGTCACACTTATGTCACAGCTTCTAAGGATTTCAAAGGGGCTAGGAATGGACTGTAGTTTGAATCTTAGGCAAGTGTCTTAGGAACAAACAAGTGTTTTGCAGTCCAACCTCCTTGCTACATGATGCTACTGGTTTACCACAAGCCATGAGTAGCAAGCCAAAAGCTTGGCATGCACCCTGCAAGCAAAGACTTGCAAGAGAGGGTGTACTTCTTAGAAACTGTGTACTAAGTCTCAACTGGCACATCCAAAACATCCCAATACTAAAAGTCATTATGAATATGCTGAAAGTTATACTCCAATCCTTTCTTTAAATTAAAGCTACTTTACTTCCTTCATAGATGAGAAAGAAAGACCTGTAGTTAAGAAAGATCTCTGGTTCACTGAAAGGGGACAGGATGAGGGTTGGATGTGGCTACTGATTAAACATGAAATAATAACATTTTGCTGCAGATCTGATTAGGACTCTAAGGACACTAGCAATCTGAGTGGCTTAATGTGATTTCCTACTATGAAAATGTAAGGTACTGCCAGGATTTAGAGACAGCATTTCGGGTGTCTTGATTTTCTTTTTTTTTTGTTTGTTTGTTTGTTTATTTGTTTGCTTGTTTTTTGTTTTCTTTTTTTTGTTAGTTTGTTTGGTTGGTTTTTTGTTTGTTTGTTTTCTTTTTCTTTCTGCCTTGTAAATAGTTGGATAAAAAGAAAACCACAAACACTAATACTCAGTAAAATTCCATGCCTTTTGCATCATGGAACTTCAGAAGTAAGAGCAAAGTACAGAAAACTTTCTTAAGGGTAAAAGTTTATCCTCTTAAATGCTCTCCATGGAGAAACTGTGTTGAGTCATCTTCATTATGGCACAACAGAACATTACTTCAGACCTAAAATGATTAGTGTTATGAGTCAGTTCACCAATTGGTTTAGATCTAAAGCCATGTTCCAGCATTGTCATGTTATGCAGTAGGCTTAACCAGCCAGGGAACTGGGCAGAATGATTAGACAAGGAGTCAAATGTATCTCTCATAGATATTTCTTCTGAAAAAGAAAAAAAAAAAAACAACAGAGCCATGAGATTTCCAGCTTTGTACTGAGTATCACAACTAAGTTAAACACCCCATGTCCCCTCCCCCCCCCTCCCATAAAACAGGGTCTCCTGCCTACAAGCAGGACCCAGGGTCAGAAAGTACAGTTCCTACTAAAATCAATGTGCATATTTCCAATAGGTGTCTTTAATGATCTCTGAATTTCAGTCTTTGATAATAACAGATTCTAAGGAAAAAACAAACAAGCACACAAACAAAAAACCACCACAGTACACAGCACCTTATCACAGACATGTAGCTGTGCTCAGCAAACTTCAGCAGGTACAGTAGTTGAGGGTTACAATCCCATTACTGACAACTAATTTTGAAGTACAGATTAGACTCTTTTCAGGTATTAAGCCCTGAACAAAGCCTAATTGTGAGAGTGCTCCAAGGCAGAAAAACGGCTCTTGATCTCAGTGCCCTTGAAAATACGTGGCCTTTTTTTAAAAAAACCAGATGGCATTCTGAACATAGTTTAGCCGTATTTGAGTGAAAGTGCTACCAAATTACTCATTAAGTTTCATATAGCTATTTCCAAGATTTTAGAATATTTTAACAAAACCATAAATTTGACAAGAACCCTTCTTGAAGAAGGGAGCAGAGAAATGGGTCTTTCCTAAAAAGCTTGCTACCACAAATCTGAGGCAGCAACAGCAACAAATAATAAAATCATGTCAGTAAGAATGTATGAAATAGTATTACATAAGCAAAAATATTAAAAGGCTTTGAGTTCCCAACTACTACACATGTAACTCTTGATAGAACAAAATCAGGTAAACTTCTGATTAAGTATTTTAATTTCTACCTCTAAAAATAATGGCTTTCTTCAAGGTGGACTACATCGATCTCTGAATTGTCTCCATGTGTGATTTCCAGTGCAGATGGCTAAATTAAAGCTATTTCATGCATAACAGTTTACACTTGCCAAACTTCTCAAGGTAATGCTCAGCAAAAACATTAGAAACTCAGCAGTCAGTCACAAATATACTCCCACCCTGACTAGAGCAGTAAGATTATCTTTGAAACTTAACTTGTCATCTGATTTTTTAGCTTTGATATCAAGACAGATCCCATTCTTTTTTTCCTCTCCTGCACTCACTTTAAAATAGGATATTTCAAGTTTTTTCCTCATGAGTAAATTCCACTCCTTACCTGCAAATCTCAACATATTGGGGTGTGTCTCCAGGTGAGGCTGAAGATTAAGACAGGTATTCGCCTGAGCCCAGAGGCAACTGAGTTGATGAAACAAGAGTATGTTGCTTTAGCTGAGATCAGAGCACCACTCTCTGGACAAATATTTGCAGCACTTTCTTACCACCACATGGTGGTTATTCCTGTGCAATTGCTCTTTAATACACTGCATCATTTCCAGAATTACTAAAGAGGAGCACTGGCTACTCTTCTGCCAAATCTGCTTCCTATGTGTAGCAATAATCTCAAGGCAGAGATCAGTGGCCCTTGTAGAAATCACTGTCTTGAATTAGCCAAGTTTTTCTGGATGTTTAGTGCTTTGAGAACAATTGTATTATCTGCAAGGTTTGGTAGTGAGAATAGAAATAGAATATTTTTCCCCTTCACTCTTGGAAAATAATAATTTGCCCTTAGTAAAATCAAAATATTCTTTCTCAGACTGATCCTAGGATGTACTAAAACCAAACCAGTCTGCATCCATAGGTGTTGAGCGGTATACTTTTGTTTTCCCACATATATACATTTACTGCTGAAATGTCTGGAAAACCCCTAAAGATGACTTCCCCAACAGTACTGCTAGTGGCGCTGTTTCTGACCTTCTATGAGAAAAAATTGAAAGATCAAAAATGAGGGAGTAGCACCAAGTAGAGTGGAAAGAAATCAGCTCAAGCATGGGGCTTTCTGAGGAAAGAAATTTCTGCTGCACTGGGTACAGCTACTGAGCTATTTGTGCGTGAAGGACAGTGGTGCAGAAAGCATTCCCGTGAGTACCACTGAAGCAGTGTTTTGGAATAGATTAATAATATGGAGGTGGGGTGATGGGCTATGGGTATCAATGCATTACAGCACCATGAAGATCATGCAGTATGAAACACATTAAAGAAGACATGAAAATAAGAGAATCACTGAAGTGCACCGTGGTTGAGTTCATAGGTGATACGGATGAGATCTGGGTACAAAAAAAGGTAACAGGCCAGTTCTTTAGTCACTGAAAGTCCATGTAATCTCATTACAGTCAAAGGAAGTATAACAGTTCTCTTCCTCTAATGACCTCACCCAGGATGTAAAACAGATTGTATGAGACAAAGCCTTGAACGCAAAACAAAGAGCTTAAAGTTAAGCTCAATGGATGGAGTCAACAAGCCTGCCAGAAGTGGGGAGGCTGCGCATGCAAGCAACAGAAAAAACCTGTCTCTCTCTCTCGGGATAGCAGCCATAAAGCTCTATTTTAGCACATTCCTATGCTACATAAGCAGCAGAAAACCAATGCTGTATGTGCTGTGCACCATTGGCAGCCAAGTAACACAAGGGATGTTCTTCATTGAGCATGGCAGGAAGCAATACAGAACAGATGCAATTTCATTTTCTCTTTCCTTGAGAACAAGAAGGATGAAAAAATCTCTTATAACCCAAGCAACATTAGCACATGTTCAATAGGACAACTAACATATTCCAGCTGTTTATGGCAACCACTTCCAAACCCTGTCCTGCTCTCATCACATCGGGTTTCACTCAAGTACTTGAAAATTTATAGACTGGTTTCATGGGGAGACTTTTGAAGTCTGACTCAGAAAAAAGTAAACATAAGTTGAGTAGCACCAAACTGTGAATGAGCGCATAAATAAACAATGAAAGAAAAGCCAGTTACCTCTGAAGATTATAAAGGAATACTAATGGGGGACTTGAAGTAACAAATGGTATTGAAAAAAGGAGGTGTTGTTGGGGGTTTTGGTGTTGGGTTTTTTAGTTCCAGTAAAATTAAAGCTTATTCAAATCTATTTTGGCAGGTTTTACTTTTGTGCAACAGAGAAGTAATGAAAAACAAAACTATTCATACGTGTACCAATTGCCATGCTTGGTTTTTTTGGACATAACACAAATTTGATTCAATCCTTCTGCCTCTATAATGAGTTTAGAAGTGCTAGTTATGTAATGTGGTTGTGTGTGTGTGTGTGTGTGTGTGTGTGTGTGTGTGTGTGTGTGTGTCAAGAAATCTACATGTTCCATTGTACTTTTACAGCTATTTTAATCTTCTGGAACTGTATGTGTGAGGTGATCAAACCTCTTGTGACTAAGTACCTGTAGCTCTTTCTCCTCCAGTTGAAGTTACTTATATGAATGAGGATCTACTCAGCACACTCCTGTCTCTGAAACGAATCTGAGGTATTCTCAAAACAGACCAGAACTACACAAGCTCTATACTTCCCTGTATATCCAGCCACATTTCAGACTTCTACACCTCTTTATGAGCACTGACAGAGCAACTAAACTTTCTTGAATAAAGGTAACTTCATTAAAAACTTAAACCTGATGTTTGGGAAGAAAGAAGCAAAAAGATTGTAAAAAACCCACAGAAACAGAAATAGACTGCAGCTCAAGCAGAATTATCTAACTTTATGCAGCAGTACCAGCTAGGCTTGGTAAGGTGTCTTTTATTGGTAAAAGGAATAAAGCAGTACTGATTAACCAAGAAAAGATAGGTTATTTCATTAGTGCAGCGCAGAACTACATTCCTCCTTCATTACAGAAGCCCACGCTGCAGCGTTGTTACCTTAGCTGCCCTCCAGACTCAACACATATCACCACGCTGCTGCTGCAGAACAGATATCCACTGCTGTTTCTCTCTCAGCAAGTGCCTTCACTTTATAAGTCTATGAAGACTTATGTGCTCCATTTGTGTATAACAGATCTTGTGTGTGAAGTCAAACTGATGCTGAAATTTAGATATCAGTTCCTCCCCTGTCTTCTCGAAGCTCAGAAGAATCATAGAATCGCAGAAAGGCTTGGGTTGGAAAGGACCTTAAGAACATGTATTTCCAAACCCCCTACCATGGGCAGCGATGACGCACCCTAGACCATGTTTCTCAAGACTTTGTCCAACCTGGCCTTGAACACTGCCAGGGATGGAGTATTCACCACTTCTCTGGGCAACCTGTTCCAGTGCCTCACCACCCTCACAGTCAACAACTTCTTCTTTATATATAACCTGAACTTCACCTGTTTTAGTTTAAGCCCATTACCCCTTGTCCTATCGCTACAGTCTCTCATTAAGGGTCCCTCCCCAGATCCTTATAGGCCCCCTTCAGATACTGGAAGGCTGCTATGAGGTCTTCATGCAGCTTCTCTTCTCCAGGCTCAACAGCCCTAACTTTCTCAGCCCGTCTTTATAAGGGAGCTATATCAGCCCCCTGATCATCCTCGCAGCCATCCTCTGGCCTTGTTCCAACAGTTTCATGTCCTTCTTATGTTGAGGACACCAGAACTGTACATAATATATCAAATGAGGTCTCATGAGAGCAGAGTAGAGGGTCAGGATCACCTCCTTCCACCAGCTGGTCACGTTTCTTTTGATGCAGCCCAGGATGCAGTCGGTTTCTATACTGTGAACACACACTGCCTGCTCATGTTAAGTTTCCCATTGACCAAGAACTCTGAGTCCTTCTCTGCAAGGCTGCTCTGAATCACGTTTGCAAAAGAATGGAGGTTCCTATACTTCCGTGTTTGCTTCCATTGCACATGTTTGTGTGCTGTTCAACAGTATGATTTTGGCATGTGTCAGTTGGCTCTTTCCCATATAATTTCCATATAGTCTTCATGAGAGAGCAGGCGCCAGAAATCATAGTCCAATATGCAATTTGGTTACAGGCCACATGCAGCATAGTTGAAAACTACTGATGCAGACCATTTTAGGCTAGTGTTATGCTTATCCTTACAGAACACATGACCTCTTGAAGCATAGAATGCCCCATGAAAATTTGAATTTTGATCATAAGAGAAATACTTTTTTCTTTCTTAAAAGACATTGATATCGTAGGCAGACCAAAATAAATATAAGCAAGATAAGCTATTGTTTTTCTGTTCCCTAATAAATATATTGCTTTTTTTTTCTATCCAGTAGCTAAATATTCTTACTATTGACTTAGAAACTGAGCAAAAGCTGTAAGCAAATAAATACAATAAAATTTACTTCAATAGAACTCTTGTCCACCCACACTATCGGTATATTTGTACCATAGAGTCATGGCCTTTAAAAAGAGATTTTATCTAATGTTTTTAATTAATAAATTTTATTTAGCCATCTTTATACAGTGCAATACAATTCCTTAAAGCACAAAGAAATTATTTAAGATACAATTTTGGACATTGTGTCACTACAGAGCAGCTTCCAAAATTCTTTATGTTAGGAAAAATTACCTGCAAGAAGAGCTAGTAAATTAACTGAAACACTAAATCCCAGGAGCTGTTAAGCTTCTCCCAGCATCCACAATATCTCTGAGTCCACATCAGCTATGGATGCTTATGAAGTATTTCAGATCTCAAACCTGAATTCCAGTTTGGAATTGGGCTCTCACTGGAAATATCCAGTGACTCACTCAGCCTCCTGTCTCTTCCTATCAAAAGCACATGTCATTTAAAATCCAAGTTTCTTTGATTTCAAGGAAAATCCATGAAATATGATGATGTGTATAAATCTAATTCATATAATCTGAAAATGTAATTCACATAGACTTTGAGGTGTTTGTTCAGCAACATATAACATTGATGTGTCACTACTGCCTGTTTCTGTTTTCCACAGATAAGGCATGAAAAATGGGGTTGTATGACAGATTGCATACTTGACCGTGAATGTCCCACTTTGTGACACAGAAGGGGAAAATGTGACAGGCAGCATCTTTCACAATAAAAAAACAAATCTAAGGAGGCTTATAGAACCATAGGACTGTTCAAGTCACATTAAGTAGAATCCTGACAGCATGGGACACCAGCTTAACTGGAGTGCACCCAGTGTTACTTGAAATACCTTCTGAAAAAATGTGAGTAGAAACTTAGTTCACAGGTATGAGCTGTATTTTGGGGTAAGTATTTGAGGATAAGTATTTCCTTGAACAACACTTGATCATATTTTACCTCCTGACATCCCTCTAAGACAACATCTGTTTCATCCAAACATAAAGCACCTAGTGCATTTTGTCTAATATTTACCGCATGACTGAGTACACTCTGCAAAAAATATGACTCTCCAGCAGATATATTGAAAATTAAATGTAAAATTAAAAGCATAAACTAAGACAGGACACCCAATAACAGGTCAGATCTTGAATGTGGGTCAGGTCTTAAAGCGTACAGTCTGAATCAATATCAGAACAGCACTGCATTCAGTGATCACTATGGCTTTGCTCTTGCCACTGGTTAGAAATGATGCCTGATCTAGCCTTCAGAAGATCTCTTCTTAGCCAACAAATTTCCTCAGTGCCATAGAGTTTCTTTGACACTAAGTAAAACTCTAGAATCTGTCACAATTATTACCTCTGGTTTTAAATTATTTCAGGTCACAAGACAGGTAGGAGCAGAAAAGTTTTGGCTGTGACCTTGGAGAGGCGTTCAGAATGCATCCTATTAAGATCTTGGAATTTGTAAGCACAATGTATTGGGCACTGAAACCCATCAACAGAGTACATCTAGGCACTTGGCATACATACAAGATTTCAATAGAAGCAGGTTATGGAGTTATTCCCTGCCACAAGAGTATTTGACTAGTTCCAGACTGCTCTCAGGAGATGCCTTTGCAATATACATAGACATGCACACAAAGCAGCATCTCTCTTAGGCAGACAAAGCTGGGATCAGCTAAGCTTTAGCAACACTTGTTCAGAAAGCTTGAGTTTCAAGCAAGTAAAGATTTTCTCATTGAGGGAATTTAGCTTCATGGTACTACTAGGTTAAAGTTAACCAGGTATGTCTAATTCTGCTCCTCTGTGCAGTGCAACTTACCTGTGCTCGAGAGGCCAAGATAGCATTTGGAAATTAAAAAAAAATAAAACAAAATAAGAAACAACCAAACAACCGAAAGTACTCCAGACCTCTGACACGAAAGAACTCATAAACAGAATAATATTTTTTTTTTCTTAAATAACTTTCTTAGTTTTCCTCCTTAAGGCAGGACATGAAGGGATATAAAGATGCAAAGGGAAGTAAGGTTTTTTGTTTCTTCTTGGAAAAAAAGAACAATTCTTTGGCAAACACCACATAACTCCACACTTGCATGCATATGAATACTCTGGCCATATTTAAGCAGTGCTGCACTTGCACTTGTTCCCAGAAATATCACATTGGTGTAATGCGAAGAGCCCAGCAAGCTTCCAAAACCCTGCTTGATCTCATAACGTTTTTGTAACAAGTAGTACAAATCTTTTAACATGTTTAAAAGTATCCTAGGATGTTTGATCTCTATATTCTCATTGTGGATATTTTTATGGCACCATTAGGAATGTTTCGGGATTTGTTCAATTTGTAACACTGTAAACTGGGCCAGTCTGGGCTTCTTGAGACTAAGAGGAAAAAGCCAAGCTTGGCGTCAGCCCTCCTCCTCACACAAAGAAGACCCAGCACATGCCATGGAGCATGCTGCAGTGTTCTAGGAAATGCTCTACCAAAGCATTCCTTGATGTAGGGCTGCTCCCTTTCACAGTTTTCATCAGGGATCTGAGAGGTTTTTGGTCCATCTAGGGTATATTTCCAGTAAGCACAGAAAGAGAGGTAGTCCTCTGACCATGTTTTCAAAAAGAGCAAATGACACTGAGACGGTTAAAGAATGTCTTATCAGTTCTTATCAAGAAAAAAGCAAAACAAACAAACAAAACCCCCTCAGTAAGACCTTTGTAGATTGTTCTGGTGCCCGAACTCACTCATTCCTTTCCATATTTAATTTCTTTACCTATGATGCTACTGCTAAATTAATCTCAACTAAGTAAGTATATTTAAAATCCCTCAGAAAATACTAAGCCCTATTATCCCAGACAAAACTCTGTGAGCCTCTCAGTCTACACCAGTCAGCCTGCTTGCTTTACTCTTCTGTAAGTAATCATGCTTTGCAATCCTGTTGTGCTGTGCATCATCACAGTGGCAGCAGGAGAGCCAGAGAGGAGTGAAGGCAAATGAAGTTGCCAGAATCACAAAGCTCACACTTGAGAAAACAGAGCATATAACCCAAATATGTTAGCATAAAACTGTAACTGGTCAAATTAAATAAATGGAGAGGAGATAAAAATTATTTTTAAAATATTAAAAACATACCTGCTATTAAGAGGCAGGCAGAGACAACCAGTAATCTCTTAGGAGGCTGCAAAATATGCAGAAATGTTGCTTCTTCCTTTTGAAGAAAGGCAGACCATGGTAAGCTATCCATTCATCATTTTTATTGAGTATTAAGATGACATTAAATATCAGTTTTAAACAGGTTACCTTCAGAGCAAAATAAGCACCCAGAATGGTGTAATGTCATGTGCTAGAAGGAGAAAGCAGTGTTAAAGTCAAGATTCCTGTCTAATTCTTCTTTAATTTGGACCAAGTATCAAAGAAAGACTTCCTTGTGCAAGTGCCACAGAACAAAGTATTGGTCCCTCATTGAGATTTTCCTACTTTACTTACAGTGTCCTTGGAGAGATTAAAAACCTGAGAAACAGGTTACAGACCTTTTTCATAGATACAGACCTGAGAAACATGCTCTAGCTGACCCTACTTTGAGCATGGGAGATTAGACCAGACAATCTTTCAGTTTTCATGTTCCACACAGCTCTCATACCTCTAGTAAAGAAGAACAACTTGAGAAAGAGATTAAAAATAATTTTAATCAGTCAAAAACCTTAATAAAAGTCAAATTAATAAAAAAGTGAAATTTTGGTAAATTTTATGGTCCAAAATCACAAGGTTTCTGACTCAAGATCTCTAAAATCTTATGGTTCGCAACATTAGTACTGAGGCAGATTTCTCTGTAACTGGCATGGTTAGATGCAAATCAGAAATTTTACTTTAGATTGAATATGAGAAACAATTACATAAAAAAAAGTGTGTAAAACAGATGTGGGATACTCCAAAGCCTAAACAGGAGCACATGTTTTAAACAATGCCTGATCATATGAGATTTGTTGTCCCTTATTTTAGGCTGTCCTCTGTTCTTGGACAATCTGTAAACACTAACCTTCTTTTAATATGAACTTTTAAGAAGAAAATAAATTAAGTATACCAATTATTAGGACGATTATGATGGGAACACTTGCTTGTTATTTAAGGATGGAAGTTCCACATCTGTTTGACAGCTGTCCTGCTCGTCTGTTTACTTGAAAAGCATGTACATTTGACAGTCATTCATGGACTATTGCCTAAAGAAAAATATTCTAGAGGATTTCAAACTGCATCTTTATTCTGGCATAGGGCTTTGTAATTCTTTACAAGCAGGATACTTCAAATTAGAAGCAGAACTTGCTGTAGGGCATATCCTTCTCTTGCCGTGGTACCACACTAGATAAATTCATGACTTAGAAAAGACTTTGTGACAAAAATTAACAACTAGTTATTAAAAGCAGTTAATTTAAATTCTGAAGTGCCAAAGAAGCTCTTTAGCTTTTTTACCTTCAAAGTGTGCAACACAGAAACTACAAACAGCATGCAAAATAGCTAATAAAGCAGCGTCTATCTTCTTTGTGTTTGAAAGAGCAGCATTTTATCTTTAGAGGACAGATAGAAAGCAGGAAAGTGCTGGATACCGTCTTCTAATCTCAGGTGTTCAAACATCATATCAGCCCAGAATAAGTGCCTGTCTTCCAGATTTAAGTTTCTCTCAATAATATTTTCTACATAACTGTGAAGTTTTCTGTCACAATTATTGAAATTTAGAGGGCTCTGTCATTTGCTTCTGCTTTTTCCTTGCAATGACCATGTTATTCATTCCTTTCGTTTTTCTTTACTCTCATCCATTGAAGCTAGTCTGCCCAAGGAACAAAATCCTTACAAAATTCTGCAAACTTGAAGATAAGACTGTAGAGGGAGATTCTAGTTATTTCTACCTTCTCAAGTCCTCAGCTCTTTTTCAGCCAGCAACAAAATATGTGGTAGCCATTCGGCCCAAGGCAGGCTAATATCTTTCCTGCTAAAGGCCACAAATTGCCTCGAGTGAGGTAGGACTCAACAATGCTCTATTAATGAATATGTTAATAACAACATTATAAAACATCTCTTATTCTCATCTCCTTAAACACCAATGCTTCCCAAAATAACTCTCCTAGCAGTATTTCATTCTGCTTAGATTTCTCCATTTTCCTTTTCATTTCTAGAAAGCCAGATGTCTTTACGGACTAATTGCTGCAACTAGCATCACATGCATGCCACGTAGCATGGATTAAATGATGCTTAAGGACAGTCATTGGAGCTATTATAACTATTGTATGATGCTGGTGCCATTTGGACAGCAACTATCAAAGACAGTGATTATCACAGTTTCTCATTTCTCTGTGTATGAAACATTTCTTCTTTCTCCCAGGAGTCCTTGCACATGAATCCAAAAGTGTAACCTCCGCTCATATAAAAGATCATGGAGATAACTCCCACTGTTGCATAACTTACTTCTTTGAGAAATGGGATCTTCTAGATAAGTGCAGACCTGCAAGTAAAGCGGGAAAGAGCTGTGGTTCAGAGACCTACCTTAAGACTTTTTGCTTCTACTACTTTTGAGGAGAATTAATTTATATAACATTTTTCATTGTTCACTATGCTCAAGATATGTCTTTGAAGACAGAAATACCAAATGAACCACCCAGGTCATCAGTATACTAATAAGACTTCACCATGTGCAACATAAGGCATGCCCAGTGATCCAGACACTTCACTTTGCATCCCACTGATCATTCTGATGAATCAGATTAGTTTTAGGAAGTCTATTGTGTTCATTAATCTAATTTTCATTCCTATGAATTTTAGTTTAAGTAGAAAACTTAAGATAAAAAGCAGGCATACAATATATATCACACAAGTTTGTATAATGACAAACCTTTCCAAATTGCAATACCAGAAAGTTAAAGACAAAGTTAGAGTTAGATTCTTCATTCACATCCAGAGACATAATGAAAAACGGCTTTTAAGAGTTAATAAAGAAATCAGGGAGGGAAGCTGTAACTCTGCAAGCTATTTCACCATTTCCCCTCCCATCCCTTCATCTGGATTGGATCGTGTTATTGTATGAGTCAGCTAATTATGAAAGATTTCTCTGAAATGAATTAGACAAACCCAGCATCTTTAACAGAAACAGATCTTGTGACCTGGCAGAGTTCTGATCGTGGTCCAAATAAAGCCCACCCAGATGTGACCACTTCCTTTACTGTAACTCAGAGAACAGCGAAGCATCAGTATGAACCTCCTCAGCTAAGCACCTTTACAGTGTTCCTGATGGACAGGAAAGTAACCGTCCCAGTTTACCAACAGCTGCTCTGATGAATCAAATCAAATCACTAGTGCCACAGCACTAGTCCCAGAGATAAAATAGTTTAATGTTATTGAGATCAGAGTTACATTTTTTGCATTCAAATATGCATGTTTGCTTTTGCTTCAAAAAATTACCAACATCTAGAGACAAATCAGATATTTTAAAGCTGCAAATTTAATGAAATTAGGGGTTGTAAGGTTGTATGCAGGCACTATTGTCCCAAGCCTGCTTTCCAGCTTTACTATTTCTGAAACTAAATGCACCTTGTGCATTTCACTACCTAGCGAAATGATTGAACATTTGGTTACTGATCTGGTCTCAGATTCTTCTGTGTTAGTTTCTAGATTCTGCTGAATTTAATCACCACTGAATGCAAATCGTGCTGTAGCTCATTGCTTAGGAAGACAACTGGAAAAATATGAAGATTTAATTGGTTTTGCTGCTGTGAGTCATAGAATCATAGAATCATAGAACAGTTAGGGTTGGAAAGGGCCTTAAGATCATCTAGTTCCAACCCCCCTGCCAGGGGCAGGGACACCTCACACTAAACCATGTCACCCAAGGCTCTGTCCAATCCAGCTTTGAACACCACCAGCGATGAAGCTTTCACAACTTCCCTGGGCAACCCATTCCCATGTCTCCCCACCCTTACAGTAAAGAATTTCTTCCTCATATCCAATATAAACTTCCCCTCTTTAAGTTTGAAACCCTTACCCCTTGTCCTCTCAC
Source organism: Ara ararauna (assembly GCA_028858755.1). Lineage (NCBI taxonomy): Eukaryota > Metazoa > Chordata > Aves > Psittaciformes > Psittacidae > Ara > Ara ararauna. The sequence continues at coordinate 94,913,471 of CM054410.1, forward strand.
TATAGTCCCTTATGAAGAGCTCCTCCCCAGCATCCCTATAGGCCCCCTTCAGATACAGGAAGGCTGCTATGAGGTCTCCACGCAGCCTTCTCTTCTCCAGGCTCAACAGCCCCAACTTTCTCAGCCTGTCTTCATACGAGAAGTGCTCCAGCCCCCTGATCATCTTCGTGGCCCTCCTTTGGACTTGTTCCAACAGTTCCATGTCCTTTTTATGTTGAGGACACCAGAACTGTACACAATACTCCAAGTGAGGTCTCACGAGAGCAGAGTAGAGGGGCAGGATCACCTCCCTCGACCTGCTGGTCACGCTCCTTTTGATGCAGCCCACGATCGAGTTGGCTTTCTGGGCTGCGAGTTCACACTGTTGGATCATGTTCATTTTCTCATCGACCAACACCCCAAGTCCTTCTCTGCAGGGCTGCTCTGAATCTCTTCTCTGCCCAACCTGTAGCTGTGCCTGGGATTGCTCTGACCCAGGTGGAGGATCTTGCACCTGGCATGGTTAAAATTCATCAGGTTAGCATCAGCCCACCTCACAAGCATGTCAAGGTCCCTCTGGATGGCATTCCTTCCCTCCAACGTATCAACCAAACCACACAGCTTGGTGCCATCGGCAAACTTGCTGAGGGCGTGCTCAATCCCACTGTCCACGTCACCCACAAAGATGTTGAACAAGACCAGTCCCAACACCGATCCCTGAGGGACACCACTCGTTACTGGTCTCCAGCTGGACATAGAGCCATTGACCACAATTCTTCGCATGCAGCCATCCAGCCAGTTATCCACCGAGTGGTCCACCTATCAAATTGATGTCTCTCCAATTTAGAGACAAGGATGTCATGTGAGACAGTGTTGAACTCTTTGCACAAGTCCAGGTAGATGACATCAACTGCTCTACCCCTGTCTATCAGTGTGGGTGATGGGACAGAAATAGTTAATGAAATGGATTCAGGCATTATTGCCCTGGTTGGGTTTAAGTCTTGGGAACTGTAAAGCGAATAATGAAGGGTAAAGATTGGTTAGCAAAACAAAGCAGGCGGTTTGCAAGATAAAGCAGGATGTGCATCTCAAAGACAGACCAAACTATGTGAATTTTTGTAACCCTTAGTAGTTCTGCTAAATCAGGATGATGAGGAAGCAAGAGAGTGGAAAGTTACTGCTTAGCATTTAGTAGACTACAAAAAGGATCCGAAAGGACAAATAAGGACCTTCAGATTTCACCAGAACTAGAGTCCATCTTTGATATACCACAAATGGCACCTGAACAGGAGGAACTCAGTCTAAATTGTCAGAGCAGGTGACCGGTGGCATAGCTCAGCTGAACTCAGAGGAGTCCAGTGGGGGAGCACTGAAGTCATCCAGACACAAACCTATTACCTGGGAAAGGTGAGGAGGCCTGTGGGGGAGCACTGAAGAGGTCCAGACATATCAACCACCTGGAAAAGATGAGCAGCCAGGAACAGGACTATGGAGGGGAATATTACTAAGGAAGAAACCTCCATTTTACAGATGTTTTCAGTCCTTCTTCAGAAGAAGTGATCAACCTTTAAAGAGACAGACTCAAAGTTAATGTTGAAATGGTTGAAAATGTGCTATCCAGAGATTGATGAGTCCACCACATTTGAGGTCTCTTTGTGGGATGGTGCAAAAGTTAAATTGTGGGATGCAGCCACAAAAGGCAATGACACTGAGAAAAATTTGTTAGCTATTTGGAGAACTATTTTAAAGACTCTGAAGTAAAAAAATGAGATCGTGGAACCCAGCACCACCCCCTTCCCAACCTCCCTGAACCTCCGCCGGTCACCCCCTCAGCTGCGAAGACTGAGGACAGGGATGAAGATGACCCTTTTGACCCAGGCCCCATTGATCCTGAGAAGGAGCCTGTGCATGTTCATCAGACTGCTGTTGTTACTCCTGTGGTTCTGACGCCTGCTAATTCTGATGCTGACCTGGATAGTCCTTTTGACCAGGGGCCTACTGATCCGGAAAAGGAGCCTGATTTATATCCCCAGATCCTCATGATAAATGGGAAGCTGTAAAAGGAGAAGCGAGACGGGTGGGGGATGAAGATGTATTGTGTGCTTTCCTGGTGGTGTATGTGCTGGATCAAGACCCATGGTGGGAAGGTTTCTACTATGCTCTTATCAAAGATATCAGGCGAACCGTGATGGACCATGGACTTGGGACCCCATATACAACTCATTTGATACAGTCTCTCTGTGATGCTTATGTACTAGAAGTTGGCAAGTATAAATATATCCATGTTTCTGTTGACCCTTGGAGACCTTTATAGATTTTGCTGGCCACTTCTTCTGATGTAGGCTGGCCACCTGCATCGGAATGAGTGTGCATTTCGGTCAGTATAAAAGCCCAAGCCTCATGCGATGTGGGGGAGGCAGAGCCTTTGCAGGGGTGCCCACTGAGGTTGAGCCTGCCACCTCGCACTGTGATGCTGCTGCTCAGAGCTGGTTTCCGGATTGTCTTCACAGGGTCCTTGAGCCACGTACTGTACATGGGACCGTGTAGTGGGAGCAGTGATTGTCTGGATTTTGTGTTTCAAATACTGTAGTTGTATGGAGTGTGTTTGTGGCATCCCGTGTGTGTGTGTGTGTGTTGAGGGCAGACGGTGTTCTGTGTATTTTTTGTTGTCGGGTTCACCTAAAAGTTTTTAACTGGTAGCAGATTAACATTTCAGGCAAGAAAGGGTTAATGCAAAAGTGCAGTTGCGGGCAGGTATTTATGGCTGCTGCCTAGCAGGCAGGCAGCTGTAGCTGCTGTCGAGAGGGCAGGCATTTATAGCTGCTGCTGAGCAGGCCTGCATTTGTAGCCGGGCAAAGCAGGGTGATCGACTTTGGAGAAAAAAAATGAAGTTATTTGATATAGCTCGGTAACCATGCTCAAAAGAAGCTGCCCTCTGGTTCGGCTCCCAGTGCTCCACCAGTGGCATGGCTGGGATGGACACCAGAGCTGTGGAGTGAAGAAAAAGAAAACCCACCAAAAATCCTCTCGATCTATTGAAGTATTGGGGCGGTTCTCAGGGGCACTACAAACAAAGCTTTAAGAGGCCTGCAGCACACTGGGTTCATGGGAGGAGTCCTGCTTACTGTGTTTAATGTAACCTGGGGGTGAATCCAAGACTTGGAGGAACAGATAGATCGGTTGAGACAAGAACTGCTAACTGAAAAAGCGAGAGGGGCAGCGCAACCACAAGCTTTATCAGCCGTCACCCAAGCAGCATCAGGGTGGCAGAGAAAGAAGAAAAATAAAGGGTAACGGCACAGCAAACTCCTTGACTGTTAACAGTGTGTAGTTTGCTTCTGCAGCTGCTTCACATTCCTTTCTCATCAGAATGACTCTGCTTTAAGGAATCACTTTAACCTGTCTCCTTCTCAAGAACTGACAACCCGGGAGAGGGGGTATATTTGTGTCCTCCTACCTACAGGTCCATGGCAGCTGCCTGCAATATTCATCAAGCCTTGCCATGAGTTGGACAGATGAGTGGAAGAACCCGATGCCTCATCTACAGGAGCTGACCATGAATACCCCGAGCAGAACGAGATAGTGGAAGAGAAAAACGAATGATTGCAAAATATCACTTGGGGGCAACTGAAAAGTAACAGTTTGAATATGTGTGCTTCTAAAGTAGCTATTATTAGAGGCTGTGATTTTGTGTATAAACCACCTGTATTTACTAGCCAGTTGCTAATAAGAAACTACACCTGTATTGTATGGATTTGTCACTTGTAAAAGAGATGTTAGAGCATATGAATTTGCAGCAGCTGCTAGAAAATTATAAGGCAAAAGCTAGAAAGATTCTAATGCAATGGTAGTATTACCAAGCAGGCAATGGAAAAAATTAAGACAGTGGGAGAACTCCACTGGTAAGAAATTTCCTTGGCTGGTCCCCTGCTGCCATCAGCATCTTCAACATGCTGCTGCACCCTGTAATAGTTGCTCTGCTAATGTAAATCTGTATGTGTTTTGCCATATAGCGATTCGTTACTGGACGAAGCAGATAAAACTCTGCATTGACAACAAGGTGCACAGACTGAGTTTGGCCAAATGCCTCCTACCACAGTCAAGGGCAAGACTGGGTTGGCCTCTGTGTTTGCCACCAAGAAGAACCTTCAGCTCCACTGCTGGCTGCGATCCAGCAGGCGTTGAGCGGTGGGGAGACATGCCAAGCCAGACCTTGATGTGAGGGATGGCCTCCTCTGTTATCAGAGAGTGACCCAGGAGAGAAGGGCAGGCCAAGCAGCCTGTGGTTGGCATGTGTTGGAGATATATCTAGTCCAAATCCCCTGCTCAAGTAGGGTCATCTAAAGCAGGTATTATATATAAAACAAAAAAAGGGGAATGCAAGGATTTTCTCCACAAGAACAGTTAACAAAAGCACAGTTTGTACTAATTTTTTTAGATTTGTCTAGTTTTGATTCTCTTTACACAATACAGCACTTGTGACATCTGATGGATGATTCCCTGCCCAAACCACTGGTTCTATATAAAGACCTACATGATATGATAATGAGTGGAAAGGACCAGTGCCCTTGCTGACATGGCGTTGAGGATACAGCTGTGTACAGCTATTGACAAGACCATACTGGCTGCCAGTGAAACATATAAAGCCCCATAACTCAACAACAGAAAGAAACGACGACAGAAATCTTTGTAATATCTGTTCTCTTATCAGTGACCATGGGTAATGGACAAGTATACTGGGTACATTTGTTAAATCCCCCATTACTCCACCTGTTACATGATGTGTAGGATTCACTGGTATGCCACGTTATAAAAGTTCAAGTGACTTCAAATCAGACTAATCATACTGAAATAATGCTGCCTGGAGTAGTGGGTGGTTATGTGAATTACACAGGTCAAGCAGTGATAGAGCGGACACACCAAATTGTAAAAAACATGTTAGCAAAACAAAAAGGGGGAATTATAGGGGAGAACCCAAATGAATGAATCAATAAAGTGCTGTTTGTCTTAATTTTTTTAACATTACCCAGTTCTGATTTACACAGAGGCATGAATGTCCCCCCAGTGATCAGGCATTTTTCTGCACTAACTCATGCAGGCTCAGATACGATAAAAGGGAAAGAACACGTTATGGTAATGGTAAAGTCTTTGGAAAACCATAGCTGGGAAGGTCCTTTTAGGTTAATAACTGGGGGAAGAGGCTATGCATGTGTCTCTACAGAACAAGGACCCTGATGGATTCCCACGTGACGCACCAGTCCGTTTATACAAGCGATGGCTGTCAATGAAGATTGATTTTAGGGACTGTAGTGAGAGGACAAGGGGTAACGGGTTCAAACTTAAACAGGGGAAGTTTAGATTGGATATAAGGAGGAAGTTCTTTACTGTTACAGGTGGTGAGGCACTGGAATGGGTTGCCTAGGGAAGTTGTGAATGCTCCATCCCTGGCAGTGTTCAAGGCCGGGTTGGCCAGAGCCTTGGGTGGCATGGTTTAGTGGGAGGTGTGCCTGCCCCTGGCAGAGGGGGTTGGAACTGTATGATCTTAAGGTCCTTTCCAACCCTAACTATTATATGATTCTATGTTTCTATGCCTATTCATAGCTGGTTTGAAGTTAACCCGTAGGAACTGTGCAAAGTTAACTTGTCTCTTTTTGGAGAACTAGTCAACAAAGAGCGTATCTGTGTGGGAGTATATAGCAACTGGACTTTCCAGTCACTAGCAATAGACTGGGAACATTTAAGCCTGGAAAGGGTAACACTGGACAACAGGGCTGCTTTTAGACGTTGACTCTGTGAGGCACACCTCACTACAGAACAGAATGACTGTTGATTTTTATTGTTAGCTCAAGGCCATGGGTGTGAAGATTTTGATGGTTTGTGCTGCACGAATTTATCAGATCATTCTCAGTCTATCCATAAAAGCATTCGGGACTTAACAACAAGGAGCACACCTTCAGGAAGATGACGGACTGAACAGGTTGAACAAAGTGTTTTCTGGCTTGAGCATTACAGGATGGCTTTATTTTGAAGATTAGAATAATAATTTTGTTAATCTCTTTATGTATCTTAATCTGTGCGCCTTAATCTTTTTATGTATTCTAATTTGTGTGCGTTGTTTGCTACAATGGTTACCACAACTTCTTGATAAATCTATACGGGTTCAAACTTAAACAGGGGAAGTTAAGATTGGATTTAAGGAAGAAGTTTTTTACTGTAAGGGTGGTGACGCACTGGAATGGGTTGCCCAGGGAAGTTGTGAATGCTCCATTCCTGGAGGTGTTCAAGGCCAGGTTGGACAGTGCGTTGGGTGGCATGGTTTAGTGTGAGGTGTCCCTGTCCATGGCAAGTGGGTTGGAACTAGATGATCTTAAGATCCTTTCCAACCCTAACTATTCTATGATTCTATGATCTGTCTTGTAAAAAGGGGAGATGTGGGTGAGGGGACAGAAATAGTTACCAAAATGGATTCAGGCATTATTGCCCTGGTTGGGCTTAAGTCTTGGGAACTGTAAAGAGAACAATGAAGGGTAAAGATTGGTTAGCAAAACAAAGCAGGCGGTTTACAAGATAAAGCAGGATGTGCATCTCAAAGACAGACCAAACTATGTGAATATTTGTAACCCTTAGTAGTTTTGCTAAATTGGGATGATGAGGAAGCAAGAGAGTGGAAAGTTACTGCTTAGCATTTAGTAGAATATAAAAAGGATGCAAGAGGAGAAATAAGGACCTTCAGATTTCACCAGAACTGGAGTCCATCCTTCATACACCACACATCAGCTCCTTTGCCCCATCATAGAAGGCCACCAGATTGGTCAGGCAGGATTTCCCCTTACTGAAGCCATGCTAGCTGTCACCAAGCACCTTGTAAGTTTTGCATGCCATCCAGCAGAACCTGCTCCAAGTTTTTACCAGGCACAGAGGTGAGACTGACTGGTCTGTAATTTCCCTGCTCATCCATTTTCCCCTTCTTGAAAATTGGGCTGATATTTCCCTTTTCTCAGTTTTGGGGAACTTCACCTGACTACCATGATTTTTCAAATATGATGGACAACAATCTTAGCAACTTCATTTGCCAGCTCCTTCAGGACCCGCAGATGGATTTCATCAGGTCCCATGGACTTGTATATTTTCAGGTTCCTAAGATGGTCTCGAACCAGATCCTCTCCTACAGTGGGCCCAGGATCTTCATTCTCACGGTGCCTGCATCTGCCTTCAAAGTCTTTTTTGGTGTGGTCAGAGCATTTTCCGATGAAGACTGAGGCAAAGAATTCATTAAGAACCTCAGCCTTCTCCAAATCCAGGGTAACCAGTTCTCCTGATAGCTTCTGGAGGAGGTCTACGGTGTTCCTAGTCTGTCTTTTATTCACGATGTACCTATAGAATCCCTTCCTGTTATCTTTAACATCCCAAGCCAAGTTTAATTCTTAGTGGGCCTTAGCTTTCCTAACCTGGTCCCTAGCTTCGCGGACAACATCCCTGTATTCTTCCCAGGCCACCTTTCCTTGCTTCCACCTTTTATAAGCCTCTTTTTTTCTTTGACGTTTCCTTAGCAGCTCCTTATCCATCCAAGGAGGTCTCCTGGCCCTCCTGCAGCACTTCTGTCTAGTTGGGATACAACACTCCTGAGCTTGCAGCAGGCGATCCTCGAATATAACTAACAGCCTTGGGCCCCCCTGCCCTCTAGGGCTATATCCATGAAACCTTACCAAGCAGGTTCCTGAAGAGGCCAAAGTCTGCTCTCTTGAAGTCCAGGGCAGTGAGCTTGCTGCACACTCTTCTCACTGTCCTGAGGATCTCAAATTCGACCATCTCATGATCACTGCAATCAAGGCTACCCTGGAACATCACATTTCCAACCAGCCCTTCCCTGTTGGTGAGGACGAGGTCAAGCAGGGCACCTCTCCTTGTCGGCTCCTCTATTACTTGCAGAAGGAAGTTATTTTCCACACAATCGAGGACCCTCCTGGATTGCTTGTGCCGGGCCATACCATCCCTCCAACAGATATCAGGGTGGTTGAAGTCCCCCATGAGAACAAGCGCCTGCGAGCGTGAGGTTGTTCCTATCTTTCTATAGAGCGCTTCATTCACCAAGCCCTCTTGGTCAGGCGGTCTGTAACAGATCCCCACAATAATGTCTCCCGTCGCTGTTTTCCCTTTAACCCTGAAGCACAAACTCTCTGTCGACTGCTCACCTGTCCCCAGACAGAGTTCCATACTCTCCAGCCTATCCCTAACATAAACAGCAACTCCCCCTCCCTGCCGACCAGGCCTGTCTTTTCTAAAGAGCCTGTACCCTTCCATTCCAACACACCAGTCATAGGAGCCATCTTACCATGTTTCTGTGATGCCTATGATATCATACCCCCATAGACATGCACACATCTCCAATTCCTCGTTTGTTCCCCATGCTACAGGTGTTTGTATAGAGGCATCTGAGCCGAGCTCCAAATGAAGCCGGCTCATTGGCTGGAGCAGCTGGAATATCTCTACATAGCTCTGAACGTTATTACAGGTGCTGGCAACTGACTGGGAGTGTTGGGATGGAATGATGCCCCCCTCCCCCAGCACATCTAGTTTAAAGCATCCTTGACCAGTCTGGCAAGCCTCCTACCAAATCCACTCTTCCCTTTCTTTGTCAGACCAGCTCCACCAGCCCCCAGTAGACCTGGCATCCTAAATTGAGTCCCATGTTCAAGGTACCCAAACCCCTGACTATAGCACCACCCTTCTGACCATTTATTAACCTGGCCAATCCTCCTAGCCTTTTTATGGTCCTGCCCTGTATCCTGGAGAATTGAGGAAAAGACAATCTGTGCTCCAGAGCCCCTAACCACTTCTCCCAGGGCTCTGTAGTCCTTCTTTATGTTCTCCTGGCTACTGCTATCTATATCAGTAGCCCCCACATGGATCACTAGAAGTGGGTAATAGTTGGTGTGACTGACTAGAGCAGGCAGCTTCTCTGTAACATCCTTGATCCAAGACTCTGGTAGGCAACACACCTCCCTTGAGCCTGGGTGAGGCCGACAGATGGGTGCCTCTGTTCCTTTCAGAGTAGAGTCTCCTACTACTACGGCCCACCGCCTTTTCCTGGCAGCACCAGCAGTGATATTCTTTACCAGGGGATCAGCCGGTTGTTCCTGGTGGGAGTGTGGTTCCTCATCAGCCCCCTGCAGGACAGCAAAGCGGTTCTGGGTGGGGACCACAGATTTAGGAGGAAGGCCCTTGCTTTTAATTGTCCTCTTCCTCCTTTTTTTATTGTTTTTTTCTGTTAATGTTTCCCAGCTTCCTGGGTTAACGCCCTCCTTCTTTCCTGCATGAGTGACAGTGGACGCTTGAGGCCCCTGCACAGTCTGGTCCTGGAGCAAGCAGTGCTGCCTTCTCTCAGCTTCCCTGACACCTTTCAGCCTATTGACTGCGTCCGGCAGCTCAGCCCCTGCTGCAGGAGGACCTCCACCAGGGAGCACAGAGTGCAGCCCTGCCCATTGTGCACCCTCCTCTCAGGAGAGCAGTGCAGGCGGTCTCTACACCCCGAGCTCTGCACTGCAGCCTCCCCCTCATCGGCTCTGTCTGGGTGCCTACACTGGCCACCGCCGGGGCACCCAGAGCAGAGCTCCCAGACCGAGCCCTGGTCATACATAAGTGCTCACCGCTCCGCTCACCTGCCTGTGAGAACTGCCTCGAACCCTCCCTGTTCGCCGCGCTCCCTGGGGCAGGTTTTTACCCAGTCAGGGCTGGTGCCGCTCCTCCTGGCACCACCCCCTCTGAGTCAGCTCCTCGCGTCCGCTGAGCTGCCAGCTGCCGGGTAAGCCCTGTCGAGGACTTGAGGCTCTCTCGGTGCCTGTGGCTGCTCCGAGTTGAAGCTCCTGGACGCCGAGCCTCCCCCCAATCAGGCGCTGAAGGCATCCTCTCTCGAGCTAGTCACCTCAGTAATATAGTCAGATGTGTCAGCAGAACTGGCCAGTTACCTATTTAGACAAGTGATACCAGTTTCACCTGGTTACCATCAAGAGCTGGGGGAAGGAGCAAACTCAGAAGTAAAGGCAGAAACAAATTCTAAGCATCAACAGCCAAGCCTTTTCACTAACCAGTCCAAAGCTATCAGAGCAAAAGAAGACACAGCTCTATATCTTACATAGCTACTTATCTTGAATTATTTATATAGGTTTATGTATTATTAGTGAATCTTTAGTCTACTAAAATTCAAAGTAGATAAGGCAAGGTTGGTCAATGGACCTCTGGAAAACTTACTGAGAAGTTAGTTTTTTCATTTCTTTTTTCATTCAGAGGAAATACTTTTTTTTTTTTTTTTTTTGTAATTCATTGTTCTTTTCAATGGGGCACAACACTGTGAGAATACCAAATCAATCAAATCTCTTTTAGGAATTTATCTTACAAGCTGACTTTCAAAGCCTGAAGGATTGGCTTCAGCATTAGTACTAAACATATGGCCAAACTGACTACTTCCTTATGCTCCTTAAAATCAATAAATACAATAATGGAAGGGAAAATTTGACTTCTTATATTCTGCCTGCCCTTACTCCTCTATAATCATGTTCATCTACATTAGTATTTCTAATCAAGATTATTTTTGGTTGATGGCTTTCTTAAAAATGTGACCTTTTGATAGCTTTCCTTATCTTTTTAACATTTTTTCCACCCAGCAACTTGATCTACTCTATTTAAATTTTCCAGTAGATTTCACACATCTTTAGTTACATTTGACCTAATGTGTATATATATTCTTTCTGTTCGTTCAAGTGATACCCCATGAGACTTACTTACGTGATAAAAATCTGTTTCCTTGGCCTTGAAGTTATCCAGGAGAATGATGCACTTTCACAGTTGGGTCATGATTTCTAGTGAAGACATTGAATAATATCCATCCTCTATTTATTCAATTATTTTTCGGCAACTAAGTCTAAAGTAATGCCTGTTAGTGATCTTCAAAGTATAGTTAGAATTGGGCAATGATTTCTGATTAAATGTTTGACTTTTTCTGACTAAATATTTGCTTGTAAGATGTGCAATGACTTTGTTGATGCATTTTTTAACTTTTTTATATGAAAAGTCCTATTTATCCTTTATGTTAGTATTATAGCAAGTTCCTGTGAGGAAACACTCCCTGGTAAACCAAGCCAGAGACAGAATTGGATCAGAAACTCTTTAAAATCTGATTATAACTTCACTTTTACTATTAAGTTCCGTGAGCTTTGTAAACAATTTATTGCTTTTTATTTTCATTTGTTATTAAAATGTTCTTATTCAAACTAAAATCCCTTTCTGCCAAAAATTGTGAGAGAAAAAAAGAATTTTTAAAAGTTTATTTTGGATAGAATCTAAAATTTGAAATAAGTAGCTCACTTCATAATCTTTCTTTGTGAAAATTCTGTTTCCTAGTGGGCCCCTGGAGAATGTATTTGCTGTACCTAGCTGATGCTACGTAGCCTATGGGTTACCAAACTTTCTGAGCAGTGGGATATACAATTTTCAAGCCTTGTCTGATTCAGAGATTTTGAATGAGGTCTTTTGGAGACCAATCTCAGGACACTGCTAACCACAAGCATTCTAGAGCACAAGGATGGGTACAAGATCCATCTTCCCTTAACCAGTTCTGTCAACAGGAATGAACCCACTTGATTAGCTCAGTATCAAGAATTTAAACAAACAGAAGAAAAATATTTCTGGAATGGTGAAACTTCAGGGCGGTTGTTTGGGTAAAATTACCTCCTAAGACCAACTGAAGCACATGAATACTTTTAGTGAAGTAAAACTGCATTTTTCTATAAATAAACAGTTCTCACAAAAATCCTGCTGATTCTGAAAAACATCTGCATCCCTGTATCATGTAATCCATCTAGATAAACATCATTCTACACTTCAGTACCTTCCTTACCTGAATTATCTAGATTTTGTAAGAATGGAGATAGTACAAAAATCAGTGCATAAAAATAGTTAGAAAAAGCAAAGTTTCCCTTTCCAAATAAGGTTAATATTACTGAAATTATATTACTCTGTACTAGCAATAAAAAAGCCCTTTTAGTTTACTGGCAATGGTTTAATTTGTTTAATCTGATTTCTACTAGTTCCACACAGCATTTCCTCCTCTTACATGATGTAGTATTCATCTTGACCCACATTTTTCTTGTTTAAGAACCACTTTCCCAAGTCCTCTGTAATTCTGCTATTTAAACTATGTCATGGAGTGGGGACGCATCTGGTTTGCATGGAAAGGTTTTGGTAGCAGTGGTCTACAGCTGTGGCTTCTGTGAGAAGCTGCATCTTTGCTGGCAGGACTTGTGACACCATGGGGGGCCCGTGCTGCAACTGCCGTCCTGAAGGAGTGCACCTAGTGGAAGAGATCTATGCTGGAGCAGCACATTAAGAACTGCAGCCCACTGGAAGGACTCATGTTAAAGAAGTCCATGGAGGACTGTCTCCTCTGGGAGAGACCCACACTGGAGCAGGGTAAGAGTGTGAGGAGTCCTCCCACTGAGGAGGAAAGAGCTGCAGAGTAATGAGCTGACCACAGTCCCCATTCCCCATCCCCCTTCAACACTCAAGGGAGGTGACAGAGAGCTCATGAGTGAAGTTAAACCTAGGAAGCAGGGAGGGGTGGCAAAAAGGTGTTTTTTAAGATTTGTGGATTTCTCACTATTCACTCTTCTCTCACTATATTACTCTGATTTCATTGGTAATAAATTGAATTAAATTATCCAAGTCAAGTCTGTTTTGCCTATGATGATACTTTTTGGGTGATCATTCCCCATCCTTATCTTGATCTACAAGCCTTTCATTGAATTTTCTCTCCACTGTCTGACTAAGGAAGGAAATGATTGAACGACTTTGGTGGGCACCTGGTGTCCAGCCAGGGTCAACCCACCACAAACTTCATTTTTTTCATTAAGATTAGTTTTTTAAATTAAAATTAGTCAAAATCAAACTGTTTTAGCTAAATCACACTGTCAAACGATCACCAAGGCAATCATGATTTTAATCTGATCACACTTATGATTGTATCCAACTTTGTCCCAGTAGGCCACTACAATTTCATTATCAGGGCACACAGAGCTGAAGACTATCTTGCATAGAAAACAGTAAAATATAATTCTATTATTATTGACAACTCTATAATGCATGTTGCTAGATGTTGAGCCTGAACAGTTGCCTGCCTGCATAGCCCCAGCTTTTGTTTTTCTTGCCAGATAGTCAGAGTTTGCAGCATTTTTCAGCTCCCAGGAAAGACAGTAGCTATCTTCTGCAAGGCAATGGGAGGATAAGTAGTTTTGGTTCTGTGGGACTCCCCTCCAGCTGTGTCCCAGATCAACCTTCTCTCTTGTTCTCCAAAACAGGAGGAAGACCTGCTGGAGGAAGAAGAGGTATTTTTCTGCAGCTATGAGGTGCATGTGGATACCAATACAAGATGAATGAGAAGGTGGATAAGGAAGCAGCAGAAGAAATAGATTCACAGAAAAGTAAGAGAATATACACTCATATCCTTCCTCTCATTTATTTCTTAAGTCAACCATATATCCCAAATCTCTAATGACTGTCCTCATTGTCTTTTTGTCCAAGTCTTGCCTTTCTGTTCAACAAAACCCACCATGTCACTAGCACAGGATTGATTTTGCCTGCTGAGACGTTTTGAGCCAGCAATGAGCTTGGAAAAAAAAACCAAAAAACCCCAAAAAGAGCATGTCACTTGATCCTGTAAAAGGTATACTAGCCATAACCAGTCCAGATCCAGAGCCCTCATTTGTAAAGGAGAATCATCCAGTCTTCAGAAGAAGCTGCAATGGCATTTGTCCCCAAGAAAATTGACGGTGGGTATCTATTCTAAAGAGAAAAATATGATACAAGAAAAATTTCCAATGCTTCTGTTAACAGTTTAATGCAATTCCACCAAGCGTGTCTTATCAGCAGAGCACTTGCAGAATTCATTTCATAGTGCGCCTCTAGATATTAATAACCCTCTGAGATGAGAGAGAACTGAGCTTCTGCAGAGACATCTACAGACTCAGGAAGGTAGCACTGGCTTATGCTATCCTTGTTTGTTCTAACAACAAAACCATAACAATTAGAAATTTTCATTTTCTTAAGTGCAACATAGGGTTCTGATGCAGTTCAGGTTCCAAGCTCCAAGCATGTAACTAATATTTATGCATGAGCCCAAACTCAGTTCTGTGCTTGTTTCTGGAAATGGATGTTGCCACCTTTTTCTCATCAAGCTTACTAGATATTAAAAAAGCTATGGCTCCAACTGTTTTTTTGGCATAAGAACACTTAGCTGTGTACCTATCTCCTGTTCCCTACTAGTCATTTCTTGTCCAGTTTTTCAGGGATGAGACATTAAAAAAAAATTACACCAATTTCTTTTGGTGATTATAGCTTGGTGTCATGGCCACCTTCAAAACAAATAGTTGTGCCAGCCAAAGGCACATATATCATTATTAATGTATTGAGGTTTGCTATAATGTAACATACTCCAGCAATCTATTCATCTGTGGCCTCCAGGCTCCCTTCCTGTAAACAGCAAATTCTTGTGCTGTGAAATGGAGATCAAATTTAGGTATGTGCATAAAGGCATGCTCAATCTAATTTTTAGAGCCCAGGTCTAAAGTTTCAACTCTCAGTCTTAACATTTAGTTGACATCCAGTCTGGAAAGAACCTAAATTGCCTGGGCATTTGGGTTCATGTAAATGTAAGGGTTAGGCAGTGATATTATATCCTGACATAACCAAACTACTCAGGCTATCATCATACTCTAATCTATGTTTGTTGCAAATATTGATTTGCTAGTGGGGAAAAAAATGGGTTTAATCCACTTTTTACTCAACAGAGCAATAACTCCAGGGATCATTTCTGTTGGGTCTTTCCTGAACTTAGTCTTTCCCAAGACAGCAAAGGTAAGCTAAATTTTAGGATATCAAGTGCTCAGATGTGGTCAGACTCTCCAAGTCCTTTGTTCCATTTTAAATGAAGCTCATAGGTATTTACCATGAAAATAATGACTTTGTAGCATGTTCAGTATGCCATACAGCTACTGTTGTGTGGAAGATCTGGAAGACAGCACAGCAAACCAAGATTTGACCTTGGGCTATCATCTAGAACACATGGATGTAAAAGAATGGGGGCAGTGGTGACCTCTATGGTGGTCAAGGGCTGAAATACATAAAGTATGAGAAGTGGAGAACTGGGTTTATCTAGCCTCCAGAAGGGAAGGCTAAGGGAAGACCATGTTGTTTTCTATGAATGCCTGGTCAGAAGGCATAAGATAGAGCCAGGTTCGTCTCAGAGGTGCACCATGACAGGACAAGAGATCATAAACTCAGGTTGGAACATGGGAGATTCCAGGTAAATCTAAGGATTTATTTTGTCTTTAAACCATGGGGTGGTCAAACACTGCAACATGGCCCATAAAGGCTGTTGAATCTCCATCCCTGGAGGTGTTCAGGAGAGAACTGGAGACAACCCTGATCTCATCAGACCTGCTTTGAGCAAGGGGTTGGGCTGGCTGACCTCCAGAGATCTCTACCAACCTAACAGTCCATGGTTCAGGTTACAGGCTGACAGAAATGGGGTAGAGCTGGAACATTTTCCCCTAGGCCCTCCCACCACCTTGAGCTTCCTTTGCACCCCTCTTAAGACCAGGCACTCTCCATTTTAACTTCTTTGCCCAGTTGACACCACTCCCCTCTCCACCCCAGGACTTTAGGCCTTTTATAGGGCTTGTCCTTGTCACTGGCCTTTTAAAACATAAAGCTGAGAAGTTTCTCTTCTCATCTTCAGCTGCAGTGGGAGACATTTATATCAATTGTTTGAGGGCTCTCCCAGGTCTTAATGTCCCAGACAGCTGCCCAGGGCCCTCCTCCATGAGTCTAGGACCCCACCTCATCTCCCCCCAGGAACATCAGTCGTGAACGTATATGTACATAAAACCCAAGCATACCATCCCCATGCTTTGGCTGCCACTGCAAACAAGTCCAAACTGAGCATGTGCCACAATACTGTATTACTAATTGATACATTACTACTTTAAGTTTTTAATATTAGCCCACTGAAATAGCTCTGACTGCTTCTCTTCCTTGTTGACTATGACATGATTCAGGACCTTCTTTCCGACAGCCACCAGCAAATGTCACAGGATATAAATTACAGATTTTGCTCGCCTATATAGTTTTGCTCCTTAAAATTGCGATCTGAAAAAAATTTGCTCCCTGTTGAGATTCACTGAGGCAGAACTGATTTGAAACTCATGTCTTCATCAGATTTCATAATATGATAAAATTCGACAGTCATAAGTAATACGGTTAAAGGGGAGAATAAAGAAGGAATAGAGGAATAGAAAAGGTTTAAATTCCAGGGAAAAAAAATCCAAATAAATCCAGCTAAAATAGAAAGCTAAACAGCAGTATTTGCTGGGCTGTTATGAATGCTGGATGGAGTCTTGGGTGACATGGTTTAATGTGAGGTGTCTCTCCCCATGGCAGGGGGGTTGGAACTAGATGATCTTAAAGTCCTTACCAACCCTAATTATTCTATGATTCTACAGTTTATAATACCCTGGCCATTTTGCTTACTACACTCAAGTGTACTTCAAGAACACATTCTTTACTATGCATCTTCACCTGTTTCTAACCATATTAAAAGGAAATGACATCAAGCCTGAAGCTTAGACCGACATTTACAAAGTCAGACACAAAGATCAGAGTTGTTCCCATCAAGTTCAGAATTACTGCAAACCTCAGTTTCAAAGGGCAAACATCTTTAACCAGCCTTCCCTGAGATAAAGCAGTATACACACGACAATGTTCCAAAACAAAACTGACATAATAAACCTCGTCCCCAGAGGACAACAGAAATAACAGCCCATGTATAATAGACTTTAATTAAAGTACAATTATTGTAATAAATGAACCAAGGAGAGCTCCTGAAAAGTCACAGGAGAAAGTACCCTGTTGTCCATGAACACAGCCTGAGTGTTCAGTGTGTCTCCAATTGCTCTCTTATGCTTTCCTCACTGTTGACTTTCAGTGCTTACAGCAGAGAGACTGTAATCCAAAGCCCCATTTCAACTTTGATTAACTCCCATTTCACCCACCAAGCAAGAGATAATTCCCATGGAAATTGCATTCTGTCATTAAATACACTGAGAAAAAGAAGTCCAGCAACCTGAGCTTCCCAAAAACAGTATTTCTAAACTCCCATTTTGCTTTGCAGCCCTTGTTTTTCACATGTTCTTGTGTCCATGTTTTTTATTGTAGTGGAAATTACAGATTTTTTCATATGCAACAGTAATATTTTCCAATATGCATCTTAACTGAAGTTGAATGAATGACTCAAACCAAACCACTGTCAGCTAAGACAAACTAGTACTTCATAGAGTAGTATCCAAGGTATGAACAACAAGATTTAATTCTAGAAAGAAGTAATAGACTAGTGTAACCATCTGCCACTCAAATAAATCTTCCTTCACATTACTTCTAGCTAATCCATGCAATCCAATATTGGATGACAGAACTCTTTTGTCAAAAACTTCAAATAGAAACAAAGTGACACGGGAGGGGGAGATAAAAATAAATAGTTGTCCTTATTTCACTCAAACAAAATACAGGTTCAGGGCAGGAACCAGTGGAGAGCTTTCCATCAGCTGTCAAAATAAAGCCAGGCTAGAACAGAGATCAGAAATGGAAAAAGTTTCCATCAACATAGCTAAATTTGGCAATATGAAGGCAAGGAGTGCAGTAAATCTAAAATAAAGAGTTCTTTTTGACTCTAACTGTAAGAGCTTGTATTATGTACAAACATCCATTACAAGCAACCTAACAACCTTATCTCACGCTTAAGCACATATAAGCTAACAATTTTCCCTTTGTCACGATCATAAAAATGTCAATTCTGGATGGGAAATAATGAGACGAAAGAGACTTGACCCTGAAGAGGAAAGTTGACTAAATTTAAATATTTTTCCTTCTTCACAATGGAAAAAAACATGAACTGGTAGGGAAAGTATTTCATTCTCAGAACCCATTTGAAGGTCTACCAAGAAATAAATCACTGGGGCTCATTAGAATTTCTCTAAAGCCATATCTTTTGGGAAGACTAGAGATAAAAAAAATAAAAATGTTTGAGCTAAATGATAGCAAAGGCATCCATAAACATCAAAGAAATCCAGTTAAACTGATTAGACATAAGATAGCACTGCAAATTACAACACTGTCTTTCAAACCAGTCCTCGAAGTGAGCACAGGACAGTTGGTGTTATCTTTGACAAATTAGTTACTGTTAGAACAATCCAACCCCCTGAACCATAATCCTTCATCTCTGATTAAATTTGAATTTAATTTAAGACTTCAGCTTTCCATGCTAAGCACTTTCAGTCTAATTACATGAGCATGTAGTTAGCCTCTCTGAAGAGCCTGGAAAGAGCTAACTGCCATAATAAAACTGTCTAGTCACTAACTGCGACTAGATACCCCTAATTAGCTATTTGATACAATTTTATTTCAGTGTTCCCGATTTGGTGAGACTCCAACAGATGCTGTAAAAACTGCTTTAGGTCGAAAAAAGAAGCTGCATTTGAGGTCTTCATGAACATTTTTATCGACATCCAAATGTTGGTGCATAATCCTTTGTTATCAACAAAATAGATATACTAAGTACATAGAGAAGTGAAGTGTCATTTGTGTGTAATAAGAGACTTTACCTGAGCTTTTTTGCCAGGTCCCTAGGTGGCTAATAAATTCTGTTCATCTGTGTTTCCTGTGCAATTTTGAGATGATAGTTTTATTTTTTATCTCCTTTTCTACATGGCTGAATAATAGTGCTTAGCTGCATTGGTATTCTACAAGAATCCCCAAGCACTGAAGATCACTGGCATAGATGGACAAATACGTATCCTACTTCAAACCAGGTTTCAAAACTTATTTCCAAAAGATAGACAACTGAGCAAGTAATTGTCAGAAGGGGCTGATTTGAAGTGGAAATTCGAAAGGGTACTAGTATCTGGAGGAGAAAGAATCCAGTCATTTCAAGCAGTGCAGAAAGTATATTCATACTATACTGTCAAAATCTACACAGCTGTATTAGCAAGCTTGAGCAGGAACACATGCTAGCCAAGGCAGATTACTTTGTCAAAACTGTTATAATGCTCTGACAGGTACTCCAGCTTATTTTAAACCTTTTACTGGAAAACACAGGAATATGTTAGGGAAGAAACTTATTCAGGGAAGAAAATGAAGTCACTGCAAAGGGCAGACGTCCATTTGCAGACAATCAGTGCCAGTGATGGGTTGAATCTGAATGTTCTTACTTGTACTGGCTGAGTTTCCCTCCTATTTAGTTTCACTTGTTGCAGACATTTACATCTCTATGGTTAGCTGCTTGGCTCTGCTCTGCAGAAGATTATGCAAGTCTGAAGAAATAGGACGAACAATTGCAGAGTTAAAAAACCTCTTATGGATTACAAACTACATTTAGAAATGATAAGGCATAGTAAAACATTCTTACAAAAAAATTAATCAGAGTGAGTCTATTCTACATTTTACGCCACTGCTGACATGGTAGTAGGGTTCAATCTACTGACTTTAAAAATGTATCTCAGCCTTATAAAAGCTTGAAAAAGCTCTTTCAAAGCTTTTGAAAGCTTTGCAAGAGCATAGGTAGGTCTTAGACAATATGAGAGTTGAATTTGTTCTTTCCACATGAGCAAGAGTGCGGAAGAAGAAGAAAGGGTAAGTAGAGTGAATAAGGTCAGCAAGAGGACCCTTAGAAGTGTACAGTACTTCCTGAAGGCAACCATGGAGCCATTGAATGCCATCTGATGTAATTTTGTGTTGAGATGTATCAGAACAAACATTCTCCCCCATCAATCTTCCCATCTCCTGCGGGGGTGAATGGCTATATTGGCCAACATGAGGATTAGTTCCCACGGCTTGGTAAGGAACAAGGTAAGGAGGGTTTATATTACAAAGTGTGAGAAAAAGCTCTAGCAAGAATCTCAATACAAAATTCTGCAACCTGGCACCTTTCTTGTACTTGTGTTGTGTTACATCTGTGGAGAGGATTGGGAGGACATATTTTACATACCACTTGTTAGCGCTGTTAGTTTCCGAAAGGGATATTTTATTTTTTTTTACTAGCCTTATTCATAAATAGTAGATACATTCAGGCACTTTATCATTCATTATGAATGTTTAAAGATTCCAGCAACAGACTGAAGGGTTCAATAGAACTACGACTGTTTTGATAAGCAAAATCACAGGTAGTGGGTAAGAATATAGCAACCACAACATTTTCAGGATAGGAGCAAAGACTGTTTTTGAAGGAAATGATGGCATAAGCTACTGTTAATTTTCCTGCACCATCAGTTCTACTTCATCTCTGTGTAAGAATGATAGATACTTTCCTGAAAGTCAAGAAAATCCAGATTCTAATATATTTGTGCATCTATGCTAACCCTAACCATTCTATGATTCTATGTCTAACAAAACTACTGCTTTTTTTCCTCTCCTTTTTTTTTTCCACAGAAAGGGGCTGTTCTCCTCTATTTTGTGAATAAAGCTATCACTGCAAGTTACCCAGGAACCCATGGTGCATCTATACTCCAAAGAAGAAAGCTGCTTTGTAATTTTTTTTTTTTTTTTTTTTTTTTTTTTTTTTTGGCTTGGTGATTGTGGCTGATTTTTTCCCTGGACTAAAACCAGCTAAGATAAGAAAATATGAGGTTTGATATTTGCTAGTGGCTCAGGCTCAAGCTAACAGAGGACATGTGTGTGAAACTGAATTTTACTGTTGCCTGTTGTATATAAGTTCTGGCCAGCCTGAGCTAAGAAATTCCACCCCACTTTGCAGCTCAGAAATACCCAAATACATGAACACCTCAGTTGTTACCATTCCTGAACTCAGCAGCTAGCTCCTTGGGCCTTTCAGACAGCAGAGCAATAAACAGCAGGGCAGCCATCTCTGGAAGCCTACTGTGCAACTGCATATTGCCCTGCTGTTTCAAGAAGCTCTCCACCCACACAGATAACCAGAGGTCGCAGCCTAATTAGACCGCTGTTGCCATAAACACTTTCTAACAATGATGACTACAGTCTCATCCAGCGTCTCATTCAAGACCCCAGAGGGAAGACAGTCAGAAACATGTCCTTCCTCCCCCTTTGCATATGCTTATTATAGCCAATGTAAGTTTTCAACACTCCACATAAAACCAGAAAAGAAAGCCAGTCTTGGGGCTGATGCCAGCAAAGTATGCAGTTCGTAAGTTCTCTGTGTAGAAAAGGCCCTGTTTCCAGTCAAGACAATGGAGAAATCTTGATGATAAAACCCCTTGCGTGTTTGAATTCTTAGGGAAGAAGGCAGTATTTAAACTCAAAATTTTCCAAAATTTAAAACTTTCTTTGTCCAGATGGAATAAGAATTGCTACTTTGCCTAGCAGTTGACCACAAAACGCAGTGCACAGCATTCATGATGAAAAACTCATTACATTATACTGACACATAAATGTTATTTTTCTAAGTTATCAGAGAAGTCTGCAAAATAAGGAGAATGAAAAGGTTGTCTGAAGTGAGGAAAAAAGTATAAACATTTTCAGTATCAAATGTTTATACTTTTCATTAACAACTTAAATCCATCTCATAATTTCTCTGAAAAGAAACCCACAAGACAACACGTACTTTTGATCTCAAGTTTCACCTGATTAAATGAAGAGATGGACAATGAGGAATGATTGCCTTTTCTTAACAAAACCAAGAAAAGTCATATGAGCATCTTTTAAATCATGCAAACATTTATTTAAAACTTTCTTAGCATTTTATTTTTAAATAAACTTATGTTTATACCATTTTATTCTATTCCCATTTTTTTATACCTTAAGCATAGAGCAGTCTTATTTTTACATAGAACTCACTAAAATTTCATCTCCCACTAAGGTAAAAGCAAAGTTCAAAGTTCATCTGTAACTAAGAAATTCTGAAATATCTAAAGCCTTTCTCAAAACAATTCCTGTTACGACTAACCACAAAAAGAGATGGAAGGCAAATATATTTTTGTAACTAACTCTGTTAGCATTGGCATGCACATTAAAGCTTTCTCGTATTTCTTACTCACCTATTCAGCCTGGAACTAGAGCAAGTTAAAATGTCAGTCTTGATTCCTCTTGATAGTCGCACCTTTTTGAGTGGCTGCCAGCATCTAATTTGTGATGATTCTCCAATAAGAAGAAACTGTTTTTAAACAGGCTGGATATTTACTGTTTTGTGGGGTTTGACTATTTTGGTATGCACTGGAGGTGCTGAATTTTTACAGAGGTTGCACATGTATTCAATTGACTTTAATAAGCCTAAGATTTTGCCCTCTGAAAAGTTCCATTGACATGAATGAAACTAAGCAGCTAGAATAAAATGGCAAAACTTCTCAGAGATGGATGGTTTTATTAATATAAGTATCCACTATATTAACATACATCTTTATAGAATGTGGGTGTACATTCCCCTCAGTTCTTTCCCATCAGGTCTTACTCTGTAGGACTAAAAGGAAAATACTAAAATTATGAGATGAATGAGCTGCTCCCAAATTATAAAATTTAAAAAAAAAAAAAAAAAAAAAAAAAAAAGCATATCTCAGTGTCTGCAATGACTATACTACCATCTGGTGGAATAACAATAGTTACGCAAGCAGTAACTGCAATCTATAGGACAAAGGGTAGAAGGAGAGTTTCAATCTATAAGTGTACTATTCATACCCATCCAGCAAAGAAAAGTTCACAGCACCAGAATATTTGGAAGCTCCATGGGACTTCTGACAGCAGTCATGTTACAGAAGTAAATTGGTGGCACCAGAGGGAAGGACTGTTTCCATACCAAAGACATGTTAATCACCAATGCAGTTGCAAGGATGGGAGGGGGGAAACAATCATCCTCACTTCCCCCCCCCACCCCCCCAAAAAAAAAGATTTGCTTTAACACACTGCTGAAAACATCGAGCAGCTGATGAATGCCAGTTAATATATTATGAAATTAAAATCTGCTCTGCTAGTCTAATTTCAGAATTTTTAAGAGCTTTATATCAAAATTCCTAGGGAAATCTTGTAGATTAGTGAAAACTGGAATGGAATTCAATGTGGACTGTTTGGAAGAGGATTGTGCCAGGTTGAGCTGATAATTGGATTTCCAGAAAAAGAAAGGAGGAAAAAAAAAATAAAAAAATGCAAGCAAACGGTTAGTCTATCAAGGCTTTCGTAAAATGAGTGATACATCCTGCATGAGAATTCACCGTTACTGAAGAAAACTGGCATTGACATAAGAATTATAAAATGGGTTCAGACCTGGAAAATTTCTGTTGAAAGAAAAAATTTGGGGTTTAGTTTCAACCTTAAAACTTCCTCACAAAATGGGTGGTTATGAAAATAAAACTTGGCAATCATAGAATCATAGAATGGTTTGTGTTGGAAAGGACATTCAGATTATCTAGTTCCATCTAGGGCAGGGACACCTTCCACTAGACTAGGTTGCTCAAAGCCCTGGTCTTGAACACTTCCAGGGATGGGGCAGCCGCAACTTTTCTGGGCAACCTGTACCAGTGCTCCACCACATCACAGTACAGAATTTATGCCTAATATCTAATATAATCTACCCTTTTCTAGTTTAAAGCCATTCCCCCTTGTTCTGTCACTACATGCCCTTGTGAAAAGTCCCCTCCCAGATTTCTTGAACCGGAAGGCTCCTATAATGTGTCCACAGAGCCTTCTCTTCTATGTAATAGCACGATTATACGCAAATCTTCAAGTTTTCATGGAACTGGTGACTTGCAGACTTCCTCTGTAGATGAAGAATGGAAGTTGCATGATCTTGAAAGTTGAACTGCTGGAACTAGCCAGGAGTTCAACAACATTTGCAGACTGCCAAAAAAAAAAAAAAAAAAAAAAAGAATCTTGCAAAAAGCAAGGGAATCATCAGCTAAAATTGACCAAGAAGGAACATAAAGAAAATACATTGCACTATATTAAAGCAAAGAATGACTGAACCACACCGGTAGGTGCAGCACAGAAGATGGCAAATCTGTTTTTACAGAGGGTAGAGCAGGCAATATTCAAAACAATGAAAGACATTGGTAGAAATTAATTTGAAAAGCTGCATACAAATTTGACTACTGTTCAAGAAGTCCAGTTTAATCTGGAGCAGGTGTTAGTGTGATATCAGCAGTAGAAATAAATAGAAAAAACTGGAGCATTATAAGGTATAGCAGGTCTTTAAGAATGTGTCATAAAACCTGGAGGGAAGAAAAGCTGTTAAAAGAGAAACACAACAACGGCCAGTAAACAAATAGGTATAACCCTCTCAGCATTATGCAGTGCATTATGAGCCGCAAATGGGTCTAACCCTCTGAGGGCTGGCATTGAGGGTAGCTTTCCTGTAGAGTGGAATGAGAAACAATCTAGCTAGCTCTAAAATGGAGCTAAAAATGCTCATATAATATAGCTGTCTGTGACAGATGGAGATTGGAATTGCTGATCAGAAAGTCTCTTTTATTTATTTGCTGTATTTCCAGATCCTTCATATCCATTGTTAATTTGCAACCCATTTCTAAGCAACATCTTTTAGGAGTAATTTCAATTGCAAAACCTGAATCTGAACAGGTTCTATACTGAGCATATAAATCCCTGCTTCTGCTTATGAAGTTCCAGGCAGCCATTAATTTTTATTATGCATTTGATTGTCTCTCTGCTGTAACTGTTTTTCAGTCAGGTTATGCAGTATCACTTCACACATTCAATTTCCAGACAGACTGAGTTTCATTACTTACATATTTAAATGGACCTTTAATGCACTGATTTGGTCTGTCTTATTTGGAACTTCAAGCATTAGGCTCATACAATACAGAAATTAATTGTACTAAAATTACAGGTCACCATGAATCTGTCTATGTGATTTCCTTTTTCATGCTAGCAATAAGATTCTACTCATAGATTGTGATCAGAATGGAGTGGCAGTAATCTCAAACTATACAAGTTTCATCATAAAAGAATGCTTTAAAAGACAGCAACTTAATTGACTCTGGAGCTCTTATAGGATGGAGTTGTACAAAAAGAGACAGAAAAACACTAATACAAATATCAGCTATGCAGCCTGGGTACTGAAATTAAGTATTTGTGTTTCTCATTACAAAAGGTTGGGTTTAATAAATGTTTGAATTAAAGTGTATAGATTTGAACAGTAATAAACTCTTCTTTTGTATACATTAATATACTGCAATAAAAGGAACTGCAATTAAGTTTTCTATGTATATCTAGAAAATTCAGTTACAAATCTATGCTAATATTTAGATGGGTATTAGTCAGAATAACTTTTATTTATTAGGAGATATGAAGAGAAGATATGTACTCAGGTTTTTTCTAATTATAAGATTGCTTCACAAGATAGAAACTAATTAGTTTTCACTATCTAGAACACCTTTGATTCACTGAACGGAAGTGAATAATCATTTTTACAAAATAGACTTAATATTCTATAAATACAGAGAAAAAAACCTGAACAGCATCTTAGTATTTTGACTCAGGATTCAAGAAACACATCTCATTTTTTTAACTGCTTTTCCTTCCCCTTTATCCTCTTCTTGTCCAAATGAGTCAAAGAGTCTCTGTAAGGGTCTGGGTATGGTGTAATACATACCGCAACATTTATGTATATCATAGAATCATAGAATCATAGAATAGTTAGGGTTGGAAAGGACCTCAAGATCATCTAGTTCCAACCCCCTTGCCATGAGCAGGGAAACCTCACACTAAACAGTGCCACTCAAGGCTCTGTCCAACCCAGCCTTGAACACCACCAGAGATGGAGCATTCACAACTTCCCTGGCCAACCCATTCCAGTGCCTCACCATCCGTACAGTAGAGAACTTCCTCCTTAAATCCAATCTAAACTTCTCCTGTTTAAGTTCGAACCCATTATCCCTTGTCCTATCACTACAGTCTCATATGAATAATCCCTCCCCAGCATCCCTTTAGCCCCCTTCAGATACTGGAAGGCTGCTATGAGGTCTCCACGCAGCCTTCTCCAGGCTCAACAGCCCCAACTTTCTCAGCCTATCTTCATACAGGAGGTGCCCCAATCCCCTGATCATCCTCATGGCCCTCCTCTGGACTTGTTCCAACAGTTCTATGTCCTTTTTATGTTGAGGACACCAGAACTGCACACAATACTCCAAGTGAGGTCTCACAGGAGCGGAGTAGAGGGGCGAATCACCTGGGAAGCAAACTGAAAATATGTGTTGCAAAAAGATTAGGGCCTGTTCCAGATTTTTTGTTCCTGTAAACTATGCTTGCCTCCCGCAACAGAAAAATTGTCCTGGTAAGATTGTTATATATTTTTAACAGGAGCTAAGCAGAAACAATGGAATAAATCATGGAAGAGGGTGCTACCACAGAAATTTCACTCTGGGTTGGGTTTTTTATCCAGCAGCTTGAGAGATTCTGTGGTACAAATGTTACTACAGATCAGCAGAAGCAAGTTTTTTTCAGCTTCTGCTATAGAAGTAGCAGGCCCAGATCTGGGCTTTAGCAGAGCCATGAGAGCTCCACTCAGTAGCACACTGACAGCAAGTGGGACTCGACAGCCTCTTAAAGGCACAAAAGTTCAAAATACGGCTCACTGACCTCTGCTGGGAAGTGTCGTTTGAATCTGTGGGGTACAGTATATACAATCAGTTCTGCACAGCTGCAGTGATGTACTCATTTGTACTTTTTTTTCATGCGCACTGCGCCCTGTTGCTCTCTGCAGTTACTTAGTGAAACCCTTAGAGGGTACTCGTAGATAACCCAGAAGCTAACAACGCCCGGACTCGAGCGCTGCCTCTTGGCTTCCTGTAGGAGACGCACTAGGGTTTTTTTACAGCAGTTTGCAGGCTGTAAGGTTGCTTTGAGGCAGATCAAACAGACATCAAGCAGCAAACGGGTCAGGAGTTTTAATTCTAGACTTAAAAAAAATATTTGTAGTGGAAATGTTGTTGTGCAAGTTACCTACACAAAACTTAAAGGACTGAGACTTGCTCATACTCCTTGTATCTCCTCCAGGTCCTTGTATCCTCACCTCCAAATGAGTCAAGTGCTGCATCTTTTCAGTTCAGATCCTGAGCCACATCCACCTCCAGGTATTAAATAGACACCCCTTAGAAACGAAACTTCACGGGCTGCTGTGCCAAGCCCAAGACCTGTGTTTAACATCCCTCTTTCCACTTTGCCAAGAAACAACCTAATGCAAACTTCTTTTTGAATCTCCAAACCCCCTAGTCCCCACCTGGTTATGCTGTAATGGTTACATGCGCCTCAGAGACTCTCCCAGTTATGTTCTGAACACACATCCTGTGTTTATTTATTTTAATGAAATTTTATGGATAGCAACAAATCCTCCTTATTCTGAGTCCTTTGACTCTCTGTTGGTTCATAGAGGATACTAGAATTTCTTACCTATTATTTTCTCTCTCTCTTTTTTTTTTTTTTTTTTTTTTTTTAATACAGTCTCTAGAGTCTCTTTCACTCTTTCTTCAGGAAAAGCTTTCTGTAGCTCGCTACAAACAGATTCCAAAGCCACTACTCTAAAGTAATTTAATGGAGATGATATGAAAGAGTTAACTTCTTTTAGCTGAAATACTCTGTCCAGAATAGACAGCTGCTTGGCCAGAGTTGTTCCTTATTTCTTCTAGGAAAGTATGAATTGGTATGTCGCATAGTCTACATTATAAAAAAAAAATACTACCAAAAAAAAAAAAAAAAAAAGCCAACAAACCAGAACTGCTGACTTAATTCACAGTAAGCCGTAAAAAGTTCAGAGTTGCAGAACTGAACCTCACTATTTCAACAAATCTGTTCGTATTGGCTGATATTATACAAGGCTTAAACAGTGCCACTGCCCTGTTCATTCCCACTGAATCTACTGAGGCATAGCTTCTAAACTGCTGACAGATTTACAGTCAGGGGGAAAGAGTAGATCACACACAATTGCAGGTTCATGCCACCACACTGCTTTTTCTCAGGCATTCCCTCTGTATAGTATAGCTGGTACTTCAGCATCCAGGTGACATATCCCAACAGGAAAAGCACTAATACCAGAAAGGAAGAATTTTTCTGTATACCAGCTTGACTATACTTTCAGTCTGCAAATGTGCTAGCTGCAGTTTAAGGAGCACCACAAGTCACAGGCTGCTAAGAAAACACTAGTATATGCTACCTCTTCACATTTTCTCTGATGGCTGCTGTGGGCCATTACTACCCAGCAGTAGATATGCCAGTATGATTATGTGGGGTGGCCATCGCAGAGAAGATAACAGAATTGCCCACTTTCCTCCTCTGGAAAGTAGCTAGTTACCCTTTTCACCTTAAGAGAGCAACAATAATTTCTATAAGGTATAATGTTATACAGGAGATAAGCATTGGTCAGGGTATCTTTTCATTTAATAGAACTCAGTGCTGGGAATGGGAATACAATATGTGGGTACAGAGCAGACTGTAAGTAAAAGCTGTCTATTGTCTTTGTGCAAGTGCGTAGATAAATTTTGCCACCTTTAGTTTTCATATAGATTCGTTGAAGGACTTAATACAGACTGCAAATATTTAGTAACATACTAATAAATATAACATACTAATATAACTAAATAATAACATACTAATAAAATGCTAATGCTTCTCTACACAGTATATACAGAACTTTGTATTGATCTTCCATCCAACAAAAAATAATGAAAAAAAACCTGAATGTACCAAAATTTGTCTAAATCTTGCTTTCTTACCCTCTTCTTTTTTTTTACTGTCCATTTGCTGCAGATAAATGTCAAGATGAAACAGAAACAAGATAATTATTCAAAAGAAATACAGCTGCTTGAACTAGTAACATCCTACCTTCAGCATAGCATGACCTGGTTATTTTACAGACGTCCACAACACTGACCACAAACTTTTCAATCCTGAAAAAAAATCTGTGTGTAAATCATGCTCTTTGATTGAATCACCTGGGAAAGAAACAGTGGAACCTTTGCATTTTTACTGCAGGAAAAAATAAGAAAAATCCCTGTCTGCAGCAGATGGAGTCTTTAAATTAATAACTCCTCTGGTGCCACAGTGGTCCAGACCTGTAAGAATATTTAGGGACTGTGAGAGAAGTACTCTTCAAAATCAAAGCAACTATTGCCTGAAGTTATACACAGAAAGATGTACCAGAGTTCTCAAAAACACGTTCAGATAACTGAGCATCCACCTACACCACTTTCGCAGGCAGTCTGAGGGCTGCAAAAGTGGGGGAGTAGGTAGAGATGTAGTACAATTCATCCTTCTCCAGAGAACAGCTGGGAAAGAACATCACAGACCATCTCTGGCCTTCAAATGCTCATGTTTAGGCTGGGAAGGACTGATAGGTGAAGCAAGCACGACCTTTCCCAACTGCTTCTTCAGATAGGGCTGGAGAGAAGTGAAGTGCTGAGTCACTGTGTGGTGCTTGCTGGTTTGCAGGAATCACAGGAAAAAGTACAGAAGTTAACATGGACATGGAAGCTACAGCTACACCTGCACCAGGGCAATTTTTCTGCTGCAGGATTATGGAGCTATCAGTTGTTATAGAGTTTCTAGTCACCAGTGCTACTCTCCAAAGGCATGTCTGTGGACAGCATCTCTGCACTGCAAAGGACAAGTAGTGATGCTTAAACATTCAGCCTGAGTGCAAGCATCCAGACAGTTTAGGCTTACACCTAGGCTTAGCTGGTTATTAGCACAGTGGAGACAGAGCTGAAATGCCCCATTTCATGCCAAGTGGCTGCTGCTGAGAAACTGTTTTCCCTAATGCAGTGAAGTGGTTTTGCTTACTAAATATGCAGAGGCAGCTGGGGCTTATAGACAGGAGGATAAGGTGTGTGTACCGATAGATGCTGGCCTTCGAAGGTCTCCTGCGAGTAGATAGGCTCAGCAAGCCACAGTTTTGGCTGAAAATAGAACAACAGAACAAAGAAAGCTATTCTTGTAATTTCAGAACCAATTTCTAGTGGAATAGAACTATAGAATCATACAATCAACTAGGCTAGAAAAGATCTTTCAGATCATCATGGCAGTCCATTACCAAAGACACCCAAGACCACCACTAAACCACAAAATCGTCAAATACTTAGATTTTATAACCAGATTACTTGACTTTGGAAAATCTCAGGAGATGTCACACCTTACAGCTGGCTCTCTCTAGGTAAATTCTTCATGGAGCTGTTGGTAAATGCCTCAAGTAACTCCTGCATCCACATAAGATGTAGAAGCCTGACTTCAATTTGTACATATTTTGCAGCTCCTTTGCTGTTTAATCACCAATGTCAACAGCATGAGGGCCAGCTAATACAGTTAATAAAGAAACTCTAAATTGTTTTCAAGCCTAGACTTCTTTAAAATTAAAGCAAATTCAATATTCTTGTAGGAAGCTGAAGGTTCATGGAAGTCAGACAGACAGACAACAGTGAAATATTTTTGCAAACCTAAGCAAAAGACTAGGGATTCAGAGCTTAATCTGACCATGTCCTCAGTGATGCTATTTCTTTTCAGAACAGAACCAGCATCTGTTAAAATGAAATTCTGACTTTTGCAGGACAAGGGGTAATGGATTTAAACTAGAGAAGGGTAGATTCAAATTCCATTCCTAATATCTTAAGAAGAAGCTAAATACTGTGTCGATGGTGAGGCACTGGAACAGGTTGCCCTGGGAAGCTGTGGCTGCCCCATCTCTGGCAGTGTTCAAGGCCAGTCTGGATGAGGCTTGGAGCAACCTGGTCTATTGGAAGGTGTTCCTGCCTGTGTCAGAGGGATTGGAACTGAATGAGCTTTAAGGTCACTTCCAACCCAAACCACTCCATGATTCTATTTGGATCATCTCACAATTTCAATCCATCACTCAAAAATTTCAACTCAGCCCTTAGTATGCCTTAGGTGAGGAGCCAGCAGCTGAGGCAGTGATCAAAAACATTGACTGAAAATTTGTGAATAAGCAATTAACTCAAACTTATCCTATCAATCTGATAAAGGCAGAAGGTGACCATACTCTTGTGCTGTATTGCAGTCATGCATAAAGCAAATGATCGAGTTGAAAAATTCTCATGAGACCCATATATCTAATATATGTACAGAAATGGAATGCTAGAGACTTCTGAAATATGCTGTTGGTACGTATGTTTGAATATTGGCACACAAACTGTTGAGATATGGTTTGGATAGATGAACAGTAAGGTGAGTTAGCAGCTGGCTGCACTGCTTTCTCCCAGAAGGTTAGGTCTGTTATGAACACTACAGACTTGTGGCCAGGTATTAGCCAAGTTCCTCAGGGGTTAACACTGTTTAGTATTTTTCTTAAAGAACTGGACTGTGGCATAGATTACAATCTCAGCAATGTTCACAGGGTGTTAGGAGGAGCACTTTAGATACTTGAGGGGAGGGTAGCTATTCAGAGGGACCTTGACAGAAATAGAGGCTTTCAGAAATCTCAGGAATTTCAATAAAGTGAAATGCAAAGTCCTGCGTGGAGGGTGCAATAGCACACGCTGGTACAGGCTGGAGACTGACCGAACAGAAGAATTTCTTGGAGCAGAACCTGGGAGCTGTGGCGGATGAGGAGCTAAACATGAGTCTGTGCTGTGCCCTTGCAGCAAAGAAGGCTAGCTGCATACTGGGATGTATAAGCAGTAGTACAGTCAATATGCTGAGGAAGTGATTATCGTCCTCATTCAGGCCACACCTGCACTACTGAGGAGCCCAAAACTGGAGGCAGTACAAGACAGACATTGACATCTTGGAGCAAGACCAGAAAACACCTAGTAAGATGATTAGGCCATAGAACACATGACATAGGCTGAGAAAGATATTTGTCCAGCCTTGAGAAAACTCTGTCTAGCTTTTCATGCTGGCTACAGCTCCCTAATGTAAAGGTGTAGAGAGGGTGGAGTTCAGCTCTTCTCAGGACAGAACAAGAAGCGAATGACATAAGTTAATATAATTCTGTATTTATATTCCAGATAAGGTACTAGTGCTTTTGGTCTAAATGGAACCAGGTTTTCTATTTGTGTTTCTTAAATTTTAGCAATAAAGTCTGTATTATAAAGGTGCCACTCAGCAAGAGTAAGGCAACCAGAACCTGATCTTCGGTTGAAGAATGCTATTTACCGTAATTACAGTTAGCTTTTTTTTTTTTTTTATGAAGCACAAAATCAAGGAAGAGAAGTTTTGTGCAAGCTCATGATAACATTCACATAAAAAGACAACTCAGACCAGTTGGATTTATGAAGTTATCACAGTTCAATTAAGCTCTGGTCAAATATAGGTATTACTGAACTAAATTAAAAGGTAGATGCAAAAATACTTTTTTTTTCCCCCTAAAAATGATGCATTCCACCTGCAAGAAAGAGGCCTTGTCAAGCAATAGTGGGCTCAAGCATAGCAATCATATCTGTATCACAGGGATACTATTACCTTGGGAGGCAAAGCAGAAAAGCCTCCTTTTAAAGCCACATCATGTATGCATACAGAACAAAGAAGGGATTGAGCTTCAGTGCATCTCTGTTCAAGGATATCCTACAAGACCAAGGAAACGCTGCTGAACTCTCTTGCTAGGGGCTCCCATGAACTCTTCCATCAAGTAATAGACTTTATCATTGACAGAAGAAAATAGGAAGCACATCTACAAATGTTTGGCCCTCCTGATAAATCATGCAGAGGTCTGGGATCCACCTGGCACAAAATGAAATGACATTTTGATCCTTTGGGTTTGCTCTAGCATCCTGTGTATATGATCCAGTAGAACACCATTTCTCTCCTTCACATCTAATACATGCCCCAAAGGACTTTCTCCTGAAAATAACAGACCTTTCCATACAGCAGTGTGCGCACAGACAGGGTTGTTGTACTTTTGTATTGTATAAATATCTTCCTTAAATGCTGTTGTGTGCATAGGGTGTACTTCATTTTTGCTACAGAATGAATATTTCACATCCAGTTCCTTCCCCTTTCCATTTATGCAAAAACAGCAAACAAGACACCAGCCACGTGATTTGTATTCCTGACCAAAAAGACAGTTTTTGTTTTGCTGCTGCTGACTTCTTTAGTTGCAGTGCTCGGAGAACTCTTGCATGGTGTTCTATAAAAGATAAAACACGTGTCATCATCCCTCTCTCACACACGCACACACACACACACACGCATTCTGCCTCCCTGTGCCTGCAGAGAGTTTGTGCAGTATTACCCCAGAAGCACCTCTTCCCTCTGTCCACCACCAGCTACAGAATCCCTGCTGTGGGGTAGCACAAGATTCATCTTTGCATGTATCTTCATTTTTAACATATACATGATTGTCATGCATCAAATCAAAGATGATTTCCTTCATGAATAGGTTTGCAAGGGGAATTTAAGTTCTGTTGCAACACTGCTTATATCTACATTCATAAGACCTCTAGAAGTTTGGAATTCAACAGCAGCTGCTGTGGAATGAGGCTGTGGAGTGAACCGAGGACCCCCAAGAGCTTTCACTAACTTCACCTATGACTGGGAAGAGAGAAGATCCTCTTCCCCAATGTGTACATGCCATATCCTATATGCAATGCTCTTTGCTCAGTAAAAGAATGGTAAGAGTCTCTAAAAACATAACCTTTTTATTAGATCAGTAAGAACTGTAAGGCATAGCTGGATTACAGCAAAAGTATAAAACATCCCTGATTACAACAAAAGTATAAAATTTGCTACTTTTAAGACACTTATGCTGCTGGTCTTTCAAAGAAAATACAGCTTTTTACACCCTCCACCAGCTCCCTAGGGAAAAGTCCCCTTCTCCACTCTGATTTATTCAAAACCAGTAATTTCTGAGTTCCGAGTTCATTTGAAACAACATTTGAAAATATCAGTTTAACAACCAGGAGACCTGAGACACGGTTGAGCAGGCCAGATGGTTACACTTGAACTTAATTTCTCTGAAAATCAGGTGGGAAAAGACTATTATTAATCCCAACTCATCAGTCTGGCTATTTTAAGACCTGTTTGTCTCCTTGTTACTATAACAACATTTTGGTTTTGCAAGGAGTCCCTGCTTCATCTATTCCAGGCATAAATTGGAAGTCTTATTTACCCGTTGTCTATGTTCAGGAGGGAAACTTCCTTGCACCAGATTACTACCTACCAGAAATGAAAATACACATACTCGGAAGATAGACATAGGTAGCTTCCCTACCTATGTTTAATCCTCTGCTGGAGTTACTCATGCCGCAGGGTAATTTCTGCCTCTAATATAAATGAGGAGAACCATCTTTAATTCATGAAAACTACTCCAGAAGATCATAGATATTTGGGACACTATTTCTAGGAAGGTAGGATGGATGGCTTTTGGACTACTTCCATCTCTGTAAAATGGAAAATATATCCTAGATAACATCTAGTCTGTGCAGAACTTGCAAGTACCTATGAGCACATAAAAGGACTGAAACATCAAGAACTGGGATGAGAAAAACAGTCTTTATTCCTGTAACCTTTCTGAGGTTGGGGTAATTGGAAATACAAATTTAGGAAAAGAATTTGAGCTAGCTGATATTACTCAAATGCAGTGGTATGACTCACATGACTGGATATTAAACTCATTGGTTATAGACTATTTAAGAAAGACAGCAGGGATAGTATATGGTTTAGAGTTACAAATGATTCAGAAATACAGGACCTTGAATGTATACTAAATTGTGTATTAAATTATAAGTCACAAAATGGGACAATGCTAAGACAGTATAATAGGCTATTGAAAAAGCTGAGAAAATAGAAATAGCAGTCTCCCTGCTCATTAAAACTTCCAGGAAAAAATGTATCCATCTCCAGAATGTCAATTTAGGAGGTTTGTTTGCTGTGAGTAGAAGTAGATGAATTAGATGTAGTTATATGGGTCCTTTCTGTATGTGGATATAGAATGCATTTCTGTTTAATATACATACTGGGTGCTTTAAAGAAGCCAATCTCTCAAAGCTGAAGACAAAAATTGAATAAGTAGAGATATTTAAGTACAAAAAACCATGAGGAATTACTTCTGCTGCCGCATGGTCTTTCCAGTGTCACAGCAGTCATGCTCTTCAATTAGTTAAGCACGCTTCACCAAAATGTCTGCTGCAGCCACTACGTATGTTACAGGCCTCAGAAAAATACAATGGTTTCTGCCAATCTGATATGGGTAGAAATTCTTTCTTAGCTCATCATCTGGAGATTTAATTTTGAGTACTTGAGAAGATATTAAGCATCTGTAATGCCTATAATACTAATGGCACCTTGCCAAATAACCCTCCTCAACTGTAGTCAGGAAGAAGTAGAAGCATTTATAGGAAAGCACTCTTTGCCCTTTTCTGCAGCTCCCAGAAAATGAAGAAAGAAGAAACTATCTCCTGCAGCACAAGGTGATCTGTAGAATTCCTGTAGAAATCCTGGAAATGATACAGTTTGGTGTCACACCAAGAACAATCCTGATCAGGAATCCTTCAAACCCGGAAAAAATATGAAAAGTAGTTGGAAACTAGTAAAGAAGGCTTTCCTAGGTGCTTCAAACTGACAATCATTACTGAAGGCAGCTATAATTATGAAAATAAACATCAAGTGGAATGAAGATACTTATAATAGCTGACTATGTATGTGATTATGAAGAACACTGAGCCACCAGAAAAAAAAAGTCTTGGATCAAAACACAGAAAAAGGAAAGGGGAAGTCAAATAAATCACTAAAATCCATGGAAACTAAAATTAAAGTTGAAAGGATGGAATTACTTGAACTTGCTGTGCAAAAAATGTTAGCCAATAGTTATAAAACTGCTGAGCATGTTAGTTGGTGATGGCCGACAATAGAATAATTGATATATCAATGTTTTTCTATTGAGCTTGGAATTAAGTTGAATTTGGAATTAGTTCATCTTCCAGCAAAAATATATACTTTTTATTCCAAATAGAATGAAGAGGATCTTAAACACTCTGTAGAATGTATTTTTGTAAACTTGCAAAATAGCAAGCTAACATCAACCACAGACAAGATCATGGAAAGATTGTTACGTCAGAACAATATTGCAATGTTATATCACAATGAATGAAAAAAATCTTGGCTCATGGAAATTCTGGGTAACTGATATATCAGAAAAAGTATCTGTCAAGGAAAAATGGGTGTTTCTAATGGGATCAGTTCAAATCAAAATTGATGAAAACATATGAATTACTAGCAATATCAGCATTTATTAATGTAATTCACTGGAGAGGTGAATGAGATGTAAACTGCTCCTTAAGATATATTCGCTTCAGTAGCATCATTTTAACACAGCTTATGGCAGTGTCAGGTACCTAGAAACACAGCCGGCAAGGCACACTGTTAGACTAGAAGGTTGTATCATGGAAAGTAGCAACACTAAAAAGCATATTAAAACGTGCTGCTTATGCAAGAAGTTAAATGCAATTCTCAGAAGCATTAGGAGGAATCCTGAAGGTGGGAGTGGGGAAGTAATTTCCAACAGACATTACAGGGCCTCTCGCTGGAACAGTCTTCCTGGATCTGGTATCAACACTTTGGACACTGACAACTTTGAAATTTTTTTCTACAGACCTGCAATAGTTATTCAGGGAATCATGGTGAAAGACTGAGGAAGCTTAATTTATTTTGCTTGTTTAAAAGATATAGTAAAATGGGGGGGGGGGGGGGGGGGGGGGGGGGCAGAAAACTTTGCAGTAAGATCAGAGACTTGGGTGTGAGAGCATGGTATGTCGTGAAAGATGCAATCTGTCCAGGCTTAAATTGCATGAAAAATTACATGAACTCCCCACTTGTGAAAACAGGATTTTTAAACTATTTAGTACTTTCTAAATTTCTGTTGGAAAATCAAAATAATCTATGGATTTTTAGCTGGAACAATTTAAGAGACAAAATCTTCATTTTTGAAGATTTGAAACATGTAAGTTTCAAAGGAAATTCTTTCTGACAGTGTCTCTGTAGTTTGGAAAAAAGAGATATACTTTGATAAAACCCCAAAGAATATTTTTTGCCCCATATTCTGGGTTTGAAAGCATGGTAGATTTCACCAGCCCTCTATCTTTTGAAGTTTCTTGTCACACATCTTGAGAAATGGAAGAGAATTTTATGGAACAGTTGGAGTATAACAAATAAATTTTGTATCCTGTTAGCATGTTGTACTTCTATTCAGAACTTTCACTCCTAAAAACAAAGCCTTGTATTAACTGACTTAAAGAAGTGCTCATCTGATTATTTAAGACAGAAACTGTGAGGGATGTTGAGTCAGATTCCTTTCTCAGATACAGTGTCATAAATTCAGGAATACTTACTTCAGTTACAAATCAAGGTAACTGAAAGCAGCATTCTGTTTATCATGCTTTTGTTTCTGAGAACTTCACGTACCTCATGAGCCATGAAAGCCTGATTAAGATGTTTTCTTAGAATGTTTAACTGAAGAAACATGAAAATATGAGCCTATGAAGACGTTAGTTGCGTCCTTGTGAGGGATTGCAGAAAAAAAAGAACACAAATTCTTCCTGATAATTATTTCCTGTTGGAATTCACAGCCTCAGACTATGGAATATATTCTGTGATGACTTGAAACTGTGACTTATTTCTGCTTTGGTGAAAAATGCAAAATTTGCTGTTTAACTATTTTCTTTTTTATATTATAGTGAAGTTTCTTGTTTAACATCTGCATTATCATGTTTACCACTGCTTATTTTCTGTCCTGTGTGAAAAAAATACATATGTGAACCTCTCTTACTTTTTTTAAAGCATGTGTTTTTAGATAAGTAATGAAATGTAACATGCTTTTTTTTAAAAAATTATGAAAATTCTCATTAGTTATCTTTTATAGCGAGATAACAGGATGGTTTTCCGGTGTAGGAAATACCATAAAAGAATCCAGGAAAAATTATCTGCTGAGTGTGCAATCACATGTTTCCCATGGGGAAGGAAAAAGCCTGGTTGTTTAAGGTCACAGTTCAAGGGACAGAGCAGTTGATCTCTGTATCCTATCAAAGGTGGGAGCTTGAATTGAGCTAGTAAGATATTCTAAAATTATATCATAATGACAAGGTGTGATTGATGGTTGGGCCACAAAGCTAAGTAAAAAACCCATTATTCTGTGTGTTAGATTATTCCTGGGGATAATGGCAACACAAATTATTGGTAGTATAGTATGCTTTACATGATTTTTTTTTTTAAATGAGAATTGATATTTCCACTGAAAATATGCTGACTGATCATGTTCAGCCAGATCTGTAGCTGGTGGGCAGAAGTACATTCTTACGGAGGCCACTGGCACAGATTTTCCTGGATCATGAAACTATGAGGACAGTTTTTGGATCTCCACGAAGAAAGGGATTGAGGAGACCTCTCTTCACTACATAGCCTCTTTTTCTAGTATCATTGCATAGATTATTTCAAGGCACTGCTATCTCTGAAAGCTGAAGTTTGAATCATGCTTATTCTCTTGACCTGGTACAAGTTCCTCCTAATCCAGAGGCAAAACTGATGTATTTGATTCCAGTTCCTTTCTTGGTCATTTAAAATATTCATGGAGGACTCTCAGAGCGAAGAAGGAAACTCAGAGTAACCAATGAAGTGTGATGGTCCATGCAGGAATAGATTGAGCCCTGACAGCATCTCTCAGCCACTAAATACCTATTTCCACAGAATTAAATCTGCTGAGAGCAGTACCCTTTGCTGTGGTCCTTCACCCTGTTTCCATTTCCTTTGAATGGGTATAAGAGATTAATGAAGAGATGAAAGGAAGAAAACATAACTGTAATGTTAACACCTGGAGTGAAGAATGTCAAAGGGTCAGTTTGTGATTTTAGCCAAAAAAAAAATGTAGTGAAAAAGGTAGAGATCTAGCCTACACAACTAATGTGTCTGTTCTGATATCAGATATATTGGTTTGCTAGCTTCAGTTTTGATTTTGGCATGAATCCTAAACCATTTTCTTTCAGAACCTCTTGCCAGCTGTTCAGGTCTTCCTGTCTCTCTACCACACCAAGTAAGTCTAGTAGTTAAAGCAGCACCTGGCTATAGGACAACAGCTTCACATTTCCTCTGTCCAGCTTGGAGAAAGGTTTTGAATTCTTCCTTGTCAGGTGAACATCCTAAATGTTAAATGGTACTGTATAAAGTGGAAGCCCTACCCCAGTCTCTCCTATTGAAGGGACAGCAAAATAAGAGACCGAACAGCACAGGATAAGTTCAGAAGAGGTATGAGAGAAGAAAATGGAAACGACAGCCTGAAAAACTCAGATTGTCCAGTTTTCTTGGGAGGTTGTGTTGTTACCAGCACATGTATGTGTAACAATAGACACCATGATGACATTAACACCCATGCACAAACACATGTGAGGAGCTGGCCCAGTAGACAGAAAGCGGAAGATATATAAACATAGGGAAAAAAGCAGTTTATAAACTTCAGATCATCCATCTTCATTCCTTCCTTTCAGCATCTGGATCTTGTCTTTAAGGTCAGTGGTAACTCTGCCTTTGCCTCTTACATTTGAGACTCAAATTACATTTGCTTATGTGCAAGAAAGAGAAAATCAGTAAGTCAAAATTTTTTTAACAGCGAGCTTAGGGACACAGCGCACCACCAATGAGGAAGGGTTTATCTAAAAATAAAATAATCGAGCATCCTAGAATAACTTCCAGACTGTTTCATTTTATAAATGAGGACTACTGGCACAATGCCAGCATCTCAAAGCATATTGTCAAATACGTGCAACTAAATAAACACTGGTAGCCTCTAGCCTGACCGAATATGAATAGGAAAGCCTGTGCTGCAACACTGATTCGATATATTGTTTCACTTTATTTTGTTTTTTGCCGGTGCTATTAGCAGCTTTGCCTATTCTGAGAGGAAAATTTCCAAAAGTTGCTCTTTCCCTGCCAGCACAATGTTTATATTCATGCTACAGCTTGTTTGCATACAATTCTGAATACTAGGAATGATTATGCATTGATGCATTTTTTTTCTTAATGAATGGGTCACATTCACAGAGGATTAATACTGGCCTTTAATTCTTGTCCCAAAGTTATTTTTAATGTTATTTATGCAAAATACAGGAAATTCAGGTCTTACAGCAAGAATCTACTCAATAATAGCAATCTAATAAATAGGAATTTAGTATAAACCATTTATTTGGATTCCCTCTATACTCAGTGATTTATCCCTATAAAAATGCATTTAAAGCAAATTTTCTTCGAACAGTTCCTGTGCCTCTACATTGTTGACAGAGGGAAGAACTAGTCCTGATAGCTGTTCTAAATTACAAAAGTGAAGTGAGATGAATCCCAGCCAGCTAATGCTTGAGTAGTAGATACCAAGAGAAAACTGTATCAACATATAAATTATATTCATTAGCTCAGGATAAGGCTGATTTTCTGTCTTTAAGATCAGTCTTTGTATAGTAAATTCCTACTGTGATATGAAATTAAATGAGAAAGAACATGTTTTGAGTCGATACAGTAGATGCTCCCAAATTCACCTGCATTTTCAGCAGACTGAAAAAGCAGAATCACTTTTGCAGAAGTACAACCACCAAAGTATTAGTATTATATAAACTGAACTTACCTCTGCAGTGTTTTGGCACTGAGAAACAAATATAAAGGCATAGAATCATAGAATAGTTAGGGTTGGAAAGGACCTTAAGATCGTCTAGTTCTAACCCCCCTGCTATGGGCAGGGACACCTCACACTTAACCATGCCACCCGAGGCTCTGTCCGACCCAGCCTTGAACACCGCCAGAGATGAAGCATTCACAACTTCCCCGGGCAACCCATTCCAGTGCCTCACCACCCTTACAGTAAAGAATTTCTTCCTCATATCCAATCTAAACTTCTCCTGTTTAAGTTTGAACCCATTACCCCTTGTCCTCTCACTACAGTCCCTCATGAAGAGCCCCTTCCCAGCATCCTTGTAGGCCCCTTCAGATACTGGAAGGCTGCTATGAGGTCTCCACACAGCCTTCTCTTCTCCAGGATGAACAGCCCCAACTTTCTCAGCCTATCTTCGTACGGGAGGTGCTCCAGTCCCCTGATCATCCTCGTGGCCCTCCTTTGGACTTGTTCCAACAGTTCCATGTCCTTTTTATGTTGAGGACACCAGAACTGTACACAATACTCCAAGTGAGGTCTCACGAGAGCAGAGTAGAGGGGCAGGATCACCTCCTTCGACCTGCTGGTCATACTCCTTTTGATGCAGCCCAGGATACGGTTGGCTTTCTGGGCTGTAAGTGCACACTGCCGACTCATGTTAATTTTTTCATCAACCAACACCCCCAAGTCCTTCTTTGGAGGTCTGCTCTGAATCTCTTCTCTGCCCAACCTGTAGCTGTATAGTATTAGTTTCATTCAGTTTGCAGAACAGCAATATATTATCTTAGAAAATGCATTGCTAGTTTGGATTCTTTAGCTCCATAAATTCCATGAGCGTAATGGGCAATTCTGACTGTCTAATTCCTTAGTGACAGTTCCCCACAAGGAGTGATACTACATGGGAAACTGGAGTATTTGTGTAACAACTTATGTCTACATGCACACAGGCAAATTAATTAGGCAGTAGTGTTCACACTGTACACTCCTCTTTTAACCATCTGAATGGCAATAGAGTTGAAAAGGGCATTTGGATGTGGAAATACAAATATGTAGAACTAATTGGCGCTTTCCATGTCACAGACAGTTGCACTACACCACAGTGTATTTCCCATTCCGCTGTTATACACTGTTCCTTTACAACCGAAAAGAAGTTGATAACATAAATACATCCTTTTCCCAAAAGCTTGAGTTGTGTGTGATTTAACCTTTAACTCCTGCTTGTTGTTACAGGTTAGATGTCAAATATTTCTTGCAAGCCTTTGGCAAGGATTTGAATATGTTTTCATCACTATTCCCCTAAGTAATGTGAGCTGCAGTTGGAGAAGCATCACAGCAAGTTCTCCCTCCCCCCATCCCTCTGGCCACTTCCTCCAAGCTCAAACAGGAAAGCGGAGACAATGCAGAGGGACCAGCAACAGGCTCACAGTAAATCTGCAATTACTTGAAATGTCACTTCCTGTTTTTGAAGCCTACAGAAGGATAAATACCCTTCTGGGCCATGCTGTGAAGCTGAGGGGCCCTGACGTGTACTCCCAGCGCTGCCAGGGCTGGGGGCAGCAGCACCACAGACCCACTGCTTGGCCAAACACCCTGATGCTTCAAGGGATAACAATCCATCTTCCTCTAGGGGAATGTAAATGCTATTTGAATTGTGTAAATGGGATTTTATCACCACTACTTTTGGCTTAGTAAGCTGGCATTTGAGGGGAGAGGAGTTTATACACATATTAGAGCCAATTTCCCTGCCAACCTGTACGGAGTTCAATTTGTCAGAAGTCTTGATCCATGGCAGTCACTGCTATGCCGTCCCTTACGAACACCTGTGTAACTGTTTTCAGTAGATCCTGAAAAATATCCACACACACAATGCTTCCTCTAATGTTTAGGGTATTTTTTTTTTCCAGCTTTATGCAGTCTCAAGTCTGGTTTATTGCAAAGGCGACCCAAAATGGGCAAGAGCATAGGCTGAAAGAGGGGCAGGAATGGGTTATATCAACACTAGCTTAACAGAAAGCTACTTATAGAACTGTAGTGTTAGTGTAAAGGATATTTCAACTCTGTAAGCAGTGCTGAAGCTGTTGAATAAGAATTTATAGTAAGTTTTGGCATCATATGAATGCTTTCCCAATCCCATATGTTTGTAGACCAACTTCTGTTCTTTTGGAGAATGCAGAAGAAAAATACTGCAAAATACTTCTTTACACCTCTAAGAAATACAGCAAGGTGCAGTTCCATGCCTAGCTGATCGTGCCTTGCCAGATTCAAATACAATGAATTCATAAAGTAATACACATGCATGTTTAGTTTCAACCCATGAGCTGAGAATGTCAGATGAAGTGTAAGGGGAAAGCCAGTGCTGCCGGTTTTGAAAGGCTGACGGTGGAAAACGTGTTGCCAAAGAGAGCAGATATTGAGTCAAGTCAGGAACTGTTCTGTAGAATAAGCATGTATCACTCACTGCCTAAACTGTTTTCAGAGAAAGAAGTACTTCAAGAAAATTGCTTAAAATTCTCCAGAAATATTTGAAAATGCTTTCTGGATGTTTGTCCTGGAAAACCCTATTGAACCCAGAAATTCATCAGAAGTTTTAAGCCATTTCTGTTCTCCTTATTTATATTTACAACTTGTTCTTGTTGCTTTTATCTGAATAGTCATTGAATAAGAAAAACAAACACAGGGATCATATGAAAAATAATTTGTAGGGTTTTTTTTTTGTGTGGGGGCTTTTTTTTTTTTTTGGTTGGTTGTTTTTTTGGGAGGTTTTTTTTTTAGAACATGGCTGTTTTTCTGGTATCAAAATGGCACAGGAAAGAGTGGCTGGAAAGCTGCCCGGCAGAAAAGTACTTGGAGGTGTTGGTTGACAGTGGCTGAATATGAGCCGGCAGTGAGATCAGGCATCCATGAAGGCTAACAGCACCCTGGCCTGTGTCAGCAGTAGTGCAGTAGCAGGGCCAGGGCAGTGATCTTCCCCCTGTATTGGGCACTGGTGGGGCTGTACCTCAAATCCTGTGTTCAGTTCTGGGCCCCTCACTACAAGTAAGACATTGAGGTGCTGGAGCAGGTCCAGAGAAGGGCAATGGAGCTGGTGAAGGATCTGAAGCACAAGTGTGATGAGGAATAGCTGAGGACACTGGGGGTGTTTAGTCTGGAGAAAAGGAGTCTAAAGGGGACCATATGGCTCTCTCCAGCTACCCAAAAGAAGCTTGTAGCAGGATGGGGGTAGGTCTATTTTCCCAAGTTACAAGTGATGGAACAAGAGTAAATGACTTCAAGTCGAGCCAGAGCAGGTTTAGATTGGATATTAGGAAACATTTCTTCATGGAGAGGTTGCCAAGCATTGGAACAGGCTGTCCAAGCAAGTGGAGCAGTCACCATCTCTGGAGGTAC
Organism: Ara ararauna; assembly: GCA_028858755.1. NCBI lineage: Eukaryota > Metazoa > Chordata > Aves > Psittaciformes > Psittacidae > Ara > Ara ararauna. Next base: position 94,957,476 of record CM054410.1, read on the forward strand.
TTAAAGGATGTGTAGATGTGGCACTTACAGACATGGTTTAGTGGTGGACTTGGTAATGTTAGATTAACATCTGGACTTGATGATCTTTTCCAACCTAAGGGATTTTATGATTTTATGATTCTATAAAACATGCTCCAAAACCAGTTCAGTTCCTGTTCCAGGGGAACCCAAATAGGAACCTATGAGCTTCCTTCCCTAAGGGCAGACACTGGGGCACACCCCAACTCCTTCCAGTTCACCTGATTTCTTAGCAAACACCTGCCAAGGTACCTGCTGAGACCCCAGAGCTGCTAAATTCACAGTAAAGTTCCCTGCGTGTCTGGAAGCAGCCTGGACAGGCTGCTCAGTGAGGAAAGGTGAGCTGGGAACTGAGGGCGCAGTGAGACAGGCAGGACTATGGCCTCACAATTGCAGTCCTATCCCACAGCAACAAAAGAAGATGAACAGGAAAGCAATCTGTGCCTTTAAGAATCGGAGGCATTGAAACACAAACATCCTTCTGTAATACTGTTTTCCTCGGTTGACCTGTTTTGCAGATAGATGACCAAGGCAAGGGAATGAGACTTCCAGAGGGGACAGCCAGGTGGACTGACACAGAAGTCCAGGGACTTTTCTCCTTCACTGATATTTTCAGCATTTTGGGGTTTCATTCCATGATTAAATGAAATGAAATTTCAGAATACTAAATACTACACAGCATAAATATTCTTACAATAAACTTTAAGTTGTATAACCACTACATAGATGCATCTGAGGCTGCTTGGAAGTGGAGTCACATGCCATGGTTTGCATTCACATGTTAATATTTTCTACCCTATGACCATGTTTTAGTCCACTTTTATTTTAGGTAGAGAGTTAATCCATTCTACCAGTATTCCTCTGATGCTATTAGGCTAAGGCTTCTTCCCGTGGGACAGATGGTCATGTTTCAAATATATCCACGCTGAGGATAATAAAGAGGGGGCAATCTCATCCGCTGGACCTAATAACCTATAAGCTTCTGTTGCCACTGGTGTGGAGCAAAAGAATAATGGTTACGAACTGGAGTGCTCTATAAGGTATGCACAAACAGGCACTGGCTGTTTCCTGCCTTGATGTTACTTCAGTGCTTGCGCAGTTACAATGACTATATTTCTTTGCTTTTATAGGTACATTTCTTTGTTGATGCTTTGGTTGCAAAAATATACACGATGGAAGAAGGGGGTCATATAAGGCTAACTTTGAAGTTGGAAATGTCCTATGCTATAACAAGTATGTCTGTCAACCTGTTGCAGTAATGAGTAGCATAAGCAGGTATCAGAACCGTTTATACAGGTTTTAACAAAGCTCCATTTGCTTTGTGCTGCTCACATCTTTTTTTCTTTCCTGTAGATGAGAGAGCAGACCCTTTTTTTCTTTTTCTTTTTTTTCTGGAAAGTCCGTATTGTACCTTGACCAGATATGAAACTTCTTGATTTCAAATGGTCATCATTTGCTGCCATGTTTCCTTGGTTTTTTTAGCTGGCTGTCATGGCTTGATGCAGTCTCCTTGTAAGTAAGGGCAAAACTGGTGCTCTGCATTGCACAGCAGCTGCAATATTTTGGTTGATATAAGAGCACCCACTACACCTGCAGGTACTAAAGACAGGATATAAGTTCTTCATATCTCTTATCTGACTTTTATACTGGACATACAGGAAGCTTTCGAAGAATCTGAAAATAAGAGCTAGAGTGTATCTGTCTGATACAAACTGTAACTTTTTGACCCAGAGTCTTTGAAAGACTTTTTATTTCTTATTACATTGTTCATTTCATACTAACTAGGCTACGCAACAGGTATTTGTAACTGGGAGGAAATGCAGAGATTTTAATTTAGAGAAGCATTAATTTCTAGGGATTTAGTCAAACAACAGTTCATAATTTCAGACATTCCCTTAAGACTATAGGATCACCCTTCAAAACCCATAGTTTGTTAGCCAATATCTCCCAGCTAGCCGGTATCCTTAGCTTATCATTAAGTAGATTTAATTTCATTTTGAAGGCCCAAAGTATAGTAATAATTTTTGCACTGTTTTCAAACAAATGGGGGTGGCTTCTGAGATTTCAACATATTCTGGAGAATATCCAAGTCCAGTCATAAACATGAACAAGCAGATTATATGAATTCTGTAAATTATTAAATGTCATCATTAGCCAACCTTTCTCCTCATTTCCATTTCCTTTTCACAAGAATAATGACTTTGTTATGAAAAAATTTCTAAAGTATAGGAATGTGAAAACTAGCCAGCCCAAATCTGTTTAATAAAGTAGTCATGGATTAAAATCCAGCTACACTGTAGTTCATGGGGCAGACTGAATAGTATCTAATAAAGACTTTTATAAAGAACAGTCAATCACAGCAAATAACGTATCTTCTGGAAAGTGCAAATTGTTTGTCATTAGTTCATATTAGCATTAAGTATTGCATACCTTGAAACTGTAAAAGTGATTTAGAAGGATACCTGCCAAGGTAAGACCAAACTTCTACCAGTCAAAGTTGGCCTTTGGGAATATGACTTGTCTATTTCACATTACCTTTTATGTCAACGAAAAATGCAAACTCCATCCAAAACTCTCATATAAGAATTATATTATCTTCGTACTTTTTTTTCAGCTGCTATCTAGTTGATCCACGAGCTTTTAATGCACTTGATAACTAACTTCTGTAGACAAAGCAGACTCTTTTTTTTTCAGTAACACTGGAATTATCAGTGAAAGACAAAAGTTTGAAAAGTTCTTGGCAAAATGGAGTATGAGGAAGCCCTCATGTGATATAACTCAGCATGGCTCAGTTGAAATCACCAGATGAGAACCTTTATAGCTCAGTGAAGATTTAAAACAAATGTCTCAGAATATACACAGCCTTTATTCAGACTATTTAAACATAAACTTTCAATTTAAACCCTAATATGGTTTTATAGTAAACTGCTTAGTCGATATTAATGGAGTTATGTGCTTTTTCTAGGCATAACAAGCAGCTGCTGTTCTTTCATGGTCTCTTGAAAGCACTGAAGCTTCATCTAGTCTAGTTATGAAGTTATGGTTGTTAGTTTATGCCTATATTTTTCAGTGAAGGCACATCACAGGCTTTGCCATTGTACTAATTCTGTCCTGTCTCGCTGGGTCTCATTTCAGCAAGCATATAAGTTAAGTGACTTGCAGTCCATTGCTATCAACATGTATAAAAGTGCATGTGAAATGCATGGGCTTTCCTGGGCTTACCATTGCTTTGAAGAGATGATCTGACCAGTATGGAGAGGTGGCCTGTTGTGAAACGGAAAAAGGTTTAAAAATACATACTCTATGTACTGTAGATTTTACTTCCTCAGTTCTGGCATTGGTAATATTCTTCAGGAAACTAAATGATGTCATTTCCTTTCTACAGGCAAGTTACATAAAAGCTGGAATAAAGCCACTTCAAACAGTCTTCAAACAGATGGCTGTGTGTATAAATGCCAGAAAGTGAGAGCAGCCACTTGCAGTAAAAAATGTTACCCCACACATGGTATAATGTTTATTTTACTGCCTTTCTTATCGATTTACATGGCTCATTCTTCTACTTTTTCCATGCACAAATCCCTTAGGATGCTGCTGCAGAATACCATAGTAAAATAAAATTATATAAATAAAATAACTTGAGCAGAACAAAGCTTAATGTCTCAATAGATAGCAGCCACAACAGAAAGCAAACACAGACAGATCCCAATATCAAATATTTCATTTGTTTAGCTACTCTAGGTCTGAACTTCGAGTAATAAACCAGTGAGACTTAAGAAAACCCAATCTAGCTTAAAGGCTTCATAAACCATAAGGCAGTTTAATTGAAGGTATAATAGCTGAATCCATATATATGTAAATATAAACCTATATTTACTGTAACAAAAGAAAATAATCCATAAAGCAATGAGCTAAGGCCAGATGCTGTACTCTGCCTCATACTGAGGAAGAGCAAACAGGGAATGTTGGTCCTTAGAAACTCAGCCATAAGAGCAGAAGTAGGTACTACCTGACTAACCTTCCTCAAAAAGCTCATGCATAGGACTGTCAGCAGGTGGGAACTGCAGTGGTGCACATCAGAAAAGAGAAGGGAGACTGAACGGAAGACGGGAACATCCTACAGGATGCACTGTCACCCATCCCAGTAGACCTACAGCTGTAGAGCTAATGCAACCCCTGGAGGTAATGCTGCTTCTGCTTTTCTTTCACATGTCCCTCCTTACGTTTTGCCATGGTGGGATGAGAAGCAGGCAATACCAGTGGGTCAGCTGCAGCATCTAATGGTGTCAGGAACAGACTCAAGGACACTCTGGAGCAACCAGCTAACATGGCAGAATCAGGGAGTTTACCTCCAGCCGTTACAAAATCCCACAACACTTTCTAGCACCAGAATCTTCTGGCTTGATAAAACCACACACTGAAAATAGTGAGTGGGATTTTTAAAAGGAGTTCGACATGTTTTGACTGTGTTAAAATCTAACACAATGGGAGAAGTCCCTTACTTCAAAAGAAGTGGCAGAAGGCCAAAGTGCAGCACTTTCAAAGTTTCTATCCAGGCAGTTTCAAGGCTATTTTCTTTCTTGCCTGCATTACAGGCAAAAATATTGCCTTAGCTCCAGAACTGTGCCTCCAGTATCATGCCTCTATTATGTGAAAATTCACTTCTTGATGTGACAGACTGGTTTCCCTCAGGTGGTAAAATCAGTGACAAAGGGGTCTGGGAATATATCTGCAGTTTAACTTGATTTATTCATTCACTGCAGCCCAGTAATGGAGGCAACCACAGATGCATTACAGGCAATTTCCTTTTCCAAAAAATTTCCACTCATACAGAAATGTCTAGTTCCCAGGAATCTTTTCTGTCCCAGGCGTCTCTTCTAAATGCAGGGAATAAGTTAAAAGGAAAGTTTCTGCTGGATGCTGCAGCTTATTTCAAGGACCTTTGCATAACAAAACAATACAGCATCTCAGTGTAGATAGGGGCACTGCTATTTGAACTCCTGGTAGTAACGATAACACATTAAGTCTCATGATATTGCCAAGTATCCTATTAAGTTTGTTGGACAAGGGTCAGTGAGATTTCCAGGGGACTGTGATTGAAGGCAGAAATATTTCATTCCCCCTCCTTTCTCTCTATTCCCCAGCTATTACAATGTCTCAGGGATGAGACCTGTTTTACTCTCTTGCAGATGTTGAATAAAAGCAACATTGATAACGCCAGAATCCTTCTCCCAGATCCCTGGGGTCCCCACATGGGCAGCAGCTTGGCCTGGCTGCAAGGGAATAAAGGACACATTGCCTGATGGAGTATAACAAGTGACAGAGCATCCCATCTTCAGCCCCTTCCTTCTCCATGTTCCCCAAGAAGCGCAAAACAGCGTGCTGCCCTGGAGGAAGCAATGCAGGAGACTGGAAATCAGGGGACAGCAGGGACAGGTAAGTCAGAACTGGATGATGACAAGACAAGAAATGCAAGATGAGGCATATGACTGATATTGCAGATACCTCAGCAATATTGATGTCAAATAACTTGCAATCTCTTGATAGCACAGCACTTCTATGCCATGGAGTTATTGTCCCTCACTCAAACTTGCTTGCTTGCTGAGAACAATAATCATGATTCTGTAACAGTGCTACAGCTGTCTAAGCCTGCTTGGTTCAAACACTAGGATAACAAAGACTTCTCCACATTATAGCAGTAAATGGCACCAACCTTACTTTAAAGGTAATAAGCCATTTTTGATACCTCAGTATCACATTTTTTCTCCTTGCGCTACAGCCACACAAAAAGAACTACACCTAAGTACAGATATATCAACAAAATAAAGTCTCAAACATTAGCTTTTGTTCTTTTTAAGGGGCAGAAAAAGTGGTCAGGAGTCTATAAATACTACTTTGGCCTGTAATGTAAGCAACTATTGCAGAAGAAGATACATAAGAACAGGGTGCTTTAATTATTTGCAGTAATGATCAAAGCTAGCAGTATGGCATAAAGACCCTGCGCAGGCCACAATGTCATGTTCAGAGGAGTGTCAGCATTGACGAAAGGAAGGGAGAGAGTATAGAGGTTGCAGAGATTCCTTCACCCTCCTCTGATTCTGTTCCCAGAGAAGGACTCTGTTTAATAGTCTACTCCAGAACTACCCATCAAGCAACAAAACCCAATGCTATCTCTTGCCATGGCTGCCAAAACCAAAATATAATCTCAGTAATTTCTGCATTTTGCCTTGTTGTTTAACAGTGTGAGGGGAAGGTTCCTCATTCTGGGGTCATTCTGTGCTCTCTGAGATGGAGACAAGGAGTCACTTGGAGGAAAGTACAAGCAGGTGCTGGAAAATGGCAGCTCATTTATTTTTCTCATCTGCAGCACTGTCTTTTTTCATCTCCAAGGAGACTGATGGCTCCTCATTGCCAATGTACCAGAGACACAGAAATCCACTGCAGTGAAACCATGAGTCAGAACTCCTCAATACAACGTGAATTGTTAAAAGAGCTAAGAACCAATACACTCTGATGAGGAAACAACCAAACGTACCAGCCTTTGCTGCAATCAAACCACGACTTTCTTACTACTATTACAAGTTCTTTACTTAAGGTCTTGTGACTGTTTGGAATGTCAAACGTTCCCATTCAGGATGTTTCTCGCCTGTATTTTGTATGTATTTGATTGCAAAAGAACAGTTTAGAGATCCTATTACCTTAAGGTAGAATTGTGTCCTCAAAAGTTTTTATGCTACTCTTGGGCTCTGCTGCCTGAACTCCACCAAATAGTCTAATAAGTTCCATATGCTCAGTTTTTTGAAGACCACATTTTCAAAGCAGCAAATGTTTTGACGGATTGGTTCACGGAGAGCCTGAATGCTGTTATACACATCGTTTAGCATTCCACAAGGCCCCCACTGTTAAATTCTGGGAATGTGGCCAGAGTGACCTACCTAATACTGCACTAACTTGCTTAAAAAAAAAGAAAGAAAGAAAGAAAGAAAGAAAGAAAGAAAGAAAGAAAGAAAGAAAGAAAGAAAGAAAGAAAGAAAGAAAGAAAGAAAGAAAGAAAGAAAAAAAGAAAGAAAGAAAAAGAAAGAGAAAGAAAGAAAGAAAGAAAGAAAGAAAGAAAGAAAGAAAGAAAGAAAGAAAGAAAGAAAGAGAAAGAAAGATAGATAAAGAAAGAAACATAGATAGAGAAAGAAAAAAGATAAATTCTCAACCATAGTGCTGCACTAAAGCATATTTGGAATTTGAACATGTATTTGCTGCCATGGTTAAGTTGTGTCTGAGGTGTGTGGGAATCAGGCTGACGCATAACTGGACTCACAGAGAGAATGTTTTACATAAAACTAAAAATATAGTTTCAAAGTAGCTCACACACTTCATCTAAAGCAGAAACTGGGGCCCCTGTCCTGCAAGAAGTTGAACGCCACCTGAGAAGTTGAGCCTCCCACACACATTGAGTTCACAAGCACAACCAGCACTACCTCAAGAGCAAACCAACTCATTATGGAGCTTGACACTTCATTCAGAGCATAGTGGAAATATTTAAGAGAATACAGCAAACACATATGCCTGTAATTTCACTATATATTATGAATGTTTCCAGGACTGTGGAAAAAATGCCCACATATTTATTTTGGTTGAGGAAATTTTCTGGGTGTATTTTTTTCAAAGACTCCAACCCCAACTTTTCTTTTCCATCTCCTTTTCCCATGGCAAATTGTTGTTCCTCTCTTCATATTCTACTCTCAGGTTAAAACATTCTGGAAAACAGGTGAGGTTCTGCTCATTCCTTTACATAGCGAAGAAGAGAAACTTGAGCAAACCGAGAAACAAATTATCAGTTTGCTACTGCAGGCTCTGATCCCCCATGCTGAAACCAAATTATGCCAGCTTTTTTCCCCTGACAGAAAGAAATAAAGAAAGTAATTACAATGTATTCATTTATTTGGAAAGGAAAACTTCCTAACCTAGCATACTCATTCCGTGTATATAAACCACATAAAAATTAATATCTAAAATTAAGCCAGTAAGAGAAGAAGGAAAAGCAGTGAAGAGTATATATGGGTGCTAGGGTGCTCTGCGTCTCTGCACATATGATGAAAGGCAATGCAAATTAATGACCCAGAAAGGTTCAGCGAGATTTAGGTTTGGGAGTAGCAATTATTAGATATGTCCAGTAGGTGATATGAAAATCACTTATATACTTACCATAAGCCATATATAGCATAATTTCTTCTACACAAGCCAATTAGATGGCAAACACAAAAAGAATGAAGTGTATGCATATGTTTGTGTGAGTGCATGCATGTTTAAAAGCAGCTGCTTAATGCAGGCATACACATACATCCAGTAGTAAACTGGATTTCCAAATCTGTGCCACTGTCGCACCACTGTATTAGTGTCACACCTCTAGACTTACAGTTTTAGTTTTCACTGAAGTAATTTGTGGTCCAGCAGGATCTGTTTTAGGGAGGAAATAATACCTTGCAGACTGAATGGCTTACACAAAATCTGGGGATATTTTATGGGCTGATCTTAATACCTGCTCTACTTTAAATGCCAGCTAAAGGTTTCTGTTGTCATTAGCAGCTATGCTGACCTGTTACCCCAGAGGCTGGAATGCTGCTGGCTGTGCCTGTCACTAAGGTGCTGAAGGACTGGAAAAATATGAAACCTTTGCAAACTCCTAGAAGTCTATAATGACAAATACAACATGTCTGGGACATGCTGTCAAGAATAACACACCAGCTCCGGACAAAGATCAGTGGGGGATGTAAGTGTTTGTGCTAAAGTACAAAGGTATAAATGTGATGTTGAAATGGTATATTTGAATACACACAAAGGCAACAAACTGAAGGAAGCAGAATAAGGAGAACCAATAAATTTACTATCCTATGGCTTTTGCTTGTTAGGTCTGCTTTACATTCTACATGCTACCTTTCAGTGTCTTATATAATTTACTATGAGGCTATAAAGGACAAAGTCAAAGTTTTACCTGTTAAAAGGACAAAGTCTTTGGCACCAATGCCAATGTAAAATACTCTTATCCTTCCCACCCATTACATGTTCCCACCGGCGCCACTCTCCTCAGTTGTGCTGGGACAGCTGTTAGTGCAGCAATGCTCTAAGGCACTGTGAACCAGCCTGTAAACAGATCCCAGTTTTAGAAACACACCCAAAAACTGTGTTTACTTGAAGCTGGTGATCTCCTGTCTGATTCATCAACAGCTGCAAAAATTGTAGTGTTGGAACATCTGAATGGGTGATGCATTAACTGGTATAATTAAACTAGTATAATTGCCAAAGACTTCATCTTTGAAAATCACATCTTGTTTTCTATGTGTATTAGATGTTTGCTCTCCTAAGCAACTAATTAGTATCTCTCCTTTGAGAACTGTCTGGGAATTACTAGACCAACTTATAGAGGTTCTACACATATACAACAACCCTAAGGCTTTACTGCCATGTGGTGCTTTCTAAGTCTTGGGAAGACACGATTATAACTCCTGTTTCAGCAGAAACTCAGGGCTTAGAAAGGAGATACCTCCACTGTATCACTGATCCCCAAAGGCTGAAATGAAGAACAAGTTTTGCAAAATCGAGAAAAATAAATGCAGGGTGCATTCAGGAACTAGATTCAGTGACAAAACAATGGTGTCTAGTGTTCTGACCTCATTAATCCAAATAAGTGAGCATAACACTGCTTTGCTGCTCCTGCTGCTATCACCTGCTGTCAGAATTACTTTGCTTAGAAAATCTGAATAGGGAATAAATGGAACAAAAGGAAGAACTTTGAAATTATTGTTTTATCTGTTCTGTATTATGTCATAACACTTGTTTCAGAAGAAAAAGAAAACCTTAATACTAGATTTGAACAATCCACATTCCAGTTGCAAGCACTGTCATAAGAAACTTTACACTTATCCAAAGGGTGATGCGATCTTAAGTCTTTTGGATTTATGACATTCTAGTGATAGGCATAGGAGAGAAGCTAAATTGCATAGGGTTATAGTTCAGCTGTCTACTCAGCCATGTACAGCAATAAACATTTTTCAGATCATCCTTTAATAAGCAGTTTTCTGTGGAGAAAAGATCAAAATAAAGTTATTCTTATGTAATTACAGAAAAGACAACATTTCTTTCATGGACACAGGCTGCATATACAAAGCTGTATTTCAGATCCCTGGATGTGGTTTTAGCTGGCCTCTCACTTTAAAATACTTGTTTCTTTTAAGTCCTGCATAACATTCTTTTCATGAAATTGATTAGGTTTTTCTATTGTATTTTGGCTGATAAGAATCCAGTAACCAGAGATCTCCCTCCCCGCTTAGAAATCATGAACAGCCATGAATTATGGCCTGTGACAGCTCAGGGATTCACAGACTGCCTCAAGATGATAATCCCCAGGATATCACACTGTCCCAGCTCCTACTGAGGTTTGTGATATTCCCTGTGACCTCATCTACAGCCATGGCCAAAGCCAAAGTCTTTCCCAGTATCAAGACAAAACAGGAAAAAAAGAAGAGAGTTCCCCAAAACCGCTCCAGTGTGAATGTAACATATAATTTATGGAGCAGTTTCTCACAACCCACCATAAGGGTCTTTTATCCTGTGACAAAACCTTTGACATGGAAGGTACATCCCCTAGAGTCCAGTTCTGATATTTTTTCCTGGTCATTGAGTTAGCCCTCTCCAACAATCCCTCCTCAAATATGGGAGAGAGGGTATAATAATAATGCTAAACACATTATTCTGTACTTCCTGTCTATCAAGGTTGTGTTAGTAAACAGCCAGCTGAGACACAGAGATAGCTCAGCTGTAATCTAGGTTTGTTACTGGGTTTGGGACTTCAAGCAACTCCATGGCTATGCATGTAAAGATGCATATGGCCCATGCTCTCAGTTTTGCTCAACAGAGATGGAAATGGGGCTCTATGCTGCAAATTTAGTAACAATTCTTGAAGGACTGAAGGATAAAATATTCTCTTTTTTTTTTAAAGACTAAATATGCATATGATGCAAAATGTAATTAAGATATATTTGAGTATCAACATAGGACATGTATGGAGCAATTATGTGTAGAGTAAAGAGCTTGACAAGGCATTTAGCTGCAAAACCTACAAGGCTTAATTTTGCCACAACAGTGCCCATTATTCCTTCCACAAATGCTGTTACCATTCTAGGAAGCCCACATCATCTTTGCTGTTGTTATATGTAGTTATTTGTAATATGCCTTGACAGTTACTAATAGGCAATGGGTTTCTAAGAATTATCACTTAAATCTCCACCATGTTGTCTGTCTGATATTAAATATTTCCTCTTAAAAGAATTGCAGGCTTTCATTTGAACTTGTCTGGGTGTTTAAAAGATCATTTATATGTAGAAAGAATAATACATTTGTAAATATCCTTTTATGACAAAGCAGAGAAGATACAAGAAAAACCAAGCAGGATCTGTGTCCTCCGTGACCTGGTTTATCAGGGCGTTTACTTGGTCAAAATTTAATGTAAATAATGGTGGCTTCCTCTTGCTGACAGTCTGAGTGCTGTTGCTTGATCAGCACTAATAAGGAAAAGGGTAGGAGAAAGATTAAGCAATTAGGTCACAAAGGAAAACTCTATGTGTGCAATACTGCTGCAGAGCAGCAAGGACCTATCATAGTTGGTATTTGCTTATTTTTTTTTTTTTTAGGCTATTTAGCACTGATCTGATCTTTGAAACCAAAGCACGTGGAGTACAGACACCTCATTCAGCTACCAGCACATTACATTGCCACGTGATGATTCAAAGTGGGAGATCATTTTGAAGTGCAGAGAACCAGGAGGAGGTGAGGACCATGCTAACAAGCCTTGCTGGAGGACCTTAGGGCATGGGGACCAGTAGCTGAAGGGGGCCAGTGAGCAGGACAAGCTGGTGGAGGCAATAGGGGAGGTTGATGGCTGACTGTACATCTTCCTGAAGACTTGGAACTTCACACTGTTGCAACAGGCAAACCCATGTATCTCTGGACACTGTGTTCAAATCACACCTGCGAAAGAGAATCCAGCTGTTACTGTGCAGAATCCTACAAAGGTCCACCCTTAGGCAGTCATACAAACTCCACCCCAGAGGCTTTGATTTCCCTAGAATGCAATCTCTGGTCTCAAAATAGTTTCAAGAGTAGTGTCATACTTCCTTGGCCCACTTAAGGGTGACAGCCAATCACACTACAAAATTTGGGTGAGCCTGAGCTACTCACAATTTGTCTTTATCCCAGTGCTGACAGTGTTTAATTTTGCTGCAGCAGCAAGACACATCCAGCGGCAAGAGAGTGGGCATGGAGGGATAGGAGGCATGTGGAGAGTTCAGAGGAGAAAAAGGGTCAATAGAAGGGATCAATATTATTGCAAAGGCTTTCAAAACCTGAAGCCACTTCCCCTGCCCATGGCATACTTCTGCCTGTACACCAGTGATTTTAAATTGTGAAGTATACTAAGATAATAAAACGAATGTAGGTCATGGAGGAAAATATTTTCCCAGTTGCAGGAAAAGTACTATACCTATCAAAAAATCTGCTCAGATCAACCCCCAAAAAATATGAACATGCTGTGTTTCAGCTGTTAAATACATCTCCACGACAACTTTACAGAACAAGGCAAGAAGTGTGTCAAGGCATCAGGATCAAGATATAATTACTTTATGACAGGGGTGGAGAAAAGTCTGCGCACAAGAAACCCATTCCCAGAGACCAGGTGGCCTGAAGAGCACTAACCACACAGGAGCATAACCAGACAAGAAAAGCTTTGTGCACAGGAGTCCGGGACAGAGGAGGGAGCAGGCTGCTGCCTGCTTATACAAGGAATGTTCCAAGAGAATAGGACTGTGATGCTGCTTGCAGGTCTCAAGCTCCCTCACAGCTCCTTTCCCGAATGCAGCATCATGGTCATGCCAGGCCCCTCTGTCACCTGGCTCCCTCCTGCCAGGTGCCTGGCACTTACTTCTTCCAGACACCATGACAGTGGTCCTGCCAACCCTTCACCTTGGATGGTGGTAATGGAAATTGGCAGAGGTCTGATATACTTTCTGTTATTCACCACCTCCCTCCTTTACATCATGGCTATTTTTGCTGAACATGAACATGAACACCAAACAATATGGCCACCACTTTACAATTCTTTTCTCCTTCTTTGTCTTTTTCTTCTTGAGGACACCACAGCCTACTCTGATTCCAGCCCACAGTACATGCCGTATCTGTCAGAGAGTCCCATGGTGAGAAAAATATACTAACTGATATATTTTTAATATTTAATTTTCATTTCCGAGCTGGTCATCCAGCAACCATATGAGCTGGTGCTAACAGTTAAGCCCCTGAGTTTATTACAGCCCACTAGCAAATGCCATGGGATTTGAGTAACACAGCCAAGCCACACAGCTCTAGCAAAACTTGGCAAAAAATTCAAGCTGGTTCTCTTGCTTTCCTTACCCTCCACTTCCCTGGCCTGACTCCTTTTTTGTTAGTTTTGGAGATGCTTATTGACATATGTGAACACACCGCAGAAGACAATACTGAAATTCCAAGGGTTCTGGAGGAGCTGGAAAGAACACATAAAGTTGCTAAGATGGGCAATGCTGTCCAATTCCACCCCCCTGGTGCTAATTACAGTAAAAATAAAAATCCAGCTCCATACCAAGGATGGTGCTGGAGCCACAGCCATCATTCTCACTCCTCACTGGTTCCTCTGTCCAATCCACCCCCGAGTCTGAGTCATCAAAATCTCCTTCAGCCAACTTCTCTGCTGGCAACCATGGCCAGATTTAGGCAGGCAGCAAGGCAGCAGTGCCAGGATGATGCAACACTTCCAGGCCTCTGTACTTCAGTCATCCAACCAGTGGAAAATAAGAGGAATGAAGAGGCAACCAAGTTTCCCTGTTAAATGACATTGTCATTTAAAATGACAGCAGATACTGATACTACCCAATGCTGAAAAAGGTTTTGAGGTTACTGCAGTGACCCTTGTCAGTAGGAGGAAAAGTAACTGGCCAAGATAACAAAACAGAAGTGCAGGAAGGAAGCCACTAGCCCAAGCCTCAGTTAAGCCTGCAGAAAGGTTTCCACTGGTTTCAGCAGAAGGAATGTTAGTACAACAGGTCTGGAATGGCTAAAAAATCCATTGATCTCATGAAACAAAGAAGATGACTTTACTATTCCTGATGAGCCAGAATAAACCCTGAATTGTGGTGCACTGAGTGTAGAAAGGGTAAAGCCTGCAAAGTGCTGAGTGAGAGCAGTCCAGGAGCCAGCAGGTCTCCCTGCTGTGATGGAGGCAGGATGAGGAAGAGCTGTTCAGCTTGGCAGCTCTTTGTGATCTTTTCAGAACACTGCACTCACCCAATGCCCTGCAAGCCACACAGGGAGACCAAGTGCTCTATGTCTTTTCCTTCCTGTCCTGACAGGACACAAGCGTTACCCTAAGAGACATCTTTCACAGCAGTGTGAGGTCTCAGTTTAGTATGGTATACTGAAATACTACTTGGATGCTTTAAAATCAGGAAAAAAATCCATATATGTCCACAGGGAACATCAACATTTAAAAATGTATTGGTATTAGGAGACCCAGACTTTAAAATTTCTCAGGATTTTCTTTTGTTCACCTATCATAGTACAACTTAACAGCAGAGAAGTAGAGCTACTAATAGATTTAAATAGATATTTCAGTGGGAAGGTAACATTAGCAATTTGTTCTAACAATAGAAAAAATGTACTGATATCTGTAGTCATTTCTTCTCAAAACGGCAGTCTGTGCCTTGCTATTTTGCTGCTTTTATACCTCTTTGAAGATTCTGCTAAAAGCTTTCTGAAACTTTTTGTACAGAATCCTTAATTACTAAACTGCTATCAGAAGAAATAGTTATCTGCTTCACACACTATTTTAAAAGAGTAAAAAGAATTTTATAAAATGCATTTTCTGTCATAAAAAAGATTTCGTGACTCAGCCAAAGGCATGCAGGACACTGATATTTATCTTATTTCATTTAATGTTATTCAACCACATCATTATGCTGGCTGCTGAAAAATGAAAAGGAATGTCTTAGGAGAGTTGGCACAACATGCCCTGTAGGCAGTGTTCTTCCTCCTGTCTACTGGAAAGAATCCCTGCTTAAATATTTAGAAAACCAGATCTTGTATTATTTTTAACAGCTGTACTTATGCTAGCCTCAAGAGAGAAAGGGAAAAAGAGGGAGAGAAGGAAAGAGGCAAAGACAGAACAAGGAACATTTTAAGAATATCATTAAGAAAGGTAGAATAAAAAGATATTAAAGTGAGAAGATCAAGTTTAATTTCCAATACCCAAATGCCTGGTATTTTTTTTCACATTTTAGTGTTTCTCACTGACTTGATGGCAAAAGAGACACCTTGGATCACCTTTAAGACACAAGTCATTCACATCTGAGTAGAAATTATTTAAAAATAGGAAAGAATAGGAAACTGGTTGAAGACCTGAGAAAAACAAGCCTGGTGCCTCAAACAGTAAGATGATTACAGTAATGTTCTATGACTGTGCCAGGGTTTGAGTCTATAGCTGGAAGGCAGGAAATGCTCTCTCTCAGTGATGTGCTGTGACACTCTGGGTAATCTAATTGATCTCCCTCTGTTTTCCCATCTGTAAAATGGAAATAATTATGCTGTTCTACTTTCAAATATCATTTGGAATTTGAAAGGCAAAGACCATGTGCCTGATTCCAAAAGGACCTTTTTTTCTTCTATTCATCCTGAATAAATATACCATTTTCAGAAGGGCATAACTAACAGCAAATTTAATTGAAATCAGTGGCTGAATGAAGTAGAGCTGATTCACAATGCAAATGTGACCCCAAGAGTTTCTATTTGTACTCTAAGGAAATAAACCAGTTCCAGCCTTATCTGTGGTTGAGCAAGTATTCATTATATCTATGGCTTCAATACATTGCATTAAAATACAGCTTTTGTTGACAGTTTTTTGTTCCCATCCATACAATACCAAATGGTGGCTGCCTATATAAAATGCGAAATTATATAGCATTGGCTTAGCTTTTCTGGTCTCTTCTTAAGGGAATGGTAAACATATCCCAAAAGAGATAAAGAGTTAAAGTAGAATGGGCTCTAATGGCTAGTCTATGTTTACATTTCTGTGCAACTCTTCAACCAGTTTTCTTTCATATTTATGTTCCTATAAATGACCCATTTCCTGTTGCATGTATCTGTTATATCCAGCTATTAACATAAACTGTGACTGCCCTGATAGGAGCTGTCTTCTTAGATCTCAATTTTTTTTTTTTAACATTTTTTTTTAACTGCACATAGTAAATGGCAATCTGGCAGATGGCTGGATACTGCTGTTTACACAAGTGATGCAAGTACTTTTACATTTTGCTAATGGGTCCTAGTTTAGTTGGCAGTGGTGCCAGAACTGGTACCCATGATGGACTGGAATGTCTGCAAGGAGGGAAAGGTTGCAAAGGCTAAGGATAGCCTGGTATGTCGAGCTACCACAGTGCCCTCCATACCCACAAGGAAGAGCAAAGCTGACATGGTTACATCTGAGTTGCTGAGTGAAGGTCAAACTCTTTTCATTTAGAGCATCTTCCTCCACAGACTAAAGAAAGCTTACGGAGGTTACAGATGCCTCACTGAGGTTAGCCTTAGCAAATGCACCACAGGCAGCCACCTGGAGCTGTCAAATCTGGCCATCTATGCATCACAGAAAGAGTCCTCTGTATGTATCTTTATATCATGTTCCACTGCTTCTTGAAAAATAAAGCTGGCAGAGTAATAATAATATTATTAATGAAGCTTGCTTATAAAGCTGTAGCACGCACTTGGACAGCAATTGCAAATAAGCTCTCCAAATACTGGTTAATATCACATAAAGATACCCTACCACAGCATTTCAATGAAACACTTGGCAGCAATGGTATTTAGTATGAGACAATAAACAGTCACTTTAACAGGAATTATTAAACATCAAGGTTTATTGATTTACAAAGTAAATATTGGTGCAGGATGAAGTCAAGGTTAATATTTGCCTCAAGGGATAATGAATTTTGGTGATCAACAAAACTCAAGTTAGCCAAAGCCTCTAACACCCTCCAGGCTGGAGTGGTGTTAATTCAGAACAAGTCTATTGAAGTAAATGGAGTTGTAAGAGTTTGAAAAGAAGACTGGAGTTAGACTTAATGTATTTTCTCTTTTTTTCTCAAAGAAGTAGCCTGATATCAAAGGTATCATTTTTAAGGAATCTGAAATCTCTTAGCCCTGAAGTACTTACCGCTAAATAGCAACAGAAAATGTGGTACTAGATCTATTACAGTGTGACATGACTGAAGAATCAATGCAAGGAAAATTATTTCTAATTTCTGAGATAGTAGCCGAAGTGAAATAAGTTAATTTTGTAACACAGATGAAATAAATATCTAAACAGTTTGAATAGGCATTTGTTGCAATGCTCACAGTTTCAGAATTCAATAGCTAGTTTCTGAAGAGGTTAATGCCAAGAAAATTTGACTGAATTTTGAACCCTAAAATCTGCCTTCAGAATAACCCTACCAGTTCTCGTGAACTCATTGTTGAATTCTAATTTTAAAGTTTTTCCATCTGTTTTTTTCATTAGTGATAATTTTACTTGAATATAAATCTAGATCTCTTTCAATTATCAATTCAGGTTAGCTATTTTATTACTTGAATGTCATATGGATGATTTTAACAAAATTAAACTGGCAAAACTATAGAAAAATGCAATCTTTCATCTGTTTTCTGAAGTCTACTTTTTCTGTCAGATGTTCCATAGGTCATATGACCCAAACTCCAATTTCACCAAAAAAACCCAACCCAAACACTTTAAATGTCCTTTCAAGACTTTCTCAGAAACAAGGATTTCCCATCATCAATAATACATCAGGTTCTTGTGCAAAGGGCAGCCACGGAGGATTCTTGCAACATCAAAAACAAACCCATCCTTGAGGGGTCTTTAAAGCGTATTTCAAAATGTGTTCTAACCAAAACAAGAAACACTCGCATGGCAGAAACATTTTATTGTCACTTCTCAGCCATTAAGTACTTCTGTGTGTAAATGATTTCTTACGCTGTTATTCTACTACCTGAATGTTATGGTGTTCTCTTCAGTTCCTGAAAAGATGAAAAAGAGGGTTTATTATGCCCCTTTCTTTACATTTAAGACTGATAACTTGATAAAGGTTTTGCAATTGCTTTTCCAAGGACAAACAAGGAAGAATAAACATCCAGTTCATATCACCAGTGTGTATGGAGGACTTTGATACCAAACTGGTTTGCCTAATGTTACCTCAAAAGGCACAGCATAAGAATAAGAAAAACATAGCTCTGAAAGTATATGATGTTGGTGTTGGCAGTGAGTACTGCTGAACTGCAGAGAAATACAGGGTGCTTCTGCTGCTTCTTTTTGAGGAATACATTTGCTTTTAGAAGGATTCTTTTAAGGCATTTTCTGCAAATATAAAATGTGATGTAAATGCATTGTTTGCTAGTCTGATCACTTGTTACAAATATTTTATTTTTTTTTTCTTTAATCAGGAATAATTGTGTCTGAAAAAGGCACGCTTAAAGGTACAAGCAATAGTGAAGGGGGTTGTTTTTTTTTTAAATTTGAAAGTAGTTTGTACACAGAATCCAGGAAGTTTGGCACATGCGTTGATGTAACCTTAAATTAATGTTCATTTATCCTAACAGACAATACAGCTGAAATATTCCAAGTTGAATTCAGAATTCATGCTTTTACTTTCAGAAGCAATTTGCTTAATCCAAAACCACAGAACTGATCCTAAAGTCGTTAATTATATTATTCTAATGACAATCCTAATTAGAAGGAATGACCTACATCATACTATGTTCTAAGTCTAGGGTTTCTTTAGTATTTAAGGTCTAGCAGCCAGTCTTAAAATATCTCAGCAGTGTATTTCTCCATGAAAACTTGAATGGGAAATGGCATGGAACTCTGCACTGAAGTGAACTCAACCCTTGCCAAAGGCAAGATTATTAGTTCCTGACAACTACAAACATTTGTAGCTTTGCAGCACCTTTGCTCCAAAGTGAACTTCAACTGTCTTAATTGTCTCTGCAGCTGGTGGATTGAATGGCAGAATCTGCAGATTATTTATATTTGCCTTGGCTATCTGAAATGTAAGATCCAGACACATGCACACAGCTTGTGCAGATCAACTAGGATGCAAACAAAAGGCACAGCTGTCATCTGAGTTATCTCCCACAGCTGAGCAATCACCCTTCATTCAAGCCTGTTTCCAGGAGGTACCAGAACTGGTACTTCCACCACACCAAACCACACCACACCACACAACGCCACCAACACGAGCCCATTCTCCCAAGATAAAGGGAGCAATAAGAGAAGTTTGACAAGAATCTTTCATACTTCACCTCTAAATATACCCACTTGCCCTCCCATTTTCTGTGGCTTTGCAAGTGTCTTCACAAAAGGTGGGACTGCGTGCTCATTCTGCTGTGACCAAGAGCTGTGAGCTATTTGGGAAACCCCAGAGAGACTGTGGCTGCCCTGTACAATAATTTTGAGGAAACTTGTTATATGTCAGATGTATCTGTCTGGGAAGTCAGAGTAGAGCCTTTAGATGGTATGCAAGAAATCTGCTCTGCACTATCTTCTCTGCAGAGAGAAGCTCCAGTGCCAAAACCGGTTTCCTCAAAACCCATACTTAGCTGCTGCCAAATGAAGAGCCACCTAAAATCTGTAATTGATCTAATTTTTCATGTTAATGCACTGCAGGCAATTAAAGTTCTGCTTTTCAGCATGCCTAGAAACATTTGTCAACCAGTTTGAGCCATTCAGAACTTACTTTCCTTTCAGCATAGATTTCTTTCAAGTGTCAATCTTAACCTAGGCATGATGTGAACATAGCAGAGCATCAGTCTGCATAAAACATGATCAGAAATTGGTGGGATAGAGATTCACTTTCAGCCAAAGGCTTTACGGCTAGAACACTCAGTCTTGAGCCTGTCCCCAGATTCTTTCTCTGAACCTGGGAATTTGAAATATCAAACCCACATTTTCCACAGCAGATAACCATTCTGCCAGCCCAGACACTCAAGTGCACCCAGTGGTCCGTAGAGATTCATTTTTCCATGGCAAGTGGAAGAGCTTCATTGGAAGAGATTAAATATCTCTCCCTTTCTCTCCACTAAACAGTCCCTTGACCTCTACTTAAAACTCATTCTTGCAACAAGGTGACTCTGATGCTTGCCTATCAGAGGAGGTAGGTAGTCTTTGGACGTCTAGCAGCTGGGTGAAAGCTCTGCTCACTAGCAGGGGGGATGGCTGATGCTATCTCCTGTTCTGGAGGTGTTTATATAAAAATAATTAAAAAAAAATAAAAGCCAAGTTGCTTTTCTGAATAAAGCCTGCAGGCATCTTATCTGGGTGTTGGGAATCCCAAGGCAACTCCAAGCAAAGTGAGGCTTTTTGCTGCAACCAGTACAAGTTAACTATGCCATGAAGTGACATTCAGTTCTCATTGGGAATTTTATCCCCAAGTCAGTTACTGAAAAAATACTTCACGTGTTTCAACTGTGTTAGATATTCAGGACACTTCCAGAAGTGTCCAGAAGCAAGTTTACACAGAAGAGAACTGGGGAGACAAATCAATCAGGAACCCTAAAGGAGCGCCAGGGCTTTCAGACCAATTCACCTTGTCTTATTCTGTCCCTGGTTGAGCTGTTCCTCAGGATGCTCTGCACTGTCCAGAACTGTTGGTGGATATGTCCTGATTTGGACAACAGATCTTTGCAAAACATCAATTGAACCCCCATACCTGTCACCAGTTTATATTTGGTCTTTTACTAAGTTTGAATCATCACTAGATAGAGAGATAAGCTACACACAGAAATTGAATGTTTCAAACAGCTTCAATTTAGGGAAATGAGAACTACAGGCCAAACACATAGGAGAAAATTATTTTAGGCTGATAAATTGTTTTTCAGTTTAGCATCCCAGTCTTATATCTCCACACAAAAGAGTTGAAACATTGTAATAAACTAATGTAGAAATTATTTTAGAAATTATTTAATGCAATGCTTGTTCAGAGACTACATATAACACCTTTTTGCATCTTGCAGTTTGTAAACAGAAGTAAGTAATTTTTCATTTTGACACCATAAATTGCAATTTAAAAGGAGTAAATCTGGTTTGCTGTAAATATATCAGGCCAGAATGCATATTCTCTTTTTTATATTTATAAGAAAGAAAGTGTAAATATTTTTTAAAAAATAATCAGAATTTAGATCACTTCTGACTGAGCATGGCCAAAGTGAAAAAAAAAATTGGTTTTTCTTTGTTCTTTGTTAAAGAGTTTTTTCACACAACTCAGTATAAATAGTATCCACATTCTGTGAGCATGATGAATGAAAATTAAGAGACAATGTCCATGGGATTCACCATTATTTATTATGAGATAATAGACTCTTGCTGCATTATGAATGGGATTTGGCAAAGCTGAGACATTTATGGAAAAAAATATTGAAACAAAATGGCAAATTCATTTCTAAAACTGAAGACTCTTTAATTTCTTATACATTGTATTGTTATATTGTACATGTGATACAGCTCTTCATAATTTTATTGTATCAAAGTTTGCCCTATAGAATAAGCACTTACTATTTTCGCAACCCTAAAGCTCTTTATAAGTCAATCTTGTATGTATAAGCAGTTCAAACAATAAAACAATTTCTCCAAACACAGACTAGCCCAGTAAGTAAGGGTGTAATATCAAGTTCTCAGGGGCAGATAATGCCTTTAAGGCACAGTTTTGCATTGCTGAGGTATGGACATGCCTGATCCATCCCAGAGATTTCTGAAAGTGCTTACGTATCAAAAAGACCACAAACATATCCGACAGACAGATTTATGCCATATATTCTGACTGAAAGGAAACTGCTGTGCCTCAACCAATCAGGGACAATGGTGTCCATAAATAAACAATTATCTTAAGTGAGATTTTTAGCTTTTGTAATTAACTTATATCCTCTTCTGTGAGCACACTCTTGAGCTCTAATTGGATACTGGAACTAAAAGCAGAGGCATAGATTTTCAGAATAATAGCATCTCCAGATGATAGTTACCACAAGCTGATCATTTACCCATGCAAACAGACGATTAATTAATGACATGATGGCACAAACTGCTAGAGAGATGCCTGTATCTTCCTTCAATTTAACTAGAGATGAGCTTCTCAGTATCTCAAGTAACTCTGGTACATGGTCATTATTTCCCACCAGCTGAAAACAAAGAAACTATTACATAAGGCAGATGTAGGAAGGTCATTATAACATATATGTGTTGTATATACATGCACACAAAAGAGCATGCAATGAAGCTGTGAAACCTACCCCTTTTTTCTGACTGTTCTCAGGTATTTTCCTTATCATTACATAAATTTTTTATAAGGTGATACAGAGGCCTTCACTGTTGATCACCATTTAAAGGTGAACCCATACCAGGTGAAGCACAAAATCCTCACTATCTAAGGATTGCTGGTGTTTTATGTGATCATGTGTTTGGTGGTCTTTAGTCCCATACTTCAGCATTCATGTTATTGAATTGTTTTATTATTTTATTCATGTTATTGGCCATTGCCAATTGTTTTGTGCTGTGTAACTAGCTGTAATTTAAAGATCTAAGCTTCATGAAAAAGATGAGGTTTTGATATTTTTGTTGTTGTTGTTGCTGTTGTTGTTTCTGCAGTGAGATAAAACCTAGAAGTTTTGAAAAATGTCTATGAGAAGACTGGGAAGGAAAAAGTCTACCAGAGATCTGTACCTAGAAGAAGTTGGAAAGTTTTCTAGCCTAGATGTATAGGGAAATTCGGAAGGAGAAAAAGAAATCACCAAGAGCCTCATGAATATTTCTTCTGTTTCCCATTCCCTTGTCTGAATTTTGCAATCAACTGTCGCTAGTGGCATGGTCATTTCTGGTCTATCAGACCCTTGTGCTTAACATGGCTTAATCAGTAGTCTAAGTTACTCTTTTACTGTAGCAATGAAAGAAAAGCAAATAGTTAACAAGTGACTAGGAGTCTTTATAATTGCTGACCTTCAGTAGTCTATATAATGTGACTTTAGGCCACTGAGTAATAAATAGACTAGTGTAATATTTACAGACATGTCTGGAATGCAGTGAGTTCCTCTCTTCTCTTTCACGAAATCATTAATGGTTGTGTGAAGAATCAGACTACCACTGTTCATGTTCCTCCAAAACACTTTTATCTCCTGACAGTTTATGCTGACCTTTCTATTTTGGTTTGATTTGTTGTTCCCTGGTCTATTTCCCAAATCTTTGGGTTTACAAACTTTTGTAAGGAGTTAAACATTTTCAGAAGATTGTTCTGTGAACTCATGGATTCCCCAGCCCAGTGATCAGAAGACCTCTTAGAGACAGTGTTACTCAATCAGTTCCTTTCAGGTGGAAAGGACCATGGTGTTTGTATGAAAAGAATTTTCCTACTGAAAGTACACAACTCTCCCTGTCTCCCACTTCAGCAGACAGTTTCCACTACTTTGAAATTCTGAACAGTGAAGCAAATAGGGAAAAATAGGAAATGTGTTTTGGAGTGCAGAAATGAAAACACATGGGGGAACAGTTTCTTACTTTCCTTCTTGCTTTGCCTCTAAGACAAAATATGAATTTAACGGTGGATTTTGAAAACCCCACACTTGCAGAAAGAGGGAGTGGGGTTTGGTCTTTGAGCTGCATTGGGTACAGGGGTTTACTTAGAAGAAGAAGGAAGAGATTACTGCCAAAAAATAAAAATCAGTAGTTTTGAAGAAGCAAAGCAGATTAATAACATTGCAAAGCTGCATTAAAAAGTTTAGTAATTGTCTGCAGCTGCCCATTGAAGCTATTTCCTTTAAATCCCATGGCACTGAAGGCAAGAAGAAAGTCTTTCTGCCAATCTTTATGCATCATAGTGTTGGCTATAAACCCCTCTAATGTGGTTCCTAAGTCATTTTTGGTTTATTTAAATACAGGCAATAGGCAAGGCCACTCTAATGTTCCAAACATTATGTAAAATCATGAAGAATTAAAGGAATTTACAAAAAAATGGATTAAAAACCTTACCAAAAAAAGGTGAAGTACTGTTGGAAGTGCTGGATACTGGACAGTCCTTTAAATAAATACTCAATCAGTATCTGCATCAGGGCATGCCTGCTTTGCAAAGGTAGAATTAAGCTCAGATAGGCTCCTTGTCATATGATACAACAGTCTATGTCAAAATCTGTGATTTAATAGCTATAGGGGTTTTCACTCCAGCTTGTAGTTTGCTTTGATTTTATGTGTAAGATATGTTGCTCTATGCGTCTGAAAAGAATTTAACGCATGTGTATATTAAAGAAATGTTGCCCTCACCTAAATTTTTTTACCCTGCAATATTTACATGTTGGAGCTAAATTTGACTTTCAGTATAATGTTTTTATCTTTTACATAACTATTCCTTGGGCTAATTATCCGCATGGACCTCACTTCCTTGGAAAACAACAGCATTAACTAAAGTAAAAGTCTAAGGCATTTTGAACATGGCCCAGAGAGGTTGGATCCAAACAATTTCTATTTTCCAAGCACTACGTCGAATGGAGAGTGAATGGAAATCTTCTTTTTGAAGGAATTACTCTGTGAGGTCAGTACAAAGGTGATTATCACACTTGGTTATTTTTGCACAATAGCAAATAAGGAAATGTGAGATATCTGTCTCATGTTATCATCTTCCTCTGATACTGGACAAGCTATTCTTGGCTTAGTTCAGCAATTTCTTTCCCTTCCATTCCCGCCCCCTCCATTTCTGCACATGTGCAATAAATATCTGTGTGAAGGCAGTGACACATTTCTTGCTCCGGACCCATTCCTTTCCCTTTTTAGGGAAAGCTGCTCACTAGAGGACTCAGCAAGTGTCAGCATATTAATATTTATTTGCACTTTTTATAGAAAAACAATTTTTTAGCACTATAACATTGCTGTCTAGATGAGAGTGTCAGATATGGAGAAAACTCAGACTGCAATTAAAAACTAATCTAGTCTTGCCTAAATTCAATCCACTTTGCCAAATGTTTCTGTCTGACAGAACAAAACCATTGCCGACAATACACAGCAAGGAAGAAAAGAGCAGAGATATATCTTATGCAAAGACATCTTCAGCAAAGGAAGGGAAAGAGCTGGAACCTTCTGAAAAATATTATGCTGTTTGTGGAGCTAGTCCACACACTGGTTGGGATGACACAAAAAGTCAACAATAGAGATTCAGTTAAATAAATATTTCACAGGGAGAATTTATCATAGTGTCCCACAGAATCTGTGCAATACATCTTTTTTGTTTACTGCTCCAATATTGGTCATGCCTGGCAAGTAGTACTTCCATTTCAGGTTACCATACAGTGCTCTCATTTTCCTGTTACTTTTTATTGTAGCATCCCTATAACAAATTTATCATTTTGTGTATCACAATTATTCACATGCATTTGTGAAAGAGAAGTACATATAATCCAGCTTCCATCTCCCATAGACAAAGAGATGACTTTTGCTACACAGCTTTGTGTTTTTTCCAGGAAATATTTGTACTTCCTTTACTACAAATACTACTATTAAAATTACTCTGTTTAAATATACAAGAAAGGAAATGGGTAGTACACAAAGTGCTTGCACAACCTGGAGGAACATAACACATGAAACAGAAAAGACACATAAACAATAGAAGTAGAGGAGTAAGAGAAGAATGATGGGAAACCATGACAAAAGCAGAAGCAAAATGTAAGCCAAGGCTCGTATGGTTTCCAATGTATTTCTACATTGCAAAATGTATTTGCTTCTCCCTTTATCTACTTCATTTCTCACTAGGCTTTTGTTTGCTACTTTCTTTCTCTTTAGCAATAAAGACAAAGTGTTCTGCTGCAGCCTGTGATATTTCTTTGCAGAACATATCTGCTCACATGCTGAAAGTACCCTTGTCATGCGCACAGATATTAGA
Source organism: Ara ararauna (assembly GCA_028858755.1). Classification (NCBI taxonomy): domain Eukaryota; kingdom Metazoa; phylum Chordata; class Aves; order Psittaciformes; family Psittacidae; genus Ara; species Ara ararauna. The sequence continues at coordinate 94,983,509 of CM054410.1, forward strand.
GCTGCACCTCAGTTTCCCTGTGATGATCCCAAAACAGCTAATTTTCCCCTTGCAATTGATGAGGCATTTTGCTGGTTTGCTCGTTTTAGCTGCGCATCCGCACCTGTACAAAGGCTTCCTTATAAACCTCAGTTGCTGGGCCCTCACTCTGTTGACCTTCAAATCTGACTATAGTTTTTGTACCGTGACGTGGTTTTGAATATTTTTCTTGATTAAGCCCTGGATGTCTTTTAGTCTTTCTCTTTGAACTACAGCAGTTTAACACTTCATGTTTCCTAGGAAACATAAAACTGCAACCAAAATCAACAGACTTGGACTTTACTCTAGTCCAGACCTTTCATACCCCATTCATTCAGTTTTGAAAAGACAAATTTGGATAATTTGAGATGAATTTAAGAAGCTTTACTTGCAGTGTTTGTATTTTCTCGTTCATAACGTTGGCCCAGGAATGTCTGTTTCTTAGTTTGCTCCCTTAAATTTCTTTTTTATTTCTAATACTTAAAATCAGAAATCAGATCTTTGGTTGCTTCTAAATTTTCTTCCAATTCTCTCATTTTGGAAAGGTCTTTTGAACACTCTCACTAAAATTCCCTTCTCTTTCCACTGTTTGACTTTGGACACAAAGCAGCACATGTTCTGTAGTCTGCTAAGCCTAGCAGACACTTCTAGAGATACCACTGCATTTATCATATGCAAAAATCAAATACTTTTTAAAACAAAGTGAATACCCTAAAGTTTCAGATCATCTTCATAATAAATCAAAGATGCACTCTTCAACTGTCTTTTCCTAAAAAATAAAAAAAAAATCAAAAAACAAAACAAAACAAAAACCCATGCCCTTCTCCTTTCCTTCCAATGGTTTCAAAAATCACAGTTTTACATTTACTTACATTTTACTAGCAGGGGGAAAATGATGATTCATTATATTTTTAATTCTACTGTACCGTGCTCCAAGTGACTTATCAGACTCTCAGGATTCTTTTTACCACTATATTGGTCACTCCACAAACCACTTACTCCATCAGTGTTATCATCATGAGAAGAACCGCACTTCTGAATAAGCTTGGAGGCCTCACTAGCTTATCTCCAACAGTGGCCACAAGTATATGGCTGAGTAAGAATACCAAAGAAAACATGTGTATGGTATTTCCCACTACCGCTCTCCTAGCTTTCCACACTTTTCACCTCCGCATCTTCCTGGGCTGGATGTGGTTTCCACAGGCTTAGTAACTCTTAGTGTATTCTTCCACCCTGAACTTGTCAGCCATCATTTAAGCCCAAGCAAGCTCCTACCTACTGCACCATGCTTTGGCTATGAGGTCTGTGGTGAAAGGCTGACAGAGTTGGGGTTGTTCAGCCTGGAGAAGAGAACCATAGAATCATAGAATAGTTAGGGTTGGAAACAGGGATAATTTACTTTGGCCTAGAGAGATGAGGAAAGATTTTTTAGCAGGGCTTGTTGCAATAGGATGAGGGGTAATGTTTTAAATTTAAAAAGGGGAGATTCAGGCCAGATGTGAGGGTGGCAAAATACTGGAACATGCTGCCCAGAAAGCTGGTAGATGGACATTCCTTGGAGACATTCAAGGCCAGGTTGGATGTGGTTCTGAGCAATGGGATCTAGTTGAAGATGTCCCACCTCATTGCAGGGGGATTGGAGTAGATGAATTTTGCAGGTCTTTTCCAACCCAAACTATTCTGCGATTCCATAATTTTATGACCTTTGCTTGCCTGAGCTTACTTTCTGCCAACCTCATTTGAAATTGTTTTTTTCTTTTAATTTTCCTATACTATTTGTGATTTTATAGTATCTCACAGACATCTCTTTTCTATACCAAAAAATGTTGGAGTACTAAGAAATTCCCTTTTTTTCAACATAAAAAGGACATGGAACTGTTAGAACAAGGCCAGAGGAGGGCCATGAGGACAATCAGGAGGCTGAAGCACCTGCCATATGAAGATAGGATGAGAAAGTTGGGGCTGTTGAGCCTGGAGAAGAGAAGGCTGTGTGGAGACCTCATAGCAGCCTTCCAGTATCTGAAGGGGGCTATAGGGATGCTGGGGAGGGACTATTCCTTAGGGACTGTAGTGATAGGACAAGGGGTAACAGGTTCAAACTTAAACACGGGAATTTTAGATTGGATATAAGGAAGAAATTCTTTACTGTAAAGGTGGTGAGGCACTGGAATGGGTTGCCCAGGGAAGCTGTGAATGCTCCATTCCTGGTGGTGTTCAAGGCCAGGGTGGACATAGCCTTGTGTGGCATGGTATAGTGGGAGGTGTCCCTGGCCATGGCAGGGGGGTTGGAACTAGATGATCTTAAGGTCTTTTCCTACCCAAACTACTCTATGATTCTACGACTCTCTAAGAAATGTATGATTTTGAATACTGAATATCCTACATGTATGGGAATTGAGTTTGCCCCTGAATGTAAATTCTCTTTAGCTACCTGTAGAAGTTCATCTCTTCTGCCCTCTGAATCCATCATGTTTATATTCAACTTCCTTGACCCAATGTACATATTTAGAGTTAGCCTATACTGATCTATGTTTGCTTCTAAAGCCTTACTGAATAAAAAATGTATCTATAGTTTTCTAGCAAGCAAATACAATCTCTATTCTGTGGTTTCAGTGTGAATTAACTTAATTTACAATGAAAAGTTTAAGTATTAAAAGGAAACAAACCCACCAATAATCTCCAGGATGACAGGGTACAGTATCTCTCATGATCAACATGAATTCTCAGCGAGCAGTTTCTCATATGCACATCCAGAATTTAATTTGATTCAGTGTAGAAAACCAATATTCAAACAATTACATCATTACAGCTTCACAAATAACATTCTGACTGAGGCTAAAACTTCTGCCCTGTACAAGTGGCCAGTGGTCTGGCTGAAGGAGAGCTACACCCAAATGTAGAAGGGCTAAATTTGACTCTTCCTGTCTGCAGGGAACACGCTGGACTCCACAATGCTCCTTCAGCTGTACTTGCCAACAGCTCCTCAGGCAGAAAGCATTTTAACATCAGTAAATTGTAAATTACAAAATTGAGTCTTACCATATTGTTTTAGTAATCTAAGTAATTGCATTTAGTAGTCTAATTAACACAGATTAATGGCAAGCACAGAATTATCTATTCCACTTGTACACTATACCCTAGATGACACATTTTATCCAGCTGTAGAAGCACATAACTGAAAGCTTTGGAATAATCCCAAGCATTATCTGATCCACCCAGTTACATTTATCAGGATTTATTTCTACACTTACCTCCCAAAGGCTTTCTCTCACTTACTTTTGAATACCACTCAGCTGATGACTGGCACCATCCTGGCTACATAGCACTTGCAGATAAATCTCTAATAGGATTTCAGATATGCCCACAAGGAGAATGCCACCTGTACCATGTAATGTCTGCCTCCTTATGCAACAGAAATAATGACAGTCTTAACAAAACTAATTACTTTTTCAACATAGCCATCAAGAGAGAAATGTAATGCAGGGTGAAGATGCAGGTACTGTTACATGAGACATTTTCCTACTTGTCTTTGCCTACAGAAGGGTGCTGCATGGGCATTGAAACAACTACAGACCAGCCAGAATTTCCCACCAAGGGGATATTAAACCTAAATTTTGAAAGCTGAAGCCCACGAGGCAGCAATATCCATACAGCTCTGCTACCCAATACAGAAGCCCTTTATACTGTATCCACAGAGCCTTTCTTGCAAAAGCAGGTGGATTTGCACAGAATTTGTGATAATGTACAGAGAAACAAGGAAATTTCAAAAATATCTTCAACTACTTAAGAAAACTCAAAAATTTACAGTCTCCTTATCATATCGACATCTACTGCAAAGCTCCATCAAAAAGTTGTGCAGAAGGCTCCAGCAGCTCTCACAGACATGAAGATCCTAGAACTAGCCACAGGTAAGTAGGTATTATGCTCATACTGCTTTACTGTGCTCATGTGGTATAAATCAGTCTACCCTTACTTCAGGGAATGCAGCTTATTTAGGCACACCCTCCAGCTGAGTCAGAGCTACCATAAAATGCAATAGGTTCCCTTCTTCTTCCCAGGCTACAGATGGCATTAACCCTCCCTTTACCAATAATATGCCAATTTTTCTTTCATCTTTAATTGCAAATGTTTTGTACAGAGACAAACAGTTAAGCCCTCTCTGAACAACCGAAGCTGTAGACACAGGACTCTGTAAATACAACTTGTGCTTGAAAGCTGAGGTTCACGAGTGTGCTGGCGGAGAAGTGGAAATTGATTTTTCCCTGACAAATACCACAGTTAGAAACAAATGGATAACCACCTCTGTCCAGACCCCATTCACTTTTAAGCTGCAGGAGTTTTTCCCTTTCGTCACATAGCCAACTCATTTTTATGAGATTCATCTATGTGGCTTCTTCATTGTTTTCCTATTATGTCAGATTATAGCAGGATTTCCTTTCAGTGTGTCAATTACTTCTCTGTATGTACTATTAACTGAATGCAGATTAGATCTTCATTGACATACATGCAAAAGATCACCCTGATAGATGACACAGGATGAATAACAGTTAACAAGTTAGTATAAAATATCAAATTAAAAGTCATAACTGCAGCTACTGATGCAATTAAGTGAAACACACTGATTATAGAATCATGGAATATTTAGGGTGGGAAAGGACCTCAAGATCATCTAGTTCAAACCCGCTGCCAGGGGCAGGGACACCTCCCACTAAACCATGCCACCCAAGGCTCTGTCCAACCTGGCCTTAAACACCGTCAGAGATGGAGCATTCACAGCTTCCCTGGGCAACCCATTCCAGTGCCTCACCACCCTTACAGGAAAGAATTTCTTCCTCATATCCAATCTAAACTTGGTTTATTACAAAAAAGTTCATTTACTGTATCTCATTTACTATACAATTTCAGTCACTAATTATATACATTAGAAGAATGGCTTTCCTATTAAGCAAATATATTGCCATTTGAGATCACTGATTCTTATTTAAATTATTCTAATACATCTTCCTTGTGTACCTATATTAATATGTCTTCATTATCATTGTAGGTGCTCTGTGGTTCTCTACATACACATAAACATGCGCATACTTGCACTTAATCATGTCACTTCAAGTAATATGTTTTTCCAAGCATACACTTACATACTTTAGGCCTTTTTTCCTGTTAGGAATGTGCCTTTTGACAAACAGAAAATCATCAGAAATAGAACTTGCAACACACGGAAAATAACCTGTTTATAATCATAGAATCATAGGACAGTTAGGGTTGGAAAGGATCTTAAGATCATCTAGTTCCAACCCCTCTGCCAGGGGCACGGACACCTCACACTAAACCATGCCACACAAGGCTCTGTCCAACCCAGCCTTGAACACCGCCAGCGATGGAGCATTCACAACTTCCCTGGGCAACCTATTCCAGTGCCTCACCACCCTTACAGTAAAGAATTTCTTCCTTATATCCAATCTAAAATTCCCGTGTTTAAGTTTGAACCTGTTACCCCTTGTCCTATCACTACAGTCCCTAAGGAATAGTCCCTCCCCAGCATCCTTATAGCCCCCTTCAGATACTGGAAGGCTGCTATGAGGTCTTCACGCAGCCTTCTCTTCTCCAGGATGAACAGCTCCAACTTTCTCAGCCTGTCTTCATATGGGAGGTGCTTCAGCCCCCTGATCATCCTCTGGCCTTGTTCTAACAGTTCTATGTCCTTCTTATATTGAGGACACCAGAACTGCACACAATACTCCAAGAGAGGTCTCACAAGAGCAGAATAGAGGGGCAGGATCACCTCCTTCAACCTGCTGGTCATGTTCCTTTTGATGCAGCCCAGGATAGGGTTGGCTTTCTACATTGTCTAAGTCAATTCCCCTTGAAAGAAAAGAAAAATATTCACGAGTTAGATGACTCAGAAATTCAGAACACTTAGTTCCCTATATTGCCACAGCTGCAACGCTGAACTGTCAAAAAATAAATGTCCCTGTGTCATAGTTATCTAACTGAATTCTCACTTCTCCATGAACTAACTTCAGTCTCAGTCCTGGAAGTGGTACACTTCCCAAAGCTAATCAAATTTATAAAGCTGCACATGTAAGAGGGGGATCTTACTAGCTTGGACCAAATTCTGAGGTCTGTCCTCACTGGGGTAGAGAAACATTCAAGGGGATCTTGGATGTGTCTCCTCCATTCTAGCAGTGTGATGGGAAAGGTCTAGCAGGAGGTAATGTGTCTCCATTACATTATTTGGTAGAGGTCCTCTGGCTCCACAGCAGAGAAATTCTGCCACCCACACACCATCCATGGCCCCCAGAAGAAGGAGAGGTAGGGGCCTAGAAACCAGAGGAACAGAGAGTGAAGTCCCACAGAGAAAATTATGGTCCCACAACAAAACCAGATTATATGAGAACATGGAAATAGTGTGGAATAAGTGGAACATGGAGAAAAACCCTCCTTGTCCCTATGCACAGTCTTCTCTCACCCCAATTACAGTTAGCTTAATGGTTTCACAATACTTATTGCAACGCTTTTTTAGCGTTGGCTTTGAAAAAAATATATCACTCATGACAAAATGTCACTCATGAAAAGTATATCACTCATGATGACAATGCACTGATTTAGCAGAAAATCAATGTACAGAGTCCTACTTAGTTTCAAATTCTCCATGCCGACAAGCCATTGGCCCCAGAGTTTCTCTTGTACCCTTGGTGGAATTAATTATTAGAGACTTGGACAGAAATGGAAATGCTTCTCTCAAGTCAGTAGGCTAGAATGAAATAAGTAGAGGTAGTAAATGGAAGGTCACTTTACTCCGTTCATCATTTTTCTTTATTTCTGACATGGGCTAGAGCAGCTGCAAAATTACCTACCACATGTAGTGAAGATCCTTGCTTTTCTAGCCTGACACTAAAGTAGAAATAGGCAGGAGTGCAAGAAATGAGTTGCTCCTGAGGAAGTTGCACAGTGTAAAACTGCAATTTGAAGTACAACACACTTCCCTCTCTAAGATTTTGTATTTCTGGACCTTTTGCTATATATGTAAACCAGAGGAGCCCCTGTCAACTTCTATTTCCAGTTCCCCATTTCAGTTACAAACTCCTGTTTTCAGAGTTTGGGTTCCAGGATGTTTTTACTGCACTGAACCTGCATGTTCTTGTAAGAAAACTGGAACTGGCGTGGTTTTGTCACCTGATGTAAGAAGACCACAAATAAAATCAAGTCTTCCGGTACTCTTTCAAATACTCTCTTAAATACACTTTCATGCTTCTGCAAATACCAAGATGATAACAGCAAACAATAAAGATGCAGTATCTACAGAGCAGATACATTATTCTTCTTTAGTTCAACCTGCAAGTGTACATCACCCTACGCCAGGCGGAGCTATGCTGTCGTCACAGTCCTCCTGTGGTGTTGTCTCTTCTGGAACTACAGCTCACTAGCACTAATTCAGATAGAAATCTGGGGAGTATCTCTCAGGAATTAGACTCAGACCCATGACAGTATTTGACATTCAAACTCCACAGCCGACAGTGCCAATGGCAGCTTGCAGGAAGGACCTTTCACCAGCTGTCAGTGTTCTGGCCCACCACACCTGCAGTGTTGCTCAGGTTCAGTTTCCAACTTGCCTCAGCATCCCTGCCTCCAGAAATTTTCCATGTGGAAATGCACATGCAAGCCACAACCTTTGCTGAATTTGCCAGGTGAATTCAATTGCAAGGCAGTTTTGAGCTCCTGCAACTATATTGTGGCATGAATACAGTCTGTAATTATCTAGTTTACAGGGGAGCAACTAGATTATTGTACCACATAATAGCACCTCTGACAACCCATGTCTTGTCCTCTTTCATCACATTCCCCCAGCTTTTCAAATCTCAGGTATTGTGGATTTTAGCCTATTCTGTGCCTCCTTATTCTTCTAATTTTCCCTCTGCTGTTGGCCTTACAGTGACTGAAAGCTTTCTTTCCTATTGGAATGACATTTATGTAATATTTTTGCTGTCCATAAGTTGTACCACACATTCTGCCTGGTCATATTATTTGGTTTTATGTACTGGGATGTTGAGAGTGCCACTCTCATATTTGCTCACACTTGGCTATACTGTCAAGGACCTGTTGTTATGGTACTGAGGTACTTTGCTGATGAAGGATGGCAACAAATAACACAGATTTCTGAAACATTTCATCCTACCTATAATAAGATATCCAAATCTTTGCTCAGTTCTCTAGTCCATACCAGAAAAAAAAAAAAAAAAAAAAGAAAAAACAGTAAATAGGTAGCTGGGCAGTTGCAGTGGGCACTATATTTTGAATTGTTAGTGAAACTAATGCCAAAAAACCTCATGATCCACATAGACAAATCCAAATATCACAACACTTAACACATCCCCGCAGTTTTATCAGGGGCATACTGTAGCACGGCTGCTCCACACAAGGCTGTGAGCATGGAGCTGAGGCAACGTCAAGTCTGGTAAAAGTGTAGCCATGAGACAGGGGCCCATTCCCACAGTTCCCAGACAACATGAGCAAAGCAGATCCAGTGGCAGCAGACAGGGTCAGTCACTTACTGCTGGACACGGCTGTAGGGATAAGGCAGGTCTGGAGTCAAATCTGGAAATCAGACTGATGAGGCAAGGTGAGGATCAGGAGAGCATGAGGTGAGAACAGTACACCTGCAGTGTGGCTCAGGTGAGATCAGACTGCACAGGCCTGATCCTGGACACAGCTTCTAAGCTGAGAGCTGCCCAGTTGATATTTCAATTGTTTTCACAGCAGCTCAATCCAAAGTTATGCAGATGTTTGTATTAAAGCTGGCCTTGAATTCAGGTTGAGAGAAAAAAATTCTGCCTAGGATCTGAGAAAACATTTACAGCTCTGGTTTCTGTTAGCTCCCACTGAGGGCTTTATTTTTTTCAGTTCTGGTCCCTGCACTCTGGAGCTGGCCTGGGCCATGCAGGGTGATACCAAGGGGGACAAAAGACTAGACTATGGGGTCCTGCCAGGCTACAATATTTTGGCATTTGTAGAACTATAGAATCATAAAAGCATAGAATGATTTGGGTTGTAAAGGACCTTAAGATCACCTAATTCCAACCCCTCTGCCATGGGCAAGGACACCTCACACTAAATCAGGTTTCTCAAAGCCTCATCCAACCTGGTCTGGAACACTGCCAGGGATGGGGCATTTACCACTTCTTTGGGCAAGCCATTCCAGTGCCTCACCATGCTCACAGTAAAGAACTTCCTTATATCTAACCTGAACTTCTCCTATTAAAGGTTGAACCTGCTACCCCTTGTCCTACCACTACAGTCCCTAATGAAGAGTCCCTCCCCAGCATCCCTATAGTCCCCCTTCAGATACTGGAAGGCTACTATGACGTCTCCATGCAACCTTCTCTTCTCCAGGCTCAACAGCTCCAACTTTCTCAGCCTATCTTCATATGGGAGGTGCTCCAGTCCCCTGATCATCCTTGAGGCCCTCCTCTGGACTTGTTCCAACAGTTCCATGTCCTTTTTATGTTGAGGACACCAGAACTACACACATTATTCCAAGTGAGGTCTCACAAGAGCAGAGCCGAGGGGCAGGATCACCACCCTCGACCTGCTGGTCACACTCCTTTTGATATAGCCCAGGATACAGTTGGCTTTCTGGGCTGCGAGTGCACAATGAAGCCTGCTCATGTTCAGTTTTGTGTCAAGCAACGTATCTGCAACATCACCAGCACAGATCCTGTCACTGGTAAATAGTTAGAAATGTGAATATGTACAGAGGTTGTTCCCATGCAATGTCCCCACTGAATCTCAAACTATATCCTCAATATGCCAAAAAATCTGCAGAAAAGTCTAACACACCAATGAACGGCTGCACTAGAGAGACCTGTTACCTTTTGGCAGGTGTCCTGGCAGGACTAAGTTCCTAGAAGGAAGTAGATGCACACATTCCACATAATTTGTCTTACTAATTTATTATTCTCTGGCTATATTTTTACCATAAACGTTACATTCATTTTCTTGACAACAACAGGAGAAGAGCTCTCAACCAACTCAAAAAAATAAAACAAGCAATATTTAAAAATTGTGTTTCAAAACATCTTTTTCTACTGGTGCTTTTTGTTAAGAATAATACACAAATACTACGACACTTATGAGCAGAGCATGGAAGCTGACATGGAAGGTGTTTTCTAAGTTCAAAACATAACATATGGTCAGTATAGCTTCTAATGAGTTAAGTGGCAAGTAGCTAGATAACTTCTAACAGCTAGTGCTGTCCTTTATCCTGATTGTTTGAATATATTGTGAAAAACTTAAGGACATAATTAGAGAAGGTTGGAAAGATTAAAACAGTCCATCATGGTATAGAATTGGTGCCTCCTTTGGGACAGTACACAACAAGGTATATATGGACAGTTGGGGAAGATCTCAGTCTAGCACAGGCTATATAGGTTCAAAATAGGGACTCGCAGGATCAACTGAAGACATAGCTCATATCAGCCAAGTTAACAGAGCCGTGCCTACAGTGGTCCTTCTAACAACTATTAAGAACATTAATATGCATTATCATTCCTGTGTCAGGATGCATTCTTAAACTATGTTCCTTACAGGAGCTGTATCAGTGACCTATCTGTGGGTTTTCAAATTCTGACTATGAAGTTTCTCTGAATTATGGAGAAATCCCATCCTTGTAGAAGAAAGACACGCTTAAAAAGGTCTGTCTTTTGTCCTGTGCGGAACTGTTGCAGACTCTTTGTGCCCTTCATCACCTTGCATCCTCTGATTCACAAGGCTACTGGCTTTGTGAGATTTTGAGAACAGTGACTGAGGGTATCTGTCATTGGCTCAGATGGCTTGATGCAAGATGACAGCTTAAGGTAAGAAGTCAGAGGAAGACAAACATTTATTTGCTGTTGATAATTTTATATTTAGTTTTATAATTTTAAATATTATGAGTTTGTACCCAAAAAGGGGTTATAAAACTGAGTTACTTAAAATCTGAAATTGTCCAATTTTTTAGCACATAACTAAGACTAAATAGTTTGTACCTTCCAGATTTTGGGATTCTCAAAGGCTGAGGGGGCACACGCCCTTTATGAAGTCTTGTGAAAGGGCAACACCAGAAAAAGTCAGAAAATTTATGACTGCTGTATTTAAAAGAGTCCACATGTAGCAACCTCAGTAGGGGAACACAATCCGCCCTTGAGATCAACCCAGTTGCAAATGAAAACAAAGTTTCCAAAATCACAGTGCTGCAGAGGATGGTAAGTCCACACTGCTACATTCACAGACAACAATGTAAAAGAGTCCTTTAGTGCAGATGGATCCCCACAAACCACAAAATACTTCCCAACACCCTGTAACAAGCCTACAATCTGTGGTGAGAAAGACCAAAACCCACAAAGACTCCAGTGTGCCTCAGGAAGAGAGCAGAAAAGATCCAGCTTACCACCAACTTTAGCCTCTGCAGAAGCAATACTCCTGGGAGATTAATATTTTGTGAATTTGTCTTGGGTTGTGCCTTGTTGATTGACAGTTACTAGTTAGATAAATTTCCATTAGTGCTAGATACCTAAAGTAAGCTGTAAAATAAGCCCAAACATTGTATTTCATTAAGAAGAGAAAATTAAATAGCCATGAGTCCCTAAAATTGTTTGCCTTTTGTCTCATCTTTGTCAGCTACCACTCTATTGTTTCCCAAAGGAGCTGCACATTAGCAAACATTAAATACAGATGCAGGTATTGATATGATACTGAAGTGTCCTTCCCTTTGTGTAGCAACTGAAGACAGTATTCTTCAGCCTACACTACAAACTGTATTTGTAAAAACCAATAAGAAAACGTGTTTGAGACAGAAACCTGTGATTTTCCTTTTCTATTTTAAAGTCCCAAATTTAGGGTGAAGCCCAAATTTTGATTTTTCCTTCTCAAAATATCCTATGAACATCTGGTTGTGTTGGTGGTTGGTTTGTTTCTCTGCTTCCTACATGATAAATGATACCCAGGGTCACATGTAACCTAGTACATATTTTTATTGCATTTGCAAAATAAAGGCAACAACAACAATGGCAACAGAAGTTTGATGCCAAAGAGATGTAGAGCCAATCTGGACTTGGCAGGCAAATGTTGTTATAAAAGTGGCCTGACAGACCTCCCAAAATATAACAAATACAGCAGCAGAATATGCTGAAAGGGGAATTTTGGTCTGTTGCAAAATTAGAGTATATTATTTTCCCTTCATTGCAGTTTTGCTGTCTAGTATATAGACTATTTTCTTTAAAAACTCTGAATCCTGCTGTTCTCAGTAGGAGTTGCATATTATGGCAATGCTATTGGAAGTCTTAGTTAGAATGACCAAAATATTTTTGCAGGGTGTCAGCTTCCAAGTCATCATTAATGTTTACAGTCTCAATAGCAGCTTGCATTGCTATAGTAACCCTTGAAGGAACATTCCTAACAGAAAACTAAAAGAAAAGGAAGCCACATTTCTACCAAACACTCATTATGCCCAGAATGCTCCTAGGTTATTTTAGTAATTTACACTTTGAACAAAGGCGACCTGGAGAAAAAGAGGGCCTCTCATATTAGCAAACCGGATTTATATACTGCTGCATGATGGGATATGACAGGACTTAGGTAGATGTCCCCTCTTAAAAAAATGTTACTTCTGTCAGCTCCATTTGAAGCAAGTATGAGAAGGTGGCTGAGGAAAGTAAGGCTTTTTGCCAACAGACTTTTTTGTGAGGAATTCTGAGACTATCAGTTCAGAAAATAAGTCCACAACAATCTTTCTACTTACCTCTAGGCCAAGTTATAGAGAACAAAACTATCTTGCGAGTATTTAGTGCCATGCACTGCAGAGAGGTCATTGATACAGCAGTTTATGGACTGCAGCATAGCTTCACTCTGTCAGTGGGAGCTACAGTATACGTGGTAACTATTTTCCCAAGCAGAAGAAAATTGTGGTAACCTAATACATTTTTATGTCGGGCAGATTCATGTAGATGAATTTGTTCCATGTTTTTCTAATATTTTACAGTGTTCGTCAAAAATCCAAATTTATTTCACAAAGTAGTAGTCCAGTAACTTGCATTAACTAGGCAAATCAGGAATCCATTTTACAAACCATTTGTCTCCTAACAACAGTGTGCTCTTATCTTTGAGGCTACTTGGAATGCTACAGCATGTTCTCAGATTTGCCAAATCATAATCATTTTGTGGCATTGTAAATGTCTTTTAACCAAGTTTTATGACAGTTATGACAAAGGGAAGCACAAAAGTCTAATTTGATTTCTAAAATTATCAAACCCTGAAAAGTAGCAAGAAGAAGATTTTTACTAAAAAAAAAAAAAAAAAAAAAACAAACAAAAGAAAAACCACCAAAACTTTAGCAAACAGGAAGTTTAGAGGAATGAGGGAAGTCTGAGAAGTAAGAGTCATATCCTCACGCTGATCTTACAAGTACCCTGCAAACTTTATTTAGTTTGAACTCAGAAAATGGTTTTGTCCCAACTTTCCTACCAGTCTGAGTAAAGGCAAACTGGCATGGTCAAAGCCACAAAGTGATTGTCAAAGCTCCAAATAATGTCTAAGATGTAAACATTTTAGATGAAACACATCATATTAGGCTATTAAAGCTCCTGAAGACAAGTCATGAAACATCTGTTCTCTTCAGACATTCAACATACAAAATGTGGAGATTGAGGCTGTGAAGCCTGCATATTTCAAAGCAGTCATATTGAACTATTATATTTCTTGTCTTCTGTACCCCCCAGCATTGTCAAGCATGGATCTTCAGGACCCAGATGCACTCTCATAAAGTTAATATTAATTAAAAGAACAACAGAGCCTCTGTTTTCTCATACATGTCAGGAACATATAATAGAAGTTTCCATACCATCCCCTATGCCCTTTTTCACAAACTAAAACCAAAGACATTAGCTCTGGGTGAAATATTAACATTTTAGATGGTAGTAGGGATGAGGCAACTTGAACAAAATATTATTAACCAAATTCTGTAAATTTTAGGATGAAGGAAATTATATATATATGGGAAGAGGTGGTTTCCAAATGCACACCTGTCATTGATGTGTCTGCTCGTGAAGGCTTGTACAAAACTCACATTTGATAAGCTAATGCGAGAGACTGACAAACTAAAGAAGAACAGAAAGGAAGAGGCAACAATTTCACTGCATTATTCATATGCTATTTACAAGGTAGAAAAGGAAGATGCAAAAATAGGAGTTGCCAGTAAGGCGGCAAAGCTACAAAGAATGCAAGGAACTCCTACAAGAAGAATCTGCTCTAGAAAATATGGGTGAAGGGCAATCAGATAATTCTAGATGGAGATGTAGTTTCAGAGAATTAGGGAAAAGAGAATCAGAAACAAGCAAAGGTAGCACATGCTATCTTATGTGAAAAGAGCAGGAACAGTTCTAAGAAATGCTGAGAAGCAACCAAAGTGGGAAGAAAAGCATAATGAAAGGTAAAGGACACAAAGAAGATTAATTCTTCTCCTCAGAGCACATATCACATGACCAACATCTAAATACTGTAAACGTATTATTAATTTTCTACAAGTTATCACCTCTGTTATCTCAAGATTGTTAAGGTGTTAATGGGACTTTAAGTATAGAAGAACACAACTTACCCAGGGCAGTGTTAGCAGAAAGCCTTTGCTCAAGCAGATTAATTTCAGTATTAGTACGTGACACCTGAGATCTATTCTCACTTTGAACCTGAGTCACTCTATAGCATAAACTACACCTCTGAACCCCACTGTGAGTTCAGGCAATAAAAGCAACTTGCTTATGAATGTTTTATGAAAGTAATTGCACCACCTTTTCAGTATTGTTACATAAATATGTCAGGTATGGCCTTTCAGAGCCGCATGCTAACCTAGGATGCACTAACTGAATCAGGATAGCCTACCTGACATAGTAAACAGCATTTGTGAAAGTCCATAAACGCAGAAAGGCTGTAATCAAACTAGTTCCTTTACAGACAATAGGAGAAAGAACTATATGTATTTCTTCTTCTGGATGACTGATCCCAATGGCGTCGTTTCCTGGTTTTGACTATTTCTGAGCTAATGACCCTAATTTCACAGTCTCACATAGATGTAGCTGACACCTTTCAGGCACTAAGATTGTATTTGTTTGGGCTCCTTAGTTACGTACTCGTTTACTTGGCCAAACTCAAAGCTGAGGATTAATTCTTATCTAATTTTGCATAAAGCTGTATTATCTCAGATTTCCTTCTGCTCAATCTACCTACTTATAACTACAGAGATCTTTTAAAATGTGATAGAACCTGCAGTAGCAAGGATGTCTACACCTGATTATGTTATATCAAAAAAGATTCTGTGGGTTTTAATACATTCTTCTGGATTTGCTTAGATCTAAATTGTGTACAATGTGTAATTTGTGCAACTTTACAGATCACAACAATTAAGGACAAGCTTTCATGTTAACACATATAGACAGGGAACTGCGCAGCACATCAAAGACAGGTTTCAATTAACCGAAAGGAATAAGTCTAGGTTTATGAAACTATTTAGACACCTATAATCAAGACATTTTTAGCAGAATCTGTGAATGTCTAACTCTGTTTAGTAATCTGTACAGGTCAGGAATTATGGGCCAGAACCCAGAAGAGTCTCACATGTTTGGATGCTAAATATTATGAAGCCCAAAAGTCAGGCACCAGCTGTGGACTCAGAAAACAGAGCCAAACCATACAATGTACACAAACAGAAGGAGCTACAGCCAGCCAATGTGAAACACTGCCAAGAGAGACACATCTGAAATTCTCTCCCTCTTCTGGACATAGCACCTCTCCAGGGAAGAAGCACAGTGTGGCCAAAATCCCTTCCTGTATGCAGGAATATATGTGCACAAGCACTGTCATCCAAGCCACAGATTCTGGCCACTCTTCCTGCAAGATAGAAAGTGGTTGCCTCCCACCATTTATAGAGTAGACTAATGGTCAGAGAACATGGCCTTTCTTCATCTTGACAGCTGCCAAACAAAATATAGTGTTTATTTATTTAACACATGTGGGTCAGTGTCCTCTTTCGAATGATATTGCCTACCAGCATATTTTTACCCAGACAAATTCGTGGTCCTGGTTGACCATACCAGTGACCAAGCACTAGCTGACACTGATGGAAATGTTACTGCTGCTTCAACTAAATTTGCTGGACATTGAACCAAGTGCAGCCATGCTAGAAACAGAGGCACTATTGTAAGCTGCATATCATGACCATGTTGTGTGGCAAAAAATGATGCCTACCCTCCATGCTGGCCCACCTCCACAGACAGGCCTGAAACAAACTAAGGCTGCAGATCAGAGAAGATATGAAAAAACTGCCAAATGACTCCACAGTTTTGGAAGCCTTGCTTGTGCTGGTGACCATATTGGATGGGTAGAATCTCAAGGCTGGAAAGCTGCAGCACTAAAATGGCAAGGCATGAGCTTCCTGTCCTAAACCTCACCGTCTTCTGCTGACGTTCCCTTCCTGAAGCATGGCAGAGGGTAAAGCACTGTGGGAAGACAGCCTTTCTCAGCCACATATTAGCAGTCATCAGCTGAGAGGTAGGTTAGCTTTAACTGCTAGAAAACACCACTGAAAGTAATCTAAAATAACTGTTTTCCTCACATTACAACTGGTTAAGGCTAAGAGAGCTGTTGTACCTCATTAGAGGGGCAATAGTTTTTACACTTCTCCTACTCAATCAGTCCTAAATGGCGGAACATATTACCAATTTAAATCTCTGTGGCAGTCTAAGCCTGAGACGCCCAAACTTGGACCTCAACAAACATGCCTTCAATTAAATAATTATTCAAGTCTGGTCTTGATTCCAAGAGAAACTGTTACTAAGACAAGTTTGAGGTCTGTTGATGATCCAGCATTTGGGTATGGAGGCTGTTAACATATGGACTTCATTTCACAGAGATAAACCTAGAGGTAACCTAAAACTAACTATAGATTGCAATCTAAGATGTTAAAATAACAAGGATGCTTTTTGCTTCAGATATTCTGTGGACTTTATCTTTAACTGAATTTTTAAAAAGAAGTGGTCAGCAAGTCCAAGTCACATGAGAAACTTGGCTGAGAAGTCCAAAGGCTGAAGTACAAATTCTTCCTTTGTGTTTCCTTTGACATACTTTGCCTTCTCCAGTTGACAGTGAAGCTCCACTGAAAATGTACTTTCTAGGCCATTTTTCCATTAATTTTTATTGCTATAGATTCCAAAGTGATAATTCAGAAACAACCTGATCATCTGAACAACTACTTCACTCCTGTCAGCCTGTTTTTAACACTAAGACACAGGTTTGCAAATCCTTTTACATTTAGCCTCATATTGTGTGTCTGCAACATTAGTAGGAGTGCAGGGAAATGTACAAGAGCAGACAGTTTACCTTATGGCAAATTCCAAGGCAATATTTAAAGTTCAAATGAAATTCCAGCATTCAAAGTAGGAGGCTTAAGTAAAAAAAAGACCTAGGTCTGTCAGTGAAAAGTTTAATTATGGACAAGATGACACATACATAGTAAAGCCCACAAAAGCAGCAACACCACTGTGAAAACACATTCCAATAAAATCTTACAAGATTACTTTAATAATAAACCATGCATTCCTGAGCAAGCCATCGCAAGATTAGCTACCACTTTGCTTTGCTGTAAGCAGCTTTTTCACACACTGTTATTGATGCCACTTTCAAAGCATTCATGTAAGTTGCTATCTTCTGAGGGTCTCTGCACTTTGGTGATTTTATTTCATGCTGCTACCCCATTTTCCACCAAGACTAGGATCCCAGTGATCCTAATGACCGACTGTGGTTTGGGCAGAGTCAACATCCAGAGGGGCGATAGAAAAACTCACTGAGGTGAAGGTTTCCAGCTGCAACTTCAAGATAATTTCAGACCTTCTGGAAAATTGTTTGAGTTCAGGAAATGCTGAGGCTGATACCATTCTGTACAACAAGCAGTTAACTGAAAACAAAATAACCTTGGGTAGACAGTCTGAACCTAAGATCAGACACAACAAATAAGAGAGAAATAGTCATCATCCTGGAAAACATATCACTGTCTCTCTTATGAAATCTTTCAATAGTCAGGCTTAAAGTCATAACAGTCATTGTCCATTCAAATCTTTTTTTGCTGTAGAGAAATAAAAATCTTTTTGCTTTTCCTAATGTGTAAAGCATGCCCTTTAAGTCCTACAGTGAGTATAGACAAGATAACTGAATTCCTGTGGGGCTTTCTCCCTGGATTCCTCTTACGTTCCGAAGGCAATCCTATTACATATGTTCAATGTAACAGTTCTGAATTAGCATTTAGCTCAACAATGCAGGACATCTGGGGAGCTGCTCTAAGTTGAATTACAAAATAGATAGTGCAGTCCTTCAAGGATTGAAGCATTTTTTTATTCTCCAAGAAAAGCATAATATTTTTTCAGTGAGTTATTAACCATTTATCAGTAAAAATTTTTTTATGTGACATTATTAGTGATGTCCCAAGTGCTGCTAGATAGCGAAGGACCTCTTGCCATTTCTATAGTAGACACAATTTCATTGCACCTCAAAAGAGCTCTCAAAATGCTCTCTATCAGCAAATGGAAAGCATTTTCAGCTCTTCCAAATAAAACAAATAGTATATTTGTAAGCGTTATACTCAAGGTATTTCAATACAACATGCTTGGGTTTTGTGCTGGGCAAAGGACTAATGGTAATCCTGCTTATGCCTTATAGAAGTTGCTTTGTTACTGCACCATGCTTAAACTAGGTACAATATCATCCTTCATGTTAGCTAGTTTGTGTAACTCCTCAAAAGCATGCTGAGCAAGGTATTATTCTTTAAAATACATACTACCCCAGGACCAAGAAGCTCCAGTCTTGCTGATAGGTGCCTAGCTCAAGGTGTTCAAAACAATGTGCAGCACAGTGCAAACTGTACAAACCCAACATTGTTAAACATGAATACAATAGTGTCTCAAGGAATTCAGACCTAATCCTGCAAATACTGACATGTGAGCAGCCAGCAATTTGTTAACTGTAGCAAATGCCTCCTTATTTATGTGGCATGCACTTCCTTCCGTGGACACTAGGCTAGTGTATAAAAATACATCCATTCCTCCTGTCCTTTTCTGTTAAAATTAGCACTTCTGAAATGAAAGCTTGACATAGGCAAGTGAGATGCAGCTATTAGATTTTAGTCAGCTCAGGCACAGAGCTGGCTTTGTACCACTTTTGCTACTCATTAAACAAGAGTACAACACCATACCAAGGAATGTATATTATTATTTGGTAGTTTTGGATACGGATGATGACCAAATGCATCCACCAGTTTTGAACCCTGACCTCCCAATGGTAAAAAGATTTTGTATTAAGTATTTCCCTCTTCCAAAACACTTATAAGTATGTATCAAATATATTAAAACTGCAAGAAAAGTGTTTCACTTTTTCCCTCTTTTTAAATTGGGTATTGCTGTAGAGGGCAAGATCACAGTTCTAAACAGAAATATTTGCACTGTTTTGAGAAAATAAATGTTAGGCTGAGTTTACAGCCTTGAGGAAAAAAAAATAAGTTTTGCTGCAAGGACAAAAATGTGATTTTTTTTATCAGAGGCTCTTTCATACAAGCTGGAAAACAGTTCTATTGCGCTGGGAAACAAAACATGATAGATGTTTGAACAAAGATGAGTGGGAAGTACAAAGGTCATGTGTGGATGTGACCCAGTGACTGAATTGCACTGACCCAATATTTTTGGTTCAGCTAGCTACAGATCTGGGGAGGGGGCTGGAGGTGTAGAGTGTATTTTGGGTTTGGTGATGGGTTTTGTGGGTTTCTGTTTTGCAGGTTTCTCTTTTGCAGGTTT
The DNA here is from genome assembly GCA_028858755.1 of Ara ararauna. Classification (NCBI taxonomy): domain Eukaryota; kingdom Metazoa; phylum Chordata; class Aves; order Psittaciformes; family Psittacidae; genus Ara; species Ara ararauna. The sequence goes on from CM054410.1 coordinate 95,003,386, forward strand.
CTCTTTTGCTGTTGGTTTGGAGTTCTGCTCATCATTACCTAAGCAGCATGAACTGAGATGCACTGATAGCTGTGTCCTGCAAACAGCGGGCTCCACCCTTCCCTCTGCCCCGGTGCCCACCCCACTCCCCTCCAGCATGTCCCCCGTGGGGCTCGGACCCCCGTTCCGGGACGGGGTGTATTTGCTGGGCCCCAGCTCCCTCCCATGCCCGCCGCAGGGGCCTGCGGGCGGCACGTAAGGGGTTAAGCCTGTGAGCACCAGCACGTTGAGGGGGAGTAGCCAAGACCAAGCAGCAAAAACATCATAGCGCATTCCTGAGTAGTCCTCAGCTGCCAGCATCTGATTAGAACCATATCTCTCGCTGTGAGTGGCTAACTAATCTGAAGACGAGGGTACAACTGAATATTTAACCGGGGCCCCTAGCTTAGCCAGGCTGCTGGCTGCAGTCGTCGGATCATGCACGGAGAGACACAGATCTAGCTTGTAAGTAGCTTGGCGAGCAGCGCTCGGCTGCTGCGAAACCCGAAGGGGAGGGGGGGGGGCAGAAGAAGCTGTCACCGGGAGAAGACCCTTTCCCCTAGCGCGAGAGTGGGTGCCTGCTGCGGGGGCCAGCAAAGAAGTCGCTCTGGGGAGGGAGTGCTCCAGCTGCTCCGGGGCTCTCCCAGCCCGCCTCGGCTGCTCTTGTCTCCCGCAGCCGCGGGGGAAAGGCGCCGGCGGGGCTGAACTTCCTTCCCCGGCGAGGTCGGCAGCAGCGCTTGGGGCGGCCCCGGCCCAGCACTGGGGTCTCAGGGTAGCTGGGTGGAGGGTTCGGCGTCGCCTGGTCCCGGCGGCGTGAGCGCGTCCCGGCTGCTGCGGGGGGAAGCTGCCCGCATCTCGCTCCGCGGCGCGGCAGGGCCGGCGCCCCGGGGAGCGTGGGCGCTGAGCAGAATAACCATGCGTTTTCGGTTTTGTGTGTGGAGAGAGGGAGATTAGGGGGAATAAATGAGTAGATAAACACTAAGGTTCGCATAAATAACATACAAAATAATGTCTGTAGCAGCAGAGGGAAGGAAAGGGTCGGGATGCTGTGCATTAGGTGTGGTGTGTTGTTTCGTGGGATTTTGATTGGCTTTTTTTTTTTCCTCTTTTTTGGGGGGATAGAGCATTCTTGCTGGGCACCCCTCTGTCTGCTGGTGAATCTCGGGGCGCTACTTCTGTCTATAGTAAATGAGTATAGTTAAAGGTGTCCGGGATTAGTCAGAATGAGTCTTCTGCTTTGTCAGAGAAACTGACTTCTCAGCTGGTGGGACTTGAAAGTGCGATGATCATCATATGATGACACTTAGATTGGGATAGTGCCTGTACTCCGAGCACTAAGATAAATGCAGGTGTTGCCAATACAGCTGGAGTCTCTGTAGGGAAACTTTTAACTCTCAGATAAACTGCGGCTGTTTACTTCAGCAGGATTAACTTGTTTTTTTTTATTTATTTTTCTTTTCTGGGAGGGAGGGTGCAGGAGGATTTTTTTTTTTAATCTTTGCTTGATGGTGGTGTTTTATAACCTTAATTTTTTTCTTTTTTTCTTTGAAGTCTTCTGCAACTTCCATAAACAAGGCTGCCCAAAATTAATCTGAGAGAATGTAGGCTTAAATTTCCCTATTGTGTTCTGTGGAATGGGCATAGGTATGCTTAGGGATGGGAGCACCTGTGTGGAACACCTGTGTAGATAGGCAAAATAGAGGTGCAGATTCAATCAGTGAGAAGTAATTATGAAGCTATATATTCTAGCTGGCTGTGAAGACTTACTAGGCACTGGTACATTCAAAAAATGTATATATTTCATAAAAATGTCCTTGTTTCTGGTAGCCTCCATTAGGACCTTCCAGGAGATGGGTGAGGTGGCTAATTAGGTGAATCAGAATCCAAAGCAAAGCTTCTCGGTGGAGAAGGGGGCTGTCTGAGGGAGTCATCCACTATGCCGGGTCAAACAATCACTGCAGTTGTATCCAACATAATGGTTCTTGATGCATAATTGGGTTTCCAACATTCCCTGACTGATCTGAGTATATGTCAAGTATAAGGCATAAATTTCTATTAGTAGTAACTCACTAGAGTTGCATTTGGAGGAGGAGATCAATCAAGCAGAAATGTTAAGGAGATGTAAGTGCTAAATATATGTCAAGTGGATGATGAGAACAGAGGCTTAACAAGCAAACCTCACAACTCCAGCTACAGGGTAAAGTGGAGTGAATGCCAGATTTTCCAAGTCTTACATGAAGAGATGGCTCTGCTGTGGGGAATCTAACAGGGTCTTGTGTTCTTTTCACTGTAGATAGGAGACTGGGAGAATGACAAGTACTACTCTGATAGTCCTGCAATTTATGATACTTCTCATCTCTTGTGTTCTTACTTCAAACAAAGCTATTGGCTGAGAGCCAGAGGTTGTACTCAGCACTACCAGTTGGAAACATGGACCAAATACCAAATATCTGGCATCAGTTTCCTTTTGTGAAGGTGGAGATGGTTATCCATTCTAACATGTACCTTCTGCTGCATTTCTAAGTATCTCTATACATCTGCAGTACACCATCTCTTTCTCATTGAGAAGAGTGTTACCTGTCAAGGTGCATAATCCTGTTATTGGACACTGCAAGCCAGTAGCTGCTACAGGTATATTTCTTAAGGCCTTTGCTTACCAGGACGGAAGAGTATCAATAGGAGAGAAAAAAATCTATAGGTCTGGCAATATTGCTCAATGACTACAGCACATGATGCACTTTTATTTAGTTCATATCTCAAGCTATACTTTTTATACTAACCATCCTGTTCAGATACTAGCCCTTGTCAGGAAAGGTGAATCAAGGACTGGTAAGCTTTACACTGCTAGAGAGTTGTATGACCTGCTGGGTTAAGCCAGTTCTTGGGAATGTTTGTGGACTTTATTCAGCAAGGCTATCGATATGTGAACACTACAGAAACATGAATTTTCTCAGGCAATGAAGCAATAAATTCCACATCTAGAGAAAGGCAGCTTGTTCTGGAAACAGGACTGATAATGCATATCCTGCCTGCTGCTAGATTCTGTGAAAAGAAATTATGAAAAGATAGCAGTCTGCAAGGGTCTTGAAGAGCAACCTAGATCGTGCTTGTACACTATGGGATTATTGGTAGAAAAAAGACTTGATCTTCTGGGGAGGAGAGGGAATTCTGAGAGGTCTTAATGAGCTGCTGTGAAACACAACCAGGAGCAAGCTGCTACTCCTGTACCTCGATGTAGACTCCACAGAAATACAGCTTGGGGGTTGTGTTAGAAGGTGTCTAACAAGCATAACTGACAAAACAAACTGTCTTTAGAAACCTGATTTTGAGGCCATATCTAGGTTCAAGGGTCTTAAGGTTATAAAGAAGTTGGATGAAGCATAGTGGCAGGCCTGGTCAATAAACAAGAGGTACCAGTTTCAACAGGAATAACTTGTTTATACAAGCTGGGCAGCTGAGTGCTGAACAAAGCATCTTCTCTCATCCAACTCCTGTTAGCCCTGGTTGGTGGGGGCATAGACCATTCATTCCAGTTTCCCTTCTGAAAGGATATTCCTTGCATATGCTATGGAGTATTTGATGATGAAATGTCTCAGCTGAAATTCCTTGTAGACCTTTATTCCCAACTATTTGTGGGATTAGCTTTTGTTTTAATTTTATTTTTCTAATAAAGCTTCATAGCAGGGGCATGTCACCTTGAATCTCAAAGCTTAGACATCATAGGGCCAGTTGAGGACAGACTGTTAGCATTGGAGCTGAATTTCCTGCTGCTCTGTCTGTTCATGTTGCATCCTTAAGCTATAAGATGAGGGGTGGAATACTTCATGAGGATTATCTCTTTAGCAGAGAAAGTAGGCCTGAGATAGTGTAATAGACCTTAACCTTGACAGTCAGGAGGCTTCATGACAACATCAACTAGGAACTAGCTCTTCCAGCAAAGTGTACTGTTAATGCTGATGTGTCACCCAACAGCAAATCTCCTCTTATGAGAGCTCTTATACATCTGTCATATGGCTAAAACACCTGTAGATGAGACTTTACTCCTACGACAAGTAGTACAAGTTTGGAACATTAAGCATGTGTTACTATTGTAACCTGTGCTTCTACCTTTCAGACATCTGTGCTCTCTCAGGACAGGGTTATTTGTGCTTTAAGGGAGGGCACAAAGCTTGCTGTATAAATAAGAACTATTTTTTGAGCAGCTTGAGGAGAAGAGCTGTCTACAAACAGCTGCTAGCCTGGCTAGTAGAAGGTAAACTCTAGAGCAGGATGAAGGGCTTGCTTCTGAGGGATGGGGCATCCTCATAATATGATACCAAGACCATGACAAAGATGGAAAATAGGGGAGATCCTGGCAAGGAGTACTTTAAAGTCTGAATTTAGGATTAATAATGTGAATTCTCTCCAAATATGTGTAACTACAACTTCCAATAGAAAAAACTTACTGACTTACTGCTGAATAATCATCTGTGGAATTTGAATAGCTGTTTAGCAGGGCAGTTACTGAAAGAGCTGCAGTGGAGCTCTAAAAATCCTGTTTAATTTTTTTTTTTTTTAAACTTCCGGTATAGAACTTTCTGCACCATGTTTTGAGATTTGTCTTGTTTAATTATTCATTGCTATTCTTGCTACATATACAAGTGAGAGCTGGGGCCCTTGGTAATGACTAATTTTGATGGCACAACTAACCCTTGTATTATGCAGTATGTTTCACAATACCTGGGGACTGACCTCATAAGATGCAAACAAAACTAATAACACATCATAATCATAACTTGCATCTGTTAGAAGAGACAGTATGGAGTGGTTCTTGTGATAATGACTGCTACAACAGCTTATGTAATGAGGCACAATAGCTGTGCACTAGATGGAGGGTTCTTCAGATGCTGCTGACATGAATGTTTAAGGACAGGTTTTTGGCTGCTTGTGGCATCATCAGACTGCACAAACAAACTGCAGTACTTGACACTGTGGCAATGACTACATGGGTTTAGGTTGGGTGAATACAGGAACAATATAGCAAAATTCTGTTACTCATAAAGATGTATTTGTGAACAGGTAGAGAGCCCTTACAGTTCAGCATAGGCTATACAGAACATATGCAATCTCTCAGTACAGCTTGCCCACACACAAACTGCAGAAGGGGATAATTCTGCCAGTAAAACCTAGCTGCTTTGATTAACAACTGCTTTGCTTCTAAGTTGTTTGGTATACCCAGTGACTATTGACGAGCAGTATTGACTGAAGATTGAGTGGTATGTACTTCAGGCACATGGCCTGATACCCTTTATCCTATGAGTAGGCAGGTGATACTTTCCTGATCAACAGCTAAAACAGACAACTGAACTCTGGCTCATTTATAACGAAAAAATACCTTGCATATAATCTAAGTTTATCAAGAATTTATATGCTTGATATATACAATATAGGATATATTTTATAAAGGATATATGTAATAAAGGATGATATTTTATTTGACTCCTCAGCATGAGTAACTCTGTTAAAAGTCAGAAGTCTGAAGAGCACATTCATGTTTCTTATTTTTTAGTGCATACCTAGTGCTTCGCAAGGCTACTTGGGACAGCATTGCAGCAGGAACTAGGCAGAAAATGTGATAGTTACGCACATAGGGATTTGTTAGATTTAAATGTTAAGTCAGTCATACAGGGGCTCGCACAAATGCGTATTTATGCTTCCAATGTGGGTAGAATGCTGCTGGTCGAGACATTCCATTATTGGTAAGTGTATCTGCCTTTTACAGCTTTGATTCTTGTTAGTCATTGCATTTACTGATTAACCTTCAGCCTGTTCCCTTCGCCTGCAAAACTGATTTGCCCAAGTGGATAGCTAGTTTACCACCCTTCTGAAAACAGCTGTTCTGTCAAGTACTTGATGACTGGAGGATCCATTCTAAGGATCCATTGTGCAGGTCCTGATACAACCTTCTAACCAGAAGAACTTGACTAACCCAAGAAGACATGGGGAAGGGAACAACCTGCCTTGGAAGCATGCTTAGCACTTGAACTATTGCTTCCGGTTACAACCTCATCCTAACAGAGTGTATTGCACCTGGCAGTAGAAGCTTCTCTTGTCCTTTCCTGGCCTTTCACACACTAATTTGAGGTTAATATTTACATGTAATAACTATTTAAGCTGAATCATGTACTTGCAGTATCGAGGGACAGAGAAGGAGCGCAGACTGTGAAAAGGACTAAGTATTAAGTGTGCTGAGCAGATGTTTAGTTTATGTGCCTTGCCTCAGACTTTTTCAGTGTCCTTAACCTCTTCCCAGACAAGCTTTTATCAACATTGAGGCAATTATCTTTGCCTGCTGAGGGGAAGAAGCCTGTTGTTGGGTGATGGTTATTGTTCAACCTTTAAATACCACAATGGACTACAGCAGTAATGAAGATTCTCAAGCCCCTATGCACAGGACAAAAATATGATCAGTAAGGGTAGCTACCATGTTGCCACCCCCTGCTCGAGTAAGGGATAATTGTGAAAACATCTCCTCAAGGGAAACTGAATGTTGCTCAACAAAACTATTTGGCATATATTTCAAGTCTTGCTAAGAAACAGGTATTTCAAGGATGACTTGTCACTATCAACAGCTTTCCTTGTAAGAAGTTCAGAGAAGGCACCAAAAGCACAGTATGCCCAAACCAGCTTTCCAAGAGTATATGTGTGGAGCTTCAGATGTGCTTAAATGGAGAGTTGCCCAACTTGAGAGGGTAGGTAACAGGCCTATGTGTTGAGGGCCTGGAACGGCCTTTCCCTGATAAGTGATCAGTATTCACTATTCACAGGATAGTCCTTGTAGGAGAGGAGGGAGACATTATAAATCGTCTCTTAGCAAGCCCTTTCTGGAGTAAATTGAAAAGTACATGAGCAAAATGTGTGTATCTACTGATACAGACAAGATTTTGGGATGCTTCTGCAGTCTAAGACTTCTGAAATAGTGTGTTTAGCGTAGTAGTTAAAATGAGGCATACAGTTGGGTAGTAAGTAATTAAGTTGTGGTGATAGCAACATACTTACCTATGTGGAGAAGATTCAAAAGCCATCACTAAGAGTATACTGATGTAGTTGCTGTGGAAATAATCTTGCTCTTCTCCATGCCAGTGTAACTGTAGACATGCGTGTCCTTGTGTCACTTGCACATGCATCTGTAACTCTGTCGTACTGTTGGCTGGCTCTTTTCAGATGAACTCAGAATTCAAGCACAATAGGACAGTTCTGGTCTCTTATTGCCTTACACCTGCAGTCTGAGTAAGGAAATATTAAGGGACTGAGTACTGTGAAAGGAAGCTTCCAAGCAAGAGCAAGAACTATGAACAGAAGATTTTTAACTTAATTTTAGTTACTCGCCAGTAGAGCACCCCAGCACTTTCCACAAAGGTAAGCCAGACTTAAGTGTGACAAAGACCTTGCATAACTTTACATTCTATGCTTTAGAAGCAAATTAGAAATTTAGTTATGGCTGAGACTCTTTTACCACAAGCAGACTCAATTAGTGCTAGCTCAAGCTACTTAATGTTGCTCCCCACTCCAATGAAATGTTAAGGTGAAGCCTAAGAAATTTTATGCTACTCTTCTGACTTAACTAAAATGTCAAGAAGTTATTTAAAATATGAACCTGTATTAAGGCAGGGTTTGTCTAACCTTGCATTCTTATTTTCAATAATTCTTTTGCTCCAGAGATGTGATCCTCAGACATTGAGTCCTCCGAAGGTATGACAGCTGTCATGTACTGGGAAGTCAGCAGGTGAAATGAGCTGTGCCAGACCTCAGTTAGTAGAGTATGTCCTGCAAACTGGCCAGAAAGCTCTTGCTAACATTCTCCATTGCATTACAAACACTGAGAATGACCTTGTCCACAGTAAAATGGGGTATTTGCAAGGGTTAAGCTAGTCTTGTGTGTATTCCTGCCCATCTTCCTCCACCTTGGGGTCTTGTGCTGTCTGCCTCTATACAAAAAAATGGCATGGCCTCCATAGGATGGCAGATGGCAGTAATGGGGGGATGACTTAAGTTTAAACATGGCAACTACCCATCTGATTTTCTAACATGTGACAGTTGCCAAAGTGAGGTCTTGCTTGTGCATACTCGCTCCTCCCTAGATTATTTCCTTGTTATTGCCTCTTAGCTTTACTTCAGAATGAGATACATACTGCGGGTGCATAACGCCAGAGCTAGGTATAGCTCTACCAACTAAAGTGGGGAAGCAGGATCATGGACAGGCAGGACTCAGTGCCGTGAAAGAATTATTTCTTCTTTCCAGCATGGAGCTGAGCAGAATGTCCTAAAGCTGTGATTCAGTTCCTACAGAGCATGTTGTAGCTCTGTTCTTCTCCAGGCCATTTCATTCTGTTCTCTGAACGGTAACCTTCCAGATGGGGGTGGGTGGTTAACTAATGATTCAATCTAACTTTGTCTTCCCTTGCTTGCTGTTTCTGAACAATTTGATAAATCTAGGGAGAGGGTCATTTTGTTTAAGTCCAGAGACTATCTCCACCCAAAACTGTATCATCAGGCAAACTAATCTAGCTTAGGGTAGAATTTGTTTGGCTTCATTTTATCTGCTTAATGTGTGGCTTTAAACGGGCACATTCCTTTTTAGCCATGGTGCAATTATCCTGTAAAAATTCCTGTTGGCTGTAATAATTTTCTCCCTGCTTCTGTGTCGGAATGGGCATACAGGATGACCTTCCAGTGGTAATGTTTCCTAATTAACCACGGCTTTCTATATCAACTCTTCCTCTAACATCTAGTGCTACTCAGAACCACTTGAAATTTTCCCAGCAACACTATGTTCCCTGGCTGTGGCCATGTAAAGCTGCCACATGAGCACTTTATCTCTGATTTACTTGGGCAATGCTAAATGTAATTGACAAAGCATCTGGGAAGTGGCTAGATCTGACTTTGCATATATTAACAGCTAGTTCCCTGAAGGCCTCCCTCCTGGCTAAATGGAAATGGAGGTTTTCAGGGTGAAATTCTGTCTTGGAGACCTAGCAATTTTTGTTCTTCCTATGTTAAGATTCAGTTAAGTGTTGACATCCATTGCTCTTAAGACCAAGCAGGATGAGTCAGTCTGTAGCTCTTGACTTAGTAATGAATTAAGGGAAAGAGGGGAAGACAGGAGGGGGAGCACAACCCTGAAAGTAACTTCTGAGTAATGGATAAAGCATTAGCTGTAACTAAGGCAAATGAAGAATATGCTATTGGGAAATACAAGATTCTAATGCTAGAGGATATGCAATGCTTCAGCACTTGTATGTGTGTACACAGTGTGTCTCAGTGTGCTGAGTAAAAGGGGTGGTTTGGTCTCTGGCTGCTGGCTGGGATATAGGGGAAATTACTAGTAGAGGGTAGCCCAGCTAATTAATAATCTGAACAATATCTTGGCTTCATTTGTCACCCTAAAATTAAAGGGACTAACTGAAGCTGCTGCAATACCCCAAGCAGAAGATTCATAGAATTGTTTCTGTAGCAAGTGCGAATGTCCAGTTCTTTATGGCTGAGTATAGGTCTTCAGAACTCCATACAGACAACATGAGTCCTTCTGTTTGGTAAATGTGAATAAATGCTTCAGCTGTGTAGGAACAAAACACAGTAACTGCAGGGTTTTTTTATTTATTTTTTTTTTTAATGATATTGTATCTCTGAGGCAAAAAGGTCTCCTGGCTATAACTAGTTGACTAGTTGTCATACTCGTCCATAGTATCTGTTTACTTTCAGGGGTTTCCTTAAAAAAAAATAAAAATCTAAGGTTATTTTATTTGTGTTAAGACAGTGATGTAGGGTTTTGGTTTCAGGTTTTGTTCTGGGGCTTTGTTTTGTTGGTTGAATTTGGATTTTGGTTTTGTTGCTGTTTTTTTTTTTTTTCCTGGAACAGTCTGTCTACAGCCCCAGACTGCGCTGGGGTGGTATAGCCTCAAACTTCCATTAGTTATAGAAACATGAATAAGATGTAGTGGCTGCTTTTGGATGTTCTGGTGTCATCTTTAGGGGTATTTGAAACAGAACCTAGCAAGTGTTTCTTGCATTCTCTCCTATCCTACTACAGAGATGCAGCTGACATTGCTGAAGGAGAATAGAGAAAATATCTGAGGTTCTATAAATAGCTTTAAAGGGTAAAAAGCTTAAAGTTGACAAATTAAAACTGTGTGATGCAAGTACAGCCTGTGGATGTAGGTCAGTGTGATCTACTGATTAAGTATTACTGAGGTGAGGGTTCATCACCTACTGGACATAACTTCATGTTCTCTGTAGCCTGTAGATATTGAGTTGGACTTCCTGTATGATCACTACTGAAGCTTCCAGGCATTAGCAGGCTCTGGTGTTCAGCAGAACAAAGCTGGACTAACAAGCTCAATATTTTCTTTCTCAAGGTAAAATATTATGTCTGCTTACTAATTGTTTTTTTTATAGATTTTTTTTTTTAAGCTACAGCAAGCATACCTGACCACCCTCTCATCATGTCTACTGAAGCTGAAACTACAACTACCAATAACCAGCCTGAACAACAGACCCCACCAAAAGCACAACCCTCAAAAAAGGAAAAAAAGAAAGGTAAGAAATTCTTACCTCTTGAACACCTCTTCCAGTCAGTATGCTTAATCTTTCATTTGCTTAAAGCTACGATCACTCTCACAGCATAGCTAAATAACTTGGAAGTTTCAAGCTGACTGGTAAAGTTAGTAAATAATCTAGTAAAAGTAATCTAACTGAAAGGTAGGATTTATCTTGAAAGGTGGTATTTTTTTTTTGTTTTGTTTTCCCATCTGTAAGTTCTAAAGTTCTCAGTTCCACTTGTTAAATGACTCATTTCCTGAGCCTGAGAAGTCACTAAAAGCCCAGAGAAGTGAAAGCCTCCTAGGGAGGTGACCAGACCCAAGACCATCCAGGTAGCTGTCAGCCTCCTTCCAGAGAGGGAGTGATACGTTAGATACAGACACAGACTCCTGTCCTGAGGAGCTAGAGAACTCATTTCATGGGAGTTATTGTAGATCTAGATGAAATATTTTCATGTAAATATAATTACCTCATAGAGAAATACATGCTGAGGTACACAAAGTATGTTGAGCATGCAGAGAAGAAAAACAAGCAGTTCTGAGAAATAATGGCAACAGCTGAAATAGTAAATTAGCTTAAATCCAAATTTATAATAGGGGTGGGGGTACCAGGATTTGTTGTAGGAATAATGGTGCTGATAGAAAGTTCTAGCACAGGAATTAGGAGATTCTTGCATGCCAAGAAGAGATCTGACTAGCACAGAACTAGGTGCAAACATCTGAAAGGCATATTGAGCATCATGTATAGTCATGGGAAGTGTTATTTCTGCTTGGTGTGTTTTCCTTAGCACTTGTATCTATTTGGCTGCTGCCTATAAATGTTTCAGTCTTTTAAGTGACAAACAATTGTTCTGAAGTCCCCAAATATTAAGCACTAGGCTCCACACTGTGAATTGTGGCCAGTTTCTACAAGAGTACAGTGACCTTAAAGGAGTACATATCTTGCCGTGCACATGGTACTGGAAGGATTAAGGGTGGTTAGTCACCTGTACTCAAAGGACAGTTTTAATATGTACTTATATAATGTTTTCTTTTTGTTTAAGAACTCAAAGCCCAACATAAGCTTTTCTTTTTTTGATTAAAAAAAAAAAAAAAAAAAAAAACCAAAAAAACAAACCCACAAAACAAACAAACAAAAACCAATAAACTTTTCTCTGTCTCCAGGGTCAGAAAAGACAGATGAATCTCTCTTGACTAGATTCAAAGGTGATGGTGTAAGATACAAAGCTAAACTGATTGGCATTGATGATGTCCCAGAGGCAAGAGGAGACAAAATGAGTCAGGATTCAATGATGAAGCTGAAGGTAAGCTCTTGAGCTGGCATGTCAGGAGCACCTTCTGGGTAACCTTCAGAAAGCAGATCAGATGATTACTTTGGAACAAGCTCAATGCAGCTTAATGGTAACACCGTAAAATAACAGCACATCCTAGATGCATGTTACTTCTAAGGCTATAATCCCTTACTCAAAGGACAGTGTCTCCCTGATAGCTTGGGAATGCTCCTTTGGTTCTCTTGTAAGCATCCAGTATGGAGGCTAATAGTATGAACTGTATCACAGTGAGCTTGGGTTTTGAATGGGGAGGGAGGAACTGTGCAATTTAACACTGACCTCAAAGTACAAATTGGCATCCTATGGCAATAGTGACACCAAGAGATACAAATAAGCTAAAGAATAAAAGAGACTGCAGCAACAAATAATTACTTCAGAAGTTCATAACACTCACATAGCTTCAAATCAGGCTGAGAAAGCTCATAAAGGTGCTGCTACTGCAGCAGTTTAGTGAACTAAGATGAGTTTTAAAACTCTAAAACATTTACAGGGGAACCACAACCTAGTTCTGAGGTATTGCCTCGAACCTAGTCAGGCATATGTTGCAAGAGGAACTCTGCTTGAATTGTACAGTTGCATAAGTGTAACTAGATTAGCACTAATATGATCACAGCCTTGGGCTCCAGGGGAATGTAAGGGAACAGCTTTAAATTCAAGCTAACATAAATCTCATCAATTCTTTGATATTCATCCTTTCTAGGGAATGGCAGCAGCAGCCCGTTCCCAGGGTCAACACAAACAGAAGATCTGGGTGAACATCTCCCTCTCTGGCATCAAAATAATAGATGAGAAAACTGGGGTAAGATTATTTACTCTCTTAATGTGATTCTTAAAGCACATGAGGCGCTTGGAAGTTAGACTGTCTGAACTAGATTCCTTATGGTATCATGTCCACCTTTCCACATGTGAAAAGTGGCTTGTGAAATGGCCGGTAATGCCTCCTGCCAGAAAGATAACTACATCTTATTGTAGTTAGTCAAAGTCTGATAAATGAGTCTTGAACTGAAGTCTTATAATTGTCTTAATCATTTTAATTACAGAGAAAATCAGCTATTATGTCCCTAGTAATTTAAACCATTCCCCCCCCCCCCCCCCCCCCCCCCCCCCCATCCTAGGTCATAGAGCATGAACATCCAGTAAACAAAATCTCCTTTATTGCTCGGGATGTGACAGACAATCGTGCCTTTGGCTATATATGTGGAGGAGAAGGCCAACACCAGTTTTTTGCTATAAAAACAGCTCAACAGGTATGGATCAGACACCCTTTTCTACTTGCTATAAGTGATGCTATTGTGTAAACACTTAATGTGTGATAAGTGTAGGACCTTGCTGGTGGCCCTGCAAGGTACAGGGGAATATCAACACAGAAGAAGCAACTCTTCTCCTGGAGGAGGGCAGTAGGAATTGACTGTATTACCAATGACTCCTGTCTTCTTCAGCTTTTCTGTAGTTGAGAAGAAAAAAACTCAAGTAGCCTTGCTTACTGTAATTAACCTTGCTTAATTTATCCATGCAATCATTAGTGAGGTGAACGAGAGCCATTATCATAGGCTTTCCTGCAGTGTCCTGTTATTCTTGATGAGAATGCTATTTCTTGAGTCAAATAGCTAAAGATTCACTCAGAATTAACAGGAAGTATATTAGAACTCCACTAGTCTAGTTCACATGCTGCTTTATCTTGCACAGCAGTGAAAACAGACTTACTCAACTGCAATACTGTTTCTGGGACCAGTGAATGGTAGGTCTGGTCTTCCTGGACTTGCTTCTGGGAGGCATTCTGATCCTTCTATGATAAGTTCCTCCCCATGCAGAGATCTTATATGCAGGGTTTGTCTCTCTGAAGAGAATCTGTACATAAAGCAGTATTGGAAACTAGCTGCTTGGAATAACTGCTGGATAATACACAGCTTCCTTAATGACCTGAACCCAATTTAGATATCTATAATTTATTAGCTTGCTTTATGATGTCTTTATAATAGTCACTATAAATGACTTGATGAGCCACATCTTCAAAGCTAGTAATGTCTCCACAGACATCCCTGCCTGTCCTCCCGGAGAACCTGTTGGCAGCTTCAGACCCTTTACAGGCAGAACTGAGGCCTCCTTGTTGGAGCATGTAGCATTTTCTCTGAAGCCTGTTTTTATTAGTTTGAGTCCTGTGTTATACTGCCTTCACTGGAATTGTAGATGAAATACAAAAGCTTTCTGTGTTCTCTGGAGTTGAGTCTGTTCTCAGAGCTTTTCACCATGGGGTGCTACTTGTCAGCCTACAAGCTTAACCAAGCTGTAGATGCTCTTGACTTGCTGCTAGCTGTTTTTAACACAAACTTGTCTAGCTGAGAAGTGAAGGCTTCTGCAGCTCTAGACTTCTGCAGTTTTACTGTTTGTCAAAGTTGGTAACTGTTGAAATGGCTTTCCCAGCAGTTGCACGCCTAAAGCCCTCAATTAGGAAAGGATGATGCTCAGACATAAACAGTGAGATCTGTTCACCAGATTCTCTGCTTCAGCCAATGGTAGTGGTTGAAAAGGTGGACTTGTCCTGCTCTAGGCATTGACACAGTTGCTATATTCCTCAAGCAAATGTTAAAAATCAATACATCTGAACCTGCCACTACCTCAGTAATGACTCAAAACATTCTTGTTAGTGCTTGTGCAGGGAATGCAGTGCCTTTCTAATTAACGATAAATTGTAATCTAACTTGCACCAAATGGTCATTGTGATACAAATACCACTTAAAGCTGATATCTGCTGTATGCATTTGAGGTGATGATAATCTTACCTTATACTTGTTTTCCTTATTTACTATTTGCATCCTGTTAAAAATTATGTAGTATTAGCTATAGAAGCTTTCCCCAGGTTCAGTGCTGGACGTGGTGAAATCAGATGGATGCAAAATGCTTTTCTTCATGAGATTACCAAAAGGCTTGGATAAACCTTGCACTTTTGAGGAAATAAGATTAGAAATTGCCACACACTTGTGAAATCTTGTGCTGTAACTTTTTAGCAAAAACATGGCGTAGCACAAATACATACAGCAACTTTCCCTGTGGAGTTAACAGCAGTTTAAAGCTGGTTGTGATCTATTACCCTAGGATTCTGCATAAGCTCTCTTGTATGTAGACTAGAAAATCCTTTAAACTCTTGCTTTTCCTGTTATCTCACCATTTAGGAAAGTTCAGACTTCTGCACAGCTTGTTTAGAAGTCCAGGGAGAAGTAGTACATGGACTAAAAACTACATTCTTTTTCAGGCTGAGCCTCTAGTTGTTGATCTTAAGGACCTCTTCCAACTAATATATAATATGAAGAAGAAACAAGAGGAAGACAAGAAAAAGGCAAGTAAAATTATAAAAACTACATTAGTCTCCATAGAAATAAAGCTTGCTTCAGCTTTGCCTTGGCTTGACTATCGGGCTCTTATTAGACATGACTCTGAGGCCTTTCTAAATCTAGGGTCACTTGAAGCTATTGTTTATTAACTGTATCACCAGTTTAATTACCTCTTAGATCTGGTAAGCTCTCCAAAGTGAAAGGCTTTGGGTATTCTACATGATGTCTGGGAACTAAAAGCCCTCTTTTTGTCTTTAGAGTGAAGAAGCAGATAAGACTGAGGTAAGTCACTCCAACTTAGCCTCACTTGTTAAGGTATGCTGCTGCAACACATCTAGCTTTTGACTTTCCTTTACACTGCCAGCAATATGGAGGCAATGTGAGGTGCCCATTTACATTTAAATGGGAGTAAAAGGGATCTACAGAACTGAGCAGTGGCATCCCTTATACTTCCTCTTCCCATCACTTGCTCTTTGAAGCTTGCAAGTCCCTTGCATAAGGCAAATTTTGATAACCCAATTGTTGCTGACACAGTTATCCGTCTGTTACAGAGTGGTGGCGAAGCACCACCTGCTGATCAAGCTGACAAAATGAAACTGGTAGGTTAAATTTTAGAACTTCATGCTGATACCACTAAGGAGTTCATAATGGACTGTCTCCATATTGTGTGGGAGTTGCAGGATTTATAGATGAGTTTACAGTAGATCTGCATGATGTTTGACTCTTGCTGTTGCAAGAACTATAACAGATACCAATTCTTTCAATGTTTCTGACTTCAAGGGGGTTGACCAGATGGACTTATTTGGGGATATGTCAACACCTCCTGATATGAGCAGTCCCACAGTAAGTAGAATCTAGCTTGGCTTTCTTGGCTTATGCTTTGAGAGCAAACTTAGCCCAAGTAATAAGATCTGGTTTTATTTTATTAATCCTGGTTTCTGATTTGACTGAGACATCTGTCTAGTTATTGGTGTACTAGTGTCTTAGGGATATAATAGTACCTACTTACTGAATAGAGTAAGTCATGTCATTTTTGTCCAGCAGAGTTCACTTGAGACTTCATGACAGAGATAATACTGCATTGCTAGTCATAGAATAATAGAATGGATTGGATTTGGGCTGGAAACCAAAACATCATCCATTTCCAACCCTCCTGCCAGAGACAGGGACACATTCCAATAGACCAAGTTGCTCCAAGCTCTATCCAGCCTGGCCTTGGAGCACTGCCAGGGATGGGGCAGCCACAGTTTCTCTGGGCAACCTGTGCCAGTGCCTCACTACCCTCACAATAGAGAACTTATTCCTAATATCTAGTTTACATCTACTCTCATTTTAAACCGTTGCTCCTCATCCTATCACTACACTCAGAGGTAAAGATATCCTCCTCATCTTTATGGGCAAGTAAACCCTTAAGTAAGTCACTTGGAGCCATTCTAAATCAGTAGCCGTAGTTCAAGATGTGTCTTAACGCCACAGAAATGTGCATAAATCTTGTTGTAGCTCAGTATGACCCCTGGAATCTTACCAGTTTATTCTGACCCTGTAAGGCACTATCAGGTGTGATATAATTGGTGCTGTTAAGCCAGATAGTGGCAGAGTCTTTACCCTTCTATTGCCTGCTTGATGGAGAGACGGCATGTTAATACCTTCCATAGCTCTCCAATCTTACTCTGAAGCTGAGATTGCAACTTGGAATCACATTAAGGCAGTGTGATTTCACAGCTTGTCAAAACAAAGGACTAGAACTCAAACAAGAGTTCTTGAATCCAGTGAAAGCTTAGGTGTAATTAATGCTTGATGGCTAGTCTGTAGTCCATAGAACAAGCATTTGACACTTAACTAAGTGATTTTTAAAACAGGTAGTTTCAGAACCTCCATGTTAAAAGCAAGTAGCTGCGACTTGATGACAGACAGCAGAGCTTGCCTTAATGACTTACAAGACGAACCATTAAGGCAACTTCTCTGTTACACTGAATACTTAGTATAACGCGTTGGATACATTGGTTCTCTCTTTTTGCAGCTATTTTCCTTGAATTTGTGTACCATGCAGCAAGTCCTACATAAAACTAACTCTGTTTTTCTTTCTGGACAAATAGGAAGCTAAAGAGATTCTTTTAGTGGATCTAAATTCTGAAATTGAAGCCAAACAGACTTTTACAAAAGAGGATCTCTTCTTGAATGGCAACACAACCTCTCTTCCACCACCAAAGCCACAGCCACCCTTCTTGCCTGAGAGTTCTTTCTCTACCAATCTCAGCTTTTTTCCTACACCTAATCCAGACCCTTTCAGTGATGATCCTTTTGCACAGCCAGACCAATCTGCACCACCTTCATTTGATTATCTAAAATCTGATCAGAAGAAGGAAAGTCTGAATACCTTGACACTGGTGTGTAATGACCCTTCAGGTGGTGATATTGACTTCTTTGGGAAAGAGTTTGACCAGATTTCTAATAGAACTAGCAAACAAGAAACCCTAACATACCAGTGGCCACCTGAGAGTAAGTCACCTGCGGCAAAAACTCCAGATGGGGTACCAGAGAGTGAACAGAATGGTGCTCTTAAAATCCTGTCAAACCTGTTTGTGGAAGGCCCTTCCAAAGGAGTATCTCTGCAGAATGGAGTAAAGCTGGATTCTGAAATAAATATGCAATTCATGTCACATGAGCCCATAACAATTAGCCCACCACCACAAAACACCAAGCCGGGAAGAGGAAGGAGGTCTGTCAAGGTGAACAATGTTCAAGTAATTAATAGTGATATGCATGCTGTTACTTAGAAGCTGGGTGAAGGAATCTTTTCTTTCCTTGTACTCTGTAATTGGCTAAACAGCTTCACAGCACATCTACTTCCTTTCTACCTGTTGTGCTTACTCTAACATCTCTGCAGCAGTGGTACATTCTAACACTCATGAATATTTCATAGTAGCTATGATCACTAAATTATATACTCTCTTCCTTAATGCTGCCGTTCTTCTGTAAAGGTCTGCAAAGGTAAGTATGCTGCTATACACATTGATACTTGATACAAATGCTGAACCTGTTAAGATAACTGTATGCCCATCAACCTGGGTATCATAACAATGAGGTATGAATATTAGCTTACAGACATCTGTATAGTTTCTCAGCACCTGCCTGCTGAAGGCAATTTCAGCAACTTGCATGATAAGACAGAGTGTGGCTTTTGGTCAGCTGCGTTTGTCTTGCACTCAAATGATGCAAAACTCTGCTGCGAGCCTTGCCACAACTGCAGGGGTCACTGTAGGCTGAGCAGGAATATTTAGAGGGGTGGGGATAAGAAGAAAGCTCATTATGATAACAAATAATTCAGTCCCTTTAAATCTTATTCTGCTGTTGACTTTTAACTACTATAATGCCATGCATCTTAGTAGGTGTGAACAAAGTGGTGTACTTTGAAACTCTTACACTTGGTCTCTAAAGGATACACCAAAGTCTCCATCTCTGCTCTAGCTGTTAAAGAAACTTGTAGCTCTGGACTGGTGGGTCTTGATCATCTAACATGTGTTCTGCCATGCCCTCTTACTAAGCTTCTTCTTTTTTTTTTTTTTTTTTTCTCCGTTCTAGAATGCATCAGATGACTTATTTAGCTCAGACTTCTTTATGCCAACTAAAGAGAGCCTTAGTTTGACCTCAGTGACACAAACAGGACCCGTGCCACTGGACCTCTTCAAAATAAATCATACCACAGCACCTCAACTGGCTGGTCTAGGTTAGTTCACAAGTGAAGGTCTTGTTACCATCCAAGGTATTTGAAGGGGGCCTATAGGGATGCTGGGGAGGGACTCTTCATGAGGGACTGTAGTGAGAGGACAAGGGGTAATGGGTTCAAACTTAAACAGGGGAAGTTCAGACTGGCTATGAGGAAGAAATTCTTTACTGTAAGGGTAGTGAGGCACTGGAATGGGTGCCCAGGGAAGTTGCGAATGCTCCATCACTGGCGGTGTTCAAGGCTGGATTGGACAGAGCATTGGGTGGCATGGTTTAGTGTGAGGTGTCCCTGCCCATGGCAGGGGGGTTGGAACTAGATGATCTTCAGGTCCTTTCCAAGCCTAACTATTCTGTGATTCTATGGTATCTGCTAACACCAAAAGAGGGGTTCTAGTTTTTCTTCATACGTAGTGTGATGCCCTTTAATCCATGTGCTGTCTGTCTTAACTAGTAAGTTCTGCAAATTGAGGCATAAACTCTGCATCTTTAACTACAACAACATTTTTTTGCTTAACTTTAATAGATTTCTACATCAGGTACACAAGGTTCAAGTGTGCCAGGCACAGCTCAAGATGCAAGGGTAACAATGCTGCAGAGTTTTAGTAATCGTTTGCACAGAAGTAACTATTTGGCAAAGGCATGTCACTTCTGTGCTGGCACTATATAATAAAAGTTCCTTCTTTTATTATATCAATCTGAATTCTGTTCTTCTGTGGCTGAAATGGAGCAAAGTAAAAAATGTTAACCTCCTGCTCTCCTGCCCAAATGACTTGATTTTTAAGTGTAAATCAACACATTTTTGCAAACAGTACATGAAAAATGCTTTGCTGGGTACCCTCAGTGGAATTGATATCCTCCTTCTTGAGGTTTTCTGATCACTGAAGTGCTGTATAACAACAATCTCACCCTCCCTCCAGGTGGCATGGCAATAACTTCACCATGGAGTGCACAGACAACTGCCTTCACCCAGGCTGCCTCAGTCTTTCCTGGGTCTATGATGCCTGCTCAGTCTACAGGATTTACTCAGCCGTTTACCTTTGGTACTCAAACAGTGCCAAGCTGGAGCCAGCCTGCACCTTTTGCTCCAGCAGCATCTCAGCCCTCTGGTCTCTGGACACAGCCAGCACAAATGCCATCTAATGCATGGGTGAAGCAATCTAGTGCTGTAAATCCCTTCCAGAGTAGTGTGTTCCCATCTTCAACGCTACCTGCTCAGATCCAGTCTGTACTGCCCTCCATGCCAACAACAACCACCAGCCCACCTCAGCCACCACCTAGAACTGCTCCTCAGAAGGAGCTTTCCAAGAAAGAAAGTGATGCTTTTATTGCTCTGGATCCTCTTGGTGATAAGGAGATGAAGGATGTGAAGGAAATGTTCAAAGACTTCCAGCTGACAAAGCCACCTGCAGTACCAGCCAGAAGAGGGGAGCAGCAAAACCTTCCAGGTGCTTCTGGAGCTTTCAGCAATTCTTTCAGTAGTGAAGTAGGCGTTCAAGATAGCACAGATCATGATGACATGGAAGCTTGCAAGCTCTCTGCCAAAATGACTGGTGAAATATTTTTCTTTTTTTTTTTTTTTTTCCCCTGTAGAGCTGCTCAGGGATGGGGATGACTGATCACTGGTCTTTTTTTTTGATAGAACTAAAAATTTGATTCAGTGATTACTGAAACCAGGTTGAAGGGCTGTCTCCCTTCATAATGTTGCAGAATTGATCAATGTCAGTGGCCAAACACTGACACCTAGTGCCTAAACTATTTCGATAGAACAAGGAAAATTAGGTCCGTACAATGTTAGAAAACCAATGTCCCAGCTAGCTTTAAGTGTCATTAGGGACAAGCAGGAGATAGAATTGTGAGATCATTCAAAGCAACTTCTATGTGGACTTTTTCATGTACTATTCTATGAGCTCTGGTGCTGCTCAGACAGAGCTGAGGACTTGTTAAAGCTTTTAAGTGATTAAGCAGTATGTCTCTTTTCCTTAGAACCGCCGAAGCCTGTTCCCCAACAAAGTGCACTGCCTGCTGATGTCCTGTTTGAAAGTCAAGCTAAAACAGACCTTTTCAGTACCTCATCTGTAAGTAGTAACAAAAAAACAAGCGAACAAAAAAACTAACCCAAAACCAACCCAACCAGTCTTTCTCCCCTTAAGAGGGGTGTCAGTGTTTGACCACTGGCTTACTTCTGACTTTAGAGGCTGTGGAACAAAATTTCTTGCATGTATGAGGCTAATAATTAATCTAACATAGGGCACTTGTGCAATTAGCAACAAAGCATGATTCCATTTGGCTTGGGTCCATAACCAGTTCCACACACTGCAAGTGCTAGCAGGAATTTCTTCAGTTTTGGGAGCTTCTACAAAAGACTGTAAAATCAGGTAGCTGCAGGAGCCTTCCACTTCGATTATACTTACCTTTCTGTGAAATAGATCAAGCAGTGCACACTGTGCAGCTCCCTTGCTGAGCAGATGGGAGGCTTCCATGCTCATTACCCCCGGGGAGAAGAAGAGTTTTAACCACATCACTTCCTTTGGGACACAGCACTTTAAGCCCTTGGTGAAAACTGTGGATCTGTTCCTGAATGCTGTCTTAAGACATTTAGCATCTGGTTAAAATAAATCTCATCATAACTACACTGGCTCAGCTCCAAATAAGTGTTCAGGCACCACATGTGGCTTTTCTGGAAGACGCCTTGATTTAGACTAGGATAACTGCTAACATGGCTTTTAGAGCCCTTTTCTCTTGGTAGCACAGTACAGTGAATGTATACTCAACAGGGACTCTGCAGTATTCTATTCAGAAGGTGTTTGGAACAGGAACCAGCTGATACAGCCATGCAGAGTAAACTTGGTGAAAACTTGAAACCCACTAACAGTTCATGATCTCTTTTTCCCCAGAGAGAATCTCAGAAACCACTTTCTGATTCTTTTGGTGATTCTTTTGGCAACCCATTTGTATAGATTAGGTAAGTCTTTCACTAATAAGACAACCTACTTCATTCTCTGAAATTGATTCATAAAACCTTTGGTAAAGAGCTGGCTAAAATCTACTCTAGCTTAACTCTAGTGCTTCTCTGAAGTATGGCCAACAGTCTATCAGAACACCTGCTAGAAACCCTCTACTCAGACTTGTACATAACTGCATCCCAGCTAAGCCTAGCCAGCTTCACTTTCTTAGAAATAAAGATTTATTCTTCCACAGTCTTAGGTTTCAAGGCCGCAACAGAACTGAACTTTTTCCTTGAGGAAAGTTAATGAGTAATTCTGTACTGTAAAACTCAGAGGGGCTGACTTAATTCCTTCAGATATCTCTCTAGGCGAGTGTTAGAACACAGTACCCCATATAAATTTCTGAAGCTTAATCCCCTGAATAATTGCAGGTTTGTACTCTGGGTGAATTGGAGAAAAAACAGAGTAAGGGCTCTTGTGAGGCTTTGGTTAATAGAAACTAATGTAACTCTAACTTTTGTACCATTGATTTAAGAACATGCACGGTCAAACTAGCAATTCTATTTCTCTGCCACACTTCTGTTAGAAGCCAGACAGTGTATGAGGGGAAGACTTAGAAGACAAGTGTTGCTATTTATTGCTTTAGTTTTATTCTCTGTGGCTCTAAGCAAGTTTAAACAATAAAACTGTAACTTATAGCTATCCTAACCCTGAGTCCTTTTCATCACACTAGGTATAACTGGAAAAGGACAAATGGAGTAACTGGATCTCTGCTCAACATGATTTTTCTACGTTTCACTTTGCTGTCTGCCACTCTTGCTGCTGTTCCATGATGTCTGTAATCTAAATACTTCCAGGTGGATTAAAGCACAAACTCTCAAAGAACATGCTGTGAAGATGATAATTCAGGGCAAAGCAAATGGAGAGTTGGACTCGAGTTTGACTTGGAGACCCAAATTCAAATTGGTGGATGTTAATTTTACTTTAGTTCTTTGCAGTCTTCCACAGAAGAGCTTAGGAACGCTAGGTCTTGTAAGCATGGTCACTGCAATTCTTCTTTCTGTAGCACTTACTGTCCTAAAATACAGGAACTGAATGCACCTGAGGAAGAAGTGAAGAAGGGAATTGAATTAGTAGCTAAAGTTCCACAACTTAATCTAGGTCACTTGCCTGTTAACACAGCAGCACCCAGTTAAGTGGATACTACTGAGCTCTAACCGGTGACTGGTCTTACGACTTTGTCTCTGAGCCAAAGATGTAAACTGTATGGAAAGGAAAAATAATAAATCTAATATTTGTCTATTTAAAGGTAAAATTATCATTCTACCATGAATGTTTAATAAAGGGACTAACTATGGAGTCTGTAACAGAACTGTGGGAGTCCTGAGTATTAGAGGTCTACACTGTAGGGTCAGATAAGCTGAAACACTTCTTGCAGAACTTTGAAGTTGTCACAGATACTAACTGTTCTCTTGGTGCTAATATGGGGATCTTTTTTTCAGAGAGGGAAATCCACTAGGATTACTTATGTATGAATGTGGCTTGGCAGACAAATGGAACAAGCAGATAGGCTTTTTGCATATATCTCAGTGGATGTCCCTGATGTTGCTCAGTTTCAGTTGTCACATGGTGCAGTGTGACGTGTTTCCAGTGTGTTAGAAAGCAAGATGACAATCATGGCTTCATACCAGGCCTAGATTCCTTGTGAACAGATTTACCACCTCTGTGTCATTAATGTGTGGTAGTCTTCCATTTCTTGAAAACTGCCTTTTCTAAGGAATCTCTTTACTAACAGATCTCTAGATCAGTTGGCTATAACTGACTATAACAGCCACGTTCTTGGCCAGTGGGGATTGCTGGTGTGTCGGAGGTTTTTCTGATAATACCAACTATAAACTTGAAATAGTATTGTTAAATCAAATGCCTAATCAGCTGCTGAAGAGCTAAGAGAGTCAACTTGAACACAGCCTTAGTACTCAATTCAGCCAGTCATGCAATAGTCTTGTATATAAACCTCTTGCACTTTCTGTAATGCAAAAAAGCTTTGAATTTTAAATATTTGTCTCAAACTGGAAATGTAGAAACTTATGGATGTTACACTGTTATATAAAACTGTAGTATCTCAAGCAGTGTTACCTAATGACATTAAACAGAAGCAATTCTTCCTATCAAACATCAGTGTGGCTGTTCATTCTGTCTTCCATAATTCAATTTTATGGTTCAGTTGGCACTAGGAGTTCAGAACTTGCTAAAAATTTTCTCACATGTTCTTACTATAGCTGTCTGAGAGCAAGTTCTTAAGTCTTTCTGCAGCTTCTTGCATCAGGCCTGTTCCACAAGTGCTGTCCCACAGTAAAAAAGTAAAACCCCAGCTAAATTGGTAAATTCTCAGTAGTAGCTTGTCCCATGAGTTGCTCAGCCTGATTCTGCTGATACTACAGATGCTTTCTTGTTCCTTTTTGCAGCATCCTGGAAGCCAGCTCCTTAAATTGCATTGCCTTAAGAAGTTTCACTAATTCAACTCGTCTATTCCAACTTTGAAGGAGGTCTAAACTGATTCTTGGAAAACTGAATTAGAGCATTCAGCTCTTGTTCAGAACAAATTTTACAGGTCATTTTAATGCAGATGGCTGAAAAGAATAAATACATTAGAAAGTTACTGGTTTAGATGAACCTTTAGTACTTGAGACTGACCTGTAACTATCAGCCTGATGTATCACTGAATTAAAGAGTGGGTGCATGGTTGCTTACTTTTAATGCTCTTCAATTTGTGTGGTTAACAGATGAAAAATAATTTGTTGAAAAGGAGTTGATATCCAGCTTGAAATACAGGTCATATGGTGCTTCACAGAGAATTGCTGATTTCTCCTTTTCCTCTCCCACCTCCCCCCTCCCCTGCATGGCAACAAGATTGACTGTCTTGGTGCTTGGGTGAAGGAGTGTGCTTAACAGTATTAGAGTTAAACATCTAAATGATCATTTGCTTGTCCAACTAAAATTAACAGTCCATCTATGCTGGAGCTTTGAAATAGCTGTCCGGATGGTCTCTAAGAGCTGTTTAGCAGGACCTCCTACAAGCTGGCCAAAGATGCTTGCTGCTCTGCTGGCTTAGTTTGAATAGCTCTTTACTCTGATTTTTGTCTCTGTCTTAAAGAGGCATGAACTGTGGTGGTGTACATATAACTTCCATTGAGATAGAAATGATGAAACAATAAAATATTGCAAGTGTCTGTGTCTTGCATTTGCATTACATCTTGCAACTAATTGTAAATTTATTTAGTGTAACTGGGATCATCAAGCTGCGGTGAGGTTGCATCAGATTTAAGTTGCTGTAAATGAAATTATCCAAAAATAAGCAGTGAATAGGGGAAAAAATTGCCTGCACTATTCCACACCATCCCCTCTCCCTGCCAGAAAAATGAGGGAACATAAAAAAAATAAATTTTTCTTATCCATGGTAATTTGGAATATTCTTATACTAGATATTTTTTTTTCTTTGTTTAAGCTTGCATCCACATGCTTATTAACTGCTAAACAGCAGGTTATTCATGAGTTACTTCTGTCTTGTGACTGTGCCCAGCACGTTATGCCTTAAATCTGGATTACAGAAAACTACTGAAAAGGAATTCCCCTCTAAAGAGCCAGCTTGTGGTTTTGGGTTTTGGTGGCAAAGTGAAAGCTTGAAGAGTTTTAGTCTCCCTCATAATGACAAAAAAATCATGTGTTGTTTTTTTACATTGGCTGGGGGAGGAAAAAAGGAATCTTGGGAGATTATTCCTCTAATGCTCCAAATGAGGATTCCAAAAATGTTAGACACTGAACTTGCTCTTGTAAACAGTTCTGCTTTAGGAACTACTTGTTCCTTACATGAGTCACTGCTGCGATTGTTTTTTACTAGGCAGTTAACTGTTCTCTGATTAAATAGAAAATGACTTTCCCATATTAAAAAGTACTAGTAAACAAAAATGGTTTATTTTTAATCTTGAAGTTACTTTACACTATTTTTCAGTCTTCATGTAGGAAGAAGTGGAATTTTCTGAAAAGTGGACTTTAGAACGCTTACCGTAAGGCCGTTTTGGCCAGTAACTGGCAATCTTCAGTACGCACTGTGTTTTATTTGTTCTCTTGGTAATAAATAACAAAAGGAACAAATAAATTACAGATTCAGTCATGTCATTTTTTTGTCTATTCAGCTACAAAATGAGAAGCATGCATGTTACCCTGCAGCTTATATCCATACTATGCAATTTAGAGGTTGCTGCTTCACTTTTGGGGGAAAGCAGAAGGTAAGTGTGGGTTTTTTTCTGCAGATGTCTATACTGCTCTGTTACTTCAACACAAAGCATAAACCTCCAATTCAGATATTTCTAATGGTAGCTTGCTCAGTTAACAGAAAAGAAAAAAAAAAAAAAAAAAAAGGAAAACCAAAAAGGGAAACTACTTACTGTATTTCAAGGAGTCAAATAGAAATGGTTTGTCCATCTGTTTTGGCTGTATGTGGTACAATGAAAGCAACTGATAGCAGCTGAAGTCAAGTTCTGGAGGGAGGTGACTTTCAGGCAACTGCTCTTTATTGAATGCTAGGTGTGAAAATATAATCTCAAATGGTTTCTTTCTGAAAATGCACATTTTTATGTTGACAGTACTTCTACTCCTATTTAAAGTCTCCTAGACCGCCTATTACTAATTCTTTGGAAATATATCCTTTGTTTTTTCACTTTATCACTAGTAGGAGAAATAAATGCTTAGTCCCTACAAAAATACCATGTGAAAACATCCAAAGAGCTATGTTACCAGAACTATGTCACTTATGAGAAAGGTCAGTACTAAGCGGTGAAAGAATATGAGTCTCAGATATATATGTCAAGAATAAATGGGTATTCATCTTCTTTAAGACTTAAATTGGAGTATGTGAAGCATTTTGTGATGACGTGAATACTAGCTGAACAACCAAGTATTGCCTCTTGCACATGTCTCTAGGCCTCCTAATATTTTGATGGTTATCATTATGTTGGCATTCATATCCAATTAAAGCACAGCTTTGATATATTCAGATAGAAATGGTGTAGCCAGAAGATAACAGTTATTATGGACAGTAGACAGCAAGCAACATGGGCCACATGGGCCTACTTCGCATCATACCAAAGATTTCATGATGGTGCTAGCACGGTTAGCAAAATGATGTCCTCATGTGATTCTGCCACATCCTCGCATTTAAGAGAGCTAAGACTTCTCCCTTGGTCAGTGTTAATTGACAAACCAAAAGGCTTTTCATGAGTCATCGGTTTTGTAATTGGTGAGCTGAACAGCTCTGTGTTTTGAAGTATGGCTCAATAACAAATTACCAAAGCTGTGACCTGGGGGTGTACAGAGCATATTGTGCCATCCACGACAAGGTGCAAGCAGTTTTCCGTACTGCTTTTCCTTTTGACAGAGCACTTACTTATCCCTCAAATAACAGACAGCAGAGAAGCTATTTCCATTTCCATGCTTGTCTCTGAAGTTCTTGCTCCCAACTGTGATATTCTTCAGTAGTTGAACTGCTTTTACTGCCTCTCCTATTAAAACTGTGTGACTTAGTATCTCCTGGTTTAGCATGACTTTTCAGTAATCCTTTCTCCCTGTGATTAATAAGGAAGTGAAAAGCTTGTTAATTTCCCTAATATCTTTGTTTTTTCTAAACAATGATGTTGAATAAAGCTGTCTTACCATATGTGTCTGTTTGAATTCCCAGATCAACGTGGGTAGCAGATGCATTGTTGTTGTTTCAAGAGTTCATAAGACTTAGAATCATAGAATCATAGAATAGTTAGGGCTGGAAAGGACCTTAAGATCATCTAGTTCCAACCCCCCTGCCATGACCAGGGACACCTTCTGCTAAATCATGCCACCCAAGGCTATGTAGTTTACAAGGAGCTTTTTCTGACTTTGTTTTTTGTTTTGTTTTCAATTCTTCTCTAACCTCAAGTAAATCCAAAACCTTAAAGCTGGATCTGCAGCTGGAAGAGGCCCAGGGATGTCTGTATATCACTCAATGAATATTCTTGCAGAAGTTGCACAGCTATGATTATATGAAAACCTGTGCACCTATATGTCAGCTCCAAGACTACTCTTAACTCTGGTTTCTAGACAGTTGATTGTGAGATTTCAGTTTACATTGAAAAGTTTAACTCAGGCTTTCCTGTCTGTGATTTTTATTTTAGCCTCAATAGCTTATAAGAACCTTTGGGAGACTTAAGGATCTGTACTAGCTTGAGTCTGTTCCTTTAAGCACTCCTCCTAGACATGCTCTTCGTGGTTCATTCTTACTGGCTGCATTTTTAAGCTAATAATTTAAAAGTTCAGAAACGTGTTTCAATATAAAATTCTACTGTACGTGTATACCAAACAATTGCTAGGGATAAGATACTCATCTACCTTCAGAAGCCCTACTATGTGCCTCAGTATATCTTCAAGAGGTACCACACAAGGCTTCCCACTCATACTATCTTTAAGGACAACCTGTCAATCTTCAACCCAAGCTAAACTAGATGTTATTGCTCAGAAGTTTACAGTCCTACATCAGTAAGGAGATGAAAAGGACATATATGCAGCTATATTTGCAGATACAGGAAGGAACAAGCAGATTGCCATCCATTTGCCAGAGTGTTAGATTTTCATTTCTTCCCTCCACTGATTTTACTGTCATGCCAAATGGTAGAAAAACATGTAATGGAATACTGTTCTGCAACTTTTCAAAGCATTACCTGCTTATTAAGAAGTTATAGCAAACTGTAGTATTGCTGAAGTATTTGTAAGATTAGCTAATTACTGCGGAAGGACTTTTTTTACAGCCGCTAACCAAGGGATTATTGATTCAGGTGCTCAGAGTTCACCAGAGAATTATTGAAAGGGAATTCTGTGTAAAACTGACTTTTCACAAGGTTGTATCTGAATAAGGTACCAGAATTCCTGGTGCCAAGCACATAGCAAAGCCTCACGCTCCCCTGCCAGCTAAGATTTTGGAATTTCCTGTTGTATGGAAAGAATTCTTCGCTCTTATTTTTGCTGTCTGTGGGGATTGGGCACATTTGTGTTTTTTGCTGTTTCCTTTTTTTTTTTTTTTTTTGAATCCTACCTGTTAAAAGCAATATCTTCAGCAAAGGGTTCATTTACTGCAGGCCCTGGCTTGAGGTTAGGAGGCTTCTGGGAGGAGAGATGTTCAGAAGCAGCAGGCAAGACAGTGGAAGAGCATGATGCAAATACTTACAGCAGCAGCTGTGGTGCGTGTTTAGTGCTGGTGTGTATGACAGTGGAAAGTCTGAGACATCAGAGCCAGTCAAGGTCAGCTGAGCATATAAAGGGTTGCACAACAACCCTGTGATCCCTGAGCTGTTTAAGATTCAATAGCTGGAAAGAAACGTAGGTCAATTTATCATCTCAGTAACAGCTTACTACTTATGTAACCTGAACATACAATACATGGCACCAAGAAGCAGAACCAACTGGTATATCTCCCTTGTCCAAACTGACGATTTCTCAATCTTGTGGAATCAGGTTACATTTTGTTTCTTTGGACTCCTAATGTACTTGTATGGGGAAGTGTGTCAGAGTGGGGAGCAAGGCCCTGCCTGCACTGAAAGCGCATACATCACACTGCAGGAGCTGCAGATCTGCCAGCCGGCTGGGCTCAGCAAAGAAAGTCCCACTGGAAAGCAGAAATAGCATTAACCTGGAGAGGTGCAGCAAGATTATTTCTTCACAGTGGATGAATACTAAGCACGTAAGGCCAAACTGGAATAAATCACAGAGAACAAACTGGGCAAGGTAGATCTCAATGCTTCCCCATTCCTCTGCTTCCCAGCATTGTTAGCTGAGAAAATAAGGTTACCATTAAACTATTGTCCTTGATTTTTAAAATTAATAAGTCATCCTACAGTGAATAAGTTTTTAATGCCTAACTGTGGGTGCTTTTCACTGAGTGATGGCAGTGATGCCTCTTCATTTAGCGAGAGCCTGGAGTTTCATGGTATCTAAAACTGAGTACCAAAATAGTCACTCTAGAAAATATCGGCCTAACTGGCAAAGTATTCAACTTGGCAAGCTGAAGAATACTTAGATAGCTAAGCACTTGTCTGGTTTTTCCAACTATATAAGTTAGCTTATTAGCAAATAATACCTTTATTTATGAGGCTTCTTTCATCTCAGGAAAGCAATTAAACTTTCAACTAGGCATAAAGGGCAACACCATTAAATTTAATACACTAAAAAATCACAAAGACATGCACTGAAGTGCTACGTTTATTTGAGATGTGCTGCTATACTTTTGTCTTCAGCTGTAAGTATGGCGAATACAGACACTGCCCGAATGAGGGAACTGCAGATGTTCTCTGTGTGATATTATTTGGTCCTCTTCAATAACATGACCCACCAGAAGAGCATGAGTTACATGAAAATATCTTAAAAAGGGAAAAAGAGCTGGCTTATTAAGTCTTCAAAGATTTTTCAATGTAATTTTAAACATCAAAGAATTTAATATTAGGCAGCTGTTTATACATCTAAGTACCAAGTACTGCTATGAAAGTAAAGCAGAAAACATCCTTAAGATGCTTCAAAATATTGGTCTATGGTTTAAATACAAACTGACATGTGATTTTAGTGTACTGCCAAAGACTGTAATGGAATGGTTTTTTTTGTCAGCTCTTCAGAAAAAGCTTTCCACAGGGGAATAAGAGAACTGAATGCTCCATCTCCGATTGACTGTAAACTGAGCAGCTGGAGCGCATGGGGGCCCTGCGACCCATGCACCTATCAAAGGGTAAGCTATAGTTGGAAATCTTTGTTCCAAAGCCACAACCAAAGGGACATTTTCTGCCTACCTTTTGGTTATTGGGAACATACCAGGTTTCAGCTCTTAATGTTGTAGGTTCATGGTATGATGGAACCCATGATTATTTCATATCTGTAAGCCATAAAAGTAAGAGAACACTGCATCCAGATGTACAAAAGTCGCTAAGTGTTCTGATTCAAATTGTTTTGTTGATAGAAATTATCTATTTTGGCCATATTTACGTTTTTATTGTGAACATTACTTTTTAATACATTTTTACCTTTTTAAATAAAAAACAATTTTTTTTCAAAAGCAGTTTTTTGTTTTCTTAACAAAGTTCTTCCTATGACTTTAAAAAAATTGAAGACTCGGAAGCATACAAAATATACATGATGCTTGTCCTCCCTGGATTGAAAGTAATGAAAATTGTGACATAAAAAACAGTGAAAAACAAGCACCTCTACATTCTTGCTAGGATATTATTATTAATTCAATGTTCCCCTACACTTTTTTAATGCATGAACAGTGCCTATGGATTTTCCACCAGAAATTTCACCAGGGTTGCTTCATTTTCAAAAGTTCTAAGTTCAGCTGAAAATCCTACAGTTCAGCTAGTTTTCTTTTCCCCCTAAGCAATGTTGACAGTATTATTTATCTTTCAAGTTTCGCTCTAGGCGCATTGAAAGATTCGGACAGTTCGGTGGAAAACCATGCCTGGAGACTTTAGGAGATACTCAAAGCTGTAAAACCAGCCAAGCTTGCCCTGAAGAACCAGAGTCAGACTGTGGTACTGACTTTCAGTGCAATTCTGGTAAGTTTTGTTTTCATGCCTTAGTGAGTTATGCAATAACTCAGGAAACCAGGAGGTTAAATCTATTTCTGTTGAAGACAAAATGCATACACAAGAAGAGAGATATGCTTCCTTGCTTTTCTAGTTGGGGATAATCTTCTGAAGCAGTGCCTTATTTCTAGGGTTTAAAGGCAGTCCATAGACAGGTGGGTTGCAATGCCACAACTCCAAAACCACATCAGGAACAGCTCTTGAGAAGGGGCATTTTCCTCTTATCTCCCATTATAATTTGCATCTAGTTTAAATTCTTGTGTAATTACTAGTCCATGTTTAAAGGCTGACCATACTGTGAGTGTCCTTTCTTCAAGCATAACTGTTCCTCCTGCTATAAAATCACTATGTTTTCTGAAAAACCACTGGGAAAAACTAGGACTGAAGAAACCATCTTAAAATGGATAGGGAACTTTACTGACCAAATCAGTATCATGTATACTGGCTAGAGACCAGAATGCCTCTAGATTCAATGTAAGATATAAACTTGTAAAGTGATACATGCATGGCATATTAACGAATGTAATGTTCAAGATTCATCATAAATCCAAATAACATAGGAAAACTTAAAAGTAATACAAATAGTCAAAAAAGAAAAGAAAATATGCTGAATGAATTCTGAGTCCCAAGCCATTGTTGCTATTGTCTTTATCTCAAATACTGTAAAATTCAAGTGGTGAAATTAAAATTAGAAAGTACGTATTTAGCTACTAGTTCACAGTCATTGTGTGGCACTTACAGGTGCAGCAGATGTTAGCAAACATTTTGTTATGCTAGGGCTAAATTTACCCAGATCTTTAAACCCTGTAGAAAAAGATCAGTCTTTGTAAACCCTGTGATACACATGCTTAAGAGAACTACTACTTCACTGTGGCTTTAGAACATAAATCACTATAGTTTTTGACAGTACAGTGTCCATATTATTGAAATAATATAATCCAAATAGCAACAATTCAAACAATTCAGAAATAATTCTTTGGTTATATTGAATAACATTTTCCCGTGATCTCTTAATATGAATTTAACAAACTCCTAAAACAATACACTAATAATCAAAGATTAATACAGAAAAAAATCACAGAAATTAACAATTTTCTTCAAATGACAGCAGTTCTCCTGTCACTTACTTTTCTCACTCTCCATCCTAGTAAACAGCAGTATGTAAATAAGTAAATATAGCAATATGGGTTTTGTTGTTTTTTTTTTTTTTTTATTTGAAGGAGGAAGGGTGTTGGACGTGAATTCCTCATGACAATAATAGAAACATGTGAAGAGGAAGATCTCAATAAAAAGTAGCAGGGATGCTATTTGAGGTCCATCTTGGGAAAAAAAAATGCATTCATTCAATGTTTTATTCTCTGATTAGGTCGATGTATCAAGCGACGACTTGTGTGTAATGTAGATAATGACTGTGGAGACTTTTCTGATGAAGATAACTGTGAATCGGACCCACGATCACCATGCCGTAACCATGATATTGATGTGTCTGAAGTTGGCAGGACTGCAGGGCAAGGGTAAATAGGAAAAAGTAGTATTGGACCTTGTGAAGAGTCTAGGACTGTCATCAAAGACAGCTGAAAACACAGGACCACAGTGACATTCCCAAAAGTGGAATCTGAATCATGTTCTAATTTTATTCAGAAATGCTATGTTGCTTTTGGACAAACACCTACCTACTGGTCTATTTTGTATACTTGGAGGGGATAAAATAGTATACAGACAGTTTAAATCAATTATTATGTTACTACATAGAATCATGCGTAGATGTTACATGAATACACTCAAAATACTCATTATCTAAATGTAATATTCATAGATATTAAGATAAGTTTCAAGTGAGTTTTCATAACCAATCAGTCATTCTCAAGTACTTTACTAACATGCATGTCTAAAAGGGAGAAAATGTATATTGATTATTTATATGATGGGATGCCTTACTGTAACAATACTCTGCCTGCAGCTTTTTCCAGTATTAAATTTTCCATTTCCCAGATGTTCATTGTTTACAGGAGTTTTCACCATTAATCTAAGTTGAAAATTAATATTTATATTCTTAAATACTGCGGGATTTCTTTCATTTCAAACAAAAGGAAGTGTGACATACTGTTTAACTACAAATAGAGCCAGAAAGCAGCTAGTCGAAAGGGAACAGATGAAAATAAAAGTATCCTACAGCACCACCTTCTGTTTAAATGAAAAAGACATCTCGTTTCTGTTTAATTTGGTAATAGTGCTACCGCATAAAAGCAAAAATGCTGTCCTTTTAGCATGGGGAATAAAGCCAGGTATTTGGGTATTTTTAGAAGTAACTTCTTTATTAATTTTACTATAATCTATTACTAAAATATTCCATGAGAAAATGATGCATAGGTGTGCAGTTTTGATGGTGGTGACTTTGGTGAATTGATGACCACTTTCTATTCTCATATAAGTATACTGATGTATCAGACATTAATGTTGGACCTATTGAAAAGATTCAAATCTATGAAACAGATACAGAAGGTCAAAAGAATGCTACAGAATCCTCCAAGGAGCAGTTATTTTTTTTTTAAGTATCTCTTGGACATCGGTAGGTAGATGCATAGAACTATACAGCCAAAACGCTCGCTTCTCTGTTTCTGTAAAAGTTCAGATATTCTCTCCTCTGTTCCAGAGAAAGCTATTATTCCAGCAGGTCACACCCTGTCAGAAAACACAGTGCTACAAATAGTTGTATATTACTGCTACAGATTTGATGGATGTTGTACACACTTGATACGAAAACTCCTACCTGAAAACGAACTAGTACAAGTTATGAAAAACAAACAGGTTAAAAATACATGTGGAATATCCCTTTTGAACCTATAAGGAACGCTTAATCACAAATACATTGGTCAAAAGAAATGTTTTTACCTCTTTTTATTCATCAGGTTCTCATTGTGCTTGATATTCAATATCTATTTTTTATTTGTTTATTTGTTTATATCTGATACAAAGCCTTTAAAAAGAGCTTTGTAAGTCCCTCAAAGTGCTTCACAACAGATGTATTATCTCCACTACACAATGAAAGGACCACGAGGCAAGGCAAGATGCTGTGTGGATGAAGCAATATGCAGTTCCATAGCTATAGTCTCCATTTCTTATAGAATCTAACTTTTTCAGTCATAATACCGTTGTCTACAGGCTATGGGTGCTGACATCTTTCGGAAGCATAACCTTTCCTGTATTTCTCTTGTAGAATAAATATTTTAGGGATGCAGCCAATGGCCACACCATTTGACAATGACTTTTTCAATGGTCTTTGTGAAAGAGTGCGTGATGGAAACACACGGACTTACTATCGCAAGCCGTGGAACGTGGGTGTTCTCATTTATGATGTAAGTCTAAGTCCTTCTGTGCAAACCAGGATGTGCTTAACTGAATGCTGAATCCTGAAATCTACGTGGAAGATTTGGCATATCTCTTCAGTCTGACAGCAGCAACTTTTTAGCACCAAGCTTTTGTTTGACAAAGTCCAGAGGGAAACAGGTTATGTTATCATTTGTTTTAGCAGTTAAGCTCACTTGTGACAGATAAATTCCCGCAGGTTCACTGTTGCATCTGTGCCTAGTAAATGCAAATATCTTTCTGGAACGTTTACAGTATGAGAGGATGAGAAGAATGGAAGATGTACTGGGTAGAGCAGCAACACATTTTTTCAAGCGCACAAGAAAGATACTGATATAAATGCAGGAATAATATTATGATACTCTGGTCCCACTTGGGTTTTCTAATCAGTGATGACTTTCCCTGTCCTACTGAAAACAAAAATCTGATAGGCTTTTGAGATTCAGACTATGACTTCCAGTGAGGTTTGAGTAGCTAAAATATTGATGAACTTAGAAACATCAATGTCACATTCATTTCAAAGATCAAAGCAGTATTTTGTTTACCAAATACTTTGCCTATCACTGTAAGTAGATATTTCATAGAAAAATTACAATTTTATGCAGATCATGCCCAAAATTAATAAATTTGACCCAGAGATCATTGCTCTTATTTGATCTTGATGCATAACTATTTTCAGTTACTAAAACTCTGTGCTGCTAATGTATACAAAAATAAACAACACTGAAATAGGTATTCAGAATTAGCTATTGTCCACTGTAAAAAAAAGAATGCAAAATCATAATCCTGATTAATTGCAGATATTGGGATATATTAGCAGTTCTTGTCTGTGTTTTAGGAAGGAGCTGGAAGCTACCATTCCTTACATGTAAAGGAAAAGTTGACGCATAAATTACTTTGACGATGTTATATGCTGAGGTTTAACACTCACTGAAATATTGTCACTGCAGTTTTGTGTTCACTTTGGAAAGACTGAACTGATTAAGATGAAGTGATATGGGGAGTGAGTGGTATTTCCATTAGTTTTTAAAAAAAAAAAAATGCATTCCTAAGCTATGTAAAACATACCATTTTAAAGTGCTGTGTAGATTTTTCTGTTACTGCCTGGTGTGTTCTCATACAACCTTGTCATTATATTTTCTAAGACAAAAGCAGACAAAACCTTTACATCTGAGTTCTACCATGATCGCGTAAAAATGTTACGAGAGGTTTACATAGAAAAAACTACACACTTTAGTGCTGACCTGTCTATGAAATACATACCTACTGAAGGAAGTAACAAAAGTAGTTCAGAAGGAAACTTCAAGTATCACTACAACAAGAATTCAAGTTTAAGTTCTATCCTGAAAAGCTCCACAGAAAGGGTAAGTTTAATCAAATGAAAGGTTTTAATGTAACTATTTTGCAAGCAGTAAAATTTGCACAGTTTAGAATAACACAATATTAATCTTTCTATTTGCCTCCTAATTTTCTGTCATTTATTCACAATAATGAAATCCTGGCAATGCTAGGGTTAAGATTTCAGACATAGCCAAATGCAGCTAGAGCACTGTCATGATTTTGGTCTGTCAGCTCTTATGCTTTCATAAGCATTGCCCATCTGCTGGTTCCTTGCAGCGTGTTGGAAGGAAATGGTCTCAGTAAGCAGTCTGGAAAGAACAAGCCTATTTGGGAGTTACTGACAAGCTATACTGACTTACCTGTTCTCTGAGACAGAGGATAGGCCCTATCTCATTTAATTTAGTTTAATTTAGTGGCAAAGAAGTAGCCTTGGAATCTAGTGAGGTCAGACAGAGACCACAAGAAGTGATACTACACTGTAGATACTATGGCTTAATCCACCAGCTGGGTGCTAATGGGATTAATCAACCAGGTCCTATACCCTTTCCCACCATATATTCCAAAGCCTATGATTGCAACATACCATCACATACAAGGCACATCAACTCCATAATACACCAAATGCAAGGAAGAACAGATCTGACTCAACTAATTCAAACTCTTGTCAGCCTTGTTGCCTAGGATCTATTCAGATTTCTGGAGATCAAATGGGTTTTAGGGAAAAATTAGATCACTCATAACTGATAAGTTTAAATACTGCTGAAGAGAAAAATCTGTATTATAAAGGGAAGCTGGCATTCAACACTGACTTTGTATTGGCATGAGTTTTCTTGGGATAGAAATGGACCGTTCAAATCTCCAACCAATGATCTCCACAGATGCAAAACATGAAATTTCGTAGTTCAGGGTGTATTATTGGCTGTTCATAGAGTAGTGGCATATTATAGGACTTCTGGCTTCAAATTCTTGCTTGGAGATCGGTTCAGAAAATGAGTCACGATCTGTCACCAGCAGAGGTCTATCACCATAAACCCACACTGCAGCAAGTTAGTGGACTGGCAGTCTCTGGCCAAGAACCCTCCAGGGCTCACCTGTGAGTTAAAGCCAGGAGCAGTGCAGGGATATCCAGCTTGGACAAAAACAATTTTGTACAAGCTGGATGGCAGGAATATTTTCACCTACAAAAGTTTCCTCACAGAGATTTAGATGCCTGAAGATTCCTGCAATTCTGAAGCTGCATCTGAGCCAACAGTTTAATATCTTTTAAATGGTGCCAGATAATGGGATGGTCTGTTGCTAAATCCCTTTTAAGTACCACCTATTAGGCACTCTTGTTTAGCAAGTCACTTAAGTACTGCAGATAATGGGGATTGGAAGGCATGTGTTTCCTCAAAGTCTCCAGGGCAACTGTTTCACGAATTGTCATGTGTTATGGGCAGTAGCTAGGCCCTAGTTTAGATTATGATAGAAAACCATCTGCACTGTAATTTATGAAAATATCAGTCACTATACCTGGACTCAGAATGTACACACGGGTCAAGTGCTTTAAGGAATTTTTTCTTGATTAATTTTCTTTTTTCTTGATTAATTTTCATTTTATAATGTTACTTTGGTTTTTGTTTTTAATTGGAGCTGTGGTCTTTCTTCTGACAGTCTAACAGAGAAGTGATCCAAAAAAAGAGAGAACTTAATACTCTGACTATAAACAAAGACAAAACTCCAGATGACCTCAGTGGGCAGCTTCTGTTATCTAGTGAGCCGTATGGAATTAATTTTCAGTGTTACAAAAGTCAGATAGGTATATATTGTACTTAAAGAAAAGACCTTGTAGTCAAATTGATCACATAGGGTTTACTGAAATTAGTAAAGGGGAAGTTCTGAAAAACTCGAAGAACAGAAATAAATGAAATCTCTTGCTGCTGGCTCAATTTAAATCGGAGAATTTCTAATTTTAATTGAATAAGTTTTCCCTTGTTCCAAGTGCTAGATTGAATGGCACGTTTGAAAGTGCTGCAGTTTCATTATAAGTCAAATAGAACACATATTCCTGCTGTGCTGCATACCAGAATGGCACTCTCATCCACTTTCTTCTCCCTGCATTCAGAACCAAACCTTTCTGCATGTGAAAGGAAAGATTCAGCTTGGAAGATTCCAGATGCGGAGTCGTGATGTCCGTCTCACAGATAGTTTCCTTGATGATCTAAACTTTCTGCCTACTGAATATGATAAGGGGGAATATTTCAAATTTCTAGAAGATTATGGAACTCACTATGCAGTCTCTGGAACTATAGGAGGAAAATATGAACTTGTTTACGTTCTGGATAACTATGCTATGTCTCGAATAGGTATGCATTCTGTTGGCCTTGCTGTGGTATGCAGATTATCACCAAGTCTCCAGTCATGCAAAGAAATGTATGAGGATAAATTTGTGTCCATGGAGCATTACTGAGAACAGCACAGTTCAGTGTGTGGTGCTTGTTGCATGCCAGTGACATTACAGAATTACATGAGTTCAAAAGAGATGACAGTCTTTGTAACCTCCAGAATTATGTGAAGTCTGTATTTTGAGCATTTAACTGAAAAAAAAAATAAAAAAAGCAAAAACAAAAAAAAAATTAGAACTTAGGCATACCCAAAATATTATCAGTACTAATTGGTGTGACATGATTCACAAGAGATTCACAGTGCCTAGAAAATCTGCCTAAACCTTAAATCTGATTTGCTAGTTGGTACCTTCTTGTGGTACAATAACTTAAAGTTCAGTGGTGGCAAAGCGATAAGTAACTTACTAGAAATCACATAGTGTACTTGAGTGTGTTGAAACTGTTTTATAGACTTTAACATTCACACTGGATTTTTCTAAGCTCTGGTTAAGATAGGAAAGTAGCAGTTTAATCCTCCCTTATGTGCAGTTCAGATATATGTGGATTTGTGGTGCATGAAAGTGGTCACTTGGGAAAAAAGTTAGAAAAGGCAATTCTCATCATGATTTTGAAGATCAGAAAATAAGTACTTGCTTTTTTTTTAAGTATCAATCTTAAGCACAAATCTTCCTGAACAAAAAAGTAAAGTTCCAGATGATACGTTTGAGTCTGATAAATACAAATGTGTTGGAGGCAGTAGCAGAGAGGGGAGGGTTAGAATTTAAGGGAACAGAGTACTTGTGAGAGATTAGTGGCCTTATTAGCTTTATGGGAAAAATAGTGGAGAAGCATGTTTGAGGGTGGGAGAGAGAGACTAGAAGAATTAAATGATTTAACACATAAACCCAATGTTTTATGATCAGCATCTGAGAAAGAAAAAATTCCAATCCAATATATTTAAAGAGTGGTCCCTAAGGGAACATCTGCTTTCAGCTAGATCAAGGAAAATATAAATCCATTTTTGTACGGTTTTGATATTTTTCTGCTCACTGTAGATCTCACTTGCCTTGCTCAGGCACTTCAAATACAATCATCCTCACATTCACTTCATGGAAGAGGAAAAAGCAGAAGGTAAATGGGAAGAAGAAAGCCATAAACTTTTCCAATAGCCCTGAAATTTATTCTCCAAGGATAATATCACATCATTTATGTCATTCAATCCCTCTAGCCACCTAATAATTTCCACTTCCAGGTGTCACTATAGAAGATGTGAAAAGATGCCTTGGCTATCACTTCAATGCTGTGACTGCATATGAAGACTTACATGCCAGTGTTAATATTGATGGTGGTAAATGTGAAAAGATTAATGTAAAAGATGAGTGTAAGTATATCCTTATTTTACATTATATCTTTTGCTTAAGGAAAGATGTTAGCTTTTATAATCAATGTAGATACTGCTGTCAGGGAAAGGACAAATCCAGCAGATGAGTAGAAGTGAGGCTCCCATACTTCCACACTCCCAGCTCAAGCCAGGCTGAGTACATGTTCCCAGTACACACACAAACACACTTTTGTAACACATACACACATTGCTGGCAACAAACATCAACGTAGTCAAAAGCACAGTGTTGCTGTTAGTGACAAATATCACAGAATCACAGAATAGTTGACATTGGAAGGGTCCTCTAGAGGCCATCTCCAAATGAGATGTACTGGCTGTACA
This sequence comes from Ara ararauna, assembly GCA_028858755.1. Taxonomy (NCBI): domain Eukaryota; kingdom Metazoa; phylum Chordata; class Aves; order Psittaciformes; family Psittacidae; genus Ara; species Ara ararauna. The sequence continues at coordinate 95,043,755 of CM054410.1, forward strand.
TAGGCAGTAGATCCCTCCAGCAGCTGACCTTAGGCATTCAATTTAACCAGCAACTGGATCCTTAGTCTCTGCTGTTACTGGCACCCAGATATACAACATACCAAGGCCCACAGCTCCACTTCCATTGCTGGCATAGACCACCTGGTGCCCATCAGCACACATTCCAGATGTTTCCAGTATCTGCCCTTAGGTGCTGAGTCTACCCAGCAATCAGATCTTGGATCCTCTTATCTGCAGTTGCCTTACACAGACACGCACTCAACATGCAAACAGGTCTCAGTCAATGCCAGAAGCTTGTGGATTCTCCAGTATTTGTCCTAGAGCCCTACTTGTGAAGCAAAAGCTCCTACTATTCTAGTCCTACCCTTTTCTGATTCAGCTCAGGTGATACATTAGTGTTACTCATATTATCTTTGGCTTGTTATTAAATGGCTATGATCACTATAATGTCTCTCATTTTGCTGTATCCTTTCCTTTCAGATATAGGGTTGTCTAATCTAATTGCAAAATAAAATATTTCCTCCCACATAAGAGGTATGAGTAAAGAAAGATTGAATTCCACCACAACTCATGAGCAAAGGGTTCTTCTCTCTACAGTCATTTTATAGAGATGGACTGGTTCTGCTAAAAAGATAACTGCTCTTCAAGATGCATGGGCAGTAAACTTTCATCTTCATACTCTCTTCTTTCTACAGCATCATTTAAGGATGATTTTATCATAGATGATATAATCTCCTTAGTTGATGGAGGGAAGATTGACTTTTCAGTTAAGATAAAAGAAATGTTACTGCGAAGATCCAAAACCATTGATGTAAAGGATTATATAGAGTGGGCTAAGTCTTTAGTTGATGCTCCAGTAGTGATACAGCAACGGGTAAGTGCAACTTTGTCAGAGCTGTGGTTCTTACAGTTTTGAAGCTTTTGTTCTAAGATGGAAGTTAGACTCCAAGTTTATCATGCACTTTCCGGTATTTTTTTCATCTTAACATTTTTTCCTTACACTAGTGATGGAAGGAATATCAAAAGGATTCAGGGCTTCAGAAAAGTCTGTATGCTTGGGCTCTTTTCTTCTACAGCCTTCTCCGATACATACACTTGTTCCAGTTAAGATGAGAAATGCATATTTAAAGAAACAAAATTTGGAAAGAGCAATAGAAGACTACATTACTGAATACAGTGTGTGCAAATGTGAACCCTGCAAAAATGGAGGCACCCCTGTGCTGGTAGATGGTTCCTGTACATGCATGTGCTCAAGCTACTTTAAGGGAATTGCTTGTCAGATTCCCAAATCTACATTAATTGAAGGTTAGTAAATAATCCAGACACACTAAACTGAGCATGTTTGTCATTGTGAACAATATCCTGTCAAAATGTGCCTTCGTAAGGATACAAAGATGTCATAGCTCTCCTGCTATTATACCTACTTAGAATCATAGAACAGTTAGGGTTGGAAAGGACCTGAAGATCATCTGGTTCCAACTCCCCTGCACTGTCAAATCTCATGGATATATGGTGTGGAAGTTAGTGTAAGTTACTGGGTTCTTTCATAACGAAGACACTAATTTAGAGTTCGTTGTCCCACACGCATTGTTGCTTCTTGGAATGATACCCCAAGTTCATTTATGTTAACAGGAGCATTACTGAAGTGTGGTGCAGTAATGGTAAACCGATTTCAGGCAAAAGCAATCTCACCATGTCATAAGCTATTTACCTTCAGTTTCATGCAAAGGCACATGTGTTTACTAGCACATGATCACATGTCATAATTACTGTCCTAGCTTATTATTAGATTGGTCCACAAGGGGGAAGAGGGAGATGAATGCAGTTTCACAGCTGACAATATAAAAAATTTATTGTGCTGTAAATACAGTCTCCGTTGCCAAGTTTTTGCAAGCACAGATGCTCAAAACAGACCTTAGAAGGGGATTTTCAGGCAGCTTCCTAAGGAGACAAATATGTTGAAATCTCTGGGCTTTTAAGCAGTGCCACTGACAAGGGCATTTTCAAAAGCCAAATCTGTGTGATGGCTTGTATGCTGAGTGCTGCAATGATCTGTAGAGTTACCAAAACTGAGAACATCTGACTTCAGTCTTGGTCTATCTTGCCCACCTCCAAAAGTGCTAAATAAAATGCTCTAATTAATATTTCTTTCACTGTACAGAAGAAAAAAAGATGTTGGACTAATCCTAGTATTGTGTCTAAATAACAGTTGTCACTGATGGAGGCTGGAGTTGTTGGAGTTCCTGGTCTGCCTGCATCAATGGAGAAAGCACTCGAACTCGCCAGTGTAATAATCCTACACCAGAACCTGGTGGCAGACAATGCCAGGGAGAAAGCATTGAAAAACGGCCCTGTGGAGAAGCAAAATAGTTACACTACTCAAAAACAGGTCAGCAGCCTCTCTAAGTACTAATGTGTTATTGCTGTTCACAATAAATGGTCAGTCAATATTTGGCACATTTCAGTGTCATGGTTGAAGAAGCAATGGGTCAATCCACTTACGTCATTTACATCTGTGACTTGATACAGTTTTAAGAGCATTCATCTTGCAGCTTGAATCTGTGAATGGTTGGATTTGTATTTAAATGTCTTGAAAAGTAATGTTTTTTCACAGAATTCAAGAGTAAAATGAAATTCTAGATAAGAACAGACTAAAACTCCAGCTCTTTAAATACAGATTTCATCTTCAGTCACACCCTCCACCAAAAACCTTATGTCTTAGAGACAGGGAAAGAGACATGTCTTCCAGAAGCAAACATGGTTTCGGAGTTTGAATTCTCTTAACTTGGCAAATAGTATTCTTAGATCCAACAAAACCACTCTTATAGCATTTTCAAAACTTTAAGCTTAGGAAAAAATAGCATAAGAAAATATCTAGCTAGATGATTTTGCCAGGAATTTTTTGATATAATACTCAAAGCAAAACAAAAAACAAGCAGGATTTTGAGGATGGATGCTCTGGTCCCTAAAATGGCAAGGCGATATCAATTTTCTTCATCTGCTGAGACAAGAAGCTTGCATTCCACTTGGACATGACAATAAGTTTTCAGTCCCAGAAGAAAACATTTGGGTTATATGCTTAACATGTTACCGCAGGTTCCTTTTCTTCTGGAAGCTCACAAGTAGAAAAGAGATGGCAAGATAGGCCACCCTGTTAAAAGTCTTGCAATATTACCTCTACTTGCATTTAAAATATGTATCAGGAAATTTCTTCTATGCCTGACATTACTCAGCTTCAGTAGTCTTCAGCTGCATTTAATATTCTTAGAATCATAGAATGGTTTGTGTTGGAAAGGATTTTAAGATCACCTAGTTCCAACTCCCCTGCCATGACCAGGGACACCTTACACAAGATCATGTCCCCAAGGCTCTGCTCAACCTGGCTTTGAACACTGCCAAGGATGGAGCATTTCCCAATTCTTTGGGCAGCCTGTTCCAGTGCTTCACTACCCTAACAGTAAAGAACTTCCTCCTTATATCCAATCTAAACTTCCCCTAAGTTTTAACCCGTTACCTCTTGTCCTATCACTACAGTCCCTCATGAAGAGTCTTCCCCAGCATTCCTATACCCACCTTCAGATACTGGAAGGTTGCTATGAGGTCTCCATGCAGCCTTCTCTTCTCCAGGCTCAACAGCCCCAACTTTCTCAACCTATCTTCATATGGGAGGTGCTCCAGTCCCCTGATCATCCTCGTGGCCCCCCTCTGGACTTGTTCCAACAGTTCCGTGTCCTTTTTATGTTAAGGACACCACAGCTGTGCACAATACTCCAAGTGAGGCCTCATGAGAGCAGAGTAGAGGGGCAGTCCTTAGACCTGCTGGTCACACTCCTTTCAATGCAGCCCACGATACAGTTGGCTTTCTGGGCTGCAAGTGCACACTGAAACTGGTTCATGTTCAGTTTTTCATCAACCAACACTCCCAAGTCCTTCTCACAGGGCTGCTATGAATCTCTTCTCTGCCCAGCCTGTAGCTGTGCCTGGGATTGCTCCAATCCAGGTAGAGGACCTTGCACTTGTCATGGTTAAACTTCATCAGGTTGGCATCAGCCCACCTCACAAGCGTGTCAAGGTCCCTCTGGATGGCATTCCTTCCCTCCAACGTATCAACCGAACCACACAGCTTGGTGTCATCGGCAAACTTGCTGAGGGCGCACTCAATCCCACTGTCCAAGTCATCAACAAAGATGTTGAACAATACCAATCCCCATACCAACCGCTGAAGGACATCACTCGTTACTGGTCTCCAGACGGACACTGAGCCATTGAGTACAATTCTTTGTGTACGTCCATTCAGCCAGTTCTTTATCCACCGAGTGGTCCATTGTCATTGTTTAAGCCATAAATCACTCAGTTTGCTCACTCACTCCCCCCTCTTTCTTTCCCCCCCACTGCCATGGGTTGAAATAAGAACAGTCCAGCAACTAAGGTATATCACAAATCACCACTGCTACCACCAATAATAATAATGACTTATGAAATACAAGGGAAGAGGATACAACTGCTCACCATCTGATGTCTGAGCCATGAACTGAACTCTTCCGGGTTCCTGCCCCCATTTTTTCAATCCTGGGCATGACGTACTGTGGTATGGAATACCTCTTTTGTCATTTGGGTCAGGTGTCCTGTTTCTGCTTCCTCCCGGCTTTTCCTCCTCCCTGGCAGAGCATGAGACTCAGAAAGTCCTTGGTCAAACCAAATATTCTAAGCTGAAACTATAAACATCGGTGTTATTAGCGCTGCTCCCAGGCCGAAAGTCGAAAACACAGTGCTGCACCAGCTACTAAGAAGGAGAAAAATGACTGCTACTGCTGAACCCGTGACATCCCCCTACCAAATTGATGTCTCTCTCATTTAGAGAAAAGGTTGTTGAGTGGGACAGCATCGAATGCTTTGCACAAGTCCAGGTAGATGACATCAACTGCTCTACCCCTGTCCATCAGTTCCATAGCCCCATCATAGAAGGCCACCAAATTGGTCAGGCAGGATTTCCCCTTAGTGAAGCCATGCTGGCTGTCACCAACCACCTTGTTGTTTTTCATGTGCCTCAGCATGCCTTCCAGGAGAATCTGCTCCAAGGTTTTGCCAGGCACAGAGGTGAGACTGACTGGTCTGTAGTTCCCCGGCTCATCCATTTTCCCCTTCTTGAAAATGGGGGTTATATTCCCCTTTTTCCAATCATCGAGAACTTCACCTGACTGCCATGATTTTTGAAATATGATGGACAGTGGTTTAGCAACTTCATTTGCCAGCTCCTTCAGGACCCGCAAATGGATTTCATCAGGTCTCATGGACTTGTATACTTTCAGGTTCCTAAGATGGTCTGGAACCAGATCCTCTCCTACAGTGGGCCTAAGTTCTTTATTTTCACCGTCCCTGCGTCTGCCTTCCAAGACTTGGGTGGTGTGGTCAGAGCATTAGCCAGTGAAGACTGAGGCAAAGAAATCATTAAGAACCTCAGCCTTCTCCAAATCCAGGGTAGCCAGTTCTCACGATAGCTTCCAGAGAAGGCCCATGTTGTCCCTAGTCTGTCTTTTATTTGCAAGGTACCTATAAAATCCCTTTCTGTTATCTTTCACATCCCTAGCCAAGTTTAATTCTAAGTGGGTCTTAGCTTTCCTAACCTGATCCCTAGCTTCCCAGACAACATCCCTGTATTCTTCCCAGGCCGCCTGTCCTTCCTTCCACCTTTCATAAGCCTCTTTTTTCCTTCAAATTTTCCTCAACAGCTCCTTATCCATCCAAGGAGGTCTCCTTGCCCTCCTGCTGCACTTCCTTCTGACTTGGATGCAACACTCCTGAGCTTGTAAAACACTCCTGAACTTGTAAACATATTCAGATATGTTTTGTCAGGTAAGGCTTAGCAAAGGGTCTTTGAAAAAAATTTACCTATCTTTGCCTTCTGATATATCACACATTGAGTATTCACTCTTCCAGCAGAAGTCAGATACTTAAGTCTTCTGAAAGTCACAATATGTGTTTCAATTCTTTCTTCATTCTTCATGAAGGCTGTGCTGCCATTTAGCAGGATCTTGATAGGCTGGAGAATTGAGTGGAGGGAAACCTAATGAGGTTCAACAAGGGCAAGTGTAGGGTCCTGCACCTGTGGAGGAAATACCCCAAGTACCAGCACAGGTTGGGGTTTGACCTACCAGAGAGCAGGTCAGCTGAGAAGAGCCTGACAGTATTGGTGGATGAGAATTTGACTATGAGCCAGCAGTGTGCCCTCGTGGCCAGGAGGTCCATGGAGGTGATCCTCCCCCTCTATTCGACCCCTGTGAGGCCACATCTAGAGTACTGTGTCCAGTTCTGGGCTCCTCAGTACAAGAAACAAGGAGCTACAGGAGAGGGTCCAGCAGAGTGCCACAAGGATGATAAGAGGTCTGGAGCATCTCTCTTATAGAGGGGAGATTGCAGGAGCTGGGCCTGTTTAGTCTAGAGAAGAAAAGACTGAGAGGGAATCTCATTAATGCATATAAACATCTCAAAGGCGGATGCCAGAAGGATGCCGGACTCTTTTCAGTGATGCACAGTGATAGGATGAGGAGCAATGGCCATAAACTACAACACAAGATGTTTCACTTCAACAGGAGGACGAACTTTATGTTGAGGGTGGCCGAGCGCTGCAACAGGCTGACCCAGCGGGCTGTAGAGTCTCCTGATCTGGAGACATTCAAACCTGCCTAGATACATTCCTGTGTAACCTGCTCAAGGTGGCCCAGCCTTTGCAGTGGTTGGACTAAATGATCGCCAGAGGTCCCTTCTAATCATAGTGATTCTGTGATTCATTAGATTTATTTTACATTACAATCATATTTGAAGCATAATGAAATCATGTTCTTGGTGAGCCATGACAGTACTATTTCAGTTAAATGTTGACCAATATATATGTCATAGCTACTATCTTCTATTATTTTTTTACAATTTTTTCTCCTTTTTTAGAAAACAATAATGGATCTCAAACGAATTCTACAAATGACAGTTTCTGCTGACCAGCTAGTTACTCAAGAGCAATGGAATGCCATGATTTAAAAGCACCTACAATTTAAAGGATCACTAATCAAAACAAATCAATAAATGTCTTAACAGAGATGAGCCAATGCAGTGATTATAGTTAATCTTTTATTTGTCTGTGGCTGCATAATGATGTACCCTTGTCAATGTGTTTTTCATAAGTCCTTGTAGTTTGTGTTCTAACTGACTTTCAAGAATTCAAATCTGGTATGAGTTTCAGAACCTGAGAGAATAACTAGCTTCAGAAAAGGGCCCTTGTGAATTTATTTCCAACCCCACATCTTACATCTAGCTAATGTCTTGAATCAGCATTATGTTTATGCATGCAGCTTAACTGGAGTTACTACTTTTGCTCTTCCCAGCATTTGCTGAACAGCCAGACATTTGTATCTTGTCTATGTAAATGTGATAAAGATTTTTATACTAAATCAGATGCACATTACAAAGGGATAGAAGAGTTGTTATTTTACTATCCATATTTTTAGCAAAACTTCCAAAGAAAACAAGGCTGAGGCAACTGCATTGTCATTGCACATACCTGGCAGTCTTCCTCAGTGACTTTTGAACCTAGTGGACAATTACTACAAAAGAATTTTCATGAAGAAAGGCAGCTAATTTGAGTAAACAAAACCAAATTAACAATTAAAAAAATAAACAAAAGCAAATTAATGCCCCTGCTGAAGAGAAGATATTGTTAACTTGGCTATTCTATCGCTCGCATGGGAGCAAGACATAAGAAAACAGACTTCTTTAAAAAAAATAGTTGAGAACAAAGGTGTGTGAGAGGTGAGTGGTTTACAAACACAGGAATGGTAAAAGCCATCAGATCAATAAGATCAGTGCCTTCCATACCTGCAGCCCAGGTCTGGAAGAGTCCCCTGGAACCTTCTTTACCTGCCTCCTGCCCACCAGAAGTGACGCTGAAGACTTTGAATGCCAAAAACCAGACATCACAAAAGAAAATAGAAGAGAGAACTGTTTCCCAGGCCCCTAGGGTTGGAAGGCATCCAAAATGCAAAAGTCTACTGATGCCCAAAGAAAGCAAATCACACCCTGTGCTACAAAGGCAGAATAAAAAAGACCTTTCACTGGTTCCTGCCACCATGAGCAGTTCCATTCACACAATAGTAGTGGAAATAGGCTTCCACTAATTAATAGGCTGCCACTAATTAATGTTCCCAAGTAAAAAAACAGAATTTCTCCACAAACAGACCACACACGCACCTAGCATCCTTGCAGTCTTCTTGGGACACGTGAAAGCCTCAAGCCTAACACTTATGTACATTGCACCTGGAATAAAGCTGCTCTTGGTGGAAGCTCTAATGTTACTGCCTTAATGTGGGAACAGCAAAAATCTTCATCAAAATCAGTGCTATCACATATCAGGAAATCCCTAGCAGACAGAGCAATTTCTCAAGAGTTGCATATGAAAACATTCTTAGTTTGAAAATAAAAACCAAACAACCAAACAAGCAAACAAAAAAGAAACTAAAAAGACGATAGGTCTAGGGAAACCCACCATAGTCTGAGATTTAACCCTCACTGTGACCAGACATGCTCACCAAGCATCTTTCCAGTACAGTTAGTATTCTCCATCTGAAAGATTTTTTTCTCTCTAACATCAGAATCCTCCCTGTCTTGTCATTAAGTCTTTTACATAAATTGCTCATGTAGCATATGGAAGCTTTACTGATCTCTTTCCTCCTCTATCTACCTAACTGATCTAGTTGAAGATGTCCCTGCTCATTGCAGAGGGGTTGGACTAGATGACCTTTGAAGGCCACTTTGAACCCAAACTATTCTATCATTCTATTCTCTTTGGAAGACCATCATTTAATATGAACAACTACAAATGATTATAAAATTTTGTCTAATTCCCACTTTAAATGTACTCACAACCTATTTATACCCATTAGATTTTAATCCTTTATTTTTCAGTATAAATTATCATCCTTTCTTGGTAGAGACTACCTTGTCATAGCCTCTTTCATCTCCACTTTCTTAAATTAGACAAAGCAAGCTCTTTTAGTGTCCTTTCAGAAGCCAGAAAGTCCTTCTACTCATACTAGACTTCATACTAGACTTCACCTGTACCTCTGCAAGTCAAAAGTCATGGTCACTCAACATAGTTGACTAGAACTGCACGCAAAACTCTAAATGAGCTCTCATCAGTGCTCTGTATAAATTCCTTTCTTGCATTTCCTAAAAATCACTTGCCTACGGTGCACTTGAATCACATGCACTTTTCACATGTGCATGTAATGTTAGTGACTCATACTTACTGTCTCCCTGTCCCAAAGTAAAAATTCTTCTTAGCCCTAAGTGTATGACTGAATTATTAAACTTAAGGTGACTTCTATCATTCCAATAATCAAATCTTCTCATTCCTTCTGCATAATGACCTGATTATCCCTTGTATTAATAGAACCATTCAGTTTAGTACATCTTAGGATAACATTGCTATAGGCCCAGCTCTTGAACCAGACTGCTAACTCATGATCAGTTCTGTATCTGCAGAACACTGCTAGTAATCCCAGTTAAACTCAGGAATTCCCCTTCCACTTCTAAAAAGATGTTGTTTTAACCAGCTCCTTACCTACCTTGCAGTCTTTCTGACAGGTCACATCCTCTCCAGTTCTCATCACTTAAAATTCAACAGAGGACATTATATGAAATATTCCGCTTAAATATAGATAAATAAGTTTGGCCAAAAATACCATAAACAAACTCTGTAAAACAGATACAAAGTTTTTCAGATTCAATCCATCTTTAATGAAATTTACCTTAAATGTAGCTACATTTACCTAATATTTTCTCTTTCAAATTTTTTTCCAAGTCTGTTCTTAGAGTTGTATAATGTTGTGCTCAAACAAATAAGCCTGTGGCTAGCTGTTCTAGAAATTCTCTGCTTTTCAGAAAATAGGTAATATGTTTGCTAACTGCCAATAGGAATATCTGTAGGGATATGTTTTATTAACTATATGATAAATAATATTGATATATTGCACTGAAAGTTTAATTGAAAACCAGTGGTATTGGATTTACAGCAGTACAGCAATCCTTTCAGTGCTCCAGTACGAAGATCATGGGGAAGTCCTGATTTCATCACAGAATGCAGTTTAAACCTTCCTTGTGACAAAGATATGGTATTTTCTGTTACTTTATTATTGGGTATTTCCCCTCCCCCCCTCCGTTCATACAGAGAAACTTACTTATTGACAACTTAACTGATTTTTTACTTAGTAGTTAGGCATTACTTGAAGTATATCAGTGTTCTCTCTCCCCCCCCCTTTAACATGTATACTTTCTTCCTTTCTTCCTTTAATTTTTGTGCGTAGAAATCTGCAGCAGTGCAGAACTTCAATATCCTGTCAGACCAGAATAACCCAATTTTTCTGATAGTATCTGCTATGAAGAACTGAATAGTCAAAGGCTAATTGACAGAAATACAGTGCAGCTTATCAAAGGATGAAAATTACTTCAGATTTTAAACATTCATGAAAATCTTAGCTAGAAAAAGACACGCTTAGCTTAGGTAGTGAAGCCTAAATACACAAAAAATTCAGGAACCCAGAGTATGGAAGACAAGTAAAACACATTTATCTTTTTAATTAAGTCAAGGATTAGATAAAACACAACTATATAATCTTTTCATCAGTGTAGACCTGTTTTTTGTTCTAACTTGTGGGTCATTAAACGAATGAATACAAATTCACTGTCATTCGTCCTTCACAGTGGTGCAGTGTACCACAAACAAATGCTGTTGAAAATTCTGTTAGGTCTCTGATAATATGCAGAACAAGGATTTTCCTGATATCTTTTCCTGTGAAGGCTGGATAGACCACATACATTTTAAAAAAGGAAGTGCACAGTGAAGGACAAAGAACATTTTGACTCTCTCTAGAACAGTACATACTCTTTAGCAGACTTGTGGAGACACAGAGCCTGAAACTATGGTAGGTACAGAGCTCTATTCATTTACTTTTTATTACATTGATGCATAAGATGTAGCATTAGAACTGCAGTGGATGTGACTGCAAAACTTTAACATATTTCTAATAGTTTTCAATTCAGTTCCTTGCAACTGACTTCCTGCTTTTGAGGGCATGAAGAAACTTTCTAAGTTTTTTTAGCTTCTTCGTCATGTGAACTGGTTTGTTTGTTTCTTACTGATTCTGTGATTCAAAATTAAGGAAAACAGCTGCTTTCAAGGCTAAGCTGATAAATTAGTTTGTGTACCTAGAAGAATGCCACAGTCAAGCATTAATGTAACAGCAAGAAACAAAATGAAATAGGTCAAACCTTTGAATAAGACTTCCAGAGAACAATTGCACTGCCTTACTTTGATTAAGTACTTTGTAACTTAAAAAAAAAAACAAACACTTAAGCTTTATGCATTTATGTGTTTCCTTAAAAAGAGGGGTTTTAAAATTCCAAACTCTATATATGCATCTGTTTTTGTAAGTATTTTGTGAATAAACAAAACCAGTAATTTCAAGATAAGTAATTTTAGAGATCAATATTGAAAATTGTTAAATCTGAATAGCTTTTCAGGCCATCTTTGTGATGGGAAATAGTTCAGAACTCCTGGAGTAGCTTTATACTTTTATCATGGCACATATGCCCAAATAAAGCAATCTTTCCTTGAAGGTTACATTAATAAAGAAGTGCTCTTTCTTTGAGGTTGTCAATCTTTTTCAAGGTAAAAAAGGTATCCCATGAAACTTAGAGAGAAGCCCAAGCTGTAGAATTCAGTAGCTTCAGGGGGAAAAAGGTCTAATTTTGCTCACTGCAAGTAGCCCTCTAAAAATGGCAGTGTGAAATAGGATTACATGCAGAATACTGTTTGTATTTAACAAAGTTTCACAAAGTTCAGATGCTTATGGTTGAGTTTGTCTGTTTTAGACAATGTCTAAATTCTTAATGAAACTGAAGCAATGGCCTCAAATTGCTTACATAAGTAATATTTTCATATATTTAAAATATAAACCAGCTATTTCTTATTGTATTTATTTCTGTTGTAATGAATCCCACTGTGTAGAAACAACAGCAAAATACTACATTTGTTTATGATAATAGCTCAATTCAGGTCTCTTGACCTACTCTGGATTTACACATGGAGAAATGGAATTTGAGCAGGGACAACAGTTCTACCAAACTAGCAACTTGCTATTCTGTTACTTTCTGATTTCTGATTGCCACAGAGATTCTTTAAGTTGGCCTAGTCATTCAAGAGCCCACATATACATTAAACCTTTGTATCTGCAAAACCCTACATTAAAATTTGCAAGACAAATGCTCAGTTACTCCTCTGGCATGATTCATACATTTAAGTGCTTTCACAGAAGTGTTTGTTTCAGAACAGCGTGTAAATATGCAAATATATTGAACACAGGACTTCTGCTATTGCCAATTGCAGTTTGAAAATAAGCAACAATTAACAGTTTCACTTTTCTGTTTAAATATTTTCGAAGCCCAAGGTTGTTTTCTCTGAATCCAAATATGAATGACAATTCAGAATAATGCAAAACATCAATTCATATGCTTACTGTATTTCCTTGACAATGTTACAGAAGACTATGGAGAAAGAAGTGTGTTCATCTTTGCATCACAGGCAATCCAGGAGCCTCACCAAGTAAACAAATCACATTTTTTGGTCTTTGCTTTGATACTGCACGGGTGTAAATTTACGTTATAGCAATTTGAGAAGGCAGGAAAAGAAATCAGAAGAGCAAAACAAGTAGCTGAAGAATGTGGAGTAAGTAGTAATATAGGCAAGTTTGTTCTCTGGCAGTTTTACAGTAGACATATATCAGCATGGTTGGAAAACAAATTTATTCTTACAAAAAAAGCCAATGAACTTTTTGAACATGAGATTGGGCACAAACTGGCTGAGGTTGGCTCTGGTTTTAGTGTAGCAAGAGATGAAAGGAGCAGAGGTAGGTCTGCAGAATCCCAAGATACAAATGAGGACCAAAACCTAGAATTCACTATTTCATTTCCAGTCATCATAATGGAGATAAATTTAAACCAAAGTGCTTGCACATAATATGAGTTGAAAAAGTGCTAGCACTACAATAATAGGTGTGGGCACGTATAGCTTCTTGTGAGATTAAAGCTGATGAACATACAAGAAAAAGGTTGTGTTTTCCTTTGACTTCAAGCCAAGAAAAGTTGTGTTGATTTCTAACCTGCAGAGATGGCCTTTACATGCCTCTCTTCTTGCAGTGATACTGGTAATTTTTAGATATAAGAAGCAAAAGAATTTTTGATACATGAGAATTTCGATATATCCTCTGATGCAGATATAGACAAACAAGGAATTTGGTGAATCTATTTGGTATTTAAAAAAAAAAAAAAAATACTTTAAAGAAAATCCAGAAAAGCAAAGAGCACTACTGGAAGAGGACTGCCAGAATCCATTTAGTTATAACATCCAGATGGAGCTAGAACAGCAGTTAAGAAATGAGGTGTGGTATATTTCCAGGTATCTCAGTTTGGAAGACATTCTTGTTGCTTCATCAGTGCTACCAACTTCACATTTAAATTGTGGCAGACTCAGTCATTCACCTTATGACCATGGGCAGAAGTCTCCACACAAGAAATGCCTGGACAACAGCTGCTGTACCATAACTTCCTTGAAATAACTTAAGGCTCAGTGTCATAGTTCTGTAGCATTCATTTTAGAAAGAGTTTTGTCATCTTCTGTAACAGTTGTATGACATGACAGGTTGAAAGTCTAACCACACTCAAAAGGATCAGACTCACAAGGAACCCTGTGTGAAGGGACTTCAACCTTTCTGCAAAGATCACCATGGTCACTGGATTTCAGATAGCTGCAGTAGACCAACGGGTCCCAGTGTCTTTCTTGAAACATAACTAGCAACACAGCAGATTCTGAAACTGAATTGTGCAAAACACAACTCACAAGGTTAAGAACAATAACAAGCTCAGGATGCTACTGTTTTTGCGAGCCAGGCACAATTTTTTATCAAGCTCAAATGGAGCATAAGAATCATAGAATCATAAAACAGTTAGGGTTGGAAAGGACCTTAAGATCATCTAGTCCCAACCCATCTGCCATGGACAGGGACACCTCCCACTAAACCATGCCACCCAAGGCTCTGTCCAACCCAACTTTGAACACCGCCAGCAATGGAGCATTCACAGCTTCCCTGGGCACCCATTCCAGTGCCTCACCACCCTTGCAGTAAAGAATTTCTTCCTTATATCCAGTCTAAACTTCCCCTGTATAAGTTTGAACCCATTACCCCTTGTCCTCTCACTACAGTCCTTAATGAAGAGTCCCTCCACAGCATCCCAATATGCCCCCTTGAGATATTGGAAGACTGTAGAGAAAGACTGAGAGAAAATCTGTTTCTGATCTTTAGGCTGCTTCTAAGAATGTAAAAGTGAACATCTGTTCCAGTGAAATCCAAAAATTATTTTCTTTCACTGTAGAAGACATCAGGAAAAGTATTGTAGTGGTAAAGCTAGTCAAACAGTGGAACAGTAGTGGATTGTCTACAGTACTCAATGACAGCTACGCTCTGTGCATGCATAATGTCCAGTGAAGCTTCTACATTGGCACAGATGGCGAAACTGCACACAGAACATCCCAACAGAACATCCCAAACTCTGGCATCCTACTTCTTCTACAGTGCCTTGCTGCCAATTTAGGAGCCCCATGAAATTATTACAACACAATAATCAGAGCTCCATGACATTACTAAGGAAAACTATTGGCAAGCCAGGACTTGGGGCATCCGGCCATGTCTATGCTCACCCCATTCACACTGAAATCAGGCAACATCTTGGCCTATTTAAGACAAGTAGAATGAACTTCAACTTTCACTACCCCTATACTTTGCAATTTGGACAGAACACAGACTTACAGACACCCCTTACCTTTGACAAATCTTCATCCATTAGGGTTTTTCGTATTCCTAGAGAGTTAAAAAAAATGGTTAAATAGAAAAATGTATTATTAATATAATTGGACAAAGGTAAGTCACTTTCATAAAGAAATGTAAATGTGAAGATAATACAAAACATACCGCATTTATTTCACTCTAATATACAAAATTACCTCAATCTTTCTCTTTGCCACCTGAACTGTAACGTTAAAAATGTTGGAATATATGTGTCAGCTTCTCCTACTCTAACAAAGAGTAAGTTACACAAGTTAATGCAGGTCTCCCAGCTCCCTTTCTCCAGGACTGCCAAGATATCTGCTGTTTTAAAAATACCCAAGCTGTTGAAGGAATTGGGAAAAAACTAAACAAACCACAACATTTTGCTTTCAAGAACAAGCTTCCACACTGGATTCTTTTCCTTGAAACTGTGTTTGATCACCATTTACTAAAGCTACTGCCTTTCCCTACAGTCACACTTAAAGGCTTGAATTAACAGCACTTGCCCTAATACCCTTATTTTTTTTATAAGACTCTCATTTGACTATTTATATCGATATGAGACCTTTTTGTAGTCATTTATTCCAGAGCTGTCAATGTATATTGTCAATGTCTCCTGATAGTTTGATATCTAAAGGTGCACTTTTTAAAATTTTTTTGTCCTAACTGAAAAGTTCTAATATCTATTAGTAAATCATCTATACTTGGATCAACATTCTGGGATTAAGAATCCAATGGGAATTGTGGGCCCCTTTCAATAAAATATCATTTTTCCAGGTAATATTTCTTAAAATGAGAACATTCATATTTTTTCTTATTCTACTTAAGGGAATCCAAAAAAACTTGAAAAGAATAAAAGTAATTCTCCATCAGAGTTCAGGACTCATAACAGGAAAAATCTGGAATGAGCAAAAATATGAGCTTTCTTCAGCAGCATCCCTCAGTGAAAAAGCTGGAGTACATAAAAAATTAGAAATAGAAAAACTACACAGAAATGTACAAAAATAAAGACTTACCCATGTTCTTTCACTGAAGTCGTGAACAATAGCTTCCAACTTGTAATGTCATCACTGATAGACATGGAAAATTCATGAGAACAATTTATTACACATTCTTAAAACAGGTCACATAAGAAATCTGCAAATTTAATTCATAAATACTGTCGAAATATTTTTTTTTATTTTGGGGGCTTGTATTTTCCCTGAATGACATGGGAATCAGAGGATCTTGTGCAACTTGGATTTGCAGCTGTGGCTGGGTGTTCCTTTCACTTCTGCTGACACATCTCTAACAGCTTTTCTTCCCATTAGTCACTTGCGTAACAAAGTCTTGGAGAAGTGTCACAACCTCTTCAATACCATGACCTTTCTGTAAGCCTCTGGGGGCATCTGCATTTTGATTCTGGAAATGAGTCATAGGGAGATTGAATTTTCCTATTCTCCCTCAAGAAGAAAAACGTTCAGAAATCATGTTTCTATTCTCCCACTTACTTCTCCTGTACAAAGCCTCCCCCCCAAAAAAAAAAAAACACCAGTGTAGCCACAACTATTGATCTGCTTCACCTCCTAGTGAGCTATAAATTATTTTTCAAATCCTTTTGACAATTTCAGCTCTACAAGTGTTCATCCCCCAATGGTCCTGTTTTTATGACTGGTCCCACTTTATCCTCTTTCAGAGCTCAGTCTCTAATTCATTCATTATTCCACCACTAAGTTTTCATTGATATGCATGTTTTCCTTATATGACATGAGTTTTCCACTAGATCTCTTTTCCTAAGCCTCTCAGAGCTGTTGCTAGGGCTCAGATTTATGCTGCTCATTCTAGCCTGCAAGAATGAACAGCCAATACATGGACCTCCCTTAACGGACTGCTGATGCCCTTCTGCTTCCTCTGCTCTTCTCCCCAGCACAATCAGTAGCTGTCCTACCCCCCACAATAAAAGTATCCTGTGCAATGAGGTAGGTACCCAATGGCCCATCCTTTAATGAATGCCCAGCAGTCTAGCATTATCTTTCAGTCTAGCCAGTGCTCAGCAATAAATTCGGCAGTGTTGTGATACTGCACAACACCAAAATGCTAAATTTGATAATTTGATTTTCCCCATATATTCTAGCCCCTGGAGCAGAAAGGCTGGTACATGCTGCCTCCTGATCTATCATAGCCTGTAACCTTTGTAAGTAGATAGAAAAACTGAAAAAGACCCTGCTGAATTTCCACTTATTCTCACATACAATCTTATAAACAGCAGGTTCAAGCACCTGCAAATAATAGACTTGCTAAGCAACAAAATTTGCACGATTAAATTTAAGAAAGCACCCTTAACATCCTTGCCTGTGGGGCAAGGCAGCAGGCAGGCTCAGTGCGACACCTTAATTCTTTTTGTTCACAGTAGGTGATCAGGAAGCCTAGAAACATGACTGACAGAAGCTGAGAGAAGTGGGGTTGTTCAGCCTGGAGATAAAAATGCAAAGCAGAGACTTTATTGCTGTCTTCAAATATCTAATGGAAGGGTGTCATATGCATCTCAGAAATGCACAAGTATAGAATAAGAGGCAATAGAAAAAAAAGGCATGGGGAACAAGATGCAAAAAAAAAAAAAAAAAAAAAAAGAAAATCCGAATTAGGTGGTTTGGGGTTTTGTTTTGGTGTGGTTTTTGGTTGTTTGTTTGTTTTGTGTGGGGTTTTTTTGTTTGGTTTTTTGATTTTGGGGTTTTGGAAGGGGGTTTGGTTGGTTGCTCAATTTGGTTTTTTTGGTTTTGTAACAGTGAGAGTAATTCAATACTGGGACAGCATAGAGGGGCTGCATTCTCCATCCTTGCATGTAGTCAAAACCTAACTGAACAACGCTTACAGCAGTCTGGGGACTCTGGCTCTGCCCAGAGCAGATAATTGGAAGAAATGACTTCCAGGGGTCCCTCCCAATTTAAATTAGGCTGCGAGGCTACCATTTGTAACGAGAGCCGTTCTTCCATTAGAGGTCACTATTGTGCAACCACCCGGAGCGACGCCGCAATAAAAAACGCGCGCACAATGTACAAAGTGCTGCATGAATTTGGGTTCCCTTTCGCTCAATAACTGAAAGTTGAGATCCATCTGGCTGCAGGGCAGCTGTATGATGGAAGATGGGGCATATGGCACACTAATCTCTGATTTCCCAAGTAGCACATTCCAAGTACGGGATAAAATAGGTGAAAAGTGGGGTTAGCAAAAGAGAGAAGTCTTGGAAGAAGAAAGGAGGGTAAGGCAGTAAGGTAGAAGTATTTCTTTTGATAGAAATAGCTCCGAGTGTACTAGCAAAGCTTCAGAATGTGGGGTTTGTGTACCCTCTCTGCCAAAGTTGATTTTAACAAAAAGGCTGTCAGCAGATAGAAAACTGATTCTGGTTTTCTACTGCGATTGTCAGAGGCATAGATGAATGCGTTCTTACCTAACTTAACTTTCTGTTTCTTTTTTTTATGGGTTTATATGGCAGGTTAGCCAGTCACTTTAAAGCCAGCGGGCTTTGTGACCAATTCGCTATTACCTGCTAAGGATCAGTGATCGGAATCCATTGACGGTCAAAATAAACATTTTTAAAAGCCCAAAGGATTGGGCCACAGAAAGGATGTTGGGCATGGTGCAAATCGTAGGCAGAAGAGCTGAGGAAAAAGTCTGTCGAAACAGTCTTTTCAGAGAAGTTTGGATGAAATTGGGGTTTCATTTCTAAAGTTTACTGTCTTTGATTAAAACTCCCATGGGAACATTTTTGACATTATTATGTGTTTTGAAATGTTTATGCTGTGGGAGTTGTTACTTAGGCCAAACCATTGTCTACGTTACTGATGTCAGGAATTGTATTAAGAAATCATATAAATGGCTGCATTTATTTTTAATTAAACTCCAACGTACTGGGTTGAACATTTTTCCAGGTGCCTGATTTCATGTCCGACAATCCTGGAAAATGTGTTGCTCACACAAGAAAATTCACACTAAAGAATGTGAGACTGCTTACATGAAAGCATTTCTGAGGTTCAGCCAGTTCTGTGGCTGGTCAGGTGGTCCAGGAAGAAAAGCATAAGAAGAACAAAAAGCTCATATGGAAGACCTTACAGGATAGCACTGCTTGAGAGATGGGAACAAGAAGGATTCTGCCCATGCATAGCACAGAAATGACACTGTGTTTGTATTTTGCTTGTTCCTGTCTAGCCAGTCAAGCTGTCATGAAGCTACACTCGAAGTCTCTGTTCCTGCCTTCCTTCTCCTCCACTGCCACAGTAGTTTAAGGACTAGTCAAGTACACCTCTAGCGCAGTTACTGTAATGCTATGTTTCTTTGTATTGCTGATATAAATACTGTGTTCTGTCACCTCCACCAGTGAGACGAAAAGCACTTTCTTTGAATGGAGCCTCAGTTCCTTTCCTTTTCTCTCAATCTCTTTCCTCTCTTTGAGTATTTTTAATCTTATTTTCCAGTGATTTTGTGGTACTGAACAGTCTTCAGCTTCTGTAGTAGGAAGCCTGAGGGACAGTAGTTGAGACACCTTTACAAACTGCTGGGAAAAACAGTTGAGGGCATTACACAGGCTTCTAGACTTTGGGGGAAACATTTGAAAGTGTAATTGTTAGGTGACCCATGCCCCACATCAACACTGAGACCATACTACTTCCTCGGAAGGTACAACTAGTTGGAGTGACTGAACACCATGACAGCATAGGCTCATTTTTTCAGCTCGTTTTTTCTTTGATGAGTTTCCCACTGATGTGGTTAAACTGTTGACTTACTGGAGGAGTTGCAGAAACAGTGCATAGGGCGTGTGGCAAACAGATGAATGATGACTTACAAATAAATAGAAAAGGTCTATAACAAGAAAGAATGCATGCCAGGCCTACACAAGGGACTCCTAAACTCTGTTTGCACAATGGTAGTAGCTGGAGATGAAATGTGTTCTTGTCTTTGTTTCCTCTCTCTTCTAATGTGCATCTTCCCTTCCACAACCCAGACCTTTATTCTACACCCTCATCCTTCTACCTGATACTACTCACAAACTGGGATCCCAATCCATTCCCTACTTCCTTACAACACAGCTTTAGCTCTGCAAACAAGAACCCTAACTTCATCCTGTCACAGAGGCCTGTTTGTAATACAGCATATATGGTAACTAAAAAGTTAAGATTCAAGACCATGAGAAAAATAATACTAATTATCACAGAAGCATTGTGAAAGTGTGCAGAGGTGGAATGGTAAATGATTCATAGCGACTGAGATTTTAACTTGAACTTTCATTTTCTCTGTTCCAGATGTTTTCAAATTTGGTCCTAGTTGTGACAGGTATTTTCTTGAGAGCACATAAAAAACAGAAAGTTGCCAATTGAGTTTCATTAAAAGGCATTTTTGTCTTAACTTTATTATGGATTGTTTTACTTACCAAATGTGACCATGAAACATAAATTTTTGATTTTTTTTTTTTAAGCAAACATTCTTTTAAAGCAAAAGCAGCCTGTCCACTGCTGGTGTGATTTCAGCAATTGTTACTAAATGCAGGTCTGATCTTCCAGTTTTTAAAAGGAAAAATTGAAGAGCTGTTCCTAAGAAATCATAAAATGTTAACAGAACCAAAATTGCTCTCACATGAAACCTTTTCTTCAGAGGCTTAAGGAGGAGATTTTGAGAGATAAAGGCCCTTTGCTACCCTCTTCCCAGAGAAAGCTCATGATAACTGAGCTAGGTGTTACCTGAGGAGGCACAGACATCAGTTGCAAGTCCTCTACGCCTCCATAAGCTAGTGCAGACGGGCAAATACTGAGAGCAGGGCCTTGCCTGGAATTGAGATGCATTTTGGGAAACATGGGTTTCTATTTTGTTCTCTGTACTGAAAGCAGATGAAATTTGGACAGCTGATGGGGGTTTAACACACAAGAGCACAAGAAAGGAGGTTGAGTGTGAAAATATGGAGTGTCCCTCTCTCCCTCCCACAGGTTTGCACAACTCCTGGTAAGATGTTTGCATGTTCTTGCACATTTTTTTGCCTTACAGGCAGAGGCAGGAAAGGACACGTTGAGGAGAAAGGGAAGTCAGTGGTATCTTGCTAAAGCTGTCTGTTCCTCTTGCTTTTCCACTTCCTCTTCCTCCTGGTATCAGCAGCTGTTGGGGATGCCAAGGGGAAAGCCAGGCCACTGGATAATTCGCTGCCGCACCATTTATATGAAGGCGAATGGGGAGAAAACCTAAGCAACTTCTTCCTTGAGCAAGTTGTTTCCTCCCTCCCTTCCCACCCAGTCTCCCGTTCCCCCAGTTTAGGCTCTCTCTTTCTCTCCCTGGGTGCCAGGACACTTGTGACAGCAGATGCTAAGATGGCTGGAAGCACGCATGCACTCAGGCTTGTGCTGGCTCCAGCCAGTCCTGGGTCCCGCTATGACAGCCAGAGCCCTAGCAGCGAGGCACAGAGCTAGTCAGGGCCCTGTGAGCTGATGGCAGGGGAAGGCAGGGCACAGGCATGAATGCTGCTGAGAGGCACAGAGGATTGGGGCTGAGGAAGCACAGGTAACTGCACTCCCCAGCTGTCAGATCTGTTTTCCCCACACAGACTGCTCATGCCCGGCTCCCTTTATACTTGCCTTGCTTTTCCATCCTCCCTCTCACCCCAGCCTCTACTGATTTCCCCTCATACGTAGCTTCTAGCAACTTCCCAGCCAGCAAGACCACTTACTTGCTTGCCAGCCTGCTTGTTTGCCTGCCTGCCAAGCTGGCTAGCAGGTCCCCTCCACATCCCCCTTGCCTCAGGCTAGGAATAGCTTGCTGCAAACTCAGCCATCAGAGCTACATGCACATCACCTGCAATTTAGCTTGTTAATCATCTAATCATGCTAACACTGATGATCAGTTGCAGCCCTCAACAAGGCACGAGCTGTGGGATGTGAGGGATATCGGTGCTGTGACAAGCCCTGTACTTCACAGGGCTGCAGCTGTACGCTTCAGGACTCTTGATGGCTATGGTGAATTCTACACTTTCAAGAGGGTTTTCTGGTGCCTCTGAAGGGTTTAATAGAGACCTGGTGTTTCCATTTGGTCTGTTTGGAGCATTGTCTGTTGCAGCACTGCATTCGGTTCTCCTGAGCTCCTGCTGCTGAACTCAGGCAGGCAGAATGCAGGAGTGCTGACCTTGGCAGAAACCACAGAGCTTGCAGAGCAAAAAGAGCAGAGCTCAAAGGCTCTCAATCTGAGCCCTCTGTGAGTGAGCTTCACAGCAAAAGGGGAAGGGGAGAGCTATGACATGGCAGGGGACACTGACGGCAGCCCAGGGGCAGAGCACAGAGCAGGGAGTGCAGGGCAGTGAAGATGAGTATTTCAGTGAAATATGATGGTTAATACCTGAATACAAGCTTTGTATTCAAAGACTTTCTCGAGATTTGAGCTGACAGAGCACTTCAAAGGTCAAGTCACAAAAAAGAAAGACTTTTTGCATGCAAGATTATTTTGTATGGCAGGTGCTTTGCATCAGCTTTAGATGTCAATGGGGAGGACTGTGCTCTGGAAAGAGTGATTTATTGCAGTGGATACACCCAAGCAGAAAACCAGGAGCTTAACATGCACCTGACCTTGACACTCTGGAGTATGCTGGGCTTTCCTTCATGACAGAAATATATCTTTCACAAAACATATCTGGGGTAAGGAGATTCTGCCAGCATCATCTGACTTCTTTGTTGAATTTGACAGATCTACTTTCTCTAGGACAGAAAAATATAAATAGTGGAAAGAGATTTCTGCGCTCCTTGTCAAACTATAACAACAATAGCTAATAGTTTTAAGAGTATAGGGATTGAATTATGACAATTTTAAAGAGCCACAGCGTTGACTTGAAGAACTTTCAGGGAGTTCTGCATGGCAGCTGTTCACAAACAGTATCTGGAAAGCCCATTTTTTCCCATAAGCATGACAGTGAGTGTATACATGAAAGAATGCTGCTAATTCACTCATGAACATATCAAACTTGTGTCATAAATAGCAAAACCACCTTCACATGGCAACCCAATGGAAATGCAGCAGCACATTTTTCAGGAAGTCTAGTCCTGTCTGCAGACATAAAGATAGCATAGAATGAAGAACCATGAAGAAATATTTATTGTCTTAGCATGCTATAGCAATGGGTGTTAGAAGCTCCTGCCAGTGTTCACCAATATAAAGTTTTTATTGAAAATCAGGTACTTTCCAAAGTGATGCTGTCACAGGATCACCACTGCAGCACGGTGGCACTTTTCCCCAGACCTTAACTCTGCAGAGTGGCACAGCATTGCTAACCAGGGCTGCTGGCTCTCTGCCTTGCCCTCTAACGAGGTTCACATACGTGCAATCATGGAGCAGCATGAAAATAGGTAGATTGTAACTCTCTCAGGACAGGTATGTACAAAGAAATGATCAATGGCAAAGTGTGTTGTTTCTGCTTCTACTCCTAGCATGCCACTAGGAAGCAAAAGCCCCATAAGCGTGAGCAGGCAGCAGGAAGCTTACGTGGAAAACTGTGCTAATGGTGACTTTCTCTTGCTGAGTACTCCTCACATTTGTATGCATTGCATATTACAGATATATAGAGCAATGCTATTCTGACTTAGGAAGGAGACTATCAAATTTGCTTAAGCAATATTAATGCATATGTCCAAAAATGTTCTCCCACATACTTTTTTCCGCCATATACACATGGTTTAAGGATTACCTGCCCCAGCTAATAATTTTTGTCTTGTTCTTCTCCACCCTCACACACCACATAATTCCATTATGATGTTTCACCTGTTTGGGGATCATTTAATAGACTAAGATTAGTGAAATGAAGCAGGTTAAAAACAGCACGGAAACTAATAAAATGTATTTTTATTTTGTATCATTTCACTTCACCTCCAACCATGGTACTGACAAAACTGTGGAGGTAACAAGATCCTGACTATGATATTCCTTGTGAGCATTGAATTGGAATGTCAGAGGTGTTCACATGGGAGTGCTCAACCATTCAAACTACTTCAGAGCACAGGACAATATCAATACATGAAAAATGCATTAAAAATTTGGACTAGCACTTACAGCAGAGAAACTCAGCGAAGCTCTTACCCACCTTTTTTTTTTTTCCTCTATTTTTTGTCAAATTTAACTCCTAAGCAGCCGCTTTTCACAAAGGTGAAGAGAAACCAAAAGTTGAATAAATGCTCTGACAAAAAAATACTTAGAGCTGAGTCATAAAAGTTGCACATGGGAACAATAGCACACCATCGCTGCTCCGGGATTTAGATGCTGGTTTTGGTCTACACAGAGAAGGGAATGGCACGTTTACACATGAGAAGGCATTACCGTTACTGATATTCTTGTGAAGCTTGAATAGAATCTTGTGCTTTTGTTGCTGGTACCACTGTTGTTTTTGTGAAAAATAAAAAGGGAAAGTATGTTTCGGCTGCTTTCAGGCTTGTGGGTCCTGTTCCTTAAAATATTAATTCCTTCAAGTTTTTTATTCACCTAAAAATAGCTAGTTTCCCCATATCAATCACAGACATCCTTCACAGAAATAAGTGGAAATAACAGAGAAGATCCAGGAAGCTTTTCCACCAGCAAGTGTAAAATGAAGCATATGATAGACATTTCAGATGGGCAACTTTCACAGAAATTTCACAGCATGAACAGTTATTTTAATTGTGTTTGTTGCCATTTAGATTCTCAGAAGCATTCTATCAGATATTAATATATTTATTTCTGAGTATTGGACAAAAGAGAAGATGACATGAACTGCCTAGCATTCAGAGTTGCAAAGATGAGCTCATCCTTTGGTCATTGCAAGATTTCTCTAGTGCTGATACTGTGGGCATGATTTTGCAGCAGTGTTTGCCCGTGCAAAATTACTATTTTTGCTACAGTTAGCATATTAATGGTCATGAGGACGGTCAGGTAGAATATCAACAGTCACAATATCTAATATTCCTTAATAATAAATGCCTCATCATCAGTGTTGATTGCTTATTTTCACAAATAAACATGATTTTATAAACAATGTTTAGCAGAATGGATAGCATAAAGAACTGCATTTCTCCCGCTATGAAAAACACCACTGTGTTATGCAACAAAAAAACCCCACCTAGTTATCATTGATTAGTGGCTAATAAAAAGTATATGGCAGTGTTTTTAACTCAAATAAGCTCCACCCAGCACTGTAATAAGCTTCTGAACTAGCTAAGATAGATCTTTTTGGTAAAATTAAGCTGGAAATATCAAGCATTTCCAAAGCATTATTTCGACACCCCAAAACATTTCAAAAAGTAGTTAAAATTTTGTGCAGAAGGGGACGTGATAGACAATGAGGAAGAGTCAAGCAACCTTTTATGAAGCTCAGACAAATAATTTTTATTCTGCAATCCCATTCCTCTGAAGAGTTCATCACCTTCACTGAGGTCTATTTAATAGAGGGTTCTGCCTTTTTGGTTTGGGTTTAATTTAACATAAACACAGATTTAGAATTCCAAGTGAAGCTTATTTTCTCAGTACTGGTTTTCCAATCCTTTATTATCCTTCAAAGTCTTTGATTTGTGTAATGAACTCACAGGTGAAGGGCAGAAGAAATTTATGATCATAGTTTAAAAAAAAATAAATAAATCTCAACATAGCTGAATCTTTAAAAGACTTACCATCAGAATCTCTTAAGATCCTTCTGGCAAAGGAGGGAGCAAGCAAACACGCTAGCGGACACCTGAGGAGTGGGAATGTACACAGTGATTCTCAATTGTAGCAGGAAATTAGACTTCAAGGTCGGTCCACTCTTGTCTTTATACCTGCAATTATCATACAAATTTCGCTAGCCATTATTTTGTAATAACTTGACCTTGTATACACCAATATGGTTTTACAGAACTCTGCCTAACAGTCTGAACACATTTTAGTTCCCTTTCCCCCACCACTTCTTGCTTAATATCCTGAGGAGAGCAGTTTTCTCCACTGATCATAATGAAACCCACAAACAACACTGTTATGCAAACCCTTGCTGAGAAGCAGAACTCCTCTTAGCAAACAGACCAGGCTGCTGAAGTGAGATACCCGTGGATTGTCTCACTGCAGGAACCAGTTTTTCTGTCTGTATCAAAGTATTGGAGAGCTTTGGAGAATCAAGGTAAATTGTTGTACATATTTGTCTTAGAAATAAATGAGCAAAGTTCCAGGAGAAATAGATTTGGTATGAGGTATTACATATAATCTCATATAACTGGAGATTTTAATTGTGGATTTTACTTAAAGTTACTTAGGGAGCTAAAAAGATGCCAGGTTAACAAAATGGATTTCTCTCTTTTACTGGTTCTTTGAAATTTTACTAACAGCAATCCTACTTAAAGTGTTCTTTGCATTTTGAATAATAACATTATTCAAATATTATAATTCAGAAATTATATCACTTAAATACAATTATTTTCTAGTAATTCCTTTTGCATTATTTGCGGCTGGTCAGTTGTGTGGGGGGTATTTTTCAATATACCATGCCCTGGATTGAGATATCTGTATATAGTTTGTTTGTAGTGGGTCATGAATAATATTTTTATTTCCATCGGAAAGTCAGAATGGTAACCAATGTCTTAAAATTGCACGAAATTTCCTTTACAATCACAAGGGATCTTGCAATTATAGAAATAAGGGTAGGAACTTTTTAGTGGCAGGAACTTACATTTTTCTTCCTGGAAATTTGGGGATGTTACATTACATTTAGTGAAATAACCAGAGTCAAATCAAAGATGTTCATAAGGCAGTCATTGTATACACTATATTCAGAATGAAGAGGGATCTGTCTGCTTCATTTCTGGGCTGTTACTCTAGAAAATTTACATTATTCTGAAAGCTGTTGATTAGCATATGGGAAAAATAATTTTTAGAACCCAACTTATTAAGTACCATGACAGTATGTGACTATATAAAGCCATGTTAAAAGAAAAATGATAATTACTTTTCAGAAAGGGATATTAGCGAGCCTTTTCTTATTGGATAGATGTTCATGGTGGAGAAGTTG
This sequence comes from Ara ararauna, assembly GCA_028858755.1. Classification (NCBI taxonomy): domain Eukaryota; kingdom Metazoa; phylum Chordata; class Aves; order Psittaciformes; family Psittacidae; genus Ara; species Ara ararauna. The sequence goes on from CM054410.1 coordinate 95,070,680, forward strand.
CCAGGTTTCGTTTGTTGAAGACTTAGTTGCCAATAGTTGCCATTTTTTTTTTATTTTGCCACATGCACCAAAAAAAAGCCAGGTAATAGGAGTTAAACTCTGTGCTGAACTTAGCAGGACATAGAATGAATAGATGACCATGAATGGATAGGTGCTTTGTCCTCTGGCACGTGCTGTGACAATAGTTTGAGTCCAAACTGGGATGCCATCTGTCTGTTCTGGTCAAGCCCTACACTTTCACTAGTTCTGGTCTCAGTCTGACCTTGAGTGTATGAACTATATTTTCCTCTCATGTGCCTGAAATATGATGTAGTTGATCTTATGACTCGGTAAAAAACGAGAAAAAGTGACAGCAGAGGGACAATGGAAGTGTAGAGGAATACACAATGGAAAAGATTCAGAATGCAGTGTGATCAGGCTGGAACACTGTCTTGTCTAATTTTGACAGCTACATGTGCTCATGAGTATGCTGGTTTTGCCTTGCTGGTGTTAAAGAAGGATGTTTGAAATTATGCTCTCAGGATAACATAGGGGGTGTGAGCCTCTCATCAGGGAATCACTTAGCATTACATAATGCCTTATACAGTCAACAGTTATATATATTTCACTTGCTTAATTGAGGATCCTGTGCACACCCTTTTATTGATCTGGTGTTGCTGTTTGAAGAAAGAGCAAGCACAAGGGGAATTTGAAGTGCTTGACTTCACCAAGACTGAAAAGTAAATAATGAGACCATATTTATGCCTAAACAAAGCAAATTTTTTTTTTTTTTTTTTTTTAATCAAGCTGCTAGTTGAGACTGGAATATTCACAGTGAATTCAGGAAGAATACAGTTGAAACATTTGTATTTGTCTGTTCTTATTACACTGTATAGGAATATGCAGTTACATTGTAAAGAATGGATAATTGCACTTGTTTACACTGAGGTGTAATTAAGATCCTGTTGTGGAAGGAGTCTGTACAAGTGCGTCTTGATATCTGTGTGAGTCTTTATTGAAGGTAGTAGGAGGCTGGGAAAGTACTGCATATACAAATTTCCTTGATGAATCCATGGAATGGAAACTAAAATCTAAGTATTGTTCCGGATTTGAGCAAACACATTTGACTAAGGCAACCATCTCATATCAAAGCAAATGTTACTGTGTACCTTATGTGCTGCTTTCAGTTCAGGTCAGAAGCTGAAAATCCAAAATATTTTTCACTGAATTTCCCAATATAGTACAAAGAGAAAGTTCAGAATATAACTCAAGTACTTCTTGCACAAGACTCCTCTGTCCCACAGGCACTTTGCACTTTGGAGGGGAAGGGTATGGTGAACTTAATCTCCCTTCAGAATCTTTACAAGTTCCCATTTCATGATTTACAGTGTATTGTGTGTGCTAATGGAATAGGTAACTGCTGTCTCTTCTGGGAACGGAAAAAGCAACTGCGGAGATTGCTCTGTGAGCATAACCACAAATAAAAGATTTTCTCATTATTCCAGTTCCTTTACTGTCTCCCTGGCCAGTCAGGTTTTACATTAGAATCCACAATATGGCTTCTAGTATAACTTACCTTATGAAAACAGGAACTGGTTAAGTACATGAAAGAGAAGTAGATAGACTTCAATTTCTGTTTTTTAGTGTTGCCTTTACCATTTACGACCGCTAAGTAAGTAAAAGACAGAGGCTACATTGCTGACTGTAAACCCTTTCACATGCTTTTTACTCTTGAAGTGCTTGTAAATCTGCATGACTAGAACAAAGTTTGTTCACATTACTGGTAAGAAATTTATTACAAGATATCCATTGATAGTCACAACACGGCAGTCGTGAACAGTTCAGTGCATGCAAAAGCATGTATGAATATAATTGATATTACTATTACAAATATGTAGAAAACTTCTGAGAAACCAAATTCATAACAACAGGTTTCTTTAAAGCCACATTTCCAGCTTCCAAAAGTCTGCACGATGAATGTCTCTTTTCCAGGATGATCACATTGCCATAATTTGACACAGAACATTTTCTTTAATTTCAAATGGAAGAGGTAGTGGAAGAATCAATGTATTGCTAGAACTTTCAAAAGAAATGAGCTTCTGATTTGGCCAAGCAGCTGTTCAGATGATTGTAATTTATAAGTTCTGAAGACTTTAGACACTAAGGTGAAGTTATAGTATCTCTGATGGTTTAGATTTTGTTACAGCAGTTTTAAAAAAAAAGCGTGCATTTCAAAGTCAAAGTCAAAAGCATGCAGTACAAAGTCAAAAGAGATCAGGGACAAAAAACTGTGTTATTTTCTCTGGCACTGCAATTAGCTTAGCACTTAGCTTAACTTTCTGCTTAAGAGGGTGAAATCAGTTCTTTGTGAGGCAGTGTGGGAGAAATCTTGAATGATTAGTGATACATATACACATTTCTGCAGTGTAATTGTGTGTGTGTGAATACGTATGCAGCAAATAGCAGCAGATGGCTTGCACCTGATAATCTCTATAGTAAATGTGTACTTCCTGTCTTCTCTGTGTGTGCAAAAGAAATGACAATATGGTGCTCTGGGGATAAGTTTCACATGTGTCTTAGTTTGGCTGTCTTTATTGTAAGCAACTTTGTAGTATAATACACAGTGTTTAGAAAAAAATGAATTTCTTGGTGAATACTGAAAGGCTGGGAAAGATAACTTTAAATTGCAGAAGTCAGAGGTAAAACTATTCCAACATAATTGGCAATTCATGTAACGTGATAAAATCAAACAGAAGGCAAGAGGAGCAACACCCCAGTTTAGAAGCTCTTGTTAGTGAAGTAAAAAAAACAAAACTGAATACCTACTGAACTGTAATGAGTAAAGACAATATATCATTCTTCTACCTCTTTCTAAAATATTTTTCAGACCCCCATCTACTGTGCTTTGTAGCGATACTCCTTTAATTTCAAACAAATGGTTCAGAGCCCTTCTAGTTGTAACATTCCAGCTTTGTACCATTAGTCTTACATTTTAACTTCCACACACCACCATTATCTGCTGTAGCTGCACCCCTGCTTCCACTATTGGCTGGGAAAGGAGTTGTTGCTGCAGAGGGCTCCTGGAACCCAAAGTTAGACCCAGCTCAGGAGTCCAGCTGCCTCCCTATTGCCCCTACCCTTCACTGCACTGTGTTTTAATTGTGCTGAATTCAAACATATTAAGCTTTTGCTCTTAATTCACACAAAAGACTGGTCCTGAAAGTTGTTGAACAGGGCTGACAAATTAAAACAGTTTCAAATTAAGCTATGTGTTTTTTTGTTTTTGTTTTTGTGTTTTGTTTTGGTTTGTTTGGTTGGTTGGTTGGTTGGTTTTTGTTTTGTTTTTTTTCTTTTCCCCCTTACAAGGAGTTAAGTATCTTCGAGAGTTTCTAGGTGTTTTGGCTGTTGTATCTTCATGTTTTACTCCACATATTTTAGTTTTCCATCCACACATGCACTTTTTTTTTTTCCCCAGATACAAAATAGAGAAGGTAAACAAGAACACAGAGCGGAAAGGGGGAGCAGCAGGGAAGAAAATTGCTGAGAAGGGAAAGAAAAACTGACACACACACCCCAAAACAGAAGAATTTCTCTTTTCACAAGGGAACATGTAGTTCTCTAAGGATTTTAAAGGAATAACACTAGTTTGGTAATCCAAGTTCTAGTAGAGTCTATGCTTCTCATAGGACACTCATATTGTTAAGGATATATTAATTTTAAAGTAGTATGTATTTTCTTGGTTTTATTAAGTGTTCAGTTCCTAATTCTAGAAATAAAGAGAATTTTTTGTATGCTCAAAAGGAGCTGCATGACCATGCTCTAAGGGCAGTACCTGCACTGAAAATTTTAAAAGCCACAGCAAGGATATAATAAAATACACAGCTTCTCTAACCCTACAGGAAAATGTGATACAGTATCTCCACAGCCAATCAGCAGTACTACAAGCCTCAGACCAGGAAACTCTTCGAAGTACAGTATGTGTGAACACTGCAACAACGACTTTCTCATTGCTGCTCTTTCTTTTTATCTTCTTTATGCTTGTAGGATGTCAGGGTAGATGTGAAGTCACTCATGGCAAAATTTAACACGGGCAACAACCCCACAGAGGATGTTTCTGGTAACAGCCATCCCTTCAAAGTCTCTGGACAACCTATCCATACAGGATTACAGACAAGGAAAGCAGCATTTGAGAAATTTGCAAGCCAAGGAAATGCAACTTCTTCTTCAGGACCCAGTACTTTTCACAAACCTGTTCATCCTAAGCCTCCTCTGGCAGTCAAGCCTTCAACTGATGAGAAAACAGAGAAGGATCCAAAGCCACCATATTTGAAACCATTGGCACAAAGGTTTGGAGTTCAGCTTCAGGCAACTAACAGAGAAAATTATGAAAAAGCTGGATGCACTAAACTCCCCACCAAAACCAGTGACTTGGCAAAGGAAGACCCAGTGCCTCTGTATCCAAAACTTGCACAGAACAGGTTCCTTAACTCTGCTCCTCATGACAAACAAAAAAGCGCTCTGGGAACAAAACCAAATCCAAATTTTGCGCCACAGGAGAGTGAGGCAAAACCAGCATCTTCAAAAGTAACTGGAGTTAAGGAAAAGTTCTTGTCTGCAACACAAGAAAATGAGCCCAAGTCTTCTTTCTCTAAGCCACCTCTTGCACAGAAACCATCTCTAAACCATGATGTCTCCCACAATGAAGACACTTCTAATAAAAATGTTTTTCTGCAAAAAGGACTATCAGGCCCTAGGCAAAATATACACTCATTTAAAGCAACAAAGGAAATGGATGAAAGTAGTAACTGTTCAGCAGAAGCTGCAGGCAGTCATTTTTCTAACATAGCTCTGAAGCCTACTGATCACTGTTCTGGTTCATCTGAAGGAGCCCCCAGAAATATAGAGGAAAAGACAGAAGAAAAGGGTGTGAGTGCTGCCAAGAACACCTTTCTCAACAAAATCACCCAGGAAGAGTCAGGTTCCTCTTCTAAGTTCCATAAGACAAACACGGTATTTGCTGAAGGAAGGCTATCAGGTGGATCACAAGAGAAAGAGGATGGGGACAGGAGTTCAGGAAAACCCAAGCAGAAACCTTTGCCCCCACTGTTCAAGCTGGGCCAGCCCCCGCAGAAGCCCAGCAGACCCCCCAGCGTGGACCTGGAAAGGTTTCGGAAGAGCAGCCTAAAAGACAGTGAGTCGTCCCTGTTCTTGTTTTCCTGTGTATGGCCTTATTAATGCATTTACTACCCAATTCATTTCAGGTGGAAGCCTTTATTTTGTTCAGAAATAATGAGACTTATGCATCAGACAGCACTTTAAAGCTCTAACCTATGTTTGTGTCTCTTCCACTCAGGACAAAAATTGAAATTATATTCTCCCTCCCTCTATGATAAAGCGTAGGATGAATGCTTTCTGTATTGGGTTTATTTGTTTTCAAAACTACCTAGAGGTAGCTATAATTTGCGTCAGGTTGTGTAAGTATTTTTCTTAACAGACATTTAAGTCCTGATTTCATATAAATGAGATGTTCAGGTCGTGTGCCCCGTTATTAATGGTAACTTCCTGGGCACATTTTGAGGGTCACCAAAATAATATACTAGAACCTGTAGCGAACACACTTTTTTTTATTTCTTTTTTGCCTTTCACAATGACTAATCACAGTGTGACCCTATAAGTTACTGTATTTTTAAGTTTATTTAGAAGGTCGAACACTAAGCAAAATTACTGAATCAATTGTTCCCACATGCTGCATTGATTTTATAGCCAGATCTGAATCCAGACTCCAAAAGCACCTCCTGGACTCAATGTTTTCTGTTAGATTTGAATGGTTGCAGCAGTACCACAGTTAGTAGCGCCTGAGTGTGTGCCTCACTCCTTTTATATTAGTATATTTAATATATTTTTAATATATTTATTATTAATACAGGCATTAATATTAAGGTTTGTCACTAGGTTTCTGTAAAATTTGAGATTGTCTTGAAATATCTGGAAAGACACAAATCCTTGTAAAAAAAAAAAAAAAAAATTAAGTTGCTGCAACTCCACTCCCACAAAGAATTCTGTTTCAACAGGTTCCTTTCACTGCATAAGCCAAATTGCAACAATGATATAAGCTGTTTCTGAGGTACTCAAAATATGCCCTTGAAGCTCTCGTGTAAAAATCTAGCTTCCGAAAGTTAGGCACTCACAACCACTGTCAGCTCCTTGAAGGAGAGGTCAGTTTTGTGAGGTTCTGAATGTCCTTAATTCCTCATTAAATCACCTGCATTTCAAAATTTGGGTTACGGTTTTTCAAAAAGGCTTTTAGGCACTCTTCAACAATTCTATAAGGTTAAAAACAGCAATTCCAGCTGGAAGGGGTGATGCCAATTGATACATTTTTGTTACAAGTTTTATAGTAACTGAAGGAGGCTTCTTTTTTCTTTTAGCAGCAGGTGCAAGAAACAGCGATTGCATAAGAAATTCTGATCACATTTTAAGATCAGAGCTTTAAGTTGCTTTTAAGTTGGGTTGTTTGGGATTTTACTTCTCCCTTAATGCACTGCTGTCTGCATTGAGCTCAAGAAGAAAAGACATATTCAATCCTCACATACATATTTTAGCTCAAGTAATTTTAACCAGTCATGTCCTGTAACTAATTTTGTCAGGTGATACAGCTAAGTAATTTCTAATAATGAGGAGCATTTCATGCACATTAGTCTGCTGCAGCCATCTGGCTTTGATTTAATTAAACAGATCAGACTTAGACTCTTAAATTTTCAGTGTAGTCAGTGGAAAAAGGAGATGCCTAATGTTGCAATTCGGAGCATTGAAGTTAGATGCCTAATGTAGCTGGTGATAGATGGTCTGAATCATTCCACACTGGGCATGTGCACTACATCAGGTACTTTAATGTAATTTAAGTAATAAAAAGTTTGGCCTTGTGCCTCCCATATTTAGAATACAGTATAGTTTGTGCTTCAGTATTTTGGAGTGCACATAAGACTGGTCTTCCTGAGAGAGAAGATACTCAAAGGGATTATGACGGGATGAAAAAGCTCAGATCTGACTTTCTGTAAAGGCAAAAAGCCACACTAAAACCACAGGGTGTGCATGCAGCCATATATTCTATTATTATTAATTCATTTAAAAATTAGGAACATATCAGTAACATAAAATGTATGTACTTGTCAGCTGCTACATCCTGTTTTTTCCTGTCTAGGCCTACAGTTACGGAAATGTTCTCACAAATCCATGACCAGAGCCAGATCCTCAAATGTTGTAAATTTCTTTAAAATCTCTTTAAGAGAAATATGCCAATATATCACAGTCTGTGCAGCTGCGCCTTCTCGATACAGCACTATTAAGCACGGCTGGCTTTACCTGAGTGCCCAGAGCAGTTTCAAAATGGAAAGATAGCATTTTCAGCAAATGATACTAGAAAATATTTTGATTCAATAAAAACAGCTAGCTTTGCTAGCTAGTAATTTGAGAAGTCTTGATAAAGGCTGGAGATACCCAAAATTGGAACTACTTTTTTTTTCTTTAAAAAGTATATTTTTTAGTTTATTTTTAAGTAATGGAGGAATGATGTTACTTTTTTTTTTTTTTTTTCTGGTTCTGATGCAGTTAAGGACACAAAGCAATTTTTCTCATCCTTTTTTTTATAACCAAGGGCTAGAAATATTTAACCATTAAAAATGAATACTGTGAACAGAGCTGTAAGGATATAACCAGAACTTTTGCTAGAAGGAGGATCTCCAGTTGTCACTAACCAGCACTAGCGCAGTCACCAGCCTGGTTGAGTCACATTGGGAACATGAGCAAAGGGTGGATGTGCCTAGCGAGGTGGCACAGGATTTTTTCTAAACATGTTGCAACATACACACCCAACTAAGTAGAACTGAAGTGTCAGGCATGGTCTTCTCTACCTCACAGTGTTTGGGTCATGGCAAGACTGAAAAAATTTCGGAACCACATCCATACAAAGCTGCTCATAGTGGCTCTGAACTTCAGTGTTCCTCTGTAGACTTGGCATGTAGACCTGACATTCTGTTCAGTTTTAATTAACGCGGCCAGAACTCTCCATAGGACAGTTCTGGTGGAATGACCAGGTGTTCTAGAATGAATAATGACCAAATTAATTTCTAGCTCAACAGTTGTTCATTGCTGATGGGTTTCTTGGAATACGAAACTCAAATGACAAAACCTACCTGCTTTGGAAGGGCAGTTAAACTGAATTTTTTTCTTTTTTTTAAACTGCCATTTCAAGCATCAAAGTCATGTCAGGAAGGTGACACCCCCACAGCGCCAATTCCTGCTCTTTACTTTGTCCTGATAAACACTGACTGTCCACAGTTGCCTAATTTGCTGCCATGATTCAGGTGCTGAGCAAAAAGAACAAGAAAATGGAAAGGGTTTTCCCACCCAACGAAGCTTCCTGAGATCTAACATGGGGGGGGGGGGGGGGGGGGGGGGAGGAGATGTGTATGTTGATATGTACTAGGGCAAAAGTTAGGTTTCATGTTGTCCTTTGAGAAAAGCTCTTCATATAGTGGTCATTACACTTGTGTTAGGGCATGTGCCTTTGATGCAGAAAACCTTGTGTTGTCTGACATAAAGCAAGAGTTTGAACTCTGTTTACTCGGAAGTATAAATTCAGCCTTTTTTCTTCGGTTGTTATCCTTTCCCATGGAAGCTGCTTTACCTTTTTCGTAATCAGGTATTCACTGGGCATGAAATAACTTTAAACATTAGAGGTTGAAGGACTTACCTTTGATGCGATACTCTCAGTCATGTATGGAAGAAGGATTTTCATTCCTGCAGGAATACTAAAGGATGCTGGTTTGCTGCTCGCCTTGCTTTGGATTAGAATTTTCACCTGGTCCTGAAAAACTTTTCTTGAAAAAGTTTCTGTTGATACAAGTGTCTAGCTGAGGAAAGTGTGGCTATTGATGCATTACTATTTTCCAGTGAAAGCAGGTTTTAAAAAATTCTTGTCTGGGCTTGTGCATACATAGCACTCTGGTAAATTCCTGTGTTATGTCCCATTACAGCAATTTTCCCTGAGAGTAGATCATATTTACGTCAGCTCAGAATCAGTGAGATGCATGTGCTTTCTAGATTCAGAAAGTAATACTAATGATACTGTTTTAGTGGGAGGTGTGCCTGCCCCTGGCAGGGGGGTTGGAACTAGATGATCTTAAGGTCCTTTCCAACCCTAACTATTCTATGATTCTATGATTCTGTGTGCAAATGGGTGCTTTGTAGAAACAAGAAGACAAAGTCATTTGCTGACAGCTTTCCATGTGAGGCCACAACTGTACCATTGCTTTCAGAGAACTGCACCTGGGCTGACCTCAGTGTGATCCTGTGTGTACAGATGGCCACCCACATCAAGTCTGTTGAAGGCTTTAAACACCTCTCAACGTCTTGTTAACGATCAACACTGAGGTTTCTGCTACAGCAAGTATTTTGAGATGTACTGGGAGAAATGAAAGGAAACTACTGGATCTAGAAGAGAAGAATACATCTAAAAAAATTCTCACAATTTGTAATTTTGTTAATGGTTCTGTTTGCAGTCCTTGTTGAGGCTCTGTTCTGCAGCAGACTGCATACCCATGCAGTGACATTGCTATCTGAGTTGGTTAAGACACCAGAGAGAAAGGAGGAATTAAAATTTGAGGTGCTTTGTCAAATTTATCACAACGCTCTGTTGGCAAAGTAATTCACAATCAAGCACTACTTCTGAAGGCAGTAAATGTCTTAACTGTCTTTGCAAAGCCTCTTAGAACCAATTGTTCCTCTTACTTGATGGCAAGTTGAAAAAGCAGCTTCCAGAGTTAGAAAGAGCAGGGGATTTTTTTTATCACAGGATGTCATGGCTCTTCACTGCAGAATCTGGAGTTAAAAGGTCAATGTAGGTATTCTTTTTTCACCTCAGTGCTAGATTGGATAAAGTTATGCAACAGCTCAGTATTAAGGTGAAAGGGAATAAAATGAATTGTAACATGAGCTAAATCATCTTGTTTCTAAGACAGATAAAACCAAAAGCAGGTGATGAAACAATGCAGTTGAGGATGGGGGTAGCTGTGTGTAAAGATGTGATGTCCCTGTTTGCACAGGTGAACTACAGTATACACAAACCCTTGTGACAGCTGAAGAAAGTATCAAAATCTAAATTTCAGAATGGAATGATAATTATGTGCAACAAAATGTGTCTTATACAGAGCTAAAATGCTGGATTTCAAGCAATATGAAAATTATGGGACTGAGAAATGAAACTGTGGGACTTTGAAGACCTTCAGTGTTTTTTTACCTGGCCTTTTATTAGATTTCACAATGTTGATGTCTATTATTATTGGTCCCACACACATTTACCTTAAAACTATGGAAGTGAATTTGAAATTATGATCATACAGATCTGCCAAGAACTTAACTCTGCTGGGTCTAGAAAAACTGGATGAGTATTTGCATGTAGTTTTTAGAGGAAACAAATGTAAAAGCTCCTCAGCTTTTCTGTAAGGACATTCCTCTCTCTCCTCCGAGAGAACTCAAATGATTCTTGTTCAGCAGCATTAGACTGAAATATTTTACACCTCTGAGAAACAGAAGAATCAGTTTTGAAGCTCCTAGAACTAGACAATGGTCAGCTGAAATATAGCTAAAGTTATGCATTTATCATGAAGATCAGTCCTCAGCGTATGAAATCTCAGACAATGTACATAGTTCGGTACAAGTGCATTGACATCACCTGTGTACGTCTGACCTCAAAGGAATTGTCTTACTCATGGGACTGGTATAAGGCTAGTTTCAAAAAAGAGTTCTGAGTTCCTTTCTAATTTCAATATTGTTTCTTTGACTATCTTTCAATAGGTCAAACTGTAAGTTCCAAAATACCAGGTGAATTAAATTTCCCTCAGTCTTTTTGCTCATATCTTCATCCTCAAGCTATAATTACGTGCACCAAAATTAGAGAACATACATGTAAGACTAAGCTTTTCTACAAGCAAAGAGTGGAGACATGCTTTCAGTTTGCTTCAGTCAGAGATAATTTTTTCAGACTCTTTAAGGGCCTCCACCGCAAAGAATATTAATGCTATGGGAGAAACCCTGCCACGCTGAAGTTTTTGTAGTATTATCTGTAATTGGCCAAGGATTCACCATGTAATTCTGCCAAAATCTGTAGACAAGACTACAGATGAAACTGCTAGCATGGCTTACAGCACTGCAAAAGACAAATCACTGCAACTTAAAAATGAATGAAACCATCCTGATAGAAATATGAATGAGAAGTTATTTATCTGCCTAAGGAAAGAGATAAATATAATTCAAGTTATAGATAAAAGAAGTCTTGAGGGAAGCCAGTCTTTAGTAATTCCTTGCAGAAGATTGTTATAGGTACAACTTGCTGTTGTTGTGCAATAGGAACAAAAGTACACAAATAAATTTGCAAATTAATATTTAAACTCATTGTCCATAATCATTTCCTTAGCTACAACAGCCCACAATATCTTTAAAATAAATTAATGCATTTTTTTACTTATAAAGGAATAAAAAATATCCATCAATAAACCACCAGAGGGCAGCTATCAGCCGTGAAATGTTAGAATTTACACAACTGGCTAATTTGCATATCTTTCTCTAACTATCTCTGGTTTTGCTTGTTCGGCCTTATGTGGCACACTTGTTCTCTTCGGATTATCTGATTCTAGTAAAATGAAGAGTAAGATATGGGCTGTTTATACTATAGTATGAATATGGGCTGTTTATACTATAGTATGAAGGCACATGAAAATGTCTTTTTCTCATGTAAATACTTGTTACGGTTTATGTAAGAATTCTAGAGTCATTCCTGCACTTGACTATGCTAATTCTCATTGAGTGAGTCATAATAATTCCTGAGTGAAGATTTCAGAATCTAAGATGCAGAATTTAGGACTCTGAAGGTAAATCATGCAAATGCATCTGTTACTTCTGTTGATTAAACCTAAATGATCACTTAATAGGAATTCGAAACACACATTGATATGCAGTTTGAATTGTTTTGAGGACTCTTCTGTTATGAATCAAAGTATGTGTCCAATGTATTCACTCAATAGGTCTGGACTTCTGCAAAGAACAGAACAAAATACATAACACGTCACACTGTATTAGAAACCAGTGTCTACCCCCAGCAGTGTGAGTGCTGGATGGGTTTAACACAATGTCTTTGGGATTACACCATATACAAAAGGACTTTTTGTGAGGGAATGTTGAGAACACTATTTAGAAACAAGAATTTAAAAGCTGTCCAAAAAATAAGGCAGCTATGACTTTATCATGGAAGGTGATAGAAAGTAGATGCCTAGAAAGAAAGCAGTAAAGCTGATGTAACTGAGCAATTCTCTCTGCTTAATTGTGTTACCTTAATTACGTTTGTCCTCCATCTCTGAATACTTCCAGTTGCTGTTCTTTATTCATGCATATGAAATAGAGTATAACATGCAGTGTGAAATTAACTGGCTCAGGTTTTAAATGCTTCTTATTAAAAAAGAAGTAATTATTAAGGCTTCTTATCAGACAATGAAAAGTTTCATCTATATTTCAATTGGGAATTAATTTTGTGTTCCCTTTAAATAAGCATAAGCATCTGTACACAATTACACATCTGTAGTTTGAAATCACTTTCCTTATGCCAGCAGCACTGCCCAAATGAAGTGTTCTGAATATCTAACCTCATATTGAATCACCATAGGGCTCAGTCTGGTGAGCTTTAACATACCAAAGGACTTTGGATGAAACCTGTGGGTTTTCTTTTGGGAGTAAGTTTACATACATGCTTAATATTTTTCAGCTATCAATCCTAAATATATACTTAGGCATTCACTTTTGGGTGCTGTTTATCCTTCAACTTTTTTCTCTACATTCTCACACAGAATAGGGATACCCTCTATCAGATGTGTAGTCTGGGACTTATATTGAATAGTTTTTAAGTATTAGGTGAAATACCCTTGAGGTAGTCTGTGCATCTCTTCTGGAAACAAGATTTCCCAATTGAGATTAATGAGAAGTTCTGCTTAAAAAAAAAAGACAAATCCTCTGTTTTCTCTGATCATGTTTTTCATTATGTACAAGCAGCAATCAACAAAGTAGTCTTAAAATGGATGGAGATCTGTATCAAAAAAAAAAAATCAGGACTTCACAAGTAGTTACACAGTCAAAAGTTTTGCCTTTTGACAGAAGCATCCTTTAATAAGACAAAAGGCTTTTGAGCTACTCTGCAAATGCAATATTGGTTTTCAGTTTTGCTGCAAACCACTTCACCATTTCTATATGCAAGATCTGAGAAGCTTTCTGGGTTTTACAGAGCGTTTGCTAACAACCTGCAGCAACATCTGCAGGAGCTGATCACCCACTTCCTACTTTATTCAAAATGTGCAGAGAACTGTTCTCTGCTTCCCTAACCCACATGTTATTTTAGATACAAGCCATGGTTTCAGGTTTCACAATTATGCTACTTTGGAGCTGCTCAAAGTAAGAAGGTAAACCTGCAACATTACCGAAGCTCAGAGTTTTTGACTCTGCTGTTGTCAGATACCCTGCAACAAGAGATGTGCAGCTTATTGGAGACCCTGCTCACATTTTGAAAACAAAATCCACAGAAAGTTTTTGATAAGGCTGGGTTGGACAGAGCCTTGGGTGCATGGTTTAGTGGGAGATGTCCCTGCCCATGGCAGGGGGGGTAGAACTAGATGATCTTAAGGTCCTCTCCAACCCTAACTATTCTGTGATTCTACGATTATTACCCTCCTTGAGTCCAGACCCCACTTTAAGAAATGCCCAGGTATAATCTTCCTTTCCCTTTCCCTTTCCCTTTCCCTTTCCCACTCCTTTTCCCTTTCTCATTCCCTTTCCCTTTCCCTTTCCCACTCCTTTTCCCTTTCTCATTCCCTTTGTCTTTCCCTTTCCCATTCCCTTTCCCTTTCCCACCCCTTTTCCCATTCCCTTTCCCATTCCTTTTCCCATTCCCTTTCCCTTTCACCTCTCCTCTCCTCTCCTCTCCTCTCCTCTCCTCTCCTCTCCTCTCCTCTCCTCTCCTCTCCTCTCCTCTCCTCTCCTCTCCTTGATTTTACTTTTCCTTTCCTTCAGAATATCTCTTTTTTGAGGTGATTTCCATTGTTGCCAGATAAAAGCTTTGTGTCAAGTAATCACATTCTGTTGCAATACAGATTGAATCGATCATGAGAGTCCGTATCTTCAGCCAATGGATGCTGAACTGCAGGTGTGAGTGCTAAACATGTTTGTTCATCTTTTTTCTCCTTTGAGTACTTCTGTTCTGCTTAGGTTGATAACACTATTATTCATCTATATACCAGTCTCTCACCAAAGCCATATCAACAGCTTGGTATTTAGAGAGGGGAATGAATAGAGACATGTATTTTCAACTGTAACACCCTTGCACCTGAAGCCTGATGAGCCTGGGAAACAGTAAAATACAAATTTTAACAGTGAGAGAACTTAACCAAACAAACTCGGTAGTGGTATATTCCTTCTCTCATTTTCAAACAAGTAGGACATCTTGCTGGAAGAGAAGTTTTAGCCAAAATTGTATTTTAGTAGATCTCTGGTTGTTGGGCTCATGTTTTATATGTGATGTCTTCTAAAATATATGACAAGAAAGAGCAGATGTCATCTTTGAATTGCAAGGGACATAAAGGAGCTGTTTGGTGTCCATCCATATGTGTACTAGAACTTACTCATGACATAAATTTATTCTACTTCTTCAACATGAACCTTCAAGCCATGGAAATTCCACCTTCAGTATTAGAAAGAGACTTCTAACAAATGTTGCTGGTCTTTAAACACATTACTCCTTGCTTTCTCCATAAAGGAAATGAAGAAAAAACATCTCCCTTTCTTATTTGCCAGAGACTTAGGTATTAATTTTGTGCTCCCTCAGTCTTATCATATTCCCCTAAACAACCACCATCTGTTCAATGTATCTAGGAATCAATGTTTTCTAGATCTCTAATCTTTCTCACTTCTCTCCTATGGACACCTTCCAACTGGCACACATTAACCCTGAGGTAGTCTCTCCTGTACTATGTGGAAGGATTATTTTACTTGACTTTTAGATTATGCTTTTGAATAAAATTATTAAAAGATGTGTGAATAAAAAGATATGTGATACCATACAACTTTAATCTTGGCATATCTTAAATTGTAAGGCTCTGCTTTTGCAAGATGAATGTTTCTTAACAAAAGAACCGAAAAATTCACCAGTGTCATCAGTAACAGTGGGACTTTCAGTATTCTGCTGTTTAAGTAACGGAGGAACATAACATGTTTCAAATGCAGCGCTGCTGAGACACATGTTGACAAGTTACTCCAAACATATCCAAAGCCCAGCATATCCAAAACTTTATGAGTTCTTCGTTGGTAAACAGAAAAATGGTCAAGGCTTCTTAATTTCGCTTTGAATTCCACGTGACACGAGATGCCCTTCAAATAGTTGTTGATTCCCCTTCTCCTTCTCTCAAGGACAGATTCTTAGACTCCTAAAGAGCTAGAGAGCTCTTTCAGTAGTTTCTGTAACTTTCAGTCTTGATATTAAGCATTATTAAATATTTGTCACTCTTCTGTGTTTAAACCACTGTTTTCTAAAAAAGAAGTGAAAGTTTATTTTTCTTGAGATGATTTTATTTCCACTATACAGGTGTGAACTTGAAGAAAATCTCCAGAAAACAAGGGGTTGTTTTCAGTTTTAATTGGTTTAACTGAACTGTGAATTTTCTTTCTCCTTCTTATCTCCTCTTCTTTGATTTTGCTGGACTTCCCTCTGTACAGCTAGGGACAATTCTTTCTGAGTACCTTTAAATCCACTCATGATACTTGAAAGAAAACTCCAGTTTTCATGGCATCATGGCATCCAAACAATGACATCATTTGCTTGTGTTGAATAACTTCTCTCAACGTGAACTTTCAAAGCAGTGGTTACGATGGTTGTACATGGTGCATAAATTCAGTGCAGCACACATGCACACATATCAACCCACTCATGTATTGTGGTATTTGTGCCTGGTGCACTGCATCATCGTGTTTTTTAGGCTGCACCTGTTTGTGTAGCTTCTGTGTAGCTTCTCAAACTACCATTTTCTGGTATGGGCTTGCTAGGAAATTAAGTCCAACCTTTTACAACTAAGGTTACAAATACAGTTGAAGATGTACAGAGACCATTACACCTCTTAATCAATGCCAAAATATTTCTTCATCCCTCATCCCTTCCCTTGAAACTCTTTCTCTGAGCAAGGTAAAATCCAGCAAGACTATATCAGTGCTCACATGATGATCTGCTCATCTGCAGCTGATTTTTTCAAGTAATTTGTAGAATTAAATAATAATTCAATTTTAAGACACAGAGCTTAAATAGCGGATGAACTGATATCTTTGTGTCTTATTCATATCTTGGCAAAAAGGCTTTCAAGGCCTTCTATATATTCTTCTAGGCAGAGTCTCTCTACTCTGGCAAGGTAAGGTACCATATATATCTAAGTGAGTTCAACAAAATGTGTTTGCTTTGGGGTGTGCACAGTACCGATATTGTATCCTAATGCTTCATGTAAACAGTGACGCTCCTTCCTTCCTGCTTTTTTCAGACCCTAGAAATGAAGGTTTGAAGCAGATAGGAACTCCCCCAGCAGCACTTTCCCTGCCTGTACCTCCACCACACCCTGCTATGCAGTTGCCGCCTCCTCCATCAGCCTCTCACCCATCCCTGCAGGCCCAAGCAGCTCCTAACCTGCCTCCCAGAAACATCAAGCCCAGCTTTGAAACAATGTAAGTGAACATAAATCCAAAGGTCTTTATTTTTTCACCTTTTTCTATTATTTTGTTCATGCAGTAGCAGATTAAAGTTGCAGATGTCCCGGATTTCTGTGGCAGTGAGGTCCCACACCACTTTCCTTGTCCTACCCTGTCTCTGGACTGTTTGGAATTAGGTTTCATTAGATTGAACCCTCCATCTTTTCAATTGTTCCCCCAAATTGTGTTATCTATAAAACCACTTTTTTCTGCCTTGTTGGTAAGGGGAGGAGGGAGGGAACAGACACCCCTCTGGGTTCATTACACCAAAACAGTTCAAGGGCTTCATACATTGGTAGAAAATCATTCGTATCAATAACTAAAGCTTTCCCCTGCCTTTTTCTGGGCAAAGAGGACCAGGAGGGTCAGGTCTCTCAGTTGATACCCCAGGAAACAGCTTTGCAAGCTGGAGATACTGAGCTCAGTGCTGGTTGTGAAACTGCACCAGGGGCTGTGCTGTGGCCTGTTATGATAACACTGAAAAGCCTTTGTCACATACAGGGCTCTTTTCTAGATCCTTCCTCAAAGAGCTGCATACAAAATTGTGCATACAAATCAGTGATGAAGAGCTAAAACCACTTCGATCTAGTGTCAAAACTGACCAGAAACAAGCTGAGCCTGAATAACGATCCATTCTCTGGCCAGTGGTTATGGCAAATAGCAGGAAACAGATGACAGAATGTATTAGGCATTAGAGAGGTGTGTATTAGCACAAATACTGTATTTTTGTATGGATGGTGTGACAACATCAGCCCAGCACTGCTACTGTGATCAGGGCTGTGGAACCACCCCCCTGGCCCTGGCAGGGTAGCCCTGTGGAGCTGCCATCTCCATCCCATCCAGCAGCTGAAGCACTGGCCACCTCTCTGCAGCCCCTGCTGCAGCTCCCCACATAACCTCCTTGCCAAGTGCTTGGGATTCAAGTGTGCCCGCTTTGTCTTCAGGGATCTGGAAAATTTACTTACAGATTGTCCTTCCACTCTCTTGTTCCTGTGTGCCCTTTGGACCCTCCCTTCTGCTGAAAATGTGTGCCTGGATGCTGACACTGTTCCTTTCACCCTGTCTTGGTTGCTGTCTCCATCAGGCCAATTTTAAAACATCACATTCTGCTTTCAAGTCCTTTCTTTGATTACATTTCTTTGTTGATGGCTGTCAGCTCTAGTTTTCTTTCAGCTAACACAAGGTATTTTAAAGTTAAAAGTCCCTGATATTATTATTAGTTACATTCTCAATTCTTGCTTCTCTCAGTTTGACAGCACTTTTAAATCTAACAGCATCAGAGACTTTTACCTGGCCTAACCTTATACAACCGTTTCTCTTCTCCCTTGTTCAGACTTTAAGCTCTGCAAGTCAAGGAGCATATTTTAGAGCAATATTTAACATGAAGCAAAAGTCTGGCATTCTGCTTATGCATTGTGTAAGAAGCCTGCACCTGTGAAGATGGCTAAAAAGCCCAACAGATTCTTTGCATTCAATCAGCCCACATGCCTATTATATTTTTTCGTACAATTTTCATTTGTAAACAAATAGCATAGGTAAGTTCTTCTCCACAGAGTGCCTTTGGCTCATTTTCTCATTTTAGACTCAGAATCTAGGTGTCCCCATGTGAAAAAAAAAAAAAAAGTTGCCCTTAGGAAGAAAAATTAGGGAATCTTGTGGGTACTTAAGTAGCATACAAGGCTCAACAGCCTGTCCACCCCCTGTATATAGTGGCTGAAAAAAAACACCAGAACAATGGTGCTTGAAAATGCCATCTTCATAAGTTTCTCATGTCCACTTTTTCATATTTACAGAAGTCCAGAAAAAGAAGAAAATTATGATGATGTTGAATTTGTTTCACAGGGTAAGATGCATACATTTTGATTCATGGCAGCTGTAAGAAGGTGTAAGTGTACTATATTTATAAGATAAGCAAAACAAAATTGTATTTGTGAGTGACTTGTGTTACTAATTATGCTGTTTCTGCAGTTTTATGCTTGAAGTTAGTTGTCTCATAACACTGTTCTATAATTAATATGGCAGACTCTCAGGAACTGCTTTAAATATCCCCCCTTTATTCAGTTGGAAGTACGCTGGGACTATAAATTCCCAGGTCTTCAAATCCGAACCAAAAGGAATGCTGCTCTTCCAAGGTTGAAGTTGTGTGCTCTGGTGAAACAGGCATTGTTTCATACTTGATTAAAAAAAAATAAATTGTTGACTGTGGTTTTAATGTCTCTTTGTGGTCTGCCTTCAATAAGAGGCAGTGAGTCACTATGTTGTACCAGGAGCAGCCGGAGAAGCAGATTGTGACACAAAGAATTTCAATCTGCCTTCTGATCTCTCCTTTGGAGGACTTGGCTTGTGCCAGGCACAGTATGCATCATTTAGTGTGCTAGCCATTCCTGCCATACAGCAGTATGAGCTGTGGAGCTGAAATTAAGCCCAAGCTCTTTTCTCACTTAACTGCCAGCAGAGTAAGGAGGAAGGAGGAAATTCACAGTTTCTTCTCCTGCAGCTCAGGGTAGGGGCTGGATTAGCAGAAGAGCCTTTGCCTCCATATTCAGCTGTGGGCCTGGTGCAAGCAAGTTCTTTGAGGTCTATTTGGATTTATTAGATTTTTAACAACTACTTTCTTGCATAAACAGGCATTTTTGTAAACAAATAGCATTGGTAAGTTCATCATTGTCACTAAAGAATCTTTAAAAAAAAATTCCACTTTTAAAAATACATGGTGAAATATGCTATTTTGTAGATATTTCTAGTTTACAGTGTATTACAAAAGCAAACTGAAAAAAATCTGATTTTTGCTTTCATACCCTCATTAAAAGCCAGAAGCCTGCACATATTTCTACTTAATATCACTGGTATTACTAGCAATTTGCAAATGGTTAATGCTAGAATTAATTATTTTCTGCACATCAAAAAATAAATCCCCTGTTTTCATTTTTTGTCATATAGGTCATCGAAACACAGAGGGGGTAAGTGTTATTGTCCATGACAAACCTATCCTTTTAGCACAAAGTTACAAATTTAGTAAAATCTTTTCAACACATGAGAAAACTGATTGCTGAATGAATCCAGTATATTGACAGTCAATTGTAGAAACACTTACTTATTGTGAAGTGCAGAAATAAAACCGGTAAAGTGGAGAAAACCGGAGCTTATTATGAAAGCTGGCTAGACACCAGAAATTGATTTTTAAAAAAACAAAATACCCCTTCTATTTCCACTAATATTTTGTTTCACTAAATTTTTCCAGATACAAGAGCAGCTTAAACCACAATAATGTTTTATTCTAGTAATAAACCACTTGTTTCAGTTCAGCACAGGTTTGTATTGGTGTCTTTAAGTAGATATATTGGATGTATTAGGACTAAAACAGTCTCTGAGACCCTCATGTGAGTCCCATGTAGATCCCTAATGTTCCCGTTTAACTACTGGTAACCCTAGTACCTTCACCATGACAGTGCAATAATCAATGCAGATAAAGGCTTTCCAGGACTGACACTTCACTTGAAACATCCACTTTGGATTAAGCAACATACTAGTACGATTGTAACCAGGACTTCATAGATACAGTATCATAAAAACAAAGCCAGAAAAAAGGAACAGTGGGTTTGAATAATATAGTAACTTGGTTTGGGATGATTAAACTTGCTTGTATTTTTGTTTTGCTGGAAATGTTTTTATATAGTTCTTATGAAGCTTACATAGCAGGTCCAGTTTCCTCATGTCTTTCCATTGAAAACTGAATTATTCTTACAGGGCCAAGAGAGTGATGGTGAGATGTACGAAGACATAAATGACATCAGGTAGTGATTTTAAACTCTAGAACCTATTGTATCTTTATTACTAAAAGCATGGTAACAAAGTTATTTCACCTGGCACAAAAGACTGATTCCACTGCAGTCGCTGCCAGGCATTGTTGCATTCATTCATGTCACCTAGAGAAAGTCCAGTTGTTCACAGGTTCTTTCCTACTTAGATCTGCTATGCCTTGGGCTGGAAAAAATCCGCAATAAAATCATGTGATTACTATGATCAAGGTAACAAAAGTCTGATTTCTGATCTAAGGAACACGTCTGAATCACTGTTTGGAATTACAGCCTAGGAGTAAAAATAAGGTCAGGCCCTAGGTACCATAGTCCCAGATAAAGCTTTTGTTGCGGTTGTTTTTCTTGCATCCTTGTAAATGTTCTTAGAACTCATATGAAAGGCTGGATTTAAAATTTATTCATGGCCTGAGTCCTCTATCATAGGTACCCAGACAGAATATGAACTCAACCTTTTCTTCTGCCATTTAGTCCCTTCCTTTGAGAAGCCCCTTGTCCTGCTAATGTCTAAATGTATGGGATTCACTGCATGACAATAGCCAAAGAAAAGCTAATTCCCTTGGAATCAGTAACAATCTAAAGCTCCTTGTTTAAGACATAGAATGACATTCAGCAAAAACTTATTAATTCCCTCTGAAAACAGATAATTTTAAAACTACATAACCAAAGCAAAAAATCCTTATTCAGTCTTCTTTTTTTAATATAATTTGAGTATATTAGTTTAGCTAAAGTACCAAAAAAGGAAGAAGAGGGACCCACATTCAGTCAGTTCCATAGGATTTGTAAAGCACAGCTCTTCCAGTGAAACTATTGGCACCAAACAGCAGAGCTGCAGCTATAGTAGTAATTACATCCCAGGGCCTAGATCTCAGTACCATCCAGTACCTGAGGCACAGAAGGCAATGCACCCTGGTGTGACAGGAATGTTTGTGATGTGGTGCAGAAGACTAACTGTCATTTATGTAGAAGGCAGTTAGGTTTAAAACCACAGTCCAGTGGTAGCTCAGGCTCCATTTCAGGCTGCATCAACCACTGATGGCCTGAGTAAATATTTAACAGCTGCAGTCAGTGCCACAGCACCCAGTCAGCCACCAATTTCCAAGCTTGCTTTCTAAAATTAGCTCAGAAATGTTTAGACATGCACACATAGAGCCAGATTTTTACCTCCAGATAAACTTTTCTGGTATATTGTCCTCTTAAAGACAGACACTTTAAATTATATTTGTAATATAAGATAAAGGGCTGCTTACTCTACCTGTTGCATCCAGACTAGGGTTTCGAATTTGTAGCTTTGATGTCAGTCTTTTTCCACCTCATATAGTTCTTTGTTAACCTTGGAAAAGGTGGCTTTAGTGAGATTTGCTTCATGGCTACATTCAATCCTGGCAATGCACTTTCAGATCATCAAGGGAAAAAGAGAAGAAGTGGGACAAGGAAGAAAAGAGAAGAATGGACCAAGAGAAGAAGGAACAAAAGGGAAAAGAAAAGAAAGAGCAGGAAATAAGGAAGAAGTTCAAAGTAAGCTTTTTGTTTTGTAATCTAACCAAAGACATGTAAGAAGCATTGTTTAGCATTGTCAAGTTCGAAACACACTTTTCAGCTAGAAACAAACAATTTGTTATGATAGATAGTTCAAGCACCGGGATGAATTCTGAATAAAGGTTTAAGCTACCCTTTTATGTTTGGCATATGCTAGAGTTCAGGCTCTGTACTGAGGACAAAGTCAGTTTCAGTGCTTATACAGTTTTCATTAAACTCCCTTCTCACATTCTTTTTATGTAAAAAAAAGTCTTAAAAACATTTCCTTTCACTTTTCTGTTTAAAAAGAATTTACATCACTAAGATATCATTAAAGGTCCTTAATAAAAGTGGAAATTGGATCACATGTACTTAATGGGTTTTGCTTCACTAGAATTAAATACAAGCATGTCCAGCCCTTAAGAGATTTCAACATTCTCCTACAAGAAATTACCCTTTCCTCGGTCTAAAGAGACCTAAAGGTGCATCCAGCTATGGGCTAAATGGTGAGACAGTTCTTTCTGGTTTGTATCATTTTTATATAGCTGGTGGTCAGCATGCTACCACAGTTTACAAACCTGCCAGTCATCCTCTGTTGACCAATGCCTGTTCACTGTGCTCACTGTACTGCTTTCAGCATCGTTGTACATACTGGACAGCTTTGTTTTCCTTCATATTACGCTCTGTACACAGTAAAGACATGGTGATTCTCTCACATTACAGCCTTGGTCTGCTGTGGAGAGACTGCCATGAGCTGAGGAGCAAATACTGAAGGAAAATAGTAATAGTTTATAATAGTGGGTTAGCTGGTGTATGGCATGCCCCAAGTCTATTTTTCAAATCACTCCTGTGAAGTGTAGGCATTAGTGCACAGAATGCTCTCAGACTGCACACTGCTCTCTTGCAGCCATCAAGGTATGTTGTTATTCTTAAATGCAAATACATTTTAGTGTATATTTTCTTTCACATTCCTTCACTGCCTGAGCTAGTCTGTAATTGTCAAAGGCCACTAGCCTCTGCAAAATCGCATATATCTTAAAGGCACAGATACTAAATCCAAATTAGTTTCTTCATAACATGTACTAAAGATTTCACAAAGAGAATCCTGAATTCCAGTAGATGTTGTGATCACCTCTCGTGAGTGCTTGTAGAATCATTTACAGACCAGAATTACAAACACAGGATGTTATCTGGTAGACATATTTATGTTAATGAACATTTATTCATATGATTTGTAACAGCAACAGTGTGGCAACACAGCCAGGGCAGTGGTCATCCCCCTGTAGTGGGCGCTGGTGAGGCTGCACCTGAAATCGTGGTTTGATCGCCTCACTAGAGAGACATTGAGGTTAAGCACAGTGTATTTAGTCCTAACTTGGCTGTGACAGAATCCTAGGTACATAAGCCAATGGAGTCTGGTAACTCAGCAAAACAGCATTAAACATCTCTTCTGTCTGCCTGTTCCTGAACTGAAATTTTTTATACTTATTTTTATATAATTTTTTAGGGTTAAGTAGTGAACGCTCCATCCCTGGCAGTGTTCAAGGCCAGGTTGAATGGAGTCTTGGGTGACATGGTTTAGTGGGAGGCATCCCTGCCTATAGCAGGGGGGTTGGAACTTGATGATCTTAAGGTCCTTTCCAACCCTAACTATCAGGGATCGGTGCTGGGACTGGTCTTGTTCAACATCTTTGTCAGTGACATAGATAGTGGGATTGAGTGCACCCTCAGCAAGTCTGCCGATGACACCAAGCTGTGTGGTTCGGTTGATACGTTGGAGGGAAGGAATGCCATCCAGAGGGAACTTGACACGCTTGTTAGGTGGACTGATGCAAACCTGATGAAGTTTAACCATGCCAATTGAAAGGTCCTACACCTGGGTCGGAGAAATCCCAGGCACAGCTACAGGTTGGGCAGAGAAGAGATTCAGAGCAGACCTCCAAAGAAGGACTTGGGGGTGTTGGTTGATGAAAAAATGAACATGAGCCAGCAGTGTGCGCTCGCAGCCCAGAAAGCCAACCGTATTGTGGGCTGCATGAAAAGGAGCGTGACCAGCAGGTTGAGGGAGGTGATCCTGCCTCTCTACTCTGCTCTCGTGAGACCTCACTTGGAGTATTTTGTGCAGTTCTGGTGTCCTCAACATAAAAAGGACATGGAACTGTTGGAACAAGTCTGGAGGAGGGCCACGAGGATGATCAGGGGACTGGAGCACCTCCCGTATGAAGATAGGCTGAGAAAGTTGGGACTGTTGAGCCTGGAGAAGAGAATGCTGCTTGGAGACCTCAGAGAAGCTTTCCAGTATCTGAAGGGGGCCTATAGGGATGCTGGGGAGGGACTCTTCATGAGGAACTGTAGTGATAGGACAAGGGGTAACGGGTTCAAACTTAAACAGAAGTTTAGACTGGATATGAGGAAGAAATTCTTTACTGTGAGGGTGGTGAGGCACTGGAATGGGTTGCCTGAGGAAGTTGTGAAAGCTTCATCCCTGGCGGTGTTCAAGGCTGGGTGGGACAGAGCCTTGGGTGGCATGGTTTAGTGGGAGGTGTCCCTGCCCCTGGCAGGGAGGTTGGAACTAGATGATCTTGAGGTCCTTTCCAACCCTAACTATCCTATGATTCTATGATTCTATGATTCTATTATTCTATAATTCTATGCTGGAGTAGGTCCAGAAAATGGCAAAGAACCTGGTGAAGGGTCTGGAGCACAAGTCTGATGAAGAACAGCTAAGGGAACTGGGGGTGTTCAGTCTGGAAGCTGAGGAGGGCACTTACTGCTCTCTACAACTAATCTTCCCCCAAGTAACAAGTGATTGATTGTTGGGTTTTTGTTTGTTTGTGAGTTTTTTTCTTCTTTTATTCTTTTAGAACCCCATTTCAGACCACTGCCGCAGAGATTACTTAGCTCTGGTTAATCCTTATTCTTTAGCTCTTCAGAAGCTTTTACTTTTCTATCTGAAAAAGGAAGCTATTTGTTTTAAGACCCCACAAAAGTCTACTCTCTCCTGTCTTACCTCATTTACTACCGATGTTGACTCATATTAGGAAAAAATTCTTCACAGAAAGGGTTGTCTAGTACTGGAACAGGCTGACCAGGGAAGTGGTGGAGTTACCATCTCTGTGGGTAGTTTAAAGAGATGTAGATGTGGCACTTCGGGACGTGGTTTAGTGGTGGACCAGTCAGTGCTAGTTTAACACTTAGACTCAATGATTTTAAGGGTCTTTTCCAACCTGAACAATTCTATGATTCTATGAGGAGTTCTGCGGGAGCCACGTGCAGCTGCCCACTGGAACGAAATATGCGTATACTTTTGTGAACATGTAAAAGGCTCCATAGATGGTTACTTTGTTGGGTTTAGACTTTGTATTTCTGTGATCTTGCCAGTCACCTCTTCAGCTGCTCTACTGCTGTGTCATTTCTCTATCTTTTCATTCATTATTATTAATTTCAACTGTGTAGCTGGGGACATGAGTTGTGCCTTTCTGTTTATTTGCCTAGACTATTTTAAATGTTAATGAAGCAAGTAATCAGTATTTTAGATTGGATATAAGGAAGAAGTTCTTTACTGTGAGGGTGGTGAGGCACTGGAATGGGTTGCCCAAGGAAGCTGGGAATGCTCCATCCCTGGCGGTGTTCAAGGCCAGGTTGGGCAGAACCTTGGGTTACATGGTATAGTGTGAGGTGTCCCTCCCCACGGCAGGGGTTTGGAACTAGATGATCTTGAGGTCCTTTCCAACCCTAACTATTCTATGATTCTATTACAATTATTTTCTCTTTTGTCTGAATGTTTTGGAAAGAACTTAGGTTTTCCACACCTGCAATTTCTTCTGTTGCTTCTTCTCTGCAGTTAACAGGACCCATCCAAGTCCTTCATCAGGCACGAGCTTGTGCTGACCACAAGGGAGGGAAGAATGAGCTGACTGTCAAACAGGGGGATGAGATTGAAATAATTCGCCTCACGGACAACCCAGAAGGAAAGTGGCTGGGCAGGATAAAAGGATGTTGTGAGTTCCGTTTCTTCCCTGTGTTCCTGAATGTTTTTACTGTAAGATAGCAAACATGTAAGCATTACAACAAGGAGTAGCCTTACCAAGGCTGAGTCATTGGCCACCAAAGTAAATAATTCCCTCAACTCACCCTCCTGTCCTTAGCTGGCATGCTAGGCTTAGTTCATAGTAAGAAGTTAATTTAGAAGATAATGTAACATCAACAGACACTAGAATAAACTAGGAAAAATATGTTTGGATCTTCATGGACCTATTGAGAGGTAATTCCATGTTGGCCTTCAAATAGTATCACGTAAATAACAAGGATCACATTTTTTCATGTCTGTGTATTAAAAATATCATAGGTGTTTCTAAAATAGAAGCAGAGAATATAGGGCCCTGCTCTAAGTGTTTGTCTTGTTCTTATTCCTTACTGATTTATAGATTTTACTTTGTCTGAATTCCAAGAACTGTCTCTAATAGCATTAATATCATCAGTGGACATATGAGCATGATAAGGAGTTTATGATCTGGCTCCTGGGTTATAGCAAAGACATTAAAAGACTGAGTGATAAAATCAATGAAAACTATTAAAGCACTTGCTTGATTTTTAAAGAGATTAAAATAATAGTCCGTTCAGTAAGACAGTTCATACATGTAGAACTGAACAATACCAGCTGAGTACTTTGTAGTGCTGGATGTAAAAAAAAAAAAAAAAAATTAAGGAACTGGAGCATATCTTACACAAGGAGAGGTTAAGAAAGCCAGGACTGTTCAGCCTGGTGAAGGGAAAGCTCAGGGGGGGATATTATAATTGTTCACAAATATCTGATGGGAGGGTATAAAGAAGATAGAGCCAGGATCTTCCTGTTGTCCCAAGAGAATTGCTAGAGGCAAGAGGCACAGACTGAAACATGTGAAATTCTGTGTGAACATCGGGAAGCACTTTTTTACTGTCAGGGTGACCAATCAAGGGAACAGATTGCCAAAAGAGGTAGCAGAGTCTCCATCCGTGGAGATCTCCAAAACCTGATGGGACAGAGTCCTGAGCAACCTGCTGTAGCAGATCCTGCTTGGGCAAGGGGATTCGCCAAGATGATCTCAAGAGGCAAGTTCCAATATCAGCTTTTCTGTGCTACTTTGAAGTTTCATTAGTACCTCTTTTGCATGGATCATTTTGTACACAGCAAAACAAATGCTGGTGAGGGCTGGAAGAAGGGTATTCTCTTGAGCATGTGCAGTCAATTAATTTATACATCTTTAATTAATTTACTTTTCATAAACCAATTCTTGCATCAGCAAACCACAAGCTGCACAGGGCTTCTCAGTGACAAGTGTCAATGGTAGAGCCAAATTTGTTTCACCAAAAATCAGTTGTGACCATTTAAATAAGAGGAAAAAAAAAGCTACAGATTTGGGGAGAAACACAGTAAAAACTGGGTTCACTCAGAAGCAGTGGGGGGGGGGGATTTTCCATTTTCAGGAAAAACATTTTTCACATTCAGAAAAATCTCATCTATACAGGCAGTACACTTGTCTAAAATTCCTCTTAACATAGGCAGAGTTCCCAATCACAGGCCAACTGCTTTCCTGTAAGTTTCTCCTGATCCATGGCACCCAGGGATATAACTAAACTTTTTTTACAAAAAACACAGGCATAAGAGGACAGCAATACACCTTCAGCATGTCTACCAACCTGAAGCAAAATCAGTGCAAACAAAGTGTGTCTCCCTCCTAATGACCTGTCAGAATCTTTATGTCATGGACTGCCCTAAAACACTCCATGACACTGCAGCGATAGCAAGGTTTGCTGAGAAAGGGAGCTTGCCCAGTCATTCCTGGAATTTGCATAGAATATTCTTCTGCTGTACCTGAGAAACAAATAAAGGTGAAGTTAACTTGACACCAGCTGAGGAGGGTTTGGGTGTAGATCTGAGACAGGTCTGAGATTCATATTTGTGTAGACAGATGGAGACCCAAGCTGAGGCTACTTCGAATGAGCCATTTCTTGGAAAATTTTCAAAGATCATATAGAACAATTCAACCACTGATTCTGAACCTTTTGTTAAACACATCCCTTTACCATCAGCATTAAAACTACCTCTGCATAATTACATGTTTTCATTAATTTAGATGGATACATTAAAACAACCATGGTGGAAATTGATTATGATTCTTTAAGAAGAAAGCAACAACAGTCTACCAGAGCTTCTGTGAAATGTCCAGAGAGTGACCAAGACGTGTATGATGATGTTGGAGAGCAGGATAGTATTAGCAAGTATGTATAAGGAATGAATTAAAAGGAACCAATGATTCACCCCAGACAGCCTAAACAGGGGAAGGTTTACAACAGCAAAGTAGACTCTTGTTACAAAAGAACAGACATTGATATAAGAAACATGTAACAGCTATTCAAACTGATTTAGTCACAGGAACAAGGACAGATTCTGGAATCATGCAGGATTACAAATCAGATCTGACTTCAGGCTGGCATTCTTTCAGTAGCCAATATAGTTTTGCATCTGATATTTTCCCAGGTTGCTCAGTATCAGTTTTCCTCCCTGCACATTGGTCTCATTGCATTGTAACCTAGCCAGCAGTGTTGCTTTAGTTGTTCTAGGTTTTAGGAAAAACTGAGCATTAGGTACTTCATTGCAGAAGTATCTTTGGCCAACCGCTTTCACTATGGCAAGCATTACAATTAACCACTTCAATGCAAGGAATTTAGAAAATTTATTGAATCCAAAAGCAAACAAGAATATTCACACTGTTATACACTAAAATAATAGTGTAAGGAACTTGGAAGGATGAATGAATGGCTCAGATTCATTAAATCCTTTAAGATGTATTTTGCCATTTTTATATTCTCTAGTGATGAATAGCATTCTGTTCAGTTCACAAGCATGAGCTGTTGGAAGGTTTGACATACGTCAGCATGTTTTGAAAGCACTGTAAGAATGCCATCCTAAAAAAAGCCTATTGATCAAATAGTATTGTTAATATTCCAAAATATTCCTAGTGACTACTAAGGCTATTGTATTTTAGGATTTCTTGGCACAAAAGTTCAACAAAATGTGTAAAAGTTTGAGAAAGGTTCTGACATGGAAATAATCTCAGCTACCGTGTAACTACCAGGTTTTTTCAATTACTGTTGGAATACTGGGCTAATATGGAATCCTTGAAATGTTAGAAACATGGAGTTAGAGGTAAAGCATCACCCAATGAAAGCTAGTTGAGCATTAAGTTTATTTGCTTAACATTTCCTCTCAAGAAAATCCCTTATAAGGGATGATTCTAAATGATGTGGATGCACTCTTTGGTGTTCAGTCAAATTATGTTTTTATTCCCATCAAGATTGACTTCATGAGTTCCTGAGATCCTTTCCAACATGAAATATCTTATGATCCTAAATCCTATTTTGTACTTTAGCTTGAGGACAGCAACAAGAATATAAAATATGTTCTAAATATATTAAATCACTATAGCTGTAGACATCGATTTGCATTTCCTGAAAATGATACCTTATTGGAAATTGCTAACAGTTGCTAACAATTATTAACAATTAGGACAAATGTTCTGCTCCTACAAAAATGCACACCTTCATTAGCTTGAAATATCTGCTTTGATTTATGCAAATAGAGAATTTGCTTCACAGATTTACTTATAAAATACTGTCTTTTACATTAACTAAACATGGTATCATTAACTATCTCTCATTCTCTTTTGATTTACTGTGAATTATATTTTGTAATACTATTTTCTGATTTGTAAATAATTATTTCCAAGAAAAAGAACAGTATTTTTTCCTACTTTACCTCAACCTACTTAATCTTTCCTCATATAAGAGCTAGTTTACTTATAAATTAGATAGCATCTTTTCTTTAGCATTAGTGAGAATGCAACTAGCATTTGACTGTAAGAAACTGCTGTGCACGCGGTGAAAACAGAGAGAGAAAAAAAGTGGCACTTTTAGTTGTTGCCCATATAGAACACACAAGCATGCCTGAGCTTCCAGCACAGAACCTGTAGTGCTCAACTGGCAATGGAGATGAGTACCAAAGCCAAAATGCTGAGAAGCGATGGGTGATCAGGGGTTTTTCATTTTCCAAAGTATGACTGTTTTTCTCTAAAATGTCTCTCACTTGCTTTTCCAGTAACAGTGCCGGACAAAGTGGATCTGGAAGTAAGTTCTACATATACTTTTGAGGAGGAATTGTTTCTGCATACTGCTTACCTTCAAATCTGCACTTTTCAAATAAGACACTAATTATGCATAACTGTGCTAAATATTAGCTAACAGGCAACAAACAAGGAAGTATAGTGGCTTAATTCACTTTCCATTTATGCGAACTTGGGTTGATTCAGACTGTGAATCAGAAGCATGCCAGAAAATGACAAAACTAATTTCTTTTTGTGAAGGTAAATCATCCCACAAAACAGCACATACATAATTGGCAAAATATTAACATGGGCAAGAGCTTTTGTGCAGGAGAAATTCAGTTCTGAAATAGCCAGTAATACTGCCAATTAAAGCTGAATTTTGCTGACAGAGTTAAGTGGAACTTCAGTTTCACTGATACTCTGGAGTCCTAACTGGTATGACTGCAGCTGTTTCACACAGTCAAGAATGCACCTTCAGTTTCCCCTTTGGTAGCACATGTATTTTTGGAGGATTCTCTGTTGATCACAAGAGTACAGCTCATCTTCTCAGCATAGAGTTTAGATACAAGTCATGGCAGAAGCATCCCCTGGCAGTGTTGAGTGAAGCCACTGCCAGCTAAGTACAGGTTTCAGTGATAAATCTGGCTAGAGGCTAGAACTGGACATGGAAAATGAGCTAACCCTGCACTGAAGGAGGTGGGGCTGAAAGGTCTGAAGATCAAAAAAAAAAAAAGCCAGAGACCAAAATGGGGAGCTTACACTGCATTTGCCTCTTTCTTCTCTGGGTGAGCACAAGATGTCAGTTTTTGAAAGTGTTCATCTGACATTTTCCATCATCACTCGAATCACACATAAAAAGGTAAAAACCATCAGTCATCATAAGGACTGGGCTGAAATTAGCCATTTAGAACTTCATGGAATACAGCGTAAATGCATTTGTTTTCAGTATTCATGCTGTTGTGATTGGCAGTACCACGTTTAAATGCTGTGAATGGAATTCCTAACTGGCGTAAGTCTAAATCACTGTGTTAATAAATGGCTGCACTGGTTTACAAAAAGATTCCATTTATAAGGATACTGAACAAGTCGCACACACATCTGACACACTAAAGAGGCCAGTAGTGAATACGCTATTCATCAGCATTTAATATAATACATTAATTCATGTTTGATCTGTTAAAGGTATGTTCCCACCTCCTCCTTCTGATAAAGATATTTATGATGGGATTAATGATGAAGATGCTGCAACCAGGTATGTTTTTATATCATTGTGCCTCTTTAGCAGAGTGTTTTCCTTTCAGTTTTTAGTATTTTTAAATTAGGAATAATAATTAGCACTTACTAGAATGATCAGCAATATATATACTGCTGGATATATATTAGGATGGGTTCATGAAGCAAAGAAAAGGGTTCTTTGGTCTTTTGGAGTGGTTTTGTTCTGTAGTTAATTTTGATATCTCAGCAAAAGCAGCTGCAGTCATGAAAATCCACAAATTCCCAACTACACAGAATAGCTCTGAAATGAGAACAACAAAGTAAAATGCAAGCTTTCAGAGTAACAACATGAAAACAGTAAGCCACTAGATTAATATCTATACCTACAAATACATCTCAATATCTACAAATGATATAAGATATATATTTATAGTTCAGCATTTCAGTGTTTAGCATTTAGGTAAGAGTCCTCACCTTGTGCTATAGACATCATAGAATCACAGAATCATAGAATAGAATCATAGAATAGTTAGGGTTGGAAAGGACCTTAAGATCATCTAGTTCCAACCCCCCTGCCATGGGCAGGGACACCTCACACTAAACCATAACACCCAAGGCTCTGTTGCCATTAATGAAAATTATGTGCATCAATGGAGAATTTAAACTGGACCTTTTAAAAAGAATGTTACATTTTACATTGTGATAATTGCATCCGTACTCCAAAGGTCTGTATCGCAGGATGAAGATAAGAATGGTATCTGGTCCTGGGGAATCTTGAAGACGCTAAAGGTCAAAGATGACAAAAAGAAAAGTGTACGAGAAAAAACAACCAAAGTCAATATGGCAGAAGATAATGGAAATTTGTTGTAAGAGCCTGCCAGGAAAACACAGTGCACATTAACTAATTCAAAAAAAATTGATCACATGCTACTAACATGTTCTTACAGCAACCTAATGAATCATGAATCAAATTGCAGCTCAGGATGATACTTTTCTGCAAAACCACTGACCTCCTTTCTTTTCACCTCTATAATATAGCTATTTGCTTAATAAGCTGCATTTGTTGCATAAGTCTGGTAATTAAAATTGCCTTTTTTTTTTTTTTTCTGGTGAAGAGTGCCAAAATAATGCATCATCTTTGTGCCACTCTGGTGATGTAAGTTTGCCGCATCCTCAGTTAATATGTACTTTGCTCACCAGTACAACGTATCTGAGACAAACTGGCAAAGCTAGTGCCATAATCCAAATTTTAAGAATACTGTGTTCAACAGAATAATGCAAAGATTGTCTTTTACCCATCTTGCCTACAGGTTAGATGGTTTTGCCACCATCTTCTCTCATTCAGTTCTGAGCCATTTTCCTTTGATTTAGTGGTAAAAATCCATTTAGCCCATGAGTATTGCTGGTGTCAGCAGAGCTTCAAAATGTCTGGAGATTACTTGGAGCCTTTGTTGAAAGTTTTTTTATGTTACTTAAATGATGCAAAAGCCTATTAATGTGATATAAATACTTAATGAGCATATTTTTTTACAGCATGCCTCCTTCAACAAAGCAGCTTGGAAAAGGTAATTAATATCCTATTGTTCAGTCTCCATATTGATTCCCAATCTTTTTTCTTTTTTTTTTTTTTTGTATACATTACTCTGTATTATGCTGGTCACAAAAATACATTCAAGGAAGGAAACAGGATTTCCCATTGCTTACCCAGTTCCAGTAAACAAATTCCAAATATTGTGACTGATTTGTCTACAGGCAAAGAGAAACATACACATTGCAAGCTCTCTGGAAAACAATTGAATGTATTTTTTTTAAGAAGCTGTGATTTTTCTATGTGAGATTTACACTATTTTGTTTTATTTGACATTAGTATGAACAGCTAGTCTTGGAAAGTACTTAACGCAAGAACTCAAAAGTAAAAAAAGATCTTTGTTGCTATTTTTATCACTTACAGTGTCTTTGTGAGAGAATACATATTCACAAATATCAGCTCAGCCTTGAAATGAAAAGCAAGTTCTTACAATTTTTGAGGCTTTTTCTAGAATTGAGTTCTAAACCTTTTATTTCCCACTGTGATTTTTCTAGCCATTGATTTGATGAGTTCAACAATTGCTTCCTCTCTACAAATATGTTGAATGTGATTTAAAGTATATTCTTGGGTAAGAGTTCTTTTCACTCCTTTAGCATCGCAAGATGGTCTAAACCCTAACATACATGTGACATACCCACTCCTAAGCGAGGCTGCATTGACCACAGTGCTACAGAAGAGCCTCAGTGTACACTAAAATCAAACTCCAAAAATATACTTTGATGCAATACAATGGGAAATGGACTCATTAAAATGAAGATTAAAGGCTATTAAATTAGCCAACATGTGCTAAAACTTGCCTCAGCATCAACAGATTAAAATATCAGTGAATACCTATTATTATTAATAAAGAGTCTTCTGAAAAGGTTAGCTGGTGTATATTTTTCACAGTACATTGTGCAAACAGAGAAGCCACAGTTCCTACAGAGAGTAAATGGTTACAGCACCATAGATTGTAACACAATGTATTCACTACTCAAGGATTTCATACTGATTTTCCATTCTTTTAAAAACTTTTGTTTCAGATTGTGGAGATAATGATGTTTATGATGACGTAGATTCTTCAGACTTCTCTCCTCCCCTGCCTGACCTCAAGCAAAAGAAAATGGAAATCTCTCCCCTGATTAGAAATCTGTAATACACTGAAAAACATTTTCAAAGTATTTACTACAGGCACATTGCTATTAATGCACGCTTTATTTGGTGTTGTTTAGTTCTCATGACCCTACTGTTGACAATGAATATTCCCTGCTTCCATTTCAGACAGAAATAATAATTAGACTACAGAAAAAATAAGCATGCATTGAATTTCAACAAATTTAGTCCCTGATGGACAAAAGGTAGAAATGAATGCATGGCCTAACAGTACTTCGTTGTAGATTTTCTGCAGGTAGTTCTGTTCCTATCAGAATTTGGGGACTGATATGATAAGTACTTGATTTCAGCTGCTGCAATGTCTTAAGAGAAAAGCAGACAGTGTGCTGTTACAGGTATGAAACACAGTGTAAAGTTCAGCTTGGAAAACTTCAACCGCTGTGTGAGGAAGTTATGGCCATCTCAGGAGCACAGATGTGTTATGAGTACAGATGCATCTATGAAGATGACTGCAACATGTCACATTCTCTTGTACTAACTCCATTCAGCTGGAGCTACAGTGTGCACAACAATAATCTAGTCTGGAGGCATTAAAACAGAGATAGCTCTTTGAACTCTGTATATAAAGGAAAAGACATGGCCTTCATAACCTAAATCTAGGTTAGTTCACACACACACATACATTCATTATCATTGAAACTGTCATCCGCAACTCCTAAAGAGATCAGGAAGGATCAAAAAATAGGGTCAGACTTTGAACTCCTATATATGGCATCAGGAGTTATGGCACGAAACCCTTCCATGCTTACTGGCATAAGTCAACAGTGGAAAAAACACTGAACTTGAAATGGGTCATGTAATGCAGATTCCCTTGTGTATCAAGGTCTTCTATGGGCACACAGAACTAACACAGCTACTGTATGAAAGGCCATGAGGTTCCAGCCGCCTCCACAGTGGGACATGTGTTATTCAGGCTATTATCCAAAGATAAATAGACTTCACAAAATTTGCTCCTTGCCTAGAGATTCTAAAGTGATGGGTATAATCTACCTAAACTATTTTTGGTAGATTTAAAGTTCTTATTGCTGTAGCAGCTAGAAATGTCAAATAATTTTCCATATTCACTTATGTGATATATTAATATCATTATGTGATATATTAATATCAGAACCTGCTAAAAGAGAATAGTAAGAAAGACAACCCCAACTTTTTATTTCTTTTGAAATCAAATCTGTATTGCATTATCTGTATTAGTTTTGTAGAGCAGCAAAAACATATGAAACACACCTGAAGGCAAACGCGTTTTCACTAAAATTATCAAAGAAGTTTGTCAATACCTCAGATGTATTGTTAATTTAGTTTCTATTTGTAATCTCTTGTTCTAGTTCATCAAAGTCAGCAGGGCTTGGAAAATATAAATCAGATGAAAAAGATGCACAAAAGTTTAAAAATATGGAAAAAGAAGAGAAACAGTTCAGGAAAAAGTTCAAAGTAAGTGTTCTTCACATAAAATATAAATACTAAAATATCTGTATTGTATTCTCTAATTTGCATCCCTTAATTTGCCAGTAATCAATTATTTTGCCTTCAAATGTGAAGTATTAGTATTTGTAAAAACAGTTATCTGAGTATTTATAAGTCCAAATGCAAGCATGGGCACATGTTACACAGCATAAACAATCTTTTGCCTTACCTTCGAAAATTAACTAACAAGTGGGAATATATTGGTCTAAAAAATGCATGATTGTAAGTTCTATGTTGATAATTTTTAATCAGCATCTCTTTATTTTATTTTTGCAGTTTGAAGGTGAAATTAAAGTTATTTACTCTACCACAGCAGTACAGGATTTGCCCCAGAGAAGATGGGGATCTAAAGACTTACAAGTTAAACCAGGGGAGACTCTTGAAATTATAGAAAGTACAGATGATACCAAGGTCCTGTGCAGGAATGGGGAAGGAAAATGTAAGTTTTATTAAAAAGCTGTAGTATAAATCAGATTATCAGAGAATGATTGAGTCAAGTTGTGTGAAAAATTCTCTACCCTGCCATACTAAAGCAAAGTCTAGTATTTGTCCTTTTCTTTGCCTGGTGGTTGACAAGAGACAAATTCTTGTTTTTTCATTATTTTAAGACAGGGTTGTCTTAAAGCAATTAAAATTCCAATAGACAAGAGATACCAAATGAGAGAAAAAGTACAACTTAGTTATGTAAATCCTGCTTTGCATCAACTGAGATTAGCAGATGATTTTGTTGCTTCTGTCTCTATTTGCCAAAAAGAGCATAGCTATAATAACCCATAGAAACTAGTAAAAGTAAAATCCTTGCTGCACCTCTGGGAAACATTTGCCCATTGACTGCAGCCAAGGGAACATCAGTAACAATATTCTTACTTTGGAAGTTTAATCATTCCAAGAGGCTGTATGGGAAACTGCTTAGGAGTCTTTCCCCATCCCCTAGCTGGTTCAAGGCATGCCTGCTTGTCTGGGGAGCTGCACAAGGTCGTTCAGTGTTTCTTCGAAACCCTTGGCTGGGGCCTACATTGGCAGAAGTTTTTTGCATTTTTTAAGAAGTTTGGACTATTTACTGCTGGTTTCAATTTATTAATGTGTTTCTGTTATTTTTCAAATCTCCTAATGAAAATTCACTGTGTAGGAAGACTGCATCCAAAGGAGAAGCATTCTTCTGCTCACTTTACCTTTTTTTACCTCTGACCTTCGTAGATTACTGTATGCTATATACCTCTCAAGGAGATGCAGTTACTTTCCTTCTATTTTTCCCCACTTTGTTTTCATCTGTTACAGTCTGGATTATAGCCTTCTTCTTGGCAGGCCTGCAGGGTGAGGGAGAATTTCTCGCATGACAACACATATGTTTTTCAAAATATGGGCTACACTAGTGTAGCCACATCCCAAAGTAAAGCTTTCACTGCTGCATTTTTTGAATCAAGCTCATAACAAAGTAGAAAGTAGTTCATGTTGGCTGTTTTCCTCACAATCTTCAAAGCCTTTCAAACAGTGACAAGAGCAACTGCTCTGCTACGCATAAAAGAGCAAAACAAATAAAAATATCCTCCCTGGAAACCTCTGAAAAGATCTCTTGTCAATTTTCACATTCATTAGTGAAGTTTGAATCCTACTTTAGTTAAGTGCATGATGGTTTCAGTTATTTTCTCTAGTTGCACTAGTTTCTCATATCTTAAAGAGGATTTTACTTTTTGAAAGTCAAATAGACTGACAATCAACAATTAAAGATTTTTTTGTTAATTTCTTGCACATGAATTCTTGTGCTCCAGACCCTTCACCAGCTGTTGCTCTTCTGTGGACTCGCTCCAGCACCTCAATGTCTCTCTTGTAGTGAAGGGTGCAAAACTGAACACAGAATTCAAGGTGAAGCCTCACCAGTGCCCAGTACAGGGGGATGATCGCTGCCCTGGCCCTGCTGCCACACTATTGCTGATACAGGCCAGGGTGCTGTTGCCCTTCTTGGGTGCCTGGGCACACGTGGATCATGCTCAGCTGAGTCAGTCAGCACCCCCACGTCTTTTTCTACCGAGCAGCTTTCCAGCCCCTCTCCCACAAGCCTGTATCATTGCATGGGGTCGTTGTAACCCAAATGCAGGACACAGAACTTTGCCTTGTTGAACCTCATACCACTGTCCACAGCCCATTGATCCAGCCTGTTTAGATCCCTCTGCAGAGCTTCCATATCCTCTAGCAGGTCAACATTCCCACCTATCTTGGTGTCATCTGCACATTTACTAAGGGTGTACTGGATGCCCTCATCTAGATCATCACTAAAGATATTAAACAACACTGGGCCTAATACCAAGCCCTGAATGACACCACTAGTGACCGATTGCCAACTAGATGTGACACTATTCACCACCACTCTTCGGACTCAGCCATCCAGCCAGTTTCCAACTCAGCAAAGAATCCTCCTATACAGACCATGAGAAGCCAATTTCTCCAGGAGAATGCTGTGGGAGACAGTGTCAAATACTTTACTTAAATCCAAATATACAATGTCCACAGCCTTTCCCTCATTAACCAGGCAGGTTGCCTTATGGTAGAAGGAGATCAGGTTGGTCAAGCAGGACCTGCCCTTCATGAATCCATGCTGACTGGGCCTGATCCCTCTGTTTTCCCATACATGCTTTATGACCTCACTCAGGATTATCTGCTCCATGACCTTCCCTGGCACAGAGCTCAGGCTGACAGGCCTGTAGTTTCTGGGGTTCCTTCCTGCCCTTTTTGTAGAGAGACGTCATGTTGCCCAACCTCCAATCCCCTGGGATCTGCCCACTAGACCAGGACTGCTGATAAATGATGAGGAGTGGCTTAGCAAGCTCCTCTGCCAGGACTTTTCGGTGAAACCCATCTGGCCCCATAGACTTGTGTACATCGAAGCGGAGCAGGAGGTTGCTAACCTTTTCTTCCTGAATTATGGGCACTTGAATCAGCTCCCCATCTCTGTCATCCAGTTCAGGGAACTGAGTACCCTGGGGATGGCGGTGTGACTATTAAAGACTGAGGCAAAGGCAGTATTAAGTACCTCAGCCTTGTCCTCATCCTCAGTCACTAGGTTTCATCCAGTATCCAGCAGAGGATAGAGGCTCTCTTTGGCTCTTCTTTTATTGATAATATATTTGAAAAAGCACTTTTTATTATCTTTGATGGCAGTGGCCAGATTTAGTTCCATCTGCATCGTTGCCTTACTAACTTCCTCTCTACATAACCTAACAACATCCTTGTACTTTTCATGGGGTGACAGTCCCTTCTTCCATTGGTGATAGATTCTCCTTTTTACCCCGAGTTCCAGCAATATCTCCCTGTTCAACCAAGCTGGTCTCTTCCCCAGAAGTTTGATTTTTGGCACACAGGGAGTGCCTACTCCAGCACCTTAAGGATTTCATTCTTGAAGAGTGTCTAGCCTTCCTGGACCTCTTTGTCCTTCAGTAATGTTTCCCCAGGAATTCTGCCAACCAGTGTCCTGAATAGGCTGAAGTCAGCCCTCTGGAAGTCTAAGGTGGGGATTTTGCTGACCTTCTTCCTGACTTCTCCAACGACTGAAAATTCAATCATTTTGTGATTGCTTTGCCCAAGATGGCTCCAACCACCACTCACCAGCCCTTCTCTGTTTGAAGCAGCAAATCTAGCTAGGTATCTCCCCTAGCTGGCTCACTCACCATCTGGGTCACGAAGTTATCTTCCACACTCTACAAGAACCTCCTGGAATGTTTCTTCTCTGCTGTGTTCTACTTCCAGTAGAGATATGGTAGGCTGAAGTTCCCCATGAGAACAAGGGCAAATGATCATGAAACTTGTCCCAGTTGTTTCAAGAACACTTCATCTGTAGCTTCATCCTGGCTAGGTGTCCAGTCTTAAACAGAAGGTAATACAGATCAGTGTCAGCTAAATATGATCACATAGCATTAATGTCTTTTTAAGCAACCTTCAGGACTAGCACAAGACAGAGGTTTTCTTTAAAAGGCAATGTAATTAATGCATTATGGCCTTCACATAGCAAATTGCTAATCTACTTTATATATAGCATATTCTGGAAAAAAATCCACCCTTACTTACATTTGAGATTTATAGCACTATCTGATATCTACCTATTTTAAGGTGGAAATACACCAAGTTAAAATGAATTATGCAAATATTTCTTTATAAAGAAAATCAGTATATAAGAATTAGTTATTTATTACAATTTGCAGGCCTATTGGGATATTAGTCTTGCCAAATAATTTTTTCAATATTCCATACAGGAATCATTTCACATTCTCCATTCAAAGACTCTGCCAATATGACAACTTTCGGGAACAGTACTAGGTCATTGTGACTGATGCCAATTTGTAAGGGAAGGTTTTCTCTACTAGTAAACATCTTGAAAAGTGCAATTTCAGTTAGAACAGAATTAGAGCTTGGATATGAAAAAGGCTTAACACAAAATATGAGATTATTTGGAAATTACTGTGCATTTATATTAAAAGAAAAAAAAAAAAAAAAGAGGGAGACTTAAGAGACTTTCATGTCTTGTGTATCAGAAAAATTCCTTAAGGTAAAACTGTAAGATCTGGAGATTCAGCTGGACTGACCTAAAGAATTGCCACAAGAAATATTAGCAAAAACCTGATACTTTCTATACTATATAATGATTTTTCTAAGTACATGGAGCAGTATCGCCTCCAGGAATTAAAAGAAATTTTCAAGTCAGGCTGATAAATTTATTCTAGAACCTATGAATTGTGTATGAACTATTAAAAACCTGACATTTTAGTGTGATCACGTAAGCCTCCTAATGAATGAAAGAAGGAAGCTTATACAGTAATTTCAAATATAACACAAGATCACATTTCTCATTTTAGCACTGTCCTAATTTTATATCAACATACTAATGTTTACC
The DNA here is from genome assembly GCA_028858755.1 of Ara ararauna. Taxonomy (NCBI): domain Eukaryota; kingdom Metazoa; phylum Chordata; class Aves; order Psittaciformes; family Psittacidae; genus Ara; species Ara ararauna. Next base: position 95,111,258 of record CM054410.1, read on the forward strand.
TACAAATATGTAATTACTATTGCAGCTTTCTCTTTGCTTGTATGTTACACCAACAAATATTTCTGTAGATATCTTTAACCAAAGATAGCAAGCATTTTTTTCAAGATGTAAGATATATTGAAGAATATATGCAGTTATTATGCTGATTTAATTAGTAATGCAGCAGAGTAATAAAATATTTCACCAGTGAGCAGCTTTTTCAAGGTATTTCCATTATCTAGATAAAGAGCTCTTATCAATATAATACAATTAATGATTAATTGGTGTATGCATCTTGAAGGACATTTTGCCCGATGTACATATTTCTGGGTTTTATTATTCTAAATAATAGGTGGTTATTATTATACCACATTTTTGTGCTATAATTCATGAACTGTTCTTTATTTTGTATTAGTAGCTATTTCACATGTCTCTCATGCAACCAGGAAAATAAAATAAAATATAAGATAAAAACCTAATCTCACACAACCTGTATTACTATTTCCTCCTTTCAGCACTAATTTTGTATACAATGGAAACTACTGCAACAAAACAAGAGAAATGAGATTTTATGAATATGTGAGGTACCTGGCACAGTAGTCATCTAACTGGTTTTGGAGCTACTGTAGTATTCTGATTCCCTATCTAAGGCACCAAGCTATGTTAAACAAGCAAATAATGATTAAAACTAAAATCGGACATAGCATGATTTTCCTCAAGTATATACCTATTTTTCGTTGTTATCCACCTATTATGTCTTTCTGTCTGAAATAGCTAAAAGAGAAAAACTGTATTTCACTAGCACTGGAAATGGAATAACATGAATATTTAATTAAATACATATATTTCAATTTTACAGATGGCTATGTTCTGAGAAGTGATTTAGTTCAGAAGTAAGTACAAAGTTATCTATTCAAAAAAATTTGTTGTAACACTCAATTTTGTTATAGACTGTTTGTTAAATAAAAGTGAAACATAGTTATTTTAGTATGTCATTCTAGTCCTGCAAATTAATTTATTTTAATGGAGTTTAGATTTCTCATTAATTAGTCACAGACATACATGTTGGAAATTTTCCATTGCTCCATTCCTCACTGCTTAACCATAAACTCTGATTTAAATCATGAAAAATTACACAAAGTAAACATTATTAGTACTGGAATCTATTACTGAAAGGTACATTACTGGGATTAAGCGTATTGATGCCATTTTCAACTGTTTAACTAACACAGACCAATTTTTTTCAGGTTTAATATTATTTCAGTCCCACTGGGATTGAGCAGATTTGGCTCAGTGTTGCTCCAAATAATTGCATGGAGTTCAGCACTCAGGTTCTAATTCAAAACTCTCACCAGACAAAGCCTTTCAATTTCCTTCAATGGGCTTTATGTTAGACGCTTAAGCATCAAATCAGATGTCACTTTTAGAATTTAGGCCTGCAAACACTTATATATATGCACATTTCTTAAATGTATAAATAGCCTTATTGACTTCCATGGGCCTATTCATGTATCTAAGTGACATGTTGTAAAAATTCACAGAGCATGTACCATTTATCAACATTACCTAAATTCATTAACTAAATAGCTGCTACTCCAAAACCATTATGGCATTGCCAAATACAGAAACAAATACGAATTTCAAGGGCATAATGATTTTTTTTACTCATCTTTTCTGGTTTTCACTGAAAAATATCAGTAAGCATTTAATTGTTTTATGGCAATTGTTTTATTGTTATGAGTTTGTTAGAATAGCTACTTAAAAGCTCAATAAAAAAACTTTCAATAAAAAAAGCCTTGCATGTTAGAAATGTATCCAACTGTATCCTTTACTGAAAATCTTTTGACATGACCATCTTATTCAACACAGTACTGTTACCACAAAGACTGCACTTTTCTAATTAGCAAATTAATTACTTCATAGCATGTCTGCACCATATCGGTAAGCTATTTTGTATCTGCATGCAAGCAGTAATATCAACCCAAATCATTCTGTGATTCTATGGTCTGATGTCTCAATTTTTTACATACATTATTTTTCTTTTTTTAATTTACAGTGATGGAGAGATTTACGATGATATTGGTGATGGTATGTTGAACATTTCAAACAATACAATAACAGTATTCAATTACACCAAATAACTTTATTCTTGAGCTGAAATACTATGTAATACTAATATTTTTGCATTTTATTTCCATTTCAGATTGCATCTATGATAATGACTGAGGCAGAATTTTATTCAAGTAGGAGGTTCATTGAAGATCAAAATCTATTTCAGACATGCTAATTGTGAAAGCAAGAGAAGTCACTAAAGCTGACTACAAGTTAACTCAGTTACACTCTTATAAATGTACAATTAATCTTTTTTTTAGGATTTCAGGGTTCTTCCATTCCTTGCTTTGTATGACATTTGAATTGCCATTTATCTGAGCAATTAAAATTCAGGGAATATGAGCTAAAGTTAAGGTTACCATATTCCACTTTCTTTCCACATTTATGATAGTCCATGTAAAAACACTTCTTCAATTAGCTATACCCAGAGAGACTAAGTCAGGTCTATGAAGGATACAGATGACAACAAGTCCTGGGAACAGGTTTTATTCTGGTTCTGGTCTATTAAACACCACAAACTGCCACTCTGGGGAGGACAGTATCCTGAAAAGAAATGCTTCCTTTAGTGATAACATCCTGTTGTGAAAACAGGAAATCAAAAGTGGGCATCAGAGAAGACAATACATTGCTGACCTGCCATTCCAACTGCAATAGTGTTAGCTACACTGACATGTACAGCCATGTACCACTATTGCTCAAGTTTCTTTTTCTGTGTTGTACTAATGATAGGATATCATTCTCTAAGGTCCATTTGACCATTCTGTAAGTACATTTTGACTAATAGTACATACAGCACTCTGAGATATAAACCACAGAACAGTGTAGTTTAGACTAATAGATTATAGTATAGCATTGCTCAAAATATATTCAGAACATTTAGGTTAAGATTTAGTTCCTGTTTAGTTTGAAGATATGTTGCTATTGCTACTATAGTAATTTAGGCATTAAAATGGATATATAAACTGATAAATTGATTGGAAATCACTCACAGATTAAGTATATATTTTGATATTACATTTTTCATCTCAGTACTATATTTTAGACTTGGCTGAATGAGAGTATAGAAATAACATTTATTCCTAAGAATCATTGGGATGATGTTCTCTGAATGAGCAAGTAGCAAATGAAAGTAAAATAAACAATGAATCATAATAATAAATATCACTTTGCACTTACATATCTGAACTCACTGGAAATCAATAGACAGTTACAGTGAACTCCCAGTAAAGAGGGCGAGCATGTGCAGAAAATGGAACGTATACTTTTAATGTGTGATGCTTTCTCTGTAGTGCAAGATAATCAAAAACCTGTAATAACCAATGTGGCTGGATCAGTGTAAACAACTCCTCTTGATAATCAAGTCTCCGATAATCTTCAAGGGAAGTAAAGTACACTGTGCAAACCAGTGCAATGTAGCAAACTAGCAAGTTTAGCTTATAAACGCAAATTTTTGGCTCTGTTGAATTCAGTGAGTTTTGGTCTTAGCTTCAGTGGTGCTGCGATTTCACCTTACACAAGTGCCTTTTACTGACAGTTCAAAATATAGTAAATCTTGAAGGAGGTATAATGCTATGGGGATATCAAACTCAAAATTAACTGTTGAGATAGTAGCCTATAAGCTGTTTTATACTGTATTTAAAATCACTTCTAATACACTGAAAAGCTATATGCAAACTTGAGATTCCTGTTCTATATTTGCTATTCAAACCAGCATCCAGACATAGAAATACCAATTTTCTGTGTAAACATCAGCACCAGCACCCAAATTTTAAGAATTACCTTATTATATCGACCGCAATGAATGCATTTGGTTATTTGACTATATTGCTGCTGGTGGTTTATTTATTTTTCAAGGGCATTCAAGAGGGTATACTCATCAAAGTAGTGATACACCAAAGAACTGAGAAGGAAGGCAGACATTTAGAAATACACAACCACTCGCTAGTTTTACACAATCAGTTGTCATAAAAGAGTCTGTGTTAAATTCTAGCATATATGCCCAGTCTTGGTTTAGTTTTAACTGATAGTAAATTTCACGTGTTGCACTAAGACCAACAAAAAAACTTTCCTTCTGAGTATAGTTTATCTATTTTGTCTTAAAGAACTTCAGTAGAACAAAAACCTCTTTTGTTCTCCTGAAAAAGTGAACTTTATTCTTTGTGAGATTTTTCAGTCATATATTTTTAATAGCTTTTCATTTTCTTAGCCTTGATGTGCTGTAGGTACTGTGTTTCCTTACTGAATATATTGACTGAATTTGTCATACGGTACATCAAATAATGAAAAGAAATAATCATAAGATTCTTTAAGCTAAAAATCTGTGTATTGTTTGTGCAGATCAAATATAATATGGTTGTTACAGGGTGTATTTAATCTATTTAAAAGGTACTACACACTGAAAAATTACGGTATTGTATATATTTTCTTTTCATTATTTTACCAACTTTGTTAACTGGATACATTTTTTTTTCTCTCTTCTGAATAAAAATGTGCTTTTTGACAACAAATGTGGGTGCACCATTTTCTGCCAAAGTAGAACAACAGTAGCTGAACAGTAACTTCTTAAAATTATCACCGAGCAGCTAGCAGAATGAAAACCAACTTTATTGGTAGCGTAACTACAATACGGCATTTCTTTGTCAGTAATTACTATCCAAAAAGTGAAATGTAAGCAGAAAATCTTCCAGACAGAAAAATCTATACTAAGACAGTTTAATAAAGTCAGTATTTTAAGGGCTTCTCACCTGTAATTTATTCTTTTATCTTTTGAAGAACATAAAGGAAGAAAAGGAAAACTGTTCTCTCTGGGTTTTTTTTCCCTCCCCAAACTCGGTCTGTAATCCTGGAGTATTTGGCTTTGCCTGCTAAAACATTCAGCAGTGAAAACATCAAAATATTGACATAAAAATTAGACTTCAGCATGAGCACCACAGCTATGGTAAACAGAGCTGTCTTCATCTGTGTTTTACCTCTATGCTGCACCAGTAAACAAGCTAAGCAAAACCAAAACTGAGAGTGCAATAAAGGCATCTCTAATTCAGGAGCTTTAGAGCATTTCTTTGCTGTTAGCACAGGCTCTGGACTGCAGGAATGCAGCTGATCTCCTGCGCATTCCTGTGTAAGAGGTTTATATTCCTTATCCACATAATTGCAGATCCCTTGGCTACTTCTCCCACTGTAGTAACAAAACTCCTCTATGTGCGATCTTGTTGCACAATCCATCTCAGCTGTGAAGATCAGTGCTTTAGTGAGGGAATGAAACTCAGTGGAGGAACCTAGATTCACTGTGTGTGAATTCTATTACCCCTCACCACAACATTACTTCATGACAGCTATAGGTGTAAACATGTTTGTGTGTATACATATGTGTATTTCTGGATGTGTATATTTTATGTCAAGTAAGAAAACCTCTGAGGAAACTAATGAACCTTTAGAAGGACTTCTGTACAGCAGCTCCAGACCATCTCACATGAAAAAGCTTTTACATGGAGCTTTTCAACAAAGTGAAGCACCCAAATGCTAGGAGGTGCAAGAAATTAGTTTGTATTTGCACAGCTTCTGCTCTGCCTCCTTGCGTGGATGTGTCTTTAACCGTGCGCACAGTCTATAATTACATGAGGGCTCAGTATTTTTTTCTCACAGGATCCCCGCCTCATTTAGCGCATGGGCTGGATGAAAGCTAACAGAAAAGGCAGTTGTTCAGCCCTGCTTATTCAGTTTCTGGCCGCTCCTCTATTTAGTGCAAATCTTCCCAAGCCCATGATGCACTCAGAATTAGTTTCTCATGGCATTCATCACAATGATATCTCAGATTTTCTATGACAGTAATGGATTTATCGTGAGGTAGGAAAATATTTTATCTCTGTTTTTGGTGTATGAAAGCAAGGCACAAACAAAACAACGTGTGGCACATATCCATTAATCCTGGATATAAAACCAAACTGCTAAAGCTAAATTAATTATATTTTTGGTACTTTCCAAGATTAGGACTCTCACTGTTTTCCATCTCTTTGCCTCTACTTGTGATTAAACACAAAGAGAAGATTGAAAACACTTTGTGTTTAAAAAGTGTTAGCATCCCAAATGCGTATTTTTAATATACCATGCTTACAGTAATAAAAACAGGGCAAAGAGGCAATACTGATTAAAAGTATTTAGTCAGTACTTTAATCAGTAATTTAAGTAATAGTTTACATAACATTCTGAAACTTAACGAAAACTGGGGACAAATTCTAGAATTGAGTGGTCTACACTGTCCCTTCCACTTACACCCAACCTACATATCGACAGGAAGTTGTTGGCATGGTTTTGAGTCAGGTCTAAGGCTTTTGCCAGAATTAAAACCTTCCGTGTATATGGTTTGGGGATATGCCAGGCTGAGACACCCAAACCAGTTCTGAAAGGATTAACTTATTTATCAGAAGCCATTCACTCAGGATTGCAGCTAAGCCTTCCAAGCCTACCACCTTGACTACTTAGCCTGACAAAGAAACAAGGTAGGGATGCAGCTGAAGGGTCACTCTAACCAGTTTCCATCACTGAAGCCAGCTGGAAGGTATCTCTGTGCCACGGCACAGAGTTAGCCACAGCACTGCAGAAGGACACTGCAGCATGTCGTCGCGTTGTGCAGAACAGCTCTGTGGTAGCCTCAGGTCCCCTTCTCTGCCTGGGTGGAGCAAAATTGCAATGATCTCACAAAGCCTTTCTTCTCTGTCTTTCATTCTAGCTAGCTGGCTCCTGAACATACGTAAAGTTTGTTAAATTATCTCCACTTGCTGCCTTCTAAAGCACTTTGAGGGGATTAAGTCGTTATTAAAAGTATAGTTTCTTGCTCAAGGCTTTTTATATTGTGGGCCTCATTGAAAAGAATATGGGAAACTATGTTTATTTTTGTTCTTAACACACTGACACAAAAATATTGCTTAAACTTAAAGCACTCACTGTTAGGCAGATAGGAAGTATGCAAAACGTCAACACAAACGTGAATGAAATGCGAATTAGATGGATACCAAGGGTTTTAAGAAACATTATACGATTTGCATTATTCCATTAATATTGCCAAATCCTGCAGCTCAAGCATCATGAGACAGACAAAGAAAAGAAAAATCAGCACTGGCTTATTTTCCTGCCTTTTAATTCTTTTTTTTGGCCCGATTCCTGATTTTCAAGGTCTTAGCAGGAAAAGCTGCCTGATCCCTCATTTGTGTGTGTGTGCGCTTCAGGTGGAAACATACACAAACCAGAGACAGAAAACAGGACTCCCATCCCCTTTTCTTGATGACAGAAGGGACACACTGCCAAGCTCCCTTGCCTTCTCCTGCATCTCAGCTTTTCCCAAGTTCTCCTGCCCTGGACAATGCTGTCACGCAGCTTCCATCTCATGCAGGTAAGACCAGTTTCTTCTTCTGTATTGACACACAGACACCCTTATTTTTGTACTTTCAATGCCTCTTTTCACCACCTGAGAAGTTCTCTGTACTCTTTGACTCGCTTTCTCAATTACTTCCTGTTCCCTATAATTGTTCCTCTTTTCCTTCATTCTCTGACCATGCTGTTCTGCCCTTTGCTTTTCTGCTTCCTTGCTCCTTTCTCTTTTCACCCTTTTAAACTGTTCCCCTACTTTTGCATTCCTGCCCCTGGGTCTTTCATTTTTATCCCAGTTTTAAAACCTGCTCTGTTTAAATGCTCTTTTTTTTTGTGTGCAAGATTCCTAACTCTGTGGGTGACACCAGCAGAGGTTTTATGAGTCACCAACCACTGAGAAGATTTAGAATTCTTGTATTTTGTGTTCTACACTGTTTATCCCATAGCATTTTAAATCAGGCCAAACATACCTTCCTCCTACCCTCAGTATTTTGGGGAGGTTTTTTTCAGTACTTAAGTTGGGATGATATATGTAAATAAATTTAATTCATTTAAATTTATTTACAGTTTAAATTAAAAAAAATAAATTTAAAAAGAAATAGAAAAAGGATGCATTTTCTAGCCCAACCCTTTTTCTGCTCCTATATTCATAGACATTTACTTGTTACCAGCCATCTAAGGGACTGAAGCGTGTTCTAATGATATCCACTGAATGCTGAGCATCTCAGCTATCTAAATATTTCGGTATGGATACCATGATGTATAACAGCATTGCCATTAAAATGTTAGCCAGCCCTTGTCATCCCATGCCCAACGAAAATATTAAAATTAAATTAAAAAAAAAAAAAAAGACCATGAAGACCTATAAAAAAGCAGCTTCTGCTGCCACATGGATTTTGAATTAAATGGTGATAAATTACCCTTACATGCAGCTCCAGCACTATTGCTGGAGCTTATTTGGACTGAAACACTTAACATCTGTGGTTTTGAAAGATTTTTTTCCTCAGGTCTAATTAATATGCCAACCATACCCAAACTCAACACCTGTTGCTTTTCACAGCTTCAATAGGATTACGCAGCACAGAATGCTGTGAACAATCTTACATGAGCAGGGGCCTGTGTGTAAGGTTGCACTAATTAACCATCTAGTTAGCAATTTGCCTAGTTAATCAGGAAGACTTGCTGCATCACTTGATATTCTGTTATTTTGCAGCTGGTTGTTGTTCCTTTAGTTTGACACTTATTGCTACTCTTCGTACTTTTCTGCCATGCGCTGTATGGTCATTTTTCTAATTTCTTCCTTTTCTGGATACTGAAGAAATATTAACATTCCACCTAGTTGCAATCAATTCAGGTTTTTATTGCTAGCTTTTATTTGTAGCTGGATTTAAGGGTCCTATATTAATGAATTAACATAGATTATGCTGCTTTTCGAAATCAGAGCAATTCCAGAAAAAAAAAAAAAAAAAACCAAACAAAAAACCAACCCTGATGTTGGCATTTTATCAGGAATTGTTTTTTTCTTTAGCCAAACCACATTGCTTTTGCAAGCTGTATTACTGATACTTACAATATTATCTACAGAACAACTTTTCCATAACAATATATGTAGAAATATACATATTGAAAAGGCTGGCACAGGAAAATAATAGAAATATTCCACATCAGCTGGGAGCACAATCACATCCCAAAAAGCAAATCCAGTGGAAACAGCCTCTCTGGGCAGCAAACTGCAAATTGTCCCTTACAGAAAAAGCTGATTGGTGAACATGAGACCAAACAGACAAATTAAAATTCAACATATGGCTCAAAAGTTCAACAAAAGATATTCAGCATCCACCTAGACCTCATGGTTACACATTAGGGTCCTCTTTGCTTCATTTATTCTCTGCAATGCCCCAGTCTGAGCAATTTGGCAACTCTCCCCCTCAGCCACCCCCCACCCCTTGCCTATACCCAGACACAGCTGAGGCACAATACCTGCACCCATATTAATCACTTGAAGCAGTGCCAGGAAGCAAACATCCCATGGCACTGGACACTGATGGTCTTTTCTGTCACTCTGGCCAAACCAAAGGGTTTTGGCTCAGGACCAGTGTGAGGCTGTACAGAGATAGCCCAGCACATATTTATAGGATCCCCATGTCACCATGTCCTTTCCAAGCAACCCCATGGGCCAGCTGGATTCCCAAGGGAGCAGATGTGTGTAAAATGCAATATCCATGCTTTCACATTGCCCTTGTGTTTCAAAACCGCTGTCCTTCCTGATATCCCAAGGTCTGCTACGTTTTCAGTCAAGGTCTGGACATGTTCATATTTTCTTGGATCCTCTGACAGGGTCCAGGGCAAAGAGACACTGTTCCCAGGAGACAGTTGATTTTACACAAAGAAAGAAGGACCTTTTCTATTTCTGCTCATTGCTGCATTATAGAGACACACAAAATAAACCTCAAGAATGGCTCATGAAAGGACTTTGATTTATGCAGATCAAACTGCAGCCAATAGGGTCACCTTTTCCCCCTACTTTCCTTTCCTGCATCCTCTGAAGACTTTTTAATCTTTCAGCACAACCTTCTCCCTAGTAGATCCCAGCACTTTCCATTGCACAACAAGCACACAAACACTAAGCTGCAGCTGCACCCTCCTACAGACTGCTCTGTATCACTGGCTGGAAATGCAGTGTGCAGGCTCATACTGCTGTACACACACTGTGCAGCACCTGGTGGTCTGAGAATTTGCGTGCCGGGCATTGTGCAGGTCTGCTTTACTGCCTCTGCGTCACTTCAGAGTGACTACTGGAAGCACAGAACTCCAAATAACTTAATTTGATATACTGCACTTCTGTCTAGCTGCTAAAAAACTGTGTGATGATCTGTATTTGATTGTCTCAGAATGTAGAACTTCTAAACTAAATGCCCACTAGCACCTTTCTTGACCTGACCCTGAGCTTCTGCTGAGCCACACATTTTTACAGCCTGAGATTTCTTTATCGAAGAAAAACCAGGCCAAATGATTCTTACAGCAGCAAATGGACAAACCAGCATATGGTCATCTTTGGTGCAAAAGCCCCCATCCACAGCTGAGCATATAGAAACATTTTAATATGGCTTGGAGATTAACGTGCCTTTGCAAAACTGCAGATGACACTGGAACTCTGCTGTTATGTGCTCCTACATCATGCTTTGCAGGTGGGAAAGAAAGCATGCCAGCAGCTCATAGAATCACAGAATCATAGAATAGTTAGGGTTGGAAAGGACCTTAAGATCATCTAGTTCCAACCCCCCTGCCATGGACAGGGATGCCTCCCACTAAACCATGCCACCCAGGGCTCTGTCAACCTGGCCTTGACCACCACCAGCGATGGAGCATTCATAGCTTCCCTAGGCAACCCATTCCAGTGCCTCACCACCCTCACAGTAAAGAACTTCCTCCTTATATCCAATCTAAACTTCCCCTACGTTTTAACTCGTTACCCCTTGTCCTATCACCACAGTCCCTAATGAATAGTCCCTCCCAGCACCCTTATAAGCCCCCTTCAGATACTGGAAGGCTGCTATGAGATCTCTACGCAGCCTTCTCTTCTCCAGGCTCAACAGCCCCAACTTTCTCAGCCTATCTCCACATGGGAGGTGCTCCAGTCCCCTGATCATCCTCATGGCCCTCCTTGACTCGTTCCAACAGTTCCATGTCCTTTTTATGTTAAGGACACCACAGCTGTGCACAACACTCCAAGTGAGGCCTCATGAGAGCAGAGTAGAGGGGCAGGATCACCTCCTTTAACCTGTTGGCCATGCTCCATATGCAGCCCAGCATATGGTTAGCTTCTGGGCTGTGAGCGCACACTGCCGGCTCATGTTCAGTTTCTCATTGATCAACACCCCCAAGTCCTTCTCTGCAGTGCTGCTCTGAATCTCTTTTCCGCCCAACCTGTAGCTGTGCCTGGGATTGCTCCAGTCCAGGTGGAGGACCTTGCACTTTGCATGGTTAAACTTCAAAAGGTTGCCCATCTGCTGAACTCAGGACACCACCTTATGCTGGATCAATTGCAGTTTGGGACACAGATAAGCCACCAGACCAGTGAACAAGTCACTTTTCTCTTTGGTATTAATTTACCCCTCTAAAATGACAAAATAGCCCCTCCCTTCAACATTTCTCCCCTCCTGCATACTCAGGAGCAGCAGTGGCTGATGGAAACATGTAGAAAACTTTAGGCATAAGGAATCTTTATAATTTTTTATTTAATCTTTTGTGATTCTTTCCCCACATTCTTGGGGGAACAGAACATGGAAAAAGTTCCAAAAATAGATCCTGAAATGTCCTCTACTCTCACAGGGCAAGGAGTCATCATACCAGCAATGACTATGACATTTTCAAGGCTGGATTTTCAAGGCTGGACTCACTTTTCAGCATGCTTTTTTTTCTTCCTAGGAGCTCCCTTATATCTAAGTGGTAGTTATGGGTGGTGCATACTTGGAATTTTCTATTTCACCATAACAAAAAAATTAAAATTCCGGAGCCCAGAGAATTAGGGTTAGTAAGTGACGTTTCTATTACTAAAAGGTGTCTGCAGGAGGAAAGCTGCAAAAGAGTACTCTGGATTTTAAACCTTACTCCTTTCTTACTCTCCCGTATTGCAAGATATTCTGTTTCTTTTAAAATACACAGTGTCCCTTTGTATCTGTAAGGTAAAAACAGTGTGGAATGGCACTAGCACTAAGCATGAGGGTCCAAGGCATTTTATATGCAGATTACAAGTTCAAATCCAAGGCAGAAATTTAGCAGCGTGGCATGGTTTAGTGGGAGGTGTCCCTGCCCATGGCAGGGGGGTTGGAACTAGATGATCTTAAGGTCCTTTCCAACCCTAACATTTGTAATAAGCAGGATACAACGTTATCATAAGCAACAGTTCATTTGACATTTTTCAGGAAGTCAAGGGTTCCCCAGACATGAAATTTTAAAGGACAGCCCTGACGCACATTGATGAAGTTATTCAAGAAAGTTTCATTCACTTTGGTCCTGTGTTATGGATGGATGAGATTTTATTGTTTAGACCTCTTAATTGTGGGTAAACCTGGGGTTCCTCAGGATCATTATCTTTACATATAAAATAAAATCTAAATAAGAAAGTTGTTGAAAATTGCATTTTTAATTAAATATACTTGACATGTTCCTATTAAAACAGGATTCCTATATGTGTGCCACAAATTGATATGCCAGAGTTTTTATACTCTGGCTTTGTAAACTATTATTTTGACCTCCTAAATGAGTATTAATGTTTTGGAAGTGCACCAATCTGCATAAAAGCTTATTTAGAATTTTTGAGATGAAATTTAAATGTTCATGTATAGCTAATAAAACCAGATCTTTATGAGTAATGCAGGACCTGAATTGAAAGATCTCAAGAGAGAGAAGGGAAACTTAGTGTGGAAAATGACTTGAGTACAAAGTAGGAAAAGAATTACCTGAGCTTGTGAAGCTATTTTTATACAGCTGGCTACTTCTACACTACAATTTGATTACTGCTTGCTGCTTTTGCCCCTAAGAATCTGAAAGCCTGTGTGAAAGAACTTGCCTTGTCTACAGCTGTCTGGAGTGTCAGGACATGATGTAAGGTGCTACCTCCTCGTTTAAACTTTTGCCTAAAAAGGACAAGAGCAAGCATATGTAAGCATACTGTTTCTTTTAGTGAGACTTCTTTTCGAGTTCTGAGGGTTGTTTGTTTTTTCTTTTTCTTTTGCATATATACACGCTTTATAAGGTAAGTTTAACAAATATCAAGGAAAAAAATAGATCAATGCTTCAGACTGCAGAGAGACCTACTCTGCATAAATCAAGAAAGCAGTGAGAAGACTGTTTTTAATTACTCCACACCTTACAAAGCAGAGTGCAGGAAAAATCCGGTGTACAAAGCTAATGGTCATGCCGCATCCACGTGAATTACTATCCCTCATCACAAGGCAAGCGAAGCTTAGAAAAGGGAAAACTAAGCGGGCAAACCTCATATAAACAAAACCAAAGGGCAAAAAGTAATTTCCCTTGACAGATCAAACCGTTCCAATGTGGTGACAGCACAGTTTATGTAGGAAGCCGGCTCCCAGCACGGCAAGCTCTTCAGGACAAGGAGGACTTCGCCACGTCGGGTGGCGGAGCGGGGAAACCCCCTCAGACCTCCCTGAGCTCCAGCCTCTCGGGGCTGAGCTGCCCGAGAAGTCCCGCAGCGAACCGCGGCGCTGGCCGCGGCCCTCCACAACGCGCGGCTCTGAGGCGGCCACGGCTCCTCCCTCACCACGGACGGTGCCCACCGCGCCACCCGGAGCCGCGGGAACCGTGGCACAGACAGGCGGAGCCGCTCGTGACCGCCTCGATGAGGCGGAGGTGGGTGAGCTCTCCCCGGCCCTCTGGTGTTTGAACTCCCACATCGGCGACACCAGAGCCGCTACACCACGGCAGAGCCCGTGGCACAACCACCACCGCCCGGCCCTGCCTTGCCTCGCCTCGCCTCAGCCGGCCCAGCGTCGCGGCGGAAGGGAAGAAGGGAGGGGAGGAGCGCCGCTGAGGTGCCGGCCTCGCCGGCGGCTCCGTGAGTTGCTCCTCGCGAGAGCGGGCGAGGTTTCCGGTGTTGTGACTGCGGGGCGTAAACATGGCGGTGAGTCTCCGCGCCCGCTCGCTGAGGCACCTCCGCATCCGAGGTAAGGGGCCAGGGCAGGCCGCGGCCGCACGCTGTGCCCTCAGCGGCTCTCGCACCGCACTGCTGCCCAGCCGCACCCTCCCTTCTTTTCCTCCCCTTCTCCTCCTCTGGCTCCTTCCTCTCCATCAGCATAACGCGCTTCTCTTTCCCCGTCCCTGCAGGTCGGAACGACAGCGGCGAGGAGAACGTCTCCCTCGATCTCAGCCGAGGTACAGGCCCGGGGCCGGCGGGGCGCGGGGATGTCGCCTGCCCCTCCCTGCGCGCCCGCGGTGGAGGGCGGGGGGAGCCGCCGGCGGCGAGCGGCCTGGTGCTGCGGAGCGGCCGCGAGGGCCCGGAGGGCGGTGGAGGGAGGTGGAGCGGTAGCGGGGTGCCTGTGCCCACCGCCGGTGGGCTGCCCGGCGACCTGTAGTGAGCGGCGCTGCCCGTAGGTGGAAGTCTCTGCTCAGCCCGTGCCGGGAACTATGGGGCCGTGGAGCTGGCCGTCCCTGGCGGCAGGCGAGCGGAACTCCTGCGTGGGGGCACCGGCTCCCTGGCCGCTCCTGGGGTCATTTCCAGAGTGGGCTGTGCTTTGTAGACGGAGCTGTATGTTTACAGCTGCCGTACCGCAGGCGTCGGCCTCGCCGCCGGGGCTCCCTCCGGCCGCGGGTCCGCTCGGCGGGTCGGGCGCTGAGGCTCGGGAGAGCACCTCTGCGGTGGGTCTGGACCTGCCGCCGGACCTTATCGTAGGCCCCTGCCTGTCCTAGGCCGGCTGGCCACCGTCATTGCTGTGAGCCGCTTGCGGTTAGACCGGAGGGCACTTATCTCCCGTTTACTTGTTAAATTGTTTCAAACATCCTCCACTAATCTCAGATGTGTGGGGAGGAACGGGGACACAGATAAGAGGAAGGAAGAAACAATAACATCTGCTGCACACCAGCTGATTTTGTCTCAGGCAAATAGGAACTCGTTCCCTACCCAAATATGTAGTTCATCTTGCCTTGCTGAGGGCCAGGGTAAGGGTTAGACACTCTCAAGGAGCTGAATAAAATGCAGAAAATGAACTGGCCCACTAGAAGCAATGACCGTTCTTGGGGCAGAAGATCTTTGTCTGGAGAAGGGAATAAATTTCATAGTTGTAGTATAACTGTTCTGCTTCAGGAGATCAGGGCTGCAGCTGTCCTGAATAGGTTCATTTTATGGGGAAGTAGGCAGGGAAGTGATAGAATCAATGAGATGACTGTGAAATATAAAGGAAGTACAAATATTAGCAGCATCAATCAAGTTTTCAGTTTAGTAAGTTCCACCTCTACTTCTCTTTTCCCTCAGTATAATCAGTGTTTAGAATTTTTTTTTATTAAGCAGTTTTGCCATAGGCTGAAAGCTATCTCTCTGCGTACATGTGTTTGCAAGTGTATTTTTGTTCCTGGGAAAAGTGCTGAGGTTTTTTCAGTTTAAAGAAATGGGCTCTTAGGTCTCCTCCCACCCTGTATCCAAATGGACATGACTGTGTTAGTGAGACACTGTCTTTAAAATTAAAACAAGTGAAACTTTAGTCAACAAAATGTATGACAAAGGCCTTAACAGTTTGCGCACATGACACAGTCATTAGTGTAAGCAGTGTTACCTGTTCATGAAATTTAAAGTATTAGGATTTTAATGAATGGTTTAGTAGCTTTTTAATGTTGTGTAGCATGCTGAATTGTTTTGGTATGGAAGAGCAATACACAGAATTTAAATTCTGGAGTGGTAATTTTTACAAGTGCTCTGTTTGAAATCTTTTACTTGGAATTTGATAGGTGGCTATTACTATGGTATTGATTTTTGCCATGAGGTGTTTTCAGCCACCTACTGATGCCATGAGACAGCAGTAGTAGCAGTGGAACTACTTCATGTTTATCATAGTATAAAATAGGCTCTCAGGTAAGATGCAAAATAATTTTTTAATACAACGAAAAAAAAGACGTTTTGCACTGTGGCTCTATATAGCCCCTATTTAAAAATGTTGTGGTAGTTGCAATTGATTAAGAAACTGCTTTATATTTAGTTGTGAACCAGTTATCAAAAAGTAAGGGGTTTGGATTTTTGTCAGAGAAACCACAGCTGATTGATCAGTAGTCATATAGCTATCAATGGTAGGTATAACCTTATTTTAAAGAGAAAGCAAAAGTAAAAAGTTAAAAAGTCTCAGCAGGACATTAACTAAGCTAGATCATAACTTGATTTCTACACTGAATACAATGGGGTTTTTTTCAGCTGTTGCAGTAGTTACATAAGTTTAAAGATTTTAAATTGCTAGCCTCATTCTGTACTGATAATACACTGATTTGATTCACTGTGTTGAGTGGATCACATAGTTTTCCGCAAGGCTCATGTTTTCTGTAACTTTAAAGAATATTCTAGTGTTTTTTGTTTCCCCAGTCAGCTCAACTTTGTTTTGATTAACATGAAATATCTGATTTGGGCAAAGAAGAAAATCACCATAAACAGTGCCTCAGACATATGGTTCTAGTTATAGTGTCCTCTTTATTACAAACATGTGAAATTATGTTGGTATTGCCTTGTTTTAAACAGATTGCTAATAGTGATGGCTTGGCAAGCATGACTTAGCATACAAGTCAGACCTTTGCTAGTCCATACCTGTGGACTGGGTACTAACTACACTCTTTCCATGCAAGAGGCCAGTACTGTTATTAAGTATTTCAGAACAAATAATAGATGTGGGGAGGATGTTAGCCCTGTTTGTGCTGCTTTGGATCCTACTTCTTCCTGGCTTTTTGTGCAGTAAGGCTGGGGGAATGCTTTGCTTCTTGTAGAGCTTATCTGCCTTTCTCTGTGTGCTTTTTGTTTGCTCTTTCCTTTGCTGCTGTAGTTTGAGGGTTGCCCATGTTTTCCCAGGACCCACTGTGTTGACCGTGGCTTGTATAGTATGGTTTCACTCTTTAGAGCCTTCTTGGTGCCCTGCCATTTTAAAAATGCTGTATAATAATGCTTATGAAATGCATTTTATGTGATGGTGCATTGCATGTGTGTGTGTGTGCGGACTCCTGTGTATAACACTATGCTGGTTAAAGATTATAATGTAAAGTGTATGGTTTGCTGTTCCTCATAGATTGGGGGATTTTTTTTCTCCTTGGTGTTTTTGGTTGTTGCTGGAGTTTTTGTTTGTTTGAGGGTTTGTTTTTCTGGTGTTTTGGTTTTTGTTGTTGTTGTTTCGATTTGTGTTTGTGTTTTGGGTTTGTTTTTTATGTGTGTTTTTGTTGGTTTTTTGTTTGGGTTTTTTTTTTTTCCCTTTTAACTTATGGGCCACTCAGTCTAGGCTGTCTTCCATCTTTTAAGAGGATTCTGATAAATCTCATTTTTCCAAAAGAAAATTGATTTGGGGCAGTAATTTTCTAAAGAAAATGAGTTTGCTGAAAGGATGATCGACTCTGGAAGAATTGTCCCCAGCACATGTTCTTCTGTTGATTACAAATTGCAGTTAATAACTGGGATTCAGAGGGCTCAGGTTTTGGCCTTGTGTTATATTACCTGCTCAGAATAGAACAGAAAAGGAAAAGGAGGACAGACTTGCCACCAGCGCAACTCCCATTACAGTCATCAGGAAGGAATTAGCAGTGGGATGAGGCAGATTGGTTTAATTAGACTACTGAAATCAACCTCGTAACTTCTTAAGGCCAGAAAGGACAATTGGAGTTATCGACTAGGTTAGTGCATTCAGTAGGAATTTTTGCATTGAGTCTGGTTGTAGTTGTGTATGTAATCATGGTACAAGTATTATGTGATTTTAGCATAATTCATCTTGGTTTCTGACTGTTTTACAGATATTCCAAACTGAATTACGGAAATGTATATACCTTCCAAAGCTTTAGGCTCTGTAAAAGGCTGTGTAATCCACACATCATTTGCTGCTAAGTTTTTTTCTCACCTTGGTGCCGGAATCTACCTATTCTCTTGAGTGACCATCATCTCTCACTTTTTCAGCTGTTGTCCTTGGGTGAAGGCCTAAGTAGTTTAGAGCTTGCATAGTTGAAGAACGATGTGTCACAGTGCTTTATCTGTAGTCAGGCTCCTTTAAATGTCCTTCCTTTAAGGGATCCCAGTTTTCTTGCATTCCTGTAGCTCTGAGCCTGCAGTGGCTGTGAAGAACTTTTTAGAAGCTTTAGAGGGATGCAGGAGTGCCAAGTGCTGATGGTTAGGTACTGTTCATGTCTCTGTCTTCATTTCCTCCTTTTTGGGGGTAACAATCTTCACTTTCTGGTACTGTACTTTTTAATTAACTGAAGTGTACCTGTCTCCAACATCAGTACTTTCATTTATTATTCATAAACATGCATTACAAGATAGTGCTTAGATGTAGCAGCCCTTTTTGTACAGCCAGTTCTCTCTACTTTGTAAATGTTGAGTCTTCTAGCTACAACATGAGCCAGATATGAACAAAGTAGTTGAGGAAACTGACTTTTTCTGCCTAAGAATGTGTTTCACAAAACTGGCTATTGTTATCTGCAAAGTTACCATTTTCCTTTGCCTCTACTGTCCATCATTTCCTCCTATCATGTGGGTAAAAATAAAAGATACAGAAGTTCCATATAATTTGAGATCTGAACTGTATTATTTTTTGTACTGTGCTTTCATCACTTTAAACCATGTTGTATTTGATTCCATGTGCCCACATGGCAAAATGTAATGCATTGCATGCAGGGCAAACATCTCAGGATTCTATTTGCAGTTTACAGCCCACAAAAATGTCGGGCATTTTTAAGGGTTATTTGTGGGATAGTCAGAGAAGGCTGGATGAATTTAGTTTCCAAATTGAGCTTGAGATTTGATGACCATGCTGTTCCCAGCTTCCTCCATCAATATGGAAGAAGCAGGGAGGGACACTGAGCACCTGTCTGGTACTGAGAGCCCAAGTAGTGGGGGAGGGAAAAATGCCCACCGATTTTGGAGTGGGCTGCTTGTAGCAAGGCAGTGGGGAACTGGGGCATAAATGGTAGCTTCCTTGGTGGCTCAAAGGCAGTTCTTCCATACTAATGGCAAGACTGTTACAGGGAGCCTCTTAGGCTTTTTTTGTACTCTGGCAGTATACGTTCTGGCTTGAAAAGGAAGGAGGGGGGCTCCAGTGCGCTGTCAAAACATCACCTTAAAAATACCCAAATAAACAAAATGTGTGGGTACCTTTCACCCTGGCTTTGCAGTATGCCATCACTGTGATAAGTAACCATAGCAGGATACTTATGTTAGATCCATACAGAGAAATAGCTAGTTTTTTGCTCCCCCATTTGTGAAGCTGTAACAAAAGTTGTAATAGGAGCAAGAAGGTAATTACTAGCTTCCCCCCCCCCCCCCCCCCCCATTTTTTCTGAGATGTAGAAGAGCAGCTTGTAAAACAGCTGGAGAGAAATCTTACTTGTCTTGCTGTCTGAGAAATGTTCTTCTGCATTATTCTTGTATATTGTTTTGTTCTTATGTGGACACTAAAAAGGAACTGATTGGTAATGTTGGCCTGCCAACATTTTGGGTAACGTGTTACCTTTTGGTAGGTTAGAGAGGTACAGGTTCAGAGTCTATATACTCTGCAAAATGAAGCGTGCACTTAGCTTTCCTGTTTGTACTTGCCCTTTAGTTGACTATTGTTTTGGTGACTAGTGTGCACTGGCCTGGTTAGATTAATAATTCTTGTGTACCTTTGGCTTTGCTTCCTAAAGCATTACTACTTTTACAGTTTTAAGACTTCAGAGCTAGTGAGATGGTGTGTGCTTAGAATATTTTCACTTTTTATTTCTTGATAACGGGAACAGTGTTTTTAATGAAGAACAAACTAAACAAGAGGCAACTTGAAAAACCTTCTAACTTGCTTACCTAGTGTTAAGGTATCTCTAGGAGCTGGGCGCTATCATGTTTTTCAAGATACGCATTTGTACCAATCTGTAAAGTTTTTGTGTGCAGCATCTCTAGATTTGTTTTTGTGGGTGGGTTCTTTATTTTTTTTCTTCTGTGGTTCAGAGTGCTCAGCAAATGTCAGCCCTTATTCTGGAGGACAGAGAATAAAATGACTGTCCTAATATCTTGTGGTTCCTATTTATATTTGACAAAATTGTTCTGCCATTGGGATTGGTATAAATATCTTCTTAGGTGTTTAAGCTATGCTGTGTTTATACAGCGTTATAGTATTCTGCTTCCTACCCTCTCCCCCACACCCCGCAAAGTCATTTGAAGCTTTTTAATTTTAGAAATTGTTGAAGTACCAATATCTCTAGTTCCTGCCTTCTTGATATGAATGTTTTAGTCTTTGTCATAAATATTCCTAATTTTTCTTTCTTCCTTCCCTCCCTTCCCTTCCATCCCACCCCACCCCATTTTGAGATTAATGCTATGCTTAGTTTCAGGATTTCTTTTTTTTTTTTTTTTTTTTTCGTCGTCAGAGCCTATCCAGTGTAGATGCTGTGTAAAGAAACACACCCCTCATCATAATTACACTAAATAAGGAAGCTATGTCAACGATGGCCTTCCCAGAAAGAAATACATCACTTATTTGCTCAATCTCATGACCTTCATGCGTACTTTACCAGTTACCGATCAACCTCATAAGTTTGCCCCTTATAGCAGAGAAGAGATGCTCAACATCAGGTAGAGTTTTCCAGCTGAGGGAAAAAGTGAAATAGTCAGTTACAATGAAAAACTGCTGTTTTCCAACTGTCATGGTTTAAGCTGTAAATCACACAGCCCATTCTCTCACTCACTCCCCTCTCTCTCTTCTCCCCGCTTCTGGGTGGATGGGGAGGAGAATCAAAAGAATGCAATTCCCACAGGTTGAGATAAGTACAGTTTAGTTACTAAGGTATAGCACAAAACCACTACTGCTACCACCAATAATAATAATGACAAGGCAAATACAAGGAAAGAATACAATCACTCACCACCTTTAACCAGCCCAACCAAGCAGTGCACCCCCACCCTTCCGGGTCTCTGCTCTCCATTTTAAGTCCTGTGCGTGACGTGCTGTAGCATGGAATACCTCTTTGGTCAGTTTGGGTCAGGTGTCCTGTCTCTGCTTCCTCCCAGCTTCCCCTCCTCCCTGGCGGAGCATGAGGCTCAGAAAGTCCTTGGTCAGACCAAAATATTACCAAGCAGTAACTGAAAACACTGGTGTTATCAGTGCAGTTCCCAGGCCCAAAATCAAAAGCACAGCACTGCACCAGCTACCAAGAAGGAGAAAAATGACTGCTACTGCTGAACCCATGATACCAACTGTTTATATCCATCCAAACCCAAATACTGCAGAAAAGACCAATGCCAGAGGGTGGCTTGAGAATTGATGTTGAAATGATGACTGACTCGTTTGGTGGAATGTACTGAAAAAATGTGGTAAATTTTTTAATCTTAAATGCTAATTGAGCTTCCTGCCTGAGACTTTCTTATTTTGAAGTAATAAATGGCACAAGTCATCTACTTTAAAACTAACTAGCTTCTTACAACTAGGACATAAGCATGTGACATGAGGCTGTGATAGCTAAACAAAAGCTTAGATAAAATAAGAGGTTTGCTTTCATTGCAACTGTTTTTAACTGCAGACAGGTAGGCAGATACTTGTATCAGAGTGCAGATGAATTTGCACGCTCAGCAACACTCCTGTGATTAGTTCTGATACAGAAGGGAAGGTGCCGTAACACTGCTACACAAGTGCTGGCTGATATTTGACAAATTGTTTTATTGGTTATATTTTATTCTAGTTTTTAAATCTGTAGCTTCAATGTATTTGTGCGTAGTGGAGAATTTTTTTTTTTTTTTTTTCATTTGCTAACCACCTGTTATGGTGATGGATAATTTGGATAGAATGAATCAAGAAAGAAGCTGGAGTTAGTAAAACCTCAGAGCATGATCAGTGAAGATCACCAAATCTTTACATCTTGTGAAGAGAAGGAACACTGGTTAAGATGTATAAGAGAGAAAATGGATTTTTTTTTTTTGAGGCAAACAAACAACAAAAAACAACCAAACAACAAAGCAGAACAAAACCAAACAACCCTCCCCAAAAAAGTCCAACAAAACCAAAACCCACCAAAACGAAACCAACCTCAAAGAGCAAAAACCCCTACTTAAGAGTTGTATTTTCTTAGTTATGAAACTCAATTTTACTGTTAGCACATACCTCAAAGCTCTGTAGGACTCACATTCTTCTTTATATTCATCAGTGTAGCAAGCTAAACAGTGGCATGAGTAGGTTTGGGTAACTAAATTTTATGAGGAAATCTCTTCTCCCAAATGCTACCTGAACAGCGATATCTTTGGAATGAACATTGTTCATTAATTAATTAGTCTGAGTGATAGATTCTGTTCCTAAATTCACTGGTTTTGTTCTTCACTATCTAGACTTGACTAAGCTCATTTTAGTCCAGGTGCTACTTACTGCTGTAGTTTTGGTGACATCTGACCATTTATTCAGGTAGCTGCTCCTGTAGCAGTTCATAAAGCTGCTTTTACGGCATTTATTTTAGTTACTATGTAGAAGTTAAATACACTTCATTGTTTGTAATGTAAAATGAAAAACACAAAAGTTTTTAATTGTTTTAGTTGGAGAGATGGGTAGTTAAAGAAATGCTGTTTATCAGTGGTACTTTGAGTAACCTTGTGAGACTCAGATAAAAAGGATGGCAAAACGGTAAAAATGAGCTAGGGCAGCTACTCACCCATATTTGAAATAGCTGCTGTTGGTTAGTTTGGTTAAAATGAGAGGTACGTTTCTGTACACCATCTGCATAAATTTCACAGCAAATAAACTACAGCTGTTGATTTAAGACTACAGAATGATTAGTCAGAGATACTTGTACATAGAAGTAAGATATTTAAAGCAAAACAATATGGGCTTGATTTGCGGAAAAATATAAAAGTAATAAAGAATAATTTCATTAGTTGCTTCACGTAAAATGTGTAGTAAACAATATAGGGATTTTGTCTGGGTTTTTTTCAGCTGTATGAAAGATTGATTTTCTGCTTGAAATATACACAGACTACACAAAAATACATATATTAAATAACTACTTCATGCAGATAGATTACTCTCAAGAACAGCTGTTGCCTGAAAGTTACTGTTTGTTTGTTTTTAAAAAAGATTAGATCTATAATTTTTCCTTTATTACCTTCTGAGCGTCGGTGAAGTCAGAATTCAGCTTTAGTAACCTTATATCTAGAGAACTTAGGATGTGCTGATCTCCTCTATGCAAGCTGTGTGTGATTCTCATGAGTGGACTTACTGAGGGTTTTGTTTTGTGGGTTTTTTTTTCATGAGGTATAAAGAAAAGAAGTGGAAAAAAGTTACTGTTTCCATAAATGGGGTGTTTCCATCTCAGTTTTTTAGGTTAGCTTGTTACTGCAGTAGGATAGATTTTTCTAAGTTGAAATTGACTAACAAATTAGGTGTCATCTGTGTTTAAAGAATTGCACTTTTATGTTGTTGTGAAATTCATGAATATGGTGCTTCCGTCCCTTCTCTGAAAATGACCTTTCCAGGAGAAAAAGTCTTGAACAGTCACAGCAACAAGACAGATGAGACCTGTCCTGTCTCTGGAGTTCCCAAGCGTCATCAGTCTGTGCACTATTCTGAAATCTTCCTGTTATAGCATTTTAAGGGGGTAGTTGTCATATCACGCATTTGTCACAGTTTAAAGGTTTCCTGCTGCAGTTAGTGCTATTTGTGAATTACTTGCAGTTTCTAGTTGTGTACCTTTATTAATGTTTGAGCATGTTACTATTTTGCTCCTTCCATGTCTTGCCAAATTGGCCTTCATGTCTTCATTGGCAAACCGAGTGATCATACAGCCACTAGTGTTGCTAGGTTTTTGGGTTTTTTTTCTTAAATGACACCCTGTGTAACAAGGTGTCTCTGGGGACAGCGGCTTCCTCCTCGCACCTTGGAGTTCATCTGTAAGGGCCATTTAACGGGACAACATTATGAGTTTGGATTCTTGAATAAGTTAAAATGATGCAGAGAAGAATCTGAATGTTAATTGGGAATAATCTCTAAGATACAATCATATTTCTCCCTTTCACAAATTTTCTTCTGATGTCAATGATACTGTTACCAACTTGCTTGTCGGCTTGGTAATATTCAGAGGAATGCATGATCAGAATGCAGAATTGGTGGCAGAAAAAAAAGAAGAAAATGGGTTGGAGGAACTGAAGATGATTTTCTAAGCCATTGCAATGAACTCAACATTCACTGTTCAAATTCGTAGCTGATGTTTTGGAAAGTATTAATTTGATTTATGTACCAACATAACCAATGTTGTTAATTTGGGAAAGGCTTATTCTCCAGCTTTTTACTGGCTTTTGAGTGTACGAATAGCTGTACTGCTCCAGCCTTGTGTTCTGTCTCTGAAGTAGCTAATAATTGATGCAGAGGAGAGAGTGCAACAACAGGGCAAAGAAACATGTCATCACACTGCTATGGAGTCTTCCCTGGCCTCCAGCATTTTGTGCCTCTGTTTGTGTTCATTTTGTTGTCTCGTTTCCTTCTCTCTTCCTTTTGAGCATCGAAACACTTGAAAGTTTTAGAGAAAGTTCTTCTAGCATTTGTAGCTGTATTCTGGAATAATTTGTGTTTCTGTTTAATGCAAAGTGGTCATAAGAGAAATTTTATTAGTAGAGTATAATCCCCACTTGGTTTTAGTCATCATGTATATAAAGACTATATAGACCAAGAATGATTGCTAAGATTCTTGGCATTAACATCATGTCTTCCTGAGAGTTGAGGACCTAATGTAAATGTAAAGGGAGGACTAAATAAAACATTTGTTCTCTATGAAGAGACAAGTTACTTAAAGAACAGGGTTATTTAAACCTGCCTTGGTACCTAACTTTAATACTATTTTCATTATTGGTCTTTGGGGAAATTCATGCAGCTCAGTAGTTCGTGTACTGCTGTAAAGCAGTGAAAGAATGGTTTATCAAAAGATATATGTAATTATATTTTAAATTGGCATTGTAGCTATTCTTTGGAATGGTCCATCAGTTTTCTCTGTGTTCAAAATCCAAAGTTATTTTAGATTTAGCAATGCCAAATAATTTGTGGCCAATCTTCAGCTTTATTCTCTGCTTCTGCTGAAGTAATAATACTGTAGCTTTAGATGCTAGAAAAGCTGTTAGCATTTCAACTGTAAAACCTATTTTCCAGAAGTTTTAGCAGTGAAGCAATATTGTCTACAAATTTGGCATATAAGATCACACTGTGAGAATAACTAGCATAATTCCAAGTGTGGGGATGTAGGGACGGCTCTTCTACACATGTAATCTCAGGCTCTTGGTTAGAAATAATGCTGTGATTTGGAACTTGGTTCATATTTGAACTGCTGTCTTCAGGATGCCCGCAGCGCCAGAATGAGTATTTGCTGTCATCTTTGTCCATACTTAAGAACATGAACAAAATTATCATTTAATTTATAATACTCTATGCACATCTGCAAAAGATAAATTTATACAGTTACAATAGGCATTCAAACTTTACTTTCCTGTTTACTTACAGAAGGTTTTACATGCATCTCTAGATGTACAGAGCTAAGTAGGAAGCACTAGACTCCTATATGTAATTGTGGTAGAAGACTTTCTTCTTACCTGAGATTCTAGTGATTGCTGATGCTGCTTTGGATATACTGTCTTTTGCACTGCTTACTAGTCATTAGACTTTTTTTTTTTTTTTAATAATGTGAAGGTTAATTTCTACCTGACTGATGGAGGAAGAATGATTCTTTTGCTTTCTTTGTGGACTGCCATGAAAGAAACAAAGTGTGCTTTTTTTTCTACATTACTGAGCCACTTTAATCTATTCACAGCTTTTTTAAGTAGCAAGACTGAAAATAATGTGAGTTCTTCAAGCTTTTGTTTTCTTTCTGTTTTCATGAAACTGAACCACTTCTTTGTTACTGTTTTCAAAATAAAGTGCTTTTTGTATCATTTACCCATGGAAGCTATAGGAATCAAATAGATCTCTAGGTTCATTCTGCAGAGATCACTGGATTTGGTCACGGGTACTCTTCAAGGGGATGCTCTTGGTTTTCAAGGTTTGTTATACATGTGGGATTTTCTTAAATCTAAAATTTATGAGAATTATTTTGAAAACATAAACATCACACTATACCAGTGCAAAATATTTGTCACCTTATTGATTCAGGTGTGATAAAAGCATTTTAATAGTGATCATAGAGGATGTCTGTCTGGCTTAGTATTCAGTACGTTTTTCAGCATAATAGTAACTATCTAAACTTGATACAACAAACAGTTGTTTGTATGTTTTTACCTTATATGTCTAGACTGAAAGTGTATCTCCATTTATATTACTGTGGTCTTGAAAATCAGGTTGAATGTAAATTGTTCACTTTTTTTTTTTCAGTCTGACATGGTGGAGCTGGTGCATCAATATAAATAATTCAGGAGTCATGTCTGTTGTACAGTTTGCTTTTTGTTGCTTTCTATTCTCCCATTGTTCTCAGAACTTTGTTGTTTTTCTGTGCAGTTTCCAGATTGTGAATTAGATGTAAATTAAGAATACTTCATGTTATGAGATATTACATAATTATCCTGATTATTTTTTAAGCAAGTTGATGATGGCAGGATATGCCTCCTCATTGGTATTTCATTTCATTATTAAAGGTAAAAAGTGTTTTAGCAGATTAATTACCTGTCATCTAGGCTTAGGTAGACACCTTTAACTGATTTCTTATATTTCATTGCTTTCATTAACTGATAACTCATTCCTATTTCGGTAGGAATGGAAGAAAGTGCATTCATGTTTCTAGTTGGTGTGTGTTTCACTCAACTTGCTTCATTTTGGCAGCATGTAGTTTAATGCGCCACCAAGAGCAGCTTTGCAGCATATGGTTGCCTATCACTTAGACTTTAAAAATCTCTAATGTAGAGGTGTACAGTAAGTTCACCGGGATCATCCATTTATGTCCTTCAGTCAGAAGAAGATATCTCTTGTGTTCTTAATCAACGATGAAATGCTGAACTGTACAACTTCCTCCTTTAAAGGGAGTCTTTAGGCGCATTTAGTCTCTTATTTCACTTTTGGCACTGCGATTCCAGTAGGTGTGATAGTTGCTAGTACAGCATCTCACTTGAGAGTTTACCTACTGTATGTAGATACTGTCCTAGCATCGACCAGTTGATGCATGTAAATTATACATGCATCAGTTTAACTCATGATGCCTGACTTCAGAGTTCCTAAATTATTTGTTTGCTAGAGCCTGCCATTCTTTTTGTTTGGTTTTATTATTTTGGGTTGTGGTTTGTTTTGGGGTTTTTTTTTTTTGTTGTTTTTTGTTTGTTTGTTTTTTCATTGTTATTGTTTGAGGTTTGTTTTTTGTTTACAAATGCATAACAGAATTGCTAACTGGCATGTGGCTAGTGTACTGAATGTTGTCAAACAATCCTGCTAAATCTGTCAGGGGAAAAAAGTTGTCATTTGTGCTAATACAGCTATTGCTGGTCCTGTTTCATCCCTGCATTAGATGCAGCGCTGGCTGTTTTGTGTAGCTGGAGCTCTGTGGTATTCTTTCTCTTCGGAGAATAGGATCTGTCAGAACACATAATGATTTTCACTGGGGAAGAGCAATGTCACAGTCCTGTAGGGGTGAAAAAAGGATTAAAGCCCTAGAAGGTTATGAGGGTTCAAAACCAAATCAACAGCACAACTTTGAAGACTTTTAATGTACATACATCTGTGAATTACTTTGAGTCATAGAGAATCATGGAGTTCTTGAGGATAGGATTTTAAAAACACCAGTGTCGCTCTGTGCTGAAGATTATCGTTTTATGTAGTGGATGTTAATTGGCACATACAGTTGTGGGTAAGAAACTGATGTATCAGAAGTGCACAAAACAGGTGTCTGCTACCTGAAAGTGCTTTCTGTCCAAAAAAGAAGGCAGGTACACAGTAAATGAGCCAGTAATGATCAGCAAGCTAAGCTGTTGTTGCAGAATACAAGTATGCTGTCTTGAAATGTTTGTACATATCAAGATTTTAGATGAGATTTGAGGCAAAGTGGCATTGTGTACATCGGTGGGGACAATTTGCCAAGTGTAAAGTGCGGGTTAAAAGGAAAAAAAGTCTGACTTTTTTTCTAACAAGTGCCTTCTGGAAAGGGTATGTCCTGCTTCCACCACTCTGCCTGTGAATGGCTTGTTAGCACAGCTGCTTCTGCATGAATTTTTGTAAGACTTCAGTTTGACTTATATCATAGCAGAAAACTAACATAGCAAAAGAATTAAAAGTATGCTGCTGAGTTAGTTACTATTGTTTTAATGTGAAGTTGATAGGTGCTGGAGTAGTATAAAGGATAGGGTGTATCATGTAGTGGGACAGAATAGAGAGAAGGAAAGTGCATCTTTTGCAGAAGAAGCAACATCAGCTCAGTCATTTTTGCACAGCTCCACCCTTAGAGAAGTACCATGCCAAAGAATGTGAAGATACTTATCTTTTGCTATGGGCCAGCTCGAGATCATAGAATCATTTATGTTGGAAAAGACCTTTAAAATCGTAGAGTTCAGCCATAAACGTAACACTGCCAAGTCTGCCGCTGAACCATGTCCCTGAGTGCCACGTCTACATGTCTTTACAGTACCTCCAGGGATGGTGACTCAACCACTTCCCTGGGCAGCCTGTTCCAATGCTTGACAGCCCTTTTGGCGAAGAAATTTTTCTTTATGAGTCAGCATATCAGTAATAAATGAGGTAAGTCAGGAAAGAATAGACTTTTGAGAGATCTTAAAATTATAACAAGTAGCTTCTTTGTCTTTTTTTTTTTTTTGATAGAAAAGTAAAAACTTCTGAAGAGTAAGGGTTAACCAGAGCTAAGAATTCTCAGCAGCAGTGGTCTGAAGTGGGGTCCTAATAAAAAACCAAACAAAAACCCACCATGCAACCAAACAAAAAAAGACCCCAACAAACAAATAAAACCCAAAAAGCGTTTTCAACACCAGCGTGAGCTGTTGAGAATGAAATGTTTGGGCCATGATGTTTCTTACTTTGGGAGATGGCTTTCATTTTGTGACACGTTTTTTTCATTTCTGCATTAATCAAAGTTCTTCAGTACTGTTGCATGAGATTTTGTGACAGGAAGATATGCAGTGCTGGATCTAAACTTTGATTACGGGAAAGCCATGTTGCTTAGTTGGTAGAATCCAGAATGTGTTTAGTCTGTTTTCAAGCCTATTTTAGTGGAAGAACAGACTAGGAGGAGACTATATGTGAATTTGTGAAGTTGTGTTATTTTGTTAAGATTTTTTACATTTTCCGCATGTGGAGCTCTGTTAAGCCTGCCTACCTTCCCTGTTGGCTTTATTTTTAGTAAAGATGAGTCATGCTTCAGTAACTTAAGTAAATTTTCTACTTCTTTCTAATATATGATGAATTGCCAGAAGAGGAAAAACAGGATAGCCTGTCTTTCCTTGGAGTTAATATGTCACAATTTTTTTGTTAACTTTTCTTGAAAGATGTTTTTTGCAAGAAGGTGGTTCTGAAGTTTAAATGAGACTTGAACTGACAAGACGTGACTGAAAAAGCTTCTGCAGTTTTACTTCTTTCTGAGGTGGTATACTATTAGAGGGTATTTATTTCCTTACTGTCATGTGTTCTCTGCAGCAGTAGTGCTGTTGGTATAATCAAAGTCTGAGCCAGCCAACGTGCTGTATTCATATTATCAATTTACCAGTGGAAACATCTGTTGTGTTCTCAGTTTTCCCACAGTGTTGTAGATCTTACACTGTAGTCCCCACTTTGCTTCAAATTACTTGTCTGCTAGTGAAGCTTCTGGGAAATACCTGGCTGCTCTGCTAAACACTACGAAGATTGCTTTCCTCAAACTTTTCTGCCCCTCTAGAAATGAGAAGTTTTTTCAGCACAGAGGACTGTGTAAGGAGATGCTGCTGTAACTGCAGTTTCTCGCACATGTAGAGTAAAATGATTTTAGTGCACATTTTAATTAGGTGTCCTTGTTATAAAGGTCTGCCATTGCTACAGATTTG
This sequence comes from Ara ararauna, assembly GCA_028858755.1. Lineage (NCBI taxonomy): Eukaryota > Metazoa > Chordata > Aves > Psittaciformes > Psittacidae > Ara > Ara ararauna. Next base: position 95,141,397 of record CM054410.1, read on the forward strand.
TCAACATGGGAAGTGGTAGCATTGTCATGTCCTGGTTTCTTCATATCCCAATGGGCTGCCTTTCTGCTGAGCACATCTTGCTTTGTTCTGCGTTAGCGCTGACTTTATCAGGTAGCTGAATGTAAGAGTTCGTTGCCAGCAATGTATGAGAGGTTTCGTGGTTTGTGTTGTCCATATAGTGAGCTGTATTTTGGTAGAGGCTTGCCTAAAGTGTGTAGCCATCTGCACTTAGAAAATTAAAAATTCTAAGCATATTTCTGGTAATTTTAGAAAGGCATTGTTGCTGCTTGTTGTCCAGGGAATTGAAGCAGAATATTCTGGAGAATGTTCCCCCACCTGCTGCCATTATCTAAGCAGGCCAAAGCATAAAAATCAGCCAAACTGTATAATAAAGAAACCAAATTATGACAAATTTTCCTCTCCTGTTATGTTCCCTTGAAATTAGGGGCTGTGGTGTAGACTATCTGTAGTGCGGTAACTGTCACAACTTGCTTGCTTTTAGTGTTTCTCTTGTTCTCATTTTTATGGCTTATGCTATTGCAAACCTTTCAAACTGAGTTAAGCCCTGGAAAAGTAAACTCTGCAGAGGAATCCTGAACTTGGGATGGATCTAGTAACATTTTCACTGTCTCCAATTTCTGTGATAGTATCAGATTTCTTGTTTTCAGTGGCTGGGCTGTGGGGATTCAAAGAGGTGCATACATGTGTTCCGATATAAGTTCAAAGTTATTGAATGTCAGTTTTACTATCCATACTGTTCTGCAGTGCAGGGTAGCTCAGCCTGCGCTTGTGGCTGAGTATCAAACAGCTGACAGCTTATTGCAGTGACATAGATTTGTGGAAGAGGATATTTCACATCAAGCTGGTGAAGGCTGAGATTGATGCCTCCTCAAAATCTCACTGATCCTTTGCAAAAAGTCACGATTATGTGTTGTGACAATAGCATGTCTGTACATGTGCTAATGTTTTGTTATAAGCAGTGTAGTCAATGTAACTGATTCCCCTTATGCTTGAGTAGTCATCTTGCAGCTGATCAGGTTAACTGCTTTCAAATTCATTGGCTGACAGACAAGATCTCCATTAACTACGATGCACTTACAGGTTTACACATCTTAATTCAGGTGTTTTATTCTTTAAATACTGTCTTGTACTCTTGATGGTAGTACATATAAGGGGTCTTGTCTTTGCAAATATGATCTGGATGTATCCTGATGAGATGGCTACTTATGTCTGCTTTTTCAAATTTGTTGGGTGTTAAAGTTTTTGAACTACAGAAGGTGGTTAAAAACTCAGCTTCATTTATAGAGGGATGGTGAAGGAGGTGCTTTCTTTACAACTCTGACACTTCTGATTTCTTTTGTGTTATGAAAAATATATGAATATCCTGTCAGGATAAACAGGGAAGTAAAAAAACTCTATGTGGTTTCTGCAAATTCAGCTGTATTACAAGGGGATTAAGGATAAATTCAGCTGTAGCTGTTCATACTGCAGTAGGAAGCAAGTTTCTTTTACTGAAGTTAGTGTGGGGCACCGCACACAAAACCCTTCTCTTTGCTGCTTTCCAGATGTCTGGTGTTTGGACTCTTCTGGCTTTTTCTAAAGACTTCATTTTATGTAATGAGGTTTTTTTTTTTTTTTCCTTTTTTGGTAATGTAATGCTTTCTAAGAGCTCACATCTGCAGCACAGCCTTGATATGTCATTTATTTCAAACTACAGCTCTGTTGATAGTATTGTTGTTGTGCCTATCATACAATGTCTATTTAATCCAAGACTGCACGAGAATCCTGCAGTCAAATATCTCACTTTGAAGACTGTCCTGCTGCAATACCATAGTGTACAGAGCTTACTCCAGTTTGTGTTACAGTAGTTTTGTGTGCAGCTGTCTGTGCCCAGTCCCACTCTGTGTTGCTTGTCCCACTCTGCTGCAGCTGCCCCCAGCCTTATTCCCAAAGATGGAGCAATATTGTCTCTTCTCACCATGTTTGGTAACTCTTTTCCGTTCCCCAGCAGAATGCAAGGTCATCAGTTGGTGTTTGAATCCTCGTTTGTGGTTTTGGTTGAGGTTTTTTTTTGCAATTGGGATAGTGGACGCTGAGGAAGAAAGGGCATGATGTTCCTAGTCCCCATATACCTTGTAGTTCACTCCCCATGTCACTCAAAAGTCCTAGCCCTCTAGTTACAGTTTAGGGTGATTGTAGAGGAGGGTTAATATGGAAAGCAGAAAAGAGCCTTGTTTTCCCCAAATCCCACCAGCCCTTTGTCAGGAGGGAAAAAAAGTCAAGTGATGCAGCAGTAACATGCTATCTTTTTACTGCTGTCTTTATATTTACTTCTTTAAATTACAAGGGGGTTAAGGATAAAGCTGTTCAGTTATGAGACATTAGGATTGGAGTTTCATACACTAAATGAATTTCTTTGTTAATTGTAAGTGGAAGATATTGATCAAAATCTGCTTTAAAATAGAAGTATCTCTTTTCTGTGGGCTTTAGCATTTATTCTAGAGAACTAGGTATACCTGATTTTGGTTCTAAACATAAATCAAGTTGATCCTTCTTGAGGTGAAAATGAACAGCATCCTTTATTAAGAGCTGGAGAGAGCTGTTACTTATATAAAACTGCATGTTGAATGCTTGTGTAGATTTTTGACTTTTTTTTCCAGCTGTATTTACTAATAACATGTTTTCTTTTGCAGAACCCTCTGATAATATGAGAGAGATTCTCCAAAATGTAGCCAAATTGCAAGGCGTTTCAAATATGAGAAAACTAGGTCACTTGAATAATTTTACTAAGGTAAGAGCTTAAATGGTGTCATAAAACAAATGGTGGGTTAAGTTGCACAAAAAGCTAAAGATTGCTTCCTGTTTCGCAGAATTTAATAAAAAAAGTGCATTGCCAACTCCATTGGTGTAGACTAACAGTGTGGTAAGGTTGAGGGCTTGTCAATGAGTATGATACGGTGGTTGGGATGCTAATAGAATAGTAACAGCAACTTTCACTGCAGTTTTCATGTTTTCCAGTGAAAAAAGACATAAAGGGGCAATTTCTAGTCTGTATGGTTGATTTTTGAGGTGCTTTTTCCAAATACATGCTTCCAAATCATAGGACTGTGACAAGTACTTGCCTGAAAGTACGATGGATATATTGGAAGCTGTCATTGCGAATTGACAGGAGGCAAGAATTAAAAACCTACTTCAGGATGAGAGTGTAGGCTGAAGAAAGAGGCCAGGAAAGGCCTTCAGAAGGAGAGCAAGTACCATTTTTTTTTTTTTTGTCAATGAGGAACCTGTAGAGAGGAGCAGAGAGGGCTGATGGGAGATAGGTAGTGGGTAAGGAAAATGGTGTTTGTTGTAGCATACTGGCTGGTTGTGGTTGGACCAGCATTCAATTTTTCAAAACAAGGGAAAAATGCTCTTAGTCCATGAGCTAGGAGACATTTTTGAGCTTCAGTGTGAGTATTACCTTAATGGATGGACTGCTACTCAAAAAGAATTGTACACATTTCTGACAGAGCACTACAGATGCGGCAGTATGTGTGAAGATGATCCTGCAATCAGTGGTAGCCAAGCAACAAGGTAGTTGAGGAGAATTTTGTGGGGAAATTAAGGTTAAAAGTAGTAATGAATCATTAAGTAAGATAACCAGGAGGCTACCTGACATTTTTTAGGCAATCTCAGGTGAAAGAACAAATGCTCAGGGGTGGGTTTGAGGGACCACTTGGTATGAGAAAGACAAAACGCATGATAAACTTCAAAGTAGACATGTTTGTTGGCCATTAAAAACACTCCTTGTACGATTGAACAGCTCTTCAGTGGTATTATTTGAGATTCTGTTAGCAGGAGGTACTGAGGACAAAATCACTAGTAAATAAATTTATCTTCTAGTGCATTATAACAAATCTGTAAATGCTTCTCCTGGGTTCAGCAGTAGCAGTCATTTTTCTCCTTCTTAGTAGCTGGTGCAGTGCTGTGTTTTTGACTTTTGGCCTGGGAACAGTGCTGATAACACCAATGTTTTTGGTTGCTGCTCAGTAATGTTTACTCTGACCAAGGGCTTTCTGAGTCTCATGCTCTGCCAGGGAGGAGGGGAAGCCAGGAGGAAGCAGAGACAGGACACCTGACCCAAACTAACCAAAGAGGTATTCCATACCTCAGCACGTCATGCCCGCTATATAAACTGGGGACAGTTACCCGAAAGGGTTACATCACTGCTGGGTCTGGCTGGGTACCGGTCCGAGGGTGGTGAGTGGTTGTATTCTCTTCCCTTGTATTTGCCTTGTCATTGTTATTATTGGTGGTAGCAGTAGTGGTTTGTGTTATACGTTAGTTACTGGACTGTTCTTATCTCAGCGCATGGGAGTTACATTCTTTTAATTCTCCCCCCCATCCCTCCGGGAGCAGGGGGGTGCGCAAGCAGCTGCGTGATTCTGAGTTACTGGCTGGGCTTAAACCAAGACAATGTTCGTTTCCTGAGTTGGTCCAGAACGCATGTAGGTGCACAGCATTCACTGAGGAACTGAAATTAGTTATAGTTATATCTCTTCTTTAGGTCATTACCTCGTTCTGTCTGTCAAACATCTACAATTGACAAAATGTTGCTGTTTTTACTGAGACTCCAAACTGTGTTGCAAGAAAGCCCTTTATTCTGATAGGAAAGGCTGATGCAAACTGAAACATAACTTTGTGCTAATCTGAAAACTTTTGAATGTGAATGCTTCCACATTCTGTAGTTGCCTTAAAATTAAAGAGCTGGATTAGATTTGCAGATTCATGATTCCCAGTGAAAAGGCAATATTCAAAACTATGGATGTTAAAATAGTGTTGATTTTACTACTGAAAATCAGATGTTAAGCACCCTTAGATGTGGTAAATTTATAAAGATGCATATTGTATTTAGAGGATGAACCAAAAACTCTTTTAAAAAGATAGTTTTGAAAAATTTAATTATTTATAATTGAATATTTGAAGAATATGCTCTTTATACTTTACCTGGTGTTAAAAATGGAAAATACTTACAAAAACACGAGGAAGGTTTTCATAAATCGGAGTTAAGACTGGCAAGGAAGTATGAATTTATGAAAAACAACTTGCTAAAGTGAAGTATTAGTTTTGGAGAAATACTGTAGTTCCTGACCTTGTTTTGATTGTGAATCGCAGTGACCCTATATACGAGAATCATCCTCCTCTAATATTGAGCACTTGTTCTTACAGTTGTCTCTTTGGAATATCTGCTTTATAAATGTTTGCCTTGCACGTTTGATTTTGAAAACTTCATATTTTTGTTTGAACTGTAAATGCAGTTATGAAAGTAAGTGAAGGTTGCAAATTGTACTGTGTTATCTGGCTTGTGGTTGGAGCAATTCTGCCTTTTTCATTCCAGTGGTTAAGAGTGAAAGCCTGGAGCTTGGGGGAGATAGTTTTATTTCCTTTTTGCACTCTGGCCGTCTACCATGAATTGAAATAGTCTCAGTTCCCACTTTGTGAGATAGGAGTGTGGGGAAGATAGATGTGCTGAGACCTGAGATGCTTGTATCGTATCTTGGAATTATGTTAAAATGAACTTGATTTGTTTGTAAATTCTTGCATTTTGTGATCCATTTTTGAAAGGCTACTACTTATCTAGGATATTTGTCCTGTAGACAGGAAAGGACCTTTCAAAAATTTTAAATAGCATATTTCTGATAAAGTAATACAGAAAATATATAAAATTTAACCCTCCTGCTAGAAATATTATTCTTATTAGAAGAAAATGTCAGCACCAGTCTAAGCAGTTGCTGCCCACTGCCCCAGATTTTCCTTCAAAGACTGGGCAAATCTCACGTTTGGAAGAAATACTGTTCTACTTCTTTGGTCAAGGGAAGCAAAATGTGTGTATTAATGTAAAAACAAGTAATGTAAGTTAATGTGGACTTTCCTGACAGAGGCTGCGGTAGATATCTTGAAATTAATATAAAACTTGATGTCTCAGGTATGTTAGGTTCAGTGAAAGAGGACTAGATTTTTGAGGTGGGTTTTGTTTCCTCTACCCCGTTTTTTTAAGGAGAAAGAAACAAATTGCATGGTTTGGATTGGAAGGGAACTTAAAGCTCATGTAGTTGCAACCCCCCCACCACGGGCAGCAACATCTTCCACTAGACAAGGTTGCTCCAATCCCTGTCCAACCTGGCCTTGAACACTGCCAGGGATGGGGCAGCCACAGCTTCTGTGGGCAAATCACCCTTCAGAAATTACTGAGCTAGACTCCAGATTTTATGCAGAAGTTAAATATATAAAATTTATTAAAATAATGGTGATCAGCAGTCAACAGGATTTGTTACTTTGTCTGCAAGGATGATACCATACCATAAGGCAGATAGTTTTTTTTGAAGCTTGCATTCCTGACTGGTGCAACTCCCTTTCATTTGTCTTTCGCTTCAAGAAAAGCGTTAACAAGTAATGGTCAAGTTCCCACAGCACTCATTCTTACTGTGCAAAGTAAGCTTAACATGATGTTTTAGAAAAACTTGCATTTCATTCATCAAGTTTTACCTAATACTTCTTAATAAAAATCTTACTGCTTACATTCTTGGCACTTTGGCTGCAGAATGTAGGTTGGTTTTGCCCATCAGGTGCTGTAAGGTTTCTGCTCCAAGAAATTAGCATTCCCAGTCTGGTGATACTCAGGCTGTGGACAGGTATGTTTAGTGTTGAGCAGTGCAAAACTTTGAAATTTTTTTCCTCATCTGGTGCTTATCACCTAAATACGTGAAGCTGCAGTTTGTGAGCAAAATTACAGCCTAACCTGTGTTAGACAAAAATAATTTTGCTCCTTTTAAACCAACTGTCTGTTCAAGCTGACCTGAATTCTGACATGAAAACTGTTTGAGGATATGACCTCCAGTAAATGGTCGGTGATACATTCAGTTGTCACAGCAGTTCACAAGCTCGGAATGTACCTTTGGCTTCAGTAAACTGAGTAGGATTGTGCAAGTTTAATTTATATGGCCAGCTACACAGGGCGAGCACCTTAAATTTTCTCAGCTTCTGCTGATTAATACCAAAACATCATGGTTACTTCTTTGGGGTTTTCCCCACCACTATGAGAAGTAGTAAGTGATAAATTACTGAAAACCAGAAAGAACTGTACAATTTATTTACCTGTTAGAGAATGTATTTTGAACTATTTATTTAGAATCCTTTATTATAGAAGGTTTATCCCACTGTTAGCTTCTGAGAGATCCTATCTTTTTTAAAACTGAAAGTGTATTTAAATAATGAACAGAAAAAAAAAAAAAGAGCCACAGATGGTGTTTATAGGGATTTCTGCCTTTCATTCAAAAAAAAAAAGGTGTTCTTTACAGACAAAATGAACCTTAGTTCATTTTAGCTTAAGCATAGCAATTGACTAGGCAATGCGATATGGCAGATAATATTTTAAATCTCCTAAAAACTAATTCATCGTTATTTAATGAGGCTCTACTTTTCTGCTGTGTATATCTGTTAGGTTTTGACTATGCTGCTGAATTTCACTATACAGATACAGGTAGAGTTTGGGGCTATAGAGGCTTTCACGGATTCTGTCTCAGTCTGATTCGTGGTCTGTCATTTTAGAGTCTCATTTGTACTCTGCAAAACCCAGGTATCTTAGAATCTGAGTGTAGTGTTGACTGACTTTAACATTCACCCATGTAGCTAAACCACAATGGGCAAAACTTGAAATCTCAAGATGAATCATGTAGCAGATATAAACACAACTGCTTAGGGGCATTCAGATGTGGAACAAACCTGGAGAATTAATGGGTATAAATCCAGAGTCCACAATTTCAGTAGTGGCTTCTCTTCAGACTAGAATCTACTGAGTAGTCTTCTCAAATATTATCAGTGATGGTTGAAATTGAATTTTCAAAATTAGAGTGTGATAATTACATTTGGATGCACAGACTAATATCCTACTTTTACCTAGTAATTGCTGTGGCTGTGCTGTTGAATATAAACTTGAATGGTCTCGGTGTGCACTTAGCTTGTGTATGCTGTTGACCTCCTGTGGTTTTGTTGTTTTGAGCTACTGTTTCTAAGACATGTTGATGGGTTACTCATATTGCTATGACTCATCCAAGTAGCATGAAAAGCTCATAGCTGACAGTAAACATGAAAAAAAAACCCTTCACTGTTAGTCACTGTCTGGCCTAGTGTAAGTACCATTTTGTCCTGATATTAAATCATACCCCCAAAAAGTCTGTGCTATTCCCATACATTTACTATTGTATCAAACATTTTCAATTTTAGAGTTGACTTGTTAGAAGTTTTAACAAAGTATTTTCTGTGTGTTTGTGTGTATATATAGAAATAAGTAACATTTTTTTGTGTATGTATAAAAATATATACTTTTTGCAAGATATATGGAAATACAGATATATTTGCCTAATTCCAGGCATTTACATGATATGGTAATCCACAGCCATTTTCATGAAATACAGCAATGTATAGCCAAATGCAGATTTTAATATTCTAGTACTGCTTGCCTACAAACTTAGACTACAATGACATGCACATTAATTGTTTAATGTTACAGTTAAACATGACAGTTACTTGGATTTGTGAGGAATTCAGCCATCTAGAAAAATTACTGCATTTGGGCCAGAATCATTGACCTGCTTAATGTTGTTTGAATGTTAAATGAGATGAAAGTGGCAAAGTTTTCCCTATGATGTGTTTACGACCAGACATTTATAACTGAAAAAATACCCAAAGCATTGAGGGTACCCAAAGCTGAACAGTATCTTCTTTGTAGCAGCTTCATGACCTTTTTTTTTCTCCTTTAAACATATATCAACCCAACCTTACTTTTTTTTTCACCTGGACTAAATGAGCCCAATGTCTTAGCCTTCATGGATGTATTGAGTACATTTCCTAGCTGCCTTGTGCATTCTTCTGCTCTACTTTTCCCAGATTGTCTGCTCTTAAAATGTTGCACCTAAAATTTTACAGTTTTGAGAGCAGCTTGGGAAATGATGAAAAAAGTCTCTTAATCTCCAACATGATGTAGTCCTGTAAGTATTTCTAAAGGTAAAAGTTACTCTCCCTTTTTTTTTTTTTTTTTGGTGAAATTGCATCACATTAGTTCATTTAATTTATAGTTCGTGGGAACTTAGAAATCTTGCTTACTTTTTGAATTTTGTTTTTGTATTTAACATTCTGAATGTTTTCAGGACATCTTTTCTTTCTCTGTTGGACTTGCTTCAGTTTTTGTGTCTTATTCATGTGTGATACCCTAAAGGATCCATTCCTTTTATTTAATTGAATTTTCTTACTGAGTTTGGGCACTCCTTTCAAATTACTGAAACATTTTGAATTCTGATCTTACTGTTTGTCTTTTAAAGCCTTTTCTGGCAGGAATTTCCGTAATCTCACTACTTTGTGTAAATTGTTAAGAAACCTAATACATAAGTAATGGTGGTGCGTTGGAATGAGAATAAACTAATAGCTAAAAAAGATAATCTTGTACTTTTTTTTTCAGGCCATTTTATCTTTTCATTTTCTGAAATATTTCACATGTGTTCATAGGCATCATCAAACACTTTGATAATAATTATCAACACATTTAGATATCTGCATCCACAAAGCAGTTGAACTTAGTGAAAGTTGTAACTGTCATCAGGTTACATGACCATGTTTGAGTTTCAAGATAAGGTTAAGTTGTTGAGTTTCTTTCTATGTCAGTAGGGATGTGTGCAGTGGGAGCATATACAGAAGAAAATGGTTGGTATTGAGGAACTAATAACCTCACTATATATATTTGGTAAGAGTGGTTACTGAGGACTAGACTAGAGATGGTCCAGTGGACTGTATGCTCATTATAGCAGGGAGTTAGGTGGATTCTTGGAACACATCTGCTTTAATTTCATCTCAGGACCACTCAAGATGAAAACCAATGGTGAGTGCAGTGATGGGAGACTTGCTTCAGGAGTGCAGTAGTGCACAAACTAGCAGCTTTCTCAAGAGTGTTTTCTCCTACATCAAAATTGCAATTCCATAGGAGTTTTTAAAGTAGGAAAGAAACACTGTTGAGGATAACTTGGGATGTTAAATGAGGATTTCCCCTTTGTGCTGGGGTGGAGTGATGGGCAGATGTTTAAATGTATAAATGATTAGCCTAAACAGCTATTGATGTACTTGTCTGAAACTGAACAATGAACTGTTTTTACTCGCTATCTTCTCACACTGTTTTGCTTACACTCTGCCAGCCAATTTTTACAGTTCATAAGATGCCAATAGAAACGCTAAAGCAGCAGTGGTGGCCTTAGGCGTCCCAACAACATGGCATAAAAATAGATAGATGCTAGGAAGTGACATACTGTCATAACCAGTTAATACACCAATTGTCTTTTATTATCAATTAAATTTGAATAGTGGTGGGAAAGAAATTATATAACTTGCCTTCTGTTTTATAATCATCTTTGGTTATAGCCACTGTTAAGAAAAATGAAAAATCCAAAATATTTCAATTAACTGAGATTATTTGAACCCAGATGTGGAGCTGATCCAGGCCAGTTTAATAATCTATCTCATTAACAATTTTGGATTTCAGAATTATCAGTATGCGTTTTTCTCACGGTACAAAAAGTCGTATCTTAAGATGTGATGTGATCCTTGGAAGAATTTGTACTTGTTGAACATGAACCAAAGTATTGTTTGAATTTAAACCATCAAGCTAATAAAATGGGTTTAATTAAAAGCAGAGTTTTTGTGATATACTCGTTTTTCAGATGAACGTGAAGTGTAGAATGGGAGCATGGAACACGTTTAATATTTGAACTTGCAGTAGCCTTACTTTAACTGTTTAGCTTTTTTTATTATTATTATTGTTAGTAGTCAATACATGCAAAGAATGTGGCACAGGTTTTGATATATTCAAATATATTCTAATATTTTCACTAGTTAGCACAAACACTTCCTGAGTTCCTCACTGAGGAGAAGCTGTTAATATTGTGCTGGCTTAGAGCTGAACACGTGCCTGTTTTGAAAAGAGAGGACAAAGTGCAAAGCTATTGCAATCAGTATTAGTCACTTGAGTTTTTGCAAGTGCTTGGAAAAGTGCTTGGGATTTGAATAAGTATTTTAGCATTTTAGCTAGGGGTAGTGAGATTTCTTTGCTGCTCTTGCAAAGGAGAACAGCATCAGCTCTTCTTACAGGAGGGACTGTTTTCTTTCCTTGGGAGGCTAAAACATTGGCATGCACTACGTTCCTGCTTTTGAAATTGGTTTTAAACATAAAAAGCTGCACTTGTAAATTTTCAGTCTTGTGTTCAGAGTGGATAGATACAGTTGAAATGTTCAGAATTTGTGGCATTCTGTAGGTGCCTTTTTGTGTGCATTAATTCAGCCTTTGTACTGGTGTTTTTCAGAGGTACAAGTTCTATGGAATCGATGGCAGGCTAGGCCAAATGTCAGTTACAGAACACTTATCATTGGCAATGCCTTCTGATTTTTTTTTTTTTTTTTACTGACACCTCTGCTGCTGTGGCCAAACATAATAGTAGACTAGCAGTGTCAATCATTGCTTCATAACTCTCACCTGAGAGTTCACTCTTTCTGAATGCGGATGTGACTTCAGTCTCTTTCATCTCTTCTCAGGTTACCAGTTGCCAAACTAGCTACTTGGAGTTGAAAAACTGACCAGTAGTAGGCACCTTACAAAATTGTGCAAGCTTCCTGCTAGTATAGGAGGCCACAAATTTGTGTGTGAATGATGCGTATAGGAACAGAAAAATAACAGCAGAAATTCTCAGGGAAGTCTGAAGTTGGTACACTTCTCCTTGCCATGAATGAAATTCCTCAGGTTTCTTTGAATGCATTGCCAGATACCTACAGTTTTACATGCTTATTTTGAAAGAGTTACAAATAATACATGTTTTGTGTTTTGTTTTTGTTCTTTTTTTTTTTTCAGCTGCTTTGTAATATTGGCCATGCTGAAGAAAAGCTAGGTTTTACGTATGACAGCATCATAATATGGTAAGTAGTAAGGAACACTAGAGTAATACTAGGGTACTTTAATTTTTCTAAGTGCAATTAACTAAACTGTATTTCTGAGCTAGTGTTTTGTTTCCCTAATGAGTTTAAATTTCTGAATTCAGACATATACCTTACCAATACTCTGAGTTAAATCAGAAATAGATTATTCACTTTGAGGCATTTCTTACTTATATTCCCCATAGAGTAAAAATACTTCCAAATATCTCCAGACTTGCAGAAAGTATTTTCAGTGAAAATGGACAACTACAGAATTTAGAGCATACTAAATGTATGTAGCATCAGGATTTAAGGATAAACATTTATGTTAATTGTGTCTATGTATATGTGTCTGTAACATTGCTTTTCCTGCTACTAAAATGCCCTGTGTATGTTCTTCCAAGTGGAATTTTCCTATATATTATGGCTATTTCTGACAGTCAGAAGTAACTACATGCTTGTTTCCAGAACTTCTATGGTTTACACAAACATTAGTAAATTTGTCCTGAGACTCAACATAGGTGGCAGAAACAACTGAAATCTAGCATTTAATATGATTTTTGTCTTCCAATTTAGTTATCAAACTTAGAAAAGCTAGTCACTCTTCAAGTAAAATGTTGGAAATACTTGTGTAACTTCTTGTGGAAATATTGTCAATTCTTTTTTTAAATGGAATTGTTTTTTTCTTGCTAGAACTGAAAAAAATTTTAAAAATGTTAGTGTATTTTTGGGAATGCATATTTTGCTGTAAGCTTTAATAAGTTCTCTTCTGATCTTATGTAATCTATTATGGTGCCTTATGATGGGACTAAACATCGCTTAAGAGTGTAACTTCAAAATTCAGAGTTCTTTGGTAAATATTTTTAAATACAAGCCTTAAAAGGTTATGCAAATACTGGTGTTTGTTTTTATAGGCAGAAGTTTGCAGAAAGATCTGCTAATCCAAACACAATTACAGATATTGATGTTCTCAGCAGACGCATGAAGAAAAATAGCCTTCTGCTTAGAAAAATGCAAAAAATGGCTTCTCAAGAAAATAAAACCCCACAAACCCAAAATACCACCAACCCCCCAAAAAACAAAAGACAACCAAACAGAACCCAAAACAAACAGACAAACAAACTCTAAAAACATATATCAAGAAAGTTACCTTGGTTAGTGTTAATTTGGTCAGTCCAGTGGGTCCTTTGTGTATGTACACTAGAAGTAAATTTTTAGTGTGTGTATGTAGGTTATTGTGCTATGGTGTTAATTTTCAGACTCAAGGATTCCACTTCAGATACTAGCATTGTAACAACCATTATGATGCTGATTTGTGGTTCTTCAGAAATATTTATAGGATGGGTTGTTCTCGTGCGATACTGACTTTTCAGGCAAACTTAAGAATGTTGCTGGAGTTACAGGCATTCTGTGGTTGTATTCTGTTTACGCATTGTTATACAGCAAAATATGCAGTTATTCTGAGTAACTTGCAAATAGTGAAGTTTTTAATAGATTTTGGAAGCAATCTTCAGGTAGGCTAAGTACATATATTCCTTTGGACATAACATGTGAGTGCTGTAATTTGCTCTGCTGATGTTCCCAACATTATCTTGGATTTCCCTAGGGAAACCTTTTTGTTCTACAGAGGAAACTTGTTTTCCTTTGAAAATGTGAAAAGTTATTTGGATGCAAGAAGTACCTTGTGAGTTTTCTGTTTTTGTGAGGTATAAATGACTAGTCTGAGAGGGTTAAACTAGAAAGGAATTATGATTTCAAGAATAATTTTAGATTTCCTATAGAGTCCTAGGGTTTGGGGTCAGTAGCCATGGTAGACTGTTTACCCAAACTGACGACAGTCACAGTCTGCAATAATTGTGATTGCCCTCAAGTTAGAAATCTGTTTCTTAGAACTCATTTTCTTTTTAGGATTTTGTTAGGCACCTAATTTTAGTTTCTTCCTACCAGCAGGTGGAGATAATAGTGACACCTTTTGTTGTAATTCCCAGTGTAGATGGGTCTTCCCGGTTCCCAGAGCACCCTACCATTGACAGATGAGAGGAAGCCTTGAGCCATGAAGAAAATGGAGTGTTGGTAGGCCTCAGAAACTTTTGAGGTCTTTTAGGAATATACCAAGAGGCTTTGGCCATGAAAGCAAAATTCAGAATATTCACTATTACCCGACTGGATCAAACAGGGATTTGTCAAAACCATGGTTATCTTTGTGTAGTGAGTAAATAAGGTGCTTTAAAAGAAGGTGCAGGAGTGATACTGTAATAGGTATTGAATATCCTTTCTTATTCCATTCTTCATTAACTCTTCCAGACTTCATGTCAATTCTGTCTTAAGTTCCTTTCTGCAGTGACACTTAAAATAATAGGGTAAGTGGTATTGTGCTTAGTTTTTCTCTTACACAATCATGGCTTCATCACTGGTGGTGTTCAAGGCTGGGTTGGACAGAGCCTTGGGTGGCATGGTTTAGTGGAAGGTGTCCCTGCCCATGGCAGGGGGGTTGGAACTAGATTTCCAACCCTGACTATTCTATGATTCTGTGGTGTCTTTTTGGCACTTTCAGCCAAATAGGTGCATGTGGAATGTGCATATCAATTTTTTTGATCTGATGGCTCTTTTAGAGCCATATAGTATGAGTTTATAACACAGTTTTTGTCTTGATGTGGTGAAGTCACATCTAACAATCTTGAATTTGGTTCACCATCTTGTTAACTGTGCATACAGATGATTGTTAAGTTCCCTTCGAGTTTTTTATCACCCCATCCAATTCTTATTAATATAAATAATGTTGTCATCTGTATTTCTGCACACCCACCCATCCTGCTTCTTCCAAATCAATTATTGTATGCTAAATACTGCCTACAAAGAGAGATTGTGAACTTGGATAAAAATGGAGAGGAAGACTTCTCAGAGCAAAAATCTTCCACTCACCTCTGCTCTTCCATTATTTTTTCCTATTTTGATTTGTGCAACTGCTTTTCATCATTCTATAATATCTTTATATCCCTTAATATAGTCTTCCGCAGCATCTTATGACTTTTTGTATATTATTGTAATAACTCCTTTCAAGTCTTTAAAAAGATTAGTAGAAAATAGTTTATGTAAACTGTACTGGGTGCTTCACATGGCTAACCAGTTTTATTTTGGGGTAGTTTTATTTTGAGATCATTAACTGTCCTCTGGATGCCTTTTAGAATCCTTTTTGTATAGACCTGTTTATTGCCATTTCTCCATCGTGGCCACAACTGTTTATAGTACAGTGCTAGCAAATATATGCAGATAGTTCTTGTAAAGCTTGGTGGGTTGCTGACAATACTTACTGACAGATTTCCTCCAGTTCTTCCATCATTTTCACTTCCTAGTCTCACATCTTATATAATAAAAAAGGCTTTAGGATAGGCGAAGAAAATGCTTGTATCAGTCATGCCTCTGTCAGTCTCTCACTTGCTTTGTTCCTTCTTCTTTTTCTTTTGGGTTATCCAGGGCATCTGATTTAATGTTTCAGGCTTTTTCCTTGTGGCACAGCTGAGAAGTCAGAACATCTAGACACATATGGCCAAGTACACATGGATTTTCTTGCATATAATTTTTTCAGTCTGCTGTAGCATGTGTTTGTTGTCTTTATAAGATCAGGTTTCTTTCAGGTTTTTACAGTTCAGTCAGTAACTGGTGATGTTTATTTTTTTTTTGTTGTTGTTTTTTAATGAAGATATACTTGTTCACCCTTGTACACTTTTATATGTCACTGCTTTGACTGGACCCTTATGGATTTTATGGCCATTATTTTAGGTCTGTTGTCTTTCTGGCTAGCTGTATATTTTCATTGCATTCTCACTGTTTAAAGATAGTGACACATCCCTTTTTGGTACCTTCTGCTTTTAAATTTTGGATCTCATGATAATGTCCTGTGCAGTGGTTTCACTGTTGCAAATTCTTAAATTAACTTCTGTCTACAAATCAAGAGCATCCTTGTGAGATTTAGAATGAGCTTTGAAAGCTTTGACTGCATTTGAGAAACTATTTGTCTAAAGATTGGTTTGGTCTGCCATTCAAAAAAAGTTTCCACTCAAATATAAAAGTACTTGGGGGAATGGGGGGTATGATGGGAAATCCAGATTTGGTATATCCTAATAAGAGAAATGTCATGGATAGCAACAAAACTGTTTCCATGACTAGTGGTCACTTTTGCCCTGAAAGGAAACTCTGCTGTGGTGTCATGAACTGTAATATCCAGAGCAGTTGTAAAGTGTGAGGTAAAAGTCGAAGTGGAAAAATATCACTGAGTAGAAATGGGTCTTATGTGCTCATTCCTCAGACATCCATCTCTGGAAAGCTGCAAAACTGGAAACGATTTTTTATCTGTGATGTAAAGAATACCAGTTATCCAGTCAGCGCAATTGAAGAGTTACTTTCCTTGAATAACGTTGGAAGTAAATCTTTTCTCTAGTACAGCTTTTTTTAGAGGAAGAATTTTTCTTAACCTCACTGTACACAGAATCTGTTTCTAATTTGCGTCAAGCTCAGCTTAAGTAAACAGAGTCAATTAGTGGCACTCTTTTTATGTAAGGATTCACACTTGATACTATAGCAACAGGGTTTTTCCTGAAGTAATTTCCTATGTTGTGCTGAAAGTAATAATCAGTTAATCTTTATTTGTGTCTAGTGTTGCAGCCTTTCTACTCTGTCTAGATACCACCTGCAAGTAGGTTCCTGTTACAGTAACTTTTCCACAGGCCAGTTCTTCTCCAGAACTGCTTGGAAGAATTTTGGCATTGGAGTAGCTGATTACCATGCATGACAATCTTAGAATAAGAAAGGAAAAAAAAATTTAAGCTATCTGTTTATCACATGCTGAAGTATTTACATTCTTAGATGTCCACTGAAAGAATCTTACTAAAATACGTTATAGGAAGGTTGGGGTATTTCCCCTGCCCTGTGTCAAGGAAAAAAGGGCAAATTTTTTGAGGTCCTTCAAGAGGACAGTGTATCATTTAATACTTTCTTATATCAAGAGGCCTTCAGTATCTTGTTTCCTTTTACATAGATAGCGAATTTAAGATATTACATTGTGATGGCAGTTTTGATGACAGTTCTGTTTAGGAAAGCTCACTTCAGAGCAAGCAGAATGCTTTTAAAATCTGTATAAAGAGAAATAATGTTTTGGTTACGTGTTAAAATGAAGTACATAGAAATCTGTGCAGTGTGGGACTGCTTAAGTTATGGCTGTCATATTTCAAGCAAAAACAACGTGGTGCCATAACATCTTTAGTGAGTAGTGCATATAATTACTTAAGGTGCAGATTTGTCTCTCTTAGGTGTCAAAACATTGTTTTGAGGACCCATGCTTAGGGGTTGGCAGTCTAGCAGAGGAGGAGATGTGCTCTACCTGTTAATTTTCTTTGACTAATATTGTGCTCAGCTGTTTTGTTAAATAACAAGTTCTGTACAGGTCTTCGTCATGTATTATTTCATGGACGTCCAAGCTGTTCTCTGGAGAATAAGGGGGCTGGAAGTTGGTTTGTGGCTTGTTCAGATTGATATATCTATATCTGCTGGCAGGGGAAAGGTTTGGCTTCCAGTCTGTACAGGCAAGTATCTCAAAGTTGGAAAGTTAATGTGGAACACTTTTTTTAAATTTTTCATTTTTTTTTTTTTTAAACAGACTCTTTGTTTTAAATTAGTACATAGTAGCTGCAGATGGTGAAGTCAACTTGCTGTTAAGTATTTTTTTGTCCCCCTTGTTTTCTTCACTGTAGCCTGAGGTTAGCTTTACTGAATGAAGCAAAAGAGGTGCGAGCAGCAGGATTGCGAGCTCTCCGCTATCTAATTCGAGACTCCAGTATTCTGCAGAAGGTCCTGAAGTTGAAAGTGGATTACTTGATAGCCAGGTAATTTTTCTCTTCTTTCTTTTGTAAATTGTAAAATTGTAAATCAGTTGTTTTTTCATGGTTGAGACAGGTTTTTTAATATCCTTTTACATTCTTGATTTGTAGTTTTATAAAAGCCATTTTTCTTCAATGTGAATAACATCCTTTAGAAATAGAAGGATAATGTATTACACAAGCTAATACAAGTAATGATACTATGAGTAATACAAATTTCTATTTGCAATCATAAATGCCATTAATCATAAATTAATCTGTGGTGTTCTTACAAGGTTGAAACATCAGTAATTTTAATGTCTTTAAGTTTTATGGGAGATGAGATTCTCATTATCATCAGGCTTTGGAGCCTCAAGTACAAAAGTAGCTCATGTTCAAGAATTTGTATTTTAAGTATAACCTATGACTCAAGAGAAGAGTAGCAACAGGCACACTAACAATGAGACGATAAGCATGATAAGCAGATGTAAATGTTAGCATTTCTAATGCTTCCTTAATTAAAATTTTCTTGTTTTTTTAATATACTGATACAGATATGTATTTCTGCTTGTAAATATATTCTGCTTATAAATATATATAGATAGTGAGTTTTAGTGTACTGTTTCATCTTGTTGGAGTAAAAGGACTTTTCTGATCCCAGAACACACACAAAACATGTTGATGTGAAACTTTACTAATACTATGTTTAGTCTCATTTGAAATGACAAATGTCATTATGCCTTGCCACAGTATATTTGAGAACATTCTAGTGATTTAATTTTAATGAAGATAACTGAAAGAATATAAACCAAAGCTAAGGCTGAAAGGCAGAATTCTTAAACAGTCATAATACTCCTTTTATTCTGTTTATTCAATTTCATAAGTATTAACACAAATTGTTAAGGTGAAAGTTAATGTTGTTATAAACAAAATGTGTTTTTTTAACTTGTTTTAGGTGCATTGACATACAGCAGAGTAATGAAGTTGAAAGAACACAAGCACTTCGATTAGTCAGAAAGGTAAAACCTAATATATGGTCTTATCAGCTATGCCTGTCAGTCATACTGACTCCTGGTTTTCTTCATCAGCAGTTTTTTTCGCACAGTCTCTAATACCATACTTTGATTTGAGAAGAAATTATAGCTGATCTTTCAAAAGAGAGAAGGAAGGATAGCACTGACACTTACTTTGATTTTAATCTCTCAACACTGAGGATCTTGAGTGGGCTAGAAGAATCCTGCTAATTTTCGTTTGATAGAGATCAAACTGGACAAGATTCAGGAAAAACTTTTCAAATAATGAATGCAAGGGTATAAGAACCATATATTAAGTTTCATCTAATGACTTATATTTGTTGTAAAGTGTGTTTTAAGGATCTGTGAATCAAGCATGGGAGATTTTCTGCCATTGAAGAAATTAGAAAAATTGCTAATACATCAACATCAGTTGAAGGAATGTTTCTAGCCTTATTGCTTTATCCATACAGGTTCATGCTATTCATAGAACCTGTATGGATACATACACATAGATACACAATGTGACATAGGTAGTCTGTGGTGGTTGCTGTATGGTGTACCTGCAGATTTGAGATGTTTGAAGCTGGTAGCTGCATTTGCAAGTTCATTTTAGAGAAATTGGCATACACAGCTATGTAGGGTGTTCTTTGTTTATACTGGACTTACTTATTGTTTATTGTGCTTATATTCTTTTACTGAGCATCTT
Organism: Ara ararauna; assembly: GCA_028858755.1. Lineage (NCBI taxonomy): Eukaryota > Metazoa > Chordata > Aves > Psittaciformes > Psittacidae > Ara > Ara ararauna. The sequence goes on from CM054410.1 coordinate 95,160,956, forward strand.
AGCAAAAACTGCCTCAAGTTTTAAGTAGTTGGAAGAGTGGTTCCCCAAGAGCATTGTGTGTTTAATCTGTTTTGTGTGTATATGTATTTTTTAGCTACATATATTTAAGTTGAAAATACGGAAGTATGATGTGCAGTTTCTTCTCGTATAATAAGCTCACTTGGTTTCTGTCTTGTAGAAGAGATAACACATTTGATTAACTGTTGCACCAAAAAGTTTTAAAGCGGCAGCACCATCCCCCTCATCCCCCCAAACTCAAATAAACAAAAAACATTACCATAAAGGAATGGATCATTGTGGAAGTCACAATTTGTAAAAGTTCCTTGCTAATCTGCTTTAAAAAGAGAGCTTCAATGTGAAGCCAGAATAACTTAAATGAGAAGAGGAATGGAAACAGATTTATAATTTATTTGGATCAGAGCGGTGTTGTTATTTTTCCTGGACCTTTTTGGACATTTCTCAGTAGATCGAAGACTTCTGTCTTGCTTGAAAGATACAAGATGCAGCAAGAGAAGTAACTCCATTAGTTTGGTTTGAAGAAATGATCCTGAAAGATAAGCATTTAAAAAATCATAGAGCTGACCACCAGTTCTGTTTTTTCCTCCATCATTTTAGAAGGATGCTATGCATGGGCTGTATGTTCTTTGATGCTGAGAACTATGTTGATGAAAGATGTTTCCTAACACCTTTTGCTACTTAAAACATTCTTTTTTTTTTCTTAAAACACATTGTCAGACTAACAAAAAGCCAACACACCTGCCTACCAGTAAAACTCACAACTTTCGCATATCCCATCTGGGTTAAGCATGCATTGGCATAGGGCAGACGGTACTTGATAAAGCTCACTCTCACAGGGAGTACTGTGGCACACATCCCAGATGGCACATTCCATATTTTCACACTGTCTTTCTGTTACCATCTCTTCCCTTTTTCCAACTCTCCATCACCCTCAGTATCTTGGATTCAGTGTCTTGATATCAGAATTTCTAAAAGCTTATATAAAGGTCTAGAAGAGGACAGCATACGGCAGATAAAACAGAGTTAATTCATTTGTGCAGGAGATGATTTGCTGTGAGCTGTGGAAGAGCTGAACTGGGTTCCACCAGCATCACAGAACTATTTTCAGTTTCAAATTCTCGATGCGATTCTTTAACCTTATCTTTGATAGGAAAAAAAGCTTACATTAGGATAGATACAAAACTTCAGAATTAAAATATTCTCTCACTTTCTTTTCATAGAGTAGAAAAGGAATCAAAATATGAAACATCCTGTTTAATGAATTTATAAAATGCATCTAATAAATTTATTTTTAAAAAATGCAGGAAGAGAAAGATAATTTTAAATTTTTTAAATTTAGTCTCTGACTTTTTTTAAGATTTTGAGTGCTCACTATCTCTTGACTGTAGTTACATCTATATTTCCTAGTAGGAGCTTTACAGTTTAGCTGTGTCTTCAGCCATGAAAAGAAAGGCATAACATTGCTTCAGAAATTATTTCTCCATCTAATAGAAGTCAGTAAGACCATTTTTTTAAATAATTTAATAGGCAGGAGAATGTTTTTATTTTCAAAGCAGAAGTCAGGGTTAGGTACAATATAAGCCACCTTCTTTCTTCCTCTTCTTCAGAGGAATCTTTAAACACCAAAGACATAGCCTTTGTTACTTATTTCATCATAGCTGCTTGTAAGTAGTCTTGCATCACCTGTCCTTGGTCTTTAGAGCTTCATTTCAATACCTAGAACAGAATGAACGCAAATGTGAAAGCTTGTATTTATTCTACTAATGTAGAAGTAGATTGGTATGCTCATTCTACTGCTAATTCTTTTTACTTCATGGCACTGTGAAAGTGAAAGACTGGGTGGGTGGGGAAAAGTTTGTTTTTTCTTTAGAGTCCTATCTTAAAGCTTCCTGTTTTGTGGGTGACAACATTATATACGACAAGAAGTTTCTCAAAAACACATTTTAAAAATGTTATAGCATATTTGTCAAAATGGTTGATCTCTTCTGATTTTAACATACTTTGCAAAGAAGGCAAAACAATTAATCCCCTTTATCTGAATAAATATCTATGAGACACTGAAGGGAGCTGTAAAGTGAATATAGGGCAAAACAACTTTGGAAAAATAATGAAGATAAGCTTGCTTTTGTTGGCAGCCAAAGGGATATTAAACCAAACCTTTGGAAACTAGCTTTAAGTATTTGGATGTTTGATGGAGGATTTTTATTTATTTTTTTCTTTTCCTTTTTTTTTTTTTTTTTTTTTTTTACATCTCACTTTCATTTATTAGTAGAAAAAAAAGAAAGTTGCATGGTTTAGTGGGCTATAACACATTATGTTGTTCCCTTTTTAAGCAGTCAGATAACCTGCTTCCTCCTTTGCAATACCTCTGATTGGTGATGTTCATGTTGCAGAATAAAAAGGATATGTATATTTAATTTTCGCAAACTATGAAAAAATGTGAACAGTTATTCAGCCTTTGCATTCAAAGCCTCATTTGGGGGAGGGCAAGGAGTTGGTTGTATTGGTTGGTTGGTCTGGTGCAGGGCTGTTTTGCCTTTAATGTGTTCACAGGGGTTTGGTCCTGAATCTCGTGTAAATCCTGAACATCCTAAACTAGCAGCTGAGGATTTCCATGCTGTAGGACCCTTCAGTAGTGTAAAGGAGCCTTGGCTATTACATACATTGTTCTATTTTGTATCAAAGTGATTACCCTTTTTTTTTTTTTTTAGTTGATTGGTTAAGGATTGGTTGCTTTAATTGGATGCTGGTCTTGTTTTTATCTTTACTTTCAGTTTAATGTGTTTGAAATGTGTGCAGCAGCCTAAGGATCTCTGTATGAAACAGCAGATTTAGTCTTGGCTAATGAAACAGTTGAATAGGTATTGAAGAATCTGGTGTGGTATGAATTAATCTAGGAGAGTTTGTAATCTACTGTGTCATTGCATATATTCATTGTCAATAAAGAAATTATTGGAAAAAGAAATGTGAAAAAGGTATCCATAGTTCTCACTTCAACAGTCATTTTTTTTACCCTTTCCTATTATGAAAATATAATGCAAAAATGAAAAAGTGAAGCAGGAAGAGAATGGTAAAGTAAATTGACAAAGAATTTCAAGAGCAAAAGAAATAGTTCTGAGGATTAGCCAGGTATAACCAAGTAATGAATGGAGTAGTCTGTCTGGTTGTATCTAAGAAACAGGTTGCTGGTGAATCTGTGAGTACATTTAGAGAAATACTGTGAAGAAACCAGAGGGCTTTTTCTTTCATTTTTTTGGCAGATGATCACTGTGAATGCATCATTGTTCCCCAGTTCTATTACTAATTCTTTGATAGCAGTTGGAAATGATGGTCTTCAAGAAAGAGACAGAATGGTTCGAGCATGTATAGCCATTATCTGTGAACTAGGTAAGATAACTGAAAGCTAATTAAAAAATTTTCTATGGTTGTCATCAGTTTTCTAAGAGATTATTTTCTGTGGGTTTATGTTGAATAGGTGATATTCAAATAATTGAGGGCATAATCAGAAGTTAAATACTCTTAATGTCAGTTTTATGAATTCTAGTCATTAGTTTGATACAAACTGAAACCACTTTAACTTAAAATCAAAATCTTCTAAGTACCTGAAGATTTCAGGTGCTGTTCTTTCCTTTAAGACTTGCCAGTTTGTAGTTTACATTAAAAACATTTCCTTGCTGCAGCTGATGTTTCTAAAGCTAATGGACTGAAAGTAGGGAGAATTCCATCTGTAAAACTCTGACAAATGAGCCGGATTTTGGAAAACTACAAATATCTTCCTTTAATTCTTTTTACAGTGGGTACTGTGGTTTGCCGGCTTTTGGAAGTTAGTGTATGTGTCCACCATGTAAAGGCTATCTGGATGGTGGCTTATCCCAGCTCCCTGTACTTGTCTCTGGATGCTGATTTTCAAAGTTTTTTCAAAATAAATCAATATGAAATAATTTCACCAGTGTTTTGAAACAAACTTCTGTTTTAAACAAATAAATAAGCAGTTACTCTTTGGGATTAGTATAAAGTATTTATACTAGAATATAAAAAATGCTATGATAATATATACCTTTCACAATCTCAGTTCATTGCTAATGTCAGTCAGTTCCATTAAAAGCTTTATATGTGCCTCAGCAGGGTTCAGGAAGAAAAATATAAATGTACTAAACAGACAAGTTTGTCATATTTAAGCCACAAAATGTTTTTTTTACTACCACTGGTCAAAGTGATGTGTTTTTCTTTATTTAGCACTTCAAAATCCAGAGGTGGTGGCTCTTCGGGGTGGTTTAAGTACCATCTTGAAAAATGTGATTGATTGTCAGCTGAGCAGAATAAATGAGGCTCTCATAACTACAGTTTTGCACCTCATTAATCATCCAAAGACCCGACAGTATGTGCGCGCAGATGTAGAATTAGAGGTGGGTTCAGTTTTACTTTTTAAGTGACAGAAATTAAACATTGTATTACTAATGAAAATGGTTAAGTTTTCATCTCGGATTTCACCGTCTGTGTTAGTGCAAAATCTTTAAAATAAAATATTTTAGGCTAAGAGCATAGTGATTTATAAAGCAGGAATAACATGACAGATTGCAGTGGGACTGAGGAAGGGGCAAGAGCCGTTTGACTGTATTCTCATGTGAAAGTAATGTATGTCCTTTTTGTCTTTTTTTTTCCTTCTTTTTTTTTTTTTTCTGTTTAGCGAATTTTAGCTCCTTACACGGATTTTCACTACAGGCATAATCCAGATACAGCAGAAGGACAACTCAAGTAAGTGCTAGTGCTGCTACTCGTGCTCTCAGTTGTGTTCATGGTAGTGGAATTGAGCTATTTTTCTTTCCAAAGTGAAAATAAAAGCATTGACCTAATACTAAAAAAGCATTTAACATTTAAAAGGGCTTGCGTAGCCCAGAGGCGAGAAGGTTTGGGGATATGCTTTCTCAGATAGCAGTCTTTCTAGTACCTAAGAAGGTGGTGTAGCCTTGGCCCTTCATGGTGGTGAATGGTGGGAGGACAGGAAGCAATTGAGCAAAGTTGAAACAAGAGAGTTTCCAACTTGATACAAGGAGTGAGAAGGTGGGGAGATGGAATTTTCTGTCAGGCTAGTTAAGTGTTAGAATGGGCTGTGCAGCAAGGTCCTGTAGCCTTGATGCTTGAGAGATACTAAGACCCACTTGGATAAAGTCTGGAGTGTAGCCCTGATCTGGTGTCGTGCCTTAAGCCCAGACAGCAACGCAGAACCATGCAGCCTCTTGCTCACTCCCCCACTTCTTCACCCCCCTCGCTCCTGGAGGGATGGGGAGGAGGCTTGAAAGAATGTAAACCCACGGGTTGAGATAAGAACAGTCCAGTAACTAAGGTACAGTACAAAACCACAATTACTACCACCAATAATAATAATGATAAGGGAAATAGCAAGGGGAGAGAATATAGAACTAAACAGAGGAAAAAGAAAATAAATCAATAAACCCCCATGATGTACAATACAGTTGCTCACCACCCACTGACCGATACCCAGCCCAGCCTGAGGAGCAATCTGGGCCTTCTGGCTAACTCTCCCCGGTTTATATACTAAGCATGAAATGCTGAAACCAGGACATCTGGTCTGATTGCTGATAAGTTCTTTGTCCAGCTTTTTGTATTAGAGACCTCCTGAGATTGCTTCCAACTTGAATTATTCAGGTTTTTTTAATTACCAAATGTCATTAGATGCCTAGGTCCGCATAACCAAGTAAGATCCAAATCTTTAGATCCCTGATGTAGACTTGCTGTCAGGGGAGGTACAGAGTGACTCATCTGACCACTGTAGGTGTTTACTTTGTGATGTTATCCTCCTGCCATGGAAACTCCCCTGAAAAAGGGGAAGTAACAAAAATTCTAAACTTTCTCTCTGTGTGTGCTTGTTTACACATTGCATAAATACATATACACACGTATATGCATATGTAAACAATTTCACTCTGGATTTTTTAACCCATCTAAGATCTTTTAACTACTTTTTACTTCCTACATTAGTAACACTGGTTGTTTTTTAGTAATTAACTGTACTGTGACATTTGCTGTTTTAATGACAGGGAGGACAGAGAAGCACGTTTCCTAGCTAGTAAAATGGGAATAGTGGCAGCATTTCGATCATGGGCAGGTAAGATTTTTTGTTTGTTTGAAGCTGGATGAGTAGAAGGGGAGTTTTATTTTCTAGTATACAAGAGTGTTTTGAGAGACAGTCTGTCTAATTTGATATGTCTAATTTCTATGAATACCTTCCTACAATGCTACTGATGTGTTTTGGTATTGTAAAATTTGAGGACACATATATAGTTTACTTTGACAAGACACAACTTCCCCACCTCCCTTATAGAATGTCTTGGTAAGTTGTATCTTGATGGTAGTTCTTGACACCTGCTGGGTGAGAGGATGTTGAAAGTAACATACCATAAGAATTTGCCCATGAGGTTATTCTGGCAGTGTAAATAAGAAATCTTTTTCTGTGTGAGGAGATACTACCAGTTCCATTACCGCCTGCTTCTACTAGGTGCCATGACAAGGCAAATTGCAGATGGACATAGTTTGGGATTTTTTGTGTACAAGACACTTCTAAATTGAAAAAGCGTTTTTGGTTTTTTTTTTTTTTTTTTTTGGGGGGGGGTTCCCTTTTTTTTTTTTTTTTTTTTCTCCTAAATCCTCTCTCTGCAATATTATAATACCTAACATGAAGGTACTGCCTTAGGGACTGCTCACTCTTTTAGACAAGATGGTGTCTTGCAAATAAACTTTATCAGTTTGTATGATAATTTACCAAAACTTTGAGTAGGATTTTTACAGGCTATACTTCCTAAAGATTCAAACTGTATAGAGAGCCTTCTTCATTCTAAGACTATTTGCTGTGTCTTTCAATATTCTGAAAATGATCACTAAGCTTTTAATATCCAGGTATCCTTCAAAAATTTTTTACACGTGTTCTCACTTGTTTGGGGAGGAAGCTTCAGAAGTTTGTGACAACTTTGAAATTTTCGGAAGCAGTTTCTCATAGTAAGGAAGATGCAACAACTCTCCTCAGACACTTAGAACTAATTATATATGCCTGAAACTTAAAGTGGCTGAAGAAACAATTGTCTTGGAATACCTTAGTTGCCATGGCACTTTCACTGTTAAACAATTGCCCTTTTTAATTACTTACATTGGAGCCTAACATCTTAAATATTTTTAATACAAAGATGTCCTTATGCTGTTAGTCTTCCCAAAGGACGTGTAGCTAAACCAGACTGCAGGGCTTTGATTCTCATTTTGGCTTTTTGGGTGGTTTTTTGCCTGTCTATACTATCTGCTTGTGTTACACTGTTCTGCTCTCATGATTCCCAGGCTGGATTATTCTTCAGAGCTGATGGTCGCTATGTCATTTATCCTCATAGGCAATCATGTCCTTAGAAATAAAATGGGCATGCGACAATGACTGCATGCACCCAAACCTATTTCTGTATTGCACTTAGGACGTGGCCACTACATGCTCTTGGAAAAGACCTTTGAGGTGCATTTTGGAGCACACTTAAATGCCCTTATTATGTACATGGCCATATGTCCATGTCTTAAGTTTCTGTGACATGAAGTTTTGAAATGTAAAACTTTAGTAAAGTTCATTAAGGTTACATTTATATTAGTAAAAATAGATGACATTTTTCATTTTTTAGTAATATTTAAAGAATAATGGTTTGAGGTTTGTTTATGATCTGTAAAATAAAGTGAATTATTTTCGTTCATTTGAAGTTGCATTTTGGAGAAGCTTCTTTATTTTCTGAATAGCATCTATCTGTAAATTTCAATTCTGTGGAGTATGAAGAGAAGTGGTCAAGGAAATGAGCAGGATTACTGTCTTTGCAGCTACATTTTTGATGAAGAGACATATATAAATTGAGGCTAAAGATCAGTGTAAACTGTAGGTGTAACATTTAGAAACCATTTGAAGGTTTTCTCTATTAACACTGAAATATTAAACTGAGCAAAAATGCAGTATTAAAGGACCAAATTATGAGAGTCTTTGAGGTTTTGTGCGAAGTTAAATCTATGATGTTGAAACTCTGGAGATGAGCATTAGTCATTTAGGAAAAGATGGTTTAAACCTGTGCACAGAAAATGGTATTCCAAGTATGTTTAAACTTGCTGCTTCGAATTCATGTAGGTTAAAAGGAACTGCATAATTTGGTAGGCTAAGATGCAGCTTTTGATGGAGAAACTTCTTACAGTTCTACCAAGATGATTCAGATCTTTCAGGTCTAAGATTCATTCTTTACCGACAATTTTATCTTTTCTTTCTGCCCTTTATTTCATAAATACTGCTTTTGCAGATAAGTCAAAAATACTGTGCACAGCAGAAAGGGTAAAAATATCTATAGTTTTTAATGAAGAAACAATTCTTTTTAATTGGAGTTTTGTTTAATATTATTTGTTGGAGATGTCATGATAAAGGTGAAAATATTTATGATTGGTAAGTTCTATTATCTGCTTGTACTCAAAGTGGAAGTAAAATTCAATGTGTTTAATGTTTTTGGTTTGTGGTTTTGTTGGGGATTTTTTGGTGGGTTTTTTTTATTTGGTGTAGGAATATTATTAAATATTTAATGTTTTCTAGGTATTATCAGCCTGTGCAAACCTGGAAATTCAGGGATTCAGTCTCTTATTGGGGTACTCTGTATACCAAATATGGAAATACGGGTAGGTGATAAACTTTTAGTACTGATGTGGATATAATGTTGGGTGTTTTACTTAAGATATTCTTAAAAATTTAACAATGTAGTGGTTTAAGCACAGATTCCAGTGAGACCACTATCCTCGAGTTTGTTTGATCCCTGAGCTTATAATTCCATTATAAAAATCCTGTGAGAAGCACGCCCTGTATGTCTGAGAGGAGGGAATGGAGAAGAGAAAAATACATAGATTAATTTTCAGTCTGGTCCCAAGTCAAAGCATTTCCACAGTAGCTGCAGTTATGAGTTTAAAGCATAATAATCAGAGTTGAATCCAAGACAAATAAAAATGTTTCTTCCCAATTGCCAACCAAGAAGTTGATGGTTGCAGCAGTAACTATTCTAAAAATCTGAACTCCAAGTAGCTTGAATTTATATAGAATTCAGTGTGATAATAAGACACAATTCTAAAGTAAACAAGCCTCTTCCCTTATTCTTCAGATTATTTCACTTTACCAATATAATCATGTTACCAAAAAAAAGTCCTGGAACAGGTTATACCAATTTTGGCACACTCTAGAAATATCAACATGAATATTAATAGTGAACAAAAGGACAACTTTTGTAAATCTATTAAATTCTGGGTTTGTTTGGTTTTTTTGCTAGCGAGGTCTGCTTGAAGTTCTCTATGATATATTTCGCCTTCCTCTCCCTGTTAATGCAGAAGAATTTATTGAGGCACTTCTCAGTGTAGGTGAGTATTTAGAAACAGGTCACATAAGAATTCTGTCTAAGTTCTACAAATTTGAACCCTTCACAGTCTCCTCTATACTGTAAATTATGTCACTGTTACCTGTTTCATCAAGTAATTCATTGAATGCTCTGGAGTGCTATTTAAAATTCTTTATCAGCAGTTAAGTGTTGTAAGTTTGATAAAGATCAGCAGTGGTGCATAATGGAGCATTTACACAAATGACTGTGTAAACACATTACTACAAATTGGACTTTCTTGACCTGTTAAGAGTTGGCGAATGTTACAAAAAAGTTACTAAACAGAGTCTTTTCTATACATTGTGTATGTGCTAGCTGTTTCCACTGTGCTTAAGCAGACTTTTCCTAGGGCAAGGATATGCTTTTCCATGTCTTTATACTGAGTAGAGTTAGTCTTTTATCTTTAGAATTACTCCATTCTAAACCCAAGTGCATCCTCTGCTTTCTTTCACAATGCAAAAGTATGAGCCCAAAAGGAGCAAGTTTCAGCCTGTAACATCCCAGCAATTCTCCGAACTAGTTGAATATAAAAGTTTAATCCTTATTCATATATTGGTCTGTGTTGCACACTTGCTACTTTGCGTTATATGGATGTACATTTTAAATTTTTTGGTGTAGCAGTTTTATGTTAAACAAGTTCAATGTGTTTATGACTTGGAAATGTCGTTATTGTGATTGACACTTGTATACAGTCTTTGTCATAGCTTTGAAGTTAGCTTTACTTTGTTCAGGAGTATGTATTAGACAACTTCCTAGAGATCCCTTCTGACAAAATTTTCTATAATTTGAAACCTCAATTTTTTATTTATATTTTTTGCAAGAACTGTTATTTGCGTACTGATAACCGTTGAAATAATGCTATGAAATCCTGTGTTATAATTACAATTGCCCATATTGTCCTAGATCCAAGCAGGTTTCAGGACTGTTGGAGACTTTCTGATGGTTTTGTAGCTGCTGAAGCTAAAACTGTATTACCCCATCGAGCCAGGTCGAGGTGAGTGTTTAATGAACTTACTGTAAACCCTTGTTTCTGTTTTGTGGTGGTGGTAACAAAATATTTGTTGTTTTTTCTTGCAGGCACAGTAAGAAACTAACTTTCTAAACTGTTTCCATACTTTTTTCTCCTTAGGCCTGATCTCATGGATAATTATTTGGCTTTAGTGCTTTCAGCTTTTATTACCAATGGACTTCTAGAGGTAACTGATGACTTTTGAGTAGATGCTTCCTGCTTTTCACCTATAAATATTTAAATAAAGTGTTATGCATTAAGTGTTGTAATAATTCTTTAACTTTTTGAAGGGTCTGGTTGAAGTGATCACAAGTAGTGATGACCATGTGTCTGTTAGAGCAACTATCCTTTTAGGAGAACTTTTGCACATGGTAAGTAAAATTTGTGCTGAGAATAACTAGTAGTAGTAGCTAGCTGCAAGTAATGTATTTCCAACTATAGCTTTGAATTTGTGTTATGAATTTAGAACATCTATTTCTCATCAGAATAATGGGTTAATCTACGCTACATCTTTTGGCACTTCATACATCAAAACCAGGAAGACTGCTTGGAAAGTATTGAAAGTGTTACAGGCTCTGCTCCAGCTCCTAAACTCTCACTAATATCCTTCCTTGCCTCAGTAGCCAGTTGTATTTTAAGCTGGAGTCCTACAAACTCACCCATCAGTTACTGTCTCTGGGAAGAGGACTTTCTGATTTTTGCTTTCCTCAGAATGATGGCAAATTGGAAGTTTTCTTTACATTCAGCTTGGTGTGTCCGGGACACTTGATATTACTCATTCAGGCAACTACAATTTGGCAGTCAGCACTGCTATTGGGTAGCCCATGCTATAGAGAAGCCAAGCAGACCTTACTTACTTTGCTCTGCTTCCCTCAACCTGACATATCTTTTACAGTAGCTTCTCTCTCTTAATCTAAACTATTCTAGTATAGAGATGATATTACTGTTTTCGTACATGCTCCAGTGCTCTCTTTCGGTTTCACAAGGAGCTGTTAGTCATGTGTGAAGTGATACGTTTTACCATTCTTGCAAAACAGTTCTTTTATTTCATCCTCTCTTGATGGCAAGAATAGCATATGCAACAGAGCACTTCTTGATGACTTTTCTTGCAGTTATTTGAAAAAAGTTGGAAAAAAAACCCCTGAGTTTTTAAGAGATGATAAGATTGCAAAATAACAAATTTTGCAAAAATTTGTATATAAGTTACCAGACGTAGTCTGCAAATCTAGGCTATCAGCTCATTTCAGTGGTGGTTAATGGTCCAAAAAAGAATAGGTTATTAGTGCAGTGATTTACAACATCTCAACTCAGCAGCATGGATCACAATTACAACAATCTGTTCTTTAGCCTCTTCAGTAATTTTTCTTTAAATAATTGGTGAAAATGTCTTGAGTATTCAGTCAGCCATGTAGTTTAAAAAGAGGAATTTGTAGTAACTGTATGCCTTTTTTCTGTTACTGACATTTGAGTATGCTGCAAAGCTCAGGTATTTTTTGGCTTTCTGAAGAGACAGTTCATTAGTCAGAGAGAATTGTTCATCAAAATACTGAACAAAATGTGTGTGCTTCTATTTAGTTTAGGAAATTGAAGTAATTTCTTTATTTTCATTATTCTTTTGTGTCCAGAAATACTTGCCTGTGTTTTCCAAAAGCAAAGGCAATTAAATATGTAGTAACTTAGGATGTTAATTTAGTTAATGAGTTGGGTTTTTTTGTTTATTTGGTTTGTTTTGTTGGGTTTTTTTGTGCAGAAAGTTTTTAATGGAAATCATCAGCTTAAATTGTGTTTCTGGTTTAACACATGACATCAGGGCTTTGCATGTTTTTGCATGTTAACAAATAAATAAGAAGGCTCTGAAATCCAAAATTGTTTTAAGCCATTAGTGAAAGAAAGTATTGTGAAAAGTGGTAGATTCTTCAAATATTGATCCTAAACAAATGGCTTGAAAATGTTGTAATAAGTTACTCTAACTGGTCTTTTGTTGTTTTTAGGCAAACACAATTCTTCCTCATTCACACAGCCATCACCTGCACTGCTTACCAACACTAATGAACATGGCAGCATCTTTTGACATCATGAAAGAGAAAAGACTGTAAGAATTCTAAGTTTCACTTAAAAATATTTACATCTTCTTTTCCTTCTACAGATGAGTGAAAACCTGCAAGTTTTCTGGTGGCTGAAACCTTTACTGTCTTTATTTAAGAGCAAACAAATGCACATGTATATAAATGCTGCCTGATGTACTTGCATTTGTTCGTACAAGACAGTTTAAATTGAATGTTTTTTTTTGGGGGGGGGGGGGAGGAGTCTAGCATTAAATTATAGGAAATGTCTTTGTAAATTGCTCATGCCGTTCCAGGTCTCTTGTCACAACTCTGTGCTGATAAATATATCATAATTTTCTATTTTGTTGTTCATTGCGTTGTCAGCAATAAATTACAAACTCTTTCTGAAATACTACTGTGAAATAAATGCTGTTTATAGAGCGATTCAAAGAAATTTGGTGCTTTTCTGCTCTTTGGTTTTGAAAGTTTCTTATAGGTCAGTAGAAGATTTCGATACGTGATACCAGTTATTTTTCAAAAAAGGCATAGCTGAAACTCCACAAGAGATTTCACTTGAGCAAAGTTGTGGGATCAGAGGAAGACCAGATGGACACATTTCTGGATTGCCTGCCTTTTTTTTTTTTTCTCATTTTCACATTTGTGGACATACTCGATAGAGTAGTAAGACTTCCTGCTTTTGTTGGAAGAAAGTGATTTTGTAGAAGTAAAAATTTTTTTGAGGGGGGCGGCGGGGGACATTGGTTTTGGTCAACACTGTGTTGTTTCATGCTATGGAAAATTGTAAGCCCTGTTATGGGTTAAGTTTAAATAATTTAGATAAGTGACCAAATCCAAAGGTATTTTTATTTGAAAATAATAGACATAATAATAATATAAACTCCCCTATGAGAATTTTTGTTTACAAGGAAGAAAGGTAGACTTACCTCCTCATTTTAGACTCCCTCATTTTATTTTGCTCAGCAGTTTTCTGCTACCGCTACTTTGTACTTAAAAAAAAAAAAAGTGGGCAGGCAAAACTCATAAACAACAGAATTTACAAGAATTACATTGTTAATCAAAGTTGAAACTAGCTCACTTAACTCTTAACTTTACTGCAGAATGTTGTTCTACTGGGGCATCTCACAGTACTTTAAGCTTTATGATATCTTCTATGAAATGTAATAGATTCGTCACTACTAGAAATTCTGAAAGAATTTTTGATTGAATTTCAGTACAAGACTGATGCCTATGGATGCATGAAAACTATTAAGAAAATTATTTTCTTCTTATTTGCTTCAGATTGTTGGTTGGTTCTTTCATGAGCTATGTTTATTTATTCAAGATACAGCAGTGGTGCTGTTGGATAACAATTGGCAAATACTGATTATAGGGTATTTTTCCTATTAGACGGGCAAGTGCTGCGCTCAACTGCTTGAAACGTTTTCATGAGATGAAGAAAAGAGGACCTAAACCTTACAGCCTCCATTTAGATCACATTATTCAGAAAGCTATCTCCACACACCAAAAAAGGGATCAGTACCGTGTGCAGAAAGACATCTTTATTCTAAAGGTATTAACATTACTGATTTTTCCAAACTGAATTTCACTTCCTATTTTGGAGACTTAGATCCTGCCCCCCAACCTTCACTCTGGTTTAATTCAGTCATTTGCATGATTGCTTTGTAGTAGTTTATTTATTTAATTTGTCGTGTTAGGTACTTGTGGATATAATATGTTGTATTTCTAGAAATTGAGGAGTGAAATTACACCAAGGTTTAATGCCTTCTGGGACCAATTGTGATCTCTTGCTATTAGATTATAGCCATGCAGTTTACTTTCAAATGTAAATTACTGTGGAGCATACCCCTTTTAATGGTTGTTGCATGACGAGTAAGTATATCAAATGACAAGATTGAAAAAAGTGGTGCAGGGAAACTTGCTGGAGTTTTTTCATGTCTGTATTCCAGGATACAGAAGAAGCGCTTGTAATGAATCTTCGAGACAGCCAAGTTCTCAATCATAAAGAGAATCTTGACTGGAATTGGAATTTAATAGGGACCATACTGAAGGTGAGCTTAAAAAGGGTGTGATATTAGTTGTACGGAATTGATTGATATGCATTTCATATATGAGCTTTGACTTTCTAACATTAATTCCATATGCAATCTCCTAAGTTTTGAGCTAATACAAATATTCCTATATAATAGAGTTTATTATAAAATTAACTTGTTTTTACAAAATAAAAGGAATAGCTCTGATAGGGAGGGCATTATCTTGAATATATTTAATGCACAGCTTTTAAGCAAAAAAAGTGAGTACTCAATACAGTTTTCAAATCAAAATAGCTCCTGTCATTCTGTGGATCAAAGCCATACTTTTGTTGTTACCTCAAGTAACATTTTCTTATTATTCTAATTATTGTCTTCTTTACTGTGTTGTTATAAAGATGGTCAAAGGACAATCAAGGGTCAATGGTGGCAATCATAGTATTATATTAAAACCGTAAAGAAACTAAATATTTCTGTTAATTATTTATCTTTCCTCTTTTTCCTAACCCCTGAGACTTGGGAGAGCACAAATCTATCTTGTATAAAGACCTGAATATATATATATATATTAAAGTAGCTTTGCTCCACCAGATTTCACTTTTCAGAGGCTTTTAACTGCAGTTTACTGGATTACTACTTATCTATGATGATTGATCAGATTTTTTTTTTTTTTTTGATTCAGTATTAAAGATATTATGAAACTTTTTCAGAATCTTGCTCCGAATTAATCAGAGTAGTAGTTGGACTATGGAAGCTTTATGTAGTTGACCAATAAGGTGTTAGGTTTTTTTTTACCTGAAATTTAAGTCAAGCTGCCAGTTTCCATGCTATCTCAGACCTCTCTAGCAGTAAATTTTTTAGTGTCCTGTTGAACTGTTGCTGACATCTCAAAATTAGGGGTTTCTGACTTTTAGAATGAGAAATTTGTGTGTTTTCTGGTTTAATTCTAACCACTTCTGTTTCTGTTAAAATGCACACCAGCATAAACTGAGATAATGTTATCAGAGTGGTCCATATTTAGACCTCAAATGAGAAGGATCCAGATTCCAGTGTTTGGACTTGGCTGTCTCATGTGGATCTTCTTGTCTCTGTCGCAGACTGTGGACAGCTGTGGAGCATCAGCTTTCTAACAACCCCACTACTTGCATCTCATGTGGTCCTTTACAGCCTCTTTTACTTGCTCAGGTTGCTGTCTAAGCTGCTTAAAAAAGCAGCAAAAGTGGCAGTGGTCAGTATGGAGGAATTGCAACTTTGTCATTGACAGTAGAGCTTCATACTTTATCTGGCACTGTTACTAGTGTAATCAGTTCTATGAATCATTAAGTGATGCATTTTATGTCTTTAATGAAGTGTATCACTTAGATAGGAAAGAAGAATGTTTTGTGCAGGTTTTCTCCATCCGTTCTGTGAAGATACTTACTAGTAGCAACAAAAATAGATCTGAAACCACAGAGACAACAGATGGCTGTAAAACCAGAGGAAAATATAATAGAAGGAATAGGTCCAGGAAGGAGTATTGCGGCTTCATGTGATCCTTCTTAAAACATTCATGAAATATCAGCAGAAGAGTTTAAATACTGTTTTAATAAGCACTATTTAAGTAAAATGTAACAGAATAGTGATTATTTTAAAACAAATAATCGTGAAACTACTACAAAAATTATTTCTCTATTATGCAGATCATTTTTTTATTTGCAGAGAAGAAACTAAAAAAACTTGTTCATTTTTCATTAGCTTTTCAAAGTTTGCTGGTTTCATTAGAATTGTGGCCATATACACATTGCATGTGATTGACATTCCCTGTCCTTCTCTAGAAAAAAAAACAAAAGTAGTTCTTAGGGCAGGAAATGTGGGTTTGTGAATAAAATAAGGGGATTTTATAGGTAACATTAGATGCAAGAGAACTTATACTTCTATTTTCTAGGTAAATATAGCTTTAATAGTAATGAGAAAATTTGAGTGGCTAATGAATGACTGACGTACAAGTTTCATAAAATGCTATATTTGCTGTTTTTCTAGTGGCCAAATGTAAATCTAAGGAACTATAAAGATGAACAATTACACAGGTATGTAAAAATTACACTTCCTTTGCAGAGAGAAATTTGGAAAAAATGGGTTTTAATATTGCCATAAACTATTCCCTGCATATCACATTTCGAAAACTTTAGATAAGGAGCAAACCAGAAAATTAACATAATAAGGTTGCAGTATTTGCTTTAAATAAACAGGACTTTAAGCTTGGGTAGTTTCTTCTCTATGCACAAATACTTTATATGTTTATTCCCTTAACAAGAATCATACCAGATTTGCAAACACCTGTTTTTATTTTAAATCCTGAAGTATTACCTCTTTGATATTTAATACATTGCTGTTTAATGTCAACACTTGACAAATTTTGACACAATATGTCTACAGTTGTACATTCATATAGTTCAGCTTTCGTCAAAAAACTAAAAAGAAGTTATTTCTAGTTGCTCTTAATGGCAAGGAAAGCATCTGTAGTTTGGAGAAAATAAAATACAGCTCTGGTTCCTTTCAAGTCTGTTGGCATTTAGGCATTTTAATTACTTTTGTTCATGTATAGTAATAGTGTTACTATAATTAGTGCTTGAATGTGCCTTTTAATATGAATTTCAGAAATTTATTTGATGAAATTACTTTGGAGAGTAATTTTATTCCGTAGTCGTGGAAAGCTACTTCTGCTATTTTTATGAAATTCCAGATATTTTTGATAGAGATGTGTTCATTTTATAGAAATATAGTTAATGCAGTGTGTGTCTACACATGTACATGCATATACATACATATATATATACATTTGAATATACACATATAGGCACACGTACAAATGTGTTAGTTAATATGTATAACATATTTATTGCTAGTAGCCCAGAATAAAATAGATTTCATTTGACAAAATTTGAAGAAGTATGGGGAAGCTCTCTGCTGAAGATTTATTTCTGCAATGCAAAGCTCGAGCTATATATACCATGATCTCAAAAAGTCAGAGTGAGTCTGCATTTGCAATCACTATGTTATTCTACAGAAATGCTAAAGTGAGCTGAATGAAAATACTCTTGCAGAACAAATATGGCCTTTTTGTGGCTTTTCATACTGTGAAAATGTGTTTTTCACAGTAGCATTAAGTGAAGTAGCTGCAGAAAATTCATGTCACAAATTCTTGGTTTGCTCTTTTTAAGTTAAGATAGTATAGTCTTCGAAACTCACCACAGGCTAAACTGCAACAAAATAAATTGCAAGCATGGGAAGAAGGAAGCTGTGGGTTTTAAGAATGTAGAGATTTTTGGTTCCTGTGCTTATTTTAAATCATGGCATGGAAAGCCCTTCATAATGTGTAGTACAGTCGCATCTCTGAAGGTGTGTCTGGAAAGTCTCATTACTGCTACCTGCTACTCTTTTGAATAACATTCGAAAATTTATTTCCAATAAATTAATTTAGTGATAATGTAACTTTTCTACAGGCATCATTTTGTACTGTGAGCCTGTCCTTGTCATACTGCAAAACAGCTAATTTTTTTTTACTTTCTGTAGGTTTGTAAGGAGATTGCTATATTTTTACAAGCCTAGCAGTAAACTGTATGCCAACCTGGATCTGGAGTATGCCAAGGCTAAGCAGCTCACTGTGGTGGGTTGTCAGTTTACTGAATTTCTTCTTGAATCAGAAGAGGTAAGAAATTTTCAGTTCTTTAGAATGAGTAGTGATGCTGTATGCCACTTAGAGGAAAAACCTCAATTCTAGTAAAGACTTCTGTAGACTTTGGGTGTTAAAAATAAAATGGACAATGTAACTAAGAGGCATAACTTAAGATCCGTCCCTGGCGGTCGGTGTTCAAGGCCGGGTTGGACAGAGCCTTGGGTGGCATGGTTTAGTGGGAGGTGTCCCTGCCCATGGCAGGAGGGTTAGAACTAGATGATCTTAAGGCCCTTTCCAACCCTAACTATTCTATGATTCTATGATTCTATCTTAAATTACCCAGATGAGACACTAAGGAAGACAGTTGTGTCTAAGTAGAAGTTTTATTAAATACAGCTATATTAAATGCAACTTAGGCTTTGGAGTTCTTTTAATTTTTACTACATATATCTTTCCTTTCTCTACCTCCTTTCTTCTTCTTGTGTGCTAAAAAATTTTTATGCCTCAGGTCACAACAATATGTCATTGAACAGTCCTTTCCCTGGAAAGAATAGAATTGGTCCTGAAATGTCTCCAAGCATAAGCCCTTTTATTTGCCTTGAACCTTTTTCTGTAGTCTGAATTGTGTTTTCCTGTCAGCCTTTCTGTTTTCTATCTGCATTGTGTTTGTACATTTTTAAGAAAATTAAAATAATGGATTTCAGTAACAAGACACTGAGTTCTAGTAAGTAGCTTTTTCTTTGTTTTATTAGGATGGACAAGGTTATCTGGAGGACTTGGTTAAAGATATTGTACATTGGCTTAATTCTTCATCAGGAATGAAACCTGAGCGTAGTCTTCAAAATAATGGGTTACTGAATACCCTTAGCCAGCACTACTTCCTGTTTTTTGGTACTCTTTCTTGTCATCCTCATGGAGTGAAAATGCTTGAAAAATGCAATGTATTTCAGTGGTGAGTGCTTTTATTCTCTTTAAACTGTGCTTATGGGTATAATGAAAATTATAACATGCAGGAGCACCACCATCTGTAAAGCTGAAAAATAAAGATCCCCAGTTGGGGTGGGGAGGGATTCATTGGTTTTGGGGGTTTTTTTGTGTGGGTTTTGTTTGTTTGTTGTATGTTGGGGGGTATTAGTGGTTTTGTTTTGGGGTGGGTATTTTTTTTTAGGGGGGAGGGGAGAGTATTTGTTCATTTGGGTTTTGTTAAGGAAGAGTCTTTTAGGCTGCCATTACTGACAGATTTTGTAAATCTGTCAAAAAATTACACACCTATCTGTCAGAAATAAATATCAAGAAGGATAATACTGTTCTGAAAAGATGGGGGAAGGAGGGGAAATAAAACCAAACAAACCAGCAAAACCCACAAACCGCTAAAAACTGGCAAGTGTCGTACTTTTTGTGAAATACCATGATGCGTGTTGTAACTCAAATTCAGACTAATATTTTTGAGTGAAGCTGTGAAGTTAAAATTTTGTTCAGGTACAAATAAACTAAGGTCTATTTATGTACTCTGTTTTTTTTTTCATTGTTTTCATTGACTTTTAGAATGCAATTTTTTCTACTAGTGTAAGAAAACCTAGTTTACAGTAAAATCTAGACAGTTAATAGCACTAACCTTATGGCTAGCTAGAATAGTGGAGAATGTTTTACAATGAGGAATTGCTCACAGAGCTTCATGAACACTATTTTTCATGCTCAAAGTCACCTATTAAAGAATGCTGACAAAATTATTACTGAGCAGTTATAAAAAAATGTTCATTTGGGGGTTTTCCACTTTGCAGTTCAGTGCATTTTCTGGTCCCCATTTGACTCTTAACAGATGTAACAGGTTAGAGTTAACCTCATTTCATATGAGAACTTACTTTGTATAATGCATAGAAATTAAAGTCTAATTCAAAGTACTTAAGTTTAAATTTGTGATTGAAATAAATCAGTTCACGTGGGTTCAAATACTAATTTTTATATTCTTCTCTCTTTCTGTTTCCACCTTCTATCCCCCCAGTCTTCTTAATCTTTGTTCTTTGAAGAACCAGGATCACTTGTTAAAACTTACTGTTTCTAGTTTGGATTACAGCAGAGATGGGTTAGCAAGAGTCATCCTTTCTAAAATCCTGACAGCAGCTACTGATGTGAGTCTGATTCTACTTATGTGCCAGCATTATTTACCACTAGATGTTTATTTTGTTATTCAAGGTGTATGACTTTATTTTTAATCTGTTATATATCAAGAAAGGTTTTTATTTTTGTGTTCAGAGAAGTGAAACTCCTGCTCATGCAGCTTTTCAATTTGCTGCGAACTTCACACCATACATTGTATTTGTGCTTAAGGAATTCAGCCATTCAAACAGGGACTCCAAGCCCATTGTATATATAAAGCTGGGATTATTTTTTCACTTTAGCTCATTGTTTCAAATATATTTGGAGTAAATTTTACTTGCCATTTTATTGTCACATCAGAGTCATGAGTTTGTGGTTTCTTCCTCCAAATGGAAAATAATAATTGTTTTAATTCTGTGTTAGCTATTTTGATTAATTCCTATTCAGGAATTATGTTACAAGAAATGAATATTGTGATCCTTTGTTCTCTGTCATCATACTTGTATAGTTGCAGCAGTAACAAAGATTTTTTCTAGACAGATTTTAACATTTGAACTATGTAACACTGAATTCTGCTTTTATATTACTATGTTATTCTGTAAGTTTAATTTACCAAGTAATCATTTCAGCATAATAGCTGTTGTTCTCTTCTTTTAATAATTACACTGCTAGTTGTTTATTCCAAGTACAAGGTGTACCACTAATGGAATGCAAGCCATTTCAACGTGGTTGTGCAGCCTAGGTCAGAGTTGCAAATGGCTGTTCCGCAGTCTTTCTTGATACATGTGGTATGTTATTCCTGTCTCTCTTCCAAAAAATAAGCCTCTGTATATTGAATATGTGGAAATGTGCACATGATATTTGAGTTTAAATAATGAGACAAAGTTTTGGAAATTAACTATGCACATTCACATTTTCTGCTCTCATTTTCTTTCAAGTGTCCAACCAGTTCACCTGTCTGTTGCAGTACAGGTACTCACATGCATCCCAGCATAGATCAGTTATATTTTAACATCTAAGAAGTTTACTTGAATATCTGTCATAGCCTTAAAAGTGTAAGAACTGAAGAACTGCAGATAAGATTTGGACATCTGATAATGTTTTTTACCAGCTATGTTTGTCTCAGCATAGATGGCACCTTTCTTAGGAAGCATATATTGTGAGGTTTGTTTTGTGTTTACTCCAGAACACTGCAAATTCTTGTCGATTAAGCCTATTTGTGTCTATTTTATTTGTATTTTTCTAACAGAAGATGGTGTTGATCAGTTCATGCTGTTTATTCAGTAAGTTTTGAACAGATACAGGTACTGTTCTGCTGTCACTTGGAGAAATTCATATTAGTAAACTGAGTGCTGTGAAACTGTCTTACTGCAGAAAGCAACACTTTCTATTTAGAAGGTTTTTGAGGCATTTTGAAGATCAAATACTTGTAGAAAAAAAAAATGTATTCACATAATTTCCCCAGAGATTCTTGTATTTGTTTGTTAATGTTTTTGCAAAGCCTTGTGTAAATGAAAGAGTATACAATTGAAATTACCATTTTTCCTGCTAATTCTGATTACTTCATGTGTTGCTGTCACAGTGAATGAGTTAATTGATAAGGCATTTCCAAGGAGACTTGCAGTGAACAGATTACTTGTGATCTCAGACTTGAATTTCACGTTTGTTAAGATAGAAACAGCTCTCTGAGAGGCTGTAGTTTCACTACAGGTGTGCATCACAGCTACTTGCTGTAAAATACAGTAATTAAAATGTGTATTAAAAACTGATAAATCATTAATTACATTAGCTGGTTTTCTTCTGTTAAAGAAAGCGTTTTCCCTACTTTTGCAGAGCTGCAGGTTGTATGCCACAAAACACTTACGAGTGTTACTGAGAGCGAATGTAGAGTTCTTCAGCAACTGGGGGATTGAGTTACTGGTGACCCAGTTACATGATAAAAATAAAACTATTTCTTCTGAGGCACTTGATATTCTAGATGAGGCATGTGAAGACAAGGTGAGCATCTTTTCTGTTTTCAGCCTCTTTTTGGTACGCTACCCCATAAGCTGTTCCCCACCACTTTACTCAGTAGCGAAGTGAAAGTATGCAAGAAGCTACTGATGGTTTCCTTTCTTGATTGTCATTGATGGACTTCATAATAGCTTGTAGAACTATTGCTGAAAATGTTTGAACTATGTATGCTTGAAAATGTAGAGCTATTGCTGAAAATCCTCGCTGAAAATGCTGCAGTATTAATGACAAGAAAATACAGATTTATGGATTATGCCTAATTTAAAATATGAATTCAGACTAATTCAGCTGTTTTGATACATATTTAATGACAAAAGGTGTGGTACCCAAAGTAGATAGTATAAGGAGGAGGTTAGAGCTGTTTGATACTTCCTTTTGTTAAAAACATCCTGCTGCTTTGCTGTCAGATAGTAATTGTAGTTTTCAGAATTATGTAATGCTCTGGTACTCCTTATGAATTTTAATTATTTTAGGCCAATCTTCATGCCCTTATCCAAATGAAACCAGCTCTTTCTCATCTTGGAGACAAGGGTTTGCTTCTACTTCTAAGGTAAATATTGACTATGCTCTTTGATTTTACATTGTGGAAACAAAGAAGTGTTTTATTAAAATTATGTGATTTTACTGAAGTATTAACTGTCTGATGTTACCTTGCAGATTTCTGTCCATCCCAAAGGGGTTTTCATACCTAAATGAAAGAGGTTATGTAACAAAACAAATGGAAAAGTGGCAAAAGGTAATGCTAAGGATAACAAGTGTGCTTGATAATAGGAGGAATAGTGTGGATATGCAGGTTAAGGTCAAAGATTCTTTGAAATACTGTATTGCTAATGCCTGTATATTTATTGCCTCAGTGACTTAATGATTTTGCTGAAGATTGACAGGGACTTACAGTTCCAAAGCTCCTTCGGACATGCTTGCTTTTAATTTATCCAGGCCTTTTATATAATTTGGATATTTCAGTGAAAATTTTCAGGAAGAAATATTTCAGGAGTTTAGTGACTTTCTAAATGATTGCTATGTTAAGGTCTTACCTAGGGAAGTATGTAAAGAAATACCACTGCTCAAGATACCTGTTATCTCTGGTTATTGCTGAAGTTAAATCTAGAGCTCATGAAGATAGAATTAGCTTATGCTGTTAGGAAGTGAATAAGAACACAAGACCAGTAAGAAAAATATATAACTGCCGTTAATAGAATAAAACTCTCCATGCATTATTTTCTTTTCATAATTAACTATAAGTGCTTGATCTCATTCCTGCTGGCAATTTTTTTATTGATTTATAAGCTGTCACTTTTGTAGGAATACTGAAGTGCATGAGGGTCTGTCGGGATTCTTCCGGTTAAAGTCAGATGTGAAATATTTCCTTCTTTACTTCGTTCTTTAACAAATTCATGAAAATAGTCATGGTATGAATTGTCAACTCTGCAAACTCATTGTATATATGAAGAGCAGAAATTTGGATGATCCCCACCTTCAGATCATAAAAAAAATCAGCCTTCCTTAAAGAGGACTTCAATTATTCCTTCCTTAGAAGTTACCATGCTATAAAAAACATAAGCCACTAAATGTATTGCATCAACCTGTGTCTTCTTTTAGGAATATAACTTAAAGTATGTTGAATTGATCGAAGAACAACTAAATGAAGCACTTACAACATACCGCAAACCTGTTGATGGTGATAACTATGTTCGTCGGAGCAACCAAAGGTAAATTTTGGAAAATGTGTCTTCGGGCATAAGCTGATGGGACTGATTGAGAGAGCTTTGAACTGGGGGGATAGGGTATATCAAGAGGATTGCCGTAGGTAAGCCAAGGGTTGATACAGCATCACTGGTGGGAGAGTCTAGTGGGAACCTTTATACTGCTCCTGGGAGCACGGGTAGCTCAGGAGCATATATGAAATGCTTGTACACCAATGCATGCTGTATGAGAAACAAATAGGATGAACTGGAAGTGTTGGTCAGTTTGCAGAGCTATTATACCATTGGTCTTAGCAAGACTTGGTGGAATGAGTCCCACGGTTGGAGTGCTGTGATGGAGGGCTACAGACTGTTCAGGAAGGATAGGCAGGGCAGGCAAGGTGGAGGTGTTGCCCTGTGTGTAAAGGAAAGGTTTGACTGTACAGTGTTTAGAGTTAGTGATGTGTTTGAGAGCATCTAGGTGAAGATTAGGGGGATGGAAAACAAAGAAGATATTGTAGTGAGTGTCTACTACTGGTTGTTCAGCCAGGATGTTAGGGATGCTGGGGAGGGACTCTTCATTAGGGACTGTATTGAGAGGACAAGGGGTAATGGGTTCAAACTTAAACAGGGGAAGTTTAGATTGGATATGAGGAAGAAATTCTTTACTGTAAGGGTGGTGAGGCACTGGAATGAGTTGCCCAGGGAAGTTGTGAATGCTCCATCGCTGGTGGTGTTCAAGGCCAGGTTGTACAAAGCCTTGGGTGACATGGTTTAGTGTGAGGTGTCCATGCCCCTGGCAGGGGGGTTAGAACTAGATGATCTTAAGGTATTTTCCAACCCTAGCTATTCTATAATTCTATGATTCTGTGTTAGCACTGTTGAGTTACTCCATAGGCATTTAGGAGAAATTTCTGATAGTGATTTGTGGAGCTTAAGAGGGAAAAGAAATTGTGTCATCTCTGTAAGTGAGGTCAGGCTTCACAGGAAAATTATAGAGTTGCAGTTCATGTATTCAGGGAGAAGACATGAAGGGCCAAAGCTCAATTAGAATTAAAATCTGGCCAGTATTGTGTCAGATAAGAAGGGGTTTAAATATGTTAATAGCAATATTCAGGGAGAAGACATGAAGGGCCAAAGCTCAATTAGAATTAAAATCTGGCCAGTATTGTGTCAGATAAGAAGGGGTTTAAATATGTTAATAGCAAGAGGAGGTCTAAATAAAATATTGTATCAATACTTGTTGAAGACTGTCACCTGATAAACAGGGATGAAATAAAAGTGGAGGCATTCAGTGCTTTTTGCCTCAATCTTTAATAACATTGATCGATCTTGGGCTGCCTGGTCCTCTGAGTCAGAGGATCACAAGTGTGGGAGCAGCCACTTTCCATTTGTGCACACTGAAATTATAAGGGACCAGCTGCGTCAGCTGAATGTGCACATATCAATAGGATCTAGCAGATGTTATGGCAAGACCCTTCTTGGTCATCTACCAAAGGTCTTGGGAGTTGGGGGAGATCCCTGTTGACTGGAGGCTAGCCACTGTTGCTCCAATTTACAAGAAGGACATAAGGGAAGACCTAGGAAGCTACAGACCTGTTACTCTAACCTCAGTTGCTGGAAGAGTTATGAAGGTCACACTGGGGAATTTTGAAAGGCATTTAAAGAACAAGGCGATCATCAAGCACAGTCAGTACAGGTTCACAAAGGGAGATTAATTTGATATTCGTGTATAATAAGGTCATCCACCTAGTGGATGAAGGAAAGGCAGTAGATGTAGTTTTTCTGTATTTTAGTAAGTCTTTTTTTATATTGTCTCTCATAGCATTCTGCTGGGCAAATTGTCTGACTGTGGGAGGAGTGGGTTCACAGTGTGCTGGACAAAGAACTGGCTGAAAGCCAGAGCTTAAATGGTTATAGTAAATGGGGCTACATCTGGCTTGTGGCTGGTCACCAGCTGTGCTTCTCAGGGCTCGACTCTAGGGGCAGATCTGTTCAATATATTTATCAGTGATGTGGATGCAGGAGTCAAATGCAATCCATTATCAAGTTTGCTGAAGATACCAGATGTGGAAGTGCTGTTCACCCTCTTGAGGGACAGGAGGCCTTGCAGGGACAATCTAGATGGATTGAAGCATTGGGCAGCCATTAATAGGGTGAAATTTAGCAAGTCCAAAAGATTCTGCACCTAGGACTGAGTAATGCTAGGCAGAAGAATAGACTGGAAGAGGAGTTGCTGGAGAGCAGCCCTGAAGAAAGGGATCTGGGGGTGCTGCGCAGCAGCATGCTCTGTACAAGTCAGCAACGTTCCCCAAGAGGACAGACCCTGTCCTGGGGTACATCAGACACAGCATCACCAGGTGGTCAGCAGAGGTGATTCTGCTGCTTTATTCAGCATCGGTGCAGCCTTACCTGGAGCACTGGGTGCAGTGCTGGGACCCACCATTTAGGAAGGATGTGAAGGTCCTGAATATGTCCAGAGGTGGCAACAGTGCTGGTGACAGGGCTGGAAGGAAGGTCCTGTGAGGAGTGGCAGCGGGCTCTGGGCTTGTCTAGTTTGGAGAGAAGGAGGCTGAGGGGTGACCTCCTTGATCTCGTATAGCTTCCTGAGGAGGGGAAGTGGAGAAGGAGGTGGTGAGCCCTGCTCCCTGATGCCCAGTGACAGGACTCATGGGAATGGTTTAAAGCTGCACCAGGAGAGGTTTAAACTGCACATCAAGAAGCATTTCTTTACCATCTGGCTGGTCAAACTCCAGAAGCAGGCTTCCTGAAGAGGTGGTCGATGCCCCTAGCCTGTTGGTGTTTAAGAGGCATTTGGGCGATGCCCTTAACAACAGGCTTTAACTTTTGGTCAGCCCGGAAGCAGAGCTGAAGTTGAAGTTGTTCTGAAGTTAAACAAGATGATCATTGTAAATCCCTTCCAACTGAAATATTCTATTTTATTCCTTTCCGAATTCTCCAGAAGAATCCTCTTGGTCTGAAAAAGCTCAAGAGTGACTCATTGCATTGTTCTGCAGTGTAATTTATTTTAAAATAAAATGTCAGAATTCCTGGAAAAGCATCTGATTTCTTTCTTCCAGATTACAGCGACCACACGTCTACCTGCCAGTTCACCTTTATGGCCAACTGGTGCACCATAAAACAGGCTGCCATTTATTGGAGTCTCAGGTGGGGATAATAACTATTTATAGCATTAATGACTTTGAAGGGTACTGTAACCTATTTAGAATGTTTTAAAAAAGATGTCATTTAAACAGTCATTGCAAAATAATTTGATTATGAATGTCTTAAGTTATGTGGGGCCAAAAAGTTGCGAAGACAGTCTTTGACATCTAGTCTCGTGTAGAATTTCTCCCTGAAACTGAAATACCAGGGAAATACCTTGCAACATTTTCCTTAAAATGGCTAGCAAAATCTTAGAATAAATACGTTTTCAGCCGGTGTGTGAGTGAATTGTATTCTAACAAATCTGAGCCTATCCTTTTATGCATACAGAAATGAAAATGAGAATCAAAAGAATGTAAACTCTGACGGGTTGAGATAAAAACAGTCCAGTAACTAAGGTATAACACAAACCACTACTGTTACCACCAATAATAATAATGATAAGGGAGATAACAAGGGGAGAGAATACAGCCACTTACCACCCACCAACCGATACCCAGCCCGACCTGAGCAGCTGTCTAGCCCTTCTGGATGACTGCCCCCAGTTTATGTAGTGGGCATGACGTGCTGTGGTATGGAATACCTCTTTGGTTAGTTCGGGTCAGGTGTCCTGTCTCTGCTTCCTCTAAGCTTCCCCTCCTCTCTAGCATAGCGTGAGACTCAGAAAGTCCTTGGTCAGAGTAAACGTTACTGAGCAGCAGCTAAAAACATTGGTGTTATCAACGCTGTTCCCAGGCTGAAAGTTAAAAACACAGCACTGCACCAGCTACTAAGAAGGAGAAAAATGATTACTACTGCTGAACCCAGGATATCTGCATTAAGTTAATTCAGATTTTATAAAGATCACAGATTAAGCAATCAGTGGTTACATTAAAATTTTCTACTTGCATTACCCTTACTGTTAATTTAGGCTTGTTATTCCAGACCTGTACATTTTAGGGTGCATACTTTAAATGAGTGCTTTACCTTTTATTAAAAATGAAAGAGAACCTGTTTGACTGAGGTCTTGCTTTCATTTTCAACTGATTTTTTTTTTTCTTCTGTTTTTCTCCTTCAGAGTATTGTTACAGATCTAAGTTACACTGTTCGTTCCCCAATGCTGGATAAGTGGGAAGGAATTAAGCAGCTAAAAGCAGCCCTTTGGGCCTTGGTTAGTAACAGATTTACAAACTTCTTGCAATTGTTTGAATTTTGTCATGACTCTTGATTCTGAAATAACTAGCGAAATCCCATAAAATCATCAGTTAGGGCTTTTGTCATAAAATGTGTGATTTTTTTTTTTTTCCCCCCAACTGGTGCTCTCTGTACCCTGACTGAACGTTTAGTTGAAAATGGTTTACTGCACCTTTTGTTCTGTTTTTCGGTATTCACTTTTGGGTTTTTTTGGTTTTTTGGGGTTTTTTTTGTTTTTTTACTTTTTTAACAAATAAAAAAATGTAGCAACAATATTAGTATGGAACCAGTAGTTCTAAGTTGCTGTGGTCTGATTTTAATGTATGTGCTGTGGTGGTCCAAAATTCAGTGTTTCTGAAAGAGTTGGCTGCCACTGATGCATGTGAATATATATGGCCATGACACTCTTGGTGCTCAGGACAGGCAAAAACCTATTGTCTGTGTCTATCCAAGCTACACTTCTAAATTTGCTTTGCTATCTCAGCTGTTCATCTGCGTCTTTCCTGTCTTCCCCAAAGTTTATTTTGGAACATTTGCCCAAGGTGGCTGTTAGTGGAAAATATTGTAGGTATATAGTAAAACATCAGTGTAAGTGGGATGTAAAATGTGTAAACCAAGATCATACTGCTGGTTGTAGTAGAATTGGTAAAATGAGGAAGACATAGTAGTTAATAGTGTGATGAGCCCTTTTTTGGATTTGAAGGACTAGGAAATGCCAAAAATGTTGGTGAAATCTCTTAATTGCTTTAAGAAGATAGAGCTTGAAACTATGCTTTCAAGACACGAAAATGTCAAAAGTTTTATGCTGGTAGCACTGCAGATCATGTCAAAATCAAACCTTACTTGACAAACTTTTATTCCAGGGCAATATTGGATCATCAAATTGGGGTCTTAACTTGCTTCAAGAGGAGAATGTAATTCCTGATATAATGGCACTTGCCCAACATTGTGAAGTTCTCTCTGTTAGAGGGTATGTGTATCTGATTTATACATAAAATTTTCAGATGGCAATTGCCATAGGTTTTCAAGTAGTCCTACCTAATTTATATGAATATAGTTTTGCACTTACTTGGAAATAAGATACTGATCATTGAACATTGATAACAGAATATCAGTTGTGAAGTTCTATAGGAGGTCTGAGAGACATGCAGTAAAAAAATGAAACTAATGAAAAAATATATTACCTTTTAAAAAAAAATATTCCTTATATCTCTGTAGGAATCCATTTATTATTCCAGCATTTTTATTCAATAACTTTTTTGAATCTTTAAAAGCATGAATAGATGGTATTTTGCCTAATATTGCTGCTGCATTAGTGTTTGTCCTGTATTTAAAAAATAAAAATAGGTGCTTCTACTTTATGTAATCAGGTTCTTTTAATAACGAATTTTTATTTTTGAATAGTGTATTGTTCTCAGATATTTTAATGCATTTCTTAAGCTTCAATTGAGTTACAAACAAAAAAGAACAAAAAGCTACTTGGCACTTTTGTGAAGTTTCTGCGGAATTGTTTTGAAACTGTTTCCTTTCAAAAGAGAAGTTTAGTTAAATTAGATACTATTATTGTTGTGTTTTTTGTTTTTTTGTTTTTTTTTTTTTCTCATGTATACATTAAATACAGAACCTGTGTCTACGTGCTTGGTCTAATAGCCAAAACTAAACAAGGATGTGACATTTTGAAGCATCACAACTGGGATGCAGTGAGACACAGTCGTAGACAGCCTTGGCCAGTGGTCCCTGATGATATGGAGCAGCTCTGCAATGAACTTTCTTCTATACCCAGCACTCTTAGCTTGAACTCTGAGTCCACCAGTTCTAGGCACAACAGTGAAAGCGAATCTGCCCCTTCAAGTAAGTAACAACAAAAGAAAGAGGCAGCAACAAAAAAAAAAAACCACCACAAAACAGCATTTTGATGTTCTTACCAACACTTTGGCATGGTGAGGTTCAGGCAAATGGTACAAAGTTGTTATTGCAAGGAGACTGCAAGCAAGGGGAGGGAATTATATGTCATTCAGAGAGATGTATAGTAGTAAGAAAGAAGTCTTAGGTTTACATTTGATATAGAAGTAAGAAATTCTAACATAGGGCTAAGTTACTAGTTCTTATGTCCAGTCATGATAGCTTACTGTAATACTCTGCAGAAATCTCCATGCTTTTGTAAAAAGTTTACTTGGTTGTCCTCAAAGGAATATTCTAGAATATAAATGCATACGTTCTCTATGTGTATGCACACACACAGAATATTAGTGTATTTAAACTCTTGTATATTTTGAGTATCTAACGCAATTTAATTTTGCTAGGGATATTTAGAATTTAAATCCATAAATATACCATATTTAGATATCATGAAAGAAGCACATTGACTGTAATCCTAGTAGTTGGATATTTGCATGAAATAAGATACTGGGCTTTCCTTTTGAAGCAGTGAGACCTTCAGCTCAGGTACTCCTCAAGATATGTGCTTTATACTGAGTTAACAAAATGTTAAATTAAAATTGCAGTATGTCAGTCTCCCACTTCAGGTTCTGTAGAATTGCTTACTTTTTTGCAGCGTAGTTGCAAAGACATGTCCACTTCCAGTGACAAAGTCTCATATAATTTCAGGTATGTTCATCATGGAGGATGACCGTTTTGGTAGTACTTCCACTAGCACATTCTTCCTAGATATTACTGAAGATGCAGAACAAATATTTTATGACAGACCTGGACCTTCAAAGGACAAAGACCGTAGTCCCTTTCCTTTTTTTTCTTCTAGTAGGCTTGTGAAAAACCGCATTCTAAACTCTCTTACTCTCCCTAATAAAAAACACAGAAGTAGCAGTGATCCAAAAGCAGGAAAGCTGGCATCATCTGACAGTAAATCAGTCCTGAGGCGAAATCGTACAGTAACAGAACCTTCTGGTAGCATAGAGTTTCCTGCTGGGGAAGAATTAAACCCTGTTTTCAGAGTTCCTAAAATCCAGACTTTACGATTAGAAACTTCTTTTGTTGGAAGTAAGCACATGGAAGATACTGATAGTACCCCAAGTATTGGAGAAAATGATCTGAAGCTGCCAAAAGGTCTTGGAAATGAAATTCACCGGGAAAACACAAGCAGAGAAAAGCTGATAGGAGATGGTACTACACAAACACATTTCAAGAGTCGTAGTTTAAGTTTTAATACAGATACCACAACAAGTGGCATAAGCTCAATGAGCTCTAGCCCTTCAAGAGAGACTGTAGGTGTGGACACTACAAATGTAGATACTGACTGTGGAAGTTTGAGTACTGTGGTAAGCACAAAAACAGTTAAACCAAGTCTCTGTTCAACACCACAGTCTAACCACCTGCCTCTCTCAAAGTCCAACTCTGTATCTCTGGTGCCACCAGGCTCTTCTCATACACTTCCTCGAAGAGCCCAGTCTCTTAAAGCTCCTTCTCTTGCTACAATAAAAAGTCTTGCTGACTATAATTTTAGCTACACAAGTTCTCGAGATGCCTTTGGCTATGCTACACTAAAACGCTTACAACAGCAGCGAATGCATCCTTCACTGTCTCACTCGGAAGCCCTGGCATCTCCAGCAAAGGATGTGCTGTTTACTGACACTATTACCATGAAGTCTGGCAGCCTGGATTCTCGGCTAACCCCAAGCCGGTAAGAGATTATAATGTGCTCTTTACTTCAGAGGTGTAAGGGCAATTAAATGGGAAAAGTGTCTTTCTAGTACCTTGGGATTTTTTTTTTCCAACTTCACCTAAAAGTGGCCGTTGTTGCAGGATGATTCATAACTTCACTGGTGGCAGTATTGATACTAGGAGAATAATAGAATGAGAATTCTGAACTCTGTAAGTGCCATCAGAGAAGCCCAGCTTTCATAGCTGTGCTCAGCCATTTCAGTGCTGTTAATGGCAAAGTGTTTCCTTTTATTACATTGGCTTCCTGTTCAATTTTTTAATATCTAAATGCAGTCACACTGCTAACACTACTGAAGTT
The DNA here is from genome assembly GCA_028858755.1 of Ara ararauna. NCBI lineage: Eukaryota > Metazoa > Chordata > Aves > Psittaciformes > Psittacidae > Ara > Ara ararauna. The sequence continues at coordinate 95,193,271 of CM054410.1, forward strand.
GCAATCACACAAAATAGCTTTGACTACACTACATGAGCCATATTGCAGATGAGAATTTTCTCAATGCCATTCAGTGAGGTTTTAGGACACAGCCTCCTGCCATTATGCTATATATGCGTTCACTGATGCTGAGACCAGTGATGAGGTACTGGTACCACTGACAGGAATGTCAGTTTGGCTTCTTAGCTACAACAGAGCAAAGGTTTTACTCATAGCATTTATTTTTAGATGGAAGTGTCACCTCTTTATTTTGAGTAATATTAGATGTTCTGAAGACTAATTGGAGTGTTACATAAGCTACCTAGCTCATGACATTGACACTGTTCCCAGCAACTTCAGTTAGTGCTTAACAGCTTTCCCTTTAAAACTCTTCTACCAGATTTTTCCTTTCAAATTATCTTTGAGCTGGTGCATTGGATTTTCACATTACTATTGAGAGGGAAAAGATACTTTGTATCTCAGCTCTTAGCTAAACATCCTTTCAGGTGAGAGAAGGAGGAGAAGCTATTAGTACATAAGTCATCTGCTTACTGCGCAGAACAGAGAGTCCCTGAACTGCACTCCATATATCCAGCTGAGTGTATATAAGTGCCTGTTTATTACTATGCATTTTTGTCCTGGTTAAGAGCAATATTCATTTGTTGATGTTTTCACATGATTCTGCAAAGATGGTATAAAAGATAAGTGTTTTTCCCTTGGGTCAATTAAGTTAGAACTAGACTGAGTGTGCTGATTAAATTAAGGATGCTTCAGTAGTTAAGCTGCATTATCCTGGAAATCAGAAGTGCATATTCTTGCTTTTGTCACTGGCTTCCTTTGCTAATGCAGGAACAAATCGGTGTCATTTCAGTGGTAGTACAGGTTCTGCTGTGGCTGTAGTAATGTTGTACCATTCCTTGCAGTCATGCCTTTGATATGCAAAGCAGCCTTCCTGCAGTGGGCCCTGAGACTGCATGCAATGTAATACTAACAGTATTCCTGGTGTTCAGCTGTTCATGGTCTCTTATCATTGAGTAGGCTCAGGGATTTGAGCTGACCAGTTTTAACGCTGAACTGAAACAGCTGGAGTGCTCATATCTCAGGGAAGAAAAAATTGCTGAGATGCATGTTACAAAAGATTGTCCAATTGTGTTGATAACTTAGATAATTGATTGGCAAGACTGGTATAGCTAGTACCTGTGTTACGTGTACTGGTTACAGCTGGGTGTCTGCACTGAATAATTGTGATTCTTTTAATTTCAGAGTGTGTTACTACTTCCAGCTAAATGTTGCCCCTCTCTGCTGTCAAAGTAATAAATTGGAAGGAAATATTATGTCGTTTTTCTCTGCCAAGCCTATTTTTGTGTCAGTCTTCAGAAAAATTTCTTTGATTCATACTTCATTGAGAAAATCATGCGTCATAGTGGGTAGCAGCTGTAAATTGGGTATTTTTTATTATATTTCTAGTTGTTCTTTGCATAATTTATTTTGTGAGGCTAAATTTCCCACCTTTGTCTTTAAAGACCAACTGAAATTTTGATGTGTGTATCATGAATCCTGATCGTGGCTCTCACCCTACCATCTGCTGACATACTTTCATGAAAACTTACCAGTGTTTAGCACTACTAATGATATATCTGTTAACTTTTCCAGGAAAAGCAGAGACAAATTTTAGGATTAATGCTTCTGTCTTTAATTTTATGTTGAGAGTAATTGTAGAATGTTTGATTATGAAATAACTAATTGGTATTTTAGGAGTAATTTTAGTATCATAGACCCTTAAGATCCTCAAGTCCAATCATAAATCTAATACTGCCAAGTCCGTTGCTAAACAATGTCCCTAAGTAAACATCTACATGACATTTAAATACCTCCAGGGGTGGTGACTCCACCACTTCCCTGGGCAGCCTGTTCCAATGCTTGGCAACCCTTTCTGTGGAAAAATTTTTCTGAATGCCTAATCTAAGCCTTCCCTGCTCCAACTTGAAGCCATTTCCTCTTGTTCTTTAGAAGTATGGCTTGATTTTTGTAGTAAGTCCACTTCTGTCATTAGCGTTGGTCAGAATTGCTTAGTAGGGAGAAAACTATTCATATCCTATAACTTGTGTTCTGTGCATTCTCATTGCATAATAATCTCTTGAACCTTACATGGTCAAACCTTGATAATTTAATTTTTATCTCAGTATGGATCAGTTAACCTCTTAGGGATAAGAGTACATTTTAATTGCCCATCTAAACCAAAAGATAATAGAAAATAATTTCTAAAGAAAATTATTTCAAAGGAAAATCTATTTCTAAAGAGGAAAGTCAAGAAATGAAATGCTTATTGTACTTTAGCTCCTAGTTAAAATTTACTGTTATTGAGGTGTGTCTCTTTACTAGGAAGCTTTAACCCAGTGCGTATGGACCATCTACATAGGGTGATTGGCAGAAAACATTTACTGGTTTTATCTCTAACAAGAAATGAAATGACAGATGGCCCAATAAGAAATTTCCATCATCAGGACTGTGATCACTGAGGACTCCAGCCTCCTCTTTCTCATCCCATTTTCCTAACCTATTTCTTTCTTTGTTCTGAGGGCTGCTTATCACAGTCAGCTCTACTTACTGCGCAGGTTCAAGTTTGTCCTTTGTGCATTCACCTTGAGCCAATACTTCCTCCATGCTTGGGTGACCTAATGGGTGGCAGCTTTAAGTACAGGAAAACAAGTTCCTAGCTTGCACTGCTGGTACTGTAGCAAGCTCAAGCTTTGCATTTGCAGGATGTGCCTGCTCAGCTTGGAGTTTCTGAGTATTCAGGGGAGATAGACTCAGTGTATCAGTACATTTCAGAATATGGCAGTTAGCAATTTCAATATTTACTGACTGTGGGCTGTAAATCTTCGAAGCCTAGGAAGTTGGAGAAGATTTGTGGTTTTGCAGGGTTGGCAGCCCCTCAAGCAAAAGTTTCATTTTGCCATTTTGCAAGTCTTGTCCCAGGACTTTCTAGGAAAAAATACTTGTCCAAGGAACTGGCAAAACTATGCAATACAGTTCAAGACAGAAAAAAGCAATGAGCCTATAGTTGTAATTTGTCGGAGTAATAAGTTCTGGGTTCTGCAATGGGAAGATGAGAATAGTCATTGTGTCAGCAGTCCTTCTAATGTGCCAGAATGAGAAATATACCTGGATTGTGAGTTGTTATTTCAATGTTGCAGGTTCATGAAAGCTTTAAGTTACGCTTCATTAGATAAAGAAGATCTGTTAAGTCCTATTAACCAAAACACACTTCAGCGTTCCTCTTCTGTTCGCTCAATGGTTTCTAATGCTACATATGGTAGCTCTGATGATTACATTGGCCTTGCTCTCCCAGTGGATATCAATGAAATATTTCAGGTATGTATGTGATAATTTACTGGGGTTATTTGCATTTTCATCAGAATAAATTAGATCTAGAGAAATTGGGAAAAATGGATGTGGTACTTCCAAGGAATGCATTTTGGAGAGCAAGAGTTTCTAACCCAGTTTACAGAAAATTGTTCGCTTTGCATTAGGCAAATAATAACACAGGGTTGAAGAGTGTTAAGCAATGGTAGCATAAATAATGTCATGAGATCTTTAGTTGACATCGGCTTTTATACTAAAATCGGTATAGTCTTTAGCCAACTAATGGAACCTTTCATTGGTCAATGGTAAGTGATGTGCATAATCCCACAGTAAACTTCCTGCTACCATGACGATATTAGTTTGATGTGTACATATGTAGTCATAGCAGTAAATTATATTGTCTTTACTTAACGTCAAATATATATATACATATATTTACATTAAAACAGATTATTTTAAATGTCTTATCAATTGCCACTTTTCTGTATGGTTCTGCATAGTTAAAACACATTCCCATCTCAAATTGATGCGTCACAGCATTTAATATAGTTACTTAATTATCAGAAGCAGAGCCTTGTCTATGTCAGAGGTAAAATGTTTCTTCTCTCTCAGGTCTTTTTGCGGAGTTACGTCTTGACAATGCTACGTCTTATTGGCAACATTTTAGATGTCTTGTGTGGTTTTGAACTGCTCTCCCTGTATCTCCAGAGGTGTAGAGTGATCATGGATAGATCATTAGTATCCACTTCTGGGCCATGGGTTTCCTTGCAGCCTGTCACCACTGTTTTAACATTTGCTGACTATTTGTAGGCCTTGCTTTATAAATGTTCATTCACAAATGTATGTGTTTCTCATTGGCTTTCCTTTAGTACTCATGAGCCCATTCTTAATTTCTCTAATCAGATCTTTTTCCTGAAGTAAGAAGTGGACAAGACTTTATTTCCTCATAAAATCTGTTCTTCCTTTATGTGTGACTATCACCTATGGTAATTTTAATTTTCACTTGAATATTCCAGGTAAAGGAAACTCCATATTTCCAGAAGAAAACCACACCTCCATTTGATGATCATGGGGCTAAGATCTTTGCACCTGATGCAGGAGGTACTGCTTTTATTCCTTTGCTGTACCTTTCTGTTGTGTATTTGTATAGGATAGCTGTTATCTTACCTCCAAGTTAACTGGAACTGTACTACAAGCACTTTGAACACCCAAATAGACATACGTTACTGACATTTTTTTTCTTGTGTGCTGTTGATGCAATATATAAAGCTGATTTTCCAGAAAGCGTGTTTCTGTAGCTTGCTAAGTTTCAAAATTGTTCAAAATTATATTTATTAGTATTTCCATTTAGGGAAGAGCATGTTGCTAAAGTGTCTTCATCTTGTTTCTGCATTGTTGAATCTAGTTTCTTCATACAGCAGGCACTAAGTTACAGGATTTTTTAATTGTGTTTCTGTGTTCATTCATGCATGTGTTGTTTAAATGTTAGTATATTGTTGTACTAATCTTGTTTGACACTGTGAAAATCGGTAATGTATTAGTGTTACATGGGTAGTACTAATGCTGACATAATTCAGGACATACAACACATCATCTTACAGTAAGTACGTACAGTCTTTGTTTTTGGAGGTTGAATTATGTCCTTTGCCATGTCCTTCCTTACATGTGATAAGCTGAGATTAAAATGTGGTACCTGTTTCCCAAATACTAACAATATTGGGAGCTTAACCACTCAAAAGTTTCTAATCTTCACACACACATACCCTCTCCAGGCTTAAAAGGGGAAATTTAATTGGAATAATGGTTGCTGGGTTTTGGGGTTTTTTTCTGATGTCTAATTGCTTATCTACAGGTCTTCCATCAGGTACAAGTGATGTTGTCAAAAGCCCTTTTCAGATGCTCCGACAGCAGATCAGTCTCACAGAAATAATGAATACCAGCCGTTCAGATGCCTCCCAGTTTTTAGAAGGTACAGAGGATACGGGGCTGCAGGAGCACACAGATGAAAACTGCCTTTACTGTGTCTGTGTTCAAATACTGGGTTATCAGCCTAGCAGTAAAGTGAACTCTTCATATGGTCGTACAGGTTAGTGATCCTTGTGGGGAAATGCGGTAAAACAGAAGGAAAATAGAGAACTCTGTTCATCTTGAAAATGTATTAATCTGTGAGGGTTTTTTTTTTTTCTTACTTACTATTGACCTTGAAATTAATTCTCCATAGTAAGCTCACTGTGCAACCAGTGGTATTTCTATGGTCATTTCATAGAATCATAGAATAATTAGGGTTGGAAAGGACCTTAAGGTCATCTAGTTCCAGCCCCCCTGCCATGGTCAAGGACACTTCACACTTAACCATGTCACCCAAGGCTCTGTCCAACCTGGCCTTGAACACTGCCAGGGATGGAGCATTCACAACTCCCCTGAGCAACCCATTCCAGTGCCTCACCACCCTTACAGTGAAGAATTTCTTATATCCAATCTAAAGTTCCCCTGTTACCCCTTGTCCTGTCACTACAGTCCCTCATGAAGAATCCCTCCCCAGTATCCCTATAGGTCCCCTTCAGATACTGGAAGGCTGCTATGAGGTCTCCAAGCAGCCTTCTCTTCTCCAGGCTGAACAGACCCAACTTTCTCATCCTATCTTCGTACAGGAGGTGCTCCAGTCCCTTCATCATCCTCATGGCCCTCCTCTGGACTTCTTCCAACAGTTCCATGTCCTTTTTATGTTGAGGACACGAGAACTGCACACAATACTCCAAGTGAGGTCTCACGAGAGCAGAGTAGAGGGGCAGGAGCACTTCCTTCAACCTGTTGGTCACGCTCCTTTTGATGCAGCCCAGGATACGGTTGGCTTTCTGGGCTGCGAGCTCACACTTCTGGCTCATGTTCATTTTCTCATCTACCAGAATCCTCAAGTCCTTCTCCACAGGGCTGCTCTGAGTCTCTTCTCTGCCCAGCGTGTAGCTGTGCCTGGGATTGTTTCGACCCCGGTGTAGGACCTTGCACTTGGCATGGTTAAACTTCATCAGGTTGACATCAGCCCACTTCACAAGTGTGTCAAGGTCCCTCTGGATGGCATTCCTTCCCTCCAACGTTGTCAACCAAACCACACAGCTTGGTGTCATCAGCAAACTTGCTGAGGGCGCACTCAATCCCACTGTCCATGTCACTGACAAAGATGTTGAGCAAGACTGATACCAACACTGATCCCTGAAGGATGCCACTCGTTACTGGTCTCCAGCTGGACACTGAGCCATTGACCACAACTCTTTGTGTGCGGCCATCCAGCCAGTTCTTTATCCACCGAGTGGTCCACCTATCAAATTGGTGTCTCTCCAATTTAGAGACAAGGATGTTGTGTGGGACATTGTCAAACGCTTTGCACAAGTCCAGGTAGATGACATCAACTGCTCTACCCCTGTCCATCAGTTCCGTAGCCTCATCATAGAAGGCCACTAAATTGATCAGGCAGTATTTCCCCTTAACTGAAACTTTGCTGGCTGTCACCAGCCACCTTGTTTTTCATGTGCCTTAGCATGCGTTCCAGGAGAATCTGCCCCAGGATTTTGCCAGGCATAGAGGCGAGACTGACTGGTCTGTAGTTTCCTGGGTCATCCGTTTTCCCCTTCTTGAAAATAGGGGTTATATTACCCTTTTTCCAGTTGTTTTTTCCAGCTTTTTGATTTCTAGTAGTGTTAGTATGACTAGGTGCCTACATGATTTTTTGGTTTTAATATTTCTAGAAGCTTATCAAAATATAAAATTTGAAACCTTATTTAGTATTTAAACTCTGTGTCCTGGAAACCGGTACTTGCTGTCAAGTTTGAGAAGTCTGACTTCAGAGAAAGTCTGTACCATAAAACAAAAGTGAAAGAAATCTAAGGAGTCTTTTGAAGTTGAGCTGTAATTTCTGGGATTTAGTCAACTTCCCTTATATTTTAAGATTCAGATCAGATTCAGTATATTTTTTCCTAACCTCCTCTGCAGAGCTTGAAGTTATGTGGTTAGTTGCAATCTCTAATAGAAAGATAATCCAGTAATGCATACCTAGTAGGAATAATCACGGTTTTACAAGTGTTGCGCGTGAGCTAGTAGCACATAAAGAGTACTGTTGACAAAGAGGACAATGTGAGGAATGGCCCAGAGAGCAGAGTTTGAGCTTGAGTTCAATATCAAGAAGGGATGGCAAATAAAATCCCACCTGTAGTCTTCAAGTGGTGAAGGGATTAGACATATGGCAGAGCCAGGCTCTTGTCAGGCACGCAGCCAAAGGACAGGAGGGCAGGAGCATATGCTGTAGGAGTAGAAATTCCAGTTGAACATAAGGGGAAGGAGCTTCTTTGCAGTGTAACATTACCTCATTTTGAGGCGAGCAAGACCTTCAACCTTTGAGCAAGAGGTTGAACTAGGTGATCTGCAGGAGTCCCTTGAGACCTGTGTTTTTCTGTTGTTGTTAACTGTACAACAACATTATAATAGTTTGGATATTATAAGTTTGGATATTATATTTATCTCTTTAAATCAAAAATACCAAAGGCTGTGGATAGTGAAACCTCCCAGAAGAATCTTACTTGTCACATCTTTTTGTTGATGAAGTCAGCTTTCTGCAACACCTCCGTTAATTGCATGAACAGAAAAAATTATGCATATGCAGAAGCATCTTTATTATGTTATGTAAAATAGAGCACAGATATATCAATAAGAGCTCTATGTTTAGTGACACTTCTTAGGTTTCTGTTAGTGTCTAAAAGAGCTTATTGATTTTGAGTATTTTGAATTCAAAACCAGTGATTTATAGATATTTTGAATATGATTTGTCCAAAATCCAGCATCTAGTTTCCAGATGGTTTATATGCGGAGTATATGCACATTCATGCATCAGTGTCTTGAATGCTTATCATTGTTGGAAAATAAGAAAAGTATTTGAAGTGAGGAAAACTGTGAATAACAAAGACACAACATCATGTTTATGTCAGATTTTTCAGACATTCCGTATACTGACTGGTGTGGGCAGACCATACACAATCACTTAGATGTGCATTCCTCCAAATTTTCTGGAATTTCAGGCTGTAGTGATGCAGTATCCCATGGTTCAGCTAGCAGCACCAAGAGTACAGAACTTATGCTAGGTAAGTTTGGAAGCTTTTTTGTTTATTGAACACTAACTCTTAAAGTATTTTTTAGGTATTGCTTTTGCTAGACAACATTTCTGCAGGTTATTAAATTAAATAGCTCTGAATTTCTGTAAAGAGAAAGACATTCATGTTTTCAGGCTGATGTTTTGCATTTTGAATTACTGTAATTTCTTAGGGAGTAGCTGCTTGCTAACTTCAGCATCTGATAGAAGCAGAGCAGGTAATCACTCACCCAGTTTGCAACATGATTTAGTGGTAAAGACAGCACTGTAATTGAATCCTGCAGGCTTTTCCATTTATGAAATTGTAGTTTACTTTATTAAAATATTTCTATTCTAATTCCTGAAAATAGAATTTATTTTTTTTTTTTACTTTCAAATGAAGTATTTGTTAAAAGTTCAGAATACATACATAAGTGCATGTGTATGTGTTTATGGAATCCTAAATCAGACTTACTTGGCATAAAATCAGCACAAAGATTTTCTGTTTAAACTCCATCCTGTTTAATTTGTTTTTCCAGGAGTAAAATCAATCCCAGATGATACACCAGTGTGCAGAATACTTCTGCGGAAGGAAGTCTTACGTTTAGTCATCAATTTGAGTAGTTCAGTAGGAACTAAGGGCCATGAAACTGGACTGCTGACGTAAGTTGAATAAATTTCAGATGTTTTAGTATTTTGCTGTATGTATGCTCTCAATGTTAATCACTATCCCAGAGATCTTATTTCTTACCCCTCAAAAAATTGTAAGCAGATACGATTGAATATAATGTAAAGGCTAAACAAAGAGTTGTTCTTTTAGTGTTTTTGCTCTGTCTTTAATTTCTTACTCTTCCTCAGTCTTTCTAAAATCAGTTCAACTATAGTGATATTCCTTTACATACCCAGTGTATCACACATCTTAAAAAAGAAACAACTAAAAAACCAAACCAAATAAACCAGTAATTCTTTTTTATTATTTTGAAAAAAAAACATATATCAAATAAGGAGAATAACAAACTGAAAGTAACTTCTTGAGAAACACAAATTTGCTTCGAGCAAGAATGCCACTACTGAAATTAATTTATAGGAAAAAAAAAAAGGTGTTACAATACTGGAATATAAATCCAGGTACCAAATATCATAACAAAATCTGTAGGCTGCCAGGATAGTGACATGGGAAATTGGCATATGACTGCTACAAGACAATGAAGAAATGCTCATTTTAGTTTTAACAATGCTTACAGGTTAGCTTTTTCAGATTTCTCTTATTACTGCTGTACATGTGGGTGCCAATTCTTTAATACAGTGTTCTCTTTCTACGTCTATTATTTTAAGGGTAGGTGATCCCAAGGTGTACAGCAATTCTTTACGACTTTAAAAATTGTATTTTCTGTTTCGTCTCACTTATACAGGTTTCTTGCAGTTTCGTACAAAATCATGCTGCCCTTATGTTCTTGCTTTTGTCAGACCTAGAATTTATAATGCCTAGTAATGAAGAGTTCTACTTCAATGATGACAGTCAAAATCTAATTGAATGTTTTTTGTTGTTTTTTCTTTAAATATGATGGAAGTATGTTCGAGATTTAACAAAGCTTTGTTTTTCTATGTGTGGGGTTTTTTGTTTGGTTGGGTTGGTTTGGTTTTGTTGGGTTTTTTGGTTTCATTTGTTTGTTTGTTTTTTCCAGAATTAAGGAGAAGTATCCCCAAGCATTTGATGACATATGCCTTTACTCTGAGGTGTCCTACTTGTTAGCGCATTGTACATTTCGGCTTCCATCTAGAAGGTTCATTCAGGAACTATTTCAAGATGTACAATTCTTACAAGTAAGTGGAGTGTTCAGATGTGTTGAATGCACCAAATTGCACCAGCTGTGTGTAGGTTTCATGTTGTGAATAGTGGATGCTTTCAGATATATCTTAAAGGAACCCATTTTATGATATCTGTTTAGCAAGAATCACTAACAACATGAATACTTCTTCTGTCTTTTTCTCTTAGATGCATGAAGAAGCAGAGGCTATTTTAGCAACACCAACAAAGCCTCCAGTAATCGATACATCAACTGAATCCTGACCTCTGTCTTATGCAGTGCATTGCATATAGACTTTCTGAAATCCTCAGACAGCCTCTGACTGACTGGATAAAAGGCTTCAAGTATCATCATCTGCTAGACTGTTCCAGAAACTACTGGTACCAGAAGACTGAACTGAAAACTTTCTTCCTCAACCAATTACTATCCAAGTCTTTTGAGCCCTTTGGGGATTTATTAAACATTACCATAGTTTTAATAATAGTTATCAGTATATGCAAGAGCCAAGCACTGAACACCTCCACAAGTTTTCATTTCATTGGAAAAAACAAACAAACAAATAAGACAACATGCAGAGACATTTTTTTTTGATTGACTTTCAGTTCTGTTCCAGAGAAGTAGAATGATGCCTTGCTTTTTAAATGCTGGATACCAGGAATCAGAGAGATGAGGGTGCATTCCGTTGCCAGCAATGGGGATCTGTGCTGTAATATTGGAGACTAGGGGATTAATGTTAGTGTTAGCCTTTCTCTGTTTGTTTTTGTACTGTTTATAACACTACTTGGAGGTTTGTAACTTCAGACAAAAAGAAAAAAAGCCTCAGTGACACTGAGGTTTCCTTTAAGTTATTTTAATATTGCTATAGTTTTAAGTCATTTTATTAGCAGTCTCTCCAATTTCATGACATTTACAGGTATCTTATCTGAACCAGTTAAGGACTTTCACTACAGTTTGATTTTTAAAAATAACAAATAATTTAAACTTAAAATGCTGAAATCAGATTGTTCTCCCTGAATGATATGCATGTGTTTGCAGTTTCTACATTCATGCTCATGTAGTACGAATGTTGGTCTTACTCTTAACCAAAATCCTTTAAAAAGCATGATTTGTATCAGATAAATGAATATTGTATAAAGTAAACTTGAAGACATTTAATCATTGCTGCTTTTGTGAGAAGACATAATATGAGTGTTTTCAAAGTTCGTGGAAACAGCCTTTTATAAGAACAAAGATTTATTTGGATTTTCAATGGATGAGTGATCAAGCATCAGACAGTACTAATAATTGTAGTGAAAAGCCTTAAGTACCAAATTTTGGAGCAGCAGTACTTATTTTATACTGGTATTTAGGACTTGTTGGAGAAGTTAAATGAGACAGTGACTGTTGATGACTGAAATAGTTGCCTCTATCCTGTTGCTGGTGAGGTTTCTAAATTGATGAGTGCAAGTTGTAAAAAAAAAAAAAAAATGTAGGAATCCCTGTCAATTTTACACTTTTATTATGGATCTAGAGATTCAGAAGCCTTTTTACGAAGGTAATATAAATATATGCAAATGTGTATATACAGTAGCATGGCCACCTTTGTTAGAATGCCTGTAATAGAAGGGATTACCCTTTGATTTTGATATAGGAATAACTCAGCTGGACTGTACTAAGTAGAACGTATTTTTTCCATTCACTTTTACCATTTTTTATAATTGTCAGATTAATACTTAAGTGAAGATAGGTGGAATTTATCCTGAAGCTCACAACTTTGTTCTTCCTAGCTATGCTACTGGAGATTTCAATAGATAGTCCTGTGAACAGTAAAACAAAACACATAAGCACTGCTTTGTAGCTATCACTTCACTGAGTTTTTGTGTGCACTGCATACCTTCATGTTCTGGAAAAGCAGATTGTAAGTTGCTGCTCACAGTTAAATTTAGTTTCTAAGATTATCTTTTCATGAGTTCCCACTGAAAGAAGGAGCAGAAAGAAACTGATTTAACTCTTCTGTGGTCAGTGACACAAGTAAGACATCTGTGTGTCAAGGCATGTTTGAAATGCTCTGAAAATAGCCGGTAACTATTGGACTTACGCTCATAAGAAATAAATGCTTCTGTAAAACCAAATGTCAATCACAGTAGACCAAATAGTGGTATAAACTCCAAAGGAAATAATGTAGTTTTCCCAAAAATGGGGCTAGCGTATCTTATACCGTAGTTTCAAACACTACCTCAGTTAGGCTAGAGTATGAGAGATTTGTTTTAATAACTAGATGGGGTTACATTAAACAACTCCATGTTATTTTTCTGCAGTTAAAGCAAAATAAACAAGTTTTATCACCTGCATTTAAAAAAAAAACCAGACACCTTTGTTCATTTGTTACCAGTTTAACCTGTAGCACTTAACATAGGAAGCACTATACAAAGGCCTCTGATTATAAAAAGGTAAGCAGAAGTGGTGTTAATATGCTTTTGAAGGACTCTCCATCCTGAAATGCTTACCTGTTCTGAAGTACTCGCTTGTGTGGGGATCCATGACAACAGAAACCTGATGTAAAAATTATGACTGTAGATTCAGTTGTAAAACGTGATTTATTTTTTCCCTGAAAATGTATGAGTGTCAGTAGATTTCAACAAGTACACATAGAGGATGGGAAGTCTGTACTGTACATAATATACAACATTTCCAGGATGAATTTACGTATTCACAATAAGCTCACATTAGTGTTTCATTTTAATTGGCAAATGAAGGGATGCTATAATTGAAGGAATTTGATATTGGCCTAGTTATAAACTGTGAATTTCCAATTCTGTAGATTTTTATTTTCAGATATCCCTTTCAAAGTTGTTATATTGGGGTTTTATTTGCTTCATGATAAAACTTAAGAAAATAGTAGTAAATAGTGGTTGTGCTTATATTAACCCTGATTAATAGTCCTTCCACTTCTCTTGGAAAGGTTTGCAGGGGAAGCTGACAGACCACCTGCTTTGTGATTTTTCCAAGCCAAACAATTGCTGATGTAAATGCTTGAATAAAGGGTGAAGTATATTAACCTTCACTTGCACTATATACAAATACAGTTTGGTTGCTGTGGCAAAGGAAACTCCCAAATGATTAATTATGCTAACACAAAATGCTCAGCTCTGAGGCGAAAGCCTTTGTGGGAAGGAGAGGCCGGCTCTACTGTGTTAGGGGGCTAGTTTTCTTAAGTCTGCTTTTACAGTCAGTGGAACGGGAGAGCCTGTTCAAAGGCCAGATGGCTAACTAAAGGTCTCCCAGTTACTTCCCCAAGGGCCTGTTTCTCTCCATGGGTGGGAGTGGGGAGGAGGATGGTGCTTGGTGCTGGGAGTGCACTTTTGGAGAGAGACTTTTTCAGCTGTCTGAAATTCAGAGATGCTGAGAGCTCCCAGCTCTTGTGGGCTTCACTTGTAGCTGGAGGAGATTTGGGTGCTGGGCCCCTGGTATGATATGCTTGTAACAGTTGCTTTTCCTCATCTGGCTGTTCTTTGACCTGACATAGGTACCCTAAATATGCTCTCCTTGAGTTTTGTTCTTGTTTATTCACAAGACACAATGAAGTGCTAAAGTGTTGGGTACTTTAAGAACATAGTGTATTGGCACACTGAGGTGATCTGCCCTTATAAACATTTGGAAAGGAAGCAGTGAGAATCATGATTATCTTTTTGTCATTTTATTTTGAAATGTATGTAGTGGTCTTGAAGGAGAGTTGTGATTGCAATGAAACTGAGAAAACCTGTAATACCTTTACTGTGTGCCTGAAGAGAGAGGTAGCTCTCCAAGAAATAGGCCGTAATCAAAGCTTAGTGAGAGATGAAGCCAGCTGTTGCTCCTTCTTATCCTGTGTCCCAGAGTTGGTATTTGGCTTTTTGAACTGCAGGAAGCTGGTTGTTACCTTCTAAGTGTGAGCTCAAGCTGAGCACTCCCAGTGGAAGAATTTTTGCCGGGCTTGGGGGCATCTCCGAGACTTGTGCTCGCCCCCAGGCAGGGTTATGCACGAATCCTGTTACTCAGTTTCACTGGAGCCAGCTGAAAGCAGGTCCTGTAACTTCTTTTTTAAGTTACACTTCTATTACCATGTGCTTATTAAGGCTATATTAGATGAGAGTAGAATCTGTGAACTATAAAAAGACCTTTGGGAACATGCTAGAAAACGTGCTTGTATTTTGCTAGAAGCCTCCTGCATCTCCTTGGATTTTACGTAACTCCCAATTGTTTCCCTGGATAGTTTTGTTTTCAACAGATTTCTATGTTCAGTAAGGAATGTGGGTATTCTTTTGACTATTTTTATAACGTAAATGGACAACAATGCCACAGCATGCAGAAATTGCACATTTTGCTTGAGTTGCTCTGTAAAATACACTATTTTATTTGAGAAATGTAATTTATGCCAAAAAGTGTAAGATACCATTTTGTCACTGAATAGGGTGTTCCAGCACAAGATGCAATGTCTAAGGGGGGGAAAAGGCAGATGCTTTGTAGATCTAATTGAAAAATTGTTCCAGTATTGGGCTGTCAGCATCCCTAAAACTGCATTACAAGAGATTTTCTGAATTAATCCTTCTGAGGAAAAAGGGGATCAAGGAATATCTCAAGACTTTATTCTCCCTACCCCATGTGGTGTTTTCTTATTTAGTAATACGCTGCTACGTATTTGGGGGTCCTAGTGTTTGTAGGTCACTGAACAGACATTGAAATCTGATTTATATTGTATACCTGTAACATAGAAAGAAAAAGTATTTATATATTTTCCGTAAGAATATTGCATTGAGCTGTGTATAATTTAAACAGAGGCTTGTCCCAAATGGTATTGCCCACCTTGATTTTTTTTTTTTTCTGGGTTTCTTTTTTTCTTTTTTTTCCTTTTTCTTTTTTTTTTTTTTTTTTATTTTATTTTATAGTGTGTACAGTTCATGTCAATGGGCATTAAAAGCCTTCTGAAGCGTAGTCTTATCAAAGGGATGCATTGTTAATAAAATGTACTTAAACTTCATACAACTGTTCTGGTCTCGTGTGTACCTCTCAGCACTAGAAATGGACTGGAATTCTATTTAAATTTTTAAGTTACCAGTTAACTAGAACAATCTGAAGCTTTGCAAATAAACTTTTTTTTTTTTGTTAAAAATACATTTTCACATTAATGCTTTCTAGGATGTCTTGCAAAAACATAAAGGAACTATTTAGTTTATACACCATCTTTATTTTGAAATGTAGCATACTGATACTGAGAATAATTTTCCACTATGTGATGGTTTAAATATTAGCATTTCAAAGGCAGCTGTGAAAGCTGAATTATAAACAAGAGAAAAACAAGTTAACAGTTTTGAATTCTTCAACCATTAATACAAGACAGATGTCTCAAATCTAGAAGTTCTACATACCTCTCCACAAAGGCAAAAACACGTTTCTAATCTTTATTCCTTGTTCTCATGGCCAGGCTGTGCCCCTGGAAAGGTCACTGTGTCCTCCTTGGAATCCTGTGTGTGTGCTTTTGAATACAGGTGGTTTCACAATATGTGAGCCCTCGGGGGCAGCCAGGAGAAAGGTTCCTCATGGCCTCACCAGCCATTGGGTGGTACCTAGCAACGTGTCCCCTGGCTTCCTGACAAAGCAGTTTCATCAGTGCCAGATCTCTGTGGGAAGGACCTGGGGAGCTGAGGTGGGATGTCTCAACAGGCCTTGGTGTCTCACCACCAGAAATGAACAGCTTGTTCTATTGGCCCCTCCGCTTGCTCCCTGGATGGAATCACCACAGACAGTTTGTGGTTTTTCTCACACTTCAAAAACAGTGATCTGTGCTCTGATAGAGCTGTCCTGGTGTGAGGAGCTGCAGCATGTTGAAATTTAAAGGCTTTGTCGAGTAGTTCAACTTTCTGGACTGGTGTATCAGAGTTCCTTAGATGTGAGCTCTTGGTTTAGGATACCTTTCAAACCTCTTTAAATAAACACACCTTTTCTTGACAGGCACAGCTAGGCCATTTTATTTCAGTAGTGCCTAAACAGCTCACGTCTGTTTATTGTCATTTCTCCTACCAGTAAAGCTGTTAAACTAGGCAAGTATATAGGATACGATGACACACTGGAGAAGAAAATTGTGTTCTAAGCCATCAAAAATACTGTGGTATCAAACTTTCAGATTCACTGTAACTCAGAGTAATATAAAGGTGGGGGGAAACTCTGGGATGTCTCCACTGAACAGCATCACTCTTCCTTCTGTGTGCTGTTTCCTTACCTCACTACCCGATGGCTGAAAGGCAGGACGTTTTTTTCTTCTACTTCTGAAGTAACTCTATGCATGACAGCACAGTCTGCACTGACCAGACAGCAACCACAGGTAGCCACTGGCCTGTCTACCTTTCTTGCGCTGCTACCTGCCAGAGGACTTTTCCCTCTGCAGGCAACACTTGTCTCACCCAAAGTCTGTGTAAGATCTTGTGATTTTTCCTGAGCAACGCAGCTCAGGGACAGTACAACACCATCTGTAAGCAACACTATAAATCCTAGACATGGCGCAGTATTAACACTTGTTTCTCCCTGCTGCAGTTGCTTTGTTTTTGTAAAGTTAAACATAGGGAATATAAGTAACTGCACTTTAACAAATTTAGCTGAAGATCACATTGTAGAAAAACACTTTGTATTTTCCCTTCTAAGAACTACTTGTCCTGTGCTCATAAAAGAATTCAACTTATCTGAATCATGAAAGATTCTAGATAGTATCGCAGTTCAGCAAAACCAATGAGTTCCATGTGTACTAAGGAGGTTAATCTGCTAAGACACTCAGATCAATTCCAACTCTTCTGCTTCACTACAAAAGTACAGGGGTTTTTAACTCAAAATGGAAGATCAAATTCACTGTTGCCTACTGTAGAGATTCTGATGTTAGAATAAAAATACTATTTTTAGTACATGCAAAAGTAGAGTTGGAAGATCCAGCTGAGAGCCTGAATATGATACTCTTCACAAACGGAATTCATATACCTATGCGTATGTGCCTGCTTACCTTGTTGGTTGGGGCTTGCTATGCAAGTGCAGGAGTTAATGATAAAAGAAGTTAAGTTCTTCTGCACAAGCAGAGAAATAGTGCCATGGTAACACCTCTGCAAACAGCTGTCCTGCTGATAACAGCTCCTTCCACATCTCTTTGTTCGGTCATGAGGATTTTGTTTAGGATTTCAAAGGGTCATTCTTCCTGCAGGGAAGGCAGTCACCAGAAACAGAGCAGCAGCCCACTAGCAAGGGCCTGACCCTGTTAAAACCCTGGACCCTATAAAAACCTGTTTTCTGTGCTCTTTCACCCACCAAGTGTAGTTAGAAGACAAGGGAAGTAAAAGCAGGACAGTCGCTGTGTTTTGGTGCACAGGGTAGCACTCCAAGAGAAGTCAAAGTTCATTCTAATCTTTCAGCAATGTGCCACACACTGAATGCAGGTAACACTTCCATGCTGATTCCTTACATCACCTAAGAGAGGGAAAATACAATCCACACCCCCAGTGTTACTGGGCTGGAGCACACCCCAAAGCTGAGTAATGCTCCATCACAGCTGCAACCCACACTTGCTGGGGAGGCCAAAGCACAGAGTTAGCACGCTGTAATTTACTTCACAGATTAAGTAAAATAAATACACTCTGTGAACACTCTTGCTTCTTTAACTTGTTCCTCTACTTTCTGAATACATTTTTAATCTCTGCAAAATATAGTATTTCTCTGCATCAGACTATGATGAACTGCTGTGATCTAACTTTCTAAATAATATAGGCCACAAAGCTGCCTGTAAAGCCTGTAACTTGTGATGAAACCATAGCACACATCATTCCTGCGCACAAGACAGTATTTTTAAACTAGTCCTGAAGTAAGAGCTTTTCAGCATTAACTGAAGTAGTGCAGTTGGGCTTGTGAAAGCCTCCATCCAAAGAATGTGTGGGTTTGTAAGTTCTTATTTACACTGTGTAACCAAAAACTTGATGGACTCAAAGGAGGAGAGTACATCAAGGTTTCCTCCCTAGGCAGTGCACATCTGTTTGTGAAACGTATCTCAGGTTGGTCTTTCTGCCAGCTGCTTCTCTGAGTGTTGAGGCAACACCTTCCTTACAAATGTCAAAGTAGAGGTGTGGCTGGTACAGCACGATTGACAATTCTGGCTTGCTTGCTTCTATTGTCTCTGGTAGTTGATAGGGGTCAGATTCAACTGCAAGATGAGAAGAATAAGCAAAATTTTCAAACCAAGTATGAGTCTGAGGTGTAGGTGTGGGTGTAAAGTCTCTCTCTTCATTTTCATTAACGTAAATGCAGGAAGAATTGTGATCATCAATCTTATCATCTGTTGTCATTGAAGACAACTGGCTCCAAGGACGTAACTTCTGTGCTTCAGCCTTACTGTCCACTGCTAGCATGTCAGGAATGCAGTCACTTATTTTCAGTACTTTCTCAGAACCAATCTACAAGAGATCATAAAATAATTACTCAAAGAAATAAGCCCGGAGTAAAGGAAAGGGAATGATTACTTCAAGCACTTCTTCTACTGTCTTATAATTTTTTTGAGCTTGGATTTTTCAAATAAACAGAATCTGAAGGAAAACATGTACAGAATGCCAACAGAAGCTGTATTTTATGTGGCATTCGAGTATTTATCTAGAGATATATAAGTAAGCTCAGTATGACTACATTTCAAGAATGAACCACGTCCCTCTGCTTTAAAGCCTTTGCCAGGTTTTTGATGTGTGAGCTTTTTACCCTGAACCAGCAAGTGACATGAAGGCAGCAGCAGCAGAAGTTAGATGGTACAGTGTCCAACCTCTGGTGCTACTGCTCAGTGAACACCAGCAGCCAAACCAGCAGCAAGCCCAGGCCTATCATGATGAAGTGTCCCCAGTTTTTTGACCCCCCTGAATGGAAGGAGCAGACCCTTGTTCGAAAGGCCTGCAGAAGAAGCTGAATGTCTTTTGCCAGTCCTTTCCTCCCAGCCAGACCTGGCAGCGCCTGGCAGGTCTCCCTGCATCATCACAGGGGCCAGCAAGTACATCTCTGCAGTGCCCCCTGCTGCGATGTAGGAGGCAGGAGGAGGGTGTAGACGGTTCACAAGCTGCAGCAAAGTGCCATATCCTCCGGTCTGTTATATTCAGACAGTGCTGGGCTTTGAACAGCAATAAGGATGAGTCACCTACTGTATCAAAAGATTTAATCTATTCTCCAATTCCACTTTCACTTTTTGCAGTAACAGACTACAGAATACAGAATAATCAATGTAGAGTCAAACAAATATCAAAATAATTTTCCACTAAATGATGATATTAAATTTTGTTGATTTCTGTAAAATAAGCATCACTCATTTTCAAATGCAGCCAACACCAGGAGAGCATTTTTCTGAAACTTCACTAATCAAAGAATGGGAAAATGAAAAACTGTAGATTTTCAACGGTCTTACCTTAAACTCTTTGAATGACAGCACTTTGCTCTTGTCAGGACTAGGTATTACAGGACAGCAACACTCCTTCACCCTGGAAATAAGAGAGAAAACCAAATGATAGGCTTTTTCTTCTCTCATCAAAGCATATTGTACCAGAAGAAGCCACATGTAGATGTGTACAGAAACAGCAGCAGATGATGTGTGTCACAAATGCCACAAGCCAAATACTTAAATCATCCATCCACACAGTTGAACAGCCAAAGGATAAACGAATGAGGCCTTACAACAGGCTGGAAACAACAAGCTGCAGCTGTGATTTGTGAATTATGCTAGTTTCATTCTCTGTCTACAACAGAAAAACGCATTAAAACTTACCACTTCATCTTCCAGCGGCATATAGCTGCTACTAGTGCAGGAACTATCACTAGCAGGACTAGGAGGTACAGCTTGTTGGCTATGGAAGAAAAATAGTTTAAAAATTTGTTTTCAACTTCTATCCTGTCCATATAGCCTGAGGTCCTAGGACAAAAATAACACCATGCCCACATGGGATAGCTGCCACTAACTCAGCAGTAAAATTGTGTGTGTGGTCTGTGGTTGCAAGATAGTTTGTCTGGAAATTCTGGGATACAGCTCTAAGTCTTTGAACCTTGATTTCCTTTACCAAAACTGAATTAGTACCACATTACTTTTAATATGTTCTCATGTTGACACCTTAGCTGTAGATTTCCAAAAGCTAAGACAACAATAACCTCACTTAACTTCACTTTAGGTTTCATTTCAACCCCCAAAGAAGACAGATTTTTACCACGAGATACTGACAGAATATTCATACCTCCGTTATGGCTGGTTTATAGCAAGACAGATGCTACACAAGTGTTCATGCTCTCCTAGGACTTATACTGACACAAGAAACCCAATGTATTTCCTTCTTGTTGGAAGACACAGCCTTGGGCTATGCTTTTCTCAGACAGCTGATGCCATAAGGAGGCAGAGGGGAAGCACTAGTTAGTGCTTGCTGTCCTTCTGCCCCAGCCAGTGTCCTCTTGCCCTGTGCCAGTGAATCCACGTGTCCGACCACGCACCACAGTAGGGAATGGGCATGTGTTGCATTCTCCTTTTTGTTTTTTCCTGGTTAGCTAAGGATTTTGATTCCCTGTGCAGCTGTACATATGTCTGTGTCTGCACAAGAGAAGGCTGGCTAATGAGAGCTGGACATAGGTCTGAGACAGACACTGTTCAGCTAGTTAGTCTAAAACATCAAGTCTCTTTGCCTGAGCCAAGGCTTCACCCTTTCCTACCTCTCCCCCTTTCACTTCCATCCTCAACTAATTTGGAAAACCAGGCATCTCTGGTTTGGATGGTAAGATTCCCAACCACAGCTGCTGAGTAGTACTTTCAAGGGAACAGAATTACAGGCAAATGATAGCCTGTTCTCTTTGACGACCAGATCTGCCCAGTTAGCAAACTACAATGCTCAAGCCAACAATCCCTTCTTACTGACTTATGCAGGAATTAACTTCACAATGGATTTAAAGACTGATGAGAATAATAATCACTATTAGAAGTTCAAGAGCCCATTAAGAAATTACCTGTTTGCACACAGGTCTGTAGTTTTACATATTGTTATTATTCATATATATTATTTATATTAGAAAACTAGCTAAATCAAAATGCAATTCTTCACCACATTCTAGCAAACAGGAATCACTAGTCATGTAAGCATGCATAAATTCAGCTACTTCCCAGAAAGATATAAAACTTCAATAAGGATGTAAAATTATTTTCATTCTAAAATGGAAAAAACATAGCAACTTAGAAGTATCACAATGCCATGCTGGTATGCACATTTTGGTTCTCAGCTGGATTCTTTCTCTATATATGTCACACAGAATTAAATATTTTTCCTTCTGCTAGAGGGCAAATTTTCCACAGCCAATACTCACAGTTAAGCGGTGTATCTACGTATAGAAAGTTAACAATGGGAGTTTCTCCTCCACCTGTATATGCTTTAACTACAAGTTTGTATTTTGTGTTTGACAATAGGTATTTCACGGTGTATCTCTTTTCTTCTGGATTTTCAATTGTGTATTTACACAGCACCGAATCATCTAAAATGAAACAGATAAGACAGAATCACAGAATCTCAGAATGATTTGGGCTAGAAGGTACCTCAAAGATTATCTGGTTCCACATCCCTGCCACAGGCAAAGACACCTTCCTCTAGACCAGGTTGCTCAAAGCCCTGTCCAACCCGGTCTTGAACACTGCCAGGGATGGGGCAGCCACAGCTTCTCTGGGCAACCTGGGCCAGTGCCTTACCACCGTCACAGTAAAGAATTTCTTCATAATATCTAGTCTAAATCTACCCTCTTTCAGCTCCCCCTTGTCATATTGCTACAGGCCCTACAGGTAAAAAAATCTACAGGTGTTCTTACCTACAGGTAAAAAAAATCTCTACATCTTTCTTATAAGCCCACTGCAAGTATTGAAAGGCTGCAGTTAAGTTCTCCCCTAAATGTGGCAGATTATCTTAACCCAGATGCTAGAACACCAGAACAACAAAACATTTGCAATTTGCACATTCTTCTGAGAAGGGTGATGTGTCCTGACCCACTGACACTGGTCTGAACTCATACTCCTTCAAACTGGACTGTCCACAGCATTGCACATCCTTGGACAGACCACCTAATAACTTGCTGTAAAAGCTGAAACTGACTAATTTCCTTTTACTAGAGCTTTTGAACAGAATGACTTGTGCTTTGGCATTTCCTTTTTCACCAGGATCTTGTAGCCCTTAAGCTTTGGTCAAGTTCTTGGAAGATAATCAAAAGCAAGAATTTGTTGCCTGAAAAAAACCCTCTTTTGCCTCTCTCTTGTGCGACTTCCAGACCCCAGGGAGAAAAGGGTTATATTATTCCTCCTCTTTCCAGTCACACCCCTTGTCTGAGCTCAGACAAAACGCAAAGCAGAAAATCCTTGATTTAAACACTTTTAAGTCTAACTGGGATGACTTGCAGAAACCTGATACTTCTATGGTTAGGTTAGTTCTGACAGGAACTTCTCTATAAGCCTCCTTCAGTTCAATATAAGCTTTTCAACTTAGTACTAGTCTAATCAGCAGAAGGATCTGACACACGACATGGCCCAACTGGAAGTAGAGCAAAGGGAAAAAGAAATTATCCTGAAACATGGTGGAAACATCTGAAAATTATAATGGAGCAAAGTCATCTGAGGCAGTTTTAACTGTGGAGCACGAAGATCAGATATAAAAGTTTAAATGTGGCTTTGTGCCACCCCACAGCTCAGTTCTGCTGAACTCCATGGTAGAGCACAACCACACATACTTTCGCTAGAAAAGAATTTAAACAGGGAATTCACACAGCGCTCCAATTCTGAAGGAAATAAACTGTATCCCATGTGTTTCTAAAATACACCAAATCCTAGTAAAACTAGCATGCTTCCTATGACTCTCATCCAAGTAGACCACAAACAGATGTTTTCAAAATTCATCCAGAACTCAGATCATAAGAGGCAGAAACTTGACTCCTCCTACAGTACTACAACAAGCTTTTCTGGACCTCACACTGGAGTTAAAGAGAACCATGGACAACATGACAGAGGCTATAAATCTGTATAAAGCCAGGACCCACTTCCACCCATTAGCACCTCAAGCATTAGAGAGCATTTAAAGGCAGCAGGTGTTGAAACCTGTGTATTGCCTAATAAGCCAGTGTGCCTGCCTAACGTCAACTTTCTAAGAGGCTGCAGCATCAGCACCAGCCACACAGTTTTTCACCTGCATTAATGACATAAATTCCTAAATCCCAGAGCCCAGTTACCTGGAAGAACATGTTTTTGGGATCCTTTCAAACTGCAGTCCTCTTGTAGAGGTGACACATAAACATGGTAGCCTCTTACAAAACCACACTGTGATTCATTTGCAGGATAAGAATCCCAAGACAGTGTTACTGCATTGGAAGTCAGTTCAACTTTTTCCACAACAGGGTCAAGTATAGGAGCTGGAAGAAAGGAATCAGAGAATCATAGAATAGTTAGGGTTAGAAAGGAATGTAAGATCATATAGTTCCAACCCCCCTGCCAGGGGCAGGGACACCTCCCACTAAACCAAGGCTCTGTCCAACCTGGCCTTGAACACGGACACAGATGGAGCATTCACAGCTTCCCTGGGCAACCCTTCCAGTGCCTCGCCACCCTTACAGTAAAGAATTTCTTCCTCATATCCAATCTAAACTTCCCCTGTTTAAGTTTGAACCCGTTATCCCTTGTCCTATCACTACAAAAGGAAATTCAGGTTAAACTTGCCATTAGTCTTCAAGAATGTTCACTTAAAAAACATCTACAGTCCCAAATGGTGTTTCTATCTTACTTGTATTTAAAAGCTGAACAAAGCCAAAGCTCTCCACAGAGCCTTCATGCAGTCCACATTATGCCTGTCCACATGACTGCTAATCACAGCTTTGTTCAGCTATTCTAATTAATGTGGACTTTATGTGGTCACTGCACTAGTCAAATATGCTTGACGTAGGGCTGTGTCCACTGTTGTACAACTTTTAAATGCTTATATAGAGGCAACACAGCAAATACATTTTTAGCTAGTTGTAGTAGGAAGGATGTGGAATTCTTCTGTTTGTGACAGATGAATTCAGAAAATACACAAACCCTAAGTATATTGCCAACTTACGAAGCTCCCTGAGAAAACCAGTCTTCTTCTCCAGTAAGGATGCTTTATTAGCAACAGATCCATAGATTTGGAAGTTGTATCTCACCCCCGGAATAAAAGCAGCTAGAAAATAGTGGAACTAGTTAGAAAAATAGGTTATGGTTTGCCTTTTTGTTTTGCTTTTACTTAACTGCTTTCTACAGAGGTCTATATTCCATTAGAAATCTTCTTTGTGGGCTATTGTGCTCTTAAGGCAACTGAAGGAGACACAGGGTAAACCAATTCTTAGCGTTTCTAATGTGACTTGAACAAATTTATTCTGTCTGAAAGAGGGTATTGAGGGGGATTACTGTATTTTTGTTGCCCTAGTGTATTCAAGATGAGTGCACAATAGACTCAGAATGCATCAAAAGCAAGATAATTTCATTTCCATTTCTGGCACAGGCAAGGGTCATGTTTTGGACTGTTTACCATAGACACGTACTCATGCATCAGGATTCCATGCTATCCTTACTGACATCTGCTCCCACTTGCGTTAACCAAGTGTATCTTGTTGATGAACTGAAGAACTGAACATTTTTGCCACGTTACCACGCTCTCCTTTCAGTGAAGATGAAGGTTCCCATGTGTTTGTATGCATTGAAGTGCTGTTCCTTCACTGCATACTGAAATATGTTCAGTCAAATTCTGTTCAAACATGTTTCACTCCAAAGTGAACTCTCAGCTTTAGAGAATCCAGGAGGCCTATATTCTTTCAGCTGTGGAAGTATATCAGAGTAACTTTCACACAGCTAGAATCTTTTTTCCCAGCCACCACTGGGATGAAAAACCACACAACTGGTCCTAAGCAAGGACTGGTTCTGAGACACATCACTTGTGGTACACTTCTGCACTAGACCTCTCACTACAGTGTTTTAAATTGCTGGAGTCTAAACTGACCCATGTTACAGATAAGACAGAGCTCAGTTCTGCATCTCTCCTGCTAAAAGATTTTAACTCCTTCATTAACCTCACCATCCTCCCTCAAGACATTACCACAAGCCACTCAGAAGAGCTTTTTCTAAAATGCTGTACTGACTTTTCTAAAACACTGTGCTGATTTCCAAGGCTTACTAGTGCTGGTACATTTGTGGTGTCTAATTCATTTGCTAGGCAACGCTTCATGCCACATGCCTTTAAAGAATTACACCTACACTGCACAGATTTCAACATTCCACAGGACTTGTTTCTTAAATTCAGTTAATGCCCAAACCATGAAAGATTGTTGCACAGACACCAAGAAACAAAAACGGTTCATCTTTCACCTGAGTTAATCAGAGCACTGGAAGTGTTGGGACCAAATTTCCTCCACTGCAAATCGCAAGGCTGTAACATTGGAAAGTTACACCAATCAACAATGTAATTGTCATATATATGTCTGGGCTCCCAGGTAATAAAAATGCCATCATCTGTACCATTAACCTGTTCTTCTTTAAGCTCTTTGGTGTCTAGGAATGAACAAAACATAGTCACTATTATTTTCCTGCATAAGACCCTTGATTCATAAATGAAGATCAATATAGATTCTATGCTAAAAAGTTAAAACAATAATAATAAAACAGGCACATTCCTTCACTATCAGACACACTGGATCTTTCACAGGCTGAAAGTTGATTCCTTTGTATGCTGAAAGCTGACAATTAAAACAAAATCCGCTAATTATTACTCTATAGTCATAAAACTTCAAAAACCTGGAGACATAATAACAAGAGGCTAATCATACACAAGAGCTCTCTGCAAGGCACTGGCTGCATCTTCACAGCACCAGCCACAGGTCTGAGCCCCTAATTTAAGGCTAAATGTGTTCTGCTCTGCGGAGCCTCTCTGTGCAAACAGACTGTCTGTTGTAAGGGACGGATCAAGGCACTTAAGCTAAATATTCACGCAGTTACCATTCTGTAGGCAGTAACACATTAACAATTTTCAGATAGCAGTAATGTAACAGGCCAGGTTAGTTTGCTCCCCCAAGATGATAAATTCTCTTACTGGAAAGCTTCAAAACTCTCATAATGGAAACTAACTGAAAACTGTTACCTGTAGTGCTAGGGATTATCAATACTGAAGGAAGTGAATAATTAACATTGTTCTTTGCTGTGATACTGATTTTGTAAGAATGGTTATCAATGGAAATCCTTGTGCTATTGTAGACTGATGAAAAGGAGATGCTTTCAGACTTAGAACCATCTTCTACTTTTCCCCAGGTTACTTCATATGAAATATTTTCTCCATTTGCTTGAAAACTTGGTGCTTGCTGGGGAAAAAGTTATAGGGGTAGACACCAATTACTTACTAAATTTTGGGAAAAAAAAAAAAAAAAGAGGAACATTTAGAACTTTAAATAACTAATTGGATATATTACTTGTGTAAGAATATAAATACTTGTTTCCATACATGCATACATACACTGGTGGAAACAGAAATGTAGAAATCTCAGTAATGGGTTTTGTCTTGTTATAATAGTTAGAAAAACAGAAGTACATGTCTGAAATGCCAGGACAGCATGTAGCTACATATGTTCTAACACATGTTACGTATGATATTTGTCTCCAATTCTTAAAAAGACATTTTCATACTGAAGTGGTATTAAGTGCACACAAACTTGTTAAAGTTCACAGGAGAAATTTCCAACCTGTTCATGAAAGGCTTTGCTTCCATTTCTGTACCAATGCCTTACCTTCCAGAACAAGGTTACATTTCGGCCCCCCTGAGCTGGTGTAATTTCTCTCCAGATGTCCAGTTTCCCTGATGGAACTGCAATTAATACAGCAAATCAAAGGTGTTCCAGATGCAGAAAAGGATTAACCATTTAATTGTTTCCTCCTATTTGAAGAAATTCCAACCCCAAACCACCTTTTTCCATTTTCCCCATCACTGCCAGGTATTGCCAAAGCATTATCTTTTAACTTCTCTCTTTATTATTCTTTCTGAATGAATGTCTCGTTCACTTCCCTAGAAAATCTTTTTTTGCTTGCAGTTCCCAGTTCTCTGCACTATTCCTCCAGCCCTCACAGAACACTGTAACTCAAGTCTGCCCATCCTCCCAGTCATCTGTCTGCACTAGATGAAATGGCAGACTGGCAGCTAGGATGAGAGTTGTTAATCAGAGACACTTTCTTAAATTTTGCTTAGTGTGGCTCTACTTTCATGCACGTGACAGGCCTCTGCTTTAGCTACAGAGCAAGATCACAGCAACAAATGGCAAACAGAGGTGGCAAGTAAAGAACATCCTTCAAGCTTTCCTTCTCAATAGATTGGACATACTTGCTTCATTTGTTCTGATGGTTTGGGCTTCACTCCATTCACTCCACCTCCAGAAATACTTAGCTGCCCCACAGTGCACTCTAGTTGTGTATTCGGTGTATGGCTGCAGTCCATCCAGCGTAATGCTCTGTGAGGCATAATGGAGGTGCGTGTCGGAACTATTATGCTGCAAGACAGAAAAAGGGAACAGTTAAGGCTCAGTTCATCTTCATTAGCGAGAGGTTTTTGTCTAAAAAAAATAAAACAGTTCTTCCTCTAGATACTATAGTAGCCAGTTAAGTGTGAGTTGGAAAAGACAATCATGCAACAATAGTAAAAAAAAACCCAAAACCTAAAAAAAGATGCTCACAAGATCAAAAGACTGGGAGATCCAAAAAGAAGTCTGCAGGCTGTCTCAGTGTAACTGAGTAGGAGTCACTCACAACCTGTCAAATGACTACTTTTCACATCAAGCAGGGAATCTACTGAGATCTTAACCTCACAGAGCCTGGGCCTCTTACTTAGTTCAAGAAAATAGTATGCTGTTTCAGATCTACGCACAGCATCTATTCTTTCCATTTTAACCCACCCTTTTCCTCCACTCCCTCCCAAGAGACAGAGAGCTCTAGCAAAAGTCAGAAAGTGAGCATGCTTTTAAGCCTCTCCTCCAAACTGCTTTCTGCAATGATCAACTGCAGCAGCCATTTGATCCACCAGTTCCTGAGCAATACTTACGTCAGGATGCAACTTGATCCTGATCTTCATAATGCCTTTTTAATATGCTAGAGGCAAGCTGCCTTCATAAGAAAAGGGCTACAGAGGAACAACAGTACACATGCAAAGAGTTAGCCAATCTCACCGTTTGTGAAACAGGTGGAACAAGACAAGGAGGCCACTCAGATAATCTTCAGGGAGATGGAAGAACATGTGAGGAAAAACTGTTTGAGGGTCCCTCACTAGAAACCAGACACACTACCATCAAGTACAGTAAATAGTACACAGAAAGCTCCTGAACTAATATAAAAAAAGCCTTCAACATGCCTTTCTAACATTTGTGCGTAAGATGAGATGAGCAATAAAAACATGACAAATCAAGATCAGCAATAGCTAACAGCTATCCTATCCAGCTATCCTGAGTGTAGAGCAAATAAATTCAGAAAACAGTCACATCAACATGCTCATGAGATTTAAGACTGTATTCAAATTGCTGGGGAATTATTTTTTAATCTCACATAAAAAAAGATACTCTCTATGTTTTTGTGTATGAAATTCAGGTTTCATACCAGTTCTACTTTCCCATCAGGTAGGAGCACTTCAGTCTGACAAAAGAGTTCAATTCCTTTGTTTTGATGCTTCCAATATAATGTGATTTTGGTATCTGTGCATTCTTCCCACATCTGTGAAGGTGCAGCAGGATAAACTGTCAAAGGAAGATCTGAGTTAGCTCTCATAAAACATAGGGAATTTTAAGGTTTTTAAGGCTGAGTAGTAAAAGCAAATAAGAAATACAGATTTCTTTGCCAGTCTAGGAGAAGCATATCTAAATTAGTAAAAAATTAATTTCAGAACATAAATGCAAGTAAATATTATTAAAAAAAAAAACAACCCTTGTGCTGACTTGGAAATATTTTAGAAAATTGTGAAGAAGACAGAGTCAAGAGACTTTATTGCACACACTGGAAAATTCTCTAATCCAGGAGCTGGTGGAGGCTCCTGATGTAGCACAGTGAGTAACATTTCCCACATTTCTATATCCCAGAATCCAGCCTTTTCATGAGAAATTTTATTCCTATCTCTTACATTGACTCCTGACAGCAGTTATCCCCTGGTAAACAATGCCAATGCTACTTCCTCCAGAAGATTTCTGAGATCCTTCCCTGCTATGTAAGCAGTATTCAGTGAGAGCAGATCTCAAACTCTCCCATATTATCAATGTAATTGTAAGGAATAAGACATGGCCATGTGAGCGAGTGGTATGTTTACAGCTTTGGCCGTTATTCTAAATGGACTATGAATTACAACTTGAGGACTTTCAGACTCAAAGGAGCTTTAATACAGAGGATCCCAGCTACCAAATGCAGAACAGGAAATGATGGACATCAGTTTTCCTTTACTCACTGACAAACTTTAAGTAAGGAAAATTCTACTGTAAATATGTCCAGGATCAGAAAAAACATAAAGGACTTTACAGCAACCACTATTTAAAAGGTTAACTCAAATATATCACTTTTAACTTGTAACTATCTCTAGAACTGGAAAACTAGTAAAACTTTAATGTACTTAGCACACTGAATGTTTTAGCCTTAATTCCCATGAAAACTTACTTCATAAAATTGTGTTGTATCACAACCTCTTAATTTACTCCTTCACTTTCTTCCTGCTCTATTTCTTCCATCCCCAAACAATCAAATACTCAACTTTTAGAACTCTCATGCCTGTCTGAGATAAGGCACTTAACATCAGTTCCTACAATTCATATGAAAAAGCATGTCTAGCAAAACTGTAATCAATGCCTCTGAGGAAGGAAGCACTGCCAGAATGTAGCAGTTACACCAGACTCCCTGTCCATCAGATGTCAGCTTCAGAACTAAGCAAAGTACTTGTTGCCTCCTGCTTCTTCAAACAGGTAATGTGGCCACAGGATCTTCAGAACACTGAGATGATGTGGTGTTGCTAGAAGGCACAAGGAGAACTGGAAATACTGCCGGGGACACAGGAAATACCCAGGTGTTTTGAGGCAGAAGTAGGTAGGAACTTATGGGACCTAGGGTACACTGTGATGAAGGATACAATTCACAGGGAAGAAGAAACCACAGCCATCAGCTACTGCTCACAGAATAACCTGTTTTATTTCACCAATGATGAATTACTTTTCTGCCCTTACAGTAGCACTGCAGACGTTACTGTTCAATATTAGCACCAAGAAAGGTTAGCACTAGGATCCCTTTCTTGGCAACGGCTGTTTATATCTGCATCACACCTCTTTTGGAGAGGTGTTAGTAATTTTATTTTCCTACTTTTCAAAATGTGCATCTCTATTTTACATTGGCAAGACAGTAACATCAGCAATAATACTTCGGAGAAAGGACCGCAATCCCAAGTAAATGATGCAGACATTTTTCTTGAACTTCCCATTTTATATCCTTGTATCATGTTGCTTCCTATACTATGAACCAACTTCAGCAAAGCATCAGATTTTGAAGCATTAAGGGGTCATTTCAGTAACAAAATCCGACCTTTGCAGTAAGGCTGTTTTTTACCATTAATACAACTTTTCAAGGCTGAAACTGAAAAGAAAGCAGGCAGCTATAGCACAGGGCCAGAAAACTAATAAAAAATGTGAAGATAAAAATCAAGGACTTCCATGCTTTAAACTGGGACGCTCAAGTATTAGGATCAGAAGGAGGACAAGGAAACCTCAACAAAGAAACCTCAACAAAGACACAGAAAACACCTTACTTCTGTGAGTTACATCAAAAACATCTGTGGCAGTTTTCTTTCCCAGTGGGTTTTCCACAGTCACTGTGATATTCAGGATCCTCTGCTGGCCTATATCCCAAGAACACGAGCACTGCTCAGAACAACTTACTGTGCATGGAACCTTTTTTTGGGAAAACCTATCAAAGAAAGCGGGGGTAGAGGAGAGATGAAGAGAGAAAGATGTTTTTCCATAATGTACAATTGACATAGATGTTGAAAATGCCCAACTAGAATACATTATAAAACATAAGGGAGAGTGGGACTAAAAGAGGCCACCCAGTTCTTTCCCCTAGCCTGCCATAGTATGTTTACAGGTATTCTTACAATCAGAAGAAAGTTTTCTTCAAAGACTGAATTTACTTTATCTTTTTAAGATACAGCTAAAGTGCCATACTTTAAAGATACAGTCAAGCTTACTTTATCCTTTTAAGACACAGCTAAATTGCATTCAGTTATTTCCTTGTGGAAATTCTAAACTAGGGACTTATTTGCCAAGAATTAAGTGATTCACATACCTACCACTATGCTTTTAAATGAAGCAGTGATTTCAAGTGCATCTTCTAACCTTCCATTTTGAAATCAGCATCATAATTATCTAAATGGAAGTGAATGATGAAGAGACCACAACAGTATAACACAGTGATGACCTGCCTTCTGCTGAGATCTTTTGGCGAAAATTTGTTGCTCCCCTGTCTCTGTAGGCCCTTTCCTCCCCATTTAGATGTCTCTGTAGCAAAGAGCCAAGGGCCAGGTCTGATATGCCTCAGCTGTGTAGCAGCTGAAATTATAGAAACTACAGGTAGAAGTAGGATTGTCAGTAGCTCAAGAAGGAAAACACCAGAATGTAGTTATAAAACCCTAAAGAAAAAGTATTAGGGAGGCTGATCAGGCTAGCTGAGGATTAACTGGGAATTATCAGTCAGCATTAGTGTAAATTGCTTGTGAACACACTAATACCAACAGATTTAATCCTAGTTATCTGTTGTGCGGTTTAGCCAATAATTACGATACACTTTTCAGTTATCTATATTGTGATCGCAGGGTGTTTTCATACATACTGAAAGATATCCAAACAAATTAACCCAAAAGAATGGTTAGAATAAGTTTTATCAAGCAGAATCTGGGCTGACAAACCTGCAACTTTGTTGTAAGTAGTCTACTTAAGAGCAGTTTTGCACTGCTCAGACTTAGTTCTATAAAGGATCAGTGAGCTAAAAAGAGGCAGCAGCCTATTGCAACAAGGATAAAACATTTCCACAGATTTTAAACTAAAGAACATAACTGTTCTGTACAGCAGAGGCCAGAGTTAATATAACAATGAGCATACTTACTCTTCATACAAAGTGTATTTTGGTGAATGACCCCCATAAAGATATGTGTCTCCTCCTTGGCTCCAAGTACATGTCACTGTCCTCATGTCTTGAGTTTGGCAGGAAAAATCATTAGGTGCATCAGGTGATTCTTGTCAGAAGGAATAAACAAAGAAAACACCTACAGCATGGCAGTCGAGGCAGAAGTCATCAACATTTTTACTATATTAACAAACTACAAATAATGTGTATCTACAAAGTTTAGTTGACTACAGATGTTATTATTTCAGTTGTACTTATTCAATGACTACTCCACAGAGAAATCAGAATAACACCATAAACTAATTGCAATCTGAACACTTCTGTATATTATTATTTTTTGTTATGTATATATACTCATTAATGTAATCTGCAATGTCTTCTATCTGTAAAAATTGCTACTAGCCTTCAGAAGGGGACTGTGCAGAGTTTTTAACACATGCACACAGACAATGAAGCTGAACTCCTAAGTGGGTAGATATATTTAAAAAAAAAAATCAGTCACCTGTCCTAGCGTCAATTAATGAGATTAATCTGAACAAATTTAATGCTATTCTTTAATGCTTTCTATATGCAGTGTACAGACATGAAGTCAGACATTAAACAGAGTTCAGCTGCACATGACAAGACAATGACAATTCCCCATAGCCATTCTTGATTAATAACAGAAGAATAGAATTGTAATAAAGCATTCACTTACTACCCACAAAGAAAATTGCATGATCATAGCATTGCTCCTCATTGCAAGACTCTTGACAGTAGACAGTGAAGTGAGGCACTCCTTGATGTGACACATTTTTCACAGTGAGGAGTCTGACTTGACTGTCTGTGTGACTGAAAACATGAACAGCTGGGACTAGAAAGAATTTCTCAAGGGTTTGACCTTTCCTTCCAATGCAACAAAGAGTGATGTCAGAGCCCTCCTCTACAATTTTCTCATTTGGGAAGATTTGTGGTCCACTGTTATTTGAAGTGTCCAAGCCTGCAAATTAATACATAATAAACTCTTTCAAAATCTACTCACAGCAGCAACCTTCAACCAGAACACATAACTGAGCATTTACACAAGAATCTGGTAATATTATATTATCCATTCACAGACTTCCATTTAGTTCACTCCACATGTAATTACACTTATATTTCTCTTCAACCCAGAAACATATAATGTAGTCCAACAAACTACCTAAGAGGCTAAATTCATCTCCCTTCCTGTCTTTCACTTAGTAGAAACAAAGAGTGTGCATTTAAGAACTGCCTTTGCAGATGAACACTACCTCCTGCACCAATGAACAGTCTGATGCTCAGCCAAAATGCCTGCTCTTGAAGACCAGAAGCAGGGGACTTGAAAAACATAATCTTCTGAAGGTCATGCAGCACTCAGCTACGAGGAAACAACATCGAATGTGTTAGATCAGTAAGGGGATACTCAACTTGGAATGTCCAATTTTCAACTGAAAAAATAAAATCTCCATGATTGCACGTAGTGAGAAATCAAGGGAGACTTGCATCCTATTTCCCATTATATAAGGTGGCGGAGTTCAGCAATTTATGTGCCAAATTCCAAGTATACACATCTGTGACGCTTCTACTAACCATGATGCCTCCCCTAACTAAAAGCCCTTGCTGCTCCAAACAAGACTAGTGTTTCTTCATAAAGCCACTGTAGCCATTTTTATAAAGCAGTTACATATTTTGTTTTAAACAAATTATCTGGAAACCAAGCTATTCTAGTAAGACACTAATCTAAAAAAAAAGGGTTTTGTGATATCATGAATTACATTGAT
Source organism: Ara ararauna (assembly GCA_028858755.1). Classification (NCBI taxonomy): domain Eukaryota; kingdom Metazoa; phylum Chordata; class Aves; order Psittaciformes; family Psittacidae; genus Ara; species Ara ararauna. The sequence goes on from CM054410.1 coordinate 95,227,522, forward strand.
TCATTCCCTCTTTACGCTCATAATACACAGAAGTTCATTCCAACTGACATAAAGAGCTGATATGCTCCTCTTTCTCTGCTTCTTTAATACAAATGAAAGCTACGAACTCCAGACAAATGCAACAGATGCATCAGATGATGTAGTCATAGCTATGCTCTTCTTACCCTTTCCCTCAGACTAGGCCAGGGCTGTTTCTCACCTAGTGACAAACTATTCCAGAGCATATTCAGGATCCCACACCACCCTGTGTACTGTATTGTTTAAATGTATTAACAAGAAAAGTTCTAAAACTTTTGATCTGACAGCTTTGGAAGACAGTCTCCAACTTAAAACAATGGCTAAACCATTGTTATTACTTATATATAAGTATATATTATCATATACAAATATATATATTACTTATATAACAGTATATACTACTATTACTAGAAAAAAAACCAAACCACAATAATAATAGTTGATCAGTGCTTAGAGATGAAAGAGTTCAAAATGGATTCTTGATTTGATACCATCTCTCCTGAACTACCTCTTAGCATTACAGTCACCAGTGAATTACAACCTAGCTTTGTACTGCGAAAAAATGAAACCAATATTGCAAAGTCTTGTTTTGCTTACCTAGCACAGTCTCCCACAGACTCCACTGACTCCAGATTTTTGATGCTTCTGCTTTGCTCCTAATTCTCACTGTGTGTGCCATACATTCCAAAGGTATGTCTGAATCCCATATCCAATGAAGAGGCTTTCCTGATTTATCAAGTGTGGTGTTATGAAACGCCTACAAAGAGCAGTAAGACAAAGCATTGAAAACACGGCTATGTGAAAAACAAGCAAAACACAAGCAGTGAAAGAAAGCTCAAAAGACAAAAATGCTTTTGAAAAAATTAATTTCTGAAATCCCACTTGCTTCACATGATCTCACACTAAGTAACTAGTAGCTGAGTAACTGCTTACAAATCTGTACTAGCAGCAGCGGTGTGACTGATGTGTTGGCAAGACTATTTGATTCCGACAACACAACTGCGAGTCAGGCCTTGCTTCTCAAGAAATGGATTCACTCTGAGAGACTTTCTGTATGTCATTTGTGCAGGCTACTACATAAATAACAGCATGCACAGATGCAGCTGCCTGCAGGTGCACCTTGTATAGTGATCTAGGTTACATAGTCCTGGCTTTGAATTACAGCCAATTAGGATTTATACAGATAATATCTCATTGTAGATTTGAGGCACAACATCTGAGGACAGTGCAGGATCAGTGACAGGCAGAGTAGGAAAGTATCTGCTGATTTCATAGAACCATAGAATGGTTTGGGCTGGAAAGGAACTTAAAGATCATCTAGTTTTTAATACCCCTGCCATGGGCAGGGACACCTTCCACTAGATCAGGTTGCTCAAAACTCCATCCAACCTGGCCTTTAACACTTCCAGGGATGGGGAATCCACAGCTTCTCTGGGCAACGTGTTCCAGTGTCTCACCACCCTCAAAGTAAAGAATTTCTTCCTAATACCTAATCTAAATTTCCCCACTGACAATTCAAAGTAATTCCCCTCTCTCCCCACCCCATTCCTACATACCCGTGTAAAACATCCATCTCCAGATTTCTTGTAGAACCCTTTAGGCACTGGAAGCTGTTCTAAGGTCTCCCAGAGACTTCTCTCCAGGCTGAACAACTCCAACCCTCTCAGCCTGTCTTCCTAGGAGAGGTGCTCCAGCCCCCTTATTATATTCATGGCCCTCCTCTGGACTCACTCTAACAGGTCCATATCCTTCTTAGAGGGGGAAAATCACCCCCTTCGACCTGCTGGTCATGCTCCTTTGGATGCAGCCCAGCATACAGCTGGCTTTCTGGGCCATGAGCGCACACTAATGGGTTTTGTTCAGCTTCTCATCAACCAACACCCCCAAGCCCTTCTCCTCAGAGCTGCTCCCAATCCTTGCTCAGCCCAGCCTGTATTTGTGTTTGGGATTGCCTGATCCAGATGCAGGACCTTGCACTTGGCCTTGTTGAACTTCATAAGGTCCACCTCTCAAGCATGTCCAGGTCCCTCTGGATGGCATCTCTACCCTCCGGCACCACACTCCAAAACCCCACTTAGTTGTAGTTATATGGCCCCCGTTTGTCACGTCAGGGTTAGATCTACTCATGGAGTACTAAAAATCCTATCCCATGTATCAGTCGTCAAAATTATCTGAACTGCATAGAACTCATCTGCAGTGAAGATGTGGGTCTCCAAACACAGAGAGACAAAATAATACCAGCTTGGCTGACCAGGGTAAGTTGTGATTCTTAAAAGCGTTATCTTATTTTATTGACTTCTGGTTACAGAAAAAAGAAGCCCTTCTCTGCTTTCTGTGCTTTCTCACAAATAGCAGCTTCAAATAAGCAAGACCACTTTTCTGCTTTTACTAAGTTTTAAGATGTACACTTCATATTCTCTCACAGTTCAGCCAGCAGATGACCCACAGTAAGCCATAATATCCCTAAAATATGCATTTAGTTCCGAAAGGATTTTTGTCAGAGGTAATTTTTTTTGGAGAGGAAATTTTCTTTGGAGACAAAAGTTCTCTCACTGAAGCCCCAAACTGGGGAAAACATCAGGAGCAGGCCTACAATTTGAGTGATCTCCACCTCTTCAGAAAATTTGGCTGGTTTAGGTACTAAGGAAAACCAGCAGTACAGGGACTTTGCAAACAAGTCATCATTATTTCTTCCTTAACTGGAAAAGTATAATGTAACTGGGTATAACAACTGCTAACAGGGCCAAGCACAGGGCTTAGAAGGCTTCAGTCACACTGAGACTGCGTTTGGCTTGTAAGGTGAGAGAAGTTGCGACAACATGACTCATGCTCAGTCCCCAGTGGATACTAATCATGCTACGAAAAAGACTGCTTTTGGGAGCAGCCAAAGGGATGTTTCTGGGAAGCTGCTTAAGGGACCTGCACCTTGAAAGGGAAGGAGTGGCCTTCAAGGTTAGATCTCCTAAGTCTGCCCACCACAATCCCTCAATAAAGGTATGCAAGGCATACCTACATTCTGCACAGCTAGAAATTACTTCATCTGAGCCAGTTTTCTTTTTTTTTTTTTTTTGTACAAAAACTGGGCATAACCTTAGACCAAGTCTGGCACTTAGGTAGAAATACAGAGGTATTTCTAGTACAGTTTTGTAATTAGTATATTGTAAGTTGTAAACCTACACAGGGAAGCTATCTGCATATGCATGTGAACGTTTGATTTGCCTTTAGCTTTTTTTATACTGTAAAAACTAATATACCTTTTTTAAAAAAATACACTTACTGTCCACATAGTACTAGTTTCATCTGTTCGACGGACTTGTATTTCAAAAGACATTGCCAGCTCAGCATCATGTGCTGACTTGTCAACATCCCATTCCACCAGCAGCCGTTGAAGAGCCAAATCCTTGGAAATGTTAAGATACGTCACTGGAAACACAATGGATTCTAGGAGCACAAAAAGAACACGATAATATTAAAATTTAGCCAAGTTACAAAGCAAATCCAAAACAACAGTGGCTAAAGGCAAGATAGCTTCCAAACTAGACAGTTCTGATTTGGGGAAGGAAGAGGGGGAGGAAGTAATCAAGACCCATGCTATTGATATCAAAGAAATTTTTTTATGTTAAGCATCAACAGCTAGAATGAAGTCCCTGAATCTAGTCAATAGTCCCCCTACCACTAGATTGGCTGTGCTATTTAATTTCTTTATGCCCTCAATTTACTAGCTAATTTATGGGAATACCGACCCATCCCCTTTATAGTCTTATGAAAAGGAATAACACTATGTATTAGCAGAGACTGAATGTCAAGAAATCCCAACCCCCAGCAAGCCTTCCAATCATTAGGCAGAAAATCCAGGCTCAATTTTGCTCTCTGACCTAACTGCAGAGGTTGAGAATTTCCCTCCACTAACCAGCTCAGATGATATTCTAGTATTAGGCACATTCATGGGTGCTCTACACAGAGCTTAGGTAGTTCAATCAGGCCTGTGGATTCTCCTGCTGGAATAAGACATCTACTTATAAACGTACCTCCATTCTTTTTGAGGGTCTGGAGTTAATTTGCAGAATAAAATAAAGTTTAAAAGTCAGACTGAAGTGCCTTTTGGTGTCAGGAAAGGAAACGCCCTTAAGAAGACTAGCCTGCTGAAACCTACAGATCAGCTTATAAGTGATCTCTCTTTTTAGATGTTTGCTCTGTCACCTTTCCCCTGAAAAACTAACTCTTGGGAGAGATGAAATATGGCACTCACTGATCTGTATCTTCTCTCCTTCCTGAGAAACAAACAAACAAGCAAACAAAACCCTACTGATCTGGTTGTTAATGAAGCCGGGGAGCTGAAATAGCCAAGTAACTAGGGTTTTTCTTTTGACACATTTGATTTCCAACATGCTTCTGCCTGTTACAAATGATAGTGTCAGAATGCTCACACTGACCAGGACAGAGAAATCACAGAAGTAACTCTATATTTTAATAAAACAGAACTCATTCAGGGCATTCCTGCCCCGCTACAGCCACATTCCTTAGGGACAACATGGACTGAGAGATCTTGGCAGCTCCTTTTTCCAGAATGGCCTCCTCTAGTCATTCCTCCCAGTTGTGCTTCACCCACTGACACAAAGATTACCTGAGCACTTTTACAGAATATTACTGGCACAAATGCAAGCATTCAGGAAATTTAGTTTGAGAATCTATGTTTTGATAGATGCTTCTGGCAGCAATCCAAACTGGTTTGTAATTTATGCTGTAGTGCCTACGCTGCACTAATTTCTGTGCAGCAGTTTCCCTACATACAGACCTTTACATCAACTGTAGGAAATTAAAAGCTCAAGAGAAGCAGCAGCTCCCTGATCAATCAAAGGAAGCAAGTAATACTTTATAAGCACATTTATTAGTTATAAAAATACAGACATTGACACAGCTTAGTTGTTCACGCAAGTTCAGCCTATAAAAGAACAAATGGAGGAAAGTATATACTGTTCCATTAATTCCAAAACTGATAAAAAACTGTTGAAAGAAAGAACTGTTTCTCTTTCAGTAAATCATCAACAAATTCCATTGGTATATTTTTAATCCATTCCAGTTTGAATGATACTGGAAGTAATTTAAAGCAAATTAAAGCCATATGCTTTCAATCTAGAAGAAACTACTGGCATGAGCTCCTTTAGATATGCTTGGAGGGAGAAATCAAGTCTTTATTGTTCAAACACTTGGTCTCAGAAACAGAACTGCGGTAACCTATAGAAGTTTTTGAGGAAGGAGTATACACACAAATATATGTATATATATTTCCTATCAATTTTCCCTTAGTCTTAATATACTATTATCAGAAAAGATGAACATGTGTAAGTTACATGAAAGCAGAATTTGACAGCATCTGTGTCTTCCACAAGGTTGATGCAAAAATATTTCATGTGTAGAAGTACAATTTCCTTTTTGGCTACGGTTATGACATGGATCTTAGAAAAAAAACCATACCTGATGCTTGACATTTGCTTTTGAAAAATAATGGCCATCAGTTTTACAGTAGCATAAGGAAACCCAGGACCTATGAGTACTAGTAGATGCCGTGAACTGTATAAGCAAAACGGAAGGCCTAGGATCAATTTCACTTCCCTGTATGATGAGGGAGCAGCAATTTTAGGTTTTACTGGCCAACAGAAATACTGTTATTTTCATTGCCAAGGACTGATCAGGCAAGGAGGCAGAACAACCACGGCAACAAAACGACACATAAAAATAACTGTGGAAGCAGAGCATCCTAAATTATTTTGGGAAGATAAGACAAGAAATATTTCATCTCCCCACATTCTAGTGACCTTCACCACCAAAACAAGATAAAGGCTGCTAAAATCCCACTTACGCTTGGGAATTGACTATAATGCTGTTCCTCTCCAATATGTAATTTTAGCTGCTTATTTTCTGGTCAAACTTACCAGTACAATCATCATCCTTCTACCCGAAGCACTATAACCAAGCCTCTGAGGGGATCTCATTTCACACACGCAAGTAGGTGGGTGATTTAAAGCTCTGGCCCTCACCATTCTTGTGTTTCCTTTTGCAATGCTGAAGCAACTAGAAGAAACAGATGGGCCCAGCACAAATAAAGACACAAAGGAGGGGACCCAGGTAGTCTCTCAATGAAACTCAGAGGCACAAAGTAATACTCCCAGGGAAAGCAAACAAATATGCCTCAAGTTAATCCAGGCAGTTGGCAGAAACCCCCTCCTTTTCCAGGGTGCACCATTAAAAGAAACTCCTGCATATCTTCTGAATTTCCCTATCATCTTTTCTGCTCCTGCTCTATAGAATTCTAGAGTGAGCTAGAATGTCACTACTGTGCCTATTGCATTGACAATGAGCTTGCCTCTCTTCTGTCTCTTTTTGTCCAAGCTAAAATGTTTTCTCTTTTCTTACCATGGAGAATATTTTCACTTGCCACATTAAATTAACTTAAGAAAAAAAACCCCAGAAGTCTCATTAGTTTATGTTTTTTCACAATCTGCACAAATGTCCCTCTTTAGCTAGATGGCACAGGATGTGGCCAAAGCATGCAGCACAGGACACCGGCTTTCAGCTTATATCATGGGCTGTCACACACCATGCTTCATGTGCTGCAGAATAAGACCTCAACCTGGCTGGCAGAGTAATCCCAGCCCCAGAGAGCCACCAATCTTGGTGCTCTGCAGGCAGGCAGCAGAGCTAGGGATGTGCTGCCTGCACTCTGACTGGTATCAGAGGACAAACCCTCCTTGATGTCCAACACTTGAACACTTCCATCCCTGAGAAGCGTTCAAGGCCAGGCCGGACACGGCTTTACGCAACGTGGCCTAGCGGTAGGTGTTCCTGCCCGTGGCAGAGGGGTTGGAAATACACAATCTTTAAGGTCCCGTCCAACCCAAACATTCTACGATTTTATGATATCACTTCAGACTTCACACAATTTTGTTTTTATCTGAGCCTCGCATATGACAATCTAGATCATCAATCAAGGCTTATACATAGTATCAGCAAACAGAAGAAACAATATAGCTAAGGATATACCCAAGATCTTGAACACCACTGAGTTACAATGTGGGGCTTAAAGACTTACAGTAGTATGATTTCCACATGCAGAAACATTTATAGCATTCACAGTTATAATCTTCCCTTCCTAGCAAACTTCAAGGCATCTTAGGACTTGTTTTTACTTGAAAGCAACCTCAAGACTATATGCATAGCTTTGTGATTAACACAGAGACTAATTTTATGCCTGAACAGCTACATGTGAAAACAATGACCAAGTTGCTGTAATGCAGTAACTGTTTGGACTTGCCTGCATTACTAAGTTTTGCCACTTTGGGGGCATTGATAACAGTCTCAAAAGTGAGGAACTGATACCTTAGGTGAATGGAGTTTGAATGTATGAATTTCAAGGTTGAAGAGAGGCAACAGAGTCTGAAACAGATATATTACCCCTCCAGTGTGATAACAAAAAAACCACCCTCCTTCACCAACTTCACTAAGGCAATAGAACTTTTATAACACAGATTGTAGTCTGGTAAATTCTGCCATCTTAATGGCAGTCACAGAAAAGTCAATATAAAATATTAATTCCTTTTTTTTTCTTTTAAAGGAGTCACACACAATGCTACTGCCAGCAGCATTCTCGGAAGATATCTTTATACTCAACTTTGTTCCCTCCAAATATATATGCATATGGCTTTTTTCTTTATACTAGATACATATAAGTGTAAGAAATAAAAAACTGTCCCAGAATATTGTGGCACAACCAGAAAAGAGCCACCAAAGTGCTGAAGTTTCCACAGATGAGACAAAAACACCCCAAACAAGCAAAAAACACAAGCATGAAGAGGCAGAAAAGCACAGAAGTTCTCAAAAAGGAAATAAATTATTTGAAGATGACAGAATACAGATCAAAAAAATATGAGACAGAGGAGAGCATATGAATAAATACACTCTGGCTTCACATCATTGCAAGTAATTGATTCAAGAGGAAATTTTGCATTACGGGGCTACAAAAGGTAATCACACAAGTTGCTTAATCGCATTACCAAAGAGAATAATTTCATTAAACATGTAACATGTTGCTTAATCACCGAAGACTTACAAACCTGCAAGTCCAAAGCTTCAGTTGCAGATTGCTTCCAAATAAAAAAGCAAATGTTTGGACTTTTACCTTCCCGTGAGTATGTAGTGTAGCAAGTCCTCAGAGGGAGCAGTACTGCCAGAATCATGAAGTGATTCATCATTTATCCACCTTTTCCTGCACAAGACTTATCAGAAAAGAAGACATTTCTTTTTATTTGTTTCTTTTAAGAGAAATGCATGCCAGACAATGGTCCAGATAATATTACTGTATTTAAGAATGAATAAAAACACAACCACACAGGCTCTAGGCAGTTTAAGAGAAATTCATGAATAACTGTTTTTAGGACCTTGTTACAGGATAGGAAAAATACACTACCCTCAAAAAGTTCAATTTAAGCTAAACAAAACACAGTATCTTTAAATTTTCTAAGGAATATAAAAATAAAATTTTGTCCTGATATATTTTGGCTTTACTCCTGCACAAGTAACAAGATACCCAAGGGAGGAAAAAAAAAAAAAAAAAGTATCAAAGGTGCAAAAGGCCTTTTTCTGCTCCACCGACAATATGGCTTATGGATCCAGCAGACACTGGCAAGCATGGTCTTGCCCTTTGCCAGCACACTATATGGAGGGCTTTAGTTAAGATTGCAGTTGAAATACACCTATCAAAGTCTTAGCAGCTTCCATTCCTAGGGCTGTCACCTCGAGCACAACATAGCTCTATCTAGCATTCTTTTTACATCTTTTACACTTACATTGTGATGAAATTCCGTTTGACTTGCACAGCTGAGGACTGAAGGACTGATTGTATATCAGATCTTACGAGAAAGGAATAACCTGCAAATTCCATGCAGAAGGGAGAGGAAAACATTCAGCACCAGAATGGTTAAAAGCACTCAGGTACAGAGGGTACAGGAGTCCAAAAAACAGGAACATGACTGCAGGTATAGCTATCTTTAATTTCCACAATTTACATTTCTGGAGCTGTGTAGAATACTGATAGAGTCTTCTACCACTGCTTCCATAACATAATTTGAAACTGTTTCACAAGACAGATAACTAGGATGACTTTCTGTCTCCACAAAGCCAAGGGCAGAACATTTACTGATTTCAGAAGGGCCAGTAACTCACACTAGAATTTCTTCCTAGCAGAAAACCTCCAATTTAACACCTCAGAGGTACAGACACTTCAATTTATTGATCCTTAGGTTTTGAGAAGCTCTGAATTTCTCCAAAAGATAAAAAGAAAAGATTTCAAAATATTTTTGCAGGTTTCTAAAGGTCACATGGAAATTATAAAAGTCCTGCATGCATCACTGCAACCCAGGGCTCCAGCAATGCTAACAACAAACACCTTTGTTGCAGTGTGCCTCAACTTTTTCCTTGTGAGCACAAATGCTTCACGTGGAGCCCCCCACATTCAAAAGGTGAGCTTGCATCAGCTAATGTATAGGCTTTGCAGTCTTTCTTGTCATTACACCAATATCCTCAAAAGTATTTAGACAACACTAAAATTAACATGAACAAAGGATCTAAATATGCAATCACATGCAACTAGTAGTCTCTTCCACTTACTTAGTGAAATCTGCTTATTTATAGATTTTCTGAGTTTAGACTTATCACCTGATGAAATTTAATATCTAAAAGTAAAAATAATTTGATACATTTTGCCTGGAATAAACACAATAGAATGGCTCTTTGTAATACAGTGGCAAACACGTGACACAAATAAGAAGTCTTTCCAAGGTAGATTATGCTAAAGCTTCTGGTAACTCTCCAAAATATTGTTATTCCTTTGAATTATACAAAATTAATATTGAGACAGAAAGTCAAACCTTGCATGCCCTTTTTCAAAATAAAAAATGAAAACAAAACTGCCTTTAAAGTCAAGGGAGTTGACTCTCTGCTCTAAAACCAACTTAATACAAAGGTGGTCAGTTCGGTTCAGTGGTATAACTCCTGACTTATAACTATATCAGCATGCTGAAAACCTGGATTCACAGGACCCCGGATTTTGTAAACATCTTTGGGGTTGAACACACAAAGTTTGCTCTATTTGTCATGTATCACTTTAAGGTAATAGAGTGGCAAATTATTGTGGAAGTCATGACACATTAGACTATTTATTTAAAATACTTCCTATTTTGAAAACAAATCCAAACCCTTTTCTGCTCTTAAGAGGCATTCTCAGCTACCCTATCAAAATAAATGTCTCATCTAACTATTTCTCTCCAGTCCTCTAAATTGTCAGATCACTAATGACACAGCCTAGATCACTTCTATTGATGCACAGTACAAACACTGCATGCTACTATAGGGCAGTGTAATATAATCAATAATCATCAGAATATAAACATATTTTGTACAGCTACAATGCTCTTCTCTACTCAGTACATTAATAATCCAATTTAATATTGTATAATAAATTGTGATAATATATGCAATTGTAGGTATCAAAGCATTTTTTCATTGGAAAAGTTCTGGAATTCTCTAACAAAATAGAATACGAAGTAAATTTAAATAAATAAAATGCTATTCAAGAAAAAATAAACACAGTCCTTCATATACAAGTAATATTCTGACTTACGCCATTCTTATGTAGAAAGTATAACTAACAAATTAATCACATGCAATAAATACTACCAACTAATGTCAAGCACTTCTCCTGTATTATCCATAATTAAGTACCTTTATAAAATCCTCTTTTAAAAATCAGCTTTGGTTACAAAGATTAAAAGAGAATCAAAACAGTTGTATAAAATACAACTGTATCAATTTAATGAAAAAAGAAACCAAAACAAAACACATGATGCTAGTAGATGAATAACATATTTGCCAAAAGTGAAAGCAATTGAACAACAAAGGAAATGAAGACAGGAAACCAGGAAAGGATTTTAGGTATCTAATGCACCACCCTAAAAAGGCAAAGGGCTACCTCTGAGAAATAGTGAGTAGCTATCAAATACCACAAGAAAAGTGACAGTCACAACCACAGTTCTGATGAGCAGATTGGTTCAGAATTGCCAATCTGAAAAGATATGAATGCAGTACTAGCATGCCACACAGTTCTTCATCTGAGAATTAATTATCACTGACTTGTTTTTTTAAGCCTAGAAGACGTTTTGTCATCACGCTCCAACCTGTGTGCTTTGTTTCCATGAACAGCTGATAAGAACAAGAAGCTTTGTGCCAGTGTTTCTGAATATATAGATGGCAGACATGCAATTTGAATACTTTTTCCTTTCTAATTATTAATTATCATTAAGATACTTTTGCAATGGCATTTCTCTATCACAGAATCACAGACCAGTTTGTCCAAATGAATTGTGAAGAACTCCAAAGATGGATATTCCACAACTTCCCTGGCAATTTGTCCCAGGGTTTAACCACCCTCACTATGCAGGCTTTTTTCTCCTTATATTCATATATTTATTTTCTCCTTATATTTTGTTTGCACTTGTCTGCACCAGTTCTCTCCTGCCCTTTTGCTGCATATATCTGCAAAAAGCTTACCTCTGTCTTCTCAGTAACTTTCAATTAATTAAGCAGAAACTAATAATAACAGAACTGCCCTTACCTTTCTCTTCTCAAGACTGAGCAATCTCAGCTCCATCAGTGATTCCTAGATGTGCTTCAGCCTCCAAAGCCTTCTGGTGTCTCTTCACTGCACTCAGTCCAGTCTGACAGTCTTCTTTCTACTGTGAGCCCAAAACTGTACACAGTATTTTAGATATGGCCTCGTAAGTATTAAATAGAAGGATATAATCACTCTCCTAATCCTTAATTCTTTGCTTTTATTAACAGTAGTTACAGTTCTAATCTCTGTGATGAATTTGGTTATTGGCTATTGCAATCACAGTGTGATTATTTCACACCATGAAATGATCTATAATATGGGGGATAATACTAAACCATAATTTGAGGATGATCAGCACAAAACAATCTGTCAGTGCTACAGAAGTTAGTTGAGCATGAAATTTTTCATTTTCCCCTATATTCTTCCTCTTTCTAAAAATTCAACGTCTGTGAGGGCAATGAAGCAGACTTTTGTCTTGTCAGACTGTAGCCTGAAGCACTGATAGATTTTTAATTCATTAATATATACTTAACTTGTCATTCTTGCCATAGGAAAATGTAACCTGGGGGGGTGACAAAACAGATAGAGATGGATTAAGGACTCCCCAGCCTAATTTGAAATTAATCCGTAGTGATAGAACAGAATCATTTCAGAGACATTGCGGCAGTTGCAATAATACTCAGCAGCAACACAAATTGTTCAGAGATCTGCAATTAAAGCGCAATAGCTCCAGAACTGGAGAAAGGAGCAAATTACCTTGGGAAGAGATTAAGTCTTCTTCAGTAGGTAGTTTGAAAAGAGTCTAAATAAGTATCTCTGTGTAAACTATTTCTCCTTCAGTCAAAAGGCTGCCTTAGATGATCCCTGAAGTCCCATCCAGGCCAATACTTTCCTGATCCCAGAGGAAAAAGAAATTCCCATTACTCATCTGGAAAACATGAGGAAGATAAACATTTTGCCAACCTCTCTTCAAAGGCATTAAAGCATCAACATTTAACAGAAACCTCTTTCAAGATCAGGCTCACAGCATTCAGTAGTCATTGGCTGGGAGCTGGAGCCATATGGTGCACATACTGCTGCAATACCTGGAATACTCATGTGTGCAAGAAAAGGAAGCCTGTGGTATGAACATCGAGTCATAGCTGACCACAGAGTCAATCTGGTTTGTATCAATCTTCCTCAAGCCACATATTTCAAATCATACTTCATACAACTTTCCTTTCTCAGTGCCCTTTGCTTTGCTTATTTGAAACAGCTGCCAGTCACAACCCACACCCTCAAATGAATCAGAGCCCATACACAGGCTGGGAAAAGAAACATTTTCAGCTGCTCAGATCCAGAAAATTTTATCCATTTACAGGAGAGTATTAGGGACACCAAATAAACGCTATTGATAAAACAAATTCTCCTAAAACAGACATGGAAGAGGACTGTCAGAGAGGCAAAAGCAGTAATAATGCTACTTTGGATTTATATCACATTTTTCATCCCATATTCTAATTTCCTCTACTTCATAGACAGACTGATGATAAGAATCACAATTCGAAGTATATACCATGCAGTAAAAGGTTGCTAACATAACTTACATCTTTGGTGCCAAAACCTAATAAACAATCTCCAGAGGCACAAAAAAGACACCCCTAGAAAACAAGTCAGACCTCAGATTGACTAACTTGTCCTCTGGAGGTGTTTTTTAACTCTTGAATAGACAGATAACCAGCTAAGTGCCAAAATGAGCAAGAATGCCCCAAGGCAATGATTTGTACAAAGTGTTCCTCTGCTCTCCTGATTCCCACAATTCCCACTATATTCCTTTGAAAACAAAAGTCCACAGCTGACATCCAAACAGGGTGCAGTGTCAAGCCATCGGAAACCTACCAAGTGCTAGTGAGGGATCTGTCAAAGCATCCTACAAACTAAATAGGTCCCTCTTCAAAATAAACATCACACTGTCTATAGAAAATTAAATTTGCAACAATTCTAAATTCTGAAAAAAATGAATATGTGAAATACCAAATTCTAAAGCAGTTGAATCCTTCCTTCAGGCCTTGTGCTCAAGCTTTCTTCTCCCTGAAATTTTTAAAGACAGTTTCAATTACACTTAGCATGCAAAATACATATAAGACACTGAAAGTTCCTGATAAGCCTTCATGATCTAATGGGTGAGCAACAGTTTTAAAAGCTGTATAGGGAAGAAACGTATTTCTATAATTAAGGTCTAGTCGGCATGTAATGATTTTATTATTTCGGGATAGCTTTATCTCCTGTGGTTTTGTTTGTTTGTTTTTTAACAGAATGTTCTTTGATGCATTCTCTTGATTTTCTAAAGAGCTTCCCCAAAACAAGGAAACATTATGTACTTTATGGCCCCACAAAGACTGGAACAAAATAAACAATCCAAACAAAAAAGCAAGTTATATTGGGAAAAAATGGGATCCAAAAATGTAAAGCCCTTAACAGGCTGAGTAAGCCTACTCCTGCCCCACCAGAAAGCAAACGCTAAGGCTTGTAGAGAAGGAATCATGTAACATGGTGGCATGACTCAAAACAACAGGCAGAATAAATTTACTATGACTTTCAGGCATGGTCTACCTGGAATGCTGTTAGGATCTGGTTTGCTCGGCTGGAGTATGGACTGGTCCAGGCATGCAATAGTTAAGATAAAAAGAAAGAAAAAAAAGGTTATACCAAAAAATAGACTCCAAAGAATGAAAGAACCACGCTGGATTATATTTTTTTTTCCTCATTAACTCTGATGGGTTTCAGATTAAATGACTGATTGCAGCTGCTTAAAAAAAAGCAGGAGCAACACTTTCTCAGTACGATGCTAGATTTAAAGGTCCGGGCTTGCATGTCTGAGAAAGTCAACACCTTCTCGACATAGCAGGAACAGGGGAGTTTAAATCCAAACCTATTCACCTGGCAGGATTAGGATCCACATCCCACGAAGTACCTCACCTAAATAATTGCTGTTCAGGTCAAATTAGCAGCTTTTATGGTGTAGTCAAGCAGTGACATTTTGAAAGCAGAGAAGGTTAGCAGGTCATAGAGCGCCTTAAATTCAACCAAGTACCAGCGCGGCCAGGACGGTGTGCCTGGAGGACGAGGAACTCCCCCCCCGCAGCCCTTCCGCACCCGCCGTGCTGAGGGATGCTGTAAGAAAGGGAGTTAAAGGACAGGCAAAGGGTGAAAAAAGCTCAACGGATACCAGAAAGACTAACAGTCAAAGTGAAAACTCCACGGAGGTTTCCTCAGCGGAGAAGGCTGTGCTCCACTCAGCAAGAGCGCCGGGGTACTCCGCAGGAGGAGAGGGGAAGCAAGGCGACGATTACTGAGGGAAAGGGGGACTGCCGCGACAGGGGGGAATCGGCACCACCCACCTGCAGCCGCCGAGCTGCAACCTCCGGACCGGGGGGCAGACGGGTCCTCTCCCGACGGCCAGCGGGGTACGCCAGTCCTCCCGACCAGTGCCGGGAAGAGCTGCGGCGTGGCCGTCCCTCGCTGGGCAGGGCCGCACCTCCTCCTACTTCGCGGGGGCCGGTTGAGCAGCGTCCCGGGAATTTCCCCCTCTCTCCGGGAAGCGCGGCCGGTTCCCTTGGCAGTACTCCCAGGGGCGGGCCGCCGGCCTCCCGCTGTCTGCCCCCTCCGCGGGAGAGCCGGCGCCCGCGGAGGAGGGTCAGGCGGCTGGGCGAGGCCGCGGGGCATGGGGTCAGCGGCGACAAGGGCCGGCCCTGGGGTGGCCAGGGACGGGGCGGAGGACAAGTGGGATTAGCCTGAGAGGTTAGTAAGGAGCCGGGAACGGACACTTTGCTCACAAGGACACTTCCCCGATCTTCCCAGTCCCGAGCCGGTCAGGAGCTGCATATAGGAATGCTCTACCAGCCTTGCTGCTCGGTGGAAAAGAACCTGGGGGTGCTGACTGATGGTGCTTAACATGGTCCAATGGCCCAGTTTGTGCCCAGGCAGCCAAGAAGGCCTGTGTCAAGCCAGTGGCAGCTATCACCCCCCTACATTCAGCACTGCTGAGGTTGCACTCTGAAATCAGGTGTTCAGCTCTGGGATCCTCACTACAGAAGAGAAATTGTGCTGCAACGGTTCCAGAAAAGGGAAACAAAGATGGCTCAGGGGAGATCTTGCAGCTTTCTACAAGTACCTGAAAAAGGATGGAGGGAAGAGATGGCTTGTCTTTTCTCCTAAGAAGCAAGTTTTAAGGACAAGAGCTAATGGTCCAAAGCTTCACCAGGGGAGGTTTGGATTGGATTATTAGGTAAAATTTCTTCACTGAAAGGGTGATCAGGTATTGGAACAGGCTTCCTTGGAAGTGTTGGAATCACTGTCCCTGAAACTGTCCAAAAAATGTGTAGAGGAGACCCCCCGTGACATGGTTTAGTGGTCTTGGCAGTCCTGGGGTAATGGTTGGACTTGATGTTTTCGAAGGCCTTTTCCAACCTACTTGATTCTGTGTCTCCAAGATGCCTGCACCTCTGGTGCCATGGCCCCGGGGCTCCTGTGTCTCTTTGGCTGGCTCTAGGGAGAGGGACAGTCACGCTGGCCACCAAGGTTGATGGGGTAAGGAGGTGGCCTGGTTCGTGCAGCAAGGCTTACAGACAAGGCCATAACCTGTGTAGTACTGCACCACTGCCTTGCATGCAGCTGTCTGACAAAATCCCATTCAGAAAACACATTAAGGAAGGTTACAGCTTGCCACTCCCAGAGTCATAGGACCATAAGGCAGGACCGGAGATGAGGAGTTCACCACACATTTAGCCATGCCCTTGGGCTGTGGGTCCCACCTGACAGGCCTCAGCAGCACATTCAGAGAGGTACAGTGTGCCTCAAGCTCCTTGCTTCCATCAGAAGAGGTTGCCGTAAGAAAATTTTGTTTAAACTTGTTACTTGCCCTTTTCAGGGTGTGCGTGGTGAAAGTTTCTCCAGTTTGTAGCACTTTTACAATAAAAGAAGTCTTCTGTCTCTTACTTTTTCTAAGCTGTGTTTATCGGTTAAGCATAATGTACCTATTAAGCCACTGTTTTCGTTGCTTTCCTTTGGATTCTCTCAAATTCTGAAAGCTTCATTGCTTTTCATTGGAAGGATGGATGTGGATTGGGAAGTATTCTGGCTTACAGGCTGCATTACTTTTTATGCTTCCTGCTATATAATTTGCCTTTTTTTTTTTTTTTTTTTGGTAACATCATGATGTTGCTGACTTACAGTTTGCTTGTGGTCCACTGGAGCACCTTGATGCTTTTCTTCTGCTGAGTTGCAGCCTAGCTAATTGATCCCTGCCTCTGTGTATTGTAGGGATATCTCGTGTTTCCCTTTATTGAGTAACATCCTGTTCTTTAGTCAGGTTTTCCATTTTCTCATGATGCTTTTGCTTTCTAATCAAGCAAATTATTAGTAGTCAAAGAATACTTTTATTCTCTAGGTATTTATTCCAGAGAACCACATCTGTTTCTTTCCCAGAGTTCCTGTGTGTGCTGTGTGAGTCATGTAAACAACTTTTAACAGAGGGTCTCTGCTTACTCATTTTTCATGGCCGCCATGCTGGCATTTACTGTTGTGTAAGAACTCAGAAATATGAAAGATGTCTAAAATTGGATGGCAAACTTTTGGCTTTTATATTTTTTTTCCCCTCTCTTATGGTTATTCACAACTGTCTGTAATCTGCTAATAAGTTATTTCCGCTAATGTTTTTAGACAGCAGAATTAGAAAAGCATACTGGAAATTTATCAGTTCTGTATTTGAAAGCAGGATTTGAGAAATATGCCATACATCAAACATGGGGGGGCTGCACACTAAGGGATCTGATAGAAAATGGCATATCATCATGTAATGAAAACTAAAGGGAATAATTTAGGACAGCTTAGTTATAGCACTCTTTGAATGGGTGTCATTGCACTCCTTTTTGTCTTCTGTAGCAGTGAAAATCTTTTGCAGATGCTATTTTTAAGATAATATAGTAAGTCACTTTTCTGCTTTGAGCCCCCTCATCTGTGTTTGAAAATGTTTCTTCTTTTAGACTTCTACTGGAGATAACTATATGTTTAACATTTTCTGAATCATTTCAACTCTTCTGCAGATTATACATGTTCAGCCCTCTCTTGCCTCTACATTTAGGTAGCAGCAATAATCTCAGATGCTGCTTTTGCACACTGATAAAGTTCCAGAACGAACAATGTAATATCTTATCCTTTGAATGCTCCAGGCTTATGAACATACAAACTCATTGCTATCTAGAAATAATGTTCAAGGTACTAATTAGTACCTAAAAACCTAACAACTTATTGAATAATGTCGACAAGGAATTTTCATGCCTTGTCAGAAAGTGTTTCAAAAAGCAAGTTATTGGATTTCTCATGTTTGAGGTGAGAAACTGAAATAGCAAGAAAAGAACAAAGGTAAATCCATGAAGGAACTTGGCACTGCAATGTGTCAACTGTCACAGTGTCTACAGAATTTAAAGCCCAACGTTAGGTGCCAAAGCTCTTTATATATCAAATCATAGCAAGGTAGTTTGGAAAGGCCTAGAAGGCAACATCCAATCCAACCTGAGACCTTCTTTCTTCATACCATAGAAGAAGAAATTACCACAGTTATAAATTTCACTCTACATCTGTTATGTGCTTAGTTGCCGGTGTACATATATCCAGTACCCAACTCTGATACGGCACAGGTGCATAAAACTGCACTGCTATGAGAGAGCTATGAGAGTTATTTGTAGAGAGAAGAGAAAATTGAAATGCAGACACATGTAAGGCTGTTGACATGAGATAATTAGTAGTTCAAGAGGGAAAGTACCGACATGAAAAGGTATAAAATCCTAACGGGAAAAAAAAATCACCTGGGGAAGTCTGGTCATGTCTAGCTGGGGACTAGCTAGGAATAATTGTGTCGTGTTATCAGTGTGGATGGAGCTGGTGGAGAATGGCAACTTGGTGATGCCAGAGATCCGTGAGAAGTTACCCTTCCCCTTTTGACTCATACCTGCCTGTCCAGCAGAGACTTCTCAGGTAGCTTAACAGGAATGGGATGTTCGCTAATGATTAGTCTAAAACTTATTAAATCCTAACTAATAAGCCAATGTGTGTTTGCCAATAGCTAACTGTTTTGTTTTGAATTATATATATTCTTCTTTGAGAGTCTCTGCGCCTGGCTAAAAATACCTGAACAAACTGACCAAGTGTGATGGATGCACTCAACTACTTAACCAAACTAGTGGTAGTTGGGTACAGGCTCCAAAGGAGGTAAAGGGTTAAGCCATAACTGTGTCAAGAACTTCTTTAGTTCCAATATGTTATCTGAAAACTCACAAAGGAACAAGTGAGCATCAATGCATGTGGTTAACACATGAATAGCAATGTGTTCCAAGACTCATTTATCAAGGAACAATGACATTTGTGGGTACAAGGATATTATGTATACCTTTCCCATCCCACGTAATTAGACTACAAGCCAACCACTTTATTCCATTAGTATGTGATTAGACTGCCTAAGTGTATTAGTATGTATATTAGACTAGTATTAGTATGACATTAGACTGCCTAAGTGAGCTTTCTTTGAGCTATCCTTGCTAAGCAGCTGGCTGCATGGCAGTCCCACCTTTGGCTAGGGCACCTCCCAAGGTTGCCCCTCAAGGCAGAGAGACCTCTCACCAACTGCAGATCTTTAGTAAGTGACCGATACTGTGCATAACCTGGCATTTGCTAAACCACTGTCCATCGTATTTAAAAAAACATGGCAGTCAGTTGAAGTTTCTGATGACTGGAACATGAGAAATATAACCCCATTTTCAAGAAGGGGAAAATGCATGACCCAGGGAACTACAGACCAGTCAGTCTCACCTCTGTGCCTCACAAAATCTTGGAGTAGATTCTCCTGGAAGGCATGCTGAGGCACATGAAAAACAACAAGGTGACTGGTGACAGCCAGCATGGCTTCAATAAGGGGAAATCCTGCCTGACCAATCTTGTGGCCTTCTATGACGGGGCTAGGGAACGGATGGACAGAGGTAGAGCAGTTTGTGCAAAGCGTTCGACACTGCCCCGCATGACATCCTTGTTTCTAAATTGGAGAGACATCAATTTGATAGGTGGACCACTTGGTGGATAAAGAACTGGCTGGATGGCTGCATGTGAAGAGTTGTGGTCAATGGCTCAGTGTCCAGCTGGAGACCAGTAATGAGTGGTGTCCTTCAGGGATTGGTGTTGGGACCGGTCTTGTTCAACATCTTTGTCGGTGACATAGACAGTGGGATTGAGTGCACCCTCAGCAAGTTTGCCGATGACACCAAGCTATGTGGTTCGGTTGATACACTGGAGGGAAGGAATGCCATGCAGAGGGACCTTGACATGCTTGTGAGGTGGGCTGATGCCAACCTGATGAAGTTTAACCATGCCAAGTGCAAGGTCCTACACCTGGGTCAGAGCAATCCCAGGCACAGCTACAGGCTGGGCAGAGAAGACATTCATAGCAGCCCTGTGGAGAAGGACTTGGGGGTGTCATAGAATAGTTAGGGTTAGAAAGGACCTTAAGATCATCTAGTTCTAACCCCCCTGCCATGGGCAAGGACACCTCCCACTAAACCATGCCACCCAAGGCTTTGTCCAACCCAGCCTTGAACACCGCCAGCGATGGAGCATTCACAACTTCCCTGGGCAACCCATTCCAGTGCCTCACCACCCTTACAGTATTTATTTCTCATATCCAATCTAAACTTCCCCTGTTTAAGTTTGAACCCGTTACCCCTTGTCCTATCACCACAGTCCCTAATGAAGAGTCCCTCCCCAGCATCCCTATATGCCCACTTCAGATACTGGAAGGCTGCTATGTGTTGGTCAATGAGAAAATGAACATGAGCCGGCAGTGTGAGCTTGCAGCCCAGAAAGCCAACCGTATCCTGGGCTGCATCAAAAGGAGCATGACCAGCAGGTTGAAGGAGGTGATCCTGCCCCTCTACTCTGCTCTCGTGAGACATCACTTGGGGTATTGTTTGCATTTCTGGTGTCCTCAACATAAAAAGGACGTGGAACTGTTGGAACAAGTCCAGAGGAGGACCATGAGGATGATCAGGGGACTGGAGCACCTGCTGTATGAAGATAGGCTGAGAAAGTTGGGTCTGTTCAGCCTGGAGAAGAGAAGGCTTTGTGGAGACCTCATAGCAGGTAATAGTATGTCCTTTTGGCTTCTTTTTTATTTCTCTAGTCAGTTTTTAGATGAAAGATGGCTTCTGGCTTTTGCTGCTGTGCTGTATCATATAACTGGACATGAACTTCAGGAGGATAATTTTGACCCAATTAAAATAAAAACATAAATAAATTAATGAAGGATAAAAGAATGAATGAAAAAATAAGCATATTCAGTATCAGAGGAGAAGGGCTGCTGCTGGTGATGTTAAGCTTGAATTTCCATTTTAATGTTCTTAATTATAGCCATAATTTCAGAAGTACTCTGTTTAATTTACATATTTTCAATATTTTATTATCAGCTACACCTAAAATAGAGTATTTCTCCTTTTACACATCAAGGTTTTGTAGCTTCTCAGCATCTAAAACTAATTTTTCTCTATTGAGATCTATGTTCAACAATGTGCTTGTAATGTTATATAATTTACTTCCAGCATTTACAAAATCTACACTAATGTTGGTGTACTAGTAGTTTTTACCCATATACTGACTTTTACAGTGCAGTAAATGTGCCCCTTATGAGTAATAAAAAGGCAATTTTCTGCTTTCTCCATCCTTCAGGAAGAAAGCAAGCCATTGGAACAGTGCTATCTACATTAACAGGACCATTTCAAAGGAAAAAAACCAAAAAACAACTCCAAACAGAATGTACAAAAGAGAATTCCCTTTGTCAGGCACTGATTCAGTGACTTGAGACAAGAGAAATGGGGTAGTTAAAAGCTGCTCACAAAACAATGCGGTGAAAGACTTCACTTTACAATGTTATTTAAAGTAGAAGCAGAAATATTAGCCTGTATTTCAAGAGTTTCTGATTCTAGTTAGCTAATAATCATACGCATGAGTTTCTGAACAGTTTACTAGAGGTGTTGACTGTCTTATTAAAAGCCAGTGATTTGTATGAAAAAGTTTGACATCCATTCAGCTTTGAATTTATATTTACCATTGTGTGAAAGAGACCATGTGAAGCCCCAATGAAAAATAAATCACACTCACAACCTCATTCTCATAATTTTTCCTTTAAAATTTTCCCTCCCAGAAACTCCACTATGTTCCAATACAGTCTCTAGCTAGGACCTAAATATCTGTAGCAGTAGAAAGTTCTCTCATATGTAAACCAAAAATACTTACTAGCTGTTTGCACTCACTGTCTGCCTACAAACTAACTGAGACCAATTTATTGCTGTCTGTTTTGCAGCAGCCTTTGAATTAGTAAGATTAGTAACAGGACCTCCTCAGCCTTCTCTAGGCAAACCAAGATTTTCAGTGGTTTAAAGAATGCAGAGCATGATCACTGCTGTTCACATCTGTGTCCAGTAGTGAAAGAAAAAACAGAGGGCACAGCACTCTCAACAGGAGCATCATCAACAGTTTATTAACTCACAGATGACACTTCTGTTCCTACCTATCTGTGTATACACTGTTACCTCAGAAGCTGTATGTTGTTTATTTACGATACACCTGTAATGTTCTGTAAGCCAAACATCATGGACCATGCCAACTCTTTTCTTTCCTGCTTGTTCAGTTATGTCTGCTGAAGACTACAACCTTGCAGGCTACCTATTGAGGCACTATTTTTCTAATTTTTCAACATGTTTTTGAATCTTAATCCAGTTTTCTGATGTGTTTGTGATACCTCATAGCTTCAAGTCATTTGGGAGTCTGAGGCATCTTTTATCAGATTGTAGATTGCTATCAGCCAAGACATATCTTTCCAACTCCACTGAAGACGCTATATGCTGGACTGCAGGAAAAGGAGCGTGTCCAACAGGTCGAGGGAGGTGATTCTCCCTCTCTACCCTGCTCGCGTGAGACCCCACCTGCAGTACTGCATCCAGCTCTGGAGTCCCCAACAGAAGAAGGAGGTAGACATGTTGCAGCAAGGCCAGAGGAGGGGCATGAAGATAATCAGAGGACTGGAGTACCTTTCTTAGAAAGACAGGCTGAAAGAGTTGGACTGTTCAGCTGGAGAAGGTCCCAGGGGGACCTTAGAGCAGCCTTCTAGTACCTAATGGAGCTACAAGAAATCTGGAGAGGGACTTTTTACAAGGTCATCTAGGACAAGGGGGAATGACTTCAAACTGAAAGAGGGTAGATTTAGACTAGATATTAGGAAAAAATTCTTCACTGTGATGGTGGTGAGACACTGGAACAGGCTGCCCAGAGAACTTGTGGATGCCCCATCCCTGGAAGTGTTCAAGGCTAGGTTGGATGAAGCTTTGAGTAACCTGTTGTAGTGGAAAGTTGGGCAGGGTTGTTGGAACTGGATGATATTTGAGGTCCCTTCCAACCCAAACCACTCTATGATTCTATGATTGTTTCTTCCTAACAGTGAGCTATTGCTAACTACTTTTTGACTGCACAGTGGCACTGTTTTCCATAACGATGTTCCTCATTCAAGATTTAATTCCTAATGAGAAACAAATTCTATTTAGAATTAGTAGTTGCAGAAATATTCTTCCAGAGCAAAGGACAATAAAGCATTCTTGAGTTAAACTGGACTGAACAATTTCTGGTGTTCTTTTTAGCACAGCCAGAATGACAAGAGGTTTTCAGCAGTATTTATAAAGTTCCTCTGGGAATAATTTTGGTCATCCCACAGCTGCAGAGGTGTCACTGAAACTGTACAGCCATGCTAGTGTTGGACTGTGATAATATCCTTTGCTTCTTAATGGCATCTTAGCTTGGAGTCAAGCTAGGATTTCTTGCTGCCAACCTGACCTCTCTCCTGAAATGCTGGAGGGAGGAATGGCATAATTGCATTTATTCTGCAGGTGCACATGACATGTCCTACATAAATATGCTTTGAGCTTTCTATAGAGATTTCCATCATGCCTATGGTAGGTCACTGTAAAGGGCAAGGCCTGAGCTTTTACTGAATTGCAGTGTATTGTACACAAACTTGTGTGGTTCCAGGAACAGTCTCTCCTCCAGGCATATCTCTTCAATCAAGAAATGATGGTGGTTCCTAAAAAGAGGTAGTACAGGTATTACATATAATCTGATATGATCTCAGCTAATAGCAACAGGTGTAGGTGTGTAAAAATGAAAAACATAGTAGCATAAATAAGTTATGGAATTACTGAAGAAAAAAGGATTGGTATTTGCCATTAACTAATAATTGCACAGAAATCCCTATGTGAAACAACTGTTATTAAGATGAAAAAGTAGTGAAATATAAGGAAATAACAACATAAGAATTAGTATGTAACTTCAAGTCACTTTTTTGGTATATAATTGGCTATATAATGCTTTATTATTTCAGTTCTGGTTTTATTCACAATGTCCATTTCCCCAGTGAAGACTGAGATACATGAAGTTCATTTGTTCTGTAGATCTTTCATGTTTTATTTCTTCCCACTTATCAAATGGAAAGGCTGCAGTTTAGTTATTCTGAATTACTCAAACCAAGCTCAGAAGCTAAAAAAAATTATTCTCTATAATCTTTTTGTTTATGGCCCTTACCTGTCATGTCATATAATTCAAATTTCCATACATCAATTTAATCTAATAATAATCTCCTATCTTTTCCCCATCTAACTTACTTTGAAACTAAAGTTGCTAAAGCTACCAAAATATCGTGGTGGTATTAGAAATGCAGTTGCATTAAGCACAGTAATAAATTCATCACTAACTAATGAGTATTTACACCATTTAGGCACTTACTTACTCTTGAGGGTGTTTGATTTTAGAGACCAGCATCTTCCAAGTATCTTTAAAAGTCCTAGTTTCTCCGCTGAGTAGATAAATTCCGACCTGCTCATGTCTCAGAACTATTCTTTCCCATCAGGTTGCGCACGGCACAAGTAGGCTGCCTTTCAAACTTCCATGAGCTCTTTTGTCTTTCTCAACAGTGTCATAGCCTTAACTGGAGAGAAGTGGCTGTCTCCATTTACACCATCCTTAAATCTGTACCTTTAATCATTTCTGGGGGTTGTTCCAAGCATATATTTGAATTTTTTTCAACTGAAGAGAGGATCGAATCCTTCTATATACTTAATATTGAGCACTCTGGTCAGTCGGTTATTATAAGGGTATGGTGTGCCTTCACATTTTACAAGAGGGTGTCCTCAGTATCTTCCTATGAGGGACAAATATGTGCAACATGCAGTGGTCATTCCCTGAGAAATTAACTTCCCGGGAATTCCGCCACCTAGTTTTTGACCCCAGAAATATTTGTGCAGGTTTTACGCTCCTCACACTGAAACAGCTGTGTGCATATGAAGTCTAGGTGCTTGGGGAATTTGAATGAAAGGATGCCAAGTGCATTCAGACTTTCAGATTAATGGATACCTAGATGGATTCCAGAGGGGGAACTAGCTTCTGCCTAAAAGCCTTTTGAAGTAGCTGTGTTGTTTACTGGCTCACCCCGAAGATATCAAGCGCAAAAATAACCAGTCTCAGAGTTTCAAATTTGAGGCAGTAAGGGCATTATTTTCAAATAGGGTTGGTTTTGTTTTTTTGTTTTTTTTTTTTTTTTTTTTTTTTTTTTTGGTGGTGGGGTGGGTTGGTGTGGTTTTTTTGGTTTGTTTTTTTTTTTTTTTTTTCCCTGGAGGAACTCTCTGCTACCATCTTCTGGTACACTAGCGGAAGAGACATCAAGAGCAAACGTTTTTACTTGTGTGGGAGTCACGGGTTAAAATTCATTATGCATTTGGAGCACTGGACTAATATCAAAAATGTGATAGATTTCAGGATAGGAGAGGAAGTAGCATTCTTGACCGAAGTTGTTTTTCTGTTGTCATATACTGAGACTGTGTGCTCAGATATTCTGGATATGCGCTATTTTTTAATGTGAGAAAGTTTGCTAGGATGAAAAAGGGACTCAGGAGTTCTGACTGTGTCATCAGAACATTAGTTATAGTGGTAGCAGGGCTACTTGATGAACTTTATAGTTATATTAGACTGCATTTATTTAGGTCATATGTACAGCACTATCATGTTGAGGTACAACAGATATAGCCTGTTTTGAGTGATTGTGTAATGGACTTGGACATAGCCAGGAGGAGAAGGTGGTTCCCTGTGGACTCTTGCTGTGCTATGGACTTCTACTGTCATGTAAGAAGAGATGTGGAGTCTTCCGCTAACTCAGAATCTGATGGAGAAATCATGCATATTACCCACTGAAGCCGTTAACAGTAAAGGAGCTCTAGTTGATACCCATTACCGTTTAGCACAGATGAAACTGGAGTAACCAGAGAAGAACCAGACAAGACACTGGGCAAGAAGGCAGTAAGGGAGAACAATGAGTCCCAGCATTTGCATAACAAAAATCAAGGATGTAAGGTACAGGATCATATCAGTGTATGGACTGTAATGCTTTCAGATGCAAAAGCTAACATTCCAGCTGGAGATAACAGCTACCAAGAGATGACATATAGGTTACTTGTCTGCAAAAGTCCCCCTGGTGGCTTGAGACTAACCTAAGGCCATTCCTGAGTTCTGGAGTGCAAGAAGTCACTGACAGGACATGATGGAGTACAGGCATGCTTCTCTGCCAGATAGTTACAAAAATGAGACTAAGGCAAAGCACTGTTTCCCACAGGATGACTGTTGACTTGCTACAAAAATATAGTTCCTTCCTTAGGTGTTCCACTTTCCCCAATTAATGCTATGCTGTTCTAATTCATAAGGGAATTACTTGGTTTGCACACAGCTTCAGAATATGTCTACTGTAAATTGAATTGAGAAATATGAGCTAGCAGGCTAAATGGACATGCCAGATGCTTTCAGGCCTCTCTTCTAGTTATTTAAAATTAGTGTGGGGATTTCCACCACATCAAACTTTGAGGGTGGTGGAATAGCAGTAAATACTCTCCAGATTTCCTTCAAATGCCATGCTCAGAAACTATTAAGGCATTTGGACTGAGGTTTAAAAAAAAACATACAGAGGCCTACAATAGACAACTGACACAGAAAATTCCAGCCTTACTGAGTTTTTCAACTGGATAAATAACTGACAGTAGCATCTTCAAATGGTAATGTTACCTTTCTATATCTGCTTATATGTCAGTTCACAGTAGTCAGTAAAATGAATTGGAAAAGGACTTTGTAAGCCCTTTGGTGTACAAATAAGAAAAAAAAAAAATTTTTGTTTTGTCCTATGTTTTAGCTTTGCATTGCTTATTCAGCAGCCTTGTTCCTGAAAGTCATGACAGTGGAAAGTCCATGGAAAGCAGAATAAAGAGGTAAGCTTTCTCAAATGCTGTATAATGTAAAGTACCTCAGAATAAATCAAACTCCTTTCTTTGTAAAGTGTTGATATGTCCTGGATGACAAACCTCATGCATTTAATGGAAAAATTAAAAATGCTGGGTGTTATGGGTATGTGCTGGAAGTAGCAACCCAAACTCCTTTCACTGAGAATTAGTGAGCTATCTCTTTCCTCTTCCTCCAAAATTTAGAGTCTGGCATAGGATGCATGAGATTTAAAGAAAGAATGAATCAAAGTGGAGAAGGTCTTGAAATTTTAGGTACATCAGTGTTGTGTACTATTTCTTTAGTAAGCTGAAGTTCTTAGATATTTAAGCTATACAACCATCAATAGTGCTATTACTGCTCAAAACTTCAGTGTGTATTTAGTGAATGAATAAGGTAATTAATTGATTAGAAATAATGAATTCACCGTAGAAGATGATACAGTGTGTATCATAGAATAGTTAAGGTTGGAAAGGACCTGAAGATCATCTAGTTCCAACCCCCCTGCCAGGGTGGGGACACCTCCCACTAAACCATGCCACCCAAGGCTATGTCCAATCCAGCCTTGAACAACGCCAGCGATGGAGCATTCACAACTTCCCTGGGCAACCCATTCCAGTGCCTCACCACCCTTACAGTAAAGAGCTTCTTCCTCATATCCAGTCTAAACCTCCCCTGTTTAAGTTTGAACCCGTTACCCCTTGTCCTATCACCACAGTCCCTCATGAAGAGTCCCTCCCCAGCATCCCTATAGGCCCCCTTCAGATACTGGAAGGCTGCTCTGAGGTCTCCACACAGCCTTCTCTTCTCCAGGCTGAAAAGCCCCAACTTTCTCATCCTGTCTTCATACAGGAGGTGCTCCAGTCCCCTGATCATCCTCGTGGCCCTCTTCCGGACTTGTTCCAACAGTTCCATGTCCTTTTTATGTTGAGGACACCAGAACTGCACACAATACTCCAAGTGAATGCATGTTGTAATGTATAAAAGGCTAGCTATATCATTTAAAGAAGATTGCAGCTTGAATTCTGTAAATGATTATGCTCAGTGGTTTGATGGCCAACAATTAGTGCATTGTTTCCTATCTGCCATACTGAATAAATGAATCTCTGTGGAAAAGCCATGTTGTATTGAGCAGTGTACCTAGGCAAGGCTGTGGAAGACTAGACTGTGGAAGAGGAGGTATTGTGAGAACATCCAGGAGTAGTCAACTGAGAGCATCAAGCAGACTGCGTGTAGTGCCAGGAGTTGGGATTTCTGTGGCCAGTTAATGACCATTAACTAGGGAGGAGGCAGACTTTGGAAGAAACAGCTCAAAGAACATGTTATTAGGGCTGTTTGTGAACATACTCAGAAGTATTATCCATGCTTCTGGGGATTATGCTATTCCAGCCCTAGTGTTGTATCAGCAAGCCTCTGCTGGTGATAAAACTTACACTAGAAAGAAGTTCCTGTTGTCTTCAGTGTCTATACTGCTGCCCTGAGAAAAAGAAATGCTGGTGGCTTTTCTGCTGGTGTAGTAGTGTTTGCCACACGCAAGGTTGGACTTCTATCACTTAGCAGCATAATAGGACTTTTTCTGCTGACAAATGCATGCTGGATTGCAGAACATATCTTTTTCTACAAGGGCAGCTTTTCTGATTTAGCTATAAAGCTTTTCAAGACATGAAATGCAGTGTGTACATAGTATTTAAATACACTTGATATGCTATTCCAGGGCAATAGATTCCAGGGGAAAATGTCCTCCAGGCAAGCCTAGGTGGCGCAGCAGGTTAATGCATTAAAGTTTTTCAGCCTTTTAAGGGTTTGCAAATTCCTCTAAATTTCCAAGGCCTCTTATGTTTATTGACACATCGATGCATTGATTAATGTCGGAGAAACTAATTGCTTTTTGTGGCTTTTCTGGTTCATGATTTTCATATTTACCCAAGTAAAAGTCCACATAGAAAAGCTTCCAAGGTACTTTCTGGACAAGACAACATAAATATTTTTCTCATTTTTTGTACTTCAAGCAGAAGTGTAGTTGAGGGCAAACAGACTCTGGATGCTTCTAATTTGGGAAAATTAGTGTTTATTTCATTCTCACTGTCCTCTTGAATACCGCAGGAGTATGTTTATAGATGTTTTATATACCAATAAACCACTGTCTCCAAATACTTACCAAACATTAAAGAAATCTTCAATGTCAGCTTTTTTCTCCACGGGAAAGGAAAAATTTCTGAAAATACATTATTAGTGTGCCCTTAGTACTTCTTCCATCTGTAATAAAAAATAGAAAGCTGAGTCTGTTAGTGAAACATTGATGTTTTGCTTGGAAAAACTTGGAATAACTATCTGGACAGTTTTGTGAAACAACTTAGTAAGTATTAAATGGAACAATTTTTTGTCACCAAATTAAATTGTAACAGACTGCTAGTTTCTCAGATAGAGAATATTGTTTACATAGAAAGCTCAAGATAAGTGTCTGTCTCATGTATTGTTATTTGCAGAAGATAACTAAGTGATGATTAATGAGTTATTTATATTCTTTGGAAGAGGTTAGGAGAGGAGTTATCAATATTTGAGCAGCAGAATGTGGCATTTAAATAACTCTAATTATCAAAAAGGTTGAGAGTAACAGTCAGATGGTTAATGTACTGAGCATTTAGCATCTGCTCCTATGAGGTGTCAAGTGCCTTTGGAAGGCACTGAGTGCTCTCAAATTACATTAAAATAATGAGGGAATTCACTTCCTTCCAGGAGATTCTCAGCCACTTGCAGGATAAAGCTATTAGCATCCAGGCAGTAATGGATAGCAGGAAAAATCCATTTCCTTCTTTCAATTATTTATTTTTTTATTTTTTTGGTATTTCTACTTCTGAAATGGCTTGCAGAAGTTACCAGTGCTCTGTAAGCACCCAGCTGATAGCTGAGTGCCTGCAAGCAAAATATCTTTGTCTGCCCTGAGACACAAGGTAAGCACAAAAGCTGAAAGCAACAGTGAGTAACTGAAGAGTGAGAAGCCATGAAAACCTTTATGTGATAGAGTTAAGCTCTTCACTACAATGTATTTCTATAATACAGGGCAGCTTCAGGCATTCCAGAGTGATGTGGCCTGCTTCTTTGTGTGGAGACACACTGGTGTTAGCTGTCTGCTGCCAGGCTAGAAATGCAATAGCTAAACAAGTTAATTCTGTGCAAATCCGAAGAATCACAGCATACAGCTTGTATCAGCATTTGCAGCTCATATTTGTATCTTGTTCCAGGATGATCTGCTTATCCTGTCATGGGGTTAAGGAAGGAGCTGTTTTAGATCCACTTTGGTAGCGTTCTGATAGGGCTCCTACTGTTAAAATTGACAGAGCTGTGCTAGTTTTTTGTGGTATTGTCAACCATTACAAAACTGGCAGGTTTAAACAGAAGGAAAGCAACAGTAGTAATTCTGCAGCAGAGCAATGACAAAAGGAACTGTGGCTACAGAAGAGTGAACCAAGGTGATGCTGCTTTAGAACAGCAAAAGCCTTCTACTTAAGCATTTTTATTGAGCCAGTTTTACTGAGCCAGTGACCACACACTTCATAGAGTGTAATCGTAAGAAATTTTCTCAGCAGAAAGCTGCAGGAAAAAATGTTCTGGAGTCTGAGGGGTAAGGCATACTGCTGAAAAAGTCAGCAGTAGGTGTCTAAATTATTGAGGAAGCTCTTTCCTGAAACCTCGATCTCCTCTATGCCAGGTCCCGCACAAATATTGGACACAGGAAATGTAAACAGCTGTGGAAGTAAAAGATATCTGATAATTTTATGCAGAAAGGAGAGCACAAAGAAACAGTATTGTATGTGATAAGTATTGGCAGCAGGATTATATGACAGTCTAGTTATGGCTGAAATTTCAACATCCCTATGATATTGAGTGTAAAGGTGCTCTGGGGAAACAAACACACTACATGTATTTCTCAAGCTGTTCAAGCATGGCTTCCATTCTAGGTCCATGTCATGACACCAGTGGTAGGCTGGAACAGGCTGCTGGGTATTCTCAGTTCCTCTCTATGGGAGAAAGTAAGCCAGCAAGGGTTTCTGAAGCTGACACTGCGACATAACGCTAGGACCCAGCTTAACACCAAACCACAGACAGAATTATTGGTCTCCTGGGAGACAATGTCATCTTTGTAGAACTATGCTTTTTCTCCACGCATCTCTCTGAGGGATATGGTGGGTGTCTTGTGGTTCCTAGCCCTCTGGTTTGAGGGTCAGCAAGGTTGTCCATGCTTGGGTTAGTCCATGAAAGGCCTTGAAAGAAAAGATATTTGATATCACAAAGAAGGGAGTCAGTGGTGTGGTACAGAAAGGTAGCCAGTCAAATTGAAAGATGTAGTCAAAATTCTGACAATAGTATATTGGATAGGTATGAGCAAGGCTAGTGAGGGGAATTTCTTAGGAGCTGACATAGGAGACAGCAGTCTTCAGAAGAGTTTTAACTAGCTATATAGGTAGAAGAGGATAAGTTATAGAAATGTTATGTAGAAAGAATGCTTAAAATTAGACCTAACCGCCAGGTAAAGACATAGGAGCATATAATCAGTGATGATTGCTAGGTTATTGACTTGAAAGGCTAGACGGTGTTATCTCAGAAAATGGGAGTGTGGAAAGTGTAGTGGATTTTTGAGAAGGTTAAGACTGTCATCAAATTTACCAGCAAACAGTTTAATGTTTGAAAAAAATCTCTGAGTAACATGGTCACTTAATTATCAGTTGAAAGAACTGGACAAATTACTAGTATATCTGGGTTTATCATACAGAATGAGTCACACAGTAAGCTTGTTTTACTGATGGGGTAGTGGGCCTTGGGTCATTCTCTGTCTCCATTAGGATTTTGTCCTATTCTGAGGTATGTGGTAGCATCAAAATTATGCCTCGGAATATATGATTATGAGAAGTTTGCTGCCATGGTTTATGACTCAAAACTTACCTGTTAAGTCCATTGACATCATTGAAACACCAACTCTTATCCAGTGATGACACAATCATGTGGAAGATGCTGCTTTTGAACTTTCCCTCAACATCTTTCTCCTCTTTTCTTTGCTATTCTGTATGATTTTCTGTCTCTTTACTGATACACTACTTCAATAACAACTTGTCTTCTGTCCTAGATACTGACTGGCCTTTCAGTTATCAGCTGATAACTTTACACATGTAATATTTTGTTCTTGTTTTTGGCAGACATAAAGAAGAAATGAAGTTCCTTTAAATTAATGTAAATTCTATTTATACCATAGCAATTGATAGCTTTTATATAAAAAATACATTTATTTTGCTTACTTGTGTTTGTAAGGCATTATCCCAGAAGAAGTAACAAAGTCATCGTTTGATCAGTCCACACAAAAAGGAAAGTACTCCTCAGCAAACCTATGTTTCTAACCATAACGACACCTCATCTCCTTTCTCACCAGTCCTATTCATGAAGAAAGTTTTCTGAAGGATGCATAAACCCTACATGAGAACACATGAATGACAACTTGATGATATCAGTTTTTCTGTTTTGGCCTCAGTGAATGTTATCTTTGTAGCTATCCCAAACATCCTATGTGGGTGGAGAAAAGGAATGGTGAGAGACAAATTATTTCTTTGCTGTGTAATTGACATTCATCGTTTGAGCAGCTAGTGGATGCTTAGATGTACTTTGAAGAGTTTGTGGTTGCACTGGTTTTGGTTCCTTCTGACTCAAGGGAAGGGATCAAAAGATCATGATAACTCTGTTGTGGTTGCCCACTGCTGCACATTTTCTTTGTGGTAGCATGCAGTAATAAAATGCCTTGAAAGCTACTATAAAATTTGCCCAGTGGCTTACCTATTGGTGGTGTCTCACCATATAGCAGTGAAAATGGAGTGTAGTTGTGTGAATGTTGTGCAAGGAGGAAACCATGGCTGAGAGGCAGGGGAAAATAAAGATGTTTTAATGTGACCAGCAGAGAGTGAGAACAACATCTGGGGTATTTGAACTAATGATTGTAAGGATACCCATTATATCCTAAAAGTTTTTGATCTGCACAGTTGTATTCAAACTTGGACCTAATAGGCTAATAACTCTTACATTTCATAACTTTGTGTGATCCAGGTTTCACTGATGCTTGTATGGTGATTTGTACTTTCATAAAATCATAGAATCATAGAATAGTTAGGGTTGGAAAGGACCTTAAGATCATCAAGTTCCAACCCTCATGCCATGGGCTCCTTACCCTAAGAAGGAATTTTAAGAAGCACTCTGGTAAAAGGCAGCTTTGTTTGGATTTCACTGAAGGCATTTGGAATATTGAAGCACAGGGAAGCCAGGTTCTGCCTATAAACTCAAGCAGAAACAAAAATTCCCCACAGTCAAAACCTTATCAACAGTAGTCTGATTGTACTGAATGAGATTAGAGATGCTAAATTGTAAAAAAACATGGTATTTTCTTCTCTTTAGTATGCAGATATAGCGACAAAACAAGCAGAGTTTTCCAATCATCATATTGTGTTTTGACATATGGGCAGCTTGGTAATAGTGATGGAAAGTGATATTGGAGCTGATCAGCTTTCTTCAAGAGTTGAAAATCCAAATGTATACAGAGAACATCTTGCTTCTCAAGTAAGATATTAATTTAAACTTTGATAACCACAGCTCTGTCTCCACAAATCAGCACTGCAAGCATTTAATAATCCTAGGCTAAAGCGGGAAGTATTGCATCAGTTTATTTGCTAGAGTAGGGTTGAAGGAAGTGTATTGGGTCACCTGCAAATCTTCTGAGAGGTTAGAAATGGTAAGGCCTGCCAGAAATGATTGAATTTTTCATCTGCAGTAAAACTCCCCTGCACAAATGTCAAGTTTCATCTTTATCTGTGTGTGCATGTGTGAGTAGGAGAGATAAAAATGAACCTAAAGATGCTACAGGATGTGACTGGCTGTTTCTAAATTGAAAACAGTAAGAGAGAAGAGCAGTGCTGCCAAAAGTCATGGATCTTGCATGACATTTGTGTACTCAGCAGACTCATCTCAAATTGTCCAGTCTCAGCAGGATTCCTGTGCATTTAACCAAACTTCTGGAGACTTCTGACAGTTGTGTACAGGTCTTCATCTCAGTCCAATAGGGACAGTGCAGCCTTTCTGTCCTTTTAGCTAATAAAAATGTAGCTCAATGGAATCACACAAGATTCAGAAACAGGCAGAGTGTATGTCTTACCCTCTGCAATAAGATTTCCTCAGTAACTCATACTTTCCACCTTCACAGTGAGTGGCTATCTAGCTCAGCATCTATCCAGATTTAGAATTTTAGCTTTTTGAGAAAATGCATTTGTACATATGAAATCACAGTGCAATAGCACAAAATGCTCCAGCAATAGGCAGAAGCCTCCACAATTTTTCTTTACAACCTTCAGTCACAGGACAAGAAAAAGCTAGAGGACAGGAAAGCTAGAGGTAGAAGGCCAATGTGCAGACATTAAAGGCATATCTGCTCTCATCTGTTTCAGCCCACAGAGAAATGGTTGCAGACTCTTTCTACTGACTCAGTTCTTGGCAGCTCAGGGGTTGGTTAGGGTGGAACATGGAGAAACTCCTCAAGTTCTCGAAGTTGCATGTGGCATAGACCCAGTTTTGTCTGTGCTTAATTGGTCCAATCCTTATGCTTGGAAAATGGCTTTGAAAATTATGATTTTTGTAAAGACTATTTTTCTTACTGTAGTACCTGGAGCTCTCTCTGGAGTGCATGGAGAAGTGCATGTAATGGTTGGAACTTGTGCAAAGTTATTGATTGACCCGGGATGAAGTCCTTACACTTTATCTTTTCCTGGGCCTTTTCTCTGACCAACAGTAAAGTTCCCTCTGTCTTGTAATAAGACAGTTTTATCTGAAAGGGACTGTGATCATTAAGTTCTGAACTGTTTAAATCTTTTGCAGTACCAGAAAAACCACTAGTGACTTTTATAGCTAGAGGATAATTTGTTTGGGCAACACAGCACAAATACACACTCCAGCAGCTTAACTGTATCTCAAGGATAAACTCGTTAATGAAACTACTTTGCTGTAGTCTTGCCACTTTACTCTTGATATAATGAGCACCATTCAGTTTACTGTTAAATGGAGCTGATTCATTTTGTTCAGACCCTGTCATCGTTCTAGCTTTCTCAAATCATTAAGAGAAGGAGGTGGCCTTCCTTACTCATCAGTGTAATTGCACAAAGGAAATGTGGGAACACCTTTAAATGGCTATAAACGTTCTATGGAACAGCAAAATCATTCCCTTATTTGAAGGGATGATCAGGAGTAACCCAATTCAAATAAAACAGATTATTGAGTTTCTTAGGTTTTGAAAGATCTTTTGTAACACTCAGAAAATCTAAATAA
This sequence comes from Ara ararauna, assembly GCA_028858755.1. Lineage (NCBI taxonomy): Eukaryota > Metazoa > Chordata > Aves > Psittaciformes > Psittacidae > Ara > Ara ararauna. The sequence goes on from CM054410.1 coordinate 95,262,935, forward strand.
TCTAAAGAAAAATAAAGTTTATACAAAGATCCTGACAAAATAGGTTTTGTCAGTCATTCTGGTAGTGTTCTTGTATCTTTCAGTTCAGACCGATTTCAAGGAGCCAGCACTCTCTTGAAGAGTAACACACAAATCTCAAGCAAAGGACAAAGAGTCAATGAAGCTCAGGGGCAGCAGCATAGATCCTGATACTTCCTCTCTTCTGCTTTTTTTGTAAGGGAATCTTCAGAAAAGTCTGGATTGAAGGAAAAGAAATATGAGAAAATTATTTAAAGAAAAGCTAAACTGTGGCTTCATTAAAATTACAGCTGACAGCAAATAGACTTATGCTTTGCATTCTGATAAGAAAGTACAGAGAGGAGAGGAGGCCTGAAAAACATATTACAAGGATTCAAAGCAGGAGGGCATTCAGTGGTAGGGAAGAGGAGAGAAAATAGCTCCAAAGAAGAAGCCATTCAAGTTTCAAGAGATTAAGAATGCTTGTGATTCCGAAAGGAAAAAGAGACAAACAAACCAAAACTGATCCAAAACCCAAGCCTTGTACTTTGCATCTGAAGACAGCAGGAAAGGTGCCTGTGTGGGATTAGCCATGTGTCTATAAATAAATGTTGAAAAAGAAGATTTTAAACAAAGTCTCATCTTCCTTTATAACATTCCATTGCAAAAAAAAAAAAAATCTTTATAGAATAGACTCTTGTGTTTATGTCCTAAGCACATCCCCTTTTTCCTACATTCATTCTAATACAGCTTAATTTTTTTTAATACGTTTTTTTCATTTCCTGCTGAAGCAAAGCACAGATGCTAGTTTCAAAAAGGAGTAATAACTACGTAGTAGTCTGAGGGTTTTTTTATGCTGAATCTGAATTTAATAGCATTTTTTCCTTACATCATCATCTGAGCAGATATAGGTACTTTCTAAGTGTTGCTGCTGTCAACACTCAGAAAAAGGGACAATGGCTTGGTTAAATTCCAGCTGTCATTAGAAAAATCTTTTTAAAAAGAGCTCTGTGGGATTTTCTTTTCATTCCATCTGCCCTTCTCCATGACTTCAAAATACCAGTATTTGTAAAAGCCAAGCTAAGTTCTTTCTAGGTCAGTCATGATCTCCAGAGACAAAAGTCAAAAAGGAAAGCTTTAGAAGACAGCTTTATCAATGACATATGAGGCAGAACAGAATCCAGCATTGTTTTCTATATCTGAGTTAGTTATGCATTGCTGACAATTAAACATAATTTTCAGCAGTAAAGTAAGCTAAACACAGTAGTTATGGGTAATTTCTTATCCTTTGAAAAACTCTGCTATACTGGCAGACAGTAATCACAACAGCAGTAGATGACTTTGAAAAAAAAGGATTTGCAAGGAGGATAAAGAAATAGACTTGCATTGTTGCCTATGTAAGCTCAGAACACTCATCTGAAAACTGTGCAAGAGTTAGGGAGACTGCTATTTCAAACTAGTCAGCCTTCAGATTCTGACAAAGGGATGACAAATAAGGAGGTGATGAGAAATAGTTGACTGTCACATAAGAGAAAATAAGGGGACTGGTGGAGGAAATGCATGGAATGGGACGGAAAGGGAAGGAAAGGAGGGTAGAAGCATGGATGGTTAGAATCCTGGAGGGATCTAACAGAGCTAAAAACACTACCTTGTACTCGGGGCAGATCTGTCTACAAATAGTTAGAAAATGATGACCTGGGGAAAGATGGTAGAAACTCCAGTGGATTCCCTTGGAAATGAGTGAACAGACTTCTCTGAATAAGGGATATATGTGGGGTGTGTAGCTTCTCCAGGACCTTGGAGCAGTCTTATTGTCCCGTATATATCAGCTGGAGTAAAAGGGAGGTTCTCTAAATTCTTTTTCTGCCTGAGATTAGTGGGAACCCAGCACTGGGTTGGCTCTGAGTTATTAGCTAATCAAGTAAGTAGGACATACATCACTTTCTTAGGGCCTTAGCTGAATGCCAGTAAGCACACCACACTTCAGATTTTCAGAAGCTCAGCCTGTGAAGTAGGCTAGTTAAAATAGCTAGTCCTACTAATATTCTCTGGAGACGGTATATTTTGAAGAGTATCAAATTAGACCTTATATGCAAAGGGGAATAAGGGAATATAATCTAGGAAATATAGCAGCTTAGTTCTGATACCAAAGCTAGGCTGCAAGATATTGGGAGTGGAGTTTTACTTTTGAAGGGAGTAAGATGCCTCATAATTTGGCCTGGGCATCCAGAAGCAATTCTTGTCCACAAAGACAATTCTCTTTAATTCTGTCAAATTTATTAAATGTTGAAGAAAATCATTCTTTAGTTAGAGACTATGGCTGCCCTGTTTCGGGATTGAGGTAGCGTCATCACCCTCAAAGTTGTGAACGAAAGCAGACTTGATACAGCCTTTTGGGCACAGTCAACCAGTGGTTTGTACTTCAGACTGGGCTTTCACAGGGATAATATGTCAATTTTAGCTTTCAGCGTAAAATTATACTATTGTTCTATTTCAAGATTGATTGAGCATTTGAGGATAAGTGTTTTGCACTAGCCTGCAAAAAAAAAAAATCCAAAAATTCAATCTGCTAAATGGGGGGGGGGCAGTTTAACTAGATTTTCTCAAGAACACCAGAGAGGGAGATGAAGAGAGGGCTATAGGTGTGGGACCTGCTGAAATCCCTCAGTTTGTTTTGGGCTGATCATGACTAGCTTTGAAGGGATGCACTTTCAGTGCAGGAATGTAATTTATTTCTTCAGATGGCCCGAGAAGGTAGAATTCAGGCATTTAATATAGGATCAAATATTTCCTTGAGATCCCTAGGCCTCATTTAGAATTTTGAGGAGCTTTGAAGATATTTGCACTTCTATTTCTCCAAGTCTAAGCATCCTATATCCATTGATGCCCATCTGAAACACAGAATCCCTTACATATTAACAGGGGGAATTAATACCATCATTGAGAATGCTACAGTACCATGAGGATGCACATACCATACAGTACCATACAGCACCATACAGCACCATGGTACCATTTTGTCCCATTGGCTTCAGTGAGACATTTTATGGATGGGACTGCTACTCAACACACACATGGAATTTTTGTGGGTTTTCAGTGACTCCAGAGTTCTGTGGAACACACTGGGGAAATATTAATGTGAATTACTTCTGAAATCTTTTTTTTTTCTCCACAGAACTGCAAAAGTGCAGTACCAGCCTGGGTATATCAACTGCTGAAGCTGTACTGAGAAGCCATATCCAAAGACTTTGCTAAAACAGACCTTGAGGTCCATATTTTATTTTGTTCTATAGCTGAACTGAGTCTCTTCTTTTCGGTTGGTGGCTTAGAAATGCTTTCTATCCTCCCAGATAATGTTTCTAGGGATGGAGTCCTTACTTGTAATATTCTGCCAGGAAGAAAACCACATATCAATATCATGACTGCCATCTGAATGTTCAGAGTTGATTGAACGCCAATAGCTTGCCATGCAGCTTACCTTCCAAAACTCCCAAGAGATCAGCTCATGACCTTTTAGCTGCTGAGCTAAACATCAGCTCTGATTCTCTATTTTCTTGGCTAACCAGCTAACCAGCAAAATCTAGGAAAGAAACTGCACAGGATATTCCATTTCTGAGAGACTGCTAAGCACTTTTAAGAGTCTTAGGAGACTCTTAAGAGTCTGTTTGTTTTGTTTGGTTTAATTTTTTTGATGTGAGAAGGGGGACTTTTAGTTTGCCAAATGATAGTTTCATAATGCAAAGTTTAGGGATAAATACCATTTCCATCTTTCAAACGTCTGAAGTATGATCAGACAAATCTCTAGTACTTCTGAGCACTGCTCCAGGATGACAGCCCTGATCCCATCTTATGGCATAACTAATGCAGGCCTCCACATATTGCCTCTGAAAAGCGAAAGAGGTTGGCAGAAACATGAAATAAATATACTTATCTCTTGGAGCACTTTTTGGCTGTAGATAATCAAGGTCGCTCCAAGTGTTATTGCAGCATATTAAGCTACAGCTGATAAGTGCAGGTACCCCCTCCTTTTCTTTTTTTTTTTTTTTTTCTCAGCACTCTGGCACTAGCATTAACTGACTTACCCCAGGAAACTGTTCACAACAAGGAATTAAAGCTTCTTGTTGTTGCTGGGATATTGCTTTGTCTAAAGGGGTTTTTTGCTTTTGTAGAAAGTTTGGAGCTTACGATTCCTCTCTTCAGAGAAAAACACTGAACAGAGACTATTTTGTCTCCTATTGGATTCCACTTTCCATCCTAGTGCGGGATAAGAGAAAAACCACAGACCAGCTGATACTAGTGATGCTAGCCTGCATACAAATTCAGGGAAGAGGTTTTAATTAAGACTATGTCCTCCCATTGCATGTATGCACAAGTGTAGCTTTTATCCCTACAGGCTTCTCTGCGTGCCAGAAAATGCCTAAGTAGCAGTAGAAGGCTTCTGACAAGTGTAGAAAGGTAGTATTTCATGGTTCCTCTATGGCATATCACAGCCCTCCATCACTTACTAATACAGGTTTCGCTTCCTTGTCCTGATGTTTTCCATAAGCCGTATCTCTTGTTCTTTTCAACTCGGCAGATAAAGACAAAAGTGTTGATTCTCAGATATGCACACATTCTTTTCCTATAGATTCTGAGGAGTAAGACAGTAGGAAGCATCATGGTAAAAATAAAAGTTAACCCTGTGATATTTCCATTTTGATTTTATAAATAAGAATGTGCATTACGTTCCAACAGCTTTCAGTTCTAATTCTCAGCTCTACTTGACTCCTGATCTATTTCTGACTTCTGCTTTTTTTCCCAAATGGAATGTCCTGCAGCATCATTGCCTTGCCCCCCACTTGAACATTAAATTAGTATTTCTGACTATGACCTTCTACTGCTTAGAAGACGAGTAACTGCCAGTAAAGGCCTGTCATGCATAAACAGTTTCAGAAAGTTTAAAAAGTTTCAGAGAATGAAACAATTCCATGAGCATATTCCTCCCTCCAAAAGACCTTTGGGAAGTTGTGAATGCTCCATCGCTGGCGGTGTTCAAGCTGGACTGGACATAGCCTTGGGTGGCATGGTTTAGTGGGAGGTGTCCCTGCCCCTGGCAGGGGGGTTGGAACTAGATGATCTTAAGGTCCTTTCCAGCCCTAACTATCCAATGATTCTATGATTCTATGACACACTTTAGGTGTTTCCTCAAACATGCAGAATTGTTCTCAAGCAAGATTGTCAGAGCTGTCAAACAGTAAAGCTAGGATGATCTTTGTGTAAGATGATCTAGAGCTTTTCAATATTCTTTTCTTCATCTGGAAGGTGCAGACACATAAGTTATTGTTTTTCCCCCAGTAAACTGTTAGTTATTTTCTGCTGTACAGAAACCTTCCAATATATGGTTAAGTATAGTCAAATATAGTGTAGCCATCACATGAGAACATCTTCATTTGCCTTTAAGATAACTAGAGTTTTGTCCAAGTTTGTTCTGCATCTGTACTAGTAGAGAACTGAATCTGAGGGTTCAAATAACACCATGTTTGAAAATGTATTTTCTTGTTTGAAAACCTGAGAGTAATAATTTGCTTAGAAATTCTGAAGCAAATCAAGTAGAAGTCATGACTGAATGAGCATTCTAAGAGAGAAGAGATCTTGAGGGAAGGTCTACTGGGAAAGAATTGTTCCAGCCACTGAAAGTAAGGACTGTTTTTTCAATGGTCAATGGCTCAATGTCCAGCTGGAGACCAATAACGAGTGGTGTCCCTCAGGGATCGGTGTTGGGACCAGTCTTGTTCAACACCTTTGTTGGTGACATGGACAGTGGGATTGAGTGCGCCCTCAGTAAGTTTGCCGATGACACTAAGTTGTGTGGTTCAGTTGATACACTGGAGGGAAGGAATGCCATGCAGAGGGACCTTGACACGCTTGTGAGGTGGGCTGATGCCAACCTGATGAAGTTTAACCATGCCAAGTGCAAGGTCCTACACCGGGGTCGGAGCAATCCCAGGCACAGCTACAGGTTGGGCAGAGGAGATTCAGAGCAGCCCTGCAGAGAAGGACTTGGAGTGCTGGTCGATGAGAAACTGAACATGAGCCAGCAGTGTGCACTTGCAGCCCAGAAAGCCAACCATATCCTGGGCTGCATCAAAAGAAGCGTGACCAGCAGGTTGAGGGAGGTGATCCTGCCCCTCAGCTCTGCTCTTGTGAGACCTCACTTGGAGTATTGTGTGCAGTTCTGGTGTCCTCAACATAAAAAGGACATGGAACTGTTGGAACAAGTCCAGAGGAGGGCCACGAGGATGATCAGGGGACTGGAGCACCTCCTGTATGAAGACAGGATGAGAAAGTTGGGGCTGTTGAGCCCGGAGAAGAGAAGGCTATGTGGAGACCTCATAGCAGCCTTCCAGTATCTGAAGGGGGCCTATAGGGATGCTGGGGAGGGACTCTTCATGAGGGACTGTAGTGAGAGGACAAGGGGTAATGAGTTCAAACTTAAACAGGGGAAGATTAGACTGGATATGAGGAAGAAATTCTTTACTGTAAGGGTGGTGAGGCACTGGAATGGATTGCCCAGGGAAGTTGTGAATGCTCCATCGCTGGCAGTGTTCAAGGCTGGATTGGACAGAGCCTTGGGTGGCATGGTTTAGTGGGAGATGTCCCTGCCCCTGGCAGGGGGGTTGGAACTAGATGATCTTAAGGTCCTTTCTAACCCTAACTATTCTGTGATTCTATAATGTATAATACCGCATTTTTTTCCTTTGGTCTGGCTTCCCTCTAGAAAATGTTACAGAGTAACTTAGTGGTAAGGTAAAGAAGCTGACTGTCTCAAAGCAATTTTGCTTGGCTTTGTATTGCAGTTATGTGCTGGACCATAGAAATGCACAAATAAGACCTCACCTGTGCAACAGAGGTGAAAATATCTTCTATCCATCTATTCTTTCATTGGCCTCAAGGTCTTCCAACACTGCAGTCAGGAAAAGCTTTCCCGTTTCTTAATGCACAGCCTAAAGCACATGAATGGTTGAAACAACATAAGGCCTCTACATGTCTTGGTCCTGGTTCTGCTCTGTGCAAATAATTTCCTATTTCTTCTGTTAGAGCAGCCAAAGGACTAAATCCTACATCCTCCAGAAATCTGTTACTTTCATTATTATGCAGCACTACATATGCTTCATCCTCTTAACTCTGTGTGTTTCTCTTTTCCCTCTTCTGCCCCTTTGAAATGATTTCATGCATGGGTAGAACTATCTAACACTGACAGCAGTGATCAACTCTAATCTCTACCCATGATGAGAAATATTAGTGTGCTAATACAAAAAGGGACAAAGATTGCAGGAAAAGCTGTTGAACTCGACAACCCCAACAGTGAGGTTAAACTCTTCTCTTGGAGAGCTGGGAAGATGCCAGGGAGAAGTTATAGAAAAATCTAAATCTTTTGATCAGATTTTCCACCTGAATTCTGCTGAGCGCTTTTGCACAAACAGTATATGAATCCAGGTCCACTGGAGGTCAGGACATACTTGGAACCTGTCAAGCCTGCAAAGTGTTTCATTTGTAGCTTTGAGTCCTATTAGATGTTTACACAAAGGCCCATGAGAAGCCCTGGTAGGAGGTGTGTGGTCTCACTGTACTATTTGCTGCTTAGAAGTAATTGAGGATTAAGAAGTTTATGATGAGATGCAACAGAGAATTAAAACAACTGACAGGCTGGGGATGAGAAATCAGCAGCACATGAGTATTGTTTTAACTTAATGACATTTGCCTCCACTAGGCAACCTGCCTAACCTTGGTCTATCTGAATTGCATCGTTTCAGGGAATATTTGAGTGAGCAGTGACTGCAATAAAGTTACAGGTCAAAAGGTCTGAAACATAACCTGTTAGGAAAGATGGAAAGAAAGATGATTGTTTAGTCTGGGGTAGAAAAGACTGTGGGAAGCCAAAGTACCACTTCAAATTTGCAGAAAAGAGGAAAGGAATAAATAACATGTTGCAGAGGACAGGAATTTGCAGCAACAGAGATATGTGCTAGAAGCGTTAGGTAGAGGTTAGTTAGTCTGTCTCTGTATTAAGTTGCTTTGGATACTTCTAAATCCCCATAAACAAAACTAAGAATGAAGTAGACAAGTACCACTAAGTGACACAGATACTGTAGTTGGGCAGTGAGATGACCTAGAAGACTTCAGGCTTTCTTCTGGCAGTAGTTTCAGTAATTTTTATGGTATCTCTGTGTACTTAAAATACACAGAAGGCTATGTATTTTAGAAGCTGTTTTTAAAGGACCTCTCCTAATCTTTAGGACTGCTTGATTTTAGAGAGCTGCATTGAACATTTTGTGCAGAAAAACATTTTTCCCCCTCACAACCTTTATTCAACATCCCATATTTGAAATGAATGTTGCAATTTTAGTACTCATGTGGTCGATATTTATTGTTTGTTTCCCTCCTTTTGTTTACAGCCTCTTGAGTTTGTCATCAGGTTCAAAGGAGAGAAAGCTGGAGTCAGAAGAAATTTTGTAAAACATCACCAACTGTTCATCGTACCATATCACTGACTGAAGTAAGGGTTGTTTTTTTTGTTGTTTCTCATGACTGTATGTGATATGTGATAAACAAACGTGCTATTAGTACAGTCAAGACTTGTCTAAGCCCAGCCAATAGGAGCTAATCCAAGTGTGTAGATTCACAGGGAGTAATCAGGTAGGCAACAGGGAGCCAAGGAGCTGTCTAATTCTGTTGTAAAGTAACATACCAAGAGTACAGAACTGACAGCTTACTTATCACTAGTTGTTAGTGTTTTAGCAGAAAGAAATAGCTCTCTCAACTGGTGACTACAGTGCCTCTTCTACTCCAGTACTGAGCTGGTCTTTGAAGAGGCACTGTCTCTCTACTCCCTTCTGACCCCTATGATGCATGTTTATGAAACTTTTTAAATCAGTGGTGTGACTTATTGCTTAAGATTCTCTGCCAGCTCTGATTAAGGGAAAGACTTGAAAGTGTACAGTGCGATGATGCTTGCCTGTTTCACTTAGCTTGTGCAGAAATTTAGGCTTGGAGACATTGGATTGGGACTCAACCATTTTTGCATGGCATTGCATTGTGTTCAGACTTAGCTCAAGTGCTCTTCAACTTTCCTATAAATGGTTCTTCTATTAGTTTGTGATTTGTCCAAATCTGGACAGATCTTCATGCAAGCAATAAATCTCATGCTCAGATTGTACTACTATCATATTGCAAGATTTAATCCAAATCTTGAAGTTTTTAAGATTAATTATTAAATGTAATACAATCTGTTTTCCCCATTTTTCACTCCCAGGAATGGTGGTGTTTTGCCAAAACCAGGAACAAACCAGAACAGTATAGCAACACTTGAATGGTTAAAGTTTTACAAAATGAAGGTATGTAATGGTGTAATTGAAACAATAACTTAATATTGCTGGCTGTCTTGTTTATGGTCAGTCTCATTTAAGTTATTTCATAGAGAAAACGGAATGATGAATCAATTGGTTCTGGTTCTCAGAAAAGTTTAACTTGAAATTTCTATCTTGCTCCAGTGACAGCTAAGTTTTGAACATGTTGTGACCTTTGCATTTCTTGTAAAAACCAGCTAACTTGAAGTTATTAATAATGAAGTATTTAGAAATGATCTAATTCTGAGGTGGCAAGTGATATGCACAGCGTTATCAGTTGGCTCTCTTGCATACCTTCTTAGGGAAGTAAATAGCTGGCACACTTGAAGACCTCTGGTTAAGATTATGTGGGAACAAGAGCAGGGAAACCAGAGGTGTTAGAGACAGACAGGTATGTTATGTGGCAAACACCTGCCTACACTATTTGTGGTTCTAACCTTTGCCTTTTATTCCTCCCTAATCATTAGCCCTGTTAAGAATTCTAAATGAAAAGTTAAAGGAAAAGGTTAAGTTCAATTCCTTTTGCCTTTTTTTGCAGCTGGTAATTCTACAACCTAAAGCAACTCCTATGACAGTGTGACTCAGAAGCAAGAGGAGAGAAAGTAAAGCAAAGGGACAGTTACATTTTCTGCTAGACTCTTAAAATGCACAAGAATTGGAGCATGTCTTCAGTGCATCGTTGCCTTCTGAAAAATACAGAAGCCCAGGAGAGTGAGTCATCAAAATGTTTTTAAAAATCTAGCCCAAATTTCTTCCATTTTTATTGTACTGTGGAGGATCGAGGCTATCCAGTCCCATCGAGAACACCTGAAGCAGCTGATTGGCCTCATCTGTGCTCTCTTAAATCAATGGCACCTGCACAAGTGGCCCAGATCAGGACAGTGGTCATTCTGCAGTGTTGCAGCCAGTAAAAGAAAGGAGAATTTGTCTGTATGTCATAGCATTGCCTTTCAAATAAAAGAGCCCTGACAGGGGCACAGCCCAGAACTGAAGCCTTTCCCTGTCCACTCTTCCATGTGTTGACCCCTGTTTTAAAGGTAATACTCCCCATCATGTGTCCTAGCATCCCTCTGTCTGTCAATAATAAAGACAGTCACCTGCAAGGTCTGCAGATGTCCTATGGTGAACAGCTGATTTTCTTAAACATTGAGCCCTTTCTTTCTTCTTTCAGACTGTTTATAATAAGACCAGTCTCTGACTTAACAAGGTCAATTCTATACTGGGTTAAGTTCCTGTATTACATATGAACTTCAGGAGCCATGTCAGCCACAGGTTTTATTTGAGATGCCTGCAGCCTAACGTTTTGCAGCCAAAGAAGTACAACTACCTAGCAAAAAATCAGTAAACCTCGCTTGTTCTGGTGTAGGTTTTCTTAGGCCTGTATTGGCAAAATTATTATAAATTGATAGTAATATGTAATTTTGGGTGGATCTCATGTCTTTTTTCAAGTGTCAATTTTTAGAAATATCTCAGGTGAAAAAAGGTAGATTATCTCTGCATAAAAATAAATGTATGTATTATTAAATGCTGAAAGATGATTTTATGCACACTATTCTGCTGAGCTCCTGTACTAAGTAAATATCATAGAATCATTGCATGAGTACATGAAAGTAAACATTTATGACAGGTAATTTCTTTGATGTATTTTGCCTATGGGCAGGGCTTGTCTGTGTAAAGGTTATGATTTTCTAAAACTAAGTCATCTTTTGTATGCAAAACAGCTAGAAATAAGAAGATTAGAGATCATTTAATATTGCAGCTTTCATGTATTTAAAATTATTTTTCTTCGTAAGCAGTCAGTGTTTCTAAGTGCATGAAAATACCAACAATGTGCCTGGTAATAAGACTACACCTATATCGGTATCCATTAAGTGAAATTGGGAGCCAAGTCTTCCTGAGACAGAGTACCTTTTAGGCATTCTACAACCCAAAACCAATGTGCTAGGCAAGATGAAGAATCTATTTTCCCCTTCCTCTTTCTCCCTTGAAGGTCAAATCATTACCTTGACCACTTAAGAAGAACTATCATGCTGACAAGCCTGTTAAGCAGACAAGACCTCTTGTCCAGCATCCTGTCCCTGAACAGGTACCGGTAACAGATGTCTAGCAAGAGCGAAATTGATGTGACCTGCTGCCTGGTATACTGTCCTAGCTGTTGGTCATTGGCAGCTTAATGACTTCCTGAGCCTGTGGTTGCATCTGGAGAGTGCCTAACAGCCACTGACACTGAGTGTAATATTCTTTAATCCTTTCTTGAGCCTGCAAGGGTTGCAGTTTACTATATCTTGTCTGTGCATTCTCCTGGGAGAAGCATTTCAGATAACAGAGATGTCTGTTATCTCAGAGCCTCCTTCAAAAGAACACCTGAATGTACTTAACAGGAGCAGGACACAAAAGGACACAGTATGGGGTAGAACAGGCAGAAAAGAAGTACTAAGGCTGTATTTCTAAGTGAGACAGGCTTATGAGAGGAGGTCAAACACTGAGCTGCTGTGTAGTTGCTAGCACACTCTGGTACAGTTTTGGTGTGTGTAAGCCAGCACCCTCTGAAAAATACTTGCCTGAGTATAGTTCAGGCAGTAGCATGTGCCAGGCTATTCCCAACTGGCTTTCATATGCTGAAGCCCTACCCCTGAGCAAAGCCCTTTTTCTATACTTAGACATCTTAAATTGAAAGAAAAAATACGCAAAAAATGTTTTAGAGTCACATAATCACCACATAGAACACAAAGGAGAACCAGACCCAGCTCTGTACAGTGTGGACACTGCCATTTGGCCCAGGGCATGGGAGCAGTCCCTGCCTTTGTGTCACTTAACAGAATGAATGGATCCAGGGAGACTTGGAAGCTGATGACAAAAGCAGGAAGCATATCCCCAGCTGGACCTCAGAGGTGGCAGAGAAAGTGATTTTTTTATGAACCTGAGGAGGTGTGTTGAAGTGGTTGCATGTCAGAAATCCAGTACGCTGCTGGAGTAAGTGTAAATCTGAATCCAACAAGATGATTAGGAGGCTTGTAAACCTTCTTAAGTTATATTGTTCTCAATATGACCTTCTCTCCTTTCAAACAAGTTTATTCTCCTAGATTATGTCCTTTCATCTCAAAAACATTAAAGCTTAGCCAAACTCAAACTAGTGAAGCCTTCACAGAGGAATCCTGAAGTTTCCATTAGACCCATGCACTGACACTCTCATAAAACATTGACAGGAGCTGTACCTTTCAGCTGCCCTGAACTGGACATTTACCTTGTTCCACAGGAAAAATGATGAGTGATTTTACAGTCACTCCTCTGTGAAAGTTGTCATGTATTAGTCATTATTAAATGCATATAGTATGGTACTCTTGAATAAGGCCTGTGCCACACAACCTTGGTAACGCAGCCTTGAAAGGCTAATGGACAAGAGATATAAGTAACTCTTTTATTTAATCACAGCTACAGCAGCCATAAAGGGTTCACATAAATTTCTCCTCAAAAGGGCATTGGTCTTCCAAATTATCTCTCATCATAATCTTGGTCCAAGCAAGCTGTGCCAAGCACCATTTTTGGACAACTCAGTGTGACACACGGAGTTTAACTACACCTCTTCCAGACTGTTCTCACTGTGAAACAGACTGGAAGCTAGCTGCATGTAGTTAAAATTATGTTGGTTCTTTCAGTTTCTTGTTTTCAGAAATCTGAACATGGTTTGTTTTTTTCTTTGAAAATTTATCTCTCAACAGACATAAATTCCTGTAACAAGATCAAGTTCTGTCATTGAATTCACATAGTTTTCTTCATAATTGATCTCGTGAAAGCTGATTTCTTAGCTCTTAAAAAAAAAAGTCAGATCAAAGGGAAAACACAAGAAACATAAGAGCATTTCAAAGGAGAAGAAGCATTTGCTGCAAACAGTGCATATTGGTCATATAGACAACAAATATTCACCCTTTCTTGTTCATCTTCTCAGTGGCTGCTCATCATACAAAGAATAGAAGACAGCTAGGTTAAAGACACATATGGAAACTGAGAAAAACAAGAACTGGAGCTTCAGTGCATGGTTGCCTTATGAAAAATGCTAAATATATTAACCCTATAAATCATTTCAGATGCCTCTATCTCTGAATCCACAATGCTGTCAGTGCTTTCCAACACTTCATCAATTTGTTATGGAGAACAAAATGGAATGCTAACTTGGGAGGGTTCTTTTTTTCCATTGGCACTTTCTGGTGCCAGTAATCACTAGTCCCCTTGGTTGTCACAGCAGAGAAATTAACATATTGAATTTTGCTAGACAAACTAGGCCTACTTTGAAGCATTCAGATGAGCTCTTATTCCATATGGTGAATATTCACAGAGAGGACATTAAGAAATTTCATGAGCGTGATGAGAAGAAGGAAAAACAATCCCTTGAGTAAAAAATGAAAGGGACAAAAGTAGAAGTATTTCCTTCTCATGTCCTGGTTCAGAATGGTTAACAACATACAGATTATTTTTCTTTGCTGCAAATGCCATTTGCTAACATGCAGGTCAAAACTGAGTGACAGTAATAATATAACTTCAAGAAAAAAGATTTTAGAGGTTCAGAACCCCTAATATTGTGAATTTGCTGTTTTCACTCTTTCTAAATGTACCTTCAGAAGCCAAGATCCACTCTTCATAGAGTACATTAACAACTTGATGCATAAGGATTTTACACCATGGCACTAATTAAACTAAATGAAAGTACTACAGCTGAATTCCCACATGCCCTCAGCTGAAAATGTACTTCTAATGGTTGTGAACTCATTTTCCCCTATGAGTTTTTCTCTGCAAGTTTTCTACCTTTTATGTCATTAAGAATTGCAGCACAGTTTGCATATTTTGTAGTTCCTATGTCCATGTGTTCTAATCATGTGGTTTTCTTGTTCAGTTGAATTTCAGGAGAATTATGCTGCACATTCTTATGGATAGGGCAGAAAGTGCTGACACACTGCACTGATTTCCACTGTTGTCTCCACCTGCGAAATTGGATCCTGACTTTGTTCATTTGTTCTATTAATTTACTTACTGCCTTTGCTTTTTCTGATCATGTCTTCCATCTTGTTTTTCTTTGAGTGCCTTTTGTTTCCCTCCTTTATACCTGATATCTTGATTTTCTTCTCAACTATTAATCAACAGAGAGCATTTTCTCATTATATATTACTGGCCTGCATGCTTCCAAAACTTTTATCAGATCTTTTTACCTGAAAAACAAAATGTGGGGAAGCCATGTGTCGTGGTTTAAGCCTCTCTTCAGCCACACAGTCTCTCTCTACCTCACTTCCCCCTTTTTCTTCCCCCGCTCCCGGAGGGATGGGAAGGAGAATCGAAAAGAATGCAACTCCCACAGGTTGAGATAAGAACAGTTTAGTAACTAAAGTATAACACAGATCACTACTGCTACCACCAATAATAATAATGAAAAGGCAAATACAAGGAAAGAATACGATTTCTCACCACCCAAAACCAAGCCCGGCCACGCAGTGCACCCCCCACCCTTCTGGGTCTCTCCTCTCCCCTCTTGGGCATGACGTGCTGTGGTATGGAATAACCTCTTTGGTCAGTTTGGGTCAGGTGTCCTGTCTCTGCCTCCTCCCGGCTCTCCTCCTCCCTGGCAGAGCATGAAACTCAGAAAGTCCTTGGCCAGACCAAAACATCACTAAGCAGCAACCGAAACACTGGTGTTATCAGCACTGTTCCCAGGCCCAAAATCAAAAACACAGCACTGCACCAGCTACCAAGAAGGAGAAAAATGACTGCTGCTGCTGAACCCATGACACCATGTCACAGGTTTTCAAAATAGAGCTGTGACTTTATCAGTGATATATTCCCTCTTCATTTACATAAGATTATATGATGTTCTGGACAAATTCTGACTTTATATTAGCATCATTATGTGTAGGAGAAGTTCAGTTTCCACAATGCAAATGCTGAGACTGGTTTGGCCCAATGCATTGAATAGAAATGTGGAGCATTTTTTAAAAAGACCACTAGTTCTGGGTTTGATCATATATGCACTTGTTCTAGTAGAGGAGGGATACCTAAAATCTGTTTCCATCTTGTATAAGCAGGAACAGCAAGAACAGGCCACTCTACAAAGCAAGACAAACCAAGAACAACCACAGCACAGACTGTGCTCTCACCAGAGCACAGGTCCACCGCAACTGAACAGGCAGGGCAGAATTAAGGCTGCTGATAACTGATCACCCAGTGAGGTGGTGAATGAGGTCCAGGAAGTCTAGTCCAGAGCAGCAGGAGATGGAAGCAGAGACAGAACTGTAAACCAAGCTACAATATGGGTCCAAGAGTCATCTAGAAGGTAGGGCTGAGGGTAGGTCCACTAGCAATAACTCAGACAGGGTAATGAAAGGCCCTGGTCTGAGCTCACATGGAGCTCCTGGGCCTTGGGCAAAGGGTGGAGGTCCCAAGTGAGGCTGCTCCAAGCAATTAAATGCTATTGATGCACACACAGTCTTCACAGTGTGGACTTAGATGAATTTCTTAGTGCCAGGCTTTTCAGCTGTTTCATCTAATTCCTACCTACTTCAAATTACAATCAAATGGTCTGTTTAAATGTCTTTAGAAACCTGGCTGTAAGTGCAAATGATGCTTAGCTGTTAGACAATTAAGAAGCTTTCAAGCACATCCTTAAGGTCAGTAAGGCCATTTATTTTGTAAGCAAATGTTTGTACTGGATTTTTGCTTTAATCCTTTTCTCTCTTAGCTTTTTCTCTTTAAGACAGTGTTCTCATGAGGATTAATTATTTCACATCTGTATTGCATGTGAGGAGCAAGAATTTCTACAAACTGTTACGGTACAGGTTACTTTGCATGCTAATTCTAACATTATAAGCATCCTAACATTAACCATATAAGCTAACTGACAGAAGATTTCCCATTCAGACTTCCCCACCTCCATGTGCTTGTGCTTTGATCTGTTTGTTCTGCATTAACAAGCATGTGGAAAGTCAAAACCAATTTCCTTATAGTTCGTTAATAGGTGAGACAGAGGGGCAATGGCAAAGAAGCATTAACCTCAGATATGTGAAGCTTGACAGATCTGTAGGTTTTTTTAATAAATAGCCTGAACCCCCACAGTGCCTCATGAAATGTCAAAGAGAGCCGGAACAAAGCACATAGAATCATAGAATCACAGACCGGTTTGGGTTGGAAAGGATCTTAAGATCATTTAGTTCCAACCCCCCCGCTAAGGGCAGGAACACCTCACCCTAGACCATGTCACCCAATACTCTGTCCAACCTGGCTGTGAACAGTCAGGGATGGACAGCATTTACCACTTCTTTTGGCAACATGTTCCAGTGCCTCGTCACCCTCACAGCAAAGAACTTCTTCTTTTCATCTAACCTGAACTTCCCCTGTTTCAGTTTGAACCTATTACCCCTTGTCCTATCGCTGCAGTCCCTGATGAAGAGTCCCTCATGAGACCGCAAGTATGAGACGAGACTGAATTCAGCTTGAATGTACTTTGCAACAGACAGGGACTGGCTCTAAATGTCCAGGGGACAGAACCTCCTGCACTATTGATCTTGTAAACTCCAAATGCCATCATCCCCTTTGACTTGAGAACTGCAGCTAAGACACTTGGCAGGGCTTCAAGGGCATTTGTGGAAGAAGAAGAGGCTGCCATACTGTGAATGTAAAAATTGGTAGGGAATACAGATCAACCTCTGATGCATTTCTTGTTATCTATATCTAGTGGATATTATGCACCTATTTGTCATCTTCAAGGCTTGCTTTGGATTTTTAACAGTTCAGCTATGTGGCTGTATATCTGAGTTACTAATTCTGTAGTAGTGCTATCTTTGGAAGGTGAGCCATCACTAGCTGATTACTGTAGCAGTATGTTAAGCCAAATTTACCCTGATGTGACTGCTTTGCTCAGGGCAGCCACACAGATCTGCTTATGGGATTTCCAGACAGCAATTCACATCCTCCCAATGCTGTACACTTTCTATTTCAGGTCTGCATATCCAGACTTGGCTCAGCACTGCGTTTCTTCACATTGATGCTGGTAGAACTCTTTTGGACAAGTTGGTATAAACTGGAATAGCCTTCCTATTGTCATTTTCAGGACATTAAGACTACCTCTCTCAGATAAGGTTGAATAGACATATCCTGTTCCAAATTGCTGCCTCAGCATGTATTTTTCACTTGAAGCTCTTAAGTATTTGATGTATGTTTCTGAGCACCCCTATTAGATTACTCTGATTTGTTTTTTCCCCTAGAAAACTGGCATTAAGTGGTCCTTTTCCCAGAAATAATAATCTCATTTACTATAAATTATTTTATTTGTAGTACCTTGGAGACACTGTAATGCTTTTACATAATAAAAAAAAAAAATATTTATTAATATTTCGAAGCTTATTTTCAATGTGGTTTTTTTTTTTTTCTCATTTTTAAAATGGAAATTGCTGAATTTTATGGGAAAATAACTGCTGTTACAAAAAAAATCATTTATACAAGTATAACTTCATGTGAAAGGAAAGAAACAAAGAAATGCCTATTTCTTAAGAATATAAAGGAAAATATGAACTTTGTGTAGATGAAAAGTACATGAAACAAGCAAACTATTCACTGAACTAAACTTCCCATTGACATTTACAGTACAGGTTACAGCTGTCTGCATGAAAGAGATGTCTGATAATAAGGCAGGTTTTCAAAATCAAACTTGCACCAGCATGAGTTTGATTTTTAGGCAAGTCTGGCTAGAAGGAGGAAGCTTTAAAACCTAATTTTACAGGGAAGGTGAGGTCATGGTACATGCTAAGGATTTGCATAATCCTTCTTACATAATCTTAGCAATAGAATAATCAGGTAGGCTGTTCAGTGTACACTGCAAAGAGGATGCATAAGGTACCACAGTAGCCTAAAAAATTAAGCAAGCCAATTTTGTTTTCCTAGTATTTTTGGAATATGGTCCAGATGTAGAATTATTCCATGACCCTCTAAAAGGCCCCAATGTCCTAGGGTACCTTCTGGAGACCTGAACCAGCTGTCCCAGTCCAGTGCCATGGTTCCCACTGAAGGGTTGGGACCTGCTCTGGCAGGATGGGATTTCCAGGATGTGCCTCTATAATCTGTCCTCTCAAGATGCATAAATGATAGATAGGATATGGAAAGGATTTAGCACTGTCCCATTAGCCTTTCTTAAATTCACTGTAGTGAAGATGTAAATACTGCTCCTCCAGAAAGACTCTCTGACCAGTAGTGTGTGAGAAACCACATGCCTAGCTAATGGACTAGGCAGCAGGGGGGGATGAGACATCATATAGAAAGGGTGGATTGTGTAGCATGGAGAGGCTGGGTGGAGCCTGAGTCAGAGGTGCTAATGCTTTTATATAAATGACACAAATTTTATTTCTGATTGTTATTTTGATTCCTTGTACCTGCCTGTGCCTACCTGTGCCTGTAACTATTCAAGGCTTAGATTTGATACCTAAGAGAGAGCGTAGTAAATGTATGTAAGCACATATAGGTGGAGTATGTGTTTGAAACATTATTAGCTTGGTTCAGCAAATGCATTTGATTCCCACCTGGCAGGAATGAAAGTCTATCACAGACACAGATCAGTGGATTTGATGCTCTGGGTGTACAGATGTTTTTTTGACTGTCCTTAATTCAAAGACATTGTCAGACCTCTTCTTATGTGAAGGGCTAGTGAAAATGAAGCAAAAGCTACCAATCTATGTTTACCATATGGGTCATGGCACACATGAAAAGTATCGAATCATGCTATCAAAACTCTGCGCTTGCTGAGCTGGCTGTAAGGCTTAAAGAATAATTAATAAAAAGTCAAGGTTTTCAAGCTTGTAATGATTTTGCTCTGGTCAGGCTACCTTCCTATGACTTTGATGATTGTTTTGTATGAACATTTGTTCACCTATTTTCTATAGAAGTAGTTGTCAGCATTTACATTTATTATCATTCTCATGTATCACTATCATCAGCCTTTGATCTGACTGTTTTTTTAGACAGTTATTTTTGTGTTTAGAGTACTGCATAACACTGGTAAAGCTAACTGTACCATATGAATTATAAATAATAACTTGTACAGTTTGTCTTCCTACATACTTAAAGCAGATTTTTTCAGGCTAACCAACATGACTTTGTGTTTTAGAAAGAACATGCAAAGGTAATTATGAACAGTTTTAACAGTGGGAATGAAGGATTTTCATCTGCCTGGATCAGTTTCACAGATGCTCAATGTGAATGACTAATGTTCAACAACTGGTGAGGCACATGAAATAGCAGCAGAGATGCTCTTCTTTAGGGTCGAGCAATACACAAAAAATAAAATCTCTTCTACTTACCCAGCAGTAAATACTGCACATGCCTGTAGTGGGCTTTTTTATGGAGTACTGTCAAAATAGGGTGCAAATCTTTACATTCCACTTATGCACTGCACAGAAGCTACAATTAAGAGGTAGGGCCACATTGATTTTTCCAGTAAGAATTCTTTTATTTTTTTTTTTTATTTTATTATTCTTAGCTCTCTGAGAGCCAAGTTATTAGCTATCCATAGAGGTTGCAGGATGTTTGAACTCTGCTTTTTAGTGGCGAGAAAGTGAGATTAATGGGAGTTCTAGTGTCTCTCTGCTGACAAGAAGCCCATTTCCATTTTTGCTTTTAAAGGAAAGAGCTGAATTTCTCGTAATTTGCAGGAGAGGCATCAAATAGATATAGAGAAAAGAATATATGTTCAGCCTCTCTTCTGAGACATGTCGTCCTGGTTTTCTCACTTACTGGCAAGTGAGCATGCAAAAACACTGCACTGTTGTGTTTGTTGAGCAGTTAAGGGCAGACTTCAGTACACTGGGACTTCATAAACCACTCACTCCACCTCCCCTAGTCAATTAACCCACATGTTGACTTTACATTCTCCTCCTGGGCTTCTGTTTGCATGTTTTTCCTCTGTCTGCTGCAGATAGTTTTGCAGAAATCTGTGCTGAAACAGGGTCAGCCCCTGTGTCCTTTGTCAAACAGCTTTTCCCCAGTGAAGTTTGCCTTTGGGAGCTGTGGGCTGTGGGGAGTGAAGCACTACACAAACTATTTTCTGTTTCCACTGGTTTGTGTGCACAGAGCTCTAACAGATTTGTATTTGCCCTTAAATCTTGCCTGGCATCTTTTGATCGATTGTGCAATTGCTAATTTCCTCCTTTTCTTTTCCCAATCCACATGTACAAGCACTGATAAGAGGCTGCACAAAGCCTTTTAGCCTATGTGGTTTCTGTAATGTAGTGTTTAACTCCTAGGCTCCTCTATTTAATAGAATCACAGAAGACCTCAGATTGGAAGGGACCCATAAGGATCGTTGAGTCCAACTTTCTGCTCCTTGCAGGATTACCTAAAACTAAATCAGGTAACTAAAACAATCATCCGAATGCTTTCTTGTGAACAGTAGAGGAGTTCCCAAGAACTGCCATACATAGGGTGTCCAAGAATGGTTTGCAATAGACTCCTTAGAATCTTCAGCTGTAGCTTTTATGCCAGTCCTGATCAGAAAGCATCAAATAAATTCCATTTCTTTTCACTATGGAGAGCAAGAAGGAGCTGACTGAGGCAAAGGAGAAATAAACGAACAATGTGAGTTCTTTCCCCACTTAATTAGCACCACAGGTCATTTTGGTAACAGTGTCTCCTCTTCTAACCCTCCAGCTTTTTGGATAGTGTCAGTTTGGAAGCTTTAACCTGGCCAATTAAAAAAAAATGAAAATGTTTGTTGAAAAAGATACTTCTCAGTTTTTGTTTGGTTTTTATCAGAAAATTACATTCTGCTCTGTTCTACTGGAAAGCAGAGTAAAGCACATTGTATATAGTCTAGACACTTCTATAGGAAGGCAAGATTCCCATTCTCGGAATAAAGGTACTGTGATGGCTGTTCCCTCATACCTGTTTCTCATCTGTTTCTAGCTCCACAGCTGTCTTCCGTGCTGAATATTCTGTCATAGATTGCTGCTGTATTCAAAGACAGAGGTAGCTGAAAGGAAGCAGGCTCACTGTATTATCATCCCAATGTAGGTGAGGAATACTGAGTAGGAATATCTAAGCTGTTCTTGTCTGCAGGTTTTATAAGGTCTGCAAAGAGAAAAAGAGAAGCAAGTGATATCACAACTGTTATTGTCAGGGCAGGCAACTATAAGTGCCTGCCAAGCAGTGCTTCCAGGGTCCATAAAAGAGTCTTAACTTTAGCCCAACGATGGCCAGGCAACCTAAGCTGCATGCATTTGTGGGGAAAACTTGGCTTTTCAACTTTTGGCTGCTCTGGGATTAGAAAAAACGAGACATTGAATTTGAGGATACTGGGATAGGTAGAAAAAGAAGGGATCTGACGAAGACATTTTTACAGCAACTGAAGAGGTGGAGTGGAAGGGAAGAACATAATTTGTTAGGAAGTGGATATAGCCTTGATCAGGCTAATTAAGGCCTATTGTTGCACCCATGGCCCTGACAGCCTTCTAGCAGTATTACAGTAGTAATGGTGAGCGCTGTTGAAGAGAAAGGAGCCATGTGAGACTGATGCAGCAGTAAAGGCAGAGAGCTGGGAAGAAGAAAAAGTGATTGGGAGTGCTCTGGAAGGCAGGCAATAGAAGGACAAGGGGAGATCTGGATGGAAGCATAACCTCATGCTGAGAGCTTGCAATCTTCAACTTTTTGTTACAAAAAAACATCAGGGAAGTACTGAATGAAACACCACCATTAAGTTTTATAGCTTTTCCACACTGGACATTTCATTTGTCTGACTTTGGTCTAAAAAGGTTATCCCTCCTCTGTGCTGCAGAAATACAGCATGGCTAGTGGGATGATCAAAGTCCGAAATAAATGGCTTCTGATTTTGTTTAATTGAGAGTGCAACATACAAGTTAAAAAAACAAAGCCATGTATAGCCAAGTTTCCTTATTTCCAAACATGTTTTCTACTGTCACTCTCTGCACTAATTTTAGCCTTGTAAAACAATGGGAGAAAAAATGTACATGACAGAGTATTGTACATGAGGCAGCAGAGCCTTTTGCAGCCTCTCCAGCTTCTGAGTCACAAATGGGATGTCCAATTTTGCTGTTCTTCAGAATCCCCTTGCTTGTTCAAGTACAGCTTCCCTGACATTGCCTGAGCCTGCAATTTTACTCTCTCCTACAATAGTGTTATTGCTTATAAATCCCCATGGCTTAAAATATGTATGAGATCTGCTTAATAACTGTTTTGATATATTGTCCTAGTGCATCACTTACTGCATCTCTTACTGTATCACTTTACTAGAAGCGTAAAGTGGTCGCAGACTACCCCAACTTCTGGACTATTTTATCTTTCCTGTTACAGTTGAAGAGGTATAACACAGGCTCTTCAGGCCTTATTTATAGTAGTTATAGTGGTGTACTTACTTCCTTGGGGAAAAGGCATGTAAACTGGTAAAAAAGCTGTTTTGCTGCGACTGTCTCTACCAGTTCCTGGAATTCAGTAGCTTTACTGACTTTTAAGCTGGTACAACTATGGCTTTAGACCTTGGGCAAACCCCAGTGAAAGAGCTAAACTAATTCAAACTACCTTGTTTCTCATGTGGGCAGACCATACACAGACAGCTGCAGTTATCATGCAGAAACTTGTTTTGTCTGTCTAGGGACGCCTCTGGGGTGTCTGCCAGCACAGTTGTCAGAGGTGTGTGCTGGTTTTTCCCCACACTCTTAACCAGCGTGTCTCTGCCAGTAAAACTTCCAAGTTTAGACTGGCTGTAGTGTGAATGCCCCTGTATCATCAAGGCTTTTTTTCTGTATTAGAAGAGGACAATGTTGTACCACTGCAAGTAGCTTTATCATCACCCTTATATTATGGGCTATATCAGCATAAGCTCCTTGGTACAAGTGAGAATTAGACCATTTATCTATCAGACACCCTGCTGCAGATGAAAGGGCCAAGTTACAATCAGCTCTGAACACCTGAGGAAAAGCTGCAGGATTTGCTGCCTGAATCACTGGAGAGATTCACAGTGCCATGCATCTGCAGTGCTCGTTTTGAAAAGAAGTACAGGAGCCAAGTGCTGAAAAGTCCAACACTTACTGTAGCAACCTGATGGGCCACTACATGTTCCCTGTCTGGTGGCATCACCCATGTTTGCAGGGTTTGTTGGGCAGGCCAAGGTTTTTTGATCTTGATACTTCATGCATTATTAATGAGATATGATTCTATGGCCTCTTCAAAGGTTTTCTTAAGCTACCAACAAGTCTGCACCTAGATTTCATATCTTTTATTTTCAGCAAGATTATTCAAAGAAAAAGAAGGCTCAGATGACGAAACCCTCACATGTAAGAACAGCATGACAGAATAAACAGACATGCATTAACCTTACAATTTTAATAGCTTGCTTATGAAACTATGGCCCCTTCATATCCATCTGTAAAATCATAACACCTTTACATGTTTTGTCACTTACCAGTTGCTGAGGGACATATGATTTTTGTGCTTTTTACACAGATTGTGAGGGATTGGAAGTATTTTACTAGACATTCTGTGTACCCTGCTGTTGAGTAGCACCTGTTTTCTCTGTTTTCCAGGGAATTCCAGAAGTACAGTTTCAGAATTGTTACCATGACGAAAGCGAGTTGAAAGAAACCTGAAATATCTTCCAGGGAACAGAATTTGTTCTTTTCCTGAGATCCTCAAGTCCTTGAGCTCAGAGAATTTTCTGGCAAGGACATTACTTTGTACTTAGGCTGATTTCAGGGAGATGTGGAGAAACTGAAGAAAACAATGTATCTGGGTGTATTGATGCTTACATAAGAGGATGTATAGGAAGCAGGTACTTGCAGCATTAGTACCCAGTGTATAGACTCTGGAGGTGACATTATTGCTATTACCTGAAACACCACACCCTTCTCTGTCCATACACAAAAGATTGCAATATTTTTCTACCTTTTAATAGGGAAGAATCATACATTTCTTTTATGTAAATGCTTTGCAACATGCCAGTGCAGGGTCCTGGGAAAATGTTAAAAAAGGATTGACTCTTGTCTCTGTCAAGCAGCAGTAAACTCTTTCAGATAGGCAATAGCAGGATTTAGAAGCAAAGACTTCTATTTATCTGAACTGACAAAACTTCTGCCAAAGTCCAGGATGAAGCCAGACACAATCCTAACCTGAGCAAGAGGAAGCATTTACTTGTATTGAGTACACTGCAGGGTCCTACCTCAACACCCCACCACAGGCTGTGGGGTGGCCTGGCATGTTCTTGCTTTGCTCACAGAACTAACAGAAAACAAATCTACCTGTAGAGTTAGCGCAAAGTGAGAAGCTGAAAACTTTTCAGTAATGTTTTAGTTGGGCTGTTTGCTGATTTTGACTATTTTTATAAGAAAAAATATGACAGTCTAGTTCTCCTTCTCAGACAGACCAAAAACAAATGATGGAACCTCCAGGATTTTTTTTCAGAACAGAAACTGTGTCCAGGATGTATGGCAGACTAGCCAAGTTCTCTCTGGATAGCTTTTTTCATTAATTCAAGAGCAAATGTCAGCCCTGTCTTACAAAAGCTTGCTTTGGAGCAGAAGAGACCCTCCAGCCCTCCCTAGGCTTTGGTAAATGCATGCAGGATTAAGACACTCTGTACTCCTAGTACTGTGCTTGAAACTCAAGGTGGGTCTCAGCTCAAGCATATGCTGATAGTCCATCACTAAGAAGAGGCACCTAATAAAACACTGAGAGCAAGCTTCCATGTTGCCCTCTTCCTCCTTCAGGTCTTTGCATATATAGCTATTTTCTGTAGGAGCAGAGTCCTAGAGGTCAGGCTGTTCCAGCCCTTTAAACCGCAATGTTCTGTACGTACATCGTTTGAAACGTTCTGTTCTTTGTTGCACACAGCTTCTGACCTGTTTCCATCAGCACATTTGGTGTAGGAATCTGCTCTCTGAGGCTCAGTAAATATGACCTATCTGTACTTTTAAGATGAGTATATATTTAATCTCAAGTTCTCCAGTCAGCTTTTCTACCCTAAACCCATTTCTCAGGGGATGAAGTGTAAAAAGCAGCAGTTTCTGTAAATGTCTGGAATTGCTCTGAGGAATTTGGTAAAATTTGGGGGCTCTGAATATAAAGGGTACAGTGTGTTTTCTGCTTCTGATTTTTCTGCCTCTACATTCATCTATAATTTGTGGAATCACAGTTAAGTCATGTTATGCCACTGACATTTTTGTATGGTGTAATCACTCTTGATTGCTGTCTCTGCCCTTTGCTGGCTGGTTTTTGTCTGCAGTACAGCTCTCTTGAGAGACCACAGTTTAAAAAAAAAAAAAAAAAAGAGTACCAGCAGGGCACTTTATTTTCATCTCTGAATGTTTGAGTAAAACAGGTCTGCCATGGAAAATGAAGCCAAGTGAAATGCTGAGATAAGTTAATAATATAAATATGCCACCTTGTCATCTTTTTTACTAATTCCTTCCAAAGCAACAGAAACTTGCTCTCATCAGCAAGTCTTAAGAAGCATTGGTTGCTGGAAGGGAAGCAGTCCACATTCTAGTAAGGCATGTGCCCCACCATGAAAAGAAATAAAGGCATGATTCACATGAAATCTGTCCTGTTTCTGTGTTGTACCATGTGAACTTCTCTTGACCTCCTGGCAGGCCCTAGGATGTGTGCCTTACTGTTTCTAGTTATTCTCTGTGTGCCAGGGTGGACAGGTAGTGAAGGATGCCTGTCCATTTGTACAGACAGTGCATTCTGCCACTTCTGTCCTATGCTGGCCTCAAGGAGTGCAGCAAGAAAAATGTCCTCTGGGCAAACTGTTTCTCACAGGGTGAATGAAAGCCAGTGTTGTGGCCTGGAATGTCAGTTGAGGCTAGCTGGCTGGGAAACGTTGAGAAGCTTCCTTCACTCTGGCCACATGCCCACATTCTGCATGGAATTGTACTGTATTTCCAGATACCTACATCTTCAGGATCAGGACGAATGTAGACAGTGCCATCTTAGAGCCGAAAGTGTTTGTAACTTTGGAGGTTTTGCTTAGAACATATGGGCAGTGTTAAAGTAGGGTTTTTACAAAGGCATTTGTCTCAGGTAAAAATGGGTACCTCCAGATGGGTTTTAATCATTACTATAACACATCTGCCCCTGAGAGGACATAGCGTATGACGTCTTTTTCATTCAGATTTTACAAAATGGTGAGCTGTGAATGAGGTCTTTTCAAAAAACACATGCTGGCCAGTCCAACAGATGATACTAACTTCAGCCAAATACCTACTAAAATTCCTCCCAGGGGTAACTGTCTCTTCAGTCTCAGCTGATTTAATCCAACAAGTCATTAGCTGGTGCATTTATGAGACATGACTGTAAGCAGTGATGAGAGAGAATTCACTGATATCTTACGGTTGGTGGCTTATAGGCCCTGGCTATACTTACAGTCTTATGTAGCTCATTATTAGAGAAAGAGGGAGCCAAAGGTGCTGGAGTTCACTAAGACATACCATTTCTCAACAGCTTTCTGCATGGGACTTATGTCTTTTTTTCCTTCCTATCTGCCTTCTAGAGCTGTGATCGCGGTTCACAAAACAAATGACATCAAAACATTTTAAAAACATTTGCATACAAGCGTATATGTTGACACGCACAATCAAAGAAACAAGCAAAACAGAAGAAATCAAAGTAATAAATGCAATGTTTTGGCTAATTTTCATGTGTTTGTAATTTAGAACCATTACATCAGTTATTCCCTATATACATTTTGGATCATTTGTTTAACGGCAAGAGCTGAGATGTCTCCTCATGAGCTTATGTAAAGATTTTTATTTTGTTTTTTAATATGACTGCTCTATATTCTTTAAATTTAGCTTTTGATTATTTTATAGAATCATAGAATAGAATCATAGAATGGATTGGGTTGGAAAGGACCTTAAGATCATCCAGTTCCAGCCCCTCTGCCTTGGCCAGAAATACCCCACCCTAGACCATGTTACTCAAAGCTCTGTCCAGCCTGGCCTTGAACACTGCCAGAGATGGGGCATTTGCCACTTCTTTGGGAAGCCTGTTCCAGTGACTCACCACCCTCACAGTAAAGAGCTTCTTCCTTATATCTAACCTGAACTTCCCCTGTTTAAGTTTGAACCCATTGCCCTTGTCCTATTGCTACTCTGAGTTCTTCTTGTAAATTATAATATGTTGCATCGCTGCTCAGCTCTATTATCTGTACAAGAAGACAATATGAATAATGAGTCTTTTAGAGAATGTGTTATCTAAATCAACCCCACGAAATCTGAATATACAGTCAATCTTTTTGTATATGCTAATGTCTATTATTACAGACAAATTCTAGGCTCATGCAAAAAATTTTACTGGCAATGTAGGCCCTTACATTTGAAATTTTTTAATAACTGATATTTAATATCTGTTCAGTAGTTCTCATTTGTAGAAACTATAAGATCTAACTGGTCACTGCAAATATTTTTAATTAATAGAATTCAAGTCTGAATGAGACCATGGTAATTATTTAATCTCATATTTTGCAGAAGTCTGACTGATATTTGAAGCTCTCCAAGATCAGAGGGAATTAATTTTGATTCCTACAGTTATAGGAGGACAAACACTTTTCCTTGCAGTTGAACTCTACCCTGTTTTTCAGAAAACACAAGATTTTGAGATTGAAATTTGACCTATATCATTTCAGCTTTAGTCTTTGGTGTTTGTTGATTCCCTCTCCAGTCAACAAATAAATAGACACTGCATATTGACATGTTGAAGAGTGATGGGCTCTGCCACCTCCAAAAGCCACCTCTCTCTCCCAACGGACTGTAGAGGGGACCTAGACAATTAGTTGAGGACAGATTTTCATAAGCAATAACAGTAAATGACACTCCAAGTGCTAGTGCGGGGATATGCCATCAGCTCTTTAATGACTGATGTTTACATATCACATTTTATTTTTAAAATTTTCTAAGTGTAGCTTACCACCACAAACACTTGCCTGGAGCCTTGATAGATGAAATTGTCACTTAGGTAAATGAGACTCTCATCCTTGTGGCATATCCTAAAACAGAGTGCCTCCGTAGAGTTTCAAATCTCTTTTGCAAACTTACTTAGTGCATAAATTTCTTTTTGATCTCCATTAATAAGCCAGATTTTTCAGGCCGTGGATCATCTCTGCTGAAATGCAAAGAATCAGAAAATAATCCTGCAGAAAGACCCTTAGAAGTTGTTTGGTTCCTTTCCTTTTCCCAGGATGAGGTTATCTTTCTCAAGACAGAACATTTATCATGTCTAACAGATATTTGCATAGCTTGTTCTCAAAAGCCTCCAAAGGTGGAGATTCTACCTTTGGATTCTGTAACCAAGCCATGCTAAAGCTTCACTGTTTTTCTTAGAAGAAGGTTTTCCTTAAGATGTAAGTTCCATCTTTGCAGCTGCAGTCTAAAGTCCATTATTAATGCCTTTGTAGTCTTCCACTCTCTGGGTATGGAACAGTAATAGTTTTCTCAACAGCAAATAGAGGAAAAACTTTACTTTTTGCTCCTCTCCTTGTTTCATAGAAATGCAAAGAAGCATGAGTATTTGATCTCTTTTTTCTTTTTGTGCTTTTTGTTTGTTTGCTTGCTTGCTTGTTTTAACCTCTATGTGGAGTATATGTGTTACCTGCCAATCTATATCTGTCTATGCACAACTAACATAATTTACTGTAAATTTTATACTGTTTAGAAACTGAGATATACAGATAGGTGAAACTTCTCTCAACTTTGGAATACGAAGCATAGACAAAGCATGACTAATGGTTCTTAATAAGAAAGGTCATGGTCAAAATGTAATCACCAGACTAAGTACAGAAATAAAAGGCATGACTGTGGGAAAAGCATTCCAATGGTGGGTTCAAGTGTAATTTCTATAGATTAGGAGAGAGCGTCAAACTGTAGCAGATGACAGCCTATTGTTCTTTCCAGATACAGAACCTGCTGAGACAGGAAGGTGAGGAGATGGGTAGCTAAATTTTAGCTTGCATGCAAAGCACTGCCAGAACAAACAAGCTTTCCGGATCATTTCCTAACAAGAAATCAGGGATATAATTTTACTTCAGGGATGTATTAACAACAGAAGGTGACTGAATTAATGATCCTTGTGTCATACAAAATGCCACAAGCTTCTAGAGTTGGAAACACCTAGTAAAAATGATGGTCCTATTCAGCAGCTAAAACAGTTAACTGTAGCCAGCTAAGGTGCATTTACACTATTTGGCTTATCTTTGTGCAGATGTGTGTGGTGTAAAGGGAAATCAACACTTTTATAGGGTTTTAGGTCAGTATTCTTTCCAGTCTGTGTCTTCTATGTGGTTTAGCAACCGCAAGTGCACACAGAAGAATATAGTAGTTTCTCAAGTCCAAAAATTAACAGGTGAAAAAAAAAATCTTCTTATAAATGTACAAGTTCTCCCATTCCTTTAACCTGCATCCTTTGTGCATACTAGCATGGTATAGTCTTCTAAACCAAAGCCAGACACCCTGTGTGGGTCACAGAAACACATGACCTAAAGAGATGGTGCTTGGTATAACTGGAAGCATCTTGGAGTGTACCTGTGTGTCAATAAACATGGGATGTTTGTAAAAATTACAAAGTAAGACACTACATTCTTGATACTATGTTTAAATCTGAATGAGAGTTTGAAATGAGAATGCTGACTGTAAACGTTACTGTAAAGTATCAGGTTATTTAATTATTTGGAGACTTAAACCAGACATACTAGAAGGAGCACAGGAGCCGTACATGCACAAAAACTGCTCTCAAATTCTTTGAACTTTAGAGACAGGTGAAATTGCATTTCATTTCTTCTAAGCCCTCATTTTCTTCTTTGCTTGGTCATGCTGCAGTGTTTCTTGTGGTTCTGTCATGGAGTCTGTACCATTACAAAGGTCCTGGTTGAATACCTTCATCATCCCCTTCTTCAAAGCTTGCAGCAAAACCAGAGCATGCAATAGCTGTGACCAGTTGTAACATCTCTATTTCTGAAACAGTTTTCAGCCAGAGCATCTATCCAAATAATCGCTGGTTGAATAGCCTTCTTGTCTAATGCATGGCTGATTGAACATGAACAGTAATACATCAGATAAGTTCAGTGCACTGAAAACAGTGGTATGATCTAAGAATAGTGTTATAAGGGCATGGAGAAAAAATGTTTTCTTTTGCTACTGAAAATGAATTGTCTTCCAGTAATGTCAGTATGAGAGTGAATGAAGGCTGAGGAGAAGACAGAGATAGCAGGAGTGAGTAAAGCTGCAGTACAAAAATAGTTGAAAAAAAATTAGATAAGAGCTTTGTTATTTTAAAATTTATTATCATTTCATTAGTTTGCAGATGACACCAAACTGTGTGGTTCGGTTGATATGCTGGAGAGAAGGAATGCCATCCAGAGGGACCTTGACACATTTGTGAGGTGGGCTGATGCCAACCTGATGAAGTTTAACCATGGCAAGTGCAAGGTCCTCCACCTGGGTTGGAGCAATCCCAGGCACAGCTACAGGTTGGGCAGAGAAGAGATTCAGAGCAGCCCTGCAGAGAAGGACTTGGGGGTTTTGGTTGATGAGAAAATGGACATGAGCTTGCTTCAGTGTGCACTCACAGCCCAGAAAGCCAACCATATCCTGGGCTGCATCAAAAGGAGCGTGACCAGCAGGTCAGAGGAGGTGATCCTGCCCCTCTACTCTGCTCTTGTGAGACCTCACTTGGAGTATTGTGTGCAGTTCTGGTGTCCTCAACATAAAAAGGACATGGAACTGTTGGAACAAGTCCGGAGGAGGGCCACGAGGATGATGAGGGGACTGGAGCACCTCCTGTATGAAGACAGGATGAGAAAGTTGGGTCTGTTCAGCCTGGAGAAGAGAAGGCTGTGTGAAGACCTCATAGCAGCCTTCCAGTATCTGAAGGGGGCCTCTAGGGATGCTGGGGAGGGACTCTTCATGAGGGACTGTAGTGAGAGGACAAGGTGTAATGGGTTCAAACTTAAACAGGGGAGGTTTAGACTGGATATGAGGAAGGAATTCTTTACTGTAAGGGTGGTGAGGCAGTGGAATGGGTTGCCCAGGGAAGTTGTGAATGCTCCATCGCTGGCGTTGTTCAAGGCTGGATTGGACATAGCCTTGGGTGGCATGGTTTAGTGGGAGGTGTCCCTGCCCCTGGCAGGGGGGTTGGAACTAGATGATCTTAAGGTCCTTTCCAACCCTAACTATTCTATGAGTCTATGATTCTATGTAAGTACTTATAATACCCAGATTTAAAATATTATATATATTATATATAAAATATCATCTGATGATGATGGATTTAAGAGGAACTGTCTCCACATACATGAAAATTTGGGAATAACAGGCTGAATTAGAATTAGTTAATCTTCAAGACTGGCTACTGAGACTAGATCTGGGCAGTCCCATGGATGTACGCATAGGCCTTAATTGCCTTGACCAGCCTCACCTGGGGCCTCCACCACACCCTGCCTTTGGAACCAGGTGCCTCTTTGAAACTTGTGTAAGGGATTTAGTCACAATACGGGTACGTTGGAGGAATACTGATCTCTAACTTAGCCTCAGCTGAGCATAGCAGTGGATCGTGTTGATCCTGATCTGCAGACTGACTTCTTTACTTGTTCTCAGACCCGTCTCATCACTGTGGACCTGCTCCATGATTGCTAAGCTGCATCTTGCCTTGGGTTGCCCTTACCAATTGGATCCTGGTCCTGACTTGTGGATTTGCTTCCTGGCTTGACCTCAGACTTGCCACATCACCATGAACTCACCTGATAATCTGGATCTTTTGTTGAACTTGGCTATTATCTTTGAGTCTATCCTGCTCAGCTTCCTTGGGCAGTCTGGGGTCTCAGCTCTGGCTGGTAAGGTCCCTGCCCTGCCACCCCACCATTGTGTTCAGCTCCTGGCTCTCCGTGCCTTACGGAGCAGCTAGCTGCCACTGTAACCTGAAAACTCTATCCAAAGCACTGTTACCACAGTTGTTTCTCCAAGTGACTAGGTTCAGACTAGAGGAAAGCTCGAAATAGCTATGCTACATTTCAAAGACCCTCTAAACAACAGGATTGCAATCTCTGTTCTGCATGAAGTACTGTACAGACTTTATTGTGGAGTGTTTTAATGCTTGGTAATGCTCCAACACAGAATAGTTATGTATTCTCATTAAATAATGTAGAGCTAAAACCAGCGTATCTAACCCTTGGACTGAGTACCTAGATAGGAGATGTGAAAATAGCAAATCTCTCTCCCCAAATGGCTTTGCATAGACTTGATGTGTCAGCTGAATGGAACTAGCTCATGTCTCTAGCAGTACACTGTCTTGTGCAAACTTGATATCCCAGGTCTTCTGTATTACTAATGGATGTAGGTGTCAGATCAAAATTTTAATGTGAAGATCTCTCTAAGCAGTTGTGTTAACACATGTGTTTACCAAAGGCAGTCACAGGGAGCACTTGCTTCCTGAGATGCATATTCTTTGCTAATGATCTGAGGTAGAGAGTTGTACATGAATGAGAGCTTCCTGCAGTGAAGAGTAACCTGCATAGGTCCTCATAAGTGATTGAAAGTTTCATTTATTTCTCCCAGAGAATGTAACTTTAAAGACAATTTTGCCTGTGCTCAGATTAAAAGTGGCAAAATGGTAAAAGATTTCTAAGACCTCCTGCAAGAAAGGAAAATTAAATAGTTGATCCAGAGGCGTGAACAAAACAAAAGCCAGAGTAGCATTATTTTAAGGAATGAAAGAAAGAGTGAAGACTTTCATAAGCTTTATTAGATCTCAGACAAACTCTGGGACTGAAGGCAGTTTGTAGTGAAATGAAATTGTTTGCATTACAGTATAGGCATTACTCTCTACAGTGTGTGCCTCAACAAGCTACAGTTAGACTATGGAAGGACCAAGATAAATGCATCCAATTATAACATATGTATTTACCTCCTTTGCTGATATTTAGCATTATTAAGGAAGTAACTTGTTCCTAAATACCTAAATATATTATTAAGGTATATAACGCAATAAATTAATATTTATTTTTCTCCCCAAATATGTGTGCATGTATATACAGTAATGCAGCTCCATTCTTAAAGTCAGCTGTAGTCTTTCCTATACCTGTGATGCCAAGAACTATGCTGGCAGGATGGGACAAGCTGCTCAAATGAGAAGGAGGAGATTAAACTGACTGCTGCCTACTGGCAAGTGGTTGAGCAAACTACTGTCTGCACTTGAAAAAGGAATTTTGATACAGAAACATGACAACATAGCTGATCTCTTTGAACAGAGAGAGCAGAAGCTTGCCTGTTCCCTGAATAGTGTCTGATTATACTGGGAATACTCAAGTATTACTCTGAAAACTGTGGCCTCAGAAAGCACAAAGTGATCACAAATACAGAAATGAAAATACACACATTCCCACCAAGTAAGCAGAAGTAGAAAAGGATAAACACTGAGTTCAGTTTATTTACTTGGTTGTGAATGGAAGTCAGTGTCACAGTGAAGAACAACATTGGCCTTGGCTAGTTTTTCAAATAGGTGAAGTAGTGTTTTGCTTAGAACTAGAGGAGAAATAGTGGTTTGAGGCAAGAAATGAGCCTCAAGAAATGAGCCAGACTTTCAGAGTGCTTGTGCCTCGTTTAAGTCTTACTTAAGCCTGAAGCCTGAATGAAATCCTTATTTTATGGGCATTACTGGAGACTTCTAAATTTGAGTATTTAGGACTGGTACCTATCTGAAGTCATTTAGGTCAATAGCAATTTCATGAACTTTACCAAACTTAAGGTCATGGCCTTAATGAGAGTATTTAATTGCTATGTCTATACACACAATAAAGACACAATACATACATGATGAAGGCATTTCTATAGAATAAAGCTATATATTAAATATAGCTTTTCCCTGTCTACTAAATGTTAGTGAAAAGGTTTAAGTATGCTATGTCTGTCTCTTTTTGTTTCCTAAGGTCATTTGTTTCTTTTAGATATGAACAATCATGATTTTGCAAGTTAACTATTACCCAGTGAGTTATTAACTTTAAGCACCCTTCATTCCTGAAAGCAATGTGGTAGAAGTATTTTAGGCTGGGGCAACTCTTACATAAGAGAGTCTTTCTGCCAAGTTATTACCTCAGATGGTCTTTATGTTGTAGGTGAATGTTTATACAGAGATTTCTTGTCTTCACACAACAAAGGGCTACAGGAGAGCTCAGATGCCCAACATATGGCAAAAGCAGGAAGAATGCAGTCTTGTGCTTGATAAAACCAGAGAAAAACCTCTCCAAAAAGAATAGAGAAAAGGATTTCTCTATTCTCTATTTCTGTATCTATGTTGGATTGTAATCCTGTTTCTTGTGGAGTCTTCCTCACTCCTGCTGCTTCCAGCAAAAGCAGAGATCTCTGGACCCCTTGCAGAAGCTCAGGAACACGTGGCTGGCTTTCAAGGGTAAGTCTAGACTTGCCTATGAGTTCACCAAAAAAGCACTAGCGTGTTTGTCTTTTTCCACCTGATTTTTAGTTTCGGTTTGCCTACAGAGGCTCTGGTCAGAGCAGTTGCTGCTTCTCAGAAATTCTACCAAGCAAATTCTGATATGCTTGGCTTGCAACTTAAAGTGCCAAGTTAAGCAGCTGTCCTAAAGGTCTTGTGCTCCCTTGGGTGCCTGAGGTTTCTATGTCCTTGCAAAAAGAATAGAAAAGACGACATAAATCCATACTCCTTTATTTTTCTCTTTTCACTGGTTTGCTCATCTGGAGACAGCATGTACAAGTAACAAGTTCTGCCCTGTGCTATTGTTATCCTAAATTGGTACTCTTCGGTCAGACAATTAGATCAGGCAGTTAGAGGGTTCTGTAGTTAGGCTCCCTTTTAATGTGTGTTTAGATTATGGGAAGCCTAAAAAGACTACTGTGGGAGTCTGGCTAGATCCACACAGTAGTTTTCAGAGCTACTCAGTCAAATTCACTCTTTCCCCCAGCAGGAAAAATATTAGGGTGTCTCAGAGAGGGGAAATTGAGGGGTTTCTCACTAACTTATAGTCAGGTCATTAAGGAGTGGCATCTATGAATGAATTTAGGAAGGGCTGAGAATTCTTACAGAAGAAAATTGCTTTGGCCCTAAAAAAGAGGTGTGAGCAAAAAAACTTTCAGACTTTGGCTTGCTTCCCACTCCCACTGGAGTAACTAAGAATGCCTGTAATTGATTTCAAAGGGAGAAAACTGTGGCAGCATTTGCACAGAAGTGCTATTTTTTTGTATACTTCAATATGTGGGACCAAAGTTCTGGCCCTTCTGTAGTTTATGTAATGGACTAGCCTCCAAGGAAAGGGAAAATTGGCTGCTATATAGATGTGGAAACATTCATTAATCACTGGATCAGCACTCTAAACATTTCCTGTTTATATCCAGAGTGACACTTCTTTAAATTATATTGCCAGCTCCAATTTGGCGTCAATGTCTGATTCTGCAAAAACAAGCTGTTATCAAATTTAACAGAAATAGAACAGTTTCCATGAAGAAAAGGATTCTGATGCCCTTTGGTTCAGATCTTGTTTCAGAAAACAAACTTTCTCCAAAAGTTGTGATCCAGTCACCTCAGACTGTGAAACTGAGGGGAATCTGGTTTAAAAAAAATTATTTTTGCATTGTCTTGTATTGTCCACTTTATAAGAAAAACAAAAATGAATTATTATAGGCATTTCTAGTTGACTGGCTTGGCTCATGGTAAATGAGCCTCTCATAAATGTGTTTCTAAAAAGAAACACATCCATGTTTTACTGCTCACACACCCAGAAATATCAGTTCTTGTTATTTGTCACTGATACTTTTTCAGAATTTCCATGATCAGCAGTTCTCTATCCTCCCCACCCCTCCTCAGACCTAAACTGACCTCCTTTTTCTCATCAGGACCCAAATAACATGCAGATTTTAACCTATTTTGGACCGCTACATGACCATATAGACAGATTTTACAGGGAGAAATAGGGACAGAAGGAATTGGAAGAAGAAAAAAAGCAGCCAAAACCCAAACCTGCTCATATCCTATTTTATCAGTAGTCTTCAGCGTGGTAAGGCCAAGCTTCTCAGGCTAGCTATATACAAGGGAATGCCTATACTAGGAAACAGAAAGTATTCTTTGGCACCAAGTTTAACTGGCGCAGAATGGCTGTGTCCATGCTGTTAAGCTCTTTTGCCCTCCAAAATGTGTTGGTTGTATCCAGACTACCAGTTGGGACTGGTTCCTGGAAGCATGCCTGGGAATTATCTGGGAGAGCCCCACTTGGCCTCTGCTAAAGTCATACCCCACTATTCAACCGCTTTAACAGTTGAACGGTGAAGGCAGTTGATTGTCAATTTGCACACAAGTTTCCTGGCAGTATGCAGTTTACTAGTATAAACATAGCCTAATTGTCCCCTGGGCTGTAACCACTATGGATACTATACCAAAAGAGTGCAATGAGAGTTTAAATTATAAGATATTCTGAGTTCCAGGATATCTGCATAGCAATCGGAAAGTTTCACCTTGACATTCTGATGTATCTCCTCTTCCTGCTACACATACGTAGCCAGGAGAGGATCTATATGGTAGGATGGGGCAGGAATGGGGGGCTGTAGTGGCAAGCTTTGTATTCCCTAACATACATGTGGTTTAGAAAGGAAGAAGGAAAGGCCTCTCCCAGGGAAGATAGTGAAGCAATGCATCCAAATTCCAAATTCTTCCCTTGCCTGTGTGTGTGAACCATTGCATCAGTGCATGAAAACGTTGTTCTCAAGTGTTAAACTCCCATATCTCTCGCTCCTTGGAAGACAGGTGGGTAATTCACCTGAGACATGGTTGGCTAAAATATAGTGAATACTAGAACACTATGTTCCTATTTCTTATCTGTTCTGCTGTTTCAGCACTTGAAAGAAACAGTTTCTAATGGCATATAAACTGCTGATGGAAGTGTAAGTCTCTTGTCATATTTTGTATGGAGCAATTGTGATTCTCAGAGATTAGTTTGCAAGGTAAAATCTCTTCAGTAGTCTCATCAGAAAAGTATTCTTTTGTGTCTTATAATTTCTAAATAAAAGAAAGAAGGCTGTAGTTTAATCCAGGCAATTCAGATCAGTGTAAGAGAAACAGTTTAAAATTCAGTGGTTTGTACCAAAAGAGACTACAGAATAGCTTAATCCAGTAATCATCTGTTAAGTGTTTTAAAGTTCAGGTCCCAGGATATGACCAGCACAGGAACGGTAAAACTTTGGGTTTCTGTTCAAACTGTCCTGACATACATTACCCGCAACAAAGCATTCAGCCTTTGCCTCTACAACACTGCCTTGTTCGGTGGCAATACCAGGAATGTCGGAATGTGGCTCCCAGCCAAACTGGTGGGGGGAGAATTCCCTCAACCCGAAGGATTCCAGCTCTCTCCACGTCTGCATCTTTTGTGCCTCACTTGATGCCATTTGTAGTGCATACTTTTCCATGCTGCCCACAGCTGCTACTGCATCTGCCGTTCTCACACTTCCAGCCTGGGTGGCCATGCTGGGTTTGTGCATCGTGGGATAACCAGGATGTGGCTACTGAAAGGGCAAAAGTGGGAAAGGCCAGGGCTTGGCTGTATGTGTATAATATCAAGTCATACAGTGTTCACAGGCTTAGAACACCACAGTGTTTGAGCTAAGGGAAGCTCTTTGTTTGCTTTTACTTACACTAGTGACTGGGTTACTTCAGCCTAATAGAAGGCTCTTTATTTTATGCTCTCTGAACCTGACCCATCACAAATCAGTTACAGAAAGGTTCTTCCCTCTTGCTCCTCCCAGGAAGGGCAGTTGAGAATAATTCCTGATGAATAAACTTGAGAGTTCCCAGAGGACTGTATTCAGTGAGCTCAAAGTTTTTCCTTCTGCTTCAAAGTCTCACTGTAACAGAAAGATGAGTTTCAGGTGAGCTAGTGGTAGTAGGAGAACAGGTTATTTTTACACTTCATCTTCACCAGCAGGCAATTCCTGGCTGCTCCTTCATTGTGCTTTGTAACTTTGGGAAGGATCATCACTCAGAGTCCTCTCAGGAGGTAAAGTATTCTGCTGAGTATCACGTCACTGCAAAGCAGCAAGGGTCCAGACACTTGCCTGATACAGAGATGGGGTTTTACCTCACAGTTCTCTCTGCAGGCTTAATGTACCAATTTCTGGGAAGTTTAGAGTTAAAGGAGTAGTTTATTCTGTTGTAAAGACAGGAACTATTGCGAATTTATCCCCTGGCTCTGGGTCCAGATGTTAAAGTTGACTGAGGCCCATCTCTCATTCTAAACTCAGTGGTAGTCTACAGAGGAATGAAATTAATCAGCAAGGATTTAAATTACATCTTTTTCCAAAGGCTGTTTATATTCTTTGTTTTAATCATACTTTCATTTGGCCAGCAAATAATAACATTGTAATAATATTGTGCCAGATAAGCCCCTTTAAAAACAGGAAGAAATAGAAATTATAAACATTCAACTGGCCCAGAAGACGACTGCTAGAGATTGCCCAAATGGTGCCGCAGTGTCTGCAGATGTTACAGGGAGACAATAAGAGACAATACAAGACAATAGAAACTGTTTCTGGAAGCAGGGTGTTTTTTCACTGGATGGAGGATCACAGCCTCCGAGATTTGTATTTGATGTGCCTTATGTAAGGCCATGTTTTAAAATAGTATTAAAAAGTATTATGTATCTAAAGAGTTAGTTTGGTATCCATGGTATTTCAGATGGGAGCTGGGGATGTAAGTACTTTTGAGATATCCAGTCCCCATTCTGCTGCTTTAAATAGTGTAAGAGTCTGGCTTCTCAAAAGCAGTTGGCTTCAGGAAGGGTTGAAACAACCAAACTTGAGGGATGCCTATGATCATGTTAGCTCTGAGTAGCCTTCATTGCCATTCACAATGGTGAGGATATGGAGGTCCTGTCGTCTGCCTCAGTGTTTCCGTGGCCCATCCCTTAAAATGCCTAGACCCAAATGTAAGCTTTGACCTACATGAGATTGTTCCAACTAGTGATGGTTTGTTGCCAGCTTTTTAATTTTCTTTCCACCTTGCAAGAATGTTTTTATGCATAATTTGAGCTTGCAAATTGCTCTGGCAGGAAAGCACTCTGACAAGCAATATGTTGTGTGCTGCAGAGTTTGGTTTTAGTCCAAAGAGAGAGAAAAGCAGCAGGAAGGAGGCTGGAATTTTGTTTAATCCTCTGTATTTCTGAATCCATGTAGAATGCAGATAGATGGACCCAGAAATCTCCATATGGAACTTTTTTCATGCCATTGACTCTTTCAGGTCTAACACAGAGTCTGCAAGCTGAGAAAGGAGCAATAGTGAAGCTCAGGCTGAATAATGCAGATTAAAGATGTGCCTCTAGGTATCTAGGGTGGCTAAGTCCTAGCAGCTTCACCTGTTTAGATGTATGTGACAGCAATGAGTGGATTAATTCACAAGGCATAGGAAAGGATCGTGTGTTCAGTGTGGTGTGTGTAGCAGAGAAGGTAAGAATGTTTGTGCAAGAGGAATACACAATAAACAGTGTCCACAGCAAACAACCTCTGACTCAGTATATGGTTATTAGCTAACTTCTTTAACTTAAACTCTCTTCTTAGTTAGAAGGAGAACATTGGAAGTTTGGAGTTTGTACATTCTTACATCATTTAATGTGGTTTGCTAGGAAGTGTGCTTAAACTGTCTATGGAGAATGGACATTCAAGGACTGGCTGCTTTTTATGCTAATAGGAACACTTGGTGCTGTTTTGATTTTGTGCTTAGCCCAGTCCCAGCTAGTAAGAGCAAGGAGAGAGCTGCTGTTAGCAGATGAATCTACTGCTGTTTGGCAGCTGACAGGATGATGGAGAGCTTGGGCAAGAGAAGGAAACCTGATTTGTTGCCTTTCTTCTCAGCTTTGAAGAGACCCACATGATTTATAGCACTTATCATGGTTGGTCACTTTATAAAGAGAAATCTTCTCTGATGATAAGATTAGAGGAGAATGGGCTTATACATAGGGACTAGCACATACAGACATGTATGTTATCTTGTAATTAAATTGTGTGTATGTATATACATATCTACACATGTGCATGTGTGTGCATATGCACAGACACAAAGGTAACAGTGTGACAATGTCTCTTGAAGGAAAAGAAGGGAGGAATTCCCGGCTACCTACAGTACAGATGCCCACAGCTCAGCTGGACACTCCACAGTTCCTTACAGTCAGCAGTGAGGAACAAGCGCTTAGCAGAGCACGGTTTGTCTTATCATCTGAAATAAATCACATTTTTAAAAGGCTATTTCTCTCCATTATCTCTAAAGGAGCATAGGGCAACATCTTCAGCTGCAGAGGTCCACACTGCAGAGATGTAACATGAAGTAAGATGAATCCCATCGTTCCTATCTGAGCTCTCCAGAGTATTCCACATACAGTTTACTGTACCATAAGTTGCTTACATTGCTTTTTGTGTGACCTGAGTTTTCACTTGCCAAAAGGCAATGAATAAACCTGATCTGAATCCAGCTGAGAAGTACAACAGATTTCTCCACACAACAACCCAAGTATTTATTACAGTGGGTGGTGCTTTCTAAAATACAGTCTTCAGTCTAAGAGATCTTCAGATTTTGGATACTTCTTTTTCAAATTAGGTTTGTTTCTTTATCTAGATTATAACATTATCACACATACAGTAGTATTAGTGCAATAAAGAGAGCTCTGCAGCATGCCATGAGGCAAGAGACAGGAACCTCTTAAGCCAATATTTCCTCCAAAATTTGTGTTTGGAGAGAAAGTGTGAAGCTGGCTCACAGTTGTTACAAGCCGAATGAGTTTACTTCATCAGTAAAACAGGCAGAGTAGATACTTGTCTCCTGCATACACACTTGGCTAGGACATTAGAGGGCATCCCATGGGAAAAGTGAAATAAACTGTAAAATGTAAATGTTCACAATTCAGTAGTATATACACTAGCCACAATTTTGCTTGACATAAAGTGCATCTCTAAGATGCTTAGGGCAGTTCAAGCTCAAAATTATGCACAGGAAACATCAGATGACAACAGCCTGGTTATATATCTTTTGCTTATTCATACATAGAGATAGGGGCATAGGTGAAACACTGGGATTTCCTGAGGTATACCCAGATTCACCCTACCTTCAGATGATGAAATGCCCAAGTCAGAAATCCATCTGTCTTAACTCACTGTGGAGTTAGTGGAGAGAGACAAAGGGGCACCCCCAGACTCCGATTCAAATTCAGATGTAAATTTCTCCTTATAAGTGTCTCTTTCCACTGACTATATAAGGATCCTAGAATAACAGCACTAAATGTAGGTGCTTTGGTTAAATGCATGACTGCAAGAAGTGGTATTTCTGCCAGCTCCTTAGTGGTCACTGTATGGCATTCATAGGGTTCACAGTAAGTTCAGGTTCAGATACGCATTTGGTATTTCAACAGAAGAGCATATTATTCCGTAATTACTCAAGCACAGGTTTAACAGTCAGCAGCACATTGTTGTGTTTGCTGATGATCCCAAGATCTCTTCCTGAGAGTGGTGACAGAAGGGTACGTGGTGTAGATCTTCAGGTGTGCTAGCTACAGAGAAGAGTACTTACAAACACTTCAGTACTTACAAGCGGTTCATTAACTCCACTTGCATTAGGTACTTACTCAGTGGATGTTTACTGCTGTCTTGGCTGGATTTGTAATGGTAGGTGATTGGTAAGAAGCAGGAATGGATTAATCTTATGCAGAAAAGAAGGAGAAACAATCGGCTTTTGAAAGGGAAAAGGTTTCATCCCATTAAGAAGAGAAGCATGACATGACATGCAAGTACTTTGTCCTCTGAAAAAAAGCCGATGGCATCCAGCTAACCTGGCCAAACCTGGTGCAGGTGATAGGGTAAATTTGCAGGTGAAACAGTGGGAAAGGGTATATCAAGCCAGCAGAGTCCTACTTTCATGCCACTAGTTTTGACGTTGCAGTGCAAAAAATGAAGATAATGCTGCCCTTGCTAACATTGCAAACAACAGAGATTCTATCACACATACTAGACTGACTTGTGAAACATGATATGTTGGCAGGACTTCATGCATTGGACCTAGGAACACATTTTTCCTTTTTGATATATCCTATAACCAGTTTCAAGCAAAAGGGTAAGGCAACCTACTTGGAAACACACACCATGTTTTTTTCTGTTATTCTTGGAGAATATTCCTTGTAAGGAATATTTAGGACTAAGAAGTAGGTGAACTTTCGGAAAAACAGTATTTTCAAAGCATGAATATTCTCAGAGGTAATATTGGGGTAGGATTGGTTTTTTTTTTTTTTTTTTTTTTCTTATTTTTTTGGGGGGAGGGGGGTTGTTTGGTGGAGCTTGGGTAGGGCTTGTTGGTTGGTTAGTTTTTTAATGGGCTCTGAAGTGCTGGAGAGTAGACCGCTCCATCAAGGATTGGAAGGCACTTTAACCTTCTTTCCATTCTCCTGAAGTGAATTTAGAGAGAATTCCAGAAACCCTACCTCTTTCAGCATGTTTGTGATAGGAAATAGGATTTCACTGACCACTGATCTCACAGGGGGGTTTTTGCTATTGCTGAAAATAAAAAGCTTTGTGCAATAGCTGATAGAACCTACATGGAGCTACTGGAGGAAGTTCAGTGAAGGACCACTAAGGTGATTAAGGTATTACAGCATCTTTTCTATGAGAAAGGGCTGAGAAGGCTGGGGCTCTTTAGCCTGCAGAAGAGAACTCGTCAATGAGATGAGATCTCATTTGAGATCACTGAGATGCAGAGGGGATCTCATTAATACGTATACATATCTGAAGACTGTAAAGAAGATGGAGCTAGGCTATTTCCAGAGGTGCTCAGTGACAGGCCAAAAGTAATGGGCACAAACTGAAACACTGGAGGTTCCAATCTGAACGTCAGGAGACACTTTACTGTTGTACTGGGAAGGTGACTGAGCACAGGAACAGGTTCTCTCAAAAGGTGGTGAAGTCTCCAGCCTTGGAGACTTTAACAGCCATTTGGACATGCTCCTAGGCAACTAGTGACCTGCTTGAGCAGAGGGTTGCCAATGCTCAAGGGAAGGAAGCTGCTCTCTCACACATAAAAGGATGTTAATGAGGAAGAGATCACTTCCAGCTTATCTTTACATGGCACTATCTTTGCAAATTGTTGAGGAATTTACATGCATGGTAGCACTAACACTTGCAGGATGTGGGGTCTGTGGATGGAGCTGTACTCCATGCTTCCTAAGCAAGAGGAATAGCTGAGAAAAATTGTTTAATTGGTACCAGCACTTGTTTGCATTCCTTTGAGCCAGCTTGCTTTGGCTTCTTTACAGGTCTTGAGACCAAGCTGCCAGCAACCTGGTTTGGGTTCAGCTGATCTTTTGTTTACCTTTTACTTTAAATGTTGTAGGCCCAGTGTTGTGGTTTAAGCCACTGTAACTCACCCAGTTCACTCACTCACTCCCCCCTCTTTCTTCCCCACAGCTCCCGGGGGGATGTGGAGGACAATCAAAAGAATGCGACTCCCACAGGTTGAGATAAGAACAGTTTAGTAACTAAGGTATAGCACAAGACCACTACTGCTACCACCAATAATAATAATGACAAGGGAAATAA
This sequence comes from Ara ararauna, assembly GCA_028858755.1. Classification (NCBI taxonomy): domain Eukaryota; kingdom Metazoa; phylum Chordata; class Aves; order Psittaciformes; family Psittacidae; genus Ara; species Ara ararauna. The sequence continues at coordinate 95,306,919 of CM054410.1, forward strand.
CAAGGGAAGAGAATACCACTGCTCACCACCCGATATCAAGCCCGACCCAGCAGTGAACCCCCAACCTTCTGGGTCTCTGCCCTCCTTTTTTACATCCTGGGCATGACGTGCTGTGGTATGGAATACCTCTGGTCAATTTGGGTCAGGTGTCCTGTCTCTGCTTCCTCCTGGCTTCCCCTCCTCCTTGGCAGAGCATGAGGCTCAGAAAGTCCTTGGTCAGGCCAGAACATTACCAAGCAGTAACTGAAAACATTGGTGTTATCAGCGCTGTTTCAAGGTCGAAAGTCAAGAACACAGTGCTGCACCAGCTACCAAGAAGCAGAAAAATGACTGCTACTGCTGAACCCATGACACCCAGAAGGTTAAAAAAGCAAAGGACAGAATAAATTTAATAACAAAGATGAATAAGAGCTAATTGTCTTTCATATGTGGATGCTTATAACCAAGAATGTTTGATGTGTGACCTATATCCTCCTACTAGATCATGCTTAGAGAAATCCTCTGCATATAAGTTGCTCTTATCTTAAAAGAGGCAGCCTGTGATGCAGGACACATAACACTAAGAAGCCCCACTGGCTTTTGTGAGTAATACTAGGTCCTTTCCATACCTTTTCCCTTGCAAGTTCATCAGATATATAATAAGCCACAATTCTGCCCATTCGACAGAAAAAAATAGTTTTCATAAAACTTTAGATAAGTTGACATTTTATTTGTTTGGACTCAACAGGAGAATGGAGAAAAGCTAAATAATTTTTGAGGCCCTGGTATGAGGTGTAATAGTCTTCCTACTGTGCAGAAGCAGAATAAATATGGTGGAAGATCTTAGGTGTAAACTGATGAAATAACACTGCAAGTGTTGGACCCAAACAGTCCTGGCACAACACAGTTCTGCTTTCACAGTCAGAAAGCTCTCAGAAGTTACAGTTTTCATTCTTCTTGATCATATCTACATCCTTTGCTATAACAGGATCATTTGAGCATGATACACATGCCACATCCCAAGTTGTATTCAAAAGACATTCCCGAGCAGTTATGGTAGGGTTCCCTAATATGGAAACTGTGTTTGAAGAATGGACAGAAAATGAAAATGTTATGTGGTCAGGGTCCTTTGTTTTCAAACCGAGTTTTGTTTATATATATTATATATATAATGTGCCAAATATGGTATCTCTGTATGCACTGAGAACTGTGAATTTACTATGGTTTGTGTAGGGTAAATTGTTCCTGTGTGTATTTTAAAGAATATAGAGGCAGGCTTAGAATAATGCACCAGCCCAAGAAGTTCTTTAAATAGCACAGGAAATATGAGGAACTCTGAGTCAACCAGTGACAGCGCAGGAAAAGGAAAGCCAGAGATCAGATCAGACTTTGGTAGCAGGAATGATAGTGGGATAAATTATTCCTCCAAAGGTTATCACATGCTTGACTCCGTATAGATAGACCCTCACTAATAAAGAGGAGATTCTACCACGATGGGTTATACTCACCTAATTATGGATCTGTTTCTGTGGTAACAGATAGAAACCACATTTACCTTGGTTTTGATGTCTTACTGCACTTGTGCCTTGAAGAGTCCAGAGAAATAAGCAGAAAGGGAACAGTGATTTGTAGAAAAGGGACAACATAGGAACATTGCTTGTTCTGTTGTCTTGCTTGAACACACTGACAAAATAAAAGTTGTAAAAAGATAATTCTGGCTACTTCTTCAAGAAATTTCCCTTATAAACTCAGAGCTTTGAGCTCCAATGTCCTTCATAGGCTGGACAGAAAAACTCTTCTTATCAGATATCATATTTAGTTATAGTTTAAAAATAGTCCTACAGCTAGAACAGTAATCCACATTGTGAGTGGAAAAAGCCTTATTCTTATTACTGATTCATTACTGCTTTGGCAATTATTGCAGAGTCCAGCTCCTTCCCCTTTGTTGATTTATGTGGGTGTTGCCTCACAGAATTAGTTGATAATCTCATTATAGCTAATCTTGTTTGCTCCTTCTACAAAACAGTCTTGCCATGACAGGCAGAGCTCCATTTTCTTCCTATTTATCTTTTCCCTTAGTTATTTCAGAGATATTCTCTAGAAAGCGTGGATTTTCAGACTGAATGCTTATCCTGTTTAGTGGCTGTAATTACAGTCTCATAAAATTCAGCACCGTGTCCTATCCCTTTCAATAAATATTTTCTTTGAGCCAAACAGCATACAATACTAGCTGTAGCTCTTTTATGTTCAGTTCACGTAATTGCACTATTCTGAAGGAATTAAAGCTTATCAAATGACACTTTGGGTTTACGTTATCTTTATGTCTTCAAAAAGTGGTCTCACTTATATGGCTTATTTATGGCCCACAAAGTAAAGACTTAAAGCTGCATTTATTTAACTATATTTTCAGTACCTGGTTACTAAATTGCTTAATAAGGTGGATTCACTTAATCCAGGATATTTCTAAAACATAACTAATCATGAGTATATTTTGGTGACTAGCAGCTCTTGATGAGGTTACTGAAAGTGTGTAAAGGTCGTTGAGGTGAATACAAGCATTAGAAGCGTGCACACAGTAAGCATGATTCTAAACAGCAGCTGTAAAACAAGGTGAGAACCATAAATACATCTATATATTTACCTTGTTAAGTGCTAATTGTATTCAACAATAGCATACCTGACTTGATGAGGATTTTCACAGAGAAGCTTCATATTTTTTGTTTTTCTTATTTAGTAATGGTGAAAAGGGCCAAGGAAAATGAAGACTTCACGCTTATTTATATGATATAAACAGTGAGTAAACTCATTTCTCAAGTTTGTTTTACTCAGATAATCCTATTCTGAAGTAATGACTTCCAAAAGTACTTCAGTACACTCTATTTAGCACAGTAAGTTTTGGAAGCAAAGAAGGGTCACAAATTTCCTAATGATTGCTTTTATGCAGTTCCTGAAAGTTATATATAATTAGTTATACTGTAATTCTTGATTATTAGTACTCATAGGATTTCTACATTAAATGGGGCAAGGACTGTAGGGGAAAATACTGTCTCCAGTTTGATCCAGCCTGGAAAACACAGATAAGCATTTTGGGCATGTATCAATAATAGTTCCACTCAAAAAACTTACCTTCAAACTTCTGGACCAAGAAGTATATAATACTACTATTTACAGCCCTAACACTACATATGTCTTAGTTATCTTGCACAAGAAAACAATTTCAGCAGTTACACAAGCTGCAGTTCCATTATCTTCCAGTACCCAGTATCTCAAGACTGCCTGCCCAGAACTGCCACACAAGGCAGTAAGTGTTGTTCATCAAGTGTATGATTCTTTTGCATTCAGCAACACTTTGATGCTTTGATCACTAAACAGTACCTGCTAGGAAATTTTTCAGTGTAAATAAGAAAGATCTTCTGACAGTGGCAATGCAGTATCTCACTGAGGGAGAAGGGGGAAAGGTCACAGCATAGCCTCTAAAGTCACAGCAACTGAATTTATGAGGACAATTAAATGTTTATGTATTAGGGCCCATTTTTAAGTACTATGTTGTCAACAAGAACTTCTACAGCACAGCCAGTTGCCAAGTAGCTGTCTAGCTGCTTAAAACCTCTTGTGTTTGACCTGCTGCCTTTAACATTTCTGAAGTTTCTATGATTAGGCATTAGTCCTCTGCGTTGGTCTTCACTCCAAAGTTAGACAGGAAGAGGAGGTCCCTGCAAATGGAAGAGTTGGTTTTATGTCCTTACTCCAAATTCTTTAAAGAAGAAAGAATTTAAATCTAGCCCTGCCATCCCCCAACTAAGCACTCTAGCCACAGCCCTCTAAAGTAGATATTTTAGACGGGCAGATATTTTAGAGTCTTCAAGTTTTTCTTCACATCAAATACTGAAATATCTGCTTGGAACCAGGACAAGAATCCCAGAGCTCCAGGACTGTGTCCCAAGCATCAAGAGACAGAAACAGTTTTCTTTATTTTTCCCCAAAGAATATTTCAATAATTTGTGAGGCGAGAGAGAGCTTCTATGGGAGAAATGGGAAACAAAATGCCCTATTTAACATAGGAAGGATCTCCCCTCAAATTTTAACCAGAGGAGATCCCAGGTCACAGTCTAGGTGCTGTAATTAACAAGCTGGGAAGTCAATAATGGAGTAAATTTTTTTATGAGAATAGCTGATATAGACACAAATGGATCCAGCTAAAATGCTGATAAGCAGAAATAGAACGTACACATACACAGACTCCCCCTTAATGTGATAGGAAATGAGTCCCACTGAATGGTGGCAGTATGGGGGAGAAGGAGGCTGGGAAAAACACAGTAAATACTCATCCTCATATTGTTTCCTTTCAGGCAGCTCTAAGCAGCTCCTGTACTCCTGGCTCTGTGTGTTGTCTTCTGGACCTCTAGTTCTTGGGTCTATCACAGGCAAAAGTTGTTGTATGTTCAACTAGAGCCTGTTATTTCAGTCTAGGTGGAGAAGGAGTTATATGTTCTCAATGACAAGTTTTGTAGTATTCATCATCAGTGATGTTCTCAAAGATTTACAGCTGTGGAAGTATGTAAAACTGATCCCAGATCTAACTTCAATGCTAGTGTCTTGCTCTTTACAAGGTCTCTTTTTCTGCTTTTTCTGTACTCATGTTGCCATGTGGAAATTATACCGGGGTTGGGGGACAGGGGGGGTAGAGGGGCGGTGGTGCAATCTGGAAGGGCCAGATTTGCAATCAAGTATATCCTGTGGTTGTACTATTGTATAATATTTTGCAACAAGAATCCATTAGGAATGCACCTATTAGTGTGGCATAGAAATCATCCCAAGTACTTACCCATTTCAGACTTTTCCCCAGTTTCACTGGTTTCTCATCTTTAAAATCTTGAGAGCTTTTGTAGTGCAGAATGTTAGCAAAGCATATTGCCTGGGTATTTTGGAATGTTGGCATGTGAGCTAAAGGCTTTTCCAGATAGCTGCTCTTCCTTCTGCTACCTCTCTTGCCAATGCTGGCCTGTTTACCTCATCTCTGGTTACTTTTACCTGTAGGAGTCTTGCAAAACTCTGTACAGTCAAGCAGTTTGGGAATAGAGCCAAGAAAACACTTGAATATCCTCTCCAATTTAAACCTAGGAGACAAACGCATAGAAACAACTCTCCATGTGCAACTTTGTGGTGCAACTTGGTACAGGATACTAAGTGCTCTGTAGGAGGAATTTGTAAAGTCTTCTGTATCACACAAAATTATTATCAGTTTGAGATAATGACTCAACAGAGTATTTCAGAAGAGAGCTATGTTTTAATTCTTTTCACAGATCCATCTGTGCTCAACAAAGAAACTCAATATCCACTTGAATTAAAACTTGCTTATATAATTTGCTGAATCAATCCTTTAAGGATGGCCTTTTTTTTTCACTGTGTTTCACTTCCTACGTCATTCTAGCTGTGATCTTGGCATCTCAACAGCAGGAAAGTATGGCTGTGATCTAGTATTACAAACTATGGAATGTGAGATAAAAACATTCTGAGGAGAAATTCTAAGTCACAGTTTTCTTTTAATAGTCAAATTAGAGCTGCAGTGGCAATGCCCCCCTGCAGATAGGCATAGTCAGACATAGATACATAGGCAGATATCCAGAGAAAGGGAATTCATGCCACTTTTACTTTAAAGGACACATAAGGGTTTTTTTGCTTTACAGGAATTCCCACAGACTTCTAGATGTGACATTGATGAGAGCATGTTGTCTCTTGCCTAAACAATTTCAATTGATTTTAATAAGAAAAAGAGATCTTGGAGTAACATCTGCTGTAAAAGACAATATCTTTCTTTCCTATTCTGACATAATACATGCTGACAGAAAGACCATGAAAGTGTACGTTCTGTGAGATGTCTCAAAGTATCAGATAGCTGCATTGAGTACTGTGCTTGGGCTGGAATTTTCAAAGCAGTGCAAGGACATAAGTACTCAAATTCTGTGTGAGTTGGAGCCTTTGTTCTTTCTGCGCCTTTGAAGCTTAGACTTACTCTTTGCTGCAATAAATACTCTTCGCTGCTTGCTAATCCCTACCAGACATTCAAGTACTCCAGGGCAGGAATACTCTAAACTGTAGTGCAGCAAATGTAGAATGACATGCATGTGATAGACTTGCTATTAAAGTTTATGAAATTCCCGCTGATTTATTCAGACAAGCCAATCACAGTTTAATGGAAATAAACTTCACACTGAGTGGTGCCATGGACATGGAAAGAGATATCATTCCAAGTGGTCCTTAAGGGGTATATCAAATAGAGATAAAGATGTCCAAGCCTACTTCTGCTTCTTAAGAAGGATTATCACTGCTTATTGTAACAGCAAAGGTGAAAAAAGAAGGTCAAGCAAGAGGCAATTACATCTCAATATCTCCAATGGTTTATTATCAACACACTGGTAGTCTCAACTCTTGTAAGCATTGAAAGAGAAACCAAGCAAACTCACTGTACCTCAAGCTAGGGTAACATCCAGTACATTATGGACAAATAAATGTTCTTCCAGCAGAGAAATACCTAATGTAAGAGACTAATTCTGTGCTGTTTGTGATAATCTTCTTCAAGAATCTTGCAGTGTGGCACCAAAATAACGGCAGATGGTTGTAATACAAAAGTAGAAAAGGAAGATGTGGAAGACAGTGAGAGGAATCTAATGTTTACAATGTAACAATTAAAATGACATGAGATTTAGTTAAGGATACAGTTGAATAACACAGAATATTTCCTAATAAAAATGTTCCCAGGTATATCCGTTTATCTACAGAGGTGGTTCCTCATAATCAGATTGTATGTTTTGTCTCAAGATGCAAGCCAAAGATTGGAAGCATTAGAGCTGCTCATAGAATGATAGAACAAAAGGGATAAGAAAACTCAGTAGACAAGTTACAGATACAACACAACATCCTGGAAGTATCTGAAAGGCAGGCTGGAATAGGTAGCAATTAAAAACAGGCTTCAAGAGATACCATGACTGACCGAACCAAATAAAATAATTTAGGAAAATTCTAACTATAAGGAACAAGGGATTATCGAACAGCTCATGGAAATGTAACTGGAGATAGACATGCAACACTGAGAATATACTTTCCAAGCTGGTCTCATGCTAAATGTGATAAGACCAAAAAAGACCTAAAGGACTGTGCAGGGTTTGCAGGATTTGGTGGACCAAATGGAGCAAGAGGAAAATGCGTATAAAGTGGGAGAATTTTATGGAGACAAGATCAGCTGTGACTGTGATAAAGAACAGAATGCAAGAATGGAGTTACAGACAGAGGGAGAGAGGAAGGGAGTTTTCTTAGTATAGGCATGTTACAGATAGCTGAGCTGTTTATAGAAGATATATATAAGATTTAAGAGTCAGTTTGAACTTTCAGCCACAACAAAGAACAAAATGTTGGGAATTCTAAAACTGAATCATTGAAGCAAGAGAGATGATGGAAAGGACTTTGTGGGATGGTGGGATAAGGTAGCTTAAAGACTCTTCAAACTGACTTTTTTGGACTAAAAGTAGTGTTTCTCCAGCATTTTTTAAAAAGCGTTTAAATAGACAATAATGAGTATTACAAAACGTCCTGCTCATCGCAGTTCATAAATTCCTATTTGTGACTCTTATATACCCACCCCTTACACAGAAGAGATAACGGCCGAATAGCAATGTGGGTTCTGGAAAATAAGAGTGGGAGCAGACAGAAACATTGGCTCCTTCATGTCATCTTAAAGTGTCCTGGCAGTCATGGCACAATTACAAATTTTTCTGAAATATTATGATCTCTACCAGTCCTTCTGATGTTACTAATAATTTTGGTGCCCTACAGAAGACACAAAATATGATACAAATGTAATTGGAGACTTCAAGAAAGTAGAAAGAAAAATGGAACTTGAGATAAATAAAGATAAAGCCAACTATTAGCTTATCTGTGGAGAGAATTTTAGATAAGCTTCTCTAGCAGCTGGTAACAATAAATATCAAAACTTTGGAACTACCTCAGAGCATTGACAACCAGAATATTGGTGAGAACACAGATATTAATATCAGTCTGAGGAATTTAATAGAGTAGGAATTTGTGTTCCCTTATGTTAAAATCAGAAGACCAGAGGTTGGGATATACCAGACCATTTTAATGTCTTTAGTTTTGCATAGAAGTGACACTCGTCAATTACTAAAATGACAAAGACAGAAATTAAGTCACTTCAGGAATAAAATATTGCCCAAGGATGTGTGGGTAAGATTTAATTAGGAATCATGGGAGGTGGGGGTGTTCAATAAAGTATAAAAATTATAACTAAAGATATATAAATAGTGATTTAATCCCCATAGATTCAGTGCGTAAGGTGTGTGGTTAAGAATGTCACTAGGCAGACAAAGAAGCATCTGGGAAAAGCTTTTCCACTGCTCCTTGAGGCTGGTCAGTCAAAAGGAAGTGAGGTGGAAACTCAAGTTGAAAACATGTTCTCAAGACACCTGGGCAGCTACAAAAAAAGTGTGCCCTAACAGAGGGAGTTTGGGGCAAACTGTGGAGCCGTGAGTCAGTATGATCTCTAAAACCTTGAAGGGAGGAAGGAAGCAAGTACATGGGGATGAAATGGACCACCAGCAGAGACCTGTGCTTTGCAGGCATAGCCACATGCAATAAGAGGCAGACGTGTAACAGACAAGTACATTGAGATTGTGGTCTGCCAAATGGTGAGCAAACCAAACTATAAGCCATATCACCATTTACATCATTCCTGAGTTTGCTTATCTAGATCTCAAAATAAACAAAGATGAGCCTTGTATTTTAAGAGGTTCTAATTCAGCTTGAACAGAAGTTTGAACATACTCTGTAAGTCCCAAAAGATGTGGGGAATGTCCAGCTGCTGCTAATGCCGGTGCCTCTGAGGTGAAAGTGAGCTGAGTTTTACATGCTTATAATGCACACAGTAATGTTGGGCTGGCCGTACACTATACTGAAAGTTAAAATAAAAATTGAGTGCTTACTGCTCATTTGTAATAAGCTGCAGAAGCTGTGCAAGGAGTGAATCTGCCCAGAAATATAAGCAGGCTGAGGATTGGAAGGCAGATTTAATTGCAATTATGGAAGAAAAGTCTTTCCCATTTATTTTCTGGAGGCTCCATCTTTTTGCCTAAATATTTGAAATGCACCTTCTGCTACCCTGAAATACACAGTATTGAGTAATAGTGCTCTTGGTCCTTGCATTTAAAATATCCCTGGAGTCAAATAATACCTCTGTGGCAATTTGAACTACTACAAAAGGAGCTACACGTTAGTTTTCCTCATACAGCAAGACCACATTCCTGAAATCAGAACAAATAGAGATTTTTATCCTTGAAGAGCATGTGTAAGTTTGGATGCTGATGCTTGAGGATGCTTTCCAGTATGCGTAAACTGTCCTTGTCCACTCTGATGCAGCTAACCACCAGCAATTCCCAAACTCTTTATTCTGTATGATTTCATGGAACCATGAAGACCGTGTCACCTTTAGGCTTGGAAATTTAGAGAAGGGTATTTCCCTCATGTAGGTAATTTTATAACAGATCTATTTTTAACTAGCAGTTTTCTTCCAAGTTCTCTCTGCTGAAAACAGAGCTAAATGAAACACTAGCATCTTCTGGAAAGAATCAGTGGTACAGAAGGAAGAGAAAATTTTTTACAAATATCCTCCAGATTTGATTAAATGTAACCCTACAAGCTAAAGTGAATTTGAAGCTAAATCTATATTTTAAGAATACAAAAACAACTCAGCTGCGTCACCAGGGAAGAAAAAGTAACCACAAAGTTTGTGCAGTCTATACAGTGAGCTTGGCATGGTTTCCAAACCCTTTAATTTCTTTTGGTTTAGGAGAACTAAAACACATCCTTTAAACAAAATGCTCTGGTTTTGCAAAGTTTGTGTTTTGCAAAAATGAAAAAGTTATTGAGGGCATTAACTCTTCAGTGCTGTAATTGCAATAAATGTGGGAAGGATATGTACTACTGAAAAGCTTGCACAGAGGTCACTGTGCAAATGCACTACTGGCCCGGCCTGCAAAGTATTAGTTGAAGAGAAGGAATATTTTTCAGCATGGCTCCTGTTCAGAGCTTCTGTTCTGGACGTATTTCAAGATTGTATGGCAGAGGAGATAGGGTTTTATTCATTTCATAAATATTAGGTGCCAGACAAACCAATGCTCTGATGCGGCCACAGACTTGTCTAGGCTGTTATTGTCAATGAATCACTAAAATTTCTGTTTGTGCAACTTTTCTTACCTACAAAAAATCATGCCTATTTTGCAGGTACTTATAAAATCAATGAATCTATATGAGTGAAGAAAAATTTCTGGCCTCAGATTCCAAGCAGCTTATCCAAAGCTCATTGGATTCAAAAATAGCTTTTTCATTTTGAGGATTTGAATGAAGTGTTTACTACTAACATGAAATCCTGAAGAGATCTCTTGCTATTCTTACAGATACATTCTATCAGTATCAATCTGATCCAAGTGCAAAGATTTTTATTGCCATCTGTGAAAGCAAACTGGTGAGAAAGCCATCATACTCTGGCTGAAATGAAGAAAACAAAAAAACCCTATGATAATAGTCTCCTAAAAAAGAGTAAATTACACTTAAGCAGGTCTTGCTTTACATGTGACAATATGGATAGAAATTTGTGATGACAGCAATAAAAATAAATAAACTATGTCATAAAAAATATGGTGCCCCTAAAACATCACTGGAAATTCTCATCACATTCTCACCCTTTTGCCTGAGCTGTGAGTGCATTATCCCCTCTCCTCACAAGGGGAATGAAAATCTTTCTCATATTTTCCTTCTTAAGTGGAAGGCCTGTACGAATTTTTTTCAACAGCTCTCCAGGACTGTGTGAACTGAAAGTTACACTTCAATATTTTTTATTGTGATTATCAAGATTATATATTTTCAGTGCCATAGGTACTTAAAAGTATAAGTGTATCTGTCTCTTGTGTAGACTGAAAAAGAAAAAAAGCTACCTAAATTGTCCTACTCATTTGGCTCAAGGAAACTCCATACATAAGGCATGTAATTCTTTAAAGATATGTGTGACAGGGGCAATGGATGTCTGTCTTTTTCACTCCTTCAGTGAAAGTCAAATCACTCTGTAGAAAGACTTCAAGTCTGGTAAAGCAGGAAAAAAAAACAATAGGAGCCTGAACTCTTAATGCAGTAATTGAGGCACTTTCATGGACTGATGGAAACCTGCTTAGAGGACTATATATGTGAAATGGTAACTAGGTTCAATGTATACACAGTCTTTGGAGCAGGCATTAGAATTCAGATCTCCCCTTCTCTTGACAAGTACCCAACTTAACACATGTAAAATGTCATTCTCACTATTTTCCCCTGTTTTAGTAGGAAGCTGGACAAATGCATGTTGTTCATGTTTTGTATTGGCTACCTTTACACATCTTTTGCAATAAGAACACTGACCTAAGGCAGTTCCTTGCACTCAGAGCTCAGAGATTCAATTATGAGAGCCAAATGCTCAAGGGCGAGGCAACGTGTGACTTTGAAGTGCCTAAGAAAGCAGATATTGGAAGCCAGGTTTTCCAAAACCTCTTTCAAAGCCTCTTTTAACCTCATGCCTAACTGCATAGGAAAATATCTCACAGCATATGGAGCACAGTAATTTCCTGCAAACTGTATACAAAATTGTAAACCCACAGTCATGTAATGCTACTGCATGTATGACCCCCTTGCTTATAAAGTACTATGGGTTAAGGATAAGACTGAGAGAAAATGATACAGATGCCGTTTAGAGTACAGGAGGAAATATGCTGAAATAGGTCATTATTTGGCTATTATTTATGTAATGCAGGGGCCAGAAATGTTGAAAACAGATTATTTCTCTCTGTGTATATTCAGGAAGAAAAGGTTACCCAAGGTTTTCTATGCATTTGGCTCAAAGATGCTGCAATATGAGAACATGTGATTTGTTAGGGAAATCCTATGTGACTCTTCTACAGCAGCTAACCAAGTAAACAAGAAGTGAGCTGGAACTTTCTGTACAAGGACTATTACTGGAATAATTCGGAAGCTTTTGAACATACTCAGGCTTCCTCGGGAGGTTCTCTCTGTGTTAGATCTGTTGCTGCAGGCATCATCTCTCCAATAAATGGACAACTTAAGATTTTGGACTTCAGAATGTTTTTCATCCCTTTAGAAGTTCAGGGTGATGTCAACATAGTGATTTCTATGTGAGTTGATAGGCTTTCACAAAATACACCTTACACTTCTCTTTATTCTTAAAATTAAAGAAACATCATAAACAACATTTAATAAACCTTTGACCATAATGATCTTGCTGATAAACTTCATGTTTGAGCAGTTTACAAGGCCATGTTTCATATTTTTGCATATCTCCAAGTGTGGCTTTTCAGGCTTTCAAGCTGGCATCTGTCTGTGTCATTAAGTCTAAAATCATTCAAATACTTCCTTGCTTGTTCTAAGCCTTCATCTATGAAAACCACTAGTGTAATTCTTTTCTTGACTCCAATGAAAAGCATATGGGCACCACTGAATACTGAGTGTTCAAATCTATCATGATCAAATTATGTCTTTCGGGAGAAGTCATTGGTAAAGTGTTCTTTAAAACTCACAAACAGAAGACGCAAAGAGCGTGGTCTTTGCTGAAAAAGTTTTAACTGACCAAAGCATCTCAGCTCATTCTTATAAATGATTTTTTAGCCCTCATTTTGCACTAACATTTCCAGAGGTGCATCAAGTTCTCCTTATTCTGTAACAGAATATCACATGTGTTAGAATGTTACTTATTGAGTAACAAAATATGGACATTATCTTTTTATTATTATTTAAAAATGCATTCCCCTTGTTCTAATTTGAAAGAGGTTGTATCCAGAAGTTGGTGACAGGTGGATTTAAGTGTATTTGCCCCTCTTTTGTTCCCTGTTTCTTCTCACTTGGTTTTCTTTTGCAAGCATTTCCACATTATTTCAGAGGGAGGAACTCAACTCAAAACTCCTGGTTTGTGTTTGCAGAAGCAAATATAGATGGTGGGTGCCAGATCACCTTCAAAAACCATCTTCTTTTCTTTACAGTGACTATGCCAGTCAGGCTATGCTTGGTGACAAAAACACAGCAATATTTTATGCAAAAATCTGGGGACCACTGTGTTTGCAAAGCCCTGTTCATTGTTCTCAGAGTAATCCTCCACCTTTCTACCTTGACCGCTATAACTGTATGGTTTATGTTATTTTCTAATACAGAACTCACCTGTGAAAATTATTTTTTATGCCATGTACTACACTGACATTTATAAATTGTTTTAGTGAAGAACAAAAAAAAACACCCAGACCTCTTCAAATCTGCATATTTATGCAAGACTTATTTGCAGATGAAGAGTGGATACAGTGTATTTTAAGTTTTCAGGCTGGTTGCTTGCTCTTTAGTCCGCAGTAGTAACCATTAGGAAAAAAGGGAGACATCACTTTGGACACTGAGCAGCTGCTCAGTACTCAGTAGTTATACTTCGTGTTAGAATATTTCTAAGATGCATGTATCCTATAATTTTACATAGTTTTGTATGACCCTTCCAAGCAATGTTGCCTCTCCTGCCCTCCATTTGAACAACAAAATGAGAGCTATTGTAGATTATTCCCATTCAGAGAAGGTAGTGACAGTCTCAGACCTTTTGTGATGAATTCTAGTTTACTTGCAAAGAACCTAGCAAGCCTGTATGCTCAGGGTACACCAGACTCCAAGAGCAGGAACCATTTCCACAGCTCGTAATTCCCTGTTTCTTTCAGCCAGCACTCACAGGAGTTCTTGTTTGACTTTCTCAGGTGCTTGTGGCAAGTACTTCATGTGACATTTGGTATTTCTATGCCACTTTCTCTTCCTGATTCTTTGTCTGTTAGCTAGATAGCCCTTCACAAATATATACTATAAAAATCCTCCTAACAAACCTTTGGGGTAGGGAAAAAGTATCTTAGTTCAAACCACTTTCTGTTTTGTTTTTGTTTTGTTGTTCTTGTTTGTTTGTTTGTTTTCAAATAACAGTAGACACACACTTTCTGTGGACAATTTTTTGTTTCAGTTCTGCTGTTCTGAAGTGGTAGGAAACTACATAAACATTGTAAGGATGCTGGCACACCCCAAGCCCTGTGATTTCACTTTTAAAATGAAGAACAGTCTTTTATCTTTTGCATACCTGTGAGATCAGCACTGAAAGATGTCCTTTGTAAAGATTCCAAGTTCTCGTCATCAAAATCGTTTGAATAGGATTATACTCCAGAGAGCACTGGGGAAGCAGAGACTGCTGATGCCTAAGACAGCTCTACATGCTTTCTTTCTCTAGGTCTGGATCTCCAGATCTCTTGCTTTTCACAAGCCATCAGCACCTCAGGTTTTGCTAGATGAATGAGTCATACAAAAATATTAATTGATGTCCTTTTCTGCTCATGAAATATCACAGATTATTCATTATCTAAGTAATTTCAGATTCTTTTAGATATTATAGATTTATTCTTCTGAACTGATTAGGGTCATGTATGAAGGTTTTAAAGATCATAAAAACCACAGACTAGAAAGATGGAAAATATTCCTGTGATAGAGTTAATTGTTGCCTCTTCTGTGTTTTGTAAAACCAAACTGAATTCTTTGATAATAATAAAGCAAAAGAATACAGAAAATGTGCCAGCCTGGAACTAAAGGAAAGCTAACTTTTGTAATGAAAGTAACGTGTAAGTTAGGTAGTGACTCTATATAGACTGGTCAGCAATTAGTAGTAAGATTTTTCAGGAGCTGCCCAATGTTGTTTCTCTTTTGCTCAAACAAGAGGATTTCATCCATAAAAACCTTCCTCGAGAAAAACAAAATGTTTTGCATTAATTTCAAAAGTAAAATTGCAAACTCACAAATTACATGTTAATTACATTTGTTTCCAAGAGCAAGCATTAACACACATCTTTTAAACATCATTAATTGGCTTTTAGAAATAAAATTAGGGGAGAAGAATGAGTCATAGTGGTAAAGTATCAATCTTTCTAATGATAGTGTCACTAAAGTCATTCTCTCTGCTCCATTTATCTTCTTCAGGAAAAGCTTTGTGAAGGGAGAGGTCATACAGTAAAGAGTTCAATTCTTTTCTCACTGGAACTTGAAGTAACCGCAAAGGTTTACATATGCCTGTTCTGCTCCTGCATATGTCAAAGATGAGGGACCCATACTCCCTTTGCCCAGCCAGGTTTGATGTTAAACACTCATGCTAATAAATATGGAATCGGTCTCTGTCCCTTAATAAAATTTAAGTTATGTAGCTTTATTTTCCCAACTGCTGGAAGCTGAAAATGGCTAGCTAAACACAAAGATAACCTTTCCTCTCTAATCTTTAGAGTCCCATGTTTCCCATTTGTTTCCAGTACAGAGATTTCCTGTGGAAGTTATTTTTCTGTACAGTCCTGCAATTAGAGGAGGACATTTAAGGCATTTCTGGGAGGCTATTTAGTGGGCTGGTTCTGCAGCTTGTGGTTTATCTCAAAAGGTAGGAGTAGCATCACATTTGGTCAGTGACTGCTGCAATATGAAATGAGGTCTAGCTCTCTGGAAAATTCTATGACACTTGGGGCCACAGATGTAATCTTCTATAAAAAAAGTGTAACAGTAGCCCTTTAACCAGCTTCAGGATAATAAAGAGGAGGGAGAGGGTGAACAAAAAGGGGAAAAAAATCCCTAACCAAAGCACATCTAGAGAGAGAGGCAAGAGCACAGAACATTTTTAAACATTTTAAAATGTTTTCGGTAACCCTGTCCTGCAAACTATCTCTTCCTTAACTGAAATGCTTGTTTCTAAGTCAGTCTGTGACTACAAGGAATAGTTCCTGTTGGAAGCAGACCTTATTCTTGTTCTTCTTGTTACCAGGCTGTG
The DNA here is from genome assembly GCA_028858755.1 of Ara ararauna. NCBI lineage: Eukaryota > Metazoa > Chordata > Aves > Psittaciformes > Psittacidae > Ara > Ara ararauna. Next base: position 95,322,811 of record CM054410.1, read on the forward strand.
GGAACCCATCTCACAGGTGAACTGGTACAAATTCTCCCTGAAGCCTTTGGTACGCTCCCTCTTTCTGGAGCCAGGGCCAGCTGCACTACCAAGACAGACTTCATGTCCACATGCAATAACAACAGCCAGCCTGCAGTCTCTGGCAACCACTTCTTGCAAAGAAATAGCAATAATTCATGCAACCACTGTCTTTGGTGTAGCATGTACAGCGTCTCCTCATTCTGGAGTCTCACTCTGGAGTTGTGGACATGGACACATTTTGATGCCTGGTTTGTTACCACTGCACGGCAGTGCTGCTCTGGTCTCCCTGCTCAAAATGGTATAATCCGCCTTTACTTCCAGAGGATCACCTTTTTCTCATGGCTGCTGAACTGCGGTTGGCACATCCCAATGGCTACTGTAGCTCCTGTCTCCTCCAGATGTGGAAGGCTTTGGGGAATTTTTTCCACTTGAACCCTAAAGAAAAAACCTGTTACTGGAACAGCTTATGTTGAACTGTAGAAGGAGTGGAAACCTCAGCAAGCCTTTCTGTCAGGGCTCTCTTGTGCTGGTTTTTCTATGGGAGGAATCAGGCCATTCTGGAATAGCTCAACACAAAGAGCTGTATTCCTCTAAAATCCAGGAAAGTGGTAGGATTACACAAGATAGATCAAGGTCGCTGCCTGTAATAAGGGACAGAGTGAATCATAGTGTGACTGTCATGGGTAAACACAAGTTCCTTGCCAACTTCCTCAGCAAGCCTAACTGTTCTATGTGAAAAAACATGGCTTCTGCACCTGAATACGCAAAAAATGCATGCCATGCATTGAGGACCAGAAGTTTGCACTATCCCCTCCCTCCCAGAGGAAAAGCCTGCTGTTTGCACAATCACCCTCACTTCTGCTCCAGCAGTTTCTGCTTCTATAACTTCAGTATTGTTTTTCGAGGGATGTCCATGCTCTAAAAGCAGAGTGGACAGTGCCCTCTAGCCTAATGAGGTGGTCAGAGCACCCTGTGGACATGGGAAATTTCCCCCAGACCACCCTTGCCCATTGCACCCAAGCTCTTCCACTTCCCAAACAAGACTTTCAGCACCTCTATAGTTGGAGGTGATGTTTTCACCAACATATAATGTCATCTGTTTTTTCTCCCTTTATTTTAGAGCATTTTCTGATGTCTAAATCCAAGAGAGGGTTTCGGGCCACAAATACTATTTGGGGAGGCCTGAGGATTATGAGTAAATAGCACGAGATGTAACACAAAAGATTTATGTTTATGATATCATCTCCAAAGCCAGAAGAAAATCCATCTAAATGTGACTTTACAGAGTGTGTGCATTCTACATCTTAAAGGTCAAGACTTTCAGAGTCTTCCTTGGCATCAGCCTTGCTAATTACAGATAACAAGGAAAACTACCTGTAAGGCCAGGGGTCCGGAACAAGGCATGGTGAAATTGCTGCCTGTTGGTGCATATCAAAAGACGGAAGACAACAAAACTTCAGCTAACAGAGCTGTGTAGGAAAGCCAAACTTAGAAAAGAAATGAGACAACAGGAATTTCCTTTTTGCTAGAACAAGTGCCCTGTGCTCAGCAGGTTGCTTCCTGTGAGCCTTTTGGCTGTTCAGTAGATGCTTGTATGGATATGCAATTATATATTCTAGATTCAGAAAAGAGTATGCCTGGGCTTTGCATTTTTTTGAGATCTCAATTTCTGTTTAAATTTTCCTTTAAACTAGCAGCCTAACCAAAGTATGAGGAACATTAAAATGCTGAGTGCTGCTGTGCCTGTATCTTATGCATGTTCAGCTCCAGGCTGCATTCCACGGCAATGCCATGCATAAAACAGGGAAGAGGTACAGGCTGGAGGGGCAGTCAGCACTTGCAGCTTGCAATAGCCAGCCTGCGAAAACCAAACATCTTTACTGAGGCTTCACTGAGGTACCTCCAAAATTGGAATTAAAAGCCTCATGAAGACTTCCTGGATGTATTTTCTCCTGAAAGCCAGGTACTCCTCTTAGGCAAGGTAGTTTCCAAGTGGGTACCCAAATTATTTGGTTATGGAGGTTTGTGGAGGATGAGCATTACCTTCATGCTGAGATGTGGGTTCACAAAGAGCAGAGTCCAGATGATCTCTGCAATTACAGACACAGCTCTGCTCTCAGAACTGTCACTATGTTGCTTCAAACAATGGACAAAAGGCAAGTTCCCCAACGTTCTCTCCGTTTTCCTCAGGTTCCTACTGTCAGTCCAACATGGCTATTGTGAGTGTTCTTGGGTGCCTGGCCATGCTTAAAATACTCCAGTCTAGTGGCTAAAGCACATAGCTGAAGGCTGAACTCACCACCTCTCCCAGGTTAAGGACAGCCTAGAGCTCAGGACTGTGGTTTGACACACGGCAGGAGTGCTCCTTCAACTCTTGCCCTTGGCTGTTTATTCCTACCTCCTACCAGCCTTCCAGTGGCTTCCAGTGTGATTCACAGCAGGGGAACTATTCAGTTTAAAAATATCTTGAGGGGAGGTTAATTAAAAATAAAAAAAAAAAGGATTGTTTCCTTGGTCTGTCTTACTGCATGGATGTGTGCAAAGATTTACACTAGCAGAATGAAGTAGAGGATCACAGAAGAAGGGATGCAATAGATGCTGAAGTTCATACTGCTGGAACAAAAACCCCCTAATCTAGGCCAATACATACATTAACTCAGCCTGTGCCTCACGCACTCACAGTATCTGTTCTCAAGAACATGTTTTGCAGACTCCCTGGTGAGCTATGCTTCAGAGGAGGGAACACTGAACAGAGCCGAGGGTTAATATGAATCAGTTTTAGTTCAGTGCTGATAAATGGGGTTCTATGACACAAGAATGGCTGTTCTCTGCATCTCAGGTGACCCAAGTGGGGAAGGAAGCTGCCTAGATATCCAGCTTGGCAAAGATGGGGGCAGAAGACAGAGCATGCTCTGTTGCACCATTTTCAGCACGTATGTACATTTCTGGAGTCTCCAGTGCTGTCCGCACGCGTTCTAAGAAGTGTTTTACAGAAAATAGTTTTCTTCCTGAAGAAGCTTAATCTTAAAGCCCTGGTGCTACAGCAAATTATTCTGTGGCAGGGCAGCTCCTTTGGAATGTGCAGAGAGCAAATTGAGATTGCTGTCAATCTGGAAAATAATGAAAGCAAATGTGCTTGTTATACCAGAAGGGAGGATACTAGGATGTACACAGATATGTAATTAAGTTGCTACTAGGTTAGAATTGTACATCATTGGTAGAGATGTTTTTGTATGAAAATAAAAACACACCAGAGGACAAAAATAGGTCCACCTTGATGGAAACTCCTGGAATGGATGCAGAATTTGCTACAGCATTTAACCTAATGCAAACAATTGCCTGATTTTATGAAAACATTTTTCAACCTGACTTTCAAATATGCTGGGATAATTTTCTTTACTACACTTAGAATTTCTTTTTATGTACAAATACAGACCTTTTATTAGCCTGCAAGAGAACTGTGGTTAACCAGGGTAACTGAGACACACCAACAATAATATTTCTGAAGTCAGGTGCAGAAAGGATAAAGTTGCTTCTAATAAATGGATTTTGCCATTGCGTCCTTCAAGACCACACCTTAAAGTATCTTATTTGCCAATCTTTTAATATGATAATATCCCAAGCTCTCATGCACTGTCTTAAGTGGTATTGAAATCCACATCTGAAAAAATAACAAGGAAAGAATGACAGGAGGAATGCCACGAACCATGTAAATATAGAACTTCATGTGCTCCTTAGAAGTGTTTGTTAGGTATCTCCGCCTCTTTTCTAGCTGAGCTATCTTTGTGTTGCTACTTTTACATTGATGAATAGGAATTTGGCGCCAAGCAGTGAATGGGCTTCCAGTTCAGTCCAAGTATAGTATGAGAGAAGGTGTATTTCTTTCCCTGGATATGGTTCAGTACAGGGAGAGGGTGATGCTGCCTGGAAACTCTGAGCAGGGAGAATTTTGAAAACTGTAGCCATTCAAGATCCACTGAAGCTCAGCTGAGTTACATGAATTCTGTCTGAATGTCTCCTGTTGATGTAGAGATCAGCTCTGCAGTGCATGTAAAGTTCATAACAGCTTAGGGTGCTTCAAATTCATCCAACATTCATCAGACATGTTCAGGCGCGAACATGTGCTTCATGGACTGAAGCACAGAAAATCTGAAGTACCAATTTACTAAGCTTTGCAGTACAGGGGACATTTCTTTGTGGAATAAATACAGAAAGCATGGCAATATCTAACTGACAAATTAGTGAGCAGAGAGGTATGACTGATGAGAATGGCACTGCATTGGAAACAGGGCCAATACCGTGACAAGAATTGCTAAATAAGCAGCATAATTGAAAGTTGCACAGAGCAAGAATACGATACAGTGATGCTGGGGAGCCAAAGGAGGGCCTTGCAATATTAAGAGTATATAAACATCTGATATGTTCTCAGTAGCTTTTATTTGTAGATTTCCTTGTTTCTCTGGCTATTACAAATCTAAATTAGCTTCTGACTCTAATAAATCCTCCTTTTTTGTCATGTAATTAGGCTCTTCCACTACACTGCAATGTAAGACTCTTCAATTGCATTTCAATAAAACAGACTTAATTCTAGGACTGGTTCCACCAACCCTTCCACAGTTAGTAAGACTGTTACCATTTGTTGGTGTTCTTTCAGAAATTTATATTTAGCTTCATTTCTTTCCAAGAACTATGCTGTGTCTTATTTCACTGACCTGAAGACTGACCTCTCATACTACTCTGTGGACTCAGCAATGGGACGTATCCAACATGATGATTAAGCATGTGCTGAACTTCAGACTGTCAGTATAATCAACTGCAGGATGGCACAAATGTTTGGATTGGGAAACAGACCTGCAACTGCTAATCAGGTTACAGCATGTAGTTCGTTTTAGCAAAGGAACTTCAGCAATGGTCCGTTCCCAGGAGCTGGAACACTGTAGCCAGTGTAGACATTTGTAACTGAAGTATTGACTCATTTGAATGAAGTATGAATGGAAATGCCTGCATGTGGAAGCATCAAAAGCTGCATTAGAGCAAGGATAGAAAGAATAAACATTAATCATAGAACCATAGAATAGTTAGGGTTGGAAAGGACCTTAAGATCATCCCGTTCCAACCCCCCTGCCAGGGGCAGGGACACCTCACACTAAACCATGCCACCCAAGACTATGTCCAATCCAGCCTTGAACACTGCCAGCGATGGAGAATTCACAACTTCCCTGGGCAACCCATTCCACTGCCTCACCACCCTTACAGTAAAGAATTCCTTCCTCATATCCAGTCTAAACCTCCCCTGTTTAAGTTTGAACCCATTACCCCTTGTCCTATCACTACAGTCCCTCATGAAGAGTCCCTCCCCAGCATCCCTAGAGGCCCCCTTCAGATACTGGAAGGCTGCTATGAGGTCTTCACACAGCCTTCTCTTCTCCGGGCTCAACAGCCCGAACTTTCTCATCCTGTCTTCATACAGGAGGTGCTCCAGTCCCCTGATCATCCTCGTGGCCCTCCTCCCAGACTTGTTCCAACAGTTCCATGTCCTTTTCATGTTGAGGACACCAGAACTGCACACAATACTCCAAGTGAGGTCTCACAAGAGCGGAGTAGAGGGGCAGGATCACCTCCCTCGACCTGCTGGTCACGCTTCTTTTGATGCAGCCCAGGATATGGTTGGCTTTCTGGGCTGCAAGCGCACACTGCCGCCTCATGTTCATTTTTTCATGGACATGATGACATGAATGACAGCAGTCACGTTGAGGAACAGTGAGGAGTTTGTTGTTTACATCAAGACTACAAGACAAGACCAAATGTTCAAAGCCCTTGCTCTGATAAAGCCATAGCATAGGCTAATCATCATGCCCAAAACCCATGCTCTAATTGTATGGGCTCAGAAAACATCTTCCCGAAAGGAAGACAGACAGTAGCCATAAAGATGGCAAAATGAGGAAATAAGGCAATGGGCAGGAATTTTTCCAGAGGTTTCTAGATGATAAGGCAAGCTAGGGTCTGGGCAAAACCACTGCATAACAGATGCTTGATTCAGGAGTGTATAAATGCCCTGATCAAAAAATTGTTGTTGCCAGTCAAGCAGACCCAACATAGTGAGGATTCTATAGCTGGTGCCCCTTGTCCACTGTTCTATGCACAAATCACCCTGGTCTGACTACTTAGACACAAAGATCTTGACACTTAGCAGTGTGTGGCAATGAGATCCACCTGTTAGCATCTCTGTAATACATGGGAGAAGTTTTATCTTCATTGCTGACCATAAGGGTCTTATTACTGGTAGTGAACCCAGTATTTCCCCACCATGTATTTTTCAGGCATCGGAAATAGCATTTTTTTCCAGTGAAAGGAATGCAAGTGCCTTCAGTATTATTATTTTTGGCAAGTAGTGCTTTTCTTTCCATTTCTTTTTACATTTATGACACTATCTAAGTTAGAGCAGGTCAGCAGAACAAAGTTCTTCATTGCTTTTCCCTGGAAACACAAAACCCATGACAGTCCATATGGTTGTTCTGCAGACAGGGGAGACCATGAAATTAAACCCTTTAGCAATATATTGCTAACATGTCACTGTACTTACCAGCATAGGTCCCTAATGATAAACAAAATTTTCTGTGTTTGAAAAATATTAATTACAAAGAGTTTATTTCTCTGGGGTCAGTGTACTCACTTCCAAGAATAGCTCTGCTCCAGCTTAACAACACAGGGATGCTTCCACTGAGACCTCATAGGAAAGAGCTGTTGCTTTGTGAGTGCACCAAAACACATGCACTATCCACAGTACTCGAGGTCATCCTTGGCATAAACAGAGACTACTCTTGCTCTTATTACAGCCAATGTAAGTTTTGTTATTGGCTTTAATGAATACATTCAGTCGGACCCAAATTTGCCTTGTTGGTTGCATTATATAATAATTTTTTGTAAGAAAACAGGAATAGATCATCCATAAAAAGAATCTCTGGCAAACCTTTGCTGGTAGTATTATATATTTACAATCTCTGGTGTTTCTTGATGCTGGTAGAAGTACTACCTCTCAAACTTCTGGTTAAACTGCATGATTAGTAAAATGTGCGCACAACTTCTCAGCAAAGGAAGTTCTTTAATAATCTTTATTGAGTGTAGGAAAGTGGGTGCCAAATACAACTGTGAAATGGGAAACAATGCACAAAGGAAAAGTTCCAGAACATCAACACATCCGTTCCTTTTCTCTGCCATAAATAACCAACACACCCTTAAATACAAGACTAAATGGCTCCAGGAAACTCTCATTAATGAAAATGTCCTAGCTGGGCTTCTCACTTTCATTTAGAACTTACAGGCCACAACAAGTTTTTTCTGACCTAGACAACAGATATGCTGCTCTCTAAGTAATACTAAGCACTGAGATAATCTAAGATAAACTAAAACTAGCCTACTATCCTGAGAGACTTAAACCTTCCCATCTTACTGTCCAAAATAATGTTGAAAGGCACAGCCCTGCTGCTGTTAAAATCAATGACATAAAGACATAGTCTGTGTTCCAGCATCTGTCCTTCAGTTTTCTGGAAACCAAAGATAAGGCAGGAAACAAGATAAATGTCCTGCATATATGTATAACATGCAGAGAAGATTCTTTATAAAATATAGTGGCTATGATATTTTACAGGGAAGGTCTCATGATGAGGCAGGATGCATAGACAGCATATTTTTGGCAGATTAGAAGCAGTAGGGTAATTAGAACAGTCATTTATCTATGGGATATTTACATTAAAATTAGCATATTTCACTCTATAAAAAAGATATAATTGGTAACAACCATCTGTAGCTTTATCACTTTGAAAGTTGTATTATGCAGACTTGTCTTAAATAGCATCGGATCTAGAAAGTTTCTTAACTTCCAACTCAGTCATTAAAAATCGAATCATTAATACAATATAAAAACCTTAAAGTAACTTCAGGAACTACCCTTACTTTTGATTTCTCCTGGCAGCCTCTTCTAATTTCACAATCACATTTTCTTCCTACAAAAATCCAACCCACAACTCTTTCCCCAGTTCCTGTATGGAATATCTGTGAATTGCAGGGAAGCTGCCTTGCTAATTAAAAAGATAAAACAGCAAAAATTGCTATTGCTTGATTTCAACATCTAGAAAATGAGCCAGATGTTCTACAACTACTCATAGTACACAGGGTACCATGTACATGGTACAGGGCTTCCTGACAAGTGAGATTCCTGTGAGCCTTTACTACAGGTGAAATAACAAAAGCTGCAGGAAAGAAAGGCGGCACAATTTCAGTTAACATTTTCAATGCCCTTGAAAGAAAGTTCTTGTGTTGCATTCCATGGATGGAAACATAACCTGATCAGTCATCCAGGGCACAGGCGCAAGCCATGTCCTTCTAAGCCTTGGATGTAGACTCTAGGGAAAGAACCAGGCTCCAATTAATGAGGTCTAGAAAGAGAAACATGGAGGCAGTCCTCCACTGAATAAGTCACGTACAGTGAAATGGTCACCTTCTCAAGCTTTCTGGTGCTATGGATATTCCCAGTTTCATTGCAGCCCTGCTAAAGATGCTTTTGGGCTAGAATGGAAACAGGGAACTAAAAGCAAAATTGGCAGTCTTGGGCAGCTGGTATACCAAACCTGTTGGTGCTTGGATTGAAGTCTAGATCACAGAACCAGCCATCCAGAGATCTTCCCAGAAGGAAGAGATCTGGGACTGTGAATTGCTGACTGATGTGCTGCTTAAACTTACCAGAGAGAAGACCCCTAAGAGAACTCTTTAAGTCTGTCTGTCTTTGGAGCTACAAATGTTGCAATGTGCATCAGGACAAGACATCATCTTCTTCTTGGGATTCACAACCCAGGGCTTCTCTCTAAGTGCTGTTTAGAAGAAAAGTGCTTCTTTCCCAAGAATGTATGTGTATAAGGAGACTTAGTCTTTCCTTTTGAGAAAGTGACACAGGTCAATGGATAGACGACTGTCTCAGGATACAAGGCCTGAAGTCAAGTGTGCTCTTAAGACAGAAGGGATCTGGACTTACATTCAGCTGCATGACCTAGCCACAAGGTTCACATGTCTCTTGCTGGCCCACTGAAATTTCAATTATCTTTGCACAAGCAAAAACACTGGAAAGGGGGGAAATTGTGGAAGATTTCTTCTCTACAAAATAGCCAGTATTCACTTACGATGAGCAGGGAACGTGCAGGGTAGCAGGAGACTCTGGCTTTGGGGACCTGAAATACACTTAGCCAAGATGGGACACAAATCTGGCCTAGGACCTTCACACATACATGTATTTGCAGTTCCTTATCATCTAGGTTCTGAAAAAAAGAATTTACAGCAACTGGAAAACCTCTGCAGGAAAATGTAGGCAGTAATGCAAGGAAAACTGAGTTGTTTCTCTTTTTCCCCTTTCTGCTGTGGTTTACTGGGGAACAAGAGAGGAGCCACAGGCTTGCCAACTCTTCTGATTTTATGGGCCTCGTGGTATATATTTTTTTAATTGCTTGACTCTTGAGACTGTGGAATTGTGAAGACCTGAAGTTTAATTTAAAAGAGAGGCTGGCATGTAGCTGTTGTGGCTTCAAAGAAATGTTGGAGGTCAAGTCCCAGACCTCAAAAACTAGAGTAAATACAAAGATAAACTAAATCAAGAATGTCCTGGGTTTCTAGCGCCAGGCCCTCCACTTCAAACCCTAGAGGGCTGGCAGCCCTAGATACTCAGGATACTTGCCTAAGAAGGATATTTGACAGTGTCACATGTCTGAATCGGTCAGATTGGGTCTGCAGCTTCATGTAGCCCCTCAGCACGCTCTTCACAGCCGACTGGGGACCCAACGAAAGCACGCACCACTGCGTTACCTGTAACAACATCGTCCCGACTACACCCCGGCAGCAAAAAGAGCTGTAAAAGCGGATATCAACCCAAAATTCTGGGCAGCTTCTGCCCTATACAACCCGAACTGCCGCCGGCGCGCCCACAGCTGAGCGCGGCCCCCGCGGCGGAGAGGAGCAGGGCTGTACCGTCCGGGCTGCTCGGTGCCGGGCGGCGAGAGGCTGCAGTGCCCCGGGGGCAGCACCGGCGGTGGCGGCGGCGCCGGGCGGTGCGCGGCTCAGGCTCCTCCCGCGGGCAGCCCGCCAGCCCCTCTCCTCCATCCCTCCCTCCCTCCCTGCTTTCCTCTTTCTCTCCCGCCCTCTCGCCCCGGCTCCATCCCTCCTTCCTGTCGGCGCTACGCACTGCTGCCCGGCGGAGCTGGGCCGACCGGGACCGCTCCGCGGACAGCCCCCCGCACCCCCTGCGGCATGAGGCTGCCGCCGGGCACGGAGAGGCGGCGGTGGGTGAGTGCCGGGCCCCGGGGCCGGGCGGCTTCTCCCGGCGGCTTCCCCGCTCGCACCTGGGAGGGAGCGGCCCCAGGGCACGATGCCCGCTCCATCCCTCCATCCCTCCATCTCTGTCCTCTCCGGGGAGGTGCCGGCGAGGAGGGGCAGAGGCGGGGTTGACAGCCTGGCGGGGGCCCTGCAGGGCCAAGGGCAGTTTCCAAGCCCCCCCGCCCGCTTCCCTGCCTAACTGCAGATCGGGGCTGGGCCGGGGCTGGGGCAGGTGGTGGCGCGGTCGGAGCCGGACCCGGTTCAAGCGCAGACCGCGGCTGCTTCCCCTGGGAGAACGGGGGGAAGAGCGGCCGCTCCTCTGTGCCGCTGGCCGGAGCCTGCGGCTTAAATAGAGGCTGTGTTTTGTCAACAGCTCATTCTGCTGGCCGGCAGGTTGGTTGGTTCAGCGGCTGAGCGGCGGGTAAATAATGTTCATACCTCTTTTCGTGCTTTTAAACATTTCTTTTAAAATATGTAAAATCCCTCCAAAGAGAGGGGGATCTTAGGATGGTAATCCAGAGTCCCTTATGTGGCTGGGGAGCATCCAGGCGTGCTGTACGTCTTGCTGCATGCTGGCTGTAGAGGGACACCAGCGCAGTAGCAGCTTTCTGTGTCTGTTTTGAGTGATTGAATTTCTAATGTGTTTAGAGATTGCGTTTAAAAAAGATCTCTCTAAGCCTCTGAGGTAGTTCTGGAAAGAACGTCATTCCCTTGTTAAAATTCAACGTAAGTCAATCTGAACTGGGCATATTGTGCTGACATGCTCTGTGTAGCTTCAGTAGGAATTGGTGATATATATGGCTTTTCGTTTTTAAATTGTAATTAATGGTGAGTGCCTGGGAACTTTGCTATAAATGGGAGTAAAGCTCTGCATAAGTACTGTAATTATCTAGTGCTGGGGAGAGATAGGCTGTTAGATTTTGTGTAGTAATTGTCACTTTGATTCTTTTCCACAGACTTTCACACTTAACATATCCATTGCAACACCAGACAAATATTAATATTCCATAATTAAGCTGGCCATGTCCTGTCAGATTCCCCTCAGGAAAGCACAGGCACTGGGCAGCTTTCTCCTCTATTTGAAACCCAGCTTGTTACCTAAGTAAGACAATGTGGCTTGCATTTGACATCTCACCTGGAAGTCCATTCTGCCTTTTTTCCTTACAGTAAAATTCCTTACTTTAAATTCTTAAACCCTTATTTCAACTCCATAACATGAATCTGGACTTTTCATCAGATTTAGCAGGTCTAGTAGCTGTGGGGATGATTAAAGTCCGTGTCATGCCATGTTCCCTCTCAAATCAGCATATGACAATGCCAGCTGAGACAATATGTTGTTTAATGTAGATCCCTCAGTGCGCATGTACTTTTATATAAAGTTTTGTACCTCTTGTAGAGAAGAATGCATGAATGCCTTGATCTGCAGAAAGTTTGTGCTTGTCCTTAACTTCTCAACCATTGTATGCAGTATGATTTTGGTGATAAAGATAAGCTTTGACTTCTGTACGGTTTTGGTGATAAAGGTAAGCATGCACATAGAAATCTCCTGAATTTGGTCCCAGTGTGAATCAAGATCAAAACAAAAATTATGTTTGATGAGGGTAAGGATTAGGATGTGGAACAGATAGAAGCAAATTCAGGAAGTAAATCCACAGAACAAGTAGTGCCGCATCTGCAGTTGGATGATATTACTTAGCATGGGTAGCTTGATAGATGTCTGAAGGTTACTTCTGAGAGGTCTGCTGAGGCTACTAAGAAAAGACAGCATAGTATCAGTCAGCTGCAGGGCTGTGTGTCTAAACTACAAAATGATGCCAAAGTCCACAAATGGAAAACTTAAAAATCACCAACTTGGAGCTGGTTTGGAGTATAGCTTTTAGGCAGTCAGTAGGTCACCTGATTTAGTTTGATTTTGCTTTCTGTTTACTCAGTTTAGGCATCCTTTCATCTTATCACTGTTTCACCTTATCAAACTTTTATCAGCGTTATTAAGTGATAACAATTTCCATTGTGCACTCTCCAAATATATCACTGTAGTCACTTAGAGCAACCAGTGGCAAGAACTATCTTTGAGTTAGATTGTGCAAAATCTCTTTACAGCTTTGACGAGGAAAGGGAGAGACTTAACCTTTAGGTGAGGGCATTCTCGCAAACTTGCCAAAGGCAAGTTAGGAATACGCAGGAACAGCTCTATGTGTGGAGGTGCTCTCAAGAAAGAGAGAGAACTGTATTCTCATAGGTGGCAAAACTGCTGCTGCTACTTTAGGAGGGAATTCATGGGACTTAAATTTTCTAATTCTTAATGAGTTAAGAACTGGGTTGTAAGGTCACATCTCCTTCAATGTCATCCAGCTCAGGGCTTTAGTAAATGTTCAAAGGAAATCTGAATTTATTAATATCCATAGGTAAGGCTAGAACAGAGTCTGTAAGTCTGTTAGAAACAGCTCTTTTAGAGCATTAATATTAGATTGTTCAGACCAGTAGGTGACTGGTAGCAAGTTTTGTACTTTATGAGAAGATGTATTTAAGTTCAGTATGTTAGCAAGAATTCCAACTGAAAGATGAAGCAATACACCAAGCAGAAAGTGTCTGGCAATCTTAAACAATCTAGATTTTTATAAATACTGACTCTATCTTGCAGCGCAGCGCATCACAAAGCTGATGCAGATGGATTACGTTTCTCTGCAAATGACCCAATAGATGATGTGACCAGGTAAATGAGGTTCTTTCCCACTTACTTTGTGTGCTAATGCTCGGAGGAATGCAGAGGATAGTAAATTCAGCAGTTCCTGTTGTGTTGATATATGTGTTGGATAAAAGCAAAAATGATCTGATAGAGTTTTAAATTATAGTTTATATTTTCTTGAAATGAGCTCATTTCAGCTGTTGAAAAGCAGCTTTTCGATAATGGAAGGAAAGGCAGAAAAAAACAGGAAACTTCTTGGAGTTAGTTTTTTTCTAATTTCAATATTGATCTAGGATGCAGTAGAAACACTGGGATCTTATATTCAGACTGATGTTGAAATACAGAAGAGATTAATTAGCAGTAAAAGAAAAGGTCTGATGAAGGAGCTTTACAGATACTTGCATATGTGGAAGGATTGAGAACTCAAGCAAGATACTGATGGCTATTTGAGAGGCAATACTGTTCTGAGTTAGACATTTATTCACATGCAGGGAGACAAGGAGAACAGGTCTAAAAGTCAGTTTTACTCCTGTTATTGTAATCAGCTAGAATTAATTGAAATGATAAATATTTGGTGTATCTTCTTCCCTGAGATTTGATTATTATTTATTTCTGGCTGTTAGGCATCAAATTTCTGTCTAAAACCAAGACAAATAGATTATTTCTGGGTAAGCCTTGAGAGGTGATTGTGCTCTATGTGCCAAAGCTAGTTGATATATTTCATTCCATAAAAAGTTTAATGTGGAAGATATAAATAATCCTTGGGAGCAGGACCTGGAACCCATGGTCCCCCGTTTCTAGCAAATGCCCTCTCACAAGGGCATTGAATCCTGCTCCAAGTCAGCGGTTACTTAAGCTGCAGAGAGAAATGCCATCCACAGAAAGGCTGGAGAAGTCTCCATCCTGACTTGTCTGTTACTTCGAGTAGTCTCTGGGGTAGTCAGAGGTATTTTCCACACCCCAGTGAGTGCTGCAGTGGCTGGGCTGCTGTACAAAAAGGGAGCACCACTGCTGCTTTATTTTTCTGGCTCTGTCTTTATAAACAAAAGCAGCGGCTTCTGCTTTTTCTGGGGAACTTCATTCTGTGGTTCTGTGCAGATTTTATCAGCAGGCAGAGGCAGGGAATAATTGCTTTGTGAATCCTGAGTGTCTGAGCATCAGGCAGGTGGTGTCGCCCTGTCAAAGATGAGACTGTGCATCTGATGCCTACAAAATTTATCATCACATCTCTTCTTTTTTTCTTTTTTTTTTCCTTCTTCCACCCACCTTCCTCCCCCTGTTTAAGCATCACAAGTTTTTTTTTTATGGGTGCTTAAGCATGTCCAAGGGTCATCTTCCAGAATCTTATGAATCTTTTCCAGAGTCATTAGGATAGCAGTGATGGGGGCCATATAAATTCCTAGGTGGCCAGAGCTGTCTTCTTACCTACCTTTGGGGGGGTGAAGGGGCAGCTAAGATACAAATCACCAGCAAATGCTGAGGTTCCTGTGTTTGTTGCCTGCCTTACTGACTTAGAAGATGGTAATTACAATGAATGATATCTGGAGGTTCTGATCTGACACTGAGAATACGCAGGGACTGTTTTTGGTATACACCATTAGTTTTTGCTGATCATTGCTGTCTTCCTCCCATGGAAAATGTGCGATCCCTAAATCTGCGGACTGTGGGAGCCCTCCTGCCGTGTGTCAATAAGGTCCTTGCACTTCCTGCAAGCAAGAAATTCTCAGCCGGGGCTTTTGCCACTTTGCTGGTCTGCCTTTCCCTGCTGCTGTCCTGCTCCTAGTAGCAGATTTCACTGCTAGCAGAAAGTGCTTAAACTAAAAATAACTCCTGACCCACTGGTAAGAATGTTGGTCAGGGTGTAAGGTTTTGAAGGGCATATGTCTCCTCTCCTTTCCATGCACAGTCTGGAGCTGGCATTGGAGCTGTGTCAAAGATTGTTGCTACAGCAGAAGCAGCTTTCTCTTATCCTACAGGCAGAGAACTGCTGAGTTGTCAGCTATTGAGTCCAAATTATGCCTTTTACCTCAGGGAGCACAAGTTATAAAAGCACATGTCATGGAAACAAGGACAGCACTGTAGTAACTCCTGCCTCCCTTCCTACCCTGCCAAACGTCAGACCCACAGCACAGCCCACAGCAGAGGACAGGCACCCTGTGTTGTAAGGTTGGTATTAGGGGTGCACTTCAGAGCAGGATGGCTTTCCCTTTTCTTGGGCCATGTGTTGTCAGGGAGCAGAATCTCCTTTCTCACTTGGAAACCCAGCAATTCAGGGGTGGCCTCCTGCAAGACCAAGAAGCACAGCCTTTCAGCTAGCCTTGGCCTCCTTAAGTTTCCTGAAGTCCTGAAATTTCCTGAAGTCCTAAGTAGATAGGGTCCTAGACTGATTGTAGACGAAGGAGCGCTTTCTTGGGGTTGCTTTTGTGCTGCAAGGTTTTCCTTACCAGCCAAATAGTTTCACTGATACAGTAACACTGGTTAGAGAAAACCAGTGGGGTTTTGATATTTTCTTTCTTTCTTTTTGCATGCTTCTATGTTGATGAGCAACATTATACCAGTGTTCTCTGCCATCATCAGAAGCACTTTCTTTTGGAATATACATATATTACTAAAATAGAGAGATATATTGTGCTTGCTGTGTACCTATAGCTGCACTGATCATAGTTTTGTATATTGACTGAACCTTGATAGCTTCATATCAAGGTTGTCTGGTAATTTGTGGTACATAATCATGAAATATAAATATAGCATTGTATTTGTAGGATTTCTTTAGGGGATAAACACTGTCTGAAAAATATGCTGGAATACTTCTTATGCTTGCATAATTTTGTCATTATTGTACAAGTTGCTTAAAAGTATAACAAAAGTGTAAGGAACAAGTGGTTGACATTGTTAGTCTGGCTCAGACTTACGTGTTTACTTCTAGCCCTTAGCCATACATCTAAGCTAGTTCTGCTCCCTGAATAAATCAATTACTCTTTTCCAAGAGGAAATGCAGGCTCAGCTGGCTAGATAGCATGGTTAAATATTTACTCTGAATGGTGTAGATATGGCCTATGGCAAGCTTGGCTAAGCATGGTAAGCAGAACAAGCCAGTTCTATCCCAGGTGGCTTTATGCCCTTAAACGCCCCCTACATTGTGCCCCTGCGCACTGCATACATTTCAGCCTAAAGCTGAAAAACTACTTTCTATTCATTTCAAACACTTTGAACACAGAGTTCAAAGAAACGCAGAAAACACTGGTTTGGAGCCAGATGGTGACCTGGGCCATTTGCTACAAAGTGGTCTAGTCTGGACTTCCACATGTTAGTCCTAAACAGTGTGAAGGCAAACCCTCCTGGAGCAGTTGGGCTGAGGGTGAAGTCCACCAGGCAGTTTGAGCATCTCAGATGTTCATGCTTTCTGTAACTGTACAAGCTGCATTTCAAATTACTTGCATGTTTGAGAGTTGTATGGCACATCCCACAAATCTTGGTGATCCCAGAGGAGAGGGAGATCTGGACAAGTGGGAGGTGAGGCACAGCTCTGCTCAGCGTGGGGCTAGCCTGGGCAGGCAGTTGCCTTTTGAGACTGTCTAATGGTATCTGCCTTAGCCTGGCAGCCCTTCTTCCTTCCAAACAGGACTTAACGTGGTCACCCAGAAGCTCATGTGCCAAGACAGCAATGCTGCTCATCATGTGATGTAACCCTGTTTGTATGGCTGACCACAAATTTGCCCTTCTTGAACTGGGTGATCTAATGGCCTCTCTTAACTATAAAATCAGTGAGGACAGAGCTTCAAAATATCTTTCTCAAATAATAGGTCGTAATATTACTGCAGGGCAAAAATGCTGCTTAAATCAAAGAAAATTAAAGCAGTCAATATTATAGGTGGGGCTTCTACAGTCACTGAAGCCCAAAGGTGAATGTAAGTTATAAGTATTCCAACTACAACTAATTTTCACAGTATTTCATGTTTTGGATCAAGTTCAGCACTTGCGGCAAAAGAGATGTTTGACCTTTGAGGTTTTACAGCTACTGTGGAGCTAAAACCAAGGAGATAAGCTTTTAATGTTTAATCCTGGGAGCAGAGAGAAAGGAAGAGAGAAAAAACAAAACAAAAATGTGATTTATTTATATTGTCAACTTCAATGTTGCCTTGAGTTATGTATGACAAGCACTGAAGTACTGCATGTGTGAGGTGGACGTAAACATCAAACTCTCTTCTGCTATGGTTTCTGCTGGTTCTGATTATAATAATATCTGTTCTCTAGAGTCTGTCTGTTCCTCTTCCTTTTCCCCTCTTTCCCCCTGCTCCATACTCTTCCAAAGGTCATGGCTATGAGAAGTCTTTAGTGTACAGGTCTCCAGGCACGTAACTTGTAATTCATCTGCTAGAATAGCATTGTCACAATTCCAAATATAGAACAGCCTTCTCCTCCAAATTAAATGCTACTGGCCTATTTCTTTTTCAATATGCTAGGAAATTTTTGAAACAAAATGCTTTTGACCCAATGTTGCCCCATGTTACGAATGACAGGATCAGTCTGGGTGTAAATCCAGCAAGCTATCATGTGAACCTTGTTTTAAATCTTACCTCAAAATCTGTAGTTTGTCCCCTGCATATTGTCTTCCTTCACCTTTAAAATGCTTATTAACGTGACATCTATGCAAGACTTATGCCAGTCTAGTCTGACATTGTAACGTGAACCGAAAACTTTAGTCTGGGAGCACTTGTACTGAGCCTATATTTGTCATTACTTTTAGGAATGCATCCAATCTTATTTTTTGTTTCCAGCCATTCATCCAATGCTTGAAAAGCTTTGGCCATACTTAATTCGCTTTGCTTTTCACAATGTGCACTTTTCAGTGGAGGTCTACTACATGGCATTGGCTGTTGTATCTCCTAAATTGTGGGTTATGCTTAAATCCTTTCTCTGTGTAGGTAATTGAGAACTGTGATCAAGTAACCTTGTTGAACTAAATAGTTGCATTGTTTTAGGCTTTGCAACCACAGACAATCTCTCAGACTCAAACTGCTCTAAGTAGTTATTTGATCCTGTATGTAAATTGACTTTGTACTGGATTAAACCATTTCTGCTGCTAATAAAGGGCTGGTCTTTCTCTTGTGCTATTAGATTGAGTGCTCTCTTAAGGCAGCTTCATCTGTACAGAGTAAGTTGTGAGGACTTTTATTTTCAGTGACTTTTATGTATTTATTTGCTTAAGCTGTGATAACTGATGCTTTGAAGATTGAATGTTTTCAGTTGCTTCCCTATTATTTCAGCTAATGAGTGGTGCAACTGGTGTTAATATGTGAAAAATGTATCCTTGAAAACATTAGATTCTTGTCTGTTACCCTTTTTCCCTGCTGTGTGTGTGCTTGCTAATCAGTAGGTAATTCTCCGTTGGTGTTTGGGCAGTGATTACTGCAGACAGAAATGGGAACAAGCACGCAGCATTACAATAGCTGCTGGTAGAATTAGGTCACTAACAAGCTTTCAGCAAAACAGTGTTATTTTCCTCTCTACACAGGTATATAAACAGAACATATATTTATAATTCCACACCTTTTCTCAGTGTTCCTTTAGTGTAGCATTCTTCATGATGAATGAAGAATTCATACATGAATCTTCATGTACTTCAGGTACCTGATGTGACTGCCCAGTTTGACATTCAGCTTTCCCATACTGAAGACTAAGGACTGAGACTGTCACAGACTCCTGCAGCTGGGCTCCTGCCAACAGTGCAAATGTAAGTTTATGCATACCTTGATTCATAAGACAGAATTAGTCATACAGTTATGTGCTTTCAAATTCAGGAGCAAATTCATATATGTGGTTGCTGAGGCTTATTATCTTGCGTAAATCAGCAGTTAGTCAAGAGCAGCCCCCCACGGCTTTGAAATACCTTCTTGTCAGTGTGCGCAGGTGATCTCTGATAGCATTTAGCTGTTTGTTTCATGGGACTTGAGAATTAAGATGAATGAAATGCTGCAATCTAAACACAGATATTTGATGAACTGATCATTTTAATAAGAATTTTTGGTAATAATTACCTCCAGTTGATCTCATCCTCCAAAGCAATGTAAATTGATTTTTACCATATTTAATGATAATTGATTGGTTTGTTTTTTTATTCTAAATTTTCTTCATATGTATGCGTGTGTGTGTGTATATATATATAGGAACATATATATATAGGTACATATATATATGTACCTCTGACCCTTCAATCTCTTCTACCATAGCTCACAAAGGTTCTCTGTATTTATTATTCTGAAGTCAAATATTTATGTCCCTAAGGCATATGCATTGTCATCTAAATATGTTTTGCAAGTATGATCCTTTTACAACTCCAGTGTGTAATTCTTTAATATTGGAAAATTACAGAAATGGGAAAAGCAGAGTATCATCTGCAAAGATGTTTGAGGTGGTGTTGTTTCTAAATGCTGTGTGGGTTCTAATGAACTGTTTCATGGTGAGATTGGCACAAGCTTTTGTAGAAAAGGATTTCCAAAAGGAAGAAGAAGTGGGAATTTGGTATTTTGTACTGTGAAATTTACATCAGAGGTTTTTCCAGTCTACATGTTTAGACAGGTAAACTTAACTGGAACATGCTTGGCCTTGTGTGATGTGCACTGTATATCTGGATGGACTTGATTAGATACATAAAGAGCAGAAATTTTCCGAAGGAATAAAATGCTGGCATAGAAATAAAAAATAAACTGAAGCAGAGCATGACTTTCTTGGTAACTAACCAAAAAGTTAGTTGTCCAATTATCTCTTCTCTGCAGTTAGGTTTACCTTTACCTCTGCTTTTTCCCCTCACATGCCTGGGCACCTCACAGAACAGCCACCAGAGAGACCATTGAGAGTTGTCTCACGTCTCTCATTCCCACAGTTGGACTTGCTCAGCACTTTGGAAACAATAGCTGCTTCATTGCTGAGTTGTGAAACAAAAACATTAAACATATCAGCAGCAATGCATGAAAAATGTGATGAACAGCCTTCCACAGGAAGAGATTTTTTTTTCATGCCAGTGTGTAGGTATACAAGATTTAATGGTGATAGAAGTTAATAAGTAAGAAATCCTTCTTCTTTTGTACATCATCAGCCAGCTCAATACTGAGAGAAGTAAACCATGAGATTTACTAATAATAGCAGGAAGGAAGAACCTTGTTAAACAGAGGTAGCAAAGTAGGAATGACTTGTGTGTGTAAAATCCAGGCTTGTTTTTCCCTTTCCACAGCCCTTTTTTATGGTCACCCTTGAGAAGAGAAAGAAAAGAAAAAGAGATCTTCAGGAGAAGAATCTTGCTTTCAAGGGAGGATTGAGGGGGAAGAGACAGATGCAAGTTAGAGGTCACTTAGTAATGGTCATGTGAAAAAGATGTGAAGATGTGAGATGAAGTGCAGACGTGGCTTTGAAAATTTCTGTTTTGTGTTCTTATTCTATGTGTGAATCAGGACAGGAGAGACTTGTGGAACTGACTCACTGTATGTCCTATTAGTAGCAGTCTCACTTTTCTATGAGCTGCTTTCAGTTTTAAATGAGGTGCGGCACCATTAGCCTTACAGACACTGCTGTCTCAGCACTTGCTGGTATGTTATATACAGGGACTCAGTTCACTGCTTTGCTAAGTTCTGAAAGGAATGACAGAAAAGCATTGCTTTATTTTACAGCAATAAAAATGATAGATATAGGTCCTAGCCATCTTGCTTATTATTTTAAGATGTTCAGCTCCTCATTGATTTTTTTTCCTTTTGCTAAGCATTATTTTAATGGTGCAGGGTTTGCTCAAGTATTTTATTTCCCTGCAAAGTACTTTATTGCAGTATTTTCCATCCTGTGACCCTCTATGAAACAGCTGAAGAGCTTACAAGCTTATGAAAGTCAACCAAAACCAAGAAACTTTCTAAGATAGATAAATCCAACCTACAGACAAGATGTAAACTTATCATTTGGCTTATTCTGAATAAATTCAGGATTTTTTTAGCATCTTTTTCACTATTCTGGACTGAGAGATCTATGTTTGAATCAGATTTGAAGTAATTTAGCAGAAATTGAAAATGAAATGTTAACTTTTTTATATGTTTAGTTTTAAAACAATGTTCTGACAAAATTATTTGAAATGGAAAGCCAGATATTAATTTAATTGTAAAACAGTTACATCTTGTGCCTTTGGCATTGCAGTAACTAATTTATTTCAGTTAGGGCAATGCAGTTAAGCAAGTGCTGCATATTGGTAGAGCTGAGGATAGTATGGAGGAGTACACTAAAACTGACCTGAGATTGTATTCTGGAGGTGTCAAAGTCTATTAGAGGCATAGAAAGGATAACATGAATGAACCAATTTATGTTGAGCCACTGGGTTGCTGGTTGTGCTGCTATGAGAACTGATCCACAAGTGGACCATAAGTCCTTTGCTGGAACCTGGAGACCTTTGTGAGTGTTGCAGAGCAGACAAGGAGGATTAGGTGTGCCTGCATGTCTTTGGAGTCAGCAGCTCCAATGAAGGCTCTGAACTGCAAGATAATGAAAGGGTACTGGTATCATGAACCCACATGTGTGATAGAGTGAGTCTCAGTTTCCGGTATGTCTGCCTGTGTATATGCATGCAGAACTGCAAGATTGAATATTTATTTCTTTTAGCCTGGCAATGGTCTCTCTTGGGTCTAGGAAAGTTAACTAGGAAAGAGACCAGCTCTGATGCATGTAGACTATAGAAGTCAATATTTATATTTCTTACGATTTCCTACACATTGCCACCTTAGAAAGAAAATACGGATATATATGCACAAATGAAAAGCTGAGGGGGGGCAAGGGGAGAATAAGGTACGACTAAAACAGTATGTGAGAGAAATAAATGCCAACTGTTATATATGGACAGGTTTGTTCTGATATTGTCATACTCCATTGTAGATCTTTGTTCGTTGGAGAGGTTGAAAGGGGAATGGTAACATTGAGCGCCCACCTTGGAGTGGGACAAAGAAGAAAACAATTGCTCACCCCAGTGGAAGGGTAGTCTGTACATGGTAACATGCTGTAGTATATCTCCGTGTGACATGTCTGGTACTTTTACTAAGAGGGTAAATACAGCAGGGCATAAGAGCTTTTAGAGACTCAAGAAAGATTAATACAATGTGAGTTAATCAGAAACTATAGATCTATAGTTTCAGGAATTGCTCATTCCCTCGATTACTAAAAAATCAATTTATTTCTCGTAAGTGACTCTCATTCTTTATATTCACTCCAAAAGGATATTGCACAACTGTTGCTTGTTCTTCTCAATATATTATTTAATGTGAGAGCCACATTTCAGCATTTGATCTATTTATATGCTGTTTGTACACATAAAGACAGACTTTCCTTGGATTTAGTTCATTGTACCTTAAAAATAATTCAAATACCAAGGGTTTCATTGTAAACAATGAAGGATTCCGACCCTCAGGTCATTGCCGGTTGTTTAAAAAAACACACTTGGATTTGCTTCAGTAATTATCAGTGTTCTCTTATAAAACTAAATAGGCTTTTCCTGTGATGGAAAGAAGATTAAAGGTCATACGGTTCAAAATTTTGGACATTGCCAGATTAAGGAAAATAAACTCTTTCAGTAATAAGGTCAGCTTCTTTATGCCCTTATTAGTTCATAAAGACATACTAGCTGAAGAGAACCAGCAGGGACAGAATTATGTAGATAATGACTCTTCTTAGGAACAGCTATTTTTTTCTGCAGCCCTCTTTGTAAAGTCTGAGTGAAATTGTCTGGAACCTCAAACTAAGTAAAGTGCAGTTGCCAATGCGGGCAAATGACATTTTCCTCTGAAGATGCAGTGTCTTGATAACTACACACAAAGTAACAGTAGTGCCTCTCCCACAGGTGAAATGTGTTTTGGAATATTTGGTTTATGTTTTATTTCAGGTATTTATCAGTAAAATACAGCAAGCGCTGGAGAAGTGGGAAACCTTCTCTGTGTGTTTTCATTTGATTCTAGGTTATGCACTGCAAAAAATGTGGGTACATTTTTTTCTATGCTTTATACCTGTATTAAGTATTGAAAAGGCATAGTGGGTAGCCATAGCATTCATGATAAGATGCCGGTTTTATTTGTGCAAAGTAATTGGACTTTTGTGCCTTTGCTCAGTGTACTTGTTCCGTGCTGCGTTGCAAAGCGCAAGAATTCAAGGAAGTGTGTCGACCATGAGGTCACCAAATTCAAGCATATCAGGAAATGTGTGTAGCTGTATCAGATTTACACAAATACGTAAGTTGAATCCTTCACCTTACTGCGGTATTAATTTGCCAGTTGTAGTAGGTATCAAGATAATTTTTTGAATGGGTTAAAATACAAGTATGTAAATGACTTGGAGCCATTTCCTTCTGCTGCAGAGCACAATAGCCTAGAAGATCTAAGTTTCTCTTTTGGCCAGCAGTGTCCCTTAACCTTCACCCTTTTGCTTTGTTCTTTGTTCAGATGATTAGGTGTTTCCCATCTGCACCTCTGTGGAAGAAGAATCTGTGCTTGTTAATTTGAGCTGACTTCCTAAGGAAATCAGGCTTATCTGATAATGCGTTGTCTGTCCTCTTACCCCTGCAATAACCTTTGAACATGCTGCCCAGGTTCATTTCACTCAGAATGAGGAGATGAGTTCTCAGCTTACTGTGTCCTTACAAGCTTGATCAATCTGCAGCCTATTGGAGAGACCCAACTGAGGAAATAGCTGCAGAATGAAGTCAACCTTTACTGGACTGCAGTGCCAGCCTCTCTAGCGTGCCTTCTCTGATGTCCAATAAGGCTTAGAGGGTAATCTGTAATAATATTTGCCTAATACATAACAACAATAAATCGTGAACAGGCTTGTAGATATCCCAAAGCATATTCAATCTATTTTGGTAGTATTAGGGTTCATTGTGTTTCTCTGAAGAGTTTGTTTGCTGTTGTTACCATCTGTAGAACAGTGCTGTGTTTCTAGTAGTAATGGATGTGTTTTTATTTAACCATGTGCTTGGTGGCTAATTGATATGGGCAAGAATGTCCAAACTCAGGAGTTAGACACCCAGTTTTCTTTTGAAAGTGACTTTGTTCTTCTGAAAGCCTCACACTAGGAATGTCAAATGCAATGTCTGGCTTGGGGACAGCTCTTGCATTGTGTACGCTGGGCAGTGAGCAGCAAATGGCATCAGTAGGACTAACAGTTTTCAAATTAGCATGCAGTTTAATTGAAAACAAGTGTAACTCAGTAAGGACAAAAGGCAAAGTGTGCAAAATGTGTATTTAGCTTGAAAACCCCCAGAATGTCACCTCATAAATTTCAGTTTTCATTGTGGTAAAAAATAAATCGTTGATTTATTATGTCTCTTTGCCTTATTCTGCCCTTTCAATCCACTGCTGTGCCTGATGTCTCTGCCTGTTCAGTATCACTGTGCTGCTTTTTTGTCTCCAGCCCAGCTGTCCCAGCAGGGATATTCTTCCCAATTGCCTCTATAAGCCACCTGACTTGTTCTTGTGTGGTGGGGTCTTTTTTGGGTTGAAATGTATAACCTAAAGGAGTCTTCCACTATGCCTTCCAAATGCTTCTCAAAACTGTACCCATTGCTATGATTAAGATATTTGACATCTGCTTCTTCTGTATGTTTTCCTTTATAAAGGCAAGCCCTAAGGGCTTCAGTTTCTGCTTATGTATGGGTGTTGTAGTGTCCTACAAGTGCTAAATGCTTTTGCAGAATCACTCTTGATCTGTGGTGCTTGTCCATGGATTTTCTAAGCAAATGACTTGAAACCTTTCTGTCCCTGTCCTGCATGCAGTCTTTATGCATCATACTCCTAAATGAGGAAAACCCATGCAAAGAGTTTTGTGTCATCAATTTACCAGATGAGGGTGCTTCTCCTGCTAATTGCTACCTGGAAATATCCACCAGCTCTCCCAGTCTGCAGCTTGTTTATTTGTATTTCCGTCATGTTTAACAGCCTGGGACAGGAAGAAGGGAAGAACTGGAAATACTAGAAAGCAGATGCAGCTTCACATTGGCCTTAGACTCTGAGCCAGGTGAAAGGAGCTGGGTGCACCTTTGATCTTGTTGGTGATATTTCTTGCCTTTATACATGGTGGTTGTGACCAGGAGCTTAGCAAATGAATTGTTGAAGTATCGATCCTGGTACTGAGCTTGTGTGTTGCATCCTGCCATTTCACTCCACCCTGCGGAGCAGAAGCAGGTACCTGCAGTGGCTTCCCTGCATCTCAGAGATGACACTGCTGTTTGGAAGCTGGAGGAAGCAGTGAGGATGGAATTTTTCTCCTCATGCTTGACAGGAAAAAATTCAAGAAAACAGCTTTTGTCTCAAAGGACTGAAAATTTGGCCTTGTGCACTCCTACACATTTACTGTATAATAACTTAACACTCTGTGTTTCCTTTTCCTCTGCTGCAGATTAGGAGAGTGCATTTGGTGCAGATAGGCAACTTGAATTATTTTATCAGCTTTTGGAAAGAGAAATAGCAGATTCTTAGATTAATTCCTCAGAACTGGGAAAAGTCAGATTCCCAAATGGGATTCAGCCTTCATTTATAAACAAGTTTTAGTGATTCATGTCCTGCGAATCTTTTATAACATGGAATGGTGCCATGTTATAAAACAGAGAGGGAAAGCCTGCATTTAGGTTACTAAAGAGAGATTTTTTTCCTCAACTTTGGGAATTTTTTTTAAGGAGGTGGAAGAATGTACTCAATTGAAACACAGCCAAGCCCCCTCAAATAAATGTTATTAATTCTACTTCAATTTTTTTTATTACTCAGCTAGCTTTAAAGTCAAAGACTGAAGGCTGTGGGATCAGCAAAGCTGTCCTAAAGAAAACCAGTTTATCTTCTGTTTCTGTGTTTATGGTCTTTACTGTCAGCTATATTGACAATTTGCTTGGTTTCCCAGAAATGTGTACTTCTGGCATGGGCTTTCAGATAGGGGAATTTTTTTGGAAGCTTTCTGTTGGCAATAGTGGGATGTGTAATTTGATATATGCATTTTTATCTGGATATAGGCATGTTTTCTTTCACTTTGAAGATTAAATTAATTATCTTTGGGCAGAGATAAGTAAACTGAGCCTTCTCCACCTGCTAAGCAGAATAATTTTTCTTACAGCAATAAGGTTTTGATCTAAGCAGACACTTAGCGCCCTCACTTCTGCCTGGCTGTATTTGGTGTGACTGGCTGTTCAGTGTTGCCAAAAATGCCACCTGACATCATTCTCTACAATGTTTTGGTGGTGTGCTGTGTAATTGTTTTCCTTGAGAGCTTTTAATGTTCCATTTAGTGGTAAATTATTATGATGGCACCTTTAACTGTGGAGAAAAACAAATTGTAACTTGAGAAAATTTATTGACAAACGAGTTTCTTCTATTATGTTTAATATATATGTTTTTACTGGTTTCATGGTTTCATCTAGTATTCTCCGCATGCATTTTCCCTAAACATTGTATAAGCTGACTTTTTAACTGTTTCTTTTGAGGTGTCCGCTTGTGGAACACAAACATAACCATAAAAAGTGTGGCCCCTGATCCTCAATTCACAGGTTTTTTTAAACCAAATCTGGAGGGCTGTGAGTGGCAGATCAGACTACAGGCAGAAAGCAAGCCAAAAATATTTTTATTTTTTTATCTGTTTGCTTGTTTCCAAAGCAGTTTCCAAGCACTTGACAGTGGAATACATTCGGAGACCAGAAAACTCAAAAGCAGAACAGAGCTTTGGAGAACTTCTGTGCTTAGAGGACTGGTCTGTTACAACTGCATAAGAAAATATTTTTATTTTTTTTTTTAAGAGAATTGAACATTTGGTCAGCTATGCTTTTAAATAAATAATGCAGAAGCAGTTAAGCCAAGAAATACATGAATGAAACACAGTCAGTAGGAGAGATACCAGTTACCTTCTGTTTCTCCCTTTCAGAGGTTGGGTCCAATGAGGCTGGTAATGTCTTAGCATGTTACTGTCAAATAGCTGGTCCTACCCTCCTTTTCTCAACTTGTCACAGAACCTTTAACCTTCTCCCCAGCTGACAAGGTTTTGAAGGAAAGCTGTCCATAGGTGTTTTCCCAGATGCACATTATTGACTTGCAGTTCTTTCCCTCTCTTACCTATCAGATCCCTAATAGGTGTACTTTATGCATCAAAACATCTTTAAAAGTCATCTCAAAGTCCAGAGTTGGTATTGAGCTGTTTTAAATAAGTGTCACCATCCACTGGCTTCAGTAAGAATCTGAATCTAATTGTTTCTTTATTAGCTTATCTGCATAAAAAGCAACCCGAAATTACTTTTATTTTTCTGACCGCAGACACAAGGGTAGTTCCTCTACGCAGCATAAAGTCCTAAGCATAAGTCAGGACATCTCCATGTACTGTAACTTCCAACAGTTATTATGGAATCCTGCTTTTGTAGGTGCTCTTAAATATGGGCAGTTATATGCTGAAGCCCGCCATGCCTTTGCTGTTGGTATGACATGAATTTGCATGTGAACTTTTTGGAAACACGCGCAGTGTTGTTCCTTAGCATAGATATATGGAAGGCTTTTTTTTTATTTTAAAATTTCAGAAGTGAAAGACCTTTTTAGGTAAGGCCTTTAAGATGAATTTGCTGTGCAAACATACTCACGCAAAGTCAGGAGGTTTGCAGTCAATTTGAGGGTGAGATTGGAGTCTGAAGTACTAAATAAACAGCTACGTGGCAGCTTTATACAGTAGTATCCGGGGCTGGACCACACACTGAAATTGAGTCAACAAGATCTGAATGCTGGGAGAAAGCAAATATGGCATGGACTGAATAAACACATGCTGCGCATAGGTTTTCCTTACAAAAGTTCCTTCGTTGTGCTTGATAATGCTCAGGCATCAGAGGGCAGAAATATTTTAAAGCTGCAGATGCAGCAGATTTGGTCCACAGAGAAATATTTGTTCCAGGAAAGATCAGAAATCTAGAATCTGAGACTGGGAAGGGGTAAAAAACCGTGGAGTTTTTAAGGGAGAAGCTAGTAGAGACCTGGTGTCAGTCATCTTCTATGTAAAAGGTTGCTGCAAGGCAGAGGTTAAACTGTTTTATGGAGATAGTTCAAAGTAGTGCACTTAAAACTGAGTGAGAGAGAGTTGCATAGCACACTGGAGCACTAATGATAGTGCCAGTGACATTAACACAAATAAATTGCCCAAGAAAATGAGATTGTTATGGGATATGCTATTAGGATGTTTTTTAAGATAGACAACTGTTAAAGGTGGTTTAATTGTCATTGCTTTTTCTGCTGGTGAGACTGGGCTGACCCCCTTCCTACCATTTTTTAAAAATAAAGACTTAAAATAAATTTACACTTGGTAGCAACTGCTCCTGTTACACTCCAGCTTGCCTTGGTTGAGGTTTTGCCTTCATCTGACAATGTTAAGCTCTGTTGTCCTAAATAAATATTTCTGACTCTTATGTTGTCCTATCCATCTTAAGAGTACATCTGCCTAGAGCACAACATGCTTTTCATATTTCCCTAGGGTGAGTAAAACCCTCCATGCCTTGTTTGAATTAAGACTTGAACTGGTGGAAGGCAGCTTTCACCCAAAGAAAGTGAACTTCCTTTTTTTAAAGTATTCAATTATTTTGTAACTCTATAATTAAAACAAGCCCATAAATGGGGATCTTTTCTCCCGAGTAATGACATTTATTATGCGACATGAGGCTTCGAATTGCCAACTTTTGAGCAAGCTATAAAATGTGTGTGAGAAGACAAGAGCCATGGAGTTTATGTTTCTTACAAAAGATTGTGGTTTACAAAACTCTCATCGTGCTCTGCATGAAAATACATAGGTTCCCTTTGGTGCATGATTCTGAAACAGAAATTAAAACTGTGCTTTAGTTAGGAGAATTTGGTATGAATCGCATTTCTTGTAATTCACTGCTATGATGTTACTCTTAAAACATCTGCTGTAGGGGAAATAGTAAGCTGTGTATTGAACGAATATGCAGAAAACCAGATGCTTTTCTTGAAACGCGCACATACACACACACGTGTGTAGTTGCTGAATCTGCCTCATAAACCTGTTAGGACGAAATAGGTTTTTGAACAATCCTGTACAGGTAATGTGTTTAGAAAGTGAGAGTCTTGGGATTTGATTAACTTCACAATGCATTTTTCTCTCCTTCAAGTGACATCAGGGCTTTTCCTTGTTTTTATTCTTTTCTTGGCTTCTGCGAGGTGATAAGGGGACTGTTAAGTGATCTTGATCTAAAACTTGAAATTCTGATTTTTTACTTTTCTGCAAACCAGAAATGACCTTTGAAGAAGTCACAATCAAACATATATAATTCACATGTACACCACAAATAGAAATCATCATTTTATTTGTGTAACTCCCAGGTCTGTCTGAATGGTCTTCGTATTTTTGATGAAGGTTTCAGAGCAAAGTTTAGGTTTCTGAGCAAAGTTTAAACCTGGAGGTAACATCCCGTATTTTTATTGGTAACAGACGAATAAAATACAAAGACCTTGAGAGACACCAAAATGCAGTGGGGGGGACTTCTGGCACAAAGATTACTATATTTTATGTGCTGGAGGGTTCTTGATTCATCTTTACCAGAACATGGCTTTGTCAAACTTCACTCTTGATTTGGCTTTTAACAAGTTGCATGACATGGATGTTACAGCTTAGGAGCATATAAGAGAAGAACTGGATGTGTCTGGCAATAATATAGCTTAAATTAGTATGTTTTTAGTGAGGTCTTCAAGTGGCTTGAGAACACCGTCAAAATAAAATAATTGTTAAGTTTTAAGGGTGTTTCCTCCCTCCAGATATAACAATGGCATTTACCATAGCATCTCAGTTCTGTGGGCACTTGAGAACAGCTCTGGATTATCTGACATAGTGCTGATATGTTTCTCCTCGAAAATGGAGGTTGGTGAGGAGCAGAAGAGCATTTGGGACATTCCCAGCTGTTGCTTGAGAGAGAATTCCTTAAAAAAAAAAAAGAAAAAAAAAGTAATGGTTGTATTGTAGGGATGGGGGAGCATATTCCTGGTGATGCAGAAGACATCAGTGAAGAGAGTTGTCTTTAAAAATTACAGAGGCTTTTATAAAAGTCTTTTATTCTGACAATGATGTACTTTGGAAGAGATTCCTGAGGCAAAGTCATGGGCCTTTCCAGTTCAGACTTTTAAAAGAAGTATCCTGGACAAAATGGGAGTTTCACAAAACTGTTCTGTAGGAGAGGCTTGCTCAGCTGTTTTTAGATGAAAACAGCCCAGCTCCTGCTGCTGGGCACTGAGAAAAGGCACCTCTCTACGTGAGAGCTGTGTTCTCTGGGAGGATGCTCAAGTCTTCAGTGCTTTCAAGTGGCAGGAAAACAATGCACCAGGGATTGGCTGGACTTTAGGATAAACCTTCTTGTAGTCTTCTTGGTGAGAGAAAAACTGGTGGTGTCTGATGTGTGGGTGGAACTGAGTGTGTTCCCCAGATTCCGCTGAAAAGTCAAACTTCTCTTTGGAAAACACGCAACCCATTAATCTTCAAAGAACAGATTAAATGTAATATTCTAGATAATTTTTACCTTAAGGTTAGCATTTACAGCAACAAGTGTCTTTTGTCTCTTTTTCCCCCCTCTCCCATTTTTGTCCTCCAGACGTTATTACTTAACACTGGATTGAGCCAGTGATCCTGGGTGGTCAGATCTGGTTCTGCAGTGTCTGGGGCATCTCATGGCTTTGCGTAGCAGCAATATGAAAAGTGAGCAGAGGTGAGAGCAAAACGGATGGGCTGTCCTGTCGCCTTAATCCCATATCCAAAGCAGGGGACATTTCCATTCGCTGCATGCAAGACCTTTTGTGAATGTGGTATTTCATTTAAGAGTCCTGTTTTAGAGGAACACCTGCTATGTCTATTCTGTTCTGGCCGCAGATAGTCCTGAACGATACCTGTGAACAGTTGAGTTTTACATGTCTGTGATTCTTGAGGTTATGTCTGAAATGTCCTCCTGAAAAAATGTGCATCAAGAAGTGTCTGGTACCGTGAAAAAGTTTACCTGCCAGATAACAAAGGAGTTGTTACACATGGGAGCAACACCAAGGAAGAAAAGTAGATGGAACAAAAAGTGGCATTTCTGGAGCAGCAGCTCTGGAATTTCAAATTTTTATTTGTTTGTTTTTAATTTTAGAACTGACTGACTTGTTGGAAGATGATATTTATTCCTGCTTGAAGCTGCTGTTCTGAAAAACAAACAGTAGAAGAATGTGGAAGAATTCAAGCGTCTGCTGCCTTTTAGCACTAGCTATATTATGTTTAAGAAGCTTAATATATAGTAAGGAGATAGGTGAGTTTATTGCAATGTATTTACTAATTACTTTTTCTTTGTAGCTTCTGTATCTACACCATTTAATTACGTTGCTTTCCTACTATATGTATGTTCAAAAACTGTGAGCTCTGTGGTCTCACACTGTCCAAGGAATGGAAGTACTACCAAGCCTGATCTCTGCTTTCAGGTACCCAGTGGCATCTTGTAAACAAGTACAAAATTGTGTGACACGTTCTCCATAATGCAGCAGTGATAGTCTGCTTGTGCAGGTGGTGTAAATGTCAGTATTGATACCTCCTTGCTGTATATGTTGGCTGTCTGTGACTGCTTCACATATTATCGTTGATTGCCCTTCTGTCATTGATTGCCCTCCATGTGGGACAATGCAGAAGAGTAAAAAACTCATTAAGTATATCATCAAAACCTGTGGTTTTGCCACTGGCCCACAGCCTGCTTGTTAGTCTAGGTTAGAAACGGGTATTGTGGGAAGAGACAGATGCCTGTGTTGTTGCACACAAGTTATAAACCCAGATTTTTGGTACTTCTAGAAATCTGGCAGTCTTTGGCTGTCTGTAATCAGGCACACAAATCATTCAAAAGTTTTAAATACTGGCCAGACATGCATGCAATAAAAATTCAGAAAGAATGTCTATAGATGTGAACAATAGCAGTTGGTCATTTCTGACATGCAGTTTATGTCTGTCTTTCTTATGATTTCAGGTTCTCTGGAGCACCCCCAGAATTTGAAATGTGTAACACACAATTTACGTAAAATGATCTGTACTTGGGATGTCTTGTCTGAAGGAAGACATGGACAAACTGACTTTTGCTACACTACCAAGTAAGCCCCTTGTATACCTGTTTGAAAACTACCAAACTGTGATGAAAGTATAGCTATCCCTCAGTCAGTGCCCATGGAATTTGTGATGCTGTTGTTTCCCAGCATCCCCCCTTCAGTTTTCCTTGGGTGGTACTCCCTCCAGGCGCTGTTAACTCAGGCAGTGGTGGGGTTTCTGGCAAACTCTTGTTTCATGCTAACAATTCTGCTGCCAAAATCTGCTTGTTCTCTTCAAACGACTGGAAGATGCTCTCTTTTACTCAGACTTCTCTGTGTGCCTGCCTAAGCCTTGCTCAGAGTTTTCATGAGGGACATCTTCATACCAGGCTCAATCCAAAAGGAAATGATAGTTGGAAGAAGTGGATCCTGATGTTATGGGCCAAAGCAGTAGAATATATGACATAAGTGTTGAGATTCACATGTGGAAAAACATGAAAAATCTCTTGGTGGCTGTCTTACAACCTTTATAAATTTTAAGCTGTCTGGAGAGCATAGTATTAGAGGAAACTCAAAAATTATTCCACAGTTAGAATAGCTTTCCAAAATGAATGCAAGTTGAAAATTTTGACAAACATTGAAAAACTTAGATCTTCAGTATGTTTTCACTAATGAGAACTACATGTTCAATTCCCCATGCTGTGGATCTGCCAAATACTTATCATGTGCTAGGGATGAGATCAAATAATTTTTGCATCTTGATCCTGCCCCCAGTCCAGATTTGTACAGTCTTTTTTTCCTGTAAATTCTGCAAGCAGCCCAGACTTGTCCTTGGGGTCCCAGGGTTTGGCTGCACTTCTTCCACCTACATGTTTGATTTTCTGTGTCCAGTTATTCCTCCTGTGTTGCCAGCTATCGTTTCTATTAAAAAGAAAAAAAAAAACCCAGCATTTATTTGACACTGTGGCCAGAGTTCAGGAGTGTAGAGTTCAGGAGGTATTGACCTCTAAACAAGAACCTAAACCTCTAAACATCATGGAGCTGCTGCTGTTTCTCCTTAGCAAAGCAGAACAGGCTTTAGTCCTTGAAGCAAAGAAGCTGAGGGCTGAGCATAGTGCAAACCTCCCTGAGGCAAAAAGATTTTGCTTTTTCAGTTGCCCAAACATTCTCTAATAATATCTCAGTACAGAAGAGGAATAGCCTTCCTGAGCGCTCAAGTCTCAGCTGGCGTTCGCTAGCCCAGAGGCTTGCGTGAGTCTTAAAAGTTCAACCCAAGCTCTTGACTCCAGCTGAAGGGAGCTCCAGCGTCCTGTTCCAGTTCATAAGTGAGTAACAGTCCCTCAGCAGGAAGTCTGGCATTGTTCTCTTTGCTTTCCTTCCTCCCATCATCCCCCAAGAGGAAGGTCTGGATTTTTCCAAACTTTCTGCCTTTCTAGTTGCATATCAGTGATAATGAGCAAAGGGACTTGACCCATCCATTATTGTTTCCTCTATATATCTGCAACCTCCAGAGAAAGGCCAGATCACATTGTGCTGAGCACTGTACAAACATTGAATGCAGACTATATTTCCATCTGGGATCTTAGCAATTCTCTACCCTGCCCTTTGCTCTTTCCCCACAACCTGAGCAGAAGAAGTGAGCTGTTTGTTCTAATACGGGGACACAGATGGGTAAACCTGCTCTTTGCACCCGTATGCCATCACTTAGAGAATAAATAAAGGCAGAAGGAATCAGAAAACAAAAGGGGATGGGGAGGTACTGATGAATTTTGCAGGATTTTATTTCGCTTATTTTGAAATACTGATTCATGCTGACCGTAGGTTTCAGAAATGCATCTTTTGCTTGAAAGTCCACTTTTCACTTTGGAGAGTTCTCTTAACAACTGGGTTGCTGCATTATACTAATAGTGCACAGCCTATCACTAAGATAAAAGTGACTTGAAAGGTGAGGGAATGCCTATTAATATACTAAGCAAATCCCATGCAAGTCTTATTCATTCATGAATTTAATATGCAGCTCTCTGTTATATTACAGAGAACTTGTGTTTTATTAATGTCCTAGGAATAGGATTTAACTTTCCTTCGTTTCCTATCAGCTTACATGCATGGTTAATCCTCTCTGTCTTTTCAGTGACCTCTCTTCTTCTGTGTGTTTTGAAACTAAGGAGAAAAGGGTTGAGATTCCAGTCCCAGATAGCTCCAGCACTGTGACAGTAACTACAAACAGCAGTTCTGGAATTTCTTTTGCTACCAAAGAATTTGAAATTCACAAGAAAGATATCTGTAAGTATCAGGTTTTACGTGTGCGTAATGCCATTATACTGTGATGAACGATGCTCCAGAAGTGTATATGCTTTCAGTTTTCTTTAGCAATGCTCGTGTATGTAAAATGTTGATGTGCTGGGTCCATATGAATGTACCGTACATACAGGTATGAGGGGAAATAAAACTCTCATATGAGAGGACAACAAAGAAAACACCCTAATCACACTTCAATTTTTTATTTTTTTTTTTTTCCCCCTTGTTGCAGATGAGGAAGGCTTTGTAAACAAGTTTCTAACCTACGTACTGATGTACCTGAATGGGGCATAAAGTGCATTTGGTCAGACTTGGCTTGGGAAAGGCAGAATAAACTTCCTAATGCCTGATCACCTATCTTGAATGCTGAATAGCTACAGAATGAAATTTATTCCTGCAATTTCACAGCATTTTAAGGGAAGTTATATCATAGAATAGTTAGGGTTGGAAAGGAACATAAGATCATCTAGTTCCAACCCCCCTGCCATGGTCAGGGGCACCACACACTAAACCATGCCACCCAAGGCTATGTCCAACCTGGCCTTGAACACTGACAGGCATGGATCTTCTGGAAACAGTCCTTTAACATGAGTTAAAATTACAAATTTGCTGACCATGCCCCAGTTTTCAGCTTTCCAGACCTAAAAGGACACTTGTGCTTCCTTCCTCTGTGTGAGCTCTGGTGCTTGCGCTGCTGCAGAGTACTGTTAAGCAGTCAGCAGCCTGAAGACATTCAAAGCAGCATCCCTAGTGGAATGGAAATGCTGTCAAACCTGCAGTAGCTCTGAGGGGCTCTCATTTTAACTATCGACAGCAGCACTTGCAGCAAGGACAGACCCTGGCTCCCTGGAATTGGAGGCAGCACCTCAGTGTGAATCCCCATACTTGTGTGCTGAATGGCTCCAGAAACTGATGCAGTGAGAACCTTCCCCAAGGAGGGCAGACTTTGCTACACTCCAGAGAGCACTTGCCAGGTTGCTTAGCAGCCCTTGATTAAAAAGCAGGGGAATAGAGGGGGGGTGTTGAAAAAGCTACTCAAGTCAGTCTAAAGACTGCTAACTTGGGGTAAGTGAAAGGGATATCTTTCCCCCCCTCATTAGCTGATGCTGGGTTTTTTTTCCTCTCTGATAGCACAGCTGAAGCAGGAGGATCCAGTCTCCTATTATAATATGCTGACTAAATTTCCCTCAGTCTAATTCTCTTTGGTTGAACCTAAATTCAAAGGCAGAAGTCAGATGTGGCAGGAGCTGAAAAATGAAGCTAAGCTGCAGCACTGATCCCATCCAGCCCAGGGGGACCATTTTTAATGAAGCTGTCACCATAGTTGTCAGCTTTGGTCATTAGTAAGTTTCTCTCTCTCCAGTGACTTTCTTCCTTCAGGGCACTCCTGACAGGATCAGATTTTCTTAATATATGCCCAGCTTACCCACTCTGTTCAAATGTATATAAAATGTGCGAATACATTTATTCTTGAGAGGTAGGCTGCATCATATTGGAGTCATAGATAAATTAGACTTTTGCCAAATTCCTTCCTTCCAACGGTTGAAGTTGTAAGCTGAAGATGGCATTGACAGCATCTGCCATGCTTGCTCGTAATTTAGTCTTTGATATTGGTTTGGCTCCTTGTTCCTTTATGCAGTCAAATTCTAAAGACAGTAGACTTCTAAGTGTCAGTAGCACTTCTTATCCATGGGTTTAGTTTGCTTTTCAGTTAAGACCAGCTCAAGAACTTTAACCAAACATTACTCAAAAATATGTGGGCAACACACTGGGTTTTCCAGCGTCTTGCTTACTTCAGGCAGAGTAAATCTTTCAGTTCATCACAGGCTATCCCAAGCAGTGTGTTGACTGTGATGAACACTTTGCAGGCTTTCAGAGACATGGCCAGGCATGAAGTTGGATAAATCATGCATTTAAAACACAGAAATTATCCTGCACCAGGCCCAATGAACTGCCATAACCCCTGTACTACCATGATCCTCACCTGTTTCTCAGCCTCTTGCTTCACCACCACCCATTCAAAGAAGAGACACTTCTGTTTAATCTGCCTGTCTTGTCCCCATCATCATGTCATGCCTTTAATATTTCTTCTAGCTTAAAATCACATTCCCCATGATCCTTTTCAGAGGCTCATATGAGCTTCTTCCACCCTATGCTTCTGCTCTCCTTTCTTCCTACTCCTGCTTTTGTTCCAAGTCCCCGCTTCCCTGCTGGTGTGCAAAATTCACTTCCTCCTTTGGGGTGTTTTCCATCATCCTCCCTAGATGTGTTCTTGTGTACACTTCAAAGACTGTCGCCATGTGTCCTCTATCTCTGCAGCACTGAATGAAGCTTATGAAAGGTAGGATGTCTTCCTTACTATGCATTATAAGAGTCATATTTGTGATCTTACGCATCTACATGCTGAGATGTTAAAATGCTACCTCGTGACTCATCAGCACCTGTGCTTTCCTGGGAACTTTCATGCTCAAGTAATGACAGAGCCCATCTTGTTCTAATTACAGAGGCTGAGTTGCATGTTTGTATGGCTACTAGCCAGTTCAGAGCAGAGAGATGTGGCTATTAAACACCTGTAGTGCTGTTGCTGACTAATGACTTTAATATTGCTCTTTTTCCCCTCTCTTTCTCAAGTGTTTGTTCCTCTTACTCCACGCATCCTTAGTTTGACACCTGACTTTTCAACTTCCACATTAAATCTGAAGTGGAGCGATAATGGATTAATCTTCCCATATGGACTGGATGCCTTTTGGCAGATTCAGATACTCCGTAAAGAAGCAACAGAAAAAGTCACACAAGTAAGTCCTTTTATTTCTTTATTAAAAATGTATATATATTTTTTGTCCTTGATAATACCGTAGGAGATCATTTGAAGAAAGCTGAGAATAATGAAGATTGTAGAGCTTTGCAGAGCCTGAGTGTAGGCATATTTCTGTTAGGCAACCTTATGAAGTTTCAACGTCATGAGGACACTGGCTACTATCCTGTCAGTGCTTATTCATAGTCACAGCATGTTTGTTTTTAATCTAGTTGCAACCACAGTTATTCCAGGATAATTTGTAGCTCTGTTTAATAACTTTTGGGAATGGAGAAAAGATAAAATGTGCAGCCTGGGACTAATATCAGAAGAGTTTCATTTTGGAATAGTTGGAACATTTCCCTGACTGGGAGAGGCCCAGGGTACTACGATGCAATATATACCTTTTAGAATGCGTGGCGAGCTTCCTGCTCTCTCTCAAACGTCTGCCCTCTGGTATTTCTGGCTGGCAGTCTACCTGGCTGGTGGGCTGTTTAGTATCTTAGGCTTCTGTCCAAAGAAATTCACAACACGATTGAATGTTAGGTGGGACACTCCAATCACATATCAGGATTTTATGATTTACTTCACTTAATTTGCAATTCTGTTGACACCTGGGAGATTATATGTCATTACTAACAGGTGTTCATAAACTCTCTCTTGGTTGTTTTTTTTTTTTTTTTTTGGGGGGGTAAAACTTTTTAGGTAACTTACTACTCAAAACTGACTCATGAAGACGTCATTCTTTCTTGGAACTGGACCTCAGATATGCCTCTGGAGTGTACATCGCACTATGTAAAGATTCGCTGTTACATTAATGTAACACAGTTTGTTGGCCCCAAGGACTGGAGTGAATGGAGCCCAGTAGGAGAGGTCCCTGGTATGTTTGTTCCCTTGCCACCACATGGCTTTGGTTGTTTTATGAAAAGTAAGCCAAAATCAGAGGAAAAGCATTAGGCAGTGATTGACTGCTGCTTTTGGGGGTGCTTTGATTAGGGAAATAATGCAATCATTAGTTAATGAAACCTAGTAAACCTTGATTTGTATGCATTGGAGTACTTCTCAGTCACGTGTTAGCTGATCAGCCCCATGGTTCTGTTTTTCGTTTCTCTGATAGGAAAAGATACCGAGCCCAATGGGAGTGGTGTGTTTCCTCAGGACATTGTGGTGGCAGTAGGTTCAGATTTGACAATTTGTTGTGTCCATGAAGAAGGACAGCAGATAAAACAGATGACTTATGGACCAGAAATATATCCAATGATACCTCTGAGTAGCCGGAGCAGTGCAATCAGAGTGCTGAATGCCAGTGCTTCAGATGCCAGTGGAACAAATGCAGTGTGCACACTGTCCGAAGATGGGACAGATGGAGCTGTCTTATTTGTAGGATGTAAGTATCATTATGTTTACTAACCCTAGGGAAAAAAAATCAACATAATTTTGAGACTCTTAGGGTTCTGCTAGAAATCAGATGACTTTTTTACCCTGACTTTTTGTTTCTGAAGTTTCAGCTGGGATTGCACTGGTTTGATTTCTCTGTGGAAGCTCCAGCCCATGGAGAAGACACCAGGGTTGGGAGGATGAGGAAATAGTCATGTAAGCCCTCCATTCTTAGAACCTGGCCCAGTGCTTCTCTCTTTCATCTCTTTCTAAGGTGCTTCTTAATGATCTGGAATAATTAGTTGTTTATTGCCACATGAAGATTCACCTGCAGTCTCCATCAGTTTAGGTTTTACATCTGTTCTATTTTGGTCCATTGCGAGGCAAGAGTAAGAGCAAGAATTGTAAGTGAAAACATTAATCTTCCAACCATTCAAATTAAAACAGTAAAACAGTTACACTTCTTAGCAACAGCAGATACTTATCCAGAGCAGTAGCTCCCTGGCAGCTAGTCACAGCGGAGGAACCCAGCTGACAGTTCCTCTTTCCTGGAAAATCTTCTAAACATTCATTTAGTATTTTCTTTAAATATACTGAATCACTGTGCATCTTCTCTGTGTAGCCATGCCAGCCTCAGAAATCTCTTCCACATACAGATACTTCTTAAAACAAACAAGTGAAAATAGCTGGTCTTCTTTCCCAAAATTGTTCTCTTTAGAGATTTGTGGGTTTTCTCCACAGGGGTTTTAGAATCCTGTTCCGCATTACAAATGCCTGCCTGTGATGTTAGCGTCCTTGTGGCTGATGGGAAGGAGAGACTGGACTGGTTTTGAAAGTCTGTTCCCAGTTTCAGCCTGTGATTCCTGTCACTGACTTTGTGTATTAAATGTGTGCAGCAAATGCAAGATAGCCCAACTTCATATGACTTCCCAGTGAGATTCCTTTTTTACATTATTTGTGCAATATTTTCGTTTGTGGGAGAATCTTCCTGGTAAATAAGTCAGTGGTTTATGATCAGAGGCTGTGATAATTCCACAGGTTTCTCCCAGACAGTGATTTTGAAGAGCTGGGACATGGTCAAGTCTGTTTCCTGCCAGCGTTTTTTCTAGTACCTGCTGTGTGGGAAGGGAGAGAACTTGTCATGATGTTCTTGCTTATGAGAGGCATTTTGGGAAGAAAAGATAAAGGAAGTAAACGTGTGTGTACCTCACCTTAGTTAAGTTTAGGTCTGGCAAAATAAGTGCTCTCTTTGGCCCTCTACTCACATTCTGAACTAAGCCTGTCACAGTTTCCTTTTGTGTTAGGGCAGGTACTTGAATGTTATTGTGCTATCTTTTGGAGAAAAGTGCATGAGACTTGAAATAAGTGTTCTGATTAGTCTTACATTAGTATGGTTATCTTCTCTGCTGGGATCATTGATTATCTTCTCCAGGTAGGCACTCAACACCAATTAGCATGGGAGCAAAGAACAAGCTTTAGAACAAAAAGATGGGCACTTCCAAAGCAACAGTGAAGGGGACGAGCCATTTGGGGCTTGCTTTAAGTTTCAGATTCAGTCTGGAATTCATGCTGAAGGGAATATCTCCTTGACATGACTTGCTTAGAGAATTCAAAGCAGCAGTGGGGCTGGCACGTAAGAAAACATGACGCACATGCAACAGCATTTCTACATTGCTCAGCGGCTACACTGATGCTCAGAATTTTGGAACAGTATTGGCAGAGTTTCAGTGAAACACTTCCAGGTCAGAGTCTGGAGCTTGCGAACATATTTGCATGTGATTTACCAGATTACCCACCCACTTAGAAGCTTAGAGTAAAGTGTCAGTAAGATGGGGCTGATAATAATTACCCATCTGTTTTACTGGGATGTTTTTTTAAGCCTATTATTTGTATGGTTGGAGCATAACTATTACCATGTATTTCTGAGGTACTCGATCTAGACCCAGCAAAAATGAATAGTGATGCTTTCAGGAAGCTAGGGGCCCAACTGCTCCACTAGGATGGTAAAAGATCGGCTAACTGTTTTGGTTTCCTTTTGTGCTACAGATGCCCCTGATATTCCCGAAAACCTCAGCTGTGAAACATCCAACTTCCTGATAATAAAATGCACCTGGAAACCAGGCAGACCCAGTGGACTGTATGGAAAACGACGTACAAAATACAGTTTATTTGAAAGGTAAAATAGTTCAGCACTAAAAGGAGTAAAAAGATAGAACTGGAATATATCCATCGCTGCCTATGACTTTCTGCACCATGCCTGTTTAAATAAGATATTCTTCATTGTTTAGAGCCCAAAATACTTCTCAAGATTTTGTGCAAGTTGAATTAAACTGGAGAACACTTGTCCAGCTCTGCAAACTTTCAATGGGAATTAAGGATGACTTTTCCCAAAGACTTACACTATTATGAACTCCTGAGAAAGTAAAGAGCTTAGTGTGTCAGGCTGCTGCCCACGTGTAGATGAGACCAATATGAAAGTACAGGGAGATAGTGGGCGTTATTAATTGATTTTTAATTTTTTTTTGCATACAGCCTGTGTCAGATCATCTGTCAGACATTTACTGAGTTTCTGCTATGCAAATGACAGAAACTCACTGAAGAACAGCTGTAAGACAAGACATGGTGCATTTCTCAAAAGCTGCTAGTGAAAATAGCAATAAGCCTGCATCTATTCTACTCCCAGCATTAAGAACTGGATAGTGCAGAGCAGGCAAAGTGCATGTTACTTGGAAAACATTGAAAGGGATGAATGACACTGGCATATCCATAGAAAGAAGTGAAGACTCATGTCCCACTAGTATGACTTACTAGCTCATGTAAAGCCTTAAAAGCGAAGAATCATTTTGGAATAGCACTTGCAAACAGGATTCCTTGGTGGTTAGGATTAGAAGTTAGTGACGGGTTAACAAAATCCCTGTGGCAAGAAGGCTCCCCTGTCATGCCAAAGGAGCAGTCAGGGAAGGGAGCCAGGAGGGGCCTGAGTCACACAGACTGATGGGAAATGGAGTCTCATAGTGGCTTTGAAGCAAGTAAGGGGCAATGAGGATTGAGTTATGGTCACAGATGTAGTTCAGAATGCTAGAGTTAAAGAAGTCATGGGGTAGGATACAAAGAGATGGACAAAACAGAGCGGGTACTCAAAGGAAAGGCGCTCCAGTCACTGGCTCCCTATATTCAGCTCATAAATGAGGATGTAGTTCAGACTTGTTTCACTCAGCCCAAAGCTGTGAGGAGATTAATGTGATGTCTTTCAAGGTAAATAGTCTCATCCTTGTTCTTAGCCCACACTGAGCTAGTGAAATTCTGTTTCGATAGAATAGATTATAGTGTGGAGAGAGCTCAGAGCTCAGCAAAAATGCCCGAACGAAGGAATTAAACTTCTGCTACTGAATGAGAGGTTTATACAGATGTTAATTAAAGCAACTTCTATATTAGTACATACATACAGAAACACACTTTAGATTTTACCCCTGAAGATGTAACTCTGGTCTTGGCTGTTAACCAGAATGACTCTCCTGCTTTTGATTTAAAAAAAAAGACTGGGGCTTATGGATGCATCCCAGGTAACAAATCATAGTTTAGATTTGGCAGGGATGATAGAAAGACTTTTATGTGTGTCTCATCTCCCTAGTTCAGAAGGCAATTAAGAACATTCTTTAAATGCAGATGTATGCTGATCTGAACAAAGATACTTTTAATCAGAATCTTAGTTGAGACTTGTGAGGTGGTTTTACAGGACCTACCTGTTTTCCAGGCTTTTGAGAAGTGAGAGGATGGAAAGCTAGGCTAGTGGAAGAGAAGAGTTTCACGTGAGAACAGGGCGAGTCATGACTGATGCCACTTTAACCTGTGTTGTGGTGTTAGATGTGCCTCTGCAGTCAAATCATG
The DNA here is from genome assembly GCA_028858755.1 of Ara ararauna. Lineage (NCBI taxonomy): Eukaryota > Metazoa > Chordata > Aves > Psittaciformes > Psittacidae > Ara > Ara ararauna. Next base: position 95,365,295 of record CM054410.1, read on the forward strand.
CTGTAAGCCATGTGTCAGTGAACCCATCATTCTTTACTGTGTTTTCAGCCTAGACTTCTGACTGTTGTTTGAAATGATCTCATTCAAAAATTAAGTTGTCCCCTCTCTTTTTCACTTTGCAGAATATCTGGTAAAAATGTTTCATGCAAAGTCAATGAAATGAACAGAGAGCGTGTCTGTGGCTTTCCAGTACTGGCTGATCAAAAAACCTATGATTTCATATTAGGCGTCTCCAATCCTATCGGGCAAACAGAGTCATCGCTTTTAGTTGATTTAACTCAAAGAGGTAAGACTTAAGAATTAGAAAGGCAAAAGAATATATTACTGCATGCTAACCATTTGCTTGTTTTGAGTTTGAAGAGCTCTGACATGGTACTCTTGCCCTTATGTGCTTTATTGTCACTAGTATTTTGCCATGTTTGATAATTTGCACTTCAGAAGAAAATGGCTTAGGACATGTCCTGAGGCGATGATTAGGTGTGCAGCCAGTTCTCAACAGCAGTGCTACCAGATTGGATACGCTGCTGTGTGGATAGACACTACTTGTGACCTAAGACTTAGCCAGCTGGTGTTTATGGATTTCTTCATATTCTATTTCATCAGTAATTAAAATTTAGATGTAACTTTATGAACTGTATGTGACCCTGTACTTCAGTGTATGCTTATAGGGTAAAATACTATGCAGTTTTACAACAGGGTTTGGAATATTAAAAAGTAGCACTAAAAGATAAAAGCTAATAGCAGGACTGTTACCTGCTATTGGTAATAGCCATGATCATCTGCTGTCGTGGTTTGTAGAAAGAAATTACTTCTTTCATTAGACCTTCAGTTTAAACAAGGAAAGAGAGAAGATGACCACCTTGTTACCGCTGTCTTTCCCATCCTTGCCCATCTGCCTCCAAAACCGCAGCTGATGATTCAGGGGTTCCTAATGGTTACAGCATTCTGCCGTTCTCTCTGAAAAACTGAATTTAAATGTGAAGTTGGTGCATTTCTTTTGCCCATGTCTGAGTTCAACTAGCCTGAGAGTAGAATTGTCAGAGTAAATTGACAGGTCCTAGTAAAGCATGAATTGTTTCTGCTGATTACATACTGGGTTAGTTTGCAGCAAGTCAATATGACTGCTATTTACTGTTTGTTTCCTTTCTTTCCCTCACTGTCCACTTAATTCTCAGCGTAGAGTATGTATTTCCTTACGGTAACTGGGCCAGTTCCAAGAGTAGAGACTTTTTTTCTCTGGTAGCTATGAATAGTAGTAGTACTGAATATTGTTGAAAAATTCTATTAAGGTTGTTCTGGGGAGAGAAGGGTCATATAGGGGTCCTACCCTGTCCTGTTCTGCAGATTCTAACTTGAAAAATTCACAGAAGGTGAAAAAAGTTGGATCAATTTCATCCATGACTGTGGTCCTCTGAAAACAGCTTATGTTTCACTTTTTTGATAAAAGGAAGTAGGAGTGTAAATGCTTTTTTTTGTCTCTAACTCCTTATGCTCAGCCTTAGGTATATCTGTTTCTGTGTTTATCAGCTTAGAAGAGCGTCAGGAATGAGACTGCTTGCAGGTGCCTTTCCAGCACCAGCTGTCCTAGCTGCTGATCAGATCACGTATTTATCCTGATTCTGTCTGATCTTTTAAAATCAGATTTTTCTGAACTAAAATGAATATATTTTTCTTGGAATTGAGGTGTTTGGATTTTTTTGTTTGTTTGTTTCTTAAGTTCATCCAAAAACTCCAGAAAAGTTAACTGTTTCTGGGAACAGCTCTACAAGCGTCCATCTGCACTGGTTTGTAAATGGCAGCTTTGCTGAGATCAGGCTTCTGTGTCAAATTGAAATTAGCGCTGGTCGCTCTGAGCGAAAACTGGTAAGTATTGCTTTTAATGGATTTTTTTCTTTTAGAGGGGGCTCAAGTGTTGATCTTTTTCACCTAACTAGTCTCATTTCAAATTCTTTTCTCTCCTAAGGGCTTCATTCTGCTCATCTTATTAAATGATTAATACAGTAATAACTAGAAGTTCATGTACTAAAATTGGAAAAAGTTCTACTAATTTCAGTTATTGCCTGCTTTCTTTTTTTTCTCTTTTGGTTTATTTTAAACATTCTGGAGGGAACTCATATTACCCACCATGTTATTCGGTACTTGGAGAAGGTGCATAGTGCTTTATGCTGACACTTTAAGTAATGGTATATGTGCTTTGTCCTTCCTGGTGCCAATGTGTTAACAAACACTTGTTCCAGGACACACTGCTGCCCTGCTGACTTCCACACTGGTTGTTTCAGAGAGCCTCTTACAGTCTGTCATTGAATTTCTTTTTTAATTTTTTCTGCCCAGAGAACAGTTCATTTGCTTGTTGTCAGGAATTGGCATGCATGTGGCTACAATAGGGAGCTGCTGAACATAATGATGTAGAGACAAGGTAGGGAAGGATTCTACCACTGGGTGTATCAGGAGAGAAGGTGGTATTTCTGGGTGGAGATCAGATTTTCCAGCATTAAATCTTCCAGCTGCTGCCCAGCTTTGGTGCTCTGCGTCACTGACAGGAGCTGCATATTTTCTGTGCTGACTGTCAGAGTCACTGAGGATACTAATTTAGACACCAGCATCAGATACAGAGTGTAGGTGATGGGAATATATCCTCTTCTTCCTTATTGCCTGACGTAGCATGTGGTGATCTGTGTCACTGGGAAGCCTAACGGCAGAACTGCATATTCAGTTGGCCTGAGATTTATCCCCAAATTCTATATTTGTGCCATCAGGTGGAGTATTTCTGACAGCTTGGGTAGGCATATGCTGAATTGGCAGCTCTGATGCACACAGCCTGAATTTGTAATTTGAGCACATTAACCTCAGAGGCTGCTTTTTACAATGTTTGTTGATTTTTAGCAGTATTCGATTGCCCACTGCATTTTGCTGCCCTTTGGGCACAGCTGTTGAGCGCAGCCCTGAGGAAAGTCATTCAAGTCACAGAAGTGATGCAGCAGAGACTGAAGACAATCGTTATCTGCATTGCCTCTAAAATAAGAGGGTAGTAAAAGCATATTTTAAAAATATTTTCAAAGCACTTAATGACTGTGGGAAACTTAAGCTTTTATATTTTCTCTGTAATGACATGTGTTAAGTAGCAACCAGAGATTTGCAAAGAAGTAATCTTTTGGAATTAACAGAAGGAGGTGGCTTTTAGATGTATATAACAGCTCTGGCAGATAAGCTGTGTTGGGTTTTGGGGTATAGTCTGATCCATTATCACCCACAGCTGCCTGCAAGTCTCTGCTCCCCACAGTTACTGCTTCTGGAGCAGTCAGCAGGGTAATGAGCACACTAGTGTCACTTACCCCCTGCTCAGTTAGCTTAAACTGATAAAAAGTAGATTTGCACAGTTCTGTGAAGCCAGAGTCACACTGCATGAAGCCTGGGGCATGCGCTTGCTTGGGAACTGTGCTACCAGATCAGTCATCGGGGGCAGTGGGATATGGTCAGGTCTTATGCTGCCGCAGCAGTTTGATTCATGGCACCTGTACCAGAGCCCGCAGCTACAGATATTTTGAAACACAGCAAACAGCTTGGTAGAAGCTTTTACAGCCTTGTTGTGTTGTCCCTGGTTGCTTAACAAAAAAAAAAACCTCCTTGAGTTCTCTGTAATAAACAAAAGTAGCTGTGAAATTGTTATGGGGTTTTACATGGTATTTTGAGGATGTTTTCAGAAGCTTTTCCATCCATGTGAGAGATTGTTGGCTTTTTTTTGTGTTTTTCAAGTTGTCATTTGGCTTTAGAAATGCACAATTAGTTGCATCTTAAAATCACTTGGAGTCCAGTTTTTGGCAGCTGCGATGCACATGTGTTATAAGTAGATTCAGTGAAAATATTCCCAGGCTTAGGGTTTCTTCAAGCAATCATGAAACTGAAACACTCCCTAGACTCACACCATTTTAAGACTAATAGGAGAGACTAGTTCCTGTCACAAGAGCTGTGAACGGAGATCACCTGGGTAAGGCTTAGACACTGTCTTTTGGAAGAAAAAGGGCTGCCTAGGAAAAATACTGCATGATAAGCATCTTGCCCAGACAGATTGTCTTTAGCTTGCTTCTGTGCATATGTCTTAGGAGAAAGGCCTCTGTCCACCCAGTTTGATGTGCATATGCACAGTGGAAGAGCAGGTTCTGAATACCAAAGGTGAAATCCTGGCCTGCCTCATGTGAGCAGTTCTGCTGTGTATAGGAGAGAGGGGAATTGGATGGGATGATGAGATAGATGGGAAGCAACAGCCTGCTACTGTGTGCAGAGCTCATCTCTCCTCTTCATGCTGTGCATCTCAAAGGTGCTACCTACTGTCATGTCAATTTCTGTGCTATAGCTATAGCTTTATTTTGCTATGTATGGCTTTATTTTGTCAAACCTCTGAAAATTTTTCATTTACTTAGGGTGACTGCATAGGAAACATTTTTATTTTTCATTAATTTCTTTGTGAGGCTTGACTGTAACTTTTTTTTCACAATGTCAATATCCCAGGGACAAATTCCACTTTTTCAGGTGTTGGCTTTCAGCATAATATGAGAACAAAAAATATATATGTATCATGTAAATTTTTTACAAATTTTTGACAGCACAATGTCTCCATGCCTGGTGGAAAATTCTCAACTCACACAGCTGAGCTGAATTCATTGCGCCCATATACAAAGTACCAGTTCAGGGTGCGCTGTTCGGCTGCTGACCACTTCTGGAAGTGGAGTGACTGGAGCAGGGTAGAGGAGCACACAACATTAGAAGCTCGTAAGTTTATTTGATTCTTTGATGATAAAATGTTCAACTTGTGAAGCTATGCATTTTAAAATTAGACATCTGTAAAGCTAACTTTTTAATACATGGTGAATTGTCTATTGTGAAACTTGGTGGGGAAAAAAAAACCTCTTTTTTTTTTCTCTTTTTAGCTCCTACAAGAGGACCAGATATCTGGAGAGAGAGAAGTCCTTCTGGAAAAAGTGTAAAAGTCTTCTGGAAGGTAGTTAGGGCATTTAAAGTTTTAAAATATTATGTAATATAACTCTATAAAACATTATTTCCTCACGTATTTATAAATAAGTGAAGTTTATGGTCAGTCAATGAAGTGGACTTCTTTTCTTAACTTTTTATAGAACCATTGAGGCAAATATTTTTCCCCAAATGAGGCTATTATTAAAGTTTTATAATTGAAACATTGCACTGAGATGCATTTCACACAGGGAATTCAGTCGTTAATACATCCCAGTAGAAAATTAAAGACTTACAAACTTGTGTGTTAATTCTCAAAAGTCACACTTGAGTAGCTGTCTTTTCTGCCTCGCAGTTCCATATGGTTGTTAGAGTAAATTGGGACATTAAATTCCTATTATCCTATGTTTTTTGTTGTTTATTCCATTTCTGGTTTAATGCACTCTCGGTCTGTTCATAGCCTTTATCCCTTTCTGAAGCCAATGGAAAAATTGTGTCTCATGAAGTGTCCTGCTACCTGCTAGAGACACCCCTGGAGCATAAAGAAGTCATTGAACCATCAAACAGTACAGAGATAAAACTTGGAAAAAATGACTGTATTATTAGCGTTGTAGCCAAAAACCATGCAGGCTCATCTCCTCCTTCAAGAATAACAAGTGTGGAACTTCCAAGCGGTGAGTGCTCCCAGCAGATTGCTAAACATCTTCAAAGCTTCAGGAATACCTGGGTGAGGTTGTTTATTGAAAAATAAGATAGATATGTGCTTTGTTTGTTTGTGTTTGGTTTCTGGCTGATTTACCCATTCCAATCTACTGAGTGGGGGAAGAAAAAAAATTGCTGCTTTACTTTTAGGGTAGCATCTCACCAATTAATTGTGCTTTCTGAGTAAAAGGAAGGTGCTAGTGTGCAGTCTCTGCAGCTATTTGCACTTTTCTGAAGACCTCCCAGGTACAAGAAGAATGAGGCTTTGGTGTTGATCTCTGATGTTTAGGGAGTTCAGTTTATTTCTGTGTGTTCTTGTTCAGACACTGAAAAGTATTACATGCTAAAAAGAATCAGAATAAAGTTTTGGGGGTATTATTTTTAAGGGGAGAATTGTCACTTCAGTGCCTCTGAGCTCTGCAGGAAAATATTAATTGGGCTGCTTGGTAAAGTGTTGGCATCCTTGTGCTAGGAGCCATTGTTTGAAAAGGAGGTATGACTTAAGCTTCCCAATTTAAGTACTGCCACTCTTGCTGTGGGCTTTTGTAAAGGGAAATAGATGAGCCAGATAATGATTTTCTGCTCCAAACACTGAACTTGGTGAGAAGTTAATACCGCATGTGGCTGTTGAGGGTCCGTGCTTCCCTGCACACCAGGAGGAGTGTAATCTCCCAAAGCCCAGACCTTTAGCTCCAGATCTGGCTGATGCTCTGCAGGGAGGACAGGTTTAGAGGCTTCTCTCTGCTTGTTTGCCAGAAGTATATATGTTGCTGCCTCTCCTTCCCAACCCAGAGAACAGGTATCACCGTTGCTCGCTTAGCAGTTCAGGTTTTGATAAGACAGGGCTGTTCTCTCAGGAAGGTACATCAAAAAAACATCAAAACCTAAAAGTCCATTCTCAGTCTGCTCCTTGGAGGAAAGAGTAATGTATGGGACAGCTGAATGAATGAAAATGCTTTTATAGCTCTCTTTCAACAGTGAAAGAAAGACTCTGTGAGTTAGGGAGGTCTTTGTAATAGGTTTGCAGTATGGGGCAGCTGATGGCAGCTGGAGCTTTGCATTCATTTGTAGTTCTCTCTCGGGTGTCTGAGGTTCCCTTTGCTGTTACCCAACTTGTACTCATTGAAGGTTTGCTCCCAAGTTGGTATAGGAATTATCTGAGTCACTGACTGGAGTCATGAAAGATGACTCATTCGGTGAACTGGATGACATTTCTGCCCAAACTTCTTTTCTGACTGCTTCCTGCATACGGTCTGTAAGTGCTCTTAATGTCCGTAAGAGAGCAGTGGCTCTGAAGCTTGAGACCTGCTGAGGTTTTGTGAAAACTGAAAACCCAGCCAAAGGGTACTGAATTAATTTGTCACTGTCTCTGAAAAGTGCTCTGTAGAGAGTCAGGGAATATAACATGGCTGTTGCAGGCTGCCTTGCCACATTAGTATTGTAGTGCTTGTAGTTATTTCTACTAGTCTAGGTTGCAGCTATAAATACACCAAAATGAGCAGTACTGCCCTAGGTGAATTTCTAGTCATCTGGCTCAGGAAATGAAATTGAGTGTGGTGTATTTAAGTGGTTTTTTTCAGAGATTAAGTGCTCACTGTCAGTTAAAAGTCTTTCCTGTAAATAGGAAAATTGAAGCGGTCTAATTAGAAATATGTTCTTTTCCAGCATCATAGAAGTGTACTTTCACTGGATTAAGTGTTTTTTTGAGGAAAAGTATTGAAAGACTTCCGGATTTGACTTGCTTTTTTTAATCATGTCTGTCTTTCTTGCCATGAGCAAGCTAGTTGAGGATTGTACACTTAGCTGTACATTAAAGTTATTTTGAAAAAGGCAGTCCTGTGACATCCATACATCTGTGAGACTGAAGTTTTCACAGCGCTGGTTCTTAAAAACTGCCCTTTCCCTTCAGCCTTTCATAGTTTATGGCTTTAATAACATGAAATAATAGACTCAATAGGGAGCATAAATGAGAACACTGAAAAAGGAAAAACTGAAACCCTGAGATTGTTTTTGCAGATCTGCTGTGGGGCCACTGCTGTTGTGGTGGCCTTTGGAAAACATCCCTTAGCTCAGTGGGGTCCCATCTGATGGACAGCATGGAGGAAAGCTGCAGGAATCAAAAGTCGTTCCCAGATCTTATCACTTCAAGGGCAGCTAAACCTTTGATAATCAGAATCAAGAAAAACAGACTAAAGAAAAACAGACTAAACTTGCTTTTTTTTTTATTTTATTTTTTTTATTTACCCTTGGTAGACTGAAGCCTTCATAAAGTTCACCAAGGACTTGACTTTTATTGATGATTCTTGGTGAAAAATGGTTGTCTGTGGTCGGGCGAGTGATGGCAAGACACTTTGAAGGAGACACAAAGCAAACTGTTTGATGAAATGACAGTAGGAATTTATAGCTGGAGGCTGCTGCCAAATTGGTGTCAAGTCAGATCTGAACCTGATGTCTGCTGCAAATCCTTACCTTGAAAAAGTGCTTTTTAAGCCAGTCCTCAGCTAGAGCATTTCTTGTCATCATACTTAAGGCTGGCTAAGGGATTTGCTGCAGGCTACAGTCTCATTTTCAGCACTTCAGAAAGCCTAGCTGAGTGCACCACTTCAAATTTCACAGTACCGGGAGCGCACCTATTGTTCTTAGAAGTGAGTGCAGTTTATAAATCCTTTGTACTGTGGCTGGAAAACTTTCTTCCAGCTTGGACTACAGATAAGTGTCTGCTCTCTGGTGGATTTTTGTGTCATCTTTGTTGCAGACAATGTCAAAACAGATCGGGCCATGGCAATGGGGAATGGAATTTATATTTCTTGGAATTCTTACCCTAACATGACCTGTGGCTACATTGTAAAATGGTGTTATTCATCTGGGTCTGAACCCTGTACAGTGGACTGGCAGAAATTTCCTTCAAATACAACAGATGCAGTGATAAAGTCTGGTAAGTCAGAAGTAATTTTTTTGTGAGTCTTTCTGATTGAGAGGCTGAACAGCGAGTAGAATGAAAGCAACCAGTGCTATAGGTTGAAAATTGTTGCATTGCTGTATGCTTGTGTATATGAATGAACCCCTTCTTGGTACTGTGTTCATTTTTATTTCTTATATTTGCCTTGCCAAATCCAAGTATCAGTCTTAACTGTTATCATTCTTTGTTTATTAACTGGTTTGAAATTACCTCTTCTAGCTACACCTGAAAATTCCTAATTCAGCTTATTGCATAATCTGGAGCACCTCCTGTATGAAGATAGGCTGAGAAAGTCGGGGCTGTTCAGCCTGGAGAAGAGAAGGCTGCGTGGAGACCTCATAGCAGCCTTCCAGTATCTCAAGGGGGCCTATAAGGATGCTGGGGAGGGACTCTTCATGAGGGACTGTAGTGAGAGGACAAGGGGTAACGGGTTCAAACTTAAACAGGGGAAGTTTAGATTGGATATGAGGAAGAAATTCTTTACTGTAAGGGTGGTGAGGCACTGGAATGGGTTGCCCAGGGAAGTTGTGAACACTCCGTCGCTGGCAATGTTCAAGGCCGGGTTGGACAGAGCCTTGGGTGGCATGGTTTAGTGGGAGGTGTCCCTGCCCCTGGCAGGTGGGTTGGAACTAGATGATCTTAAGGTTCTTTCCAACCCTAACTATTCTATGATTCTATAATGGTTAATCTAGGGTTTGGGGTTTTATTTGAACTCTAAACATGAACAGCGGTGCTTGGGATGAGAGAAGACTAATTTGTTGTTTTTACAAGAGGCAGATTTTTTTAAGTGTGACCTCCATGTGTTGGCTTGCTGTCAGCAATTGAAATTTCCTGTAACAGGGCACATTCCAGGTCTCTAGATGCTGGTAGGCAGACCAAAGAAATGAAACTCAGCTGTGGTGGGATTCATAGAAGCAGAGAGGAAAGAGAGTGGCCAAGAAAAATGTGGGATTTTTCTCTGTTGTCTGAAAGGGTGTATATTTGCTTTTTAGAAGAGTTTAGTATATGAAGTCTCTATTAGAGAAAAAATCTTGGAGCTGTCTACATAGCAAATCTGGAGGAGAGTAAGAACCGGGGAGAGGCAACATGTTTTCCTACCTGTAATTATAACACTGTGTCCATATTAGTTTTGGTTGTGTTAGCTAGAGCTTTCTTTTTCTAAGCAGACAATACTAGGTCTGTCCACTGATGTGCTGCTGTGGTCCTGAGCTATTCTGTGGGATGTTTCTTGCATCACGCTGTGGGAGTTACTGGGCTGCTGGAGCTGGGCTCAAGCTGGGAAATACACTTCTGTGCTTAGTCCTGCCAGAAGAATCTCTCAGACTGGACCTGAACTCTTGCAAAACCCACTTGACTTCTGTAGAGTTTCACAGTGACAGCTTGTTTGGAAAAAATCTTGAAAGTAGTATACACCCCTGGCTTCAGAAAATCCCAGAAAGTGGTAAACTGTTTACACTTTGTACTACCAGACACCTCCACCAAAGACACGTGAAGCAGAAACTTTATGACTACCATGTTCTGCAAAGTCGGTTCAGGCCTGGAGTTCATAGCTGAAGTGCTTCACTAACACTTTTTGGAGTTCTCTGAATTTCTTTTTTATCGTTTTTGTAATCAACCTGATTATTTCAAAATGCGTTTGTATTTCTGAGGAGGAGGCAGGATCTACATGGCTGCTGTGGGAGGAAAGGAAGGCAGTTGTTTCTGGTAACTTCAGTTTGTGTTTCCCCATGGAAAGCAATTTATGCCATTTGAGTAGCTTGTTTTGAATCCTATTTTTTTAGAACCAAAATTTCTCTAGGAGCTAGATTTGCTTACTGTTCCTAAACCACACCTAATGGCATAGCTTTTATAGGAATTACAAGTAGGAGTAGTATTTATATATACACTGTGGTCTGAGAGTTTCTAATTTTTTAATATGTATTTAAACAAATCTGCATCATGTGAAAGCTAAAATTATCGCTTGTCACAAGTGAAGTATTCTCACAGTGATTTTTCTCTTGCAGATCTGTTTAGGCCTGGCGTGAGATACAACTTTTTACTATATGGCTGCAAACCCAGTGGATATCAATTATTGAAAAATATAACGGGGTATATGAAAGAGCTACGTAAGTGCATTTTATCATTCAGGATCTTTTACAAAGTGAATTTAGATGGTGTCTATTTTCAGCTAGGTGTTGTCAGAAGAAGACTGAAACCACAGTCTCTATACAGGACTACTGATTTCTGCTTGATTTTTGTATATAGCTCTAATACATTTCTCCAGCCACTTTTTGTTCCCAGCCTGCAATAACCCTGTGTTCTCCAGCTGCTGTGGTGCCACGGGGTGTCACCGAGGTTTGCTCTGAAGGTAGTGATATTCTGCATTGAAGTCATAATTAGAACCACAGTGATGGGTTCACTTCCACAGGAGAGGAGGCAACTTTTTTTGTCAAGTCAAAGTAAACTTTTGAGCACATTTGATGCAGCTCACCAAACATAAAAAGTGTCCAAAACTTTTCAGTTTTAAAGCACTTCTTAGACAAGAACTAGATCCTAGTGTACAAGCCACTTTGAGAATTGAATTCCCTCCCATACCAACCCCATCTGGCAACCACAGTTTGACCCAGGGCTGAGAGCTTTGCTTGCCTGAGATGCATTAATGTCTGAATGCTATCTATTCCCAGGTATCTAAACTTGGCTTTACCCTTTAACATCACAACTGTATCGCATTATAACTACCCATTTCACTTTGGAGTTTAATGTGTTTTCTGCTAAAATAGTTTGCTTGGAAAACTGAGTTGCTGACATAATCTGAGCCATTGGAAATGCTGTTGTTTATTTCATTGTTAAGGTTAAAGGTGTGGTTAAGGCAATTTTACCAGAAACTCAACTTTAGGCCATGTGTGCCTCTGTAAAACTAATGAACAGTTTCCCAGAAGGTTTTTCCATATCTGTTCTCAACAGATTGGAATCTTTCAAGGTAGAAGGATAAAAACTTTGGAAAACTAAAAATGCATTAAGCATGCAAAAGAAACTTATCAGGAATCAGAAATATATTCACTTTGTACAAGAGCATAGATTCATTCTAAAACTTTACATTTGCCTTTGGTCAGACAACCATACAGACAAAAAAAGATGTATTTTTAAACATGAGGTCAGCGCTGGTAGATCAATGCCAAATGTCAGACTAAGTCCTGATGCACATGACCTTACGCAATATCTGGTGTAACACTTTCAGTGGGGTACAGGTGTTGGAATAAGGACTTGTGGTGCCTGCTGAGAGTAGTTCTTTGAAGCTGAGATAGAGTTCCATGATAGGAACATGGACTTTGTTTAATTTGAAGACAAGCTGTGAAGTCACAGGGTTAAAGCCTTGAAGAGCTAATTTGTATACTCTGAATGATTATGCTGTCTTTTTGGGTTTTTCTGCAGGAAGAAAGACATTTACATTTATAGGTCTGCAAAAGACTGCCGAAAAGAGAAATTTTTCTTTCAGCTTTTGTTCATAGATAATGCTGCAGTACTTAGGAACAACCAGACTGACATACTTTTATTTATGTAGTATCACCTGATACATCTTTTCACATATTCTTGACAGTGAGGGAAAAAACTTTTCAATATAAAGTTGAAAATGCTAGACCTGAAACAAAACTGATGAAACACTTAATGGAGAAGGCTGCGTGGAGACTTCATAGAAGCCTTCCAATATCTGAAGGGGGCCTATAGAGATGCTGGGGAGGGACTATTCATTAGAAACTGTAGTGAGAGGACAAGGGGTAACAGGTTCAAGCTTAAACAGGGGAAGTTTAGATTGGATATGAGGAAGAAATCCTTTACTGTAAGGGTGGTGATGCAGTGGAATGGGTTGCCCAGGGAAGCTGTGAATGCTCCATCGCTGGCAGTGTTCAAGGCCGGGTTGGACAGAGCCTTGGGTGGCATGGTTTAGTGGGAGGTGTCCCTGCCCCTGGCAGGTGGGTTGGAACTAGATGATCTTAAGGTCCTTTCCAATCCTAACTATTCTATGATTCTATGATATAGCATTTAATTATGAGGTGTTTTCTTACAAGCTTTTTCCTTCATAATTCTTCCTGCAGCGCCAAAACGTGCACCAAATTTTACTGTAGAAGAAACTTCATCAGATTCTATATTGGTAAAATGGGAAGACATTCCTATTGAAGATTGTCAGGGGTTTTTAGAAGGATATCGGCTTTCCTTTGCAAAAGGTGAAAAAGATGCTTTAAAGCCTAGGCTTTTGGAATCAGGTAAATGAAACCTATAGATCACAACTTCCTTGCTCAAGTTTTTTTTGTTTTTTTTTTTTTTTTCCTTTTCTTTCTTGTTAAATAATTTAATTTTACTAAAAAAAAAATAAAACAAAACAAAAAGAAAAAGAAAAAATGCTTTATTCATAATTCAGTTGCATTACTCACTGGTATAACTGGCCCCTGATCTGTGACAAAGGCATTTGAAATAATCAGCTCCTTGTGTGGTTAGCACATTTGTTTTTTAATATAAGGCAAAAGTTGGAGAAAATCATGGCTAACTGATGCCATAAAGCTATGCAGTGACTCAGTGGCAATGTGACACACTGCCCAGTGTACAGATACCCTGGGTAGATGAGACATGGGGGAGGTTACATAGCTATATTTAATTTGGTATATTCTTGCAGTACCCATCTTGTAAGGACATCTCCATACAGAGCTGAAGCTTGACTCACATTAATATAAGAGGACACCGGAGTGTAAGAAACTGAAGCCAGCCTGCAGCAACAGCACACTCCTGTGCTTTTTGGTGCTGCATAAGCAAGTAGCATTGCTAGGATTCTTTATTTCAGTGTTCCTATTCACAGACTGTTCTTCAGGTTTCATATGGTGACTTTAAGAAAGTTGTGCTAAAGCTGAGGCTGTCTTTATGAATTCTTTCTTACAAAGTTATGGTTTTTTTTTACTGCTTCTAAACGAAACAGGAAATCCAGAACTTAAAGTTAAGAATATCACTGACCTGACAAAGAAGTCCTTGAAAATACTTGATCTTCAAGGCAAAACGAGTTACCAACTGGACCTACAAGCCTACACTGCTGGTGGATTGAGCCCTCCAAATAGCCTCTACGTGGTGACAAAGGAGGACTGTAAGTTCAATATCCCTGTTCATTAGTAGAGTTCAGCACAGGGGCTGTACAATGTATGCAAAGATGAGCTTATTTTGTTGTTTATTGTTTTTTCCTGGTCCGTTTAAGAAGTTTGGGCCTACCTTCTTATTTTTAATATATTTAGTTGGTTATTTTTAAATACAAAAATTTAAATTCTTAAATACATTAGGGCTCTCAAGCAGCTCGTTGTTTTTGTCAGGTTTCCCATCATGAATATCTGCTAATACATGGTGGGAACAAAGACATTGTGGAAATATTTACCACTTTCAGAATTATTAACAGATGCCTCTCTGGTTTGAATTCAGTTTTATCCATCCCTTGACAGAAACAAACCCAGAAAGGCTGCTAGAAAAAAAGAGATTGACTGGGGAATAAGAAAAGAAAGAAAAAAAAAAGAACAACAACAACAAAAAACGTATTTCATACGAAATACAACTTTGGGGTGCAACTAAAATACAGGAAAATTCAAACTTGAGGCACTTAACATAGAATCACAGAATCAATCAGGTTGGAAAAGACCTTTAAGATCATCAAGTCCAACCATTCCCCAGCACTGCCAGGGCCACCACTAACCCACGTCGCTAAGGGCCTTGTCTACACGGTTTTTGAACACTTCCAGAGACGGTGACTCCACCACTGCCTGTTCCAGTGCCTGAGCACCCTTTGGGGAAGAAGTTGTTCCCAATATCCAATCTAAACTTCCCTGGTGCAGCTTGAAGCCATTTCCCCTTGGCCTGTCCCAATGGAGGAAGGCAGTGGGAATGTATCAGAGCTAAACCCTGGGGATTAGAAGCAATGTAAACCATATAAAGCCAGTGCAGTTTGTGCAATGAGTTGTTGGCCTGTAGGAGCCATTACCAGAGATTTGGCCAGCTCAAATAACATGAAAGTCCAATTCCAGTGCTTAATGAGCAGAATTACAGTGGCAGTCCTTCTTGCATTGCACATGAAGATTCTCACAATTAAGCAATCAGACAGAAGTATCTGCTGATTCCTGTAGTTATCACTAAGTCATCTCTGATTATGGATGGACTTTTGCCCGTCCAGCAAAGGGGAAGTGTATGGTGTAGGTCACTGCAGACCACTGTTAGATGAGTTTAGTGGAACTGTCTTTAATCTGTGGAACTGTTAGAGAAGGCATAAAAGTTGCTGGTAACTTTGGATATATATTCACTGTTTTTTCTTTTTTTTGCCCCCCCAGCTGTAGGATTAATCATTGCGATTCTCATCCCTGTGGCAGTGGTTGTGCTGCTTGGAATGGTGGCCAGCATCTTCTGTTACCGAAAGAGGGAATGGTAAATGCCTGTGTTTGATTCTGATCTTTTCCTGGATGTGTTTCCTTCAGTGCTAGAGTTTTCCATTATTTTAGTTACTCTTTGTTATCTCCAAGTACCCAAAGATGTCCGTGGGCTTTGTTCAAAGGTGGGTGGCAAAAACACATTGTAGAAGGTGGGGGAGAAATTGAATTGAAGGGAGGTCAGAGTGAGGAATGTAGAAAGGTTTTGTGGGAACCTGTCTCTCAGTGAACATTGCTTAGAAATCATTCCCAAATGGAAATAAGCTGGCGACATGCTATAATTTGTGAGTCATCCACAAGCACTCAGGTAGACATCCCATCTCCAATTTTTGTAAACGTGGCGTATCAAGTTTCCAGTTTAAAAAAAAAAAAAAATTGTGCTGTTTTTTCCATTATATACTCAGTGAAATTGTAGCACGGTAAATCTTTGTGCCAGATGTCTTCAGTATTCTGAATTAAAGGGCAATGTCCTGATTTCTTTTGTGTATTTACAATTAGATTCAGTGTTCGCTAACTCTTAAAAGTTTGTTCTTTCCTCTTTAAAGGATTAAAGAAACATTTTATCCAGAGATCCCGAATCCTGAGAACAGTAAGGCACTGCAGTTTCAGAAGAACACCTGTGAGGTAACCCTAAGTTTAAAACTAGTATTTTAAACTTCCAGCAGATATTGCAAATAAATAGTTCTTTTGCAAACTTTGAGTCTTTTGCTCCAGTTCTAGAAAAAGTTCTGTAGCATGGGGGAGCAGGAGAAGTTACTGATTAACTTTTGTCAGGTGCTATGTAGAGCTTTCTTCTTGTTAATGTAGTTACTTGCAGTATTTGAACTAGAAAAGGATTCTGGATTTCTCTCCTCCTGCACTAATGAGAAGTGTCAGTACACAATAACAATGTGGGACTAACGTACCCATCTTTGTCATAGTGTTAGGAGAAGTAGAATGTGTGGAGAACTGTACATGCAGTATCCCTAGGCTCCTGGTAGACACAATACCTGGAATGGGGCATCACATTTAAACAACGTTCTGGAATGGGTTGTACAAAACCCTTGTGCAAGATTTGGAGAAAGGGTTCCCAAACACTTACTGAAAGGCCCGAAGTCTCTTTAAGCTGGCTAAAATACTTCTAATGTTAACAGGAATGTGTGATGAGCCAGAAAATGATAACTAAAGCACTTATTAATTTGTTTATTAATTATACTAATGGCAGTGCAAGCCACAAGCCAACATACTGGTTTAATTTGGGCAAGTTGTTGCTTTCAGGATTTCCAGGTCTTTTGGCTTAGTCTCTACCCCTTCTCCTTTTTCTTGCTTCAGGGGAATAAGACACTTAAAACACTGGAAATGAACCCATGCACCCCCAATAGTGTTGAAGTGGTGGAAACACAATCTGCAGCTCCCAAGATTGAAGATACAGAGATGATGTCCCCAGCAGCAGACACTATTGTACCTGAAGATGGCTCTGACTCTGAAACAGAGAACCATGTGGTTGTATCCTATTGCCCCCCAATCATTGAAGAGGAGATCTCAAATCCCCCTATGGATGAACCTGTGGGGTCATCTCAGGTGGTTTATATTGACATTCAGTCAATGTATCAGCCACAAATTAAACCAGAAGAGGACCCAGAAATAAACTTAGTGACTATAGCAGGCTATAAGCCACAAATGCAGCTGCCTATCAGTGCTCTGAAAATAGAGAGTTGCCCACCTGCAGAGGAAGAATTTGATAAAACTGCAGGTTACAGACCTCAAGCAAACACAAATGCCTGGAACATGGACACTCCAGACTCTCCTGGATCAGTTGAAAGCAACAATGAAAATGCATCTTTTGGGAGCCCGTGCTCCATCAATTCCCGTCAGTTTCTGCTTCCCCCAAAAGATGATGAAGACTCTCCCAAACCCAATAACACAGGGTGGTCCTTTACACACTTTTTTCAGAACAAACCAAATGATTAACAGTGAGTCCTCGTTGCACCTGCCTTCTAAATAAGCTCTTATTCCTGTTGTTGTGAAGATAGGAAGAAGAAAAGTGCAAAAGCAATGAACTATTCTTGGAGACAGTCAGCAGAGGTTCTAATAAGCTGAATGTTACCATGTTTAAGTTAGTGAAAGTGTTAATGTTCCATTTTCATAGAGGCTGAGAGGCCAAAGTTATAGCAATTTAGTTATTACTCTAGTAAAATATATTGGATATAAGGGGTATTGAGTTTAGAGCTCCTGATAATTGTAGTCAAAGAACTCTGCCTACCTTCACACAGCGCTCCAAGATTAACATGGTCTCATGCAATTTAAAACTTGGAAAGATTGCTTTGCTTTGTTGTAGTTGTTCTCAACTGTGCATAATCAAATGATGCAGCCCAAACAGGTTTCCTTACTAAAGGCTTCATTTATCACAAACCTCAGCCTAACACATGGAAACAATGTGGTTGGAAACTTGAAATCTTTTACCTAGTTATAAACTAAGAACAAATGAGAGTGCTATGTTTTTTTCCTTCTCCCATATGGAAGGGTATTGTCACTGTTTAACACTTCTGAAGCAATGGTCATTCAAATCTGTTGCTTTTTAACTAGACACTAGTTTCTGTACCTACTGTACAATGTTTATTCAGTGTTTGACTCAGGGGTACAAACTTGGGGAAAAAAGTGTAACACTGTTTTAAACCTCAACAAGAACTGCGTAGTTTAATTTTTTGGTTTTTTTTTTTGTTTTTTTTTTAGTGTAGAATGCTCTATATTTTTTTCTGTATTTTGATTAAGGAGTTAATCTTTCCTAATGTATTGCACTAATGCATTTTGTATTTCATAGCTTCAGCTCCAGATCTGCTTCAAAGTGGTACAATACTCCATTTGCCCCTAATGTTTTGCAGTCTTTGCACTATACAGTACATGTAAGTCATGGGGAAATCTCTGTCTGCTAACGTTAACTGTCCAAGCAGTTTGGCGCGCAAAATTAGAGGTAGTAATAGTAACTCCCTGAGAACAAGTTGTTCTTTGGATGGTCTTTATTATATTAGCTATGCCACCTGCTGCTTGGCTGCTCTTCAGTGTCTATCCAACAGGACCTTCTCTACAAATCCCACCTGTCAGTACAAGGTGGGATTTCTCTAGTGGCCAAACCCAAGGAGGTTTTAGTGCCACTAATTCTACCTCTCCTTTATGAGACATGCGATGCAAAGAATGCTTTAATTACACACATTTGTTTGTTTAAAGGGGTGTTCAGAACAATCATCTTTGAAAATGCTTGCTTTCACATATGCATCTTTAGGCAGCTGTAATCGTAACATTTCACAGTGTAAACTGCAGACTGTGGCGCACAAGATTCACTGTCTTACAGGAAAGTGCTTTCTAATTTACTGTCCCTTACTGTAAAACAGCAGTGAGAAGTCAGATGTTAACGAGCTTGATCAAAAAGGGTCTCCATAAAGACCTAACCAAATCTTTTTCTTTTTTGGTTTTTTAGATGTCAGTTCCCTTAGCTACTTTGTGTTGACTGAATAAATAAGATAGGGGGGTAGTTTTCTAAACAAGATCCCAAAGCAGATAAGGAGACTTAGCTGGCAAAGCTACTAGTTGTGAGGGTGTGGGAGCAGACCAGGAGGATGGCTGGCTTGGCAGGCATTTGCTGTTCAAACCATGTGATCTGGAGACTAAAGCCAAGCGTTAGGTTAAACCTAATTACAGCAATGGATGGTGCAGTTTCAGATGTTGGTATGTCTCTGCCATCTCCATACAGTGACAATACAGGGGGATTCCAAAACTGACAAAAGAGCAAAACACTAAATAGCATCCAAGTTAAGTAAGAACTGCCTGAGTGAACTGTGAAGACAGTAAAAATAGGTCTGTCTGCCCACCTGACAGAGTGCGGGGTGTGTTTGAAAGAACTCAAAGGGCAGGTAGGATTCTGCTTTTGAGGTTGAATCTTCGTAGTAACAGGACTGCAAGTGAAAAGACAGACTGGCATTGCAAATAGGTGGTGTCCAACTATCACTGGACATCACCACAAGAGAAAGTTTCATGCCTAATGTATTACTGCCTATTACTCAGAACACTAAATTAATACATAAAAGGAAGCACATCTACCCTTTGTGCTTGATAGCTGAGAGGTGGCTAAATCCTAATAGTACTGATCTTTTCTCACAGTATCTCTTTTGGTGCTGATTTCTTTTCTCTAGTGCAGATTTAGCTTAATGTGTTGATCTTCTAAGATGACTTTTAGGTTGTGTTGCCTTATGTTTTTAATTGAAAGCAGGAGTTGTCATGGACAGCGTGTCAGGGTAGTGGATTGGGTTTGTTATGGAGCAGTTTCTCAATGAAGAGGGGTGATCAGTATTGTATGGTGAGCCAAAGAAAGAGAAAACCTTCTGCAGCACAACATGAGGAATAACTGTGCTTTCATATGGCTGTGTATTATAAGAAACAAAACCAGACTGAAGTTTCAGATAACTAGCAATATTTAATTTGGCAGACTGGAAGCTTGGGCAGCTGCAGAGAACACATAGAGTTTGCAGGGAGCAGCCTAAAACCCTTCACAGTACTCCCATGCTAAATCACTTAAACACAAGCATCGCAACAAACCTGGCGTTCCTAGGTAAACAGCATTTTAAATGGTTCTGTGATTAGGTAAGGTTCACAAATACAGGGTCTGTCTCAATGTTATCAAAGCACTCTCATCTAATTATCCATTACTTCCCCCCCCTCCACCCCTCCAAAACTTTGACTATGTATTTTATTTGACTGGTGTTCTGATTTCCAGGATGTAGGACAGAAGAGTCCTGTTAGGAGTAGTGGCTTAGCATACCCATAATCTTGTATCAGTAGCAGAAGAGTGGGGCAAATGGAGGAGAGACAGGTTTGTGCAGTATATGTAGTATCATTTACTGTAGCTTAACAGTTATGAGCCAGTAAGCAGTTTTCATCC
Source organism: Ara ararauna (assembly GCA_028858755.1). Taxonomy (NCBI): domain Eukaryota; kingdom Metazoa; phylum Chordata; class Aves; order Psittaciformes; family Psittacidae; genus Ara; species Ara ararauna. The sequence continues at coordinate 95,385,258 of CM054410.1, forward strand.
CAGCACTTGAAAGCTCAGCTGCTTCATCTCTGTTGTTTCCTTTGAGTGCTATCTTATACAGTGCTTTCAGTGAGGACTCCTTTCAAATCCTATCTTAAATCTTCAGCAGCGAATCCAAATACCATATGGATAGTGAGAGGGTATGTACTGATTTTGTGGAGACAACCCTAGGTACATGGAACAGTCAGAATGAGTGACAAGGACTGCCAGGGAATGGACTTGCTTTCCGAGCTCAAGTTCCGTGTTAAACCAATGAAGTGTGTTTAGGAATGTCTTCATACTGAATTCATTTTCAAAGCTCAGTGCTGTTTAGCCTCTACGTGCATTGGTACCAATCGTACATCTAAAACGCTGGCCTTCAGAGGGGATCAGACTCTTTGTGCTAGTGCCTTTGGGCTTCCAGGTGAGCCTCTTCAGTCAAATTGTTTGTGAAAAATGTCTTAGGAAAGTTAAAGTACTGCACTTCCTAACCATCATTTTGTGAATTCCCTTATCAAGGATCAATTTTGTTTTAGTTCTTTTGGCTTTGTGCCTTTTTTTTTTTTTCGTAGAAGGGTAGAAAGTTCATCTTTAAAAACAAACAAGCAAAGCAAACAAAAAAACAAACCAAACAAAAAAAAAACAAAAACCAAAACAAAAACATAAAACAATTTCTTCCAGAAGGGATATAACCAGCAGGGATTTTGTCCAAAACACTATTACTTCTAATTCAGTGCTTCACTCCTCCATGTTCAGAGATGTAGGGTGTTAATGCCAAGCAATTCTTTCTGAAGCAGATCATTGGTGCTGCTGCTTTTTATTTTTGAGCCATGCCTGTCATATGTGACAATTTGGGGTTTGTAATGGGGTTTTGTATTTTTCACTGTATGTATGGAACATCAGTCACATTTGATGTAACATTGTGCACTCTCCTATTTGACACATTCATTGTTTTTGGTGTTCTGGCATTCAAGGGGATCTTGGTTTTGTATATTAAATTTTGGGATGGTAGATCTGCATGTGATATACCTCACAAAACTGCTAGTGAATATATCAACAAAATAGTAAGCTAGTATTACAGGCAGGCAGCGAATTACCTCCCTTGCTATGCAGTCAGTGGCTGCATGGGCAGACTTAGGACCCAAAACTGATACTTGCTGTAGTCGCTGTCTTTAATATCTGTAGTTGATGCTTTCATGGGTAAATCATTTCTAAACGGAAACAGCAGCTGTTCTGTCCATCATGGCACAATTGGCAAATGGACTGGTTTTGTTCATCTTTGGTTTATGTGGGGACCAGAGCTTTCCTTTGCTGGGAACAAGCTCCTGCTGACCTCAAGTTTTGGGGCTGCTCTGAAGAGGCACGTTCAAGCCACCTTTATTGTTTGTTTTGATATGTTCAGCTGCGTAAAGCTTAGGGCTGTGGTGTTTCCTGTGATCTTGGCCTCCAGGACACTTAGTTGAGCATACATAGTAGCAGAAGTGAAGGCAATTGGATGCGTTGGAGTGGAAAAGTGTTTAGACATCACTCTGAAAAGGCAAAAAGAAAGTGTATGCTCTATTTTTAGACTAATATTGCTTTGTAAATACAATATTTGTATACCTATGAGTAGATAGAAATATAGTAAAGAATTTGAAATACATAGGGAAATGTAACTATTTAAAGAATCAGATTGCTAACAAGGCTCCATGCACCATAAATCTATCAAGAGCTTCCTATGTAAATAGCATCTCCTTTGACAAAGACTTCAGTGCAAATGGCATTAATGTTTTTAACACTAAGTCCTAAACACTTATGCACATATGTACTTACCTCATTAGGTACCTAGGTGCATATTGCAGAGGAAATTTGCTTGCAATTCACAAAGCAATTGTTTTTGGAGCACTGTACTTTATTATGTGAGTTCTGAGATGCAGTTTTGTCTAGAGGAAATAGCTGCTGTCTGCCCTCTTCCCAACACGCTACACAGAGTTTGTGCAGATGTGCATTGAGCAGTGCTCTGTGTGGCTGATTTTCAGAGATGCTGTTGTCAGTTTGCAAGTTTTGTTGTTGACTTTTTCTTTGCCTTTTCCTTAGGAAGCCTTGAAACACAGCTGCAGACCCCAAATGACATGGATTCAGAATGTTTAGTTTTAGTTAGAAATTAGTTTAATTTCCTCATGCTTCTTGAGTTTCTAAATATCTCCTTAGAATCTGGAAAACAGTTTCTTCCATAACAATTTTCTTTCCTTCTGTCCTCCATTTGTGTAACTCTGGATTTTCCCCAGTGTTTCTAAGATTGCCAGTGTTTGTTTCCTTTTTGCATAGTATGCAAACAAACCTCAGATGATATTGGCAGGGGTTTCTATAACTTTACCAGTTGTCCCAGGGTGCATGACAATACTTCTTCCCCACAAAGTCTGTTGATTCCTTCTGCTTTTGCAACAAAAAAATATGTCTCCAGAGAACTTTTGATTTCAGAGGGCAGTGGCTCAGCATATCCATACAGGTGAGCTGGTCTAATGGCAGGGTGTTACAAGAGAGGATGGGGTTAATCCCTCTGCAGTCTCACCCTCTTCTTGTGACAACACTGCTCAGGTGACTTTGTGGTGCAGCAGAGCAGATGACATACTTATTTTTTAATGTGATACCCAGCAAAAACTTTAGGTAGGTTTTTGGATGGTGCCAAACCTGCACTTTGACTGTTGCTACATGAAAGCAAGCTCCAGAGGAAGTATATGCACAACTTCCATGAGAATGTTCAATATCTTTGCAACTCATTTGGTCTCATGTTGGGCGAAATGTAGTACGTAAAACTTAACCAGGAACAAAGGAAAAAATGAAATGTTTTCATTTTCATTATTTGAGCTAGAAAAATTGAAAAAGAAATTGATCAAGCAGGGCAAAGTAAAATAGAAACTGGCAAGGTCTCACACGTTTAGTAGTAATACAATAAAAAAAGAATCCTTGAACATCACTTTGTCAATGTTTCCTTAATGTGATTCAAGAATGGCTTGGGATGGACAACATTTTATGCTTCATAGCATGTCAGAAAAGTTTCTAACACAGGGGATAGCAAAAAAAGAAGATAACTGTATCGACTCTGAAATCCTACTCGAAGGTAACAGTAATTTGAACTTTGATCCAATTGCGGCACACAAAAAAGTGGATCTGATGGAGTCATATAGGTCACCTGAAAAACAAAACAATGTTGTACTATAATGCTGTAACTTTCACAATATATACTGTGAACAAGTTCAATGTTTTTTTTAGGTCTTTTTATACCATATTTTTTAAAGAGTAAATAATTTGTTTAGAGATGGTTTTATGTTCTGTTTTTATGAAGATTTTAATGGACTTTTGTTTAATACTAGTGAAAATATTGTTTGCCAATTTGAAATAGTCATCTATAGAAAATAATTCTGAGAATAAACCAATAAATCAAGCTGACAAAATAGTCTTCCTAACACACTAAATCTAATCAGTCATTTAACATAATTCAGTTGTTGAATGATACTGAAGTTTTCCAGCTTCCAAATCCAGTATTGCATAAATGTTTCACAATTTAAGCAAAATCTTCAAAAGGCACTTTAGTGAAATTGTAGCATACCAAGTAAAACACTGATTCAGCAAAGTGTATCAACAAGAAAATCTATTAGCTAAGCAGTTAAACAAATGCATGCTCGAAAAAGGAAGTGTGGGATCATGGTGGGGAAATAATATTCCAGTGTGGCAGATGACATTTAAGACTAACCTAACCTAAGATACCAACTTTGCATACATTTTAAACCTAGTTTGCTTGGCTGTTGTAACTCCTGTTGTATTGCTTGGGTGTCTAAAAATACGCATGTATTTAACAATTTTACCATAGTATTGCCATGGAATTTAATAAATATATTTTCTTACACTCTTATATGTTTTCATATTCCTTGCTTGCATGTTTATTTTTAATTAAGAGTTAACTTCTGCTCATGCTCCAGTACAAACAGAGGTATTTTAATTTTGTGCCAGAGTAAATAACCACAGGATCTGGCAAGCTTAGCCTTGCCTTCTTGATCGACAGAGCGGGTAGTAATGCAGATACTTTCTGAGCAGCTTCTTGAAGCATAGCATGCTGTAGTGCGTACATACATGGTTCACTGAAGCCCTCTTGTTCCTGCCATGTGATGTGATGATAGGAAGAAGGCCAGTTGACTTATCCATGTCCTCCTTGGCTTATGGCTCTAACACGGCTGGGGTCTTGTGATGTTATTTTCTGGCAGGCTTGGGCTGGGGGTTGCAGAGGTGAGCCAGAGGGTCTCTACTGGAGATGGGTCTGTGTGGTGGACGTCGCTATCCCAGAATGAAGGATCTAATGGAAGGAAGGAGTGGCCCAGGCTTCAGTATGTTTTAGGGGAATGGCAATGATCAATTCCTATGGTGACTGTAACATGGGCTTTATGTTTGAGGCCACTTATGTCACAGCACTTACTGGTCCTAGAAACAGTCATGGAATTTTGTGGCTCATCTAACCACAGATGACCTGGGGGGTGACATGCAGTCTTAGTGTGCACAAACACAGGTGCCACATCACAGGATGTCACGTGAAGCCATCATTGCATGGTGGCATGCTGCTCTCTCCAACTCTTCAGAAGCAGTCTCGAAAGTCAGTCGTTGGTACAGCTTGCTGGTATGCAACCAGGCATGATGTGTGAGCTCCACTGAGCACCGGGCAGGTGTGGGGTTCACGGTACTAGGTCATTTAAGCAGGATTGAAGAATACTGCTGTGAAAAGTCTGAAACATGTAGAGCTGTAGAAATGAGGAAAAGCTTTGATTGTTCCAAAGGTGAAACCATACAGCTGAGCTCACAAACCTTGTGACTGCTCTGGCCAGTGCAGAACCCCAGGGACAAGTTCAAGACAGGTCTCACTCCATAATCTGGGCTTCAGGTATTACTGACATGAAAGGATGATGGTTTTGCAATGTCTTTTGAAGATACTGGAAGCTGTTCAGTTACAGCTTGTTCAAACCCTGGTAAAACGAGACTAAATCAGTTGGGTTTGGTATTTAACACAGCTCAGGGACAGCTGGGGCTCACTGTCCATTGGCATGGAGGTACTCATATGACAGAAGCACAAAGGAACATGAAAGTAGCAGGTTTCTTTGCAGAGACAGAGCTGTGTCACATCCGCAGTGGGTTCAGACTAGTTAGCCCAAACTGTGCTCTGCCACTACAGAGCAAATCATAGAATCACACAATGGTTGTGTTGTAAGCAACCTTAAAGGTTATCCAGTTCTACCACCCTCCTGTGGGCAGGGACACCTTCCACTAGACTAGGTTGCCCAAAGCCCATCCAACCTGGCCTTGAACACTGCCAGGGATGGGGCAAACGTGTGAGAGCAGCTGAGAGCTCAGGCTCTGGGAGAGATGAGGTGGGTCTGACCCCTCCATGGACACCAGCACCCCTGCCCCAGCACAGGACACTCCACTGCAACAAATGCTCCCCCACTTGCCTTGTCCACCTGCAGGGTGTGCCTGTGGGATGAGCAGCTGTGTGGCCCCATGCCTGTGCAGGTCAAACCAAGGGGGGGGGCTAGTCATGAAGCCAGCACAGATATGAGATGCTGAGGGTATCCTGCCATGTCATGATTACAATGCACAGCCCCTGTAGGTGAAATACACCAAGGTAGTTGTGAGCTTGAGCCTTTAATTTTGGGTGCATTTATGAGGTACTTGGGAACTACAAATACAAGTACTTCTGCAAATCAATTAAAATCACAGAGTATGAGTTTCACGTAGTGTTGTGGCTGTTGAAAGAAAATAAGTCATGCTACAAAATCACAGCAGCTGAATTCAAAGGCTGGGTAATGACAAGAGGGCATAGACTGCCCCAGTTTTCACCATCATGATGAGGGTGGAGAGAGGGATGCAAACCATCCGTGTTTCCTCGCCCCATTTCAGCATGCATCCTTATTTTCTGCTTGTCTCTCCTTGTTCTGCAATTGCTGGCTGCTCCTAAGGTGTCACCAGCTGTAGCATTAGCATACAGTATTTCTCCAGATTTGCAACCTCAAAAGGTTAATCTCAACACATAAATAAAGCTTGCAGAGACCTGTGTATGAGCATTTGTTAGTGCTAAAAAAAAATCTGTATTTGCTAAGAACAATCAGTTTGAATGAAAACTGCCTAAACATGATAAATTGATGATTCCATTTTTTAATTCTGCTTTCCTGATAGTTGTAGCAAGAAAAAAACAAACAAACAAAAAAAAACCCCACAAAAAACCAAACAAAAAACAAACAAAAACAAACAAAAAAACCCAACAAAACAAAACAAAAAAAAAACAAGAGAAGAGAGAGGAACTATAAATAAAATACTAAGTTTTGCCAGTCCGGTGTCTTCAAAAGACAGGAAAATTGAGGAAAATTCCTCCATGTCCACAAAAAGTGACCACAAATGCTGCTGCTATTGCCACTACAAATTATTTAAGGGTCCGCAAAACAAAAAAGGAAGGCTGAAAAGCTGCTGGTTTGTGAGCCTGAACTTGGGGTGTTGGTGCTCAGCAGCCCAATTTCTTCCATGCTGTTCTCATGCATAACAGCAAAGTACAGAGCTGGAAAACATGACATGTGGGATGGGTGTTGAGAGAACTGGTGCTGTTGTTTTCCTTGAAAGGAAGACTGAGGAAAGCTTAAAAAGAAATAGCAGGGGGAAAGGAACAATGTCATCTTTGTTTACTGTGCACAATAAACAAACTAAAATGCTCTGACAGTGAACGGATATTTGAGAGAAATAGGGACAGTCAGTCACAATGCTGTCAGGCCGTCTCCATTGCAGGGGTTGGGAAGAGGGCACTCATGGACCATTCAGGTCCTGTCTTTGGAGGGCAGAGAGCCAGGAGCTCGCAGAGCTTCATGCACTGGGCTGCTACCCATCTGTGAGACACACAAACACTGCAGTGGGGACACCTCATTGCCTGACAAGGAGAATAGGGGTGTCCCTGGACTTAAACCGACAGGAAAATGGAGCAGTACAGAGGGATGCACTCACTGGTGCAGGTGCAGGTGATGTGTTGACTCAGACATCAGAGTAAGTTACTGCTTTGGAGAAGGAAAATCTCCACTGTGTGCACGTACACACCGAGAAATAGAATGCTGATAAAAAGACACATCTGGCTGATGGGATGTGGCTGCTGCCCTCCATGAGTAAACCACAGCTGCAGTTTATCTAGTCATCTAAAGTGAGGAGATTTGCCCCTTGAGGGATGATGCTGCCATGGAGGGAGCTGTACATACAGAGCTGGAATGATTTCCCACATGGCTCTTTTTGCTTTAAGAACAGAATGAAAAAGTTCAAAATCAAAGCCTGGCTGACAAAATAGTAACTTTTAATAGGCATCTGTGGCAGGCTAATGCAGCAGTGGGGAATAGGCAGCTTCAGAATCCTGGGTTTGGGATGGGTTTTTTCTTCCTTATTTTGCTTCAGGATGACTTGAGTAAACCTAACTGCTGACTCCCAGGTGGCTGGTCCCCAGGGTGATGGAGGAGTGGTGGAGAGCAGCAAGATGCACTGTGCCCTGGGCAAGGTGAGGAGCAAGAAGGGAGTAGCTCTGCCCAACAGCCAGGGCCCAGCACTAAGCCTAACTCAGACCATCCAAAGCTGGCACCAAGGTGGCCATTTAGACTTAGAAAGTGGAGGGGGTTGTCTTTTGGGATTCATGTGGAAAATCCGGATGCAAAGTAAAAGCTGCAATTTTGGGAAGGGGATTAAATTGCAAAGAAAGGCACAAGCACCTGGGACTGCTGGCTTCATTGCTGATTTGCACAGGTACCTGTGACAAAAAGGACATGGATTTGTCAGTGGGCAAGAGCTCCTACTGTAGCAGCACCAGGGTCATGCTGAGCATCTGATATGGCTTGAATGATAAGTAACATGATTAATAAAAAGCCTCGGAGACACTGAGCAGCACACCCAGGCCAGTTCCCAGGAAAATGACTAAGCACTCTGCCATGTGCTATCCACTTTTGCCCAACGCTTCCCTGGCCCAGCTTTAGGGAAAAAGGGGTGGTCAAGCCTCCACATCTGGTCAGATGTTCCTGAGTTTCTGTCACCTATTTGCTGCTTAACCCCTTGATAATAAATCCCTGCCTCTCCCCCAGCCCCAAGCTTCACCAGGAAGACAGGAGATGTGGATGTGGGATGCTTCCCTCTTCAGAAGTTTCTCAGACTGTAACAGGATGCAGAAAGGACTTTGCCTTTAAAAATTCAAACCCCACAGCCTCTTTGCTATTCCCCCGACTGGCTGGCACCACGCAGCTCTGCTGCTTGTGCTCTGTCTGTGCTGCAGCAGGGTGATGCTGCCAGCTCCAAATTCCCGTGTGGTGATACACATAGTTGGAAACAGACATTTGGGGAGCTGCAGTTTGTCCCTCTTCTTTTTCCACAACAACAACAGAGGTACTTCCTACCCACTCCTCCCCTACCCTGCATTTCAAAGAGCAGCTTTTGTTCTGGAGAAGTATGGCCTTGAACTAAAATGCCTGTTATTCTGCAGTAAATTATCTTAAAATAGAGATCTCTCCCGCCAGATGTTTATCTTGGAAACAGTCTCCAAACCCTGTGACAGAAATGAAAGGGTGGGAAAGGAGAGGTACATGTGACAGAGTGGAGGCTGATTCTGTTTCTGGACCAGTGTTGTCCCCTATCACCAGCAGCACAGCAGGTCCCAAGGACAAGGGGTACAGTTGGCTGATGGCCCTTCCCTGCCGAGGTCAGGACAGTTTACTACCATCTGGGAAACTCTTTGAGTTGATAAAATGTGAGTCCTCCCTCTCCAGCAGCTGAGCACAGGCTGTGCCTGGACACTGCGGCAGAGCTCATACAGTGGGAAGCCAGCAAGACTTTCAGCCTCTGGAAGTTTCAATTTTCACCCTTTATCAAACCCTGCACATTTCTCCTGTACATCCCATGGTATCAGATTCTATTTACTTTCATTTTAAAGCCACATCTTGATCATGTATTTTATCCTGCTTTTTCTCGACCATGCACTGGCTCCCTAAACCAACAAATACTTTGCTTCTCCTGGGAGGAGAGCCATGAGTGTCTCCAGATCCTTTGCAAGCTGCTCGTGTCTGCCATGGACAGTTTTTTGAAGTGTGATTTGAACAGTGGGCAGCACACGGGTGCACTTTACATGCTGGCACCACCATGCATTTTTCTTCTCCTTTCTAGTTCTAACAAGTGCCTGCACTTGTTTTAGGCCTTTTGACCATGGCCGCCATGCCTCCAAGGAGCACAAGATCTTTCACCTAAGTGATCAGGGCATCCCTTTCAGTGCACAGGAGAGGACTTGAGGTCTCCTTGGTAGTTATTTGCGTGTGCCATTATGTAGTATGAGCTATTATTTTTCCTGCTCAAGCCTGCACCTGCTCACAGTCACATGAAGATAGGACATGTTTTAGCTTCCAGGAAGCCAGGAGCACCCTGAACAAGGTAAAATGGATCAGAAACCTCCTGATCTCCTCCTCAAAAGGTTGCTTTAAACTCATCAGCATTCAGATGAGCCTGCACCATTGAAGAGGTTTGTGCTTCTCATGCTTCTGTCGTGTGGTGAGCCGTGGTACACGCCATCGCACAGTGGGTCTCTCTTCTCCCCCCAGCCCCCGACAGCTCACTAACCCTCTTTGAACAAAGAGTTAAGGAAGAAAAATCTCCAAACTATGAAATTCTGGACTATTTCCTTAGTGTCTCAACAGCACTCTGTTTGCCTGCTTAAAATACAGTTTGGCAATCAAGGTTGCATAAGTGTTGGTTCAGTGCCTAGAAAACATATTATTTTAAGAGGACTGTGACCCACCGAAGTCTCTCGCACATCCCTTTTCCCATTTTCAGAAAAAAAAAAAGTGATTTATAACACCACAGTAGCAAGCATTTGCTCATTTTTTTCTTCTTTTTCTAATTTTTTAATCTGTTTAAGCCAGGAAAGCTTCATATTGTACAATCTTAAACTGTCAAAATTTACAAAACAAAATGAATGAGATTTAAAACTGGTCATAACACACAAATATCCCCATCAGAACTGTATAACACAGACACTAAGCGTCCTGTATAACAAATTTAAACCACAGGTGACTGCTATTTTTAGGAAAGTGTGCAAAGAGCTAATAGTACACCTAAGTGTTAAAAGTTATACCATGTAGGCAGGTCTGCTGCTGCTGCTTATAAAAAATATACAAGTATAAAATTACTTCTACAAAATCGGTTCATTGATTTTGTTGCTTGTAATAAAAAATTAGACTTTCAGAGCTTTCCTCCTGAACAAACAACAATATTTTGAAACCAGTCACTGTAGCTGTTATTTACATACGCCAAAACATAAATTAGCTAAATCAGAGAGTGGTCAGGAGGACTCCTGTTCCACGAGATAAATCTGAATGCACAGATACACTGCCTGATGGTGTACTTGTTGAACAGCACAGTCACTGTAGCATTGCAGGGTGGGAGGAATGCAAGTGTTTCAAGACTGCTTTCTCGGGTATTACAAAAGATAACCTAAGGACCACAACAGTCATTGAGCTACTTGTAACATCACACATTTCTTTTTGCTGTTTGCACCAATGCACTACCTAAACACTTACTGAGAAGAGAGGATGGTTCATACACAAAATACTCGATTTGGTTTGGTCAGGAAAGAAGAGGGAAAAATGTTCTTTTTTTTTTTTTTGAGGGGGAAGGGGAGGTTCCCTTTGGCTCTGTCACCTTCCCAGATGGTGAACATGGGCTGGCTGCAGAGGGCTGAGGCAGCCAGCTCATGCTCAGCCACACACACAGGAACACGACAGGTCCTCAGCGTCGGGATTCCTCTCTTGTCACTTGGTCCCACACATGTTGATGTTCTTCCCATTGGCAGCATCCTCCACCAGCGAGATGTGATAGTCAGTTGAAAGAGTGAGGTGGGAGATGCAGCCCACCAGGCCCCGCATGTACTGTCTGTTCGTGTGCAGGGCTATTTCCTTCATGCCACCTGGGGGAAAGGCAGTGATAAGAAACTCTTCACCAGCAACGGTGTCTGTTCCTGCTTAGCAGCCTGCACACCCAGCAGCACCTTTACCCTTCCTAAAGCACCTCAGAGGTGAATTTTAACTTACAGGTTGCTTCATGGCTTTTTTAATACGGCTTTTAGGCATTTGAAAGTACAGAGGAGATAAGCAGGGGATAATAAATTTTAAAACTTTAACTCAGAGCTGAATAAGTTTGTGCTTGGGTTCCCACTGAGGTGTAGGCTTTACATCTGCCACTTGCTGTTTGCCTGCGTACCTGCTGGGAGTACCACAGCACCCCATGGTGCTGGTCCTTTCTCATACCAGTCCCCCGAGTCTCACCCAGGCTGTGGAGGACCAAAGGCTGCCATGTGAAACCTTCACCCTGAGATGGACAGAGCTGGAATGCTCTTGCAGCTGAGTCCTGAATGTGAATGGTGAGCACTCACCTACATAGAGATCTCCGTTGATGTTTAACTGCCTCATCTTCCCAGGGGATTTACCAGTCCTGGCACCATAATCATCCACAGTTACTTTGCCAGATTGTCCATCCCTGAAACAAAAAAACAAACCACTCTCACATATCCAGCCTATACCCAGGCAGGAAGAGCAGCAGCATCTTCTCCTTGCCAGGAGACCAGGCTGACTCAGTGCTTGGCAGCATTCATGGCAAAGGTTTGGGACTGGTGCTGGGGAGAACCACAGAGAGCAGTGTGCTAAAGCAACCCAGACCCTTCAAGGTGCCTTATTTTTTTCTAGGGACTGAGATATCAGAGATCTGCAGTGTATGATGCATCTGAGGAGGAAAAAAAAACTGGGAGAGAAGTAAATTACACTTGTCTTGTGGGGACATGTTAAAAATCAGATTTAATATAAAAAGTAATCAGCAGAAGCTTCAACAGAAGGGAAGAAATAGACAATAGACAAACAAAGGCAAAACATAGTTAAAAGCAGTTTTCTTAATAGAGCTTTTAGGCCACTTCTACATTATATAGGGTCAATAACCACATTGAAAGAAAAACCACTTGATGAGCTCCTATTCTAACTGAATTTGGTAACAAACTGTGCTAATGTCAGCCTGTGATTTCCAGGGACACAACATCTCATGAAGAGAGGGATGCATGCTTTCCCTGCCGGGCATACTTGCCTCCCATGAGGTAATGAGCTATAAATATGAGTTATATATACACTACAAAATGTCTGCACCTCCTCCAAATAGAAAAAGTAGGCATACACTGTGCATGCTCCATTGCTTATGCCAGCCCGCAAAATACTCACTGGGGAATTTCAAAATGCAGACATTAAAGAAAAATAGTCTTAACCCAAATGGCATGGCTTTAATAGAATGTCTGTCACAGCCTCAGAGTAGCCCTGTGTGACTTCGGCAGCCTGCCTTGAGCTGTGCCAAGTTGGCACTGTCACCTTTAATACAATAATCTTTGCATGCATCGTCCTGCAACAGCCAAGTTGCTAACAATTCACCTCCTAAGAGATGTGAGAGTGTGGAGCTGCAGTGATTCACACCCGACCAGCATCCAAACATGCCAGCCAGCACCTTTAATGGCAGGGTGGCTCCAAAACACCTCACATGAAGCATGGCCACTTACCGAACAGCCTTGACTCTGTGCCACCGGCCATCGCTGAAAGATCCATTCACCATGATGGAGGCAATACCGCTGCCCAAATTGTAGCTACAGTTAAAGAGAAGATGCAAATGTTACTGCCTCCCATGTGAACAGCAGCTCCTGCCAGGTTGCTCGGATGTCCTTACTCTGTGCCCCGTTTGCTCAGCCCCCCAGATTCTCCTCATGGCTCAGACCCTGGGGGACCCCTTCCTCCTTTGGAAGCCCAGCAGCAACACACTTATTTTGAAGAGCCAGTCATGGAGCAATAGGCAAAACTCACTCCTATCCAGGTCAGAGGGGGTACTACTCTCCCATGGGAGCAAGAAAGGGGGCCTCTGAGTGGCAGTTTCTCCCCAAACCAGGAGGTTATGGAAGTCAGAGACCTACAAACCTTTGGCCTAATTTGAGAAGGTAGAGGTTGAAAACATAGTTAATAAATAAACTATTACAAGAGCAAATAAGCAGACAACCTATAACAGATCTACAAATCATGTGAATTATAAGGAAGGCTGAGACTTCTGATGTTAGAAAAGATGAAGTCTAACAAGCAAACTCAGAGATAATCATGAAGTTGCAGCTCAGATTATTTCTTTGGGTTTGCTGGTACTAAAATTACTCAGCAGATGTAATGTCCCCATCATGTTTACTCTTATGCATCTTAATTTCTCGGTCCCTGAAATTTGGGCCAAACCTCACGCAGGGGAAGTATATGCTACAGCACAGTGAGCTCTTGGGTGCTCAGCTGCCTAAATTAGAGGGGTGAATTAGCCTGAGCCAGCCACTGCTGGCCTTCAGCCAGTATCAAACTAGAGAGATTAAAGCAAACATCATTGTCTCTTCAAACAAGGCTGAGCCTGGAATTAAGTTCCTGGCGAGGCTTAGGTACTTGAGAACAGCATGTTAGATCATGAACAAAATGATCCTAAACTTGACTCCTCTCCAGAGTGTTAGGTGAGTCTCAAGCAAGCATCTCCTTTTACCCAGGATGCAGATACCAGTCTAGATCAAGAGCTACAGAATGTTTGGGTGTTCAGGATTGTATCTAAATATTAGACCTTTGGTAAAAAAAGATAGATTAATATCCCTAATGGAAGGAAATCCCCTGCAATAGTGACATAACCTCACACAGATGCAGGAACAACAGAAAGGATTTACAGCAGCAGTTACAGTGTACAGAGAAAGCACTCTGCTAGGCCACAAAAAACGGGAAAGAAAAGGTAAGTTTTGAATTTCAAACTGTGCCGGAACACAGATATGTGATTTTGGGCTGCAGGAAAATACTTTTGACCAATTCACAGCACTGATATTCTCCTCACCTCTCAAAAGGTGGAAAGGTAGCATGAAGATCACTCTTTCTGAAATAAGATAATACTTTTTTCTGCATTTGTCCTTTCAGCATCTTCTTCAGTGCTTCCTTTAGTATGCAGTGATAGTTTTTGAGAGTTTTAATTTTGGATCTTATTTTTTCACCTGCCTAAATGTGTATGGAAGGTACAGATATTTCAGTAAAATTCAGCTGTTTCAGTCTAAAACCTTTGTGTATCTTCATCTCTGGGGGATGCTAATAACCCTAATAAAATGCACTGTGCCTAGAAAAAAGCCACAATGGAGTGGCCACTTACATATGATGGACGCAGTCTCAAAGACATTTAAAAAAATGCACCATTTCTGCAAAATCAGTTCTTTCTTTATAAAACAATGAGGAAACTTCGAGTTTTTACAAAGTTAACCACACAAAATCTTTTAAAAATTAATTTAAACAGAACTGTGTGACCTGTCTGTATGTCCATGGTACCAAAAAACAACCAGGGAAATCATGTAAAAGACAGTTTCAAATTAGCTTAAATTACTAAAAAAATCTTTATCATATAATCAACAATGTAGCACAACAATCCATAATAATGATGGCATTTTTAGTTTGCTATTTCAATATTTGTCTTACACAACCTAAAAGGAGATCATGAGGAAAGATAGGGCTCTCAAAAGGCAGGAGTCCCAAAAAAGCACCATGCAAAAAGTTACAGACAGTTTGTCTAAGTTTCTGCAAGGGAGAAAGTGATTCCAGACAGAGAACAGAAGTTTGGCCCAACATTACTCAACACTCCCAATTTCATCTTTTGGACAGTAGTATTATTTGTTCCTTATTTCAGGAACAAATAATGTAGAGGCTCTTTGAAGATAGGATGAGAAAGTTGGGGCTGTTCAGCCTGGAGAAGAGAAGGCTGTGTGGAGACCTCAGAGCAGCCTTCCAGTATCTCAAGGGGGCCTATAGGGATGCTGGGGAGGGACTCTTCATTAGGGACTGTGGTGACAGGACAAGGGGTAACAGGTTCAAACTTAAACTGGGGAAGTTTAGATTGGATATGAGGAAGAAGTTCTTTACTGTAAGGGTGGTGAGGCACTGGAATGGGTTGCCCAGGGAAGTTGTGAATCACAGAATAGTTAGGGTTGGAAAGGACCTCAAGATCATCTCGTTTCAACCCCCCTGCCAGGGGCAGGGACACCTCCCACTAAACCATGCTACCCAAGGCTATGTCCAATCCAGCCTTGAACACTGCCAGGGATGGAGCATTCACAGCTTCCCTGGGCAACCCATTCCAACAGGGAAAGGCTGGTTGGAAATGTGATGCTCCAGGGCAGCCTTGATTGCAGTGATCATGAGATGGTTGAATTTGAGATCCTCAGGACAGTGAGAAGATCGTGCAGCAAGCTCATTGCCCTGAACTTCAAGAGAGCAGACTTTGGCCTCTTCAGAAACCTGCTCAGTAAGATTTCATCACTGGCGGTGTTCAAGGCCGGGTTGGACAGCGCCTTGGGTAGCATGGTTTAGTGGGAGGTGTCCCTGCCCCTGGCAGGGGGGTTGGAACTAGATGATCTTAAGGTCCTTTCCAAGCCTAACTATTCTATGATTCTATGGTGATAGTAACAAAGCCTGGTGATAGCTGGGTTTGTGTGGCAGGTTTGGATATCTGGGGGTTTGAGAAGGTGGGATCCCTGTTTCCATGTGCATTCTCTGGCGCAGGGTGAGCCTGGAGTGATCGTGGGCGTCAGCATGGTTTTTCACTGACCCCTGCTCTCTCTGTAAACTGTATACCTGACCTGCATAACTGAGATGGCAAGAGCTTCAAGAGGCACAGGGTGAGTTACTGGCAGTACTTGTATACTCATAAGGTGACTTTTAGAAAATCACTTTAAGAAATGGATGTTTTAAAAATTGTGAGGGAGGAGGAAGGGATGGAGGAGGAATGATGTAAAGCTTGCAGCACATTACCTCTTCGACTCACATCCTTCCCCAGACAATAATGTGACCCATCACTGAACAGAACCTTGAGGATATAACTGTCTCACACTGTACCAAAAGATAAGTAGATATGTTGTGGCAATTCCTCTGAACCCTTAGTGTATTGTGTGCAACGCAAATAAGGAGAAAAAGTTTACCTAAATATTAACGCTCCATCTTGAAGGCCTAGGGAAATGAAATCACTGTTAGGTCGCATGGGACTGTCTCCCCTCCACATCAAAAGACCATCTTTCATTGTGGTTTTAAACCTCATGAACACATTTGTTCTTGATCCTGATACCCTGTTTGATGTAGAAGAAATAAATAACAGTAAAATATTGAAATGCGATTGCCTTCTTTCAAAAAAACCATAAAAGATATATTTCTTCATCAGTGGTCTTGAGAGTTACTGTCTTACAACTTGCCTACAGGCTGATGTGTGAGGGATGTTGGTTCACACTCCCATTTCCAACATTTTAGAGTGGGTGAGTTGAACTTGTCCCTCAAAAAACTCGAACATGATAGATACTTTGTTAATCCACACAAATAAAACGCAAATAAGAGAAAATCCATTTTCTTCCAAGCCTAGTGAGAAATTCAATCCAACAAGCAAATTTTGAGAACATCCAGTAGACTGGTGCCCTCAAAAGTCAGTTGAAGAAGATTAAGGAGGGCAAATCAAAAAGTCCTGGTAGGTGAGACATACCAAGCTACAGGTGAGGACATCTATAAAGCCTTCTCCAGCAAATGGCTAAAATACAGACAGATGGAGGAATTTCTTGAAATAACCCCAAATTTGCTGGAAATTGGGCATCTTCTAAGGTACAGAGCAGCCAAAAGGAAATTTAGGTACCTAAATTTTAGTCTAAATCAGGAGTTAAAATCCTTAATCTCTTTATATAGATACAGGCTCTGGATGTCTGTTCTTTGCTCTCAGAAAGCTCCATACCAGTCCTTCTCCATGTCAGATGTACACTGTGCATGCCATGTCTTTACAGGTTGCAATATATACTCAGATATGATATCAGAGCCATAAACATATTCATAGAAAATATGTATTTTTCCTGAAATTTAGAAATATGGCAAATACAGCTTAAAACACGTAATTATGCAACGGCCTCCCACATGATGCTCTTAGCATTATAATGGTTAACAAACAGCATATTTATGTTCACAGGATATACATTACCTTTTCAGGATATCTGGATTATCATATGTGAGGTAACTGCGACCAATAAATTGAGGGATTTCAATTGCTTCTGTGATGGCTGAAAAGTAAATAAAAAGCCAGAGATGAGTATCAGATAGCTGACATGGAAATGGAAGTCACAAAACAGAGACAAGATTGTTTTATTGATATACTCCCATACTGGTAGGTACCTGCCGGTGGCACTGAACTCAGCTGAACTTCCATTGGTTTGCAAAAAGGCACCACCAGTTTGTACCTAAATGCTGGGGAAGTAGTTGAGGTTATTGAAACTGCTGACAGCTACTTAGAGCATTCATGTCATGGGCCTAATGTATTGCTCCACCATAAATGTTAGCACAGAAAAACAATAAGTATGTGGGAAACTGAACATTTTATTTTATTCCTGTTTCTACATTCCTTGATTCAATGTGTTGTTCAAGCACCCTCTTGCCAAACTAATGCATGAACTACCCTTTGCTCTTAGTCTAAGAAATTGCCCCCTGACTACATGGAACACCATGTGTAGGAGGCAGCACAGGCAATCTGTGAGCTACCCATTTTCTCCTTTTGTGTATGTGACTTTGCACATCATGGCTGCTGGAGCACAGACTGGAAGAAGACTGTCTCCTAAGAAGACATAGGGTGCCCCTAATCACATTCATAGAATCATAGGATAGTTAGGGTTGGAAAGGACCTCAAGATCATCTCGTTTCAACCCCCCTGCCAGGGGCAGGGACACCTCCCACTAAACCATGTCACCCAAGGCTCTGTTCAACCAGGCCTTGAACACCGCCAGCAATGGAGCATTCACAACTTCCCTGGGCAACCCATTTCAGTGCCTCACCACCCTTACAGTAAAGAACTTCCTCCTTATATCCAATCTAAACTTCCCCTGTTTAAGTTTTAACCCATTACCCCTTGTCCTCTTACTACACTCCCTAATGAACAGTCCCTCCCCAGCATCCTTATAGGCCCCCTTGAGGTACTGGAAGGCTGCTATGAGGTCTCCAAGCAGCCTTCTCTTCTCCAGGCTGAACAGCCGCAACATTCTCATCCTATCTTCATATGGGAGGTGCTCCAGTCCCCTGATCATCCTCGTGGCCCTCCTCCAGACTTGTTCCAACAGTGCCATGTCCTTTTTATGTTGAGGATGCCAGAACTGTACACAATACTCCAAGTGAGGTCTCACGAGAGCAGAGTAGAGGGACAGAATCATCTCCTTTGACTTGTTGGTCACGTTCCTTTTGATGCAGCCCAGGATACGGTTGGCCTTCTGGGCTGTGAGTGCACACTGAAGCTAGCTCATGTTCAGCTTCTCATCAACCAACACCCCCAAGTTCTTCTCCGCAGGGCTGTTGTGAATCTCTTCTCTGCCCAACCTGTAGCTGGGCCTGCAATTGCCCCGATCTAGGTGTACGACCTTGCACTTGGCATGGTTAAATTTCATCAGGTTGGCATCAGCCCACCTCACAACCATGTCAAGGTCCCTCTGGATGGCATTCCTTCCCTCCAGCATACCAACTGAACCACACAGTTTGGTGTCATCGGCAAATTTGCTGAGGGTGCACTGGACCCCACTGTCCATGTCACTGACAAAGATCTTGAACAAGACCGGTCCCAACACTGATCCCTGAGGGACATTACTCATTACTGGTCTCCAGTTGGACATTGAGCCATTGACCACAACTCTTGGCGTGCGGCCATCCGGCCAGTTCTTTATCCACCGAGTGGTCTATCAAATTGATGTCTCTCCAATTCAGAGACAAGGGTGTTGTGCGGGGCCAGTGTCGAACATTTTGCACAAGAGCAACTGAGACTATGTGAAATGCTGTGTGACAGAGGCTGCAAGGAATTTGACATGCTTCAAATGCCAAGTGCTTCCTTGGAGGATGATTTGCTCAGAGTTCCACCGGTGGCCCACACACAGCACCTCCCATTTCTCTAGAGACAGCCCCTGCTACAGCTGCTGCGTATGTACAGCTGCTAGTATGGCAGCATGCATTGCAACCAGTCCTGGAGCTGCTGTACTGCTGCCATGGAAAAGACTTTGGCAAAATAACTCAGATGTGAAATATAAACCACTGAATATCCTTGGTACACAGCCTTCAGTAGACTATGAGCACTGGCCTGAACAGATTTTCTTTCACATGAACATCCTATAATTTGCTGCTGATCTTTCATGACTGACTGCTGCATTAATATAAGCCAGTTTTATAAATTCCTTAAAATAGCTGTCTTCATCCTATTTTCTTCCTGAGAACTAATCCCTTCAATCCCCTGCTAATCCCATCTATAAAAGTTTCAAGCTTTTCAGGGCATGGATGCTGTCTTTCTTTGTGCAATGCAGAGGCTGGCCAGGCTTTAAGAGCTCACTGTAACACAGATATGCAACAATTGGTGTAGTCTGGCAGCCAAAAAACAGCAATATGCAGTTTAGCTCTAAGTGCCAAGACAGGGAATTTTAGATAGTGACAAATGCCTGTTTTCATCTGTACTGAAATCATGAAAGCTGCATAATGTGTCTAAAGAAGCCACCACAGGCTGTCCACAGCCTGCAGCCTGCCAGCATCGTTGGAAGATTGCAAAAGACGTGATAGACTTGGCCAGACATTCCTCGCCAGGTCTGACGCTTTCTGCACTGGGCAGTTTCTGACCATGGTGGATGGCAGCAGAGAGTGAAAGAAGCCCTTCTTTTCCCATCACATCCTGCACTGCACTAGAGCCCTACTTCTCCTGCCTTCAGCAGGGAAAGGTGCCTGTGCCAAGCAGCTGCCCTTGTGCTACCTTTAGCACTCTGATTTCCATTGTGGAGTTTGATGCACATTTATCTCTGCTTGCTCTTCTCTATGCTTGTCACTTGCTGCACTGAATTTGATACTAGAAAACCCAACTGAATTTCAGCAGTACCCTTGATGCATGCAGAATCTTTGTTGGAACAGGGCTAGTAAGGAGATCTAGGACTAAACACCTTCACTCTGTTCATTGCAATTCGGCAGAGAGGCACCAAAGTTTTCATGACAAGCAGGAGGCAGCTCTGATCTGCAGGACAGCCTGAAGTAGCACCTACATTTACAAAGCACTTGGACAGCAGCCTAGCTCTGGTGCTTTGCCAATACAGGCACTGGCCCTACAGCCACTACTTGGCAGGTGCTTTGGATGCAGTTTAAAATTTCATCAGAATGAGATTTAAGGATGTACTATATAACACCAGAATATATCTTATTGACAGAAGCTTGCCAGACTTAATAGAAATTCAGCTCCAGTTTGCTAGAGCAGACACAAACACACAATGACAGAGCAGTTTTCACATCATTTGAAGTACTTACTGTTTAGGCAGTAACTTCCACACTCTGCAGTGAGTCAGCACAAAACAAAACAAGAACATTCTCATTTTATTTTTCTACAGCATAAAAATGCCCCTTTGTCCAATTTCATGCCCACTTTTCTGCAAATATGTGATCCTCACTTCCCATTTGCATAAGCAACTATAACCACTATGAAGGTAACATGCTTTGCCTCAAGTATTTATATCTGCGTGCTCAAAATACACAAAAGTGTAGACAGGTAGGAAGAGCACCAAACCCTCCTGCTAGTCCTAGTTTTCGAATCCCAGTGATTCACCTTGGTTTACCCAGAGATCAGCTCTAACCAGAGGAAAGCAGAAGTCTGGCAGTTTGCTGTGCTATTCCATCTTATAATTCAATATAACAATACCTTGAACACTCCCCACATCTTGGATAGAAAATATAAACCACAGTAATACAAGCAAATATTCTATTGAATCCTCAGCTAACAATCCACTACAATATGAATCAATATTTCATATACCTCAAACCAGCATCATTTTAATTATGTTTTATAAGTGGTATGCATAATTTTCGAGAATTAGGTGCAATCCCTCACAAACACTTTATTTTTTTTCAGGATGTGCAGTTATAGCAGCCCACTAGCCTCTCACACACCAGCCAAGTGCACTAACCAAAACCCTGTTCTGAAATAGAAACAGAAGCAGACATACACATGCATCCTGTCTTAGCTGTGCTACTGAAGAGATAGAGGTAAGAATCCTGAGAAATCTGCTCCAGATTCATCAAGGCTGTTGTGGTCTGGGGTTCAGGAGGGGCCTCCATGCTCCCTGCATATCCATCAGCAAAAACCTGGATTTTCAGTTTCAGCTGAGGCTGCACAAGTGGAGGGAGGTTGAGAGCCACCTGAACAGCAGCCACAGGCAGCAGGAACATAAGACAGGTGACTTGTGCTTTTGGACACACTTAAAAGTCAATAAAAGTTGGATTCACATAGGAAGCAACACCCAGGATCCAAAGGCACAAGGCGCTGCCAAAGGCACAGGTCAGACAGCCTCTGGAAGCCTAGACACCCATTCAGGGTACAACAGGAAGGAGAGCCTGAGCAGCAGCACTGGCAGCTCAGCACACTGCTCTCAGTGCATAGCACAGGTCAGAAAAGGAGGAGCTGCGAGAAGCAGCACACAGGAGCTCATCAAACAGGCAGGCAGTCACATACCCAAGCTGCAAACTGTTTGCTCTCCCGACTTCCCTGGAGACCCCATACTGCTGCAGATACCATCTTGAATGCAGGAGCTTAGCATCCTGCACATACCTAGAAAGCCAAAATCACAATCCTTCCTCCTCCCCACAGAGAAGCCAGGATAAATGACGTTGCTCCAGCTATTAGTTAGACCACAGTAATGTGATTTCTTGCATTGTATTTTAATAAAATGTTTTAGTTCTAAGATACATTTTTTTTAAGGAAAGGCCTATCTATTCATCACAATTTAACCAAAACCACTACTTTATACTTTGAAGTTTGTGCCTGTGAGAAATGAAGGAGTGGGTGAAAACAATAACGTCACTTAGCTCTTTTGAACTGAGTTTGCTGTTACATTATAAAACCTTCCCTTGGGAATTTTTCAAGATCAAGCCTGACAGAAGAGAAACATCTCCATCTAGTGGAATAACCCAAAGCACATATTTTTTTAAGGCATGGATTCTGAACACTTTCCTGAATCTGAGTTTTGAACCGCTACAGTGACTCTGATGAAAGAAGAATAATGTGCATCTGAGCAGGTTTTCCTCCTTGGTGGTCTCCACTGCCATATCAAGGTACGGCATGTGCAGAAAGTGAAATTACCATCAGAGTAGTCAGCGCCTAAAAAAGAACTAAACCTTTCTGTATATGAGAACAGCATTTGTTGTGAGCCCTAGGGAGGATAAAATTACAAGTTTTATCGATGCTCATGCTTCAGGATGTAATACAATCACTGGCAACAGAACACTGGCCACAGAACACTGGCCAGAATTCCCCCTTTGTATAGGACTGCATAATTAGGGTGGTATATGAAGTGCTCAGTATCGGCTACTATGAGCAACCAGATACCAGGCTGCTATCTACGGCTCATAGCTCTGTGCTCAGATAACAGTTACCATGTTCCTAAATAGCAAAATGAATTCTTCTCTGGGTACATGGAATGTGCATGGATGGATGCAAAGGGAGCTCTGGCCTCCACGTTTTCTATTTCAAGGGATGTGTGCAACAGCAGTTCTAGGTGCTAAATCTCTCTTATTTTTGAGATCAGCTCCGATCTCTGGGTTGAAACACCGCCTTTTTTACCTTTTTGGCAGTGTTGACCATCGAAGCCCAGGGGACAGTCACATTCATAGCTGTCCTGCTTGGGGATGCAAGTGCCCCCATTTGCACATGGTGAGCTCACACAGGGGTGGACAGTATTCACTAGGTTGATTCCGAAAGTGAAATCCTGTTTCACATCAATTGTCCGGTCATTCAAGATAATCTATTTAAAAAAAAAAAAAAAAAAAAGAAGAAAATAAAAAAGTAGGAAAATGTACACTAAAAACTTCCGAATTCTCAATATTGTACTGCTCGTTAGAAGACTTCTTCAAAACAGTTCAGAGAAATGTTATCCTCAAGACTTAGTAAAAGCCCTATTTCTGGTAATGTGTGTTTTTCCAGTCACAGACGTCCAACTCATTCTGTTGTTCACCCAGGCCCACTGGAGATTAATATCTTTTGTGTTTTGTGACAACAAAGACAAAAGGCAACCCCCATACAGGGTGAAACTGTGTGTGGTAGGGCAGTAAAATCATATAAGCACACAGAGGAAAAGCATTTCTGAGATCAGGAAATCCCCAGGAGACAAGTGTTGACAACAGAAATGCTAAGCAGAACAGCTTGTTTTTCACATTTTCTATTGCTTTCTAGTATCATATCTTGCTTGAAAGATATGAAAGAAGCCAAAATTAAGAAGGATTAAAACATAATTAATGATTTCACAAAACTGTTTGTATATAAACTGAAGATAATTGTTAAATGTTGGGATTTTTCCAATGTGCCAGCAACATATGTTCTGCAATATAAACTGACATATGTACAATCTCAGCTGATATCTTGGCAGAGAGGTTACATGCGGGTATGCTTCTGACCTTGGCTACATCAACATAAGAAGTTCATTTTCACAAACAAATAGATTTTAAGGCCGGAAGTGAGAATGGCAATAGTTACTCCAGCTCCTGCATAACTCAGATGATGAATCTTAAAGGGTCCTACTAGCAGGAGGTGTTGGATCAAGCATATATACTCTGTTTGAAACAGCACTAAACAACTCCAACAACAGAAAAAAATCCAGTCCTGCTGTAAAGACAGATCAGCGAAGACTCCACTACCTTTTCAGCTTCTTTGTAACTTCTGGCTATATTGTTCTAAAGGTTAGCAAGCCCCCATTCCTAAAAGATATGTCTCATTTCTGGGCTTAAACTTATTTTCCACTTCCAGCTATTGTCTCTCATTGTGCCTTTTTCTGCATCATTTCAGAGCCAGGTACTCAAGGAAATCTCACTAAGAACTAGCAGACCACAATAAAGTCACTTCTTAGCCTTATTCTTTCAGTAAACTAAAGAGATTGTTATCTTAGATGTTTCTATACTCAACATGTTTTCAAGTAGTTGGTGATGTTAGTACCTCTGTTTCTATACAGTTCTTCAAAATCCTGCCATAAATAAACACAACAGTCAAGTAAGAGTCTCCCACTGCCTAAAAGGCAGGCGATACTCTTCCCTGATATCCCATTCATTCAGACTTTTCAGAAGCCAAACCCGCCTTCCTAACTATATCACAGAACAAAGGGTTCATGTTCAGAATTTCCCAATACTGAAGAATGCCTCTGTAGTCTCGGGTACAACCCTTCACCTTGTAAGTGTGACCTATGTTAATTGTTCCTACACTCCCTATCTCACACTCAAAAATGCACTGTTTAGTCAAGCCCACTTTTCCAACCATGTTTGTGTGACAGACCTGTTCCCATCACTATTACACAGTTCCCCAGTTTTCTTGAGCTTCATGTTTGCTGCTGAACAGCTGACAAAGATGGTGAAAAATGTTCGACCAAGTGATGAAACCATTTGCACTGAACTGCAATTACCGTCCTGCCCTTGATCAGTTGCTATGAGATGCATTACTAGAGCTTTTTATTTGTTGAATAAATGTGATACAATAATTCACTCATTTAAAACTCTGATAATTCAGTGCCAATAATTCAGCTTTACCTGAATAATTTTAAGTGAGCCTAAGGAGAGTAAATGGTAGTTCAGTTTGAACTTTCTTCTGATTACTTATTAGGACTTACAATTTTACAGATTTATTCTCTGGACAAGAACTGCATGCAGGCACAGCTGACACCACCAAATATCATCCCTAATGTCTGCCAACAATGAAAAAGTAAAATTGTAAGAGAGAAAGGCAGTGAGGTGTGCAACTGCTGTGGGTTATAAGAATAGGCTACACGGATTGGGATCCACTTCAATTTGAAAACCTTATGAAGTTCAACAAGGCCAAGTGCAAGGTCCTGTAACTGGGTCAGGGCAATCCCAAGCACAGATACAGGCAGGGCAGAGAATGGATTGAGAGCAGGCCTGAGGAGAAGGATTTGGGAGTGTTGAATGATGAGAAACCCAACATGAGCTGGCTTCAATGTGTGCTCACAGCCCAGAAACCAACTGTATCCTGGGCTGCATCAAAAGGAGCATGACCTTGGTCATGCATGGTCAAGGGAGGTGATTCTCCCCCTCTGCTCTGCTCAGGTGAAACCCCACCTGCAGGACTGCATCCACCTTTGGGGGCGCCAACATAAGAAGGCCATGGGCCTGCTCAAGCATGTCCAAAGGAGGGCCACAAAGATGCCCAGATGGCTGGAGCACCTCTGCTGTGAAGGCAAGTTGAGAAAGTTGGAGTTGTTCAGCCTGGAAAAGAGAAGGGTCCAGGGAGACCTTATGACAGCTTCCAGTACCTAAAGGGACCTACAAGAAATCTGGAGAGGGGCTTTTGACAGGAACATGTAAGGATGGGACAAGGAGGAATGGCTTTAAACTGACAAAGGGATTATTTAGATTAGACATTAAGCAAAAGTTCTTCCCTGAGAGGGTGGTGAGGCACTGGCACAGCCTGACTGGAGAAGCTGTGGATGCCCTATCCCTGGCAGTGTCCAAGGCCAGGTTGGAGCAATCTGGTCTACTGGAAGGTGTCCATGACAGGGGTTGGAACTGGATGATCTTTAAGGTCACTTCCAACCCAAATCATTCTGTGATTCTTTCTTGCTCATTACTGTATTGGTTACTTCAGACATTCTGCTGCCTTGGTGAGCATACATTAAGTATTTGAGCATTTCTTCTGTTCATTCATTTATATATGATGTTACAGGGCACTCTGAAGACTCTAATCTTGACATAGCTTTGTGCATCATTCTGAACTCAATCCCATATGATTTCTGATCACTTAGTAGTACAGTATGGAAATTAATAGGAAAACTGGCAGTGGTAATACTGGCTATTAAAGTCAAAATGACTTTTCACTGATAAATGTGTGTTTAAGCATTCTGATGGGCTCCTGAGGTGAAATCTTGAATTATTTTGAATATTGCTAGTGGTATAAGGGCAAGTTTTCATCTAAAGCATGCATTGGATGAGACGGAAATAAATGCCTCCAGTGTGTTTTTCTGGGCACTCACCTTCTGTATGCTCCCACTGAAGGGCCTGATGATCCCAGAGTTCTTCTTCACAGCATCGTAACTAGGGACTCCACCAATATATATTTCAGAGCTGCACTTAATCTGTGTGAAAGCCCCCTTCAAGAAACAAAAGAATAGTATTTTATTGGAATAGCTGGAACTATGCTTATATTTTCCGATTAGCCTACATGAGATGTTATAGCTTATTTAATGTCTCTTTACTTCTGTTAATTGCATTCTTTGTACAATTCTCTCAAGAAAGCCTCTGTAGGATACTCTCTACTGACTGTATTTTAACCTAATCAGAACTGAAAAAAATCTCAAGAATTTCAAAATGGGAATAGTGACAGAAGAAAGAAAAGAGGGAGACCCATGGTGACTGCATGACTGCACATCTAGCTCTCTTTGCAATGATTTGAGGTACATTGACGCAAATGCAGAACTAGAATGAGGTTCATAAAGTTAAAATTAGAGCAAAGTCCTTCCAACAGAGACTCATTCAATGTTTCCAACATCTGAAAAGATAATTCATAGCAAATTTGGGAGTTAAAAGAAAGAAACACTGAGTTTGCACTAGTTAACAGAAGCTGTTGCTCAGGATACCTGAATGGACTAGTCTGAGTCCTGGAGTAAACCGAAAGATATTTAACAACAAAGGACAGGATATTCATGTAATTCCAGCCCTGCAGAAGCTCCTGTGGTTTCTTTGTTGGCAGCTCCCAGCCAACCCCCTTCTGCAGCTGCACTGCAGCACTTAGAGAAAAGAAATGGGAGTCTTCCTCTTGACCCATCTATCTGAAGAACTCTTGTCTACTCTGCTTGAATGTTTTGAACTCAATCTGTTTCTTGACAGACAGGTAGAATTTCAACTTATTCACATTTTTTCAAGAAAAGTCTAAGCTATAAAGTTTTTCAATCTGCAGAAAAACCTTTAGATTCTTCTGCTAACAAGATCTAGAGTCCTGTTCTCTGGCCACACTTTCCAGGAGGAAAGAAAAAAAGGCATTTTCTAAGCTGTTCTAGCCTCAGGTTCTTGGGATAAAAAAGTACCTCTGTGTATGCATCTGGGTGTGTAGAGTGAATACCCTGCTCAGTACAAGCAAAATTTCACCTTATTATACACTTGATTCACTACAACCTTTCAGTGAGGAAAGAACAAAATGTAATTCAACTGTCTGAATATTTCAGCCCTTACTCTGTCATGAAAATTACTTTTGCAAGAAGACAAAGAAACAGTTCTCTTTTGGCTTACCTTTCCAGCACAATATTCAGAAACAGGTAAAAAGAGGACTACGTGGACATAGTTTTCAATATTATCCTTCTCCAGGTAATGCATTTCATGGTGCACACATTATTCAACAGACTTAGCCACAACCAATTAGTGCCAAGAAAACAACCACAAGAATATATATGAACATATTCTTGTACAAACATATGTATGAAACACAAAAAATGTGAATCCAGTTACATGGCAATAGCAGGTAAGATTGTGATTTCAGCTGCCTTTACAAGGATCCCTACCCTCAAAGGGAAGACTGTGTGCAAATTTCCAATTTTGGGCTTAAAATGATGCCCTAACTTGTATAATTTTGAGCTTATAATAGCTTGTGTAGTTTACCATGCAATTATTTTATACTCTAACAACCATATTCATGCCAAGCCATGCCATATGCTCACCTCTGCCATCCCTTCCACTGGCTTTTGTTTGTCCACTTGCAGAATACCATTCTTTGCTGTGCGAGACACTCTCAACTCATGCCATTGACCCAGACTGACAGGTTCTTCACTCCTGTTTCAAGGGGAAGAAAACTTTCAAGTATTTTACAGTTTTGCCTTTATGATGTTTTCAAATATTGTCGTGATGTTAAAAAGTCAAGTCTTTTGGGATGATTTTCTAAATGAAAAATAAAAATAAACCACTGTATTTCTTTCCTTATAAGGAAATAACATGATTTCTGAGCCCCATCAGCAAAGGGAAATAAGACCATGTTCCTACAGCAATAACAAGTGCTCTACTTTTATTTATAAATGAAACATTTCTACAATTAGCTGCATTTCATCTAACTCTGAGCTAATTTTTCTGCTCAGTTATTTACAATGTATAATGACAAATTTTTGTCTCAGCTGCGCATCCTCATTTCACAATGACATAAGCCTGGATCTAAAGCTTCCCACTTAATGATCAGTCTAGTCCCACATTCTTCATCCTCTTTCAAAATAGAACTACTTCGTGTTGCCTTATCAGTTCTATTTATGCAGTCTGTTACAGTGACATCTATACATGGACACACAGCCTGGCTGCTATGCATTAAGGGGAAGTAACTGAAATATATTCCTAATGATGTGATGAGATCGTGATGAGGAACAATAACCCCCAGTTGTGCAAAGTATTCACCAGGCTCAAAGGAAGCATTTTAAAACTCTTCTTACAATATTCATTAGCTCATCACTAACATGAATTGCAGCCTGTATAAAGGGCAAAACCTTATTCCCCTTTACAAGTTCTACAGAACTGTCATTTCACTACACTGGTTAAAGCTTTTCTCAATCTAAGTTTTATCTTGCAGCCTTTCCTCCAGGATCAATGAAAACTTGTTTTTGACTCACTGGTTAAGCTGCAAAAATCAGAAACCATGTTATCTAGAATACGTTTCTAGATAATGAAGACTTCTTAGCTTTCAATGAAAAAAGTACAAAATTGTTTGGGGTGAAATAATGTTTTGTATTTTCAGGCTACTTACATCTAGAAATGAAAAAAAAGGTACATTTCAAAATAAAATAACTGAATTGTAATTTGAAATGATGAGTCAATAGTGATTCAAATGCTGATTAAAAATATGTAATTTTGAAAATGTGAAAATAACAATTTCTACTTTTTTATGAACGATCAATATGACCTTTCAAATCTTTTTGTTGTATCAATTTTGCTCCTCCAGATTTTTCAAAGCCCATTTTCATCTATCTGAACTATATAGGTAATATTACTTTGCCACTTGGTGCAGAAAACCTCAATGAAAGTATATCATCAAACAGTGCCATTCACTTGTCCTTTATCTTATGTAGCAGCATTTATGGTTTAACTACCTTGGATAAATCAATAGGTAATAGAATTTAATCACCCTGAAGAAGTCAATACATACATATAAAGGAACCAGATAGGTTTGGTTACTGAATAAGAGGCAATACATACATTTTATCTTTTCTGCTGATCAGGTCATCACGCTAACCCTCTTGCTCTGCTAGGTTTAATTACAATTAGGGATGATTAAGCCTTGCAGAGTTATCACTTCAGAGTTGCAAGCTATTTCTTGGATTCACAAGCATTTTGACACCAGCATGAGTTTGGTAACACTTTCTGCAGGCCTTTGGACACTTCTGGCTGTTGGGTTAAGGACTACTTTTCCTCATGTACACCAAACCTTAAAAAATACACCAAACAATGAAGATTCTGTGAATGCCTGGCCAAGGAAAATACCACGGGACAATAAATTCTCCACTGAGACATCTTGGTAAATAGCTCAGGTTCTGCATCTGCATGTGCTTGGCATCCTGGTTCCTTCTCGTGCCCTCTGCACACACTGTGCTGCTTTCATCCTGCCGTGCTGTTACCACCCCAGGACACTTCAGACAAGAACCAAGTTTCACCACCATCAGCTTTCCTGCTGCTGCTGCTGACATACATAAATGAGCTTGCCTTATGCTTAATTGTAAAGACATTATAAGTGTGTTGATTATATTATAATATTTAACAGTCTGGTCCTATGGAAGAGGTAGTCAGGATGATCAGTGTTGTATTCCCACTTAGGACAAAGAGAAGGCGTGAAGGGGTATGATGAAGTTCAAATGGATACTGGCTAAGCAGGCACGAAAAACAGGGAATCTATTTATCTTATTTAACCACTGACAAAGTTGATGGCATGGTGTGGGTTGCACACATTATCTAGAAAAAGGAGCTGAAGAGGACATCCTGCCAACTTTCAATGCAGCCTGCCGGTCTTGTGAGTCACTCTGTTACCCAGCTATCTCTCAACACTCTTTCTCCCCAACGCACGTGACCCAGGTGCTAGCTGCCATCGTGCTTCCTCTTCTGATTTCCAATGGAGAGGGGCAGTTTCCATTCCCAGCCATGTGCTTGTGGCTCTTGCCACATTTTACAAACCTACCTCTTGGTTAAACTTTAGTCCAAGATATTTTGAAGCAGTACAATATTCTTGGGGAGGGAAAAATAATGTCTGCTTTAATGTCCTACGGTTGCTAGTAATAGGAATTAGACAGCTGTAATCAGATAAAGATTGAAGTCTACTGTAAGAAAGGGCCATTTTGGGTTGGGGCAAAGGCCTTTGACATTAGCTATTTCTGCTGCTTTCCAACAAGAGAAAACAACAGGGCAAGTACAGAGTGATTCTTCCCATGATATATTCTCCCAGCTTCTGGCAACTTGTCATTTAGCAATTTCCTGAGTCCAAGGCTGCATCCGTGCAATTGTGTTTGATCTCCCTCAATAGAGCTTTCTTCAGATTTGTCTTTTTTTTTTTTTCCCCCAACCTATTTATAGTTCTGGCATCTGTAACATGCTGTGACAATTAGCTTCCACAACTTATTCATGTACTATATAAAAAAAAGGTCTTATTTTCTTTGTTTAATATTTTTTGGTTTGCAGTTGCACTGAGCTCCTTCTAATTCTTCCATATTGAAAAAAATACAGAATTTCTTATTTATCTTCATGTCATTCACAATTCAAAAATCTTTATCATACTTCCACCAAACTCTTTCTTTTTCAGGTTGAAGGGTCCTGCTGTATTGTTGAAGTTGTTTCTTTCCCTCCTCTGGATATCAAGAGTGCTCTTCTTTTTTAATTTTGCACATTTCTTCTGAAATGAAGTGACCAGAATGACAGAAAATTTTCAGGATAGGTGATATTGCAGATTTTTGCAAAAGACATTGTTCCTTAAGTAATTCCTAATAATTCCCTGCATTGTACTTAAGATTTCTATATTTGCCTCCATGCAGCTAGCTCTTGCTTTCACAGAACAGTCCATGATGACTTCATGATCTTTCTCTGCCTGACAACACTAACTGTACCGTGACAGCTGTGCACTGATAGGGTTGTGCATCATTTTGCATTTGCTCCCTTGAAATTTCTTCTTTCACTCTGTCATCTGAAAGGGTTTATTTGCTTGAGTCCTCAATCAGTGGAAAATCAGTACAATTCCCCTAATTGCAGTACAGCCAAAATCCCTGAAGTCCATCCACATGAAACATATGGTATGCAAGACTTGCAGGCATGGTACACATTTTGCATAAGCTTTATATAGATTATTTCTAAATATTAGGTCAATCTGGTCAAACAGGCAGCCTCTTGTACCACACAGAATCATAGAATAGTTAGGGCTGGAAAGGACCTTAAGATCATCTAGTTCCAACCCCTGCCATGCGCAGGGACACCTCCCACTAAACCATGCCACCCAAGGCTCTGTCCGCTCCAGCCTTGGACACCGCCAGCGATGGAGAATTCACAACTTCCCTGGGTAACCCATTTCACTGCCTCACCACCCTTACAGTAAAGAATTTCTTCCTCATATCCAGTCTAAACTTCCCCTGTTTAAGTTTGAACCTGTTACCCCTTGTCCTATCACTACAGTTCCTCATGAAGAGTCCCTCCCCAGCATCCTTATAGGCTCCCTTCAGATACTGGAAGGCTTCTATGAGATCTCCAAGCAGCCGTCTCTTCTCCAGGCTGAACAGACCCAACTTTCTCATCCTATCTTCATACGGGAGGTGCTCCAGTCCCCTGATCACCCTCATGGCCCTCCTCCGGACTTGTTCCAACAGTTCCATGTCCTTCTTATGTTGAGGACACCAGAACTGCACACAATACTCCAAGTGAGGTCTCACAAGAGCAGAGTAGAGGGGCAGGATCACCTCCTTCAACCTGCTGGTCACGCTCCTTTTGATGCAGCCCAGCATACGGTTGGCTTTCTGGGCTGCAAGCGCACACTGATGACTCATGTTCATTTTTTCATCAACCAAAACCCCCAAGTCCTTCTCCACAGGACTGCTCTGTATCTCTTCTCTGCCCAACCTGTAGCTGTGTCTGGGATTGCTCCAACCCAGGTGGAGGACCTTTCACTTGGCATGGTTAAACTTCATCAGGTTGGCATCAGCCCACCTCACAAGCGTGTCAAGTACTAAGTGCCTCTGTTTGGCCCACTGCCTTGTCAGAAAAACCCAGGGAAGAGCTGCCCAGGGACAGGGCACTCCATTGCACAGAGAAAGAACAGCCCTTTTTGAGGCATTTCATTACTCCTATCCTAGACATTAATTTTAGGATGCAATCAATCATTCTCAGGTCTGTCTTTGTCTGGGAGCCTGAGTGACTTGTTCAAAAGACAATATTTATCTTTTAGACTGCTTAAGTTATGTAAATTGGATATAAGCCTCAGATTCTCCCCAAAACCAGCACTATGAGGAGAGGGGGGACCTGGAGTTGTATCTACTTGTGACACCTCCAGCCTGGTACTTACTGCCTGGAACTGGAGACCAGGGAGCAGGACGCTTATAGAAG
Source organism: Ara ararauna (assembly GCA_028858755.1). NCBI lineage: Eukaryota > Metazoa > Chordata > Aves > Psittaciformes > Psittacidae > Ara > Ara ararauna. The sequence continues at coordinate 95,417,933 of CM054410.1, forward strand.
TGCCAATATTGTGCAATCATGTGGCTAGAAAGTATACGTACAAGATATTTATATACCCCCTAATTAGCTATGGTACAATGTCATGGAGGCAAGAAGGGCATTTCTGTAACACTACAGAAAAAAAGGTAAAATCTGTAGTTAAACTGTAAATGCTACTACATCAGATGGTGACATGACATGGCAACTCCGATAATAAAGTTTGGAAACACAGATTTATGTAGGAAGAAAATCCTGGCCCTTTGAATACCGCTCTAGTGCTTCTTTGCTTCCTTAAAAGTAGGCAGTAGGGACCAATGGGCTCCCACACCTCAGAATAGGCAACTACTATTTCCAGTCTACTCCTCCCCGGATCAGCACTGTGCCACTGTTGGAAAGGAAACACAAGGAATGCTGTTTACCTGATAATAGCTGTTCCTGAGCCACAGTCGAACCTGAACTCCACGTAACCAGTCACCATATTAATGGAGAGAAAGTCCTTGCTGTCTGTGTCATAGCTGTACAAAAGGACACCAGTCTCTAAATCTGGACGAAATGTCATCTCAAACTCCATGAAGGAAAGGTAATTCTGTGGTTCCAAGGGCCAGGGTGTACTAGCAAATGATCTTAAAGATTCGTTGAACTGAGGTATGGCCAAGGTGAGTGCTGGAAATCCAGAATACACAAGCAGGTCACTTGAGGCTCAAAGGTAAGGGATTGACTCCTGCCAAACAGTGTCAGTTCCCTTTGTTAGGTAACTTAAAGCTAATGTTAAGAAAAACAATCAAAAAATTTAATCTTCTAAATTAAAAACACATTTTTTTTTTTAATCCTAGCCAACACTGCTTCTATTCTTAATCCCTTCCTTTTCCAGGAATGTCCTGGTATTACAAAGCTTTGTGTTCCTTTTCTTTAGGGATTCACCATAGTCCTTTTCAAAATAGCAAGCATGCACACAATGGGTGGTGGTATAAAAATTATTGCAACACAGAAAATAATGCTGTATGCATTTGACTTTTTGTATCTCTGTGATTTCAACAGAAAATTGATATTGGGTCGTGCACATTTCAGAATATAAAACTGACACTGGTTTCAGGAGAAAAGTGGGTATTTTTTTAGGGTTAATGTGCAGCTGTGGAATGGCACATTATTTTAACTCCTGAAAAGTAGGTTGAGATGCTCAATTACAGTTAGTTTAAATAACTAGAGTTTTGAGGATCACTGATTACGTAGAGGCTGGATGTAGCCCCAAAGTGAAAGGAGAAGGGGAAGCGTTCACTATGTGATTTTGAAAAGATGAAGCAAAAAATATTCTTTTCTGTTAGTGTAATAGCTTAAGATCGCCTTGAATGTCACTATGTGGAAAACACATTGAACACTAAATAACATGTACAAAGAAATATAAGCAGCCCAGCATTTCTCACCTTCTTCACAATGATGACCTTTAAATCCAAGAGGGCAAAGGCAAATATATGAATCTGCTTTGCTTGCAGTACAGGTACCACTGTTGATGCAGGACGTCTCATCACAGATGCCACTGCTACACTCACCTAAACACAGAGCCAGAACATTGGTTTATCAGAAAAGCTTGTCAAGGAAGATTTATTTGGCTGTTGATCACTGCTACTAACCAATATGGTTTGTTCTCCTGTTTAAATTCTTTCCCAGTTTGTCAGACGGTGTGCAACTTAGAAAAGGTAACTTGATTTTTACCACTTTTTTAGTAGCAGACCAGCAAGAGACCTTAAAAACAGCAAAAAAAAAAAAAAAAGCCCCTACCAACAAACAATGGCAGTTGTAGCTTTCAATCATACCCTCGACTTTTTTTTCTGACGTTTCAATCTTTATTTTCTCATAAAATAGAAATCTGTTTCCATTGTTTACAAGCACTGTGACTTTTCTAATTTCTGTTAACTTGAACACTTCTTTATTCACTGTAAATTCATGTCATGGAAAGCTTGGAAGGCGTTAATCACCTTCATCTTATTACCTAAAATAAGTTTGCCAGCTATCTTGTCTGCACTAAAAGTGATCCATAACATCAATGTATGAGCTTTTTAAGAAGCATTTCTTCTTCTGGCACATCAACTAAAACAATAAGGAGATGATTTCTTAATGCTGGAATTACACTGAAATTGTTGTAGAACAAATAGTTTACTCATTTAACTCTGGGGTCATCTGGTACAACTCCCTGACAGCACTGACTTGTCTTGTACTGCGCTTCTACAAATCTCCCTTCAGGCCTATTTTTCATTGTAGAGAGGGGAGGTCTGAGTACAGCAGTCATAACACAGGGCTCCAGGGCTAACCCAAGGAGCATAACCAAAATATAAAAGTTCTGCAGAAGGGAATAAATTCTCCTCCTATGTGGAAGGGGACAATTACCCCTTCAAGTGGCTGCTCCACACACAGCCATGGGAGCAGGGGTGTTCACAGTGGTTGTTGAGCCATCTTTTCCCCTTCTGGGCTGCACTGTAACAGACATGGTGACTGGAGTAGGATGGGTATTTAGTCTCTGAGATCCTTCACACACTCATATGCTATCGCAACAGTGACAGAAATATATAGCACTAGCTCTATTTTATAGATGAGGAAACAGAGCCAAGACATATGCGTAAATAAGGATCTAGATGTACTCGTTTAAGACGCAAACAGAAAACCAAGACAATACTCATCTTTACTGCATCAGCTGTAGTGTTATTCAATGCTGGCAGTATGTTCAAACACATCAAAGTTAGACAGTCTTTCAGAAATAGAAAAGGACAAGGAAGATAATATTAAATGGACAAGTTACAAGCTCACTGGTTTGAGGGACAGCTTAAACTGGAGCAGTCCTTGGTTTAAGGACAGTCTGCTCTCACCATGCCTAAGTTCTCACAGCCTTTGGGCCAGCAAACGTGACTACACCAAAAAAGGCAAAACACAGGTCTGATGGCTGCAGCTGCTTGGCTGCAGTGGCAGATAAGGAAGAAAGGAAGGAAGGAACCTGCAGTGGAAGTGCAGGGTCCTGCTGTGCCTGCTCCAAATGACGACTGCTGCTTTCCCAATCAGCCTCTTAGCTTACAGTCTTGTGGGACTTCTGCTGTAGCCAGCAGAAATGGCACAGGGGCAGGACGGACAACTTTCCTTCCCACCCTCAGTTCTGTGGTCAATGTACCACAGCACCCCTCATTTAAACACTGTGCCAATAGAAAGAAAAAGCATACTGGCTAGAAAAAAACATCCCTAAACAGTAGCAGAGTTCATTTGCAATATATGTATTTTAAGCTTAACTTATGCAGCGTATTTTTTGGAAGTCTCCCTGGTAGAGTTTCATACAAGTGTGTGCAGCCACCTAAAGACAGTAAGGCTCTATCGCTCAGTTTCAAGTCACACATGATAGAATCCAGCATTTATTTTCATTGATGTTGATTGCTAATGCAATAGCATGTGGAGCATTCATGGATGAGAATGAAGCTAGCTGCAACCCAAAAGGCAATAGAGATTAGGGCTCAGAGAACTTCAGCAGGGCTTTCATCTATCTATCTAAATTCCATAGATTCTCACTCTATTGTGAAATTGCTCTCTGCTTCCAAAGCCTTATTCATTTCATCATCTGTTTCTTCGGCCACTCTGTTCTCCCCCTACGTCGCACAGAAATTTGGTTATGGTATCTAGAGAATATGGAGCAATAGCTAGGAAGTTTCTCATTAATCACTTCCTTTGGAATGCCAAATGTACAGCTCTATAAGAGAAGAAAGCTGACTTTGTGGCTGTAGCATAGCATGGAAAGTTCAGTGATATGGGTTTTATTTCCTGCCTTTATGACTTAGGTTTACTCTTAAACTGTTTACATTGGGAGGTCATTAAAACAGGATTTTTTTCCCCTGTCTTGTTTTTCAAGTGCCCACTACTTGCATGAAATAAAGACAAATAAATACGACACAACTAGTTAATTAACTTCCCTACTTGTCCATCTTTTAATCTGTGAAGGGAAGATAGTATTATAATACCACTTAATAAAGCTGTTGAAAGAATTTATTCCATGCTATTTTTAAAACATACTGTGACTCTGGAAATTAAAAAACAATGAATAGTCAACAGGAAAGCCTATTTACCTCAGCAGTAAAGGGGTTTAATGGGTAAAGCTCTCTGTAATGGCCATAACACTGCTGCGGGTCTGAAAGATCACTGTTTGTTTTCGACAAGTGCAATGATGTCTTTAGGCAAAACACATTCTGTTAGGTCCACAGTGTTTTAAATACAAGCACCATGAACATACTACTGATTTCTGATGACATGACTGTGTCAATCAGAAGCATAAAGAGGCACCCTGAGAGATGCTGGCAGAAATACTCATGCAGACATAATTCTATCAGCAACAGAGTTTCCTGTTTGTCCGTGAGAACAGGCTTTACTATTTATTGTGTGGGATAATGGTGTCCACAAGGGATTTTAGTATACTAAACAGTGATGTTTACTTGCATAGAGTGATAAACCCTGCTACTACAGATTCATCAAAACCACTGTGCAAAGGCACAGAGAAATACCATGCCAAAACCAGAGATTGCACCTTCCATCTCTCAAACTTGGACCATTGCTCAACTTCAACAGGCAAAAAAGCATCCCTTGTTTTATTGCTGATTGAACACCCCATACAATTATACTTACCAACATCAGCACCACTGAGAGCTTTCCCTAATGGCCAGGGTCTCATATCAATTATCTTTCCATTGATGCTGAGCGACTGAACGCAACCCTGGAACCCACGGTTGGTGCCTGTGGCTCTGACCAGCCAGTACACGCTGGGGGCACCACCAACATAGAAAGGAGTCTGGAATGTAATTTTAGTGTATTGGCCCTGAAAGGAAAACAGAGCATGACATGATGCAGAACAGACATGAGACAGGATAATTAATTAAGCCACACTAGGTATAATCAATATTTTTTTCTCCACAAAGAATCGTGTCGGGGGGATGTACGTTGCTCACTGTTAATTCTTTTCCATTAGTCATTCCTCCAATCAGTCTACCATTTTAAATGTTACTTTTTGCACCCACATCTATCATGATAACTGGACTATTAAAAGCAGAATAAAAACTTTAAAAAACCCTCTGAGGAGGGATTGTGATCTTGGTTTTGCTGCAATTTCATCCTTTACTTTTGACAAAATCATTTGTCTTTTAAGCTCTAAGAGCTGTGGGACATAGACTAATGTGATACTGCCTTTTGGACAAAACCCAGCAAGTACTTAGCATTGAAAAACAATGGAATTACAAAAAAAAAAAAATGAACAGTGAAACCTGTCAAGCAAAAGTTGATAAAATTACAATTTCAGTAGGGTTCTGCTCACTTTATGACCACTAAATTTACTCCCCATCTTTTTTTTGTGTGTGTGTGTTGACTTATTTATAGAAATGTATACACAGAAGTTTACTAGCACTGCTACAGGGCACAGGATGGAACAACAGCAACAATAAAAACCTAACAGAACTTTTTTCACAACTGAGTCAAACTCCACGCTATTGTGGGCAATGGAGTCATGATTCCGTCTATTAATTGATCAGAATACATGTCTTTTGCCTTCTACAAAGATTGTTTCAAAACCTCGCTGTCCTTTAGAAGAAAACACTCAAGATTCCCACATTTACTCATGGCCAGTTTTTACCAATGTGTCCTTCTAATGGCACTGACCTAAAATCTTTCTGTATTTCTCACTCTAGTCCTGCCTCCATAGCATTTATAACAATAAATTATATAGCCTATATTTTGCCAAGCTAAATAACCCCAGGTTATTGAATCTAGAGGTGTTCACTGAACAGTGCACTGCAGAATCATATCAAATGGATCTCAATTTCAGAAGGGAAAAATAATCCAGGTGGAGCCTGTGGCTAAAGAGAGTTCAGACATCCACAGGGTTTCATATGGGGCATATGTCAGGGCTGTGGGCAAACAGCTCTCCTGTCTGCCTTATACTTGCCATCTCCCATCACCTTTGGTGTTTCTGCCCGCCTTGGTCTGTCAAACTCCCCTTCTCTTGTGGGCACTCTTTAGACTGTTCAAGCCAAAATGAACTAGGTCAGAAAACAGTATAACTCTGCTGACACTAATACAGGTCATTCTAACTGGGAAGGGCTGAGGAGTACTTACTGGAGCAACAATACTACAGCTGCAGCAACTTCTGATGGATAGCAGCACCTGGACCAAATAACTTTTTTACTGCTGTAGCTGCAACTAGAAAAATGTGTGTCCATTGTCAAACTCTTCTTCTAAAATACTTTGTGAACCATAATCTTCTTCCTAGCCCTTTGTTGCACCTTTTCTTCTTTCACTTAATCTTTTTTTCTTTGACTTCACTTTTTTTTTTCTTTGATTTCATCTTTCTTGGCTATGGGTGATCATAGCCCTGCACAGCCAGATGCCTTCTTACCAAAGTGCTGTACAATAGCTTTAGTCTCTACTGGATGTATCTCACACTTGCCCTTTGCCTGGCCTCATCGCATTGGTAACATACCACAATATGTGACAGACATTGAAATCCTTTCTTCTGTCATTTCCAGCTGATGACAACTCGATGCATGGCATTTTGTTTTGTCTTCAGTGTAAGTAAATGCAAACTAATAAGATGCTTGAAGCCACTTTTTCAGGGTCAGGGATAGCATGCTAATAGTGGCTATCATAGGGAAGAGGAAAAACATCTGAAACAATCTGCAACTGTCTTTTTTCCGTGACTTAATTTCAGTTGCATTTTCTGGCCTGCCAACAGATGGGCAAGTAAAGACATCTTCCTCTATTATATTTTATCCCTGCAGCCTATATGAAATTGTTGGTTTTAACATAAATCAGGACAGAATGCATATCTCCATTACTGTGCTTACATCTATGTCCATGGTGCACATGTAATTACATTTCTGCATACAAACCTTGTGTGGCCATGTGCATATTATACATAAATATATAAACATATGCATCTATTTTTTTTTAAGCTGAGGAAGCAAAGCAGCTCTCCAAGGCTTGAAAAAGAAAGTAATGAGGCACAGCAGCTGTAAAACCTGGCAAACTTTTAGCTGCAGCTTGTATCTCAGACTAACAAAGTGTAGCAGAAGGGTGGCAGAGCAAACATGGAGGACAACAAGAAAACTGTGATGGAATTCAGCAGCGGGATATTTATCAATGTGATTCCTAGACTAAGCATGTGGAAGAGTGATCCATACACTGATTCTGGGTCACTAAATGTCCCAAAACTGATAAATAAATATGTACCTTAAAAATCTGACCAGACTTCTGCTGGCAAAGAAAAATGTCAACATAATCTTGAGAGACCCCAGGGTTGAGCTGCAGGTGCAGGATTGCCTACCTGAGATTTTCCTGTCACTGGAGCATCATTGTCCGTCCTGAGCCAGCCATTTGTCCCGTCTCTGAACAACGTGACACTGTGCCAGTTCCCCAGCTTGATTTTGTTTTCACTCATTATGACTGCAACTCCAGTGCCACAGTTGAACCTGGGAGTGTGAGACAGAGGGAAAGGTGACAACACACATTAACCACACAACTGAAAGTTGGGGTTAGGTTCCAAACATTCTCTTCACTCCTGGGAATCTCTCTGCTTTGTGTTACATGTAGCAGACCACATGAAAAATAGAGAGCAGGTCTATACCTGATCTGTTCTAACTTTCAAGCTTCGCTATCTGCCTCTCCCATGGAGAAGATTCTGTATTCTCTGGCTGTACCAAGTGCATTGCCAAACTTGCCAACAGGTGAAACCTGTTTCAAGATGAGGGGTATTATAGTCTGAGTTTCTGCTATGAGTAATTTCTCTTTGGAATTTTTCTAGCTCCCTGGTAAAAGGCAATGCTACATTAATAATGCTACAATTCTATATGAAACTCAAGACTGATTAACAAGGAGACCTTCAGGAGGTGCCATTTTACCAACTGCCATTTAGTGGAGGTGAGTAGAAACACAAGTAAGGCACATCACTCACTTTGTGATTGCTAAGGTGACTGCCTTGAGAGGGGACGCCTGCAGCCCCTGACTGGGGGGAGGCTCGGTGTTCAGGAGCTTCAACTCGGAGCAGCCACAGGCACCAAGGGAGCCTCAGGTCCTCGACAGGACTTGCCCAGGAGCCGGCAGCTCAGCGGACACGAGGAGCTGACTCAGAGGGGGCGGTGCCAGGAGGAGCGGCACCAGCCCTGACTGGGTAAAAACCTGCCCGGGGAGCGGCGAACAGGGCGGGTTCGAGGCAGTTTGCGTGGGCAGGTGAGCAGAACGGTGAGCACTCGCTGTATGACCAGGCTCCGGTCTGGGAGCTCTGCTCTGGGTGCCCCGGCGGTGGCCAGTGTAGGCACCCAGACAGAGCCGATGAGGGGGAGGCTGCAGTGCAGAGCTCGGGGTGTAGAGACCGCCTGCACTGCTCTCCTGAGAGGAGGGTGCACAATGAGCAGGGCTGCACTCTGTGCTCCCTGGTGGAGGTCCTCCTGCAGCAGGGGCTGAGCTGCCAGACGCTGTTACTGGGCTGAAAGGTGTCAGGGAAGCTGAGGGGAAACAGCACTGCTTGCTCCAGGACCAGACTGTGCAGGGGCCTCAAGTGTCTACTGTCGCTCATGCGGGAAAGGAGGCCGCTAACCCAGGAAGCTGGGAAACGGGTAACAGAAAAAAACAACAAGAAAAGGAGGAAGAGGACAATTAAAAGCAAGGGGCTTCCTCCTAAATCTGTTGTCCCCACCCAGAACCGCTTTGCTGTCCTGCAGGGGGCTGATGAGGAACCACAATCCCACCAGGAAAAACCAGCTGATCCACTGGTAAAGAAGATCTCTACTGGTGCTGCCAGGAAAAAGTGGTGGGTCATAGTAGTAGGGGACTCTACTCTGAAAGGAACAGAGGCACCCATCTGTCGGCCTCACCCAGGCTCAAGGGAGGTGTGTTGCCTACCAGGGGCTCGGATCAGGGATGTTGCAGAGAAGCTGCCTGCTCTAGTCGGTCCCACTGACTATCACCCACTTCTAGTGATCCATGTGGGTGCTACTGATATAGATAGCAGTAGCCCGGAGAACATAAAGAAGGACTACAGAGCTCTGGGGGAGGTGGTTAGGGGCTCTGGAGCTCAGATAGTCTTTTCCTCAATTCTCCAGGATACAGGGCAGGACCTCAAAAGGGCTAGGAGGATTGGCCAGGTTAATAAATGGTTAGAAGGGTGGTGCTATAGTCAGGGGTTTGGGTACCTTGAACATGGGACTCAATTTAGGAGGCCAAGTCTACTGGGGGCTGGTGGAGCTGGTCTGACAAAGAAGGGGAAGAGTGGATTTGGGAGGAGGATTGCCAGACTGGTCAAAGATGCTTTAAACTAGATGTGCTGGGGGAGGAGGGCATCATTCCATCCCAACACACCCAGTCACTTGCCAGCACCTATAGTAAATGCTCAGAGTTAAGTAGAGATACTGCAGCTACTCCAGCCAATGAGCTGGCTTCAACTGGAGCTCGGCTCAGATGTCTCCATACAAATGCCCATAGCATGGGGAACAAACGAGGAATTAGAGATGTGTGCACGTCTACGGGCGTATGATATCATAGGCATCACAGACACACGGTGGGATGGCTCCTATGACTGGTGTGTTGGAATGGAAGGTTACAGGCTCTTTAGGAAAGACAGACACAGTAGGCGGGGAGGGGGAGTTGCTATTTATGTTAGGGATAGGCTGGAGTGTATGGAACTGTGCTTGGGGACAGGTGAGCAGTCAACAGAGAGTTTGTGGGTCAGGGCTAAAGGGAGAACAGCGATGGGAGACATTATTGTGGGGATCTGTCACAGACTGCCTGGCCAAGAGGACTCGGTGGATGAAGCGCTCTATAGACAGATAAGAACAGCCTCACGCTCGCAGGCCCTTATTCTCATGGGGGACTTCAACCACCCTGATATCTGTTGGAGGGGTGGTACGGCCCGGAACAAGCAATCCAGGAAGTTCCTCAATTTTGTGGAAGACAGCTTCCTTCTGCAAGTAATAGAGAAGCCGACAAGGAGAGGTGCCATGCTTGACCTCGTCCTCACCAACAGGGAAGGGCTGGTTGGAAATGTGATGCTCCAGGGCAGCCTTGATTGCAGCGATCATGAGATGGTCGAATTTGAGATCCTCAGGACAGTGAGAAGAGTGTGCAACAAGCTCACTGCCCTGGACTTCAAGAGAGCAGACTTTGGCCTCTTCAGGAACCTGCTCAGTAAGATATCCATGGGATATAATCCTAGAGGGCAGGGGGGGCAAAAACTCTTGGTTGATATTCAAGGATCGCCTGCTGCAAGCTCAGGAGCAATACATCCCTACTAGAAGGAAGCAGTGTAGGAGGGCCAGGAGACCTCCTTGGATGGATAAGGACCTGCTGAGGAAAATTCAAAGGAAAAAAGAGGCTTATAAAAGGTGGAAGCAAGGACAGGCAGCCTGGGAAGACTACACGGATGTTGTCTGCGAAGCTAGGGACCAGGTTAGGAAAGCTAAAGCCCAGTTAGAATTAAACTTGGCTAGGGATGTTACGGATAACAGGAAGGGATCCTATAGGTACATTGCAAATAAAAGGCAGACTAGGGACAATGTGGGCCCTCTCCAGAAGCTATCAGGAGAACTGGCTACCCTGGATTTGGAGAAGGCTGAGGCTCTTAACGACTTCTTTGCCTCAGTCTTCATCGGAAAATGCTCTGACCATACCACCCAAGTCTTGGAAGGCAGATGCAGGCACAGTGAGAATGAAGACCCTGGGGCCACTGTAGGAGAGGATCTGGTTTGAGACCATCTTAGGAACCTGAACGTATACAAGTCCATGGGACCTGATGAAGTCCATCCGTGGGTCCTGAAGGAGCTGGCAAATGGAGTTGCTAAGCCACTGTCCATCCTATTTGAAAAATCATGGCAGTCAGGTGAAGTTCCCAATGACTGGGAAAAGGGAAATATAACCCCCATTTTCAAGAAGGGGAAAATGGATGAGCCGGGGAACTACAGACCAGTCAGTCTCACCTCTGTGCCTGGCAAAATCTTGGAGCGGATTCTCATGGAAGGCATGCTGAGGCACATGAAAAACAACAAGGTGCTTGGTGACAGCCAGCATGGCTTCACTAAGGGGAAATCCTGCCTGACCAATCTTGTGGCCTTCTATGATGGGGCTACGGAACTGATGGACAAGGGTAGAGCAGTTGATGTCATCTACCTGGACTTGTGCAAAGAGTTTGACACTGTCTCACATGACATCCTTGTCTCTAAGTTGGAGAGACAGCAATTTGATAGGTGGACCACTCGGTGGATAAAGAATTGGCTGGATGGCCGCACGTCAAGAGTTGTGGTCAATGGCTCAATGTCCAGCTGGAGACCAGTAACGAGTGGTGTCCCTCAGGGATCAGTGTTGGGACGGGTCTTGTTCAACATCTTTGTCAGTGACTTGGACAGTGGGATTGAGTGCACCCTCAGCAAGTTTGCCAATGACACCAAGCTGTGTGGTTCGGTTGATACATTGGAGGGAAGGAATGCCATCCAGAGGGACCTTGACACGCTTGTGAGGTGGGCTGATGCCAACCTGATGAAGTTTAACCATGCCAAGTGAAAGGTCCTACACCTGGGTCAGAGCAATCCCAGACACAGCTACAGGTTGGGCAGAGAAGAGATACAGAGCAGTCCTGTGGAGAAGGACTTGGGGGTTTTGGTTGATGAAAAAATGAACATGAGTCATCAGTGTGCGCTTGCAGCCCAGAAAGCCAACCGTATCCTGGGCTGCATCAAAAGGAGCGTGACCAGCAGGTTGAAGGAGGTGATCCTGCCCCTCTACTCTGCTCTTGTGAGACCTCACTTGGAGTATTGTGTGCAGTTCTGGTGTCCTCAACATAAGAAGGACATGGAACTGTTGGAACAAGTCTGGAGGAGGGCCACGAGGGTGATCAGGGGACTGGAGCACCTCCCGTATGAAGAGAGGTTGAACAGCCCCAACTTTCTCAGCCTGGAGAAGAGAAGGCTGCATGGAGACCTCATAGAAGCCTTCCAGTATCTGAAGGGGGCCTATAGGGATGCTGGGGAGGGACTCTTCATGAGGAACTGTAGTGATAGGACTAGGGGTAATGGGTTCAAAATTAAACAGGGGAAGTTTAGACTGGATATGAGGAAGAAATTCATTACTGTAAGGGTGGTGAGGCACTGGAATGGGTTACCCAGGGAAGTTGTGAATGCTCCATCGCTGGCGGTGTCCAAGGCTGGAGTCGACATAGCCTTGGGTGGCATGGTTTAGTGGGAGGTGTCCCTGAGCATGGCAGGGGGGTTGGAACTAGATGATCTTAAGGTCCTTTCCAACCCTAACTATTCTATGATTCTATGATTCCCCATTTTCAATGGGCTCAGCCTCCCAAGGAGATACTTGATATTCTTTCACATGCTTTATATCTATGGGACTGCATGAAATTCCCTCCATTTTCATTTTAAAAACCTGCAACTCTCTTCTAAACAAGGGATGACAGACGGAGTTCCAGGCCCTTTGCTGGCATTAAATCCTTTCTTTTGCTACATTATCTGCAGATCATTTTGCTGTGAAACAAATACACTGACTGCGCACAGCTTGATATAGCATCAGCTTAGCAAATGCAGTGGCTCACTGGCATTTCTGAGAACAGTGTCCTGGGTTCAGCACAGTGCCCCAGACTAATGCCTTGAAGAAAATTTTGCCTTTACACCAAGGTCTGAGTGAAAAGAATTCAACAGGGCACATGTCCTCTGAAGAAGGATGAGAGAAAAAATATTGAAGAACTGTAAAATGAAGTAGTACCATCCATTTTGTGCACTGCATGGGGCAAAAGTCAAAGACATGGAAGACATTCATTACCTATAGCACTCACAGGAGGCAGCAATGAGCCCTTCTCTTTACATCAGATTGAGGATGGAGCAGGAGTTTTACCTGAACTGGATGCTACGTCGGATGATTGCCAGTGACATAAAATCACCACGACCATGTTCATTTTCTCCACAGTATAGCAGCAATCCATCTTCGGATTCAGCCTGCAATCATTGCATCAACATGAAAAGTCAAAGTCTAAGCCTCACAATAACAGAAAAATGCAAGCAGCACTGGGAGACTTTTCTCCAGAAAAGGCACATAATTTTTCAGATGGAGTTTTTTAACTTGCAGAATCAGAAATTTTTTTATCAACTTTGAATCCAGCATTTGAAGAACCTAGAAAAACATTTCCTTAATGCTTAAATGGCTTAAGAACTTCTGTTTACAGTATGATACTATAGACCTGAAAAGAAGCCTGAAAGCATTAAAGGCTGTCAGATATCTCCCATATGATACCCTTGAGCACAAAGTCTAGCAAGGATGTCCTAAGATGCCAGTTAAGTGTAAACACATCAAACTTACTGCACATAAATACGTACGCCTTGCTTCACGTGTTCAATAAGCCTGACACTTTTCAAGCCAAACAACCTGTGCAAGCACCATTTCTCCATATGTGCATAGCACGTGACACAGCTTTTTTACAGCCATCCTGCATTTTTAGCTGACAAATTGCCAGGAGTGTTAGATCACCATGTGAGGCAACAGACTACTGCTGCTCTAGTGACAGTCTCACATCTAGGCTGTGAGGCTGGCAAGTCTGCTTTACATGGAAATGGGGAGCATTCAAGAGCTCAGCCACCCTCCCTGCAGGCAGCCCTACCAGCTCCGTCTGTAATACACAGCATTAACACAAAGCACCGTGGGACGTACCCCACCACTTCAGACAGGTAGTTTAAGTAGTCCAGTATCTTGCAGGTATTAATAGCGGGTGTCCCAAACTTCAGAGGTGGAAAATAATGCCTACTTAAATCCTGCAAAGTAGGAAAGGAACTCTAGATATAGGGCAGTAGTCTCCTCAGTACAACAAGATCACATTTTCTTAAATGCAAAGATACTACATGCCACCTTTAAAATGTAATTCACAAAAGTTCCAGGTGTACTTCAGCCTATAGCTCATTCACATGGCTACAACCTTGCCAATGTACATTGCCGCTAGTCTGCAATGCTTACTAGTCGCATGGATTCTCTCATGCACTGCTTATGAATAATAGATCTAAATATTTTAGCTCAGTTTACCAACTTCATTTGTATTCACTGAAGGTGAAGCAAGATCTCTAGAGATTAAGATTATGTATAGGTTCACCACAATTACCGATTCAGCTATACTAAAGCTAAGTTATTGTTCTGTTGTCGATATAATCAGAACATGCAAATAAAAAATAAAGCTCCTATGTGAGTTTGGGATTGCTTAAACTTACCCTGAATTCAAGGGTAATTTGAAATGTCTGATAGGAGTTTTTCAGTGGTTCAAAGGTGATAAATGAGTAGCCAGAAAACTGAGGATACTGGATAGTAATATCTGAAAAGCAAAGACAGAAGCATGTTACTTAGTAGTTTTCTCCCATATAGAAATCAATATACAGATTTAGCACTAGACAACACCAGGTGAAAATGAAAACAGTTCCTCCAGACACAACCATTAGTCTGCAGCAGTCAACAATCAGTTAAGCTACTGCCTTGTCCTCCCACTACCTTTCACAAGTAATTCCTTTATTCCCAAGTATCTGGTGAACTTGCAAAGATGCAGGACACTGAGGGCCAAATAGTGTTCAACAGTTTTGAATGTGTGAATGCAGTGGAAATTTCTCTAGATTTCATCCTTGTTATGGAAGACAGAACCCATCAACTTCATATAGATCTCCTTTTAAGAATTCATTTAGCAAAGAGAAAACAATGTAATTTCGTATTCTGCAGTGTTATAAAAACATACGCAGGAAATGTGTCCAGACTTTAAACCACATTAGTCACTGCTGCTCCATAGCTGCTGTGCTCAACATCTGCAGAATCCTTGGATGGCTTATAAGAGCCAAGCAGCTTCCAGCACTTCCCCAAGCAGCTTCCAGCACTTCCCTCAAGTCAGCTCAGGGCAGAATTTAAAGACAGTGATAGGCAGAGGAGTCCCTGCAGGCAGCTCTCCATCCCTGGCTGCAACAGTGGTGCTTCATATTGCTCTTGTCAGCTGGGGTTATCAATCCTTTCTTGTCTTATGTTAGAGTCCCACCCTGGCTTCAGCACAGAAAATCAGATGTGTCTCACTGTTATGTTTGCAGCTCATTTTCCTAAGAAGCCCTGAGGACAGACATTGTTTCAGACCTCAATTTCTTTTTTTTTTTTTGCAGTTGATCTAAGCCTAATGAGGAAAGAGGGTTGAGGAGTCCTATTCCTCTTTGCTAGTTGAATAGTGAGTGGGGTTTTATTGTGTATTTGGATCTGGATACAGCTTTCTGAGCTCTCTCTGTGTTTTTGTTTGCAATGCAATCATTTTAGGCTGAAGACAATTGGTGCTATAAACCTGAATGCAACCACAGCAGACAGCAACTAACTCATGCCCTGATCACAAGCAGAACTGACTGGACCAGAGCGCCATGCAGCTGTTTAAAGAAAAGTCAGTTTTCATTCAGATTAATATACTATTTAACAATATTGGCTGCAGCAGAGAATTCAGGATACAGAAATATTGGTACATGGTGCTCCTGCTTACCAAGGAATAACACACTCCCTTGTGAAAAGTGGTGGTTTTGGACTGACATGAACAAATCCATTCTACAAGTTTTATATAGTTATGTCAGTTCAAATAAATCCTTGACTATTCATACTTGATCAAGGCCAAAAATCACATCTGCAGCTCTTCCATGTGACTGAGTCACAACAGATTGTTTTCAGAATGAGCCCTCTTTACTCCAGCACTGGGAGGAGGTCAAACACACTCAGTGTCTGTATCTCTAGCGCACAGCGCTGTGCATCACGAATGTCTAACACAAGCCTGCAGAAGAAATGTGTGTCTCTGACGCTCTGCTGTGTGTCAGGGTCGTGGCAGATCAATCAGCATGCAGATGGATGGATCAGCTCTTACTCAGCTGGTGGGACAGCACCACTGGAAGCCACAGAACACTTTCTCTGCACAAGCTCTGGCATTATCTGACCCCTTGATCATCAAACCAGGAGAAAAGTAACTCCAGGCGGGGAAAAAAGTGATCTGCCCGTAGCCTGAGAAGTGAGCTGCACTGGCTCACAAGGAGATCAGCTGTACATCAGACCCTGCAAAAGGGTGAGGTTAGGTCTGCAGAGGGAGAGGAAGGTGGCAAGGGAAGGAGAAGCAGAACCGTGTCTTTCAACTCAGCAAGCTCTTATCCCAGCTCAACCGCAGAGAGGTGAGAAGACACATGGCAAATCCTGACTAGTCATGATTTCTGAACAGGGGAGGTGGTTTTGTTCCTCTCTTGCCCAGGGCTGACAGACATGAGGGCTGAGGCTACCACTCCAACACTCGTGCCTTGCAGACCTTAAGGAAAGCCTCTGGAACTGGTTTTACAAATGGGGCTCTGTCTCATATTCCTGCTGCAGAATCAGCATCATCCAACTAATCACACTGTAAATACAGTCAGTTCAGGGCTTCTGCTGCAGGAAAAGGTAAGGGTCAAAGGGGGGTTGAATGTCCCTGCTGGAAGCTTTGGATGCCATGGCTGGACCCTGCCAGCCCTGGGTGCCTACCAATATATCTGGCTTTAACACCCTCCCACTCCTAGGTTGGAGAAGGAAGATAAACCTCCCCTGTGCACCCTCACACAGGTTCTGCATTCACATTTATTAAAGAATAACTTCTTTCACCTAGCTGAGGATGTCTAAACTGGATGTGGCAGCTGCTGCTGTCCTTAGGAATTAAGCCCAGCCACCTATACCCAAACCACACTTTGGTTGGTTCATTGCAAAACTGCTCCTTGCCCTGGACAAAGGGAAGCCAGCAGCACTGGGCACACAGCAACCTACCTTCCGCACATGTCTCTCCTCCTTTTCCCAAGTTGCAGTGGCAGCGTGAGCCACCTCGGTCATAGTCGTTGATGCAAAAGCTGTCTGTAGAACAGACAGCCTCATCACAGGACAGATCAAAGAGGCGTGCAGCAGAATATGTGCTGCCCCTCCTTGAAGCCCGAGCTGTAGTCACTCTTGCTGTGGTTGAGGACTGTGTGGTGGTAGGAGTGGAAGTAGTGGGTTCAGAAGTGGTTGTAAGGATCCGTGACAGGAGCCTGGAACTAGACCCTGGTGTGACCTTAGTTTCGACTAGAAATTTTCTGTTGCCTCCTTTAATTGCAGGAAGAGGTCTGAGCTGAAAGGGAATAAAGAAGCACAAATTCAGTAACAACTAAAATACTACATGGAAATGAAATAAATACCTTTCAAGATACAGAGCCAAAGCAATAAACTTATCCTCACTTAAGAAAAAGGAATATTATTTTACCTGAGCACATAATATCACGTTAAACTTCCTGACAAGACCAGGCACTTGAAATATTAAGACTATGAAGAAAAGACAAATGCAAAGTGAAATCTTGAAATTTACCTCTTCTATGTAGATGTCATAGTCAGAGTCATCGATTTCAAATCCATCATCATCACCAGTCACTGTGTCTGTGATGTATTGATGCCCATAGCTTCCACTTCCTAGTTCCTCAGAGCCTAAAAAGACATGACTAGCATATTCGGTTCATTTATTTTTTTCTCTTTACAGCAAGTCAGATCTTATCACCCTCTGATCTGCCACATGGAAATATGTGGATGAACTCTACAGAAAATGCAAATGTCAGCCTGAAACAGGAGATGGTCTTCAAGTGATATACATGCAACTTAAACCAAAGTGAAGACCCTTGTTTAGTCATTTACTAAGTGACTAAACAAATAAAGCAGGCAAACCTGATTTTTTTTCCTACTGCACACTTTTATCAATCATTCTTCCAGGGACAATGGCTCAACTTTTTTGGTGTGGACATTTTAATAACTGTTTTGTTTTTTTTTTTCCACAGAATCACAGATTGGTTTGGTTTGGAAGAGACCTTAAAGGTAATCTAGTTCCTAGCCCCTTGTCACAGGCAGAGACACCTTCCACTAGAGCAGGTTGCTCAAAGCCCCATCCAACCTGGCCTTGAACACTGCCAGGTATGCGGCAGCCACACTAGTTTAATTTAAATTAGCATAAATTTGAGACTAGTAGCAGGAAAGGGACATAGGCCTTTATGCAAAATCAAAGGTTTTAGATCTAACTTTTCCCTTTTATAAATAAACAGTCCCACATCTGCCCTATTGGTGATCAAATAACTAGAATAGCAATAAAGATGCATCTAGGTAGGGCTTTCCTGACATACTCTGCTTAGGACTTAGAAGCATAGGACTCACTCCTATGCTCCTGAAGTTAGCATCCTAATCCTAGCCTTTTTAGGCTATTTTCTAAAACAATTTTGTACCTTGAAAAAAGAAACATGCACAAACATCATGCATTTTTCATGCATAATCTGTTCTGCCTCCCCCTAGAGCACTTAACTGTGATGTGAAGGACATCAGGTTGGAAACAGGCAGTTTAAACAGTAAGAGGGTCCTCATAGAAAATACCTGTGCTTTTCTGCACCTCACATAGCAATTTCTGCTTAAACAGTGGTTTATGCTTTTCAGCTATTAAATCAGATGTCATGAAGAAAGGTAATATAGATAACCACATCATTATTATCATTTTAGCAAGAATAAGAATAGACAAACATTTGATAACCATTAAAACAACAGAATTTATATAATTGCTTTTTCCATAAAACATTTTGCAATCACTTAAAACCAGCATCAGCAACCCTTGCTTTACCAAGCCTCTGTATGGGCTGATCATGTGTGTGTGTTTATTTTAGCAACCACAAGCTGCTTGTGTTTTCTTATAAACCAGCGTGTCCTTCATATTACAACATTTAGAGACACAAAGTCTTGCTGGACAGTGGCTGTCCACATTAAGGAGACGTGACAATCCAGAAAATGCCACTTGATGGTAGTGAGAGCTTCACTATCACCACTGAACAACCCAACGGAGCCAGTGGAGGCTAAGGAGGCTCATCAGACTTTCACAGGGCGCAGTGTGGGCACAGTGCTGCCGGGCCATTTGAGCCAGTCTAGCCAGGGTCAGCCATCTTCTACCTCAGTGGAGAATAAAGGGAAAACTCACTGATCTGATTCAGGCAGGAAAGCACTTGTCTAAATCTTTGTGTACTTTTGCTTCTTTGCCATGACTGCAACCCAGAAATCCTGGCAGTTACGAAAGCAAGCGTATGTGCACCACATACACATGCATATACTGGCTGGCTAACTGGCTGCCTGCCGTACGTTTTGGGGGAGTTACTTATCAATGGATTTACATGTTACATCAGCATACAGAAAAATCAGAGTGGAGTGAGTAGAGGTAACGAGGCATACACACTTGCAACTAAAGCAGCATGCTAGACCAGAAAAGAAAGCGTATATGCCTTTCCACTCTAACATTTACACCTAATCATCTGTAAATGAAATTTAACTGAATATTAAACAGAAGTATTCCACACAGAGTTCTATCAACTGAGCTAAGCAGAGAACTCATAGCTTTACAACTGGTAATGAGATCAGGCCAACTGGAAAAACTACGTCCAGATTATTTCTGCTAGTGACTGAATGCACAGGCAAAGGATTACTACTGAGAGAAAGGGCACATTTATGAACTGGTCCTGAACCTGCATTCATTGGAATTAATTCCATCATATGGAATAACATAAAAATATGGACAAAATCTCATATTCCTAGTATTTGCTTGTATAGTCACTCAGGTTAATCACCATCACAGGATAATTTTACTCCAGGTACGAAAAGTAGAGTAGAGCAGAGCAGAGCAGAGTAGAATAGAAGGACCTACAAGATCATCTAGTCCAACTACAAGGTTAGCTTTTTCCAATCATCACTGCATCAGAATCTCATTCTTTGGCAACAGTGATTTTATATGACATGCTTTTCCACAACAGAATTTCAGTGTGCTTTACCTCAAACACAAGTATGACAAAAATGACTTGCAGTATAACAGAAATTACATGAATGAAGCACAGCCAGCACTAACTCAGCTAGGCTCTGCTGCCAGATGCAGCGATTTTCAGCTCACTGGAATACTGTTGCTTTTAAGTCAGGTCTGTAATATTACTTATTGCCTTTATATTGTGTGTCTGAAACTATTTCAGAACTAATTCAGTTCTTCTAGCGGATGAAACTGTAGTTTACCTAAAAGTAACAGAAGCCATAAAGTTTGGAAAAAGAAAGGAAAAAACACAATCATGTGTCAGGGAAAACAATCCAATCTGTATTCAAAAAACCTGCAATGCACAAACTCCATTTTCTAATTTAGAAGTCACAAGCTAAAAAAAAAATATCTGTTGTAGTCCAAATTCTGCCACATTTTTTCTTTTCTCAAGCAAACTTTCTATTGGCTTAATGGGATTTAGGTTTAATAAGGATTGCAGGAATGGAGCAATACAGAGAATGAAGTAACTTTATATTCACATATAGGAAAATCCACATTCAGATACATACATTAGAGACATGATTTTAATGCCATGCCAGTTTTACAGAGTGCAACTCTCCCAATTTGAGTGGAGTTACCACTAAACTACATCAATAAACACCAGCATGCAACAACACCTGGTAGCTTGGGAGAGATGGGCAGTTCCTCAAGCCAAAGGTGTGCCTCTTTCATCTAGCAGACCAAAATGTTCCATGCTTTTCCAACAG
Organism: Ara ararauna; assembly: GCA_028858755.1. NCBI lineage: Eukaryota > Metazoa > Chordata > Aves > Psittaciformes > Psittacidae > Ara > Ara ararauna. Next base: position 95,438,516 of record CM054410.1, read on the forward strand.
ATGACCTTGGGAGATTAAATGTACCCACTGTTTTAAATGAGACAAAGATTCCTTTCCCCTTAGTGAGCTTTTAAAGCCTGGAGAGAGCAAAGAAGGTTTGGCTTATTATGACTGGTAGAAAAGCCTGCTTTGAGACCCTTCTTCAAAGACCTTCAGGACATAATTTTGGCATCACCAGGAAATGTGTAACTTCAAAAGGTCTTCTTATATCCATAGGTCTATAGCACAGCCTCAGATCCCTGTTTTTGTTCCCCCCTGCCTCTACCTGAGTTTCAGCCAGCACATGCTATAGTACTTTACCTGCTGATCTGTGAGCAGTCTTGGTAATAACACACAATGCACTCAGAAGCAATGAAGTCAAGGAGATGTACTCTCTTCTAACTATACGTGAATTTATACAGGTGAATACACACATAGATAATATAATCTAACAGCCCATAGGCTTTTCAGTTGCCTTGCTCTTCCCTGTACTTGGTGTTGGCTCACTGGATGTAACATGATAGTCACATGCGATATGAAGCAATAAAACTACAAAACAAACACAAAGCAGAGAAGCTAACAGGAAGTTTTGCAGAGAAACCTACACAAAAGCCCATCTATTAAGAGCACTGCATTGTTTTGGTGGAGAGCTCATCTTATAATGGGTGCTAAATCAGGGACAATTAAGCAAAGTGGTACTCTGCAAATACTGAAACAATGACTACAGAGATTATAAGCACGCTATATGTAATTAAATCACTGTTGCAGCGTACAAGGAGATGAAGCCTGTTTAAGACCCTCTATCAGGTCCTATAATCCTGTTTAATAATTAATTGGAAAACCTGTGGGGGGTCATGCACTTTAGATAGATCTTGTCCAAATAATCAGGGATCAAGTTCTACCAAAGAAATCTTCCTCAAAACAAACAGAAAGCCACACAAACTTTTGTTTTGCTGATTATGCAGCCATGAGCATACTGACCAAGAGACACAGGAGAGCACAGTCCCACAGGCAACATGGGCAGACTGAACAGAAATATTAGCAGACTGACCACCTTCATGTAGAACCCTCACAGATCTGAATCCAAAACACATATTAATCTGAGTTTTATTCTTGTCAGTGACTCACAGTGAGGCACTGCACATCACTTGGCCTGTCTCTTGTTTTTTGTCCCTGCCCCTATAAATACAAACACTGCTTTTGTAAAGCCTTTGGAGACCTACAGGAAACAGTTCTGAGGAAAACCTTCTCCATTTGCTTCTCCAGGACACATCACCATCATTTATATCAAGGTTTGGGCCTGAGGAACTTCCATTTTCCTGTGCCTGAGCCTCAGCTAACACATTCAAGTACTATGCAGAGTGCCTTGCTTGGTATTAGCCTGGTGGTGACAGCCAGGACCAGAGGAAGGAATGTACCCTGATTAAGCAGCCCCTTCTGTCAATTTGCTATGGAGTCAGGCAGGATGGTATTTTTAACAGAAGACGCTTCCTCTGTTAGTTTGGCAAAGCCCAAGTCTGATGACCTTCCAGGCACAGTGCAAACCCCATCTGTTTCCCCAGGAGAGGAAGGTTATTTAAGAAATGCAGGTGATGACACTTTGTTTGATTCTTCAGGACAGTTTATTTTGTTGTTACTAAACTGGACATGTGCAACCCTTGTTTTCAAGTAAATTGTCTATGACACATTGAAAGCTTAATAAAGCAAAAACCGAACACCAACAACCTGCATCTGTAACTAAGAAAAGCAACAAAAAAATATTTATTACATCATTTCCCTCTAGAAAAAAAAAAAAAGGCAAATCACAAATAAATGAGAATCCGTGGGGAAACCTGCCCTCTCGTTCCTCCCTGAAAACGAAGAAATAAACCAAGCATGCATTTTTTACTAGCTAAGTGGTAACTGCTTACAATCAAGGCCACGTGTTCTAATTGCAAGGACACTGGGAGGTCTGTCACATTAGGTGATACTGTCAGTAACCCTTCAGAGGACCATTTTAGCGAACAAAGACAATGGTTTCCTCTGCTGGGTTGAAAATGAAATCAAGAGTATGGCAAAGCCAGCCACCTTTTAAAACCAAAATGTGAGAAATACATGTGAGAATGAGATAAACTACAGCAGAAAATGCCCCCAAGTATCCCGGATTCAGTATCTGCAGGACTCATCTCTGTCTCAGACTGCCTAGAAGAACTGTGCAATGCGACATGGAACCTGAAGGTCCACTGCCCTTGAGGTAATGCTGGGAATTTGTCCTTCAGTAAAAAATAAGCATCAGAAAAGCACTAATTATTTCAAAATGAGCATAAAAATCCAGGATATACCAGCATAAAGTGATAGAATTTTAGAATTCAAAAACATTAGGGACCTTGGTGCCACATGTCCTAAGTACAATGCAAAGGACCCAGATATCATGTGAACTTCTGCCAGCTTCCTAAGATATTTCAGGTATTTCTGAAGAACACACAGTCAGAAAATAGCATCAAATGCCTGTGGCATGTTTCACTCCATACACGGGAGGAGGAACTGTAGCAATACTGAAGATACTAACTCCTACAATGCGCGCCCTGAAGAGCAAAGATGTTTCAGTTTCAGAGATGCCAGCTGTCTGACATCCTTCCAGCAACAACAGGTGAATAAGAGGCATCTGCAGGCACTTTGACAGAGTCACTTATCGGTGCCATCTGAGATGCATTATGGTACCTGAGACATCTCCAGAGGACTGTCAGGCGCCTGGCAGATGCCTGGAAGGCACATGGCCTCCTGCAGTGACAGCTGAAAAGCACAGGACCTAGAGGACATCAAGTCCATCCAATGTCTGTATCTGAGAAATCAAATGAATGATTAACTAGGCCAAAGAAGGTAACTATTGGCTTTTTGGCTACTTGAAGGGGGAAGACGCAGATGCATCATGTGAACTAGAAGGGAGTTTTACTTTGTTGCCCTTGAGCTTAACATAGATGTTTTATTCTGTGAAACTTGTCAACAGCTTAAATCACTCTTCACAGGTGTTTTTTTTAGTGTACTGGGGAAAAATAAATGTTTGGGCTATGCATGGCACTAATGAGGAACACTTTTTCACAACAAAAGTTTAGCTTTTCTAGTAATGCACAATGTACTTGTGTATCTGGTTAACATTAAAACAGTTTTGTACACAGACATGACAGCTAAAGCCACATAAGAGCTGCTACACTCAGTTACACTCCTGCTTCCAGAAAGCCACAGAACTTATTTTTAAAGGCATCCTCTCTTGTCTTTGAACACCACTCCTTGTTCTACAAAAAGCTGGTTGTTTTGAAGACAAGTATCCACAAGATAACACAGGCTTTCATGCACAGCGGATACATACAGCTTTTAAGCCTATTTCCAAAATCCATCCTGGATTTAAGAGCAGACTGGCGAAGGAACCACATTCATATTTGCCCAAAAGCCCAGCATTTATCAAAGTAGCCCTAAGTACAAGAGACCTGGTGCGCAGCTGGAGCACATCATGGATATGACATGGCGTCAGGCTTTAGGAGCTCTGCCCATTCATGAGGATCTTCCCCAGCAAGCACTGCCAGCCCCTTGGTGCAGGGAGACCAACCTCTCAGCAGCACCCATGTGCCTGCCATGGACCAGCACACACTTTTTGAGCCTCCTCAGAGAGCAGGGCAATATGCATAATACATTCACTTTCAGATCTGATCCAGGCACAGAGAATCAAGCTCATGCCCCCTGCAAACCTCTCCAGAAGTCAGTGTTTGCATACAGCAGGCACAAATTTGATTCCAAGCTCTACTGACAGAAACCAGTGTTTTAGAGCAATCTCAACAGGTCTTTGCAGAACAGCCAGTTTCCTAATGCTTTTCCTAGAGTACCTCAGTAATAAGCACAGCATGAATACTACTCCACCCTTATAACAAAACTGAACACTTGATGTTTTCTGACCAAAGAATGCAGCCACTCACATCCAAAGAAAAACAGGATACTGAGGAGCACAGAAGTGTGCCCAAGGCAGCAGGAGATGACCCTTGAGGATCCAAGGGCCAAGGAACCCCAGCATATTACTGTTCCTTTGCGTTCTCCCAAACATTTACTTCAGAAGTTAAACTTAGTTCAGCAGCCTTGACAAAATTCACATAAACTGTTCAAGGGATTGAGGTGATGACAGAGGGGAAAAAAGAACGGAAACTGATGTATAAAAGTCAATGAAAACAAGTGATTCTAATGTAGAGAAGCAATTTAGAAATAAATCCTTAGTGGGTTAAATTGATCATTATGCCACTAAAGAAGTGGTGCACATTTCTGCTGCATGCAAATGCCTCTTGCAGAGCTCACAGTCCTACCTGAATATCAGCTGCTCATTTTCTACCAGTTAATTAAACATTATTTGCAATTGAGCATTAAAGTGAGAAGAAAAAAAGTCAGTTTTGTTCTTTTTTATAGTGCATTAATCTGCCAAAATGATATCCAGGTATTTTCTTGCATGGCATTCTGTCCCCTAGAAATACTTTCAAAACTGGACCTTAAAGTACTGAGACCTTTTTAACTCAATGAAAAGCTTGGCACATTTAGGACATAGTTAGTCCCCATAGCCTGACAGCCTTGACTTTGCTTCCTGCATTGACTCTCTTTATGACACTTTGTGCAAGAGATATAATTTGTATGATTCTCAATGTGGCTTGGTTGGAATTCTCACATACAGCTAAGACTTGGGGGTGATGAGGAGCAACAGCATCTCAAAGTCAGCCCACAGACACACTAGAGCATTGTACCCCAAGGAAGGCCATTAGCAGACGGGCTCAAGGCCTACACCTTATTGCAGTGTGCACAGTCTACACTACTACACAAATATAAATGTAATAGTTAATAATCTGTGATTACTCAAGTATGCTTGAATGCATTTTCACTTCATATTTTTGCTATGTGGCTTCTGACCAAAAAAGAATGCTTTCTTCTTTATATTGTTATTTTCATGATTGTGCTTAATAGTTTAAGAGCCTTCCTTCTCAGTAAACAGTGCATATTTATCTTGGACTTTCAGAGTTGTTATATTATAAATGTAATACATAAGATTCGGTTTCAAAGAACAGGAAAAAAAAAGATTACCAGTAGACTTGTCTCCCTCATTTTTCCCCATGATATTCACTTATCAGTTCTGCATAAAGCCAGCACAAAAAGACAGTAAGTAGCGATCCAAAAATATCTGGCAATGACCTACAGAGCAGAGCAATACTATGAGGCTGCTTCTGCCTGGTGCTTTTCACATTTTTGCTTAAGGCTTGACTTTCACATGACGCTTCAAGCTCCACAGACAGGACTAAGAGTTATCAGACTCGAGGTGCCTATGTTTGGAAAGCAATTCTTTCCACCAGCAGTCTGCCACACTTCATGTACAGACAATACTTTATTTTTACATGGTTTTAATTATGAAAAGGTGGTTCTACTCACTGAATGTTCGGATGATGTCACTTGGTGTACTGGCAGGGCTGGATCCATAGGAGTTTGCTGCTCGGACAGCGAACTGATACTTGGTGTTTGGGAGAAGTCCTTTGAGAACCATGGACTCCATCTGGATCTGCTCGCTTATTACCGTCCAATTGCTGTCAAGATCTGGCCTTCAGGGTCAAACAAAGCCAAGATCATAAATAACTACAGCTATATAAATAAATTGCCTTTAAAATTTCCTGGGAAATTAAAAGAAAATTAATGTTAAATCATTACTGAAATCCCTCACTCTTAAAGGGCCAGACTGTGGGATCATTACTAAGCTGCAAAGCCTGAGATATCAAAACCATACAGCAACACAACCCCAATATTCAGATTTTACTCATAAAGCCAAGGAGGTTTCTCAGAGGACAGCTTGAAAAGTCAAGTTCTGTTTTCATGGATTTGGGGTTCACAGTTTTCAAATGGAGATATGTTACATGCAGTTCCCAGCCCCCTATTTGGCTGCAGAAATACCGTACTTTGCAATAGGGAGAAAAATGCTCATTTATTTCGAAGAGTTTGTGCTCTAATGCCATTAAGTCCCTTCAAACATACACAAACATTAGCAGGTTGAGAATCTAACACTGGATCTCTCAGACAATCAGGATAATCCAGCCACATTAGAAAATTTGGACCAAAAGTCTTGTCTCCTTATAAAAACAACAACAAACAAAAAAACCCCCACGAACCAAATCAGAGCTGCAATGCCTAAAACCTGGCCTATGTATGTGGATTTTGCAATAAAATTCCTGTGTCTGCCTTTGGACAATAACTGTTTTACTCCTGATTCATACTGGAAGCCAGCTGCAAATTAATGTTTGCTCTAAGTGGCATTTTAATCAATGTGAAATCAGTGCAACCATTCACATGGCAGTTTAGTCTCAGATGTTGGAGCAGAGGGACATTGGAAAGCAGAATACTTTGAGAGAGTATTCTGTTGCTTTCACATAATTTCTACTCTCTCTGAAAGTGGTCTTTTCTTATCAAAGAGAGAACTGAATGAGAAAAGGAAAACAAAACCAAACAAAATTAGAATGCAAATGTTAAATCTCTGCCACCCAAAATATTCAGATTGAAGCCTATGAAAGAAAAACAGGAACAGAAATTACTTTCAGAGAATATTATTCCAGTGCCCTTTTCTAACATGTCCTTGTGATATTTATTACATGAAATAACCTCCAAGTGCTCCCTGAATCTACCAATGTTTACACAGGACTAGCTGCAAATGTCTCCAACAGTCTTCCAATGAAAATTATAGCACCAGGCAGGCATTTTCTGTTTGTTTATTTGCAGCTGGAAGCAAATGCTGAAGTTAATGCATGTTTCCTTTTACCAGTCAATACAAGATTTATTGATCACTGAGATTTCATTGCTTTGTGCCAGCATGGCAAATGCAGTGACAAAACAGCAGTTTCCAGCTGCCCAGCTCCTGTGCACAGTGGCACACAGGATGCAAATAATTCATTGTCTCTCTAAAAATAAAAATAAAATTAGAAAAATGCATTAGATGTAATGACAGCTAAGCTAGACCATCTTAAGTCACCCTTCACCACCATTTCCTGGTAGACAGAAAGGCATTTATCTTGGCTACTCTTTCATTGTTTGCCTTCTCTGAGCTTTTGATGCTTGGGCCAAAATGAAAAGGTATAGTGTTTTCCAAATGAAATCTGTTAACATCGCTTCCTTCCACATGCTTGCTTAGTAGTGTTTTCAGTTTTCCTGTGCACATATTTTTCTGGCTCTAATTCTAGTCCAAAGAATTTCTGCTAGCTCAAGAGCTCCCTCACAGCCTCTTTACAACAGGCCCTGCTGACGTCTGAGCCCAAATGGAAATGCACGCCCCTGACAAAGGGACCCAAAGGAGGTATTGCACCCTACGAAAATGAAGGAGATAACACAAACCGCAGGCTAGCCTTTGCCTTCACTGACTACCTCTCACAAGACTTTCTTCTGCAGAAGTGAATAATAAAGGAAATGCCTGCAAATGTGTAAGCATCTGCAGCTGAAGGAGAGGGAAAGAGGAAGATTTATCACTTGACCTTTGCTACTTCTCCAGAACGTTCCCTCTGCGAACAAATCGGTACAAGATGGAAAAATGGCAAACAGATGGGGAGCAGCACACAACAGACTCAGTTGGGATTGCATCCAGGGCCAGCCAGCTCCTGCGTTTTCTAAGCTGGGATAATTTTGTTGAAAACTGTCTCCAATGACCCTTTTTTTCATCAAATTTCAGTTTGCATCAACTGTTACACCAGAAGGGCTTATTTTGTTGCCACCTCTTCCACCTTCTGCAGCACCGCATTCCCTAGCATGGGTCCCTCTGTCTCACAACAAGAATCCTCAGGGCTGTTCTGGATGATGTATTTGTGTACAGGGAAACCAGACAACTTCCATGGGCCTGTTCTGCTCTTGAAGTTACAGCTGTACATCCCCAACGCAGAAATGCCATGCGGGAAGAATCTGTCCAGTGACAAAATCAGATTTTTTTTAAGATAATGAACATATGGGTAAAGTCAATGGAAGTGGATGGATACAAACCAAGGGCAGAATCCTGCCCCAAATATACCCAAAACATTTGGATTATTGCTTTACATTGTAATCTGGGGACCGATTAATTCAAGAAAGTACATCTTTCTGATGCAGAGAACAATAATTTTGTTTGCACTGGAAATTCCCATTATAATCACTTGGAAAGGATTTAACAGAGCGAAGCACCTGCTAGCAATCCAATTTTTATAAGGTTCTTGATTGTTATTTTGTGCCATGTTGTACTCAAGTGGCAAATTAATCTCTACAATTTAAAGAAAAAACAATTTCTACAAATAATAAATGTGGTGACAAGTACAGTACGTTCTTATTCACTGTGGAAAATACAAATGTAGAAAATAACATACCATAGGATATTATTTTTACTAATTATTAATTTTATTGTGATACTCCCTACAAAATATATCAAACAATATGCCAGGTCAATTCTGAGGAAAGGAAAATAGGTAATTTGCTAACCTCATTCTTTTCTTAAATGTTCTTCTGATGCTATCTAACATTGCTAAGTACTTGCTCACTGATTTCTATGTCTTACACTCCTCCTTCTTTGTTAACTACATCTTCAAGGATTTAACCCTCACAACCAGTAGGGAAAATATTGAGACAGGTGCATCTGTTTCATATATGAATCAGGAAAAAATTATTAATGGCATTTTTGCTGAGCATTAGAATGTGCCTCCCTGATCAGATCTGTTGTTTTGGGTTCCTTGGGTATGTTAAGATTAATGTTGAAAACTACTGACTACATCTTTGAACCAAGAAGATGAAAAGAAAGTGACTTCATCCTTTTTAGAGGATTTTAGGTGCTGAAACACTTGTGGTTTGTTAGAGGCTTGCTGCCTATAAAAATCTGGATGTTAGTCTCCAAGTTAGATAATTGGGCAGTCATTCAACCGATTAAAACCTTGAGTACTTGGAGTATTCAAATTAAAATATCCAAGACATTTCTGAGTATCATTTTTTTATAGTATCTTTAGGAAAAACACCCCAACTAGTATATTTAAGTCTGGGGTCTCACTTTGGAGGCTTTCATAAGAATATCATTTGTCATAAAGTAGTTCTCAGCACAAACCAACAGACTATTTAGAATCATAGAATCATAGAATAGTTAGGGTTGGAAAGGACCTCAAGATCATCTAGTTCCAACCCCCCTGCCATGGGCAGGGACGCCTCACATTAAACCATGCCACCCAAGGCTCTGTCCAACCTGGCCTTGAACACCGGCAGGGATGTCCTTAGCATGGGGAACAAACAAGAGGAATTAAGAGATGTGTGCACATCTGCTGCGGTTTGATATCATAGGCATCACAGAAACATGGTGGGATGGCTCCTATGACTGGTGTGTTGGAATGAAAGGTTACAGGCTCTTTAGAAAAGACAGACACAGTAGGCGGGGAGGGGGAGTTGCTATTTATGTTAGGGATAGGCTGGAGTGTATGGAACTCTGCTTGGGAACAGGTGAGAAGTCGACAGAGAGTTGGTGGGTCAGGGTTAAAGGAAGAACAGTGATGGGAGACATTATTGTGGGGATCTGTCACAGACCGCCTGGCCAAGAGGACTCAGTGGATGAAACACTCTATAGACAGATAGGAACAGCAGTCCCTTGTTCTCATGGGGGACTTCAACCACCCTGATATCTGTTGGAGGGATGGTACGGCCCGGAACAAGCAATCCAGGAAGTTCCTAGATTGCGTGGAAGACAACTTCCTTCTGCAAGTAATAGAGGAAACAACAAGGAGAGGTGCCATGCTTGACCTCGTGCTCACCAGCAGGGAAGGGCTGGTTGGAAATGTGATGCTCCAGGGCAGCCTTGATTGCAGCGATCATGAGATGGTCGAATTCGAGATCCTCAGGACAGTGAAAAGAGCGTGCAGCAAGCTCACTGCCCTGGACTTCAAGAGAGTAGTCTCCGGCCTCTTCAGAAAACTGTATAGCAAGGTTCCATGGGATATAACCCTAGAGGGCAGGAAGGTGATCCTGCCCCTGTACTTTGCTCTTGTGAGACCTCACTTGGAGTATTGTGTGCAGTTCTGGTGTCCTCAACATAAGAAGGACATGGAACTGTTGGAACAAGTCCAGAGGAGGGCCATGAGGATGATCAGGGGACTGGAGCACCTCCCGTATGAAGATAGGATGAGAAAGTCGGGGCTGCTCAGCCTGGAGAAGAGAAGGCTGCATGGAGACCTCATAGCAGCCTTCCAGTATCTGAAGGGGGGCTATAGGGATGCTGGGGAGGGACTCTTCATGAGGAAATGTAGTGATAGGACAAGGGGTAACGAGTTCAAACTTAAACAGGGGAGGTTTAGACTGGATATGAGGAAGAAATTCTTTACTGTAAGGGTGGTGAGGCACTGAAATGAGTTGCCCAGGGAAGCTGTGAATGCTTCATCACTGACGGTGTTGAAGGTCAGGTTGGACAGAGCCTTGGGTGGCATGGTTTAGTGGGAGGTGTCCCTGTCCATGGCAGGAGGGTTCGAACTAGATGATCTTAAGGTCCTTTCCAACCCTAACTATTCTATGATTCTATGATTCTGTGATTCACAACTTCCCTGGGCAACCCATTCCAGTGCCTCACCACCCTTACAGTAAAGAACTTCTTCCTCATATCCAATCTAAACTTCCCCTCTTTAAGTTTGAACCCATTACCCCTTTTCCTATCACCACAGTCCCTAATGAAGAGTCCCTCCCCAACATTCCTATAGGCCCCCTTCAAGATACTGGAAGGCTGCTATGAGGTCTCCACACAGCCTTCTCTTCTCCAGGTTCAACAGCCCCAACTTTCTCAGCCTGTCTTCATACAGGAGGTGCTCCAGTCCCCTGATCATCCTCATGGTCCTCCTCTGGACTTGTTCCAACAGTTCCACGTCCTTTTTATGTTGAGGACACCAGAACTGTACACAATACTCCAAGAGAGTTCTCACAAGAGCAGAGTAGAGGGGCAGGATCACCTCTCTCGGTCATGCTCCTTTTGATACAGCGCAGGATATGGTTGGCTTTCTGGGCTGCGAACGCCCACTGAAGCTAGCTGATGTTCAGTTTCTCATCGACCAACACCCCCAAGTCCTTCTCTGCAGAGCTGCTCTGAATCTCTTCTCTGCCCAACCTGTAGCTGTGCCTGGGATTGCTCCAAACCAGGTGTAGGACCTTGCGCTTGGCATGGTTAAACTTCATAAGGTTGGCATCAGCCTGCCTCACAAGCGTGTCAAGGTCCCTCTGGATGGCATTCCTTCCCTCCAACTTCTCAACCGAACCACACAGCTTGGTGTCATCGGCAAACTGAACCTGCAAGCTTCCACAGACACCATTAACTGTTTTGGGTTTAACACGTTCTTTTACATATTCCCTATGAATTGTGCAGTGAGCAGTGAGACCTACATTCGCCCTCCAGATTTTAAGCATTCAGACAAGTTGGGATTCTGGTCTCCATAGCATCTTTTTATAGTCAAGAGCAGAGTACTGCCTGAGTTAGCCCAGCTCATCCTACATATAAACCCGCCTGCAGCCCTAGTGCCTGCCTATAGTGAACTACTGCCCTGCCTATAGTGAACCAAAAAGGTCCTGAGAGAAACCCATGCAAGTGCCTAAATAAAAGCCCAAATTTAAACCCTTAGCAGAAGTGGACTGCAGGTTATCTCTGGTTCTGATTAGATTCTGGTATGTGCAAATAATTGTTGTATCGAATTGTCATGAGGTTTTAATCCCCAATGTGACTGTTTAGCAAATGAAGTTTTTCCCTCTCTTGGTCTCCTAGCATGGTTTTGCTAGGGTTAAAGTCATAAAGTTAGTTCTAAGAGGATGGAAATGATTTAAACAGTGTCATCTTTTAGACATTCGTGCTGCAAAAATTACAGATTTGCATAAGAAAGTCATTAATTTTGCAAAATCACAGGATAGTATTGTATTTATTTGACATAAGAGGACTTAATTCAAAATTTACTTGCACTGTTTAGTTCTCCTTTTACATTGGTTTAATTAACAGTTTTAACTCATGTTAATCCATTTTACAGTAATTAAAACTATGTGCAGAAAAAGACAAAGAAGCTTTAAGTTAAATCCTTACTTCTAACTACCATTAGGACTTATGGCTCATTGAAATTTCTCCAAATACATAATCAAGCTCCCAAGTCTAAGACAGCATAATCCCAAAATTAACAAATACACTTCCAGCTTAGCTTTAAACCTCAAACTAAACAGTGTAATCAAAACATTGTGCTGTTAGCAAATTCTTTCCCAAAGCCTAAAACCAACAAAACACTGACATTTCAATTACTCGCATCTTTCCACTTAAACAGAGAAGGCAGCTTTCCACTCCCTGGCTGAACAAAAGCATTCAAAGGTGAACTTCCAATGCATCAGATGGACAGATGGTGCCCACTTCTTCTTCCATTAGCAGGCCCCTGATGCTATGAAAATGTGTACAAAAACCTGCAGGCTCCACTTCCCAGCAAAAGCAGAGAGGCAACAGAAGGGAATGAGACCCCAGCAAAATCCCTTCCCCATCCACCAAGAAAATGAAACAGAAGAGACAGGAAGAAAATAAAAAGGCTCACGTAACACCTGTGTTTGAAAATTAGATACTGGAGAAATTTCATGGTAATAATATAGCAGAGTTTACATGATGGCCATAATGCATCTTCAGCCCTCCTGTTCTGTCTCCCAGTACAATGCACACTGGATGGCTTCCCACTAAATATGGGGCATTTCAATTCAAACAGTTCACTTTCAGCCTGGAAAATTTTTTAATTACATTAATGTTTTCTAGGTTGTAACCATAATTTGAGCACTGAAAACTAATAGTTGCCTGTTATAACAACAATTCTTTTTAAAAACTGAATGTCTTTTTCTGAAGAACTTTTTTTGACCTTTACAGCTTGGAGTAGTTTAAGATGTAATTCTCCCTTCTCACCCAGAAACCTCAAGTAAAACCTGTCATCGTGTTCACTCAAAGGATTAAACTACCAGAGGTTGAATTCTGCATTTACTGTAAGGGTAAACATAGGGGAAAGCAAATGAAAATAAATAGTTTTGTATGCAGATATTAGCTTATACAAGCACATGAACTGTCAGGTATGAACACTTGTTTGTGCATGCAGATAAAACCACTTCCTTCTAACCATTCACATGCACCTTAGAAAAGCAACTTGATTGTCAACTTTTCACAGTTCAGTTCTATTACTGAAAATTTTAGAAAGTTCGATATAAAGGAAAAAAAAACAACAACAAACCCGAAACACCAACACCCCACTTCCTCAAAAAAAAAGTCTAAACAGAAAGGCCAACATTTCATGTAAACTGGATTAGTGTTAGGATAACAAAGCAAGTCTGAGTCCTGCAAGCTCAAGATCCAGAAGACTTGTGTCAGGTAAAACCACCCAACATACTGAATTCACAGTCTCGAGATTATTTCCTACAGCAGCCCAGGGTACTCCTGCTCAGGAGAACTGCTCCGGCACACATTTTTTTCTCAGCATGGTTCAACAGTGTTTGATAACAGGACAAACCCAAAACTTCACTTGGAGGGAACAGATGAAATTAGACATGATTTACTTCAATCAGAAGGTACAACTTACTGGGATTTTATAAAAAAAAAATAGATTATTTCTCATTTTATCTTCAAATTTTCACAGTAATTTAATACTTAGGAAAACTAAGTCTACTAGATGAAGTAAGTAAATAAAGCATGAGAAGAACATATATGTCGTTTAATAGTGAAATTCTGGTAAAGCAAAAATAAAATACTGTAGTGCACAAACACTGAAATTCAGACTTCACTGGTAAACTTGCCTGATAAACTCCACCATGTAGTACTGGATGGGAGAACTTCCTTTGCTTCCAGGCTTCCAGGACAATGCAACTTCTGAATCAGAAACTACCACGATCTGGGGCTGGTGGGGCGGTGCAGGGGGCATGCACTTATCTAAGACAGAAGAAATGCAAAGGAATAGTATCAGAGAAGCAGATGGGCTAATACACACAAAAACCCAAACCCCACAGACTTGGGAATCAAATTCATAGACTGCTTCCCCCACCTGCTGTGCCTCTAAAACCCCACTTGTGAAAAAATCTTACAATACTGTCCACAACAGAGATTTAGGTGCAGTAGCCTGCTGTGTTACAGACATGTCTTGCCAGTTTTGCAACAGAAAGCCATGTGCACAGCATTACCTTGTGATAAGGTAGTCACATCTCTGGGCATGCTGGGTCGTCCTTTCCCCGCCCAGCCATATGCTCCAACGCTAACACGGTGCAGAGTGCCTGGCTTTAGATCACCAATAACAACTTCCTACCAGAGTCAAAAGAAAACAAGACAAAAACACTGTGAAAGCTCTTCCATGTAACTGGGGATGGTGCTGTGAACTGGAGTTCAGGGATCTTACGTGGTATTTTCCATGCAATCTCCTAGGAGGATTGTCCCAAGCCCAGCTCAGAAGCAACAAACACAAACAGCACCACGTGTTTCCTCTCAAGCTGCAGCTTTGCCCTTGGGGAATACACAGGGATGACCTGGACCCATTTCTCACCATAACTCAGAATTTGCCTTCACTGTCCAGCGTTTTGACTGGTGAAGTCAAAGTCACATACTATTCCCTCCCTTGAGCCAATTTCTGGCATTCAGTATCAGTCTGGTGCATTTTCTTTTTCATTTGTTTGTTTGTTTTTCTTTTCTTTTAAATCCAGAGACTGTAGAAGCTCCTGAGAACGAAGCAAGCTGATGTAGTGTGAACTCATGATCTTTAATTTCTCAGGGAGCAGAAACCAGTCCTGTCACTTCTTGTAATTTTCCTAGCCCAGCTATCAGCTTGACCTGAAGCAAGCATTTCCCTTATTTGCCCTTCTGCCATAAACTCAGAAAGATTAACCTACAGACAACTACTGTAAGGGAGGTGATGCTAACCTCCATCTGAAGAGCTTCTGCTGCTGAATACTCTTTAAAGGACCCACTCAAATCACACCAAAATTAGCAAACGCCACCAAAAAATTACATTTTATCACTGGCTGGTACACACAACATGGATCTTAAGGCAGTTAGATCTGGTCTTTAATGGAGCATGTGTAGATGTGTATAGAAATTCAGCATTCTTTACCTGCAACCTATCAGTAGAGAGATGTAAATCCCAGATTTACAAATTTTGACAGCATATGCAAGTAAACAGAAATACCAGATTCTACACCACAGCCTGTTTTGGTGTGGAAAAAGCACTTACAAAAAACTGGTTTACAGAGAATTTTTCTTGTGTTTTTCATTCTCTGATATTGATAAGTGTTGTTCACAGTGCATGTGAAAATGCAGAAATCTCCTTTCTCTTCATGCTGGAACAGACTTTAAATCTGCATTTCCAGATGCAGTAGAATAGTAAACAATCCCAAAATTTTATTAACTCCTAGATTTCCTTATGATGATCTTTTGGGCAAACTCTCCTTCTCTGCTGTTTGGATAACTTATGTTATTACTACAACTTTGTCTAGCAACACCGTCATGTCATTTATCTGCAGTTTTGGCACTCAGTCACTAATTTCCTATGAACATGTGCCACCTGATCATTATTCTGTTTTTCCATCGTTCACCATTGATCTGCTTGAATGACTTGAATGGATTCATCTAAGAGAGATGATAACAATGCTGGGAAAGTAAGTGCCCAGAGAGAGGCAGCAAGGAAACTTACACCAAAAGATTTATGGGTGTTTATTGGTCTTTCAGACTCATATGGCTGAAGTGACTGAGATCTTTCCAAATGTGATCTGAAAAGCGAGCTGCTGAAAACCTGTCACCTCCTCCCAATGACCATACTGATGACCCTGCTCCTGCCATTCCACCTGCCATTCCTATGCCATACATACTGTCATGCCATTCCACCTACGCCATACATACTGTCCACCTGTATTTAAACTGCGTGCATTTGTTCCTGCTGACATCCCTCCTTATTGCGCTCATTCTTATGAGAAAAAAAAAGAATCCTTCATTATCTGTCTTACTGCTTTCACATTGCTCAGGAACTTGGCCTCTGCAGAGAGTGGGATATTGAGGTACTTACCTCCTATTATTACTTCTGGACTTCAGTCTTACAAAAAACTAAACAGAACAAACCTCATTGACTGCAAGGCCAATGAACATCAACTTAGGAATTTAAGTTCAATATGGATACCCTCAAAACCTCATCAAAGTGCTTGCTTGCCTTATACACATGGCTGTCTCTTTCTTCTGGCAATGTCCTCTCCACAAACATGCTGTTGGACATACAGAGAATATTTTTTTTAATCAAGTACCTTCTAATCTAGGATCAAGACGTTAGTGAATAAGTAAAGATTCAGGACACCATCAAGCTACCCTAACCTGCGGCAATTTCAGTGAATACCCATCTCACACCAGAACATTTTCAAATGAGATTCTAAAGAGGAAACACATTTCCTCATACCCCACCTCCCAAGAACCTGGGAGTACATATTTCACCTTTTTTCTTTTTTGCTTGGATTTAGGAGAAGGGTCCTAAACTCAAGTTTTCTCCACTGCAGAAGAGTGCACACACAAATAAGGGATTTAGGTAGTATGTGGAAGAGTTAGATGCCCATCATTTTTGTAGTCTGTCTCTCCACTCAGATTGCCTCTATATTTTGAACCGTGATACCTCAGTCTGGACATTACAGTGCCAATGAGGATTTACAAAGCACCAACCTCACTTTCTTGTTTTACACAACATTCTTGCTAAAACCCTTTCATCATAATCTCACATTCTTGAATGGGGGGAAGCAATGTGATGACTTTTCCAGAGTATAGCAGTCAGGTGAATGTAGAAACCATATATCACTTCCTGCCTTGCCACACAGCTTGCCCTCCCTCCAGTGTGTTGAAACTGCTTGTGAGGCTGCGCAGTAAGCTGCCTCACAGAAACAAGGAAAATAATTTTCCAGAGAGAACCTGTTTTCTTTTTTTTTTTTTTGTTTTAATAAAAAAATCCTCAAACCTCAAACCCTGGATTACAGAACAACTGCAGGAAATGAGCTAGGTTTAATGACACTTGATTTCCTCACAATTCCTTCCCTGTACTACAAGTCTCAGCGGGTCATTCCTCATTTTGTACTGGTGTGTATTGTGATTTGATAACGAGCAATACTGCTCTCCATAGTTCTTTGCCTGACCTAAGACCTCCCACCTTTAAAGTCAACTATTTTTTCTTGTTTGTTCTTGGGTTTTTTCTTTCTTATTTTTTTTTTAATTATTTTGTATTTGTGCTCAACTTCTCGAATATTATGTCCAATAGAACAACCGCCTTATTAAATTACACTGCATCTGTTCTTCTCCTGGATGCTCTCACTTTCATGTTCTCTATTCTAAGGTGATATAATACACCTATAACACATCATCCACTCTGCTAACACACAGGCCCAAGCGGACACACACAGAAACAGTTGATGCAGTTCAGCTGTTGCTATGACAGTCTTGCACAGTCCAGAGAAGCCTCTGAGAAAGTAGGGGGATCATGCCCAGCACTGTAAGAGGAGGCTTAGTGATGGAAACATGAATTACGCAGACTTAACCACAAAACAATTGCAGATTTCTGTTGTTTGGTATGAATATAACAGAAAGCATTTCAGTGAGAACACCACTTCCTGAGGATTAATGACAGCTGGGAGCTGATTAATCCCAGTCAGCCATACTTCTCCACAAGTAGCCTTCTGAAGTGTTATTTTTATCAAGCAGAAGAATACGGCCCAGCACGGAACCTCAATTCTGGAATGCCATAATCCAGACTCAGCTCAGCTGGGATTGAACCAGATAGTCCTGGTTCAAGTGCATCCTGAGGTCTATCTGGACATCAGCCTCCTACATTCCAAGCAAACTTCCCCTAATTCAGACCATGAAAGCTGTGCAAGATCCACCAACTTTGTGGTATTTCTCTACTTCTAGAACAGCTTTCAGAAAATACAAGTTTATAGGATGTAGTTGATGTTAGGGACTTTTGTTAAATACTGAAACTTCTGCCCTTACCCTACACAAACCTCAGTACCTCCTGATTGCTTCCGTCATCACAATAAACCTAACCCGTTGACTGGTTCATAGGAAGCAGACTGGACTGAGTGCAAGACTGGAAATAATTAATCTGAATAACTCACCAGCTGCAAAGCCATTAAGAGGGCTGGTATTTCTTTCAAACCTGTTTTATACTAGTTGTTAGTCTCCCACTCCTTCCTCCTGGGCATTGCATGGCTGGCCTCTTGCTGTGCTCCTCCTCCTTGCTTTTAGCTGAACTGGCTCAGGATTTTCCCTCTCTGTCTTCTCTCCCACTGACTTTTGCTCTTCCCTGGCATTCTATGTCTACTACCCAACTGTCCCTGTTCCCTGAAGTCCTCACTGCCTGGGTACAGATCACTTTTTACAGAAATTTCCTCCAGCAAGCCAACATATCCATAAATACTTCTGATGTCTGAGAGAAAAGTTTATCCATTACTAAAAAGAGAGCTGATGTACCTACATGTGTTCACCTCCTTCACCTCTGGATTTGGAGCTTTAGCTACTATATTTCCCACTTTTGACTTGAAAAGATACTCTATGAGTGCTAAGTAGAATCATAGAATAGTTAGGATTGGAAAGGACCTTAAGATCTTCTAGTTCCAACCGCCCTGCCAGGGGCAGGGACACCTCCCACTAAACCATGCCACCCAAGGCTCTGTCCAACCTGACCTTGAACACTGCCAGCAATGGAGCATTCACAACTTCCCTGGGCAACCCATTCCAGTGTCTTACCACCCTTACAGTAAAGAATTTCTTCCTCATATCCAATCTAAACTTCCCCTGTTTAAGTTTGAACCTGTTACCCCTTGTCCTCTCACTACAGTCCCTAATGAAGAGTCCCTCCCCAGCATCCCTATAGGTCCCCTTGAGATATTGGAAGGCTGCTATGAGGTCTCCATGCAGCTTTTCTTCTCTAGGCTGAACAGCCCCAACTTTCTCATCCCATCTTCAATACAGGAGGTGCTCCAGTCCCCTGATCATTCTCGTGGCCCTCCTCCAGACTTGTTCCAACAGTTCCATGTCCTTTTCATGTTGAGGACACCAGAACTGCACACAATACTCCAAGTGAGGTCTCACAAGAGCAGAGTAGAGGGGCAGGATCACCTCCCTCAACCTGCTGGTCACTCTCCTTTTGATGCAGCCCAGGATACGGTTGGCTTTCTGGGCTGCAAGCACACACTGCTGGCTCATGTTCATTTTTCCATCGACCAACATCCCCAAGTCCTTCTCTGCAGGACTGCTCTGTATCTCTTCTCTGCCCAACCTGTAGCTGTGCCTGGGGGGAGCCAACATCTGCCATTAACTTTTGTGTGTGAGTATGGGGAAAGAGCAGGTCAGGAATGTTCAATTTAATTTTAAATCACAGCTGCAACCAAGGTTCATATGAAGCAATACTTACAAAAATTGCTTGTCCTTCAAGCTGACCCTGGGAAAAAAGCAGAATTCGGCTTGTTAATGAAGTAACATACCAAAAAGTGTTAGCAAAACAACATAAATAACAGGTCAGGGGATTAAAACAAAGCCAATGCTGCAACATGTAGTAGTCTATGTGGCTGTTATTCATCTGTGTGAGTGCTGGGATACAGACTCCATTCTCCGAATGAGTAAGAATTACTGCTGTCAGAATAAAGATAAAAAAACAATGTGCTGTTTGATCTTTGCTGGCATTACTAGTAAGAATTGGATTTTTTGGGGAAAAAAGTAATGAGTGATGAATACAAAGATAAAGATCAGAAGAGGGAAAATAACACATAAAGAAAGAAATAATGTATCATGGCAACAATATTTTTTCATTCGCCAGGATCCCAGAAACCTGAAGGAGTCAGAACTGACAACCAGAGTGATAGAAAACTGCAGGAAATCTGAGCATCCCCCTCACCCACACTTCTCACGGTGAAGGTTTCTGAGCACTGCCCAGCAGGGATCAGGAAATATCAGTGAATGCATGTCATTGAACATCATATGGGGAAACTGCAGAAAGCAGGGTGAGGAAATAAAGAAAATGACGATGAGCTAAAGAAAAAGGAGGAAAAAAAACCTGAATTGATAAGAAGGATCACCAAATAAAGATTAGAAAGCCTGCAATGCCCCTTTGTGCACACATAAGCCTTTGATTCCTGTGCTGCTAACATTGCTGTCTCGTGGACAGACTGCCCTTTGCAGAGCATGGTATGAAAGTGCTCCCATCACAGCAACACTCCTTTGCTCTCTGCCCAAGCAGATGCTGGAAAATCTCTGTTCCTGCCTTGCTGAACTCAAAGAGCAGCTTCTCTGCACTAAGTAAACACCAACATGTTCTTAGAATACACTTTTAAAGCAGACAGTCTTAGAATCATCCAAAAGCACAGAGGAATTGCTCTCATCTCAGCACTAATTGCCCAGCTGTGCAGCAAGAGGACATGCAGTGTTCATTCGCAAATGGAAAAGGAAGTGGAAATTGATGAGAAAAGTGGAAGGGTGAAAGAGAAGTGGAGAGTGAAATAAAACAAAGTAAGAATGCAAAGGAGTGATAAAAGGAAAAACAGAAACAATGGAAAGAGGAAAAATCAGAAGCAAGGAGGAAAAGTAATGTTTTCAAGAACAAAAAAATCAGAAGTTGAGGGAATCTTGTAGGAGATGGACTTGCACAGGTGGAACTAAAGCAGCACTATTAAACTGTTTTTCAGGAGACCATAGTCCCATACAGAGACAAAAAAAATGCACTGAAAACGCTGTGTCTCCTTTTCTTCACACACTTACTTCTGTCACAGTGCAACACACATACGCTGATATTGTAACTGTGCAGAGTCACGCAATTCCACTTCCACGTGTAGAAGTGCACAGAAAATGCATATTCTAAATTAAAAGATCTATTTTTGTAGATGGCAGAGGTCAGTACTAGGAAGATGTAAGCAAGTTCCAATAGTTTTACACGATAAATTTGACTACAAGGAGGAAAAGTGTATCACAGTGACTGGATTAGAGAAAAACATTGTGATTTCCTTTTGCTTGATACCCAGAGCAGATCAGGGGCTTGGATCCTCAGCATAATTCACAAACCAGCAACACGTAGACAGTTGCAAGTTCCCACTTGCAAGCTCCGCTCCAGTGCTCTGACAGCTGATGAAAAGGAATACTCACCATGCTAAGCATATCCAAGCTCAGAGGAACATCGTGTGAGAGCTGTTTAACTGCTTTGTCATCTTCAACTTCTGAGTAAAAGACCTTGGAAAGAAGATATAGTCAAGCCAGCTAAAGCAATAACTCAGTACTTCAGAATTACCTAAAAACAAGTGCATTGTTATCATGTTGCAGGCAGCATTTGAGCCTATGTTCCCCTACCTTTTCAAATGCACAAAAAGCGAATGCTCTTTAACATTCCATTCATATTTGATAGAAGTTGTCAGCATGACCAAAGAACATAATCTTATGGTGTGTATTCTAAACTGAAATGAAACACAACCTAGCTTTTAGGGCAGGCTGAAACTGACAACTTTAATTGTGCATCAGATTGGACAGATTGGTCAGGTTGGACAGCTGAAGATTTGTGTACTGATCTGCAATAGTTAGGCATTTTACTTCATGTAAGGAAGATACTGACATTACATGATTACGTCATTATTAAAACTGCTGTTATCATAAATGTCTCTCCATGTCTGTTGTTGTATACTGGAGCTTAATGAGCCAGTGAAAGTCTGCTGTTCTGTGCACAGAGACCCTGAGATGAGAGAGGGTCAAAAGCGAACACAAGGTGAAGATAGTTTGGGTACAACACTGTCAGTAATGTTTGACACTGATTCTATTATCATGCCACACAGAAGCTCAAGGCTTATAAATAAACTGGGGCGTGGATGCTTCATCTACAACATTAAACACTATTTATAATTTATGATAATAAAGTATTGCAACTGTTTGAAAAGCATCATGATCTATAGAAAAGCAACTGCATCTCTGTTTTGACACAAAGGAATGGGCCCAACTACACACAGAGCCTAGCTGAGGCAAATTCCGGCTACGGCAAATTTTTCTCAGTGTCCTAGACTACAAGCACTTCTGTAATGATAAAAACAACCCTGCAGTTGGACTGCATTAGTCTCATTTATAAGACCATTGGATAAAGTGGCATGTGTTCCAGAAATACCCGTGGCAGGGAATTTTCTCATTCTCCTAGCATACATAAATAATAAATGTAGTAAAGAGTTTTCTGCATCACACCTTTTAACATAAAACTGAATTCTGAATTATTTTTTTTTCTGCAAATTTGAACTCCTTACAGAGAAGGTGCTAACAAAACCAGCTGCTATTGGTTTACTGTTGTAAAATGAATTCTAGTTGATATCCCATATCTTTGGTGCTTATTCCCCACTAACAAACTTCTACTGTGGGGCTAAGTTTCACTGCTATGGAACACTTGTTGAAGCAATATCTAATAAAAATGAATGAATTCAGATTAACACTCACTGTTTTTCTGCTTGCGCACTAAAACACAGTACCCAGTTTAGGCTAACCACTCTGTTGTGTCCAATAGGCAGAAGGTAAAGTGGCAGAGGCCTGGAGTGTGTCAGAGCCTCCCCTGTAAAAATTCTGGGTAAACCAAGAAAATCACTCCACTTCTTTGAGGGAAATTTACCACTGAAGTAGAGGGGAATAAAAGTCCCTTTTGATATGTAAGGCTGTGGCTGGGCCTTCAGGGATGCTATGCAGTACAGTATCTATTGGAGAAGAGAAACCATGAAACTCTCCTTCCCCTCTACCTGCTGCCAGTCTGGAAAGGTGTGAAGGTGTCGTTTGGAAAAGCTATTCCTGTTAAAGCAATTCTCAGCCTGGAAGTACAAGCCAAGGGATCTGAATGGCCCTGAAATCACCACACATCTCCCTTTGCTTGCACAGCATAGTATCAACCTGCTCTGCTCTACTTTATTGCCTTGGCTGCAGAGTGCACCAAGATCCGTGCATGAAAACCACAATAGAAAAGCAATCTACACCCACTGCAAGCCCTCAACACCCAACCCAAATTCCCATCATGGCTTCTTTTTAAAACATGAACCACTTGTTTCTTAAAATTACAGCTCAGTCTATTAAAGCCCAATGTCCTGTGACTGCTTTCTGGCCAACAGTGCTATTTGTCACAAGAACAGGCTTTCCTGCTTGCTTAAGGCCATGTAGCGTTCTGCAATCCTCTACTAGCAGCAGAGAGGATCACTTACCGTATAGCCCGTGATGGTGCTCGCATGCTGCTTTGGCATCCTCCATTGCACGCTGAACGCTGTGCAGTTCAGTGAATCCAGCAGTATATCGAGAGGAGGCCCCAGCCTATCTGCTCAGAACAAAATCACAGTGTATGAGATGCCATAGGATGTAAAACTGCTCCTTTAGCCACCTGGTAGGTATGGCTTTGAAGAAGAATAGACTTGTGCTGCCCTCATTCCAAACTGTCAACTGTAGCCCACTACTCAGATTTGACTTGGATGCACATTTTCTCTCTCCACCTCTGTCTTCCAAGGCACCAGTAGGATACCTGGAGAGATGGGGCAAAGGTGGAGATGCCCTCTCTCAGTGGCAAGGAGATGTTAATCAGCTCAGGACACCACACAGACACCTTCAGCCTCTCCTCCTCTCCCCCAGGCTTCACATATGACACCAACATCCTTGCATAAAGAAAACCAAACCAAACTCAAAACATACTTCCTCTTCAGCCCCTTTCTACTTTGGCACAGGCCAAGTGACCCCCTTCATGGCCCACTGAGAGGCTTCCTGATCACCACCAGCCTCTGCAACCTCAATTCCTTCACAACAGCTATGGATGGAAAGGGCAACAATTTAAGTAAGAAGCAAGATCAACCTGATGTGAAGGACCCCTCAGTCCCTACCTGCCTCTCTTCAGATGCAGGTTACAGCAATGGGATCTTGTCATCATGCATTCAGTGCTGCCACAATGAATCCCATCTCTCACCAGCTACAGTGGGAGGAGGGTATTTTCAATATGGCTGTACTTGTCCCACAGCACCTATCCATCTTCTCTTCACATGGTACACTTTGGTGTTTCAGTACAATGGCTAACAAAACTACTGCAAAAAAAAAAAAAAAAAAAAAAGGCTGGAGAAGAAGGAAACCCTGAGCTCCACATCTCTGGTAACATGTTGGAAACTGCATTCTAACTGCAGTTGGAGAAAGGGCAGGCAGAGGAACAATTCTGCTCTGTAACCTCAGCAAGATTTTTAACATAACTTCTCCAAACCACCACCATTAATGCTGTTGAAATCAAACACACCTAACAAATGACTGTAATAGAGAAGTGATTCTGACACTGAAAAGATGCTGTAAACTCTCCAGGACCCAAAGACAGGGACATCCACACATCTACAGTCCTTGCACAGTCTGTGGCACAGGTTCAGCATCCTAGGATAGTCTCCCAAGAAGGGTTTGGAGTATAGCACAGCTCACAAACCATGTCCGTAAGTCAGTATGGACATCTTTCAGTAACGAAAGGAGTTCAGCGGTACAGATGAGAATCAAACTATGCCATACTACTTGCTTTCTTGACCTTCGCTCATTTGCTTTATTAGCACAGACTTAGTCACATGGATCAAAGACCATGCATGATCAAAGATCATGTTTTGGCAGGAGACTTGCCAAGCTGGTCAAGGCAGCTTTACACTAGATTTGTTGGAGGTAGGGGGCACTGATCCATCCCAAGACTACCAGTCAGTTGCCAGCACTTGTAATGTATCCTCAGAGTGATGCTGGCTACTTCAGCCACTCCAGTCAATGAGTAGGTTTAATTCAGAGCTTGGCTCAGACGCCTCTACACAAACTCCTGTGGTATGGGGAATAAACAAGAGACCCCACTTGGAGTACTGTGTGCAATTCTGGTGTTCTCAACATAAGAAGGATGTGGAGCTGTTGGAGCAAGTCCACAGGAGGGCCATGAGGAATGATCAGGGGGCTGGAGCACCTCTAGTGTGAAAACAGGATGAGAAAGTTGGGGCTGTTCAGCCTGGAGAAGAGAAGGCTGAGTGGAGATCTCATAGCAGCCTTCCAGTATCCGTCTAGTGTGAGGCGTCCCTGTCTGTGGCAGGTGGTTGGAACTAGATGATCTTAAGGCCTTTTCCAACCCTAACTATTCTATGATTGTCTCATTCTATGATTCTATCCCTGCTTGGCCCTGGGGCTCTGAGCACAGCAGAGTACTATCGCTTGTGCTTGCCTTCTGCCCTGGGCTCAGCAGTAGCTGAACCATACACCATCATGTACCACCTGCTACTGAAAGGAGAGGAAGGAAGAGCAGCCAGGGCTGGAGTATCACTGTCTAGTTAAGGAGCATTTCACATTCAAAAAACATCTTTCCCATCTTCACAACACCCAGCGAGCTGGAATAGTATTAGATCTGCATCAGTAGTAAAAGAAAAAGAATACTCCCTAACTATTCACTCTTAGCATGTTTGTGTTATCCTTGTTATTACTTTTTAGGGAGGCTCTATGAGAAAAGTCTGCTGTGAGGCACAGCTGCTGAAGTAAAATTTTTAACCAGCAATAACAAATACTCATACAAGGCAGGCTTCAAATTGGTATTCTGAATGCATCAAAGGCCAATAAAATCATTTACAGAGAGTATTTGGTGAATAATTTGGAACAACAAATAAATTTGAAAATAAAAATGCAATCCATTTGCAGACTATCTGTAAACAGAGAGGCAACATCTGTTTAATAAGGAGCCACGCCATGAATTATTCACCCAGCCCTGCTAAACACTACTATCTCCAGTTTGCAGATGATGAAAAAGTCACAGAGAGCCAAATACTGACCTCAGTTACACTGGCAAATATAAATTGTCACTGGAGGAGTAAATACAAACTTAAGCCAGGGAAAATAAAAGAGCTGGAGAGATCTGTATTTCTATATTGTTTAATTCTCCATAAAAGTAAGGAATTCCCCAAACAGAACAAAGGCAGTGGTAGGAGGCATGCTTGGGGATGAGGTGTAAGCACCATCAGCACCTAGCACTGCCTTTGCAAGCAGCCCCAGATGATGCTCAGCATCAAATGATGGTTTGTGGAGTATGCAGGATCCATTGTCACCACACCACTGCATCCTGCCTTCCCCATGACAAAATCATCCAATAAGTAGGCATGGGCACTCACCCTGCCAAGCACTGCGCTGCCTCCTCATTAAATCATGAGCCAAGAGGAAAAGGAAAACCTGAGGCAGCAGAGTTATGTCTTGGGAAGGATAGAGGGCAGAGAGGAGCATTCCATGCAGTGTGGTGGTCCCTACAGTCCTCCGCTGCCACCACTCCTGACCTTGCAGCTTGCTGATGTGCATCTGGGGATTGCTTCTGGTTGCCAGAGTCCAAATTTCACACAACCCAGCAGGAAGTAAAAAATGTCCATTTTTTGGACTGAACTTTCCCTTCACAACCATGACAAAGTGACCGCATGATCTGACAGAAGTAATGTTTATGCCACTGAGATGCAGGAGATGTCATGGCTTTGAAACAGTCATGTTGCAACTCAGTACCAAAGCTGTTTATCAGCGGATCACAACTGTTCCAATACATGTCGCTGTTTATGAACAAATTATTTTGGGATAAATGTGCGCTTGAGGTATTTTGCAAGACTTTACAGAACATCACGGATTAGGCACTCTAAAAATGGATATTAAAACAGGTCTAAACATCTACGTCTCTAAATCAAAGGTCATGTTTAGAATATAAAGACCAAAAATACTTTTCAAGGGTAAAACTCTATGGATATTTGTAGTTCCTCCTACAATTCAGGTCAGAAATATCTCTCTTTTCAAAATTCAGCATGAAATTTCTGCTTATCTGACGCACAGTACAAAACCTCAATGGAGCCTACTCCTCTCAGCAGCCTGCTGGATGGCAACCTGCAAACTACTATACTTGCACATACTCTGGAGATCTGCCTCAGTGATGACCCCACCTGCAAATGTCTTCTGCAGTGAAGGAGAGCTCTGCATGGAGATCAGCTCTGATCAAAAAGAACAAGGAACCAGTCTATATAAAAATAAAATTTAATGCACTGCACAAACAGTGTCATTCTTTCTGGCTCGTTAGGGACAGAAAGCCTGATATTGTCCAAAATGCTGTGATGAAACTGGTAGTGGAAGCATGCGAGAAGCCATTGATCAAGGAGGAGCACTTTCAACACATATTATTGTAAAAGTATATGAAATACAGGAAGTTAATGAGGATTCAACTGTAGATGAACAATGTTGAGCTGACAACATTGTATTTACTTTTCTGCTTATAGCTGTTTTGTTTCTTGTTTATAGATGCCACGAGGATGATCAGTGGACTGGCTGAGAAAGTTGGGGCTGTTGAGCCTGGAGAAGAGAAGGCTGCATGGAGACCACAGAGCAGCCTTCGAGTACCTGAAGGGGGCCTATAGGGATGCTGGGGAGGGACTCTTCATTAGGGACTGTAGTGAGAGGACAAGGGGTAGCGGGTTCAAACTTGAACAGGGGAAGTTTAGATTGGATATGAGGAAGAAGTTCTTTACTGTAAGGGTGGTGAGGCAGTGGAATGGGTTGCCCAAGGAAGTTGTGAATGCTCAACCGCCAGCGGTGTTCAAGGCCAGGTTGGACAGAGCCTTGGGTGGCATGGTTTAGTGGGAGGTGTCCCTGCCCATGGCAGGGGGGTTGGAACTAGATGATCTTAAGGTCCTTTCCAACCCTAACTATTCTATGATTCTACGATCTGCTTGGTTTTATACTTCTAAAAACATGCAAAAACTGCTAAACCAGTGAAGAAGTCACCAAACAAGCTCTCCAGATGAGCTGAAGTATGCATGAGCCCTCTCCCTAAGATGGAATTAATTTTACCATTTGAAATAATTAACATAATTTGAATTTTTGGTTCACAAAAGCCACTCAAATTAAGAATGTTAAAAAAACTTATCCTATTGAAAAAAGTGTCATTTCCATTGCAGCTCCACTGCTACATACAACAGCCTCTGCCCATGAAGTAAATACCCATAGGCTACCATCAGGGTGGCCACAGGCAAAGTGCCTCCTGGGAACAGTCCTCAGCCGCAGCCAGTCCATTTTTTATCAGCACCTCGGGATGCTCCTTGAACTAAATCTGCCCACAGCGATGCCACTTCCATGCCTACCCTTGTGATTTTTAAGAAGAGTTAACATGGGTACCCAGTGAGAATACTATCCACTGCTTTCAGCCTTACCATGCCACATGTAGCTAAGTAGCAACCACTTCAGACTGATGCTTTCCTCCAGCTATTTCAAGAGAATAGCTCATGCACATACAGACAAGTTCCTCCATCCTTTCAGTCATAAAGTGACCCCAAAATCTTACTACAGTGATGAACAATTACGAGAAAAACTCAGCTTCATAGAATCATAAAATCATAGAATAACAAATACATTTCTTATGTTCACAAGCTTCACATCTGGAGTGCTTTGGAGGAGTCGGATAAAGTTCGTCACAGTTGGTAATATTACTTTAGAGAAAATTTCAAAATTTATTGAAATATTGAATTAGATTAAAAGAATACTGACTGAAAATGGAATTTTTAAAAATATTCATTAATTATCTGAAAATATTTGGGTTGGAAAATTTTCTTTTGGAATTTTAATTATAATTTGCATTTTACTTTCTCTTTCCTATTTAGATATTAACGTTGTTTCAAGGCATGCAGGTAGTCACAAGCACTTAAAGGTCCTGAAATAATATAAAAATAATTGTCTAATACAATTCACATGCAGTAATATGGCAATTTATTTAAAAGAAAATGGTTGGTTCATTTCATCTTTACTAGTTTATGGTTTGGAAAACTAAAAAATTTATTCAACATATTCTGTACTGCTACTAACAGTAGAGTATAGGCCAATGAAATGAGATAACCATTTCATTATTTTACTTTTAAATCTCTGTAGGTAATAGCTAAGAGGTACTGACTAAAGGATTCCTTATTTTCCAGGTGAATGTGTCTCCTATTTCTATTCAGTGAAACAAGAGAAATTTGTTGACAAAATGCCAGCTGACTACAATAAATCTGGAGAGGGACTTTTTACAAGGGCATGTATGGATACGGCAAGGGGTAATGGCTTTAAACTGACGGGGAGATTTAGGTGAGACACTGGGAAGAAATTCTTTACTCCTGGTGGTGAAGCACTGGCACAGGTTCCCCAGAGAAGTTGTGAATGCTCTATCCCTGGCAGCATTCAAGGCCAGGCTGGATTGGCTTTGAGCCATCTGGTCTAGTGGAAGGTGTCCCTGTCCATGGCAAGGAGTTGGAAATTGATGACCTTTAAGGTTCCTTCCAACCCAAACCCTTCCTGTGAGTCTACAGAATCATAGAATCACAGAATCATAGAATGACTCTATGACTATAAATAGCGATAAAAACCCTTATGAAAGAAAATTCAAATTAATTCTAAATTGAAGTTTTCAGAATACAACTTTTTCCACAAAGAGAAATACCTTTTGTTTCAAACGATATTTAATTCAGTCCATTAAGTCACAAAAAATATTTTATTGAAATAGCATTTTATCATTCAAAAACCTGTTTTCAAGAAAGAAAACCACTCCTAGAAGTGGAACAAAATAAATTGTGACACATTCACTCCCTCACTGAAATACTGGTGAAATTCTAATTTCTAAAACAATAAACAGCAATAGGGTTTTCTCTTTTTCCCTTGTTTTTACAGACTGACTGAGATTAGGCAAACACCACAGTGGAATGAAGACAGCATGATGCTCTGGAAAAGGTCAGGAAACCCTAAATGAAAAAAATGTGCTATCTTTCAATCTCTTTGAAGTGTTTTCCAGCTCTCACTGCCCAGCAGCAGTATGTAAGAAAGCAAGAATCTCCCAGACACAACAATTGCAAAGGATGATGACTTGAAACTGGAAAATCTCAGCCGTTCTCTCCTGTTCCTGCACCCTGAGTAGCAACATCAGCATGGAAAACATAAAAGAACAGAGAAAGCTTGACAGTTGCTGCTCGGAAGGAGTCACTAGTGCACTAGATTCTGATAAGAAGGAATCAACTGGATCACTTGCATGCTACCACAGTCAGCACTGGAGCAGAGCTGCAGGTAGTATAGCTCTATTGAGGCACCACAGTTTTTGACCCAGACCATGGTGTACAAACTTTTGGAGAGACTAACCTGAGCTCAGTTTAGTGATTCAAAAATAGTGTAATAAACACAATGGAAAAAAACCCTCAACATTGTAATAATAGCATGCTAGGAGCCACGTGATGTTTTCTTGATGCAGTATAATAGCATCTATTATTTGCCCAGGTACATCTGAGGTGACAGTCATCGGGGTATTTATAGCCCAAAGAAGAGGAATGAAGGAGGCAAAGCTCAGAACTTAAGCTACAGTGCAGCACAGCGAATCCCACTAAAAACAAGCAGGCACAATGTCAGTGGCAACTTCATTGTGGCTTCTCCTGTGTTGCCATGACCCCGCAGCTCATAGAAAAGAAGGGCAGAGGTGGGATGCACTGTTCCCCTCCCTGTGCTCCTCCTGGGAGCAAGGCTCTGCTTCCAGGAAAGCTCTGGTACTGCAGGGAGAATAAAGACAGCAGGGGAGCTCTGCACAGCACATAGTAGTGGCTTCCAGGTGTGGGAAGGAGAAGCAAAAGTTGATTTTTTAAATATTTTTTTAAGAGCTAGATAATGAAAAAACCCTCCTATCTGTTCATGGTTATGCACTGGAACCTCTTTTGGGGAATTCCTGGCACTGAAGATTATTAAAAGCAGGGAACACCATTATCTCTGAGCAAAGGTCTAGTCTACACCTGTCCTGCCTTTGTCAAGAGGGACAGCCAGGGCACTCTCTCAATAACTCTTACAGGCTTGTGTTTTCAATAATTACTGAGCAGAGGCTAGTCTGACTAACACAAGCGCACACTTACATATGCTGTATCTGCATGTGAGGTAAGGTGGTGAGATACTTCTTGTAATGGAAGCACTTTCCACTTCCAGCACAAATGCAGTATAGCAGCCCATAAAAAGCCCCACTAAGACTTTCCACTTGCATCATCTCAGGTGTATTCCTGGAAGCCTGACTCAAAATCTAGTGCTCTCACACATAAAACCAGGCTCGTGCTTCTGCTGTAGAAGCCCCAGTGCTGGGTCATGGCTGTCCTCATTCCTGATGTCTCTGCAGAAGAAAATGGTAGCCAAACCCCTGTTCCAGGAGATGAGGCAGCACTGGGGATCACCTCTCCCTGCTCCAGCCTACAGGCTGCTTGGATGCAAAGATTGACATTTTTCCTGTCCTGGGATTTCCTGGCTGGGCTGGGACCTGCCTTGCCCCTGAGGCTGTGTTCAGCAGTCAGTGGGCTGCTGCTAGACCTGCCTGTTGCCTGAGCCCTGCATGCCCTGCTGCTGCCTGCATCCTCATCAGCTACTCCACCATTTTCCAAGTAACTGGCTCTGAGAAGTAACTTAGACATGGTGTTAGAAAGTAGCTGAAGTCAAGCTATGGCATGATACCTTAATAATCAGTAGGATGAGCTAGATAACACCCAGCACACCAATAGCATCCCCTGGCATCTCCTCCGACACCGTCTGCCTCCATGGCTTTCTATACCGGGACTACATTGGGAACAGCAATCAATTAAAAAGCCACTCAGCCGACAGGCAGTGGTAGGTTTGTATATGTTGCCCAGGTGAGACAGACCGAGCGAGCCGCAGTGGAAACGGCACCCAAAGAACATTATGTCATCCAGGGGTGCAGTTTCATCCTACCACTGGGCAAGTAGAACAGCCCATAGCCAGTGGCAAGGGCAAGGTCTCACACCGTCTCTTGCCCTGCCACATCTCCACTCCTCCATCCCTCTTCCTCCAGGCACTTCCCTCCACCTTGCCACCCCAGGGCTTCTCCCTTCCCTTTTGCACTGATCTAGGTGTCATCTAAGAGAATTTGACCCACTTTCACCAGGAAAATAAATAAATAAATAAAAAGAGGCAGTTCTCTTTTCTCTTGTGGCCCATGCATCTGAAGTGCTATGAATGAAGGACAAATATGAGAGGAGCTCCAGAAAACATGGCATTCCAAACACTACTGGAAGCAGGGAAACATTAACAAAGTTGCCCCCTAAGTCTTAGGCATTGTTGATGAAAATAAACTTTATAAAGCAGGCTATTACTCTTCTGAAATGAAATGACAAAAATAAGGATAAAAGTCAGCCTGCTACATTTTCTGAGCATTTGTAACATAAGTATAATACATAAAAGAACCACATATGAAAGACTTCGTGTTTATTATAAAAAAAAGCTTCATTACATAGATAAAAGATATACATAAATAAAAAGGCCAGACAAACTGTAGAAATGTCAAATAAATATCTTGAAAATTTATTTTTCCATCAATCAATATCAGTTAAAGGTGTATTTTTCATGTGTTCACTAGCCAAAGTTTATTATCTTCAATGGGAACTATGGTAAAATTGTTCATGCTACTTGAAAAATGTTCTTGATGTGTCTTAATCTCTTTGCTTTATCTACTACAAATTTCTCTCTCACTGATGCACAACACAAAACAGCTCTTGAAGAAATAGCTTATTTGGTATAAGAAACAAAATTCAAGGCCAGCTTCTGGAAAAGGGGTCAGATCGAAAAACCCGGCAATTATGGACACATACACACAAAGATTAAAGTATAAGGAGAACAAAGATAACCATGTGACAAACAACAAATGTGGAGGGTGTGGATAAGACATACAGCATCTTGGGTTTCCACAATCCCTACAAGTTTTGGAGCTCATTCTTGGTGGACACAAACAATCTGGTCATGCCGTAAAGAGTACCACAAAAATAAAGGCATGGGTTGGTTATCCCTGAGGTTTTGGCACAGGCCTCATACATCTACACCAAATGGTAGCAACCTTTCACTGAACATCTTTGTACAGATCACTGCTAAA
The DNA here is from genome assembly GCA_028858755.1 of Ara ararauna. Lineage (NCBI taxonomy): Eukaryota > Metazoa > Chordata > Aves > Psittaciformes > Psittacidae > Ara > Ara ararauna. The sequence continues at coordinate 95,471,416 of CM054410.1, forward strand.
GCAAACACAAGCCTGTCTGTAGAAAGCAGAGCAGCTGGTCCAGCTGGTGTTTTCAGTCCATGACAAAACGGAGGACAGCTCAAAAGAAGCTAAACACAGCATCTCAAATAGACATTTTCAAGACATACTTATGACAGCCTGCAAAAACATAGAGAACACAAGGCTGGAAGGCACCTCTGGAGATCATCTAGTCCAAAATACTGCTCAGAGCAGGCCCAACCATAGCAAGTTGCTCAAGACTTTACACAACGAGTTTTTAATATCTCCAAGGATAGAGACTCCACAACTCCTCTGAGCAAGTGTTCAGTCACCCTCACAATAAAGAAGTTTTTTCTTTCTGGAATTTTCTTTTTCCAGTTTGTGTTCATGGCCTCCAGTCCTGCCACAGGGCATCACTGAGAAGAACACAGCTCAATCAAATCTTCATTACTTACCCCATCAGATATTTATATACAACAAGAAGATACTCCCAAGCCTTTCAGTTTCCAGGCTGAATGGTTCCTTTCAGTCCCTCCCCATACCAGAGATGCTCCAGTCCTTTAATCACCTTTGTTGTCCACTGCTGGAATCGCTCCAGTGTGTCTCTGTCTTCTCGTATACTGGGCAGCCCAGACCTAGACCGAGTACTGCAGATTTGCCTCACCACTGCTCAGCAGTGAGAAAGACCCATGTCCCTTGACTTGTTGGCAACACTCCTAACACAGGGCAGGGGGCTGCTGGGCTTTCTGTGGCAAGGGCATGAGGGCTGCTACAGCCCAGAAACCCTAACCTGACTTGAGACATCACTTCAATTGCAGCTGTGATTTTATTAAAGGCTGCTGAAGGCCAGGTCAGGGAGGAAATCTCATCACCTCAAGGAGCAGGAAATTCTTATCCAACTCAGTTCCTCTGTAACAAACAGAATAATTTCACTAACATCTGCAGGCAGCAAGTCCCTCCACTCACCAGCAGTATCAGTAAAAACCACAAAGGAAATCTTTGTCTCTACTAAGTGGCTGAAGTACACATGCTTTTTAAACCCGAATCCCTGCACTAATTTTGTGTGGGACATGGCTGCGCATCCAAACAGTCAGCAACAAGCGGAGGGATGTGAAAGCTGGGAGAATGACTGTGAGGGGCAAAACCTTTATTGTTGCAAGAAACAATGAGACATGGAATATGTGTCAGCATGAAGACCAGACACATAAAGAAATAAACAACAAATGGCCTAGACACAGTTGTGATGTTCACAAAGCTAGTATCTAATACTCTCTAGCCCTCTCAAAGCATTCCCTGCTCCACTTGCACGTTGGCTCCTGCAGCCTTCACAGTATAACCCTTTGGCCTCAGTCCTTGCCAGGGCTCACTCACCATGCAAACTATGCCCTTCTCTTGGCATCAGCTGTTTCAAATGGTTTGTTCTTTTCCCCTTTCTACCCATTTTAGGTGCTGTCCAGTTCTCTGTCCAGAAGACACTGGAAGAACCCCTTATATTCTGCAGTTTTCTTCATCCTCTCTATGATCACTTTGTCCTATGGCTTCACAGAGGTTTGAATGGCTTGAACACTCTCATCTCAGCCTACTGTCTTTCAGCACATATATAGGAAGAGTTTGAAATCTTGACTGTTTCATACCACAGCACTGCCATTATGACAGCACAGTTAAGATGAGAACAGTAGCGACCTGCACCCAACAGGTTCTTGCATGAACTGGAACACCATGAAATGGGAGTGGGAACTAACATTTGTCTCTGTGCATGGCTGGAGTACCAGCTGCAATGTCACCATCTCTGTAAATAGTTGTCTTCATAAAAAGACTGCTTATTTTTAGAAACACGTTGCCTTCTCCTGTGATTATCTAGAAAGCAGAATAGGAAATAGAGCTCACATTCTGTTCCAAGCAACAAATTCTGGCTTCTGCTATCTCTAATTAAACCACAAAAGTTTTGGTCCAAGGCACTTACTTTCCAAGACTTGCAGTTTGACAGGCTTTGTTTATGTGTTTTTTCCTAAAATGATCTTCCAGATGAAATTTCTTACACATGAAAGAATTTCACTTGAGTGAAATTCTCGATCATCTTTGCCCTTAGGACTTTTTTAGAAGGTTTTTGAGCTCAGCAACACAAAGCCAGTCTTGGTTTTAAACTTTGTATGTGCAATAATGCCTCTGACACATTAGAAGAATTTGAATGATTTCTGTATTTCAAAGCAGCCTGCTGAACATTCACAAGACGCTCATTTCCCTCATTTTAGAAAGACAGTTCAAATTGCAAGTTCCAAATATACACAGGTGTTGATATTTGACTGTACCATCATTTTCACAGGTGCCAGCAATTTTAAATGACTTCAAAAACCAAAAGAAGTGTTAAGAATAATCTGGCCTGGGACTCTTCCAGCATCAGAGATCTTTCTGTGTGAGTTACATCAGTGTGAGTATCCTCTGAGGACACAGAGAAACTCAGAACCTCTTGGTGTCTGCTTCTTATAAGAAATGCTGCAAACATGACTGATATCTGCACTGTTATTTAAAAAGTGTTTATTAACTATAAGGTTGACATATATAAGTCGAAAAGTACCCCATCATCACTTGGTGGTACACCCAGAAAGCCAGGTGCAGAATATATTCACACCAGCGCATGGTTTATCTCTTCTACTTCCAAAAATGATCTAGAATAACATTTGGCAATGTTCAAATAGAAGATATTTTCAAGAAAACAAAGCCAGTGAATTTCGACTGTCCAAGTACATGGCAGCAAGTCACTAACTTGGTTTCTCTCAGAGCCCCATAGCTGTTCTTTCCCTTTTGAATAAAATGCTCACTAGGTAAATATTGTGTGAATTTCTCTTTCATTGGAAGCCAGTATCCCAAAGAGTCTTCCTCAAGAGTTATGCTTACTCCTGCTCTCAGTAGAAGTACTGGTATGAACTTGTATTTCACGCTACCGACCACTCACTTGCAGAGTTTATGGATCATCACACACTGTATCATTACCTAGTTTTGAGTTAGTTACCTGCTTGTGAGGGAGCTTTCCCCCTAAGCCTCCAATTTTCAATGGCTTATGCCCTTCTGAAGCAGTTACTTTCAAAGATGAATTTGGCTGTGCTTGTTCTCACCTTAGTAACTCTGCAAAGTCTAAAAAATTAATGTTCATCTTTTGCTGTGGCCTGGATGTTCGCGTTATATGTATTACAAATAACTAATTCAGTTTTCACATGTAAGCATCTTAATTAAAGTAAAAAATAAATGAAATCCTGCCTATTCTTACCCAAAAGTATTTCATTTTCATTGGAATTAATTATGAAGAACAGGTTTTGTGTGGTTAGGTTTGTGTTTGTCGTTTTTTTTTTCCAGACAGATCATTTGTTTGCACAGAAAACCAAGAGGAAATTTTATTCAAGATCACGTAGCTAATATAGACCCTTCTGTGTGCCTGTGGTTTGGAAAGTCTTCGGTTACATGAACACAGACCACCATTGCACATTCCCTGATAAATACTGAACCAAATGGTACACTCTTTCATATGTGAACTAATAAAATCTGCAAAGACTTTTTCATAGCAATTTACTCAGATTACAGGCATCTTTGATATATTTTGATAACTTTTCAATATGAGAAAACCTTTCTATAACCATTTTAGAGTTTCACTTCTTTGTATCAGAAAAGCTGTGAAAAGGTCCTATCAGTAATGCTTTGAGTCTCCATCATGAAGCAACAATATTAGTCATCCTTTATTTACTATTTTATTCAGTATAACCACATTATAGGGATATAAGCAGAATCAGGCATAAGGTTGAGTCCCAACACAAGCGTGATCTGAGGAAAGAGAAGCTCCCAAATACACTTTTAGCTAATTGATGAGTTTGTGGGACACTGAAGAGAGGTTATCCACTGAAATTTTATGTTTTATGATAGCAGGGAACTCTCCTGCTCCTTAGGGTGTCTTTTGGGTGACAGACACTACAAATCCCTACCAATAAGTCTAAGAAGGTGAATCTGATCTTTGGATGTGCTCACTCCTAACAAACTGTACACAGTGTACAGTGCTGTGCTGTGTCCAGTCCCGTGTCACTGTGTATCTATCAGAGAAGATACAAGGTGCGATCCAAGATATGGAGACATTCACTCACTTTTTCTTACTTAAGTAATGCCTAGTAGTCTTGGCTAAAATAGGGGTACAGCTGTCCTGAGCACCCTAAAGAAGTCCTATTACTGTCTAACATGTCTTGATTGGAAAAGGATAAAAGCACAAAACTATTGTAACCTCACTTTGAAAACTGAAAATCTGGCCTGGGAAGGAGTGGTAAACCCTCAAAGCAAATCAGTGGCAGCCTCAGAACAAAAAGATTTCCAAAGGCTCACTCTAGTGCCTTAACTCCAAAACAACCTTTCTTCTCCAAAGCACCACTGAGAACCCCTGTATCTGGTATAGATATATTTCCACCAATTTTTAAAAATGCCTTGGCTAACTTTACCTTTCTGAACACTGGTGGAAGTCTCTCTAGTAGTTTTAGAGGTCGCATTGGCAAATGGTGCTCAAGAAAAACATTTACCAAAAGTTTCTTTTTACAGAATAGGATAGCAATTTCAGGATAGAAAGTTACACATTTTGCTGAAAGTAAGCCTAACTGAAGTCAGAAAACATGCTTCAAAATGAGTGATTAACAGTATCATGCTAAGTAACATGCTCAAGTGAAATAATTCAATGCAGTCTTATTGCTGCCCCAGAGGGCATTAGGGGAATGCTCATTCCTAAATAAGGTGGTGATTGGATTGATGAGACCTAGCAGGGTTTACCAAAGTACAGATCCCAGAGGTACTAGAGCAGGTCCAATCAAAACGAAAATGTCACACACTGTTGTGACACAACTTACACCCAAATGCAATAAACAGCAAATACATATATAATCTGTGCTTGATTGATTTTACTGTCATTGGAGACACAGAACAGCGTAGTCTGATAGTCCCAGCTTTGATATATGTCTGAAACAATGAAAGAATGATATTATTCTTCCCCCATATAAATTATTCACATCTTTTTTATTAGTTTTAGCTCACAGATGTGCACTGTCTCTGCCAGCTCTGCTGCCTTTGCATTAGGAATCATTCAGATTCAGACTCATTCCTTTCCTCAGACACCTCACATTCAGCAGCAAATCAACCTCACCCCTGCAAGCTTTCCCTGTGGGATTTATTATGACAGTGAATTATAATTCATTCTACTGTTGCTCCAAAAAAAAAGTAATATTTAAAAACTCAAGAAAGCATCTTCTTTCCCAAAGACTACTACATTTTCCATAACTGTAGACCTGATTTTCAAGGTATTTTGATACCTAAATAGGACTAGACTTTCAAAAGAGTTCTATATCCAGCAGCTTTTACTACATAGCCAGATTTTCTAAAGAATTTAAGTATCACAGTGCCAAGTTCTTTGGAAAAAAAAGTAATTTACTGTAGTGCTCACCAGGGATATGGGCCCTTTCAAAAATCTGGCCTTGATATGGAGTGCTACACTCTTGTAAAGTCTTCAGACTCTTACTGGTCTGATTCCTTCAGCATTTACACACAAAGCCAGTGATGACTACGGTTATGGACATCTGGGAAATAAATACAATACAACCCAATTCTTTATTTATATTAGTTGGCAAGCATAATAATAATAATAAAGGTTTCCTAGGCATCAGGTATGAACATTTTATATTCTCTGTGCAGACCAACTTAACAGTTTTAATGTTCTATACGGCACTGGAACTTGACACTGTTACTAAGAAAGTAACAACGCAATATTGTGCAACAAGTTCATGCCATAAGCATCCATGGGAAATCTACTAAGTGGTCAGATCTTTGCCCTGTAATTCTCTAAAATCAGAGAACCATTAAAATTCAATTATTATTATGCTTATATTAGTAGCAGCATTACATACTGGGGGCTTGGTTTAGACATTCCAGCCTTCAATCAAGTGACTGAAACTTGAAGCAGAAGCAGTGAAAACCTGTGTCTTTGCAGAAGGCTAAAGCAACAAAACAATGTGAAAGCAGCAGAACGAGTGCCAACTTCTGAGAGTACAAGATTTAAAGAATCCCAGCCTAATCTGTTCCCAACTACACTATTCACCACGCGGTGTCTAAGGATTTGTTTTAAGCCTTCCCAAAATGTCTGTCATCCCATTTCCTTGTTGCCAGCAAATGTATCATATAACTGTAAATAAATGTTCAAATGAGTTTAGCAGTCATCAGGATGTTTCAAATTTGAGCACGACACTTTTTCCCCTGAAGTTTAATTTAAGAAGCTGCATTTGTGGCCATTTAACCCTATATTTTATTTTTTACTTTGCAAAAAGCTTTCTCGCTCTGCTTATTTCTTGGGATTGCAAAATTGATCTTTGTAAACTTAGCCCTGAACAAAAAACCTTGGAAAAATAGAGATGCATTTGACTATCTTTTTAATTTTCATGAACAGGACCTCCCAGACAGATTCTGCTACTGAAGATGAACTGTTTTTACCACTTCTTTTTTGATATAACCTCTTGCTTTCACCTTAGTTACAATTCCTGTACAAGTCTCAATTCTATTGCTATTAAAAGTGCAAAGTGAAAGGGGTGGGAGCGGAAATCTTAAAGAACTTTTAATTATGTTATTTCTTCTTGACCCATTGATTTTGGATGTGTGAGTAAATAATAGTTTCTTTTCACTTTTAATTACCCAGCATGTGATATGCTGCAGAGCATAGCAGACTACCTTGTCTGTATGAGGTACCTGGAACTATACCTATTCTCAGTGTTTTGACAGCAACATTTCACAGAAGGGACCCAGTAATGGGATTCTCGGAAGCCCATAATACCAAGAGCCCTTGGCAGAATGCAGATGGGTTTCAAATCATAGATGGCTGCACACAAACTGTCTGGGGGACTTCCCTCTTCAAAGCTTGGTACAAGTGTATTTCCAAATGTTTGCACAGATTCTGAAAAAATTGTTCCCATACAAATCTTATACAGTAAGAGAAGTAGAAAAAGAACAATTGAATAAGTCAGTGAAACTGAAATAACATCAGTTATTAAAAAAAAAAACAAAAATAACACAAACCATGTAGCTAATAAAAGTAAGGCAAACACAATATCAGCATATTAATTCATCTGCACAATGCTACAAAAAAATTGTTTCCAAGCTTTAAACTGTTTTAATCTAATGTATAGGAAGGCATTTCATCCAGGTCTGACATTCTGCTCTGTTTAGGGGAAACAAGTACACCAGTATGTAGAGGAATATTTACAAATATCTACACATTTCCATCCCCAACTTCACATATACAGTATTTTAACATAAACTGCAGGTTGTCTCATTCACAACTACAGTCTACCTAATTTCCTCAAGTACTTAATGGTAGCTATTATGACAACCAAGGATCATGGAACTAGATCCTTAAGAGACAAGGTCAGACCAGTAAAATTAGCCATCTGTCCAGTAAGGGCTTAAAGCTCAGGCTGTACTTAAGTATTAAGTTTCCAACTGTACAGGCATTTATTGTTTTATTTTTTTCTCACAAGAGCAAAAGAATGCACAATACTGATTCTAAAAAGCTGCAATACAAATCTTTTAACACTGTGAAATATTTACAAAATGGGTCTGAAGCCGCAAACACTTTGTGAGCTGAGATAGAATTTACTAAACTTGTTATGTTTTCCATTGGTCTGATCACAGTGAACTCAGAGGTAAAGACTTCAGGATAGTCCCAGTGTCTGTGACAGTCTTGGGCATCACTATTTCCTTTTAGAACCACAATTTTTCAAGTATGCAGAATATCAAACTTTGCCACACACTGCGCCCCATCTCACTGTTTATATTTTACCTTACTGCTTCATAGGCTGCAGGTTGCAGAGCCTGTAAAAGCTGCTCAGAGTCCAGATTTTAACTTTCAGCCACTAAGGACCACATACTACCACCTTGATCACGGTGCAAAACCCTGTGACAGCCGTGGGAACTCTCCCACAGGTCACAGGTAGCACTCAGCCAGAAGCAGAATTTGGACCACCTCACATCACGTCTGGTACACAATAAGTACACTTTTTTTCTTATGAAAGTATTGCTTCCCTAGCCATTTTTCATTCACATTTACTGATCTATGTATTGTGTTACTGGCTACTGCACACATAAATGTCACAGCAAAAGCACAGCCCTGACGACGAGAAACCTCTGACCGGCACAGAGGCTCACCTGGCTCCCAACTCAGCTCACGCAGCACCACGAGTTATGGGCTTCAGGGAAAAGACGAATAAAAATTTTGCCAATTCTTTCCGCAGTAGCGGCAGTCGGGTCCTGGTCTGTAACCCGGGTAAACCCAAGGCATGGGTGGTAAACGCCCGAGAAAATGGATAGTTCGCTGGTTCTGCAACTTCACCGCTTTCAGTGGCACGTCCCCTGCCACTGCCTGGGCATCCTCTCTCACACCCGGGGGAGAAAGCAAGGGCTGCAGGGAAGGGCAGCGAGCGGCGCCCACCCAGCCGGCCGGACCCGGTGCAGGCTGGGTGCGCCCGGAGCTCACGGGCGACTTCATCTCACACACGATCGGACCCACCGCTGCCCGCCGCGGGACGCCAGTGGCGGGCCACGAAGCCCGCGGCAACGCCAGTTTTAAAGGGACGCGAAACTTCGCCGCGTGCAAGCGCGGCGCAGGAAGAGGGCACCTCCCCTGCACCGCCAGCCGCCCTACCTTGCCGATGGGGGATGCTCCTCCGCGGCACCGCCGCGGACCCGAGGCACCAAGCCAGGAGCAGCAGAGAGGCGAGGCAGCGGTAGCGGCGGCGGCAGCAGCCCGGCACCTCCATGTGCGCCGCGTTGTCCCGCCGGCGCCCGAGCTGGGAGCTGGCTTGCACCCGCGCCGGGTAGGGTAGGGGAGGGAAGGAAGGGAAAAGAAGGGAAGGGAGGGAAGAGAAGAGGGGAGGAGGCTGGGTCCGGCCCTTTGGTGGGATTACCGCCTCAGCGGCGCTGGGCACAGCTAGGCACCTCCCCCCGGGGAGCCGCGGCCCCAGACCTGCGCTGACAGGGTGCCGGAGCGTCCGCTGCACGATGACCCCGGTACCGGTGGCGCTCCCTCTTCAGGCCAGCCTTGCCCGCGGGGTGGACAGCCGGGACGCCCCCAGCACCGCGGGGCGGGGTGTCACCCCTTCCTCAGCAGTGACACCCTGCCCATTCCTGCCCGCCCTCCTCCCAGGGGCTGGCCTCGGCTCCCTCCCGTCCTGCGGGACCGCAGCACGGCTGATCCTCTCCCCGGGACATGGGCATTGAGACTGGGATTCACAGTTTCTTGCTTTTTTTCCCCTGGCTTCCTGAAAGGGACGAGGCTGAAGTGAAGACAAGTACTGGAGCAAAGGAGAAGCTCGGGAGAGGATTTGGCGAAGAAGTTGTTGCTGAGTTAAGAGGATAAATTAAGTCTAATTCCCCCATATGGAGGCTGCGACCTATCCAGCCACTCAGACTAATATAGAAACCCCTGTGGAGATTAGAGGTGACGGGGAGGGCTAGGGGCGGAAAACAGGGGGAAGCTGCCGAGTTTGAGGATCTCACGGAAAAACAGGAAAAGATGAGCAAGAAGGAGCACAAAGCATCCCTTCAGAGCAATATAGCATTGGTGGGAAGAAAGGCCAAATCTCTTTGGTTCTGTCCTATCTTTGGAGTTTAACAGACAGAGGAGGGTTCAAGAAACTTCGTATTAGGCAGATGTGGGATTATCTGCCCTCTGCTTCAGGTCTCATTCTAATCTCGGTTAGTTGGAGATAAATTTAAATCCTGAAATACCAGAGTTGTTATGTCTTGAGTGTTTGTGTGGGCTTTGTTTTGGAAATGAGCTTCATTTGTTTGGTTGGTTGTTCACTTTGATAACGTTGAGTGGGTTTGATGTCTGTATAAATTATGTGTGTTTATGCGGCCCCTTTTTGAATCTTATTAACTTTATAACACTGATACTTTGTTCAATGAGTTCCAGGCTGTAATTTTATGATGTTTGGGGGAAAAAAAAAAAAAAAACAGAAGGATATCAGAAGAAAAGCTGTTTCTCTGTGGGAACAATGCTGAGACAGGAAAATAAGGAAAGCTGTACCATTTGGGGGTACAAGAGGAGACAAGGAAATGATGATAAAGTCTTTTTGGACATATCAGAGGAAGGGAGTTGGAAGCCATATCCCATAAAAGCTCTGCAAGTACCTCAGGAAGAAGCTGGAGGAGGAAATCAAATTCCTCACAGGAGATGGTGGCAAAGACAGCCCTTGCGTCCCTCACGGACACATCAAGGAGACAGAAACCTGGTCTCCTCAGAAAGGGCAGCATGTGAGTTTTGGAGTTATCCCCACCAGAAGAGCATGCTCACGGCTACAGGAACTAGAGATGAGTAGTTCTGTTACCATACTTGGGATGTCAGTGGTGTTTCTCTCACACCCTTATCAGCCTGCCTTTGCAGAGCTGGAGGAATGGCAGTATGTGTGGAAGAAGTGCAGGGCCCATGACAGGAATTCCTGGTGGGGTCAGGGCCTGCTATGCATTGTTCATAAGGCACAGAATGAACTCTGGCCTCCACATTTGCCCACAGGACACATGGGCCTGCTCACTCATCTGTAAAAGATGGCAGAAAGATGATTGCCAGGGGTTGAGAAAAGCTCCAAATAATTCAGTTGTTATCTGCACATTGTGCTGTCATGCATCTTGTTCAATGGTTGTATACACCTGTTGGTAAGGACTGAGAAGCAATGTTTTGGAAATCTGTAGGTCTAGTGGTGGTGGAGGCAGTTTTCCATCCTTATCTGCTGAACATAATCCACTGGGGAAGATGCTAAGCCATGAATTTGGGTACACTAGACATGTGCTTAGGTCAAATATTCCATCCTTTCTCCCACACTGTAGCTATAGAAGGGAATCGGGCTCCAGTCCACAAGGTTTCTTACTCTGGGAAGCAAAGGGATTTAACACAGAGCACAGGGTTTTTCCCTCATATCTCTTCTCTAAGAGGCAGCATATGTGCATACAGGAATAGGAATGCAAGGAATGATGTCATGGGCATGCAGGAGAAACACTCTGTCATACTTCTGTGTACACAGACCCCTCTAAAAGCTCTACATCCAGAAGGTTTGACTCAATTCAGCTTGCAACTGCATTACACTGCTATGTCATATGTGATTTGCAAGTGCTGACATCAAGAGTCATCCTTTTTCTTTGAAAAGATAAAAATAAATATGAACGTAAATGTTCAAACATGGCCATAGCCCCCCTTTCAGGATTTGGAAGTCCAGTGTAACAGCGCAAATTTCACAGCCAGCACATCAAGTCTCATGATGAAACAAAGTGGTTTTATCAGATCTCTAGACCGTTACATATTCTTAGTAAAAGACAGATTTCTACAATTATTTTCAGCACCTGATCTTACAATAAATTACCAAGGAAGCAGTTTGCTGTGGCAGGAGCTAAAACAGGATGTTTATCCCAAGACTATTTGGTAGAACTGAGGAAGTCTTTCTCTGTGGGCAGTTAGGAAAGCAGACAGTGAGCCTGGACAGCGTAGGTGTCTGGTTAGTGGGGTTAGCAGGCTTTTCCATTGTGATTCATGGGGAAAAAGAGCCATGTCCTTGCCTTGGGGCTTGTCTTCACTTGAAAGATATTTGGGATAAAAGGAGAGTGTAAATTTATAGCATTTTCCAGAGTAGCTCCATATGTGGACACATTTAGTGCAGAATAAGACTAAAAGAAAACAAGTGAAGAGTCTTCACTGAAGTAGAAGTATAAAAAACTGAGGTATCGATGGTGCAGAGCGATGTTTCACAACTTCATAGTTCTTTTTATGATGTCAGTGAGAGGCTTGGTTTAGGAAATTAGGAATCTCTACATTTTCGTAATTATGAAGAATGGCTTTTTCTCTCTTTAACTAAAGCCTCAAAAATTTTGTTGTAATTTTTTTCCTTAATATTCTGAAACTTTTTAAAAGATGAATTCTGAATATGTGACATTGTGTCAGTTCATCTTAATCCACTACAGATTTTTGTCAGGAATTTTTCCTAGGTTCCTGTTGAAAGAAGTGCACAAACTGTTGACCTATTAAAGTCCTCTTATTAAGATCATTCCACTTATTTTACCATCCTGATATTAATTCCAACTGAGACATTGACTATGAGGCACACCAATCTACATTTTTGATCCATAAAATTATACAGAAGTAAGGATCTTCATGTTGACTTTAGTAACTTCACAAATATATGGAAAATAGGACCATTACTTACCAGTTCTCAAATACAAACCCCACAAATGTAAATGCACTTAAAATCCACAAACTTTATTTTAATAGATCACATTTAGTTTTACAGCAATAAAAAGCACATCACAGTAATTTGTACCTTATTATAATTCAATTAGAAAACAGTAATGTTTCATGAATGCATATATTGTTGCTTCAACTTATCATTATGATAAACAATTGTCTAACTGGACCCCCCCCCCAAAACTGGCAAAATAATTAATTACCTTTAAATATAATGACTGTTTACATATATTAACTCATTTATCACTTAGAAAATATCATAGATGTTCATGGAGTCCATATTACAGAATGCCATCTAAAGTCATAACTCTTGCATACGCATTCCCTCTAGCTTAACTAAGTAGAGTGTCTTGGATAGACCTGTTTCTGATTGCACAGAAGATGGTAATTGAAAGTATTTGAGAACATTTTAGCTCATAGGGCACCAGAGAAGTCAGCAACACATATTTGGAGCAGCTTTATCTATATGAATAAGTGGCTCTACAGACAGGATATATGTGAACAGGTCAGAAAGGAAGTTCAGGCTGCCCAGCAAACTAAAGGAGCAAGGGTCATGGAAATTCTAGTTTTGCTTCAGAGTTTGTAGGTTTTCTTTTTTATGATATTATTAGGAAACACATTAATATAAATTTAAGCTACCTTAAAGTGGTGAAGAGATGAGTTTATCCTATTAGGTTATTAACTTTTGACACCACCTATTTACTTCAGATCTGAATCTGAACTGAGCCTTCAAGGCTCTTGTCGTCTTCCTATTTTCCATCAGACAGTTTATGGAGTCTAGATTTAAGTCAGTTGGGACCAAAAGAACAAAACAAACTCTGCTTGCCATTTACTCAAATTTTAATTCAGAAACAGCTATACAGCAGAGACATACTACACATTCACACATATTAAATCCTGAATATACAAAATCAAACAAACCAGCATCAGTTTTCTGTCTTGTCACCTCAATAAATATTTGCCATAAATTTATTCACCAGACTGACACCTTAAGCCCATTACACTTTCCAAGTACTTAGAGTCTTTCTCTCCTCCATTGTCTCTCATACTGATTTGCTGTAGTGTAGACAAAAAGTCAATATACCTGAGCAGCATGTACATCGGCAAGTGCTAAGGATAATACAAAGAAGGGCCTTTACTGACCACATCTGCATCAGTTGTGAGTCTTTACAGTCTTTTTTCCTTATCCTGTTGGATCTGTCACCCAGTCGTCCTACTTCTTACTGTTTTAAGGCTATATCTATTTATTACAGTTAATCAGTTACTTATCCGGAATTACAAACTCCAGCCAAGACTGGTTTTATACCCTGAGACAAATAAATAACATAGAAATACTTGTTGTACCCAAGTTTTCAAGCATGCAACAAGTAAATTCTGAGAACAAAAGGGATGAATGGGAGGATGATGAGCAACCAAATAAATAATAGTTGTACCCCTGCAGTACCCTGGACAGTATAAACCGTTACTTTCCTCATTATTTTCTCTCCTTTGCCCTCACTAGTTTTCACTTTTTTATGCTACATTAGTATTTATCATGCTATAAAGTGCTCTTTCCTAACATGCTATACATTTTTATTAGTCACAGGATGATACTTTACCAAGCATCATCGGTACATTTATAATTAAGAATCAGTATGCATTACACTGTTAAAACAACAGGATTGTATTGGATAAACATTTGAGGTTCCTTTCTTCCACTTGTGGGCCAACTTCATTACCTTGTTTAAAATTTAAAATAAATGTGATTAGCAGCGAGCACAATCATTTGTGCCAACACTCCAAAATGGATATGGTAGTCTATATGTTCAAATCCTAAAGTTTTATCCTGCATACTTTATCCTGCTTCTTTTTTTTTTTTGTAAATAGTACTGTTTCTTTCTTAAATACCAAACAATTTTACAGCACTTAGGTCATTGATTAGGATGTCAGTACGCTACAAATGCCCAAGGTAAGCTCCAAAGATCACTCGACGTGAGTAAATTTGACCTCCACACAGGCAGATTGCCAGGCAGAGCACAAGGAGCCACCTGGAATTAAGGCTAGCAATACGAGTGGTAGCTTGTAAAAGACAAACCATACACTCACAGGTTATGAGAAAGTTGTTGAGTTATTCTTTCTGTCAGGGTTGTTTGTGGATTTATAGATTCCAATTTTAATAACCTTTGTTTTCTTCTCCTTTGATCTTCTTTGGCTGTGCTTTGGTAAGGTAGAGAAAGCACTTATTTGAATTCTGAGAACATTTTGTATTGTCCCTTTTCAGCTCACAAAGAAACAACAAAACACAAAGACACAAATTCCCACAAAATGCTCATCTAGCACCTAAGTATATTGTTACTCATCTCTCCTACCTCTCACCATCTTATCTCTGACAGGTCAATAGTTGCCAGTTTTATTCCTGGTGATTTAATGGAGCATGTTCTTCTCTTCTTGTTGACAAATCAATTCTTGACAGACCTCAGACCTATAGTAAATGTAATGAAAAGTAGCAGAAGGAATACATGAGCTCTTTTTAAAATTTGTTGTTAATTCCCATTCTGTTGGAAGGAGTACCCACACTTTAGAGGCACATGCACAATTGTCTGTTTCTGCTCTGTGTACAGAGGGAATGTGATTCCCATTAATCTCTGCTAGGGAAATGTGAAGTCTGCAGGCTAGAATACTGTTCCAATTTTATCGCTTCACCCTTATATTGATGGCACTCCTGTGAAGCAAATGACAGCAAGAAGGACGAACGTATGCAGCTTAATTTCCTTTATTTACTAATACCTATTTATTGTCTCCCAGTGAATTACCTGATTCTCCATGAATCTCACCACACTCCTTACTTGCAGGAAAGAGCAGTAAAGGACAGATTTGCAGAAGGAATGATGCTTCTGGCAAGGCCGCTGAAGGAGAAGTGGAATACAACAAGGTCTGCTAGTTCACTGAGTCTCTTCCACTCCTTCCACATGGAAGTCTAAGCACTGGAGGGAACAGAACGTTAAGCAGTTGAATTTTTCTTTGTAAGTCAGTGGATCAAGGACAAAACTGCAGAATTAGCACCACATACCTTGGAGTCACCCACTCACATTCTTGAAGTCCCAGTTTTGAACAGATGACCCTGGATACAAGAATCTCCTTCACATATAAGTTCACCTCTAGGAACTGACATTAAGAAACGCACTTGTTGATCAGATGGTCTCCCAGTTTGAATTAAAGTAAAAAATAAGATGTCACTTATTTTGTGCACTGATTCACCTAAGGTGTTCCTTCTCTGTCCCTTTCCAAAGGTCACTGAAAACTTCACTTGCCACAGATTAATTCCTGTCTCAGAAACACAGAGAGAATACTGTGACTTTAATTCCAGGTGTCTTGGAGCTTGATAAGCATCTAAGATTTTTTTGAAAGATCATAAAACTTTAAAAAGGTCTTTAAAAGCAGTTTTTCATGTTTGCCCTAACAAAGTAATAATACTTAGAATCATAGAACCATAGAATAGCTAGGGTTGGAAAGAACCTTAAGATCATCTTCTTTAAAAACAGCAGGTAGCAAGATCCAGCCAATAGACCACTAAGACATTGGCAGCAGCAAGGTAGAATTATACAGTGAAGAAACTGTGAAATCTTCAACTTTTCATTATTGGCCAAGAAAACACAAGAAAGTTGTGTTATTTATTTCATAAGCCAAACCTGAAATAATCTTACTTCTCTCTTGTCATCAGAAAAGCCCCCTGCTTGCATAAATATGAAAATAGTGGCTTGCATAAATAAGAAACTAGTTGCATTTATTGTAAAACCATGATCCTTATTTTTTGGGTTGAAAGATGGTTTACACAATATAGCAATTTCTCTTTGATTCACCTGCAGAGGGTAAAACTGATGATCCACCAAGTTTTTGAGGAACAGGTTCATCTGTAGTTATTAGGCATGATTTTTTGGAGGCAATTGCTGGCAGATGAACTCCCCAGGCTGTTATACATCGAGCTGGGAAACTCTGTTTCCCTGGGAGCACCAAACAGAGATCAAATGAACTTTTGAGTAGTCATAGAGTAGAAGATTTTATGGATTATGAAAAGTCATCATCCAGCTTCACATTACTCATAATGATTATATAGTGGAATCATATTCCAGGTTTTAAATGTTTTGTCAGGTTGCAAAACACTACAAGGAAAATGGTGCTGGTCTGTAATGCAGCTTCAGAAGATAAGAGTACCATTCTGTTTATGTAATCACAACTCTGAAGGCGGCCTATGGTTTCTGGGCAATGCAGCTATATGCACACATCATGTGTGATATCCCTGATAGTGTATTTAAAGCTACCTCAAGTATTGGATAGCTGTGCTGCCTTCTGGCCTGTTCATGCATCTCAATTTCCTTTGATATTCAAGGCCACATGATTTCCAGCACAGTTGTCTAATGCCTAGGATCAGTTTTGAAGCCTGCTTACACTAATTACACTAATGTTCCCATCATGCTACAGGGTCAGTGAGGTGCAGGACAGTGTACTACCCCATCCATCTTGAGCTCATTTTCCCGGAATTAACACCCTAGTTTCAATGCTGACCACCTTGTCCTTCACCCCTCTGCTACCCATTGCTAAGAAACATGGCATCTGACGTGCAGGGGTGAAGTCACTGTAAGGGGGGCTCAACATTACGTATGAAATTCCTGAAGAATTCCTGGAGGACACCATGCAGTCTACTCCCAGTATCAGCCTGCTGCCTATGCCCATCCTGCACAGCAGAGCATGATGCTACCAAACACAGCTGAAGACCTTCTCACCTAGTGAGAATATGAAGAGGGACACAATGAGCCAGCTGTCCCTTCCCATGGACCTACTGATTTATTTTCTGCCAGAAAAAGTGAAAAGAATGGTATGTTCGCCTTGTAATCTGCATGTGACTTCTTCCCTTACCTGACTTAGCATTTGTTATTATTGATCTTACATGAATAAGACACATTAGTTGTAACTTGGAGCACACATTCCTGCAACCTTATAATTGCAGTTGCCTTACTGGGCTTGATCCAAAGCTGAACAACAGAAAGTAGACTTTAGTGACTTTTAGTTACTGAACTTTAGTTTTAGACCAGACTTTAGTCTTTTAGTTTTAGACTAAACTTTAGTCTTTTAGTGACTTTACTGGACTTTGGGTATATCAGGTGAATGTTGAGGGGTTTAGGTATAGTTTATAGCACTTCTCTGCCTGGGGCTACATGAAGCTTACAAACACTCTGTCTCTATTGCAATTGGACTCTAGGCAGAAAGGGCAGCTGCTGCAGTTAGGAAACTTCCTATATTCTGATCTATGCACATATGTAGAACTTTCTGTTCAGCCACTGAACAGTATGAAGGTCTCTAAGCTACACTGCTGTCAACACTGCAACTAGCAAAACTGCGTTTTCTTAATGACTCCAGAAACCTCATGTGGCCACTGGAAGAAGAACCCATTAAATTTATTTTCTAACAGAAAAGTGAAGAAGCGACGAATTATGCTTCAGCTTAGCAAGTCAAAAGAGAGAGGAAGCGATTGAGCCAGCCCCACAGAAATTGCTCTCCTTAGTTCTTCAGGTGCACACACTAGATTAATAGGACTTCCTGTATGGTTTTAATATCTGTACAGATATGATGCAACAAGGATGCTAAAGTTAAGACTGAACTAAATCAGCTGTAATATTGAAAATAAAGAGCAAAAGGGAAAAATAAAAGAATATGGGTGGCTGGTTTTTGTGGGTTTTTTTAAGATTCCATATTATAAGAATTGAGAACATCAAATTTTTGAGGGACTTCCTTACAATATGCCACAACCTTTTACAACTGTTTTAGATCATGGTTCTCTGTGCTATCATAATTTCATTAGTACTGCTGTAGTTTTGGCCAGCTTTTCCTTTCAGAAACCTATCTGCGTGCCCATTGTGTAGTGTCTGTTCTGCCTGAATTAAAAGCATGTATGCTAGATATGATGTAGATATTTCATCAGCGTCATCAGACCTGCTGCTGCATTAGGGCTGGTGATACCCAGAAAGCTTAGAAAACATGCTAATGTTCTTAAATTCTGTCCAGACAGAATTTCCAGACAGAACAAGAAAATCCAGACTCTATCTATACTCTATACCGAATATTAGCCTACTTAATGTTTATGTTCAAATAAGTGATGAGTTCTATCAAAACTTAGATAAATTACCTTCTTTGGAGAAGGAAGTAAATACTGACCTTCAAACAGCTTGAAAAATAAAAATACAACAGCTTATACTTGGAGTAATCTATCCATCTCTACCCACATCAGTGGATCTATTCTGGATTTATACTGCCATTTTTTTCAGTTAAGAATCAAGATCAAGACAGAGAAGTGATAAAGGGCATACAAATAACTATAGATTAAGTGGAATGAACTGGGCTATTTTTCAGTATTCTAGTTAGTACGCAACAGTATTATATTTTATTTTTATTTTTCTTTGTAAAAGGACATTCCACATGAAACAGTTAAATCTCATACCTCCTGAGTGCAGGAAATCCAACTATGTTACTAAGAAGCGTAATTTTTATTATGTAACTCTGAACTCAGGCTTCATCTGGACCTGTCATAGCAACAAATGCTGCCAATGTCTTTATTTTGCAGCCACCTTTCCTGATGTCACCATTGCTGCTGCTGAACAGGCAGATGAACAGTAAAGATATAAATGTATGTCTTCTTTACATCAACCATATTATCTTCTGTAATACAGTATGTCAGATCCTCCGCAGTTTGAAGTCAGGACAGCTCCTTGGAGACTGCATCAGCTTCAGAAAAACAGAGCCTTCTATAGTGAGACTGAGGATCTGTCCTCAGCACATTACCCTGCAGCAGCATGGTGAGTAGAAATGAACAGCCTGTTCATGAAATAATATTCCAGTGTTGATGCCGCTTTTGTTTTACAAACCCTCCCTCAAAATCTTCAAAGTTGTTTTTTTTTCTCTCACCTCATCCAGGTAAAAGACAGTGATGATCGAGCCTTCCTATTAATTAAAAGTATTCTAGTATGATGTTTAACATTACCAACTCTTTGACTTTTTATACAAAGAAGATATGTGTGTGTTTGTTCTCCATTTGTCTACCTTCAGGAAAAAAGAATGTTCAAAAGAAAGAAGTGCAGAACAAACTTAAGCCCACAAAAGTCTGTCAGATCTTTGCAGGATTTCAGATACACTTTGTCAACAGAAATAATGGGAGCTCATGTCCATTATATCTTATCTGTGAGACACCATGCTGCTTCTTGGATTAAGCCAATTTAAAATGTATTGAACCCTGTTTTGTCTGTGTCATATTTAGGTCTCTTTCCTCAAGAACACTGTTCTGTAGCTTCTTGGGAATAACTTTTATTTATTTATATTCCTGTACCAATTCTAGAAACAAGACATGTCTTTTTTCTGTTAAGAGAGCCACTTGGGTTCTCCAATACTGTATTCTTTACATGCTATAAAATTTCAGTTATTCCAGGCTCACTCTTTTAACCTCCCTGTCCAATAAACCACATATATTTCCATGTTCGTAGCCTGTCAGTTCATCAAGATCTCGATTAACCAATATATTGCATCATGCCCATATGGCGCATAATTAAGAGTCTAAATCTTCATTTTGAGATGTATTTAAAATCACTATTTACCACTGAAAACCAATACTGTGACCTTTCCTCTCACTATTAAACTGATACAGGCTTGGTGAAGAATTCAGTTCTTAAATAAGTACTGTTTTCTCTGTCCAGCACAGCCAAAAAGCCACAGCAGGAAGAGGGTGTCTGCAGTGCCCAGCCTCTGATCTCCCCAGGATGCTCTGGCTTTTAGGCTGTCTCACAGCTGCATTGCAGCACCACTTGCTGCCAGAGCCCTGAACCCGCACCACAAAATGCACAGCTTGCAGGCAGACACACACGCACCATAGTAAACTGTTCTGCAGCCAGGCCCCTAACTTCGAAGCCGTTGTGGTGGCATGGACATCTGAACCCCATTGGCAGATCTGTCACCTTCAAGTGCAAAAGACTGATGTGACTATGACTGTGATGATCCTTCCATACGTGCTTATACTGCTGGTTGTAATCACATGCTATAACCACATCTCTAACTATTTGCAAACCCATTGTTCATGAACTCTAGAAAAGCAAAAAAGAAAAATTGTTTCGGGGGTAAAAAAATTGTCTAATTGTCCTCATATGAACAAGAAGGATTTCAAACAAAAAATGAGTCTCAGAAATGCAACTATGTACTTCTGCAACATTGGGCTCAGGGGCTCTGTTTCTCTTTAAACACTTATGAAAACACAGCCATGTTATAAGCACTTAAATACCCTTCCCATGTTGTACACAAAGTGTACAAACCATCTTGTACATACACAAGATAGTTTGTAAGTCATGCAGAGCACTTAGAAACAAACTGTAAGCAGACCTTTTCAATTAGCTATAGCAGGAGCCTCAAAAATCAAATGCTGAAATGCAGGCCTGTGAAAGCTGTAGGGGGTCATTGGGGCTTATTTATTTATTTGCTGGTCCTACACACAGTCTAAAAACTAAATTAACACTTCTCCAACTTAGTGGGTGAAGGAAAATAGAAGACTTCCATTCTCCTCATACCCTTGGACGGAAAGTGCTGCCTTACTTACATAAGGAAATGGGCAGCTGTAGAGTGGAAAAAACCAAGTGGAAGAAAGCCATTGTCAGGGGCTGATGGCAAACATGGGTGTGGAATTATGTAAGATAGAGATATGAGCTTCTCTAGAACAAAGGAGAGGACAGGATCTTTCTTCGGCCCATCTTCTTTCTCTACCTGGTCAGGCAGCCTGTAGCAGACCCTGATTATAATGCCCCCTGTCCCTGCCCTCTCTTTAATCCTGACCCATAAATTCTTGGTCAGCTATCCCAGGCAAAGCTCTATGCATTCCAGCTGGTCACTGACATAGAGGGTGACACCCACTCCTCATCTCCCATGTCTGTCCTTCCCGAAGAGCATGTATCCTGCCATTCCAGCCATAGATGACATCCCACCACATCTCCATGATACCAGTAAGATTGTAGTCCTGCAGGTCTGCAAGTGTCTCTAACTCTTTTATTCCTCGTGTGTTTGCCTAAAAGCATTTAAGTTGAGCCCTGAAGAAAGTGATTTACTAGCTGAAGTGGCTGGAATTCCTTTGTGCTGCTCTTCAGGTGCTCTCCTGCTGACCTTGGATCTCTCTCCAGTCTCTGGGCATCTCTTGCTGGCACTGGCATCAAACTGGTAGGAGTGGACTGGCTTGAGGTTCCTCTCCAGCACATGCATGGCCAATGCATAATCAAAGTGATTGCATACCCAACATGAATCACTAGAAGGAAAGAACAGAAAAAAGTATTAGGGAAGGCTGCATGCAAGAAAGTGGCATTAGCATTCACAATGTAATAATATGGCTTTATCACCCAGACGGTCAGCAAATGCTTAGTGAGAGACAAGTGCAAGGGAGTTCAGCACAGCCTTGCCTGAGCTCAGAAAAACTGTACAAATGCAGAGGATAAAAGAAAAAGGAAAAGAAACTAACAAAGAAGATAAAATTCACTTTGTTTGGAAGGCAAAGATGAAAGTACATGGAAAGAGTCCTGAAATGGGTGTAGCATAACTGGACACAGGAAGATTTGAGAGGCACGTTTAATAAGAGGATGCACTTCAACAGACGGGGGAATCGAGTGCCAAAGAGCAGGACCAGTGAAGGGCAAACTCCAGGGTGGAAAAATAGAGCTGAACCTTTAAGCACTCAGGGTTTGTAAGGTCAGAGAGCATGGAACAAAACTAAGGGGAGTTCTAAAGATAGGAAGTCAAAGACAAAGGTAAATGAACCATCAAAGAGCTGCAGTTCTGTTGAAAAGCTGTAGGACCATTTGTGCTTTTAAAGCTTCAGCTCCTAGAGTTACATGAGCATGTGAATAATAAAGGATTTAATTTTTGCACAAAAATTGCTGAAAAAAGTGTTCCGCACAAATCCTAAGGAATCCAACTGCAAAAGGCAAGCAGAAGGAAGCAAACTGATTATTCTGGGTATTTCTTACATGATTTTAAAGCCAATAGTATTATTTCTGAACCTTCATAGTCCCTCTGCCTCCCCAGTCACACATTGAGGGCAGCAGTTCAGGGGAGTCAGGATAACAATCTCCAGTCCTGTTTATACCCTCTCATACCTCAGCTATTTGTTTTTCACTGTATTCCAAGATAAGAGTCTTATTTTCTAGTTGGCTACCAGCATCAACCAGGTACTAATAAAAAGTCAAAATAAGTTCCAGGCTTGTGATTTCATATTGTGACAGTGCAAAGCCTGCAAGCTAGCACCTGAAGGTAAGATGTGCGTGATCCCAGGGGAAATCTACATTCTCTTGTGCACCAGCTTGGCTGTAGTAGACAGTGAAGCATGGCAGTGTGCAACATATGGAGGTAGGCTGTGTTTTCCTATCAGCATGTTCAGGGTTAGGGGGCTTAAGTGCAGAGAATGAGCAAGTGCACCTGTTGTTTGTGCTGTGGACTAAGGCTGGTGTGGATCCCAGCAGAGCATGGTGGGAAGGACAAGGGAGCAGGTTGGAAAGCCAAGTTTGATGGCTAGCTGCATCTCTTTGCTAGGGCAAGACTAGGAAGAGATGAGACACAGGACAATGCAGTTTGGGAAGGGCTGAGTTAGCCTATCACTTGTTTATTTATATATTTATTTCTAAGCAGTCAGCCCTTGTGCAGTCCTTACTACATGGGTAATCCCAGTGTCAACCATCAGCACTGAGGCTGGGACAGTAAGCTTAAGCGTAGCACAGCTCTGGCTTCCAGTCATTACTAAACTTGTCTTGCTGCTTTTATTCATGTCAGGCATAACCTTAGTGTATCCAGCTGAAAAAAGTGGCTCCTCTGGATGAAAACCATCATGTGAGGTTTAAATTTCAAATCTTTAGTTATGAAATTGGAGCAGGATGAGGCAAACTTACCATATCAGTCATTGGAGCTGAGCTTTTAGGCTTGGCGAGATTAGCGTCAGCTCTGAATCCAGCAAAAAAGAGGCTGAGTTTGTCTGAAGCATGAGTTTTTTGGACTTTAATAAAACTTGCAGAAAATCAGACTCAATGCAGGGAAGCAGTGGTCTTGAAGAAAGAGCTGAAACATGTTGGACATCAGTGCTCTGGGACGAAAGAGTGGCACAGCTATAACTGCAGCAGCCTGGAGCATGCCATAGAGCAGCAAAAGCTCTTAGTTTCTTGAGAACGGTAGGCTAGAGTGAGTGTTTCCAGGTATCTCACGTGGAAAGCCCTCTGCATTGGCTCAGTAAATGTTACAGTGAACTGGACAACACCATTTTGGTTCTTGTTTCCACTGTGGCAGAAATCAGGATATCTTTATGCTTAACACTGCACAGATGTATAGTCTGCTTCAGTTCCTGCTCTAAAAAGCTTCACAAAATGCAGAAAATGTACAATATGAAATAATACTGTGCAGATGGAGAGATACAGTGGAGTTTATTCTCCTTTATAGCTACTCAGTTGTCTTTCAAAGACCTGCCCCAACTTCATTTTTGAATTCCCAAGTCATGTAGGTTAATTAGTGTAGGAGAAAAGCATTCTCCAATTTAAAGAGTCCTGTCCACCCCTGGGAAAATATCCGTTTTGAGAAAATACTTTCATTTTCCAAAACAACATTCTGAAAATAACCAAAGTACTTCAATTCAAAATGTCAATGCTTGGTTTTGAATGGTTGTTTTAACTCAGACTGTCATTTAATTATTGCTGTGCAGGGAAATATCAATTTAAAGTAGAATATTTCAGTTCAGAGTAGCATATCTGGAAGAGGGTTGGAACAACTAGAGGGAAATGCATACACTTCGAAGGATAGCTTTTTCGGCAACACTCTGAACTTTGTTGGTGTTGTTGTGAACCCTGGAAAACTTTCAAGACTCAGAATCATATTACTTATTTGTCTTAATTTTCTTTAATACAACAAGAAAATTCTCAGAGGAAAATTTAAATATTTTATTGATTTTTTTTTCCCCAGAAATCTGCTAGAGAGTGAACTGTAAGGATATTTTACAGTTCAAGAACCCTAATTCTTGTTTCTGTGACACATAATAATTATATTTCATGTTAAAATTTGTGTACTTGTTATTTTTTTTCCTTCTTACCATTTCTATTACACAGTACTAAGTTGATAATAATTTCTCCGACCTGACAGACAAACACAGATTTAGATTAAAACCAGTGGGAAATTTACTATCAGCACTGATAAAGACTAGGTGCAGCCTCAGGTTCATTGCCTTAATCTTTTTTACCTTACCAGTGTGGTTTAGCAGAGTGTTTGAATAACACCTAATTCATAGAATCATAGAACAGTTAGGGTTGGAAAGGACCTTAAGATCATCTAGTTCCAAGCCCCCGCATGTTTATGACACGGGATATGCAGATCCCACCATTCTCTTAAATTCAGGCCATCAGACTGTGAATTGATCAGTGAAAAGCAACTAACATTGTGACTGTATTTAAATCACTAGGAAAACTTGTGTCTTTTCTTCTTAGGAATTAATCAGAAGAGCAAGACTAGGAATACGATCTATTTTCACATTTTATTAGTGCATTTATATTGCTCTCTGTTTTACCTCCTCCTACCCAGAAATTAACTCTTTTCTATTTTGCTCTGAGGTACTCATGGTACATGAATCTTGTTTGTCTCATACCATTGATTGTCATTTCTTTTGTTATTGCACAGTATTTTATATACACCCAATTCCCACATACAGTAAGTGAGACAGAGACAAAAGAGTGAATCCTATCCCTACAGAAACTTTTCCATTGAGTGCAAAGGGGCACAAAGCTGTGGGTGGTGTAATTGTATAAATAATTTAAAAAGCAAAGAAAAATAGATGTGGAATGCAATTGCTGAATATATACTTTCTGTCACAGATGGTTAATATTTTTCTTCAAGGGAATGAAGTTAGTTTTACACTACCCCCAAGCTGTTAAAAATACATACACACACACACAGACAACAGCATATGATAGCAATAAAGGATGAAAGTACTTTCCTGCATTAGCTGTACTAGCTCCAGCTGACTCACCTTATCTTTGGTCAGCATCATTGTCAGTGTATCATTGGTACATTCTTTCAATTTCTAGTCATTAAAATACACTAAGCTAACAGGTAATGTTACTAGTGGAAAATGCATGAGAAAAGCAGCTTCAGTACTTGGGGAAACATCTGCTCTCTCTCCTCTCCCTGCTGCTCTCCTAAAGACACATGAGATACATGTTCTCTTAAAGATACAGGCATGAGCCTGGGGCTGCATCCCTGTACTACAGTGGAAAGGCCCTGCCCTCTGGTAATCAGATGCTGGCAGGCTGAAATTGTTGCTGTGTGCTGTTTATGCACTGTAATGATAAGCAACAATTTGCATTTAAAGCCCAGTTTATGGAAATGGAGATTTCAGAGACTGGGAGCCCCAGTGGGGTTTTGTACACACGAGATGCGTCTCTTTCCTCTTCCGCTCAGAGTTACGCAGCTGTTACAATTGAGCAAAGACACCGACCAGGACTTCCAAGAGGGGTCCCTTGCTGCCCTCTGTCCCTGTCTGCAGCCTTGTCCACAGATGAACTCTCTTCATTCAAGCTCAAGCAAATTTCTCTGTGGACACTTGTATTTCAGTCTTGGATAGCCTTGTTCCACAGAAGCAGCTAAAGCAGTCCTCATTTACTGGGACAGCAGACACAGCTGGCTTAAAGCAAAGAAGTCCTAAGCACACATTTCACTGCACTGGTTTAAGATAATTACACTGTGAAGAAGGCTTGCCTGCCCAGGAGTGACACTGCTTGGTGAAGGAATTGCAGTATCTTCTCTTTCATGGCTCATGTTAATTCCCCTTAGGGTGTTCATCTCATTTACTCCCTGTGCAGGAGATAGAACACACTGATGGGTTACCACCACAATGCAGCCTTGCAGGGCAGAGAAACCCCACAGCATCCAGCTGGATGTGCTGCCATCATCATCTGAGGACATCTCACAGCTACTTTGCACATCACCTCCCACCTTGGGCCATCTTTGGGAGAAACAGGAGAGGCATGCAATGTACTGGACTTATTCTCACGTTGAAAAAGAAAAATCAAATAATAAGAGGAATTTAAGAGCATTTGTTATGAAGGATGGTGCCTCTGAGGTCTTCAGCCACAAACTTCAGCCCAGACTTAGAGAAAAAACAAGGTGGCTCCCTTTCTCACACATCTCCTTTTTCACAGAGTTTATGTAGCACTGGTGTAGAGGCAAAAGATATTTCTGTGGTATATGTGTGGAAACCTGTTGCTAAGTACGAACATTGTATTACACCCCTGCACATCCCTTGGATCAATAGCCTTTTCTGAGAAAGGCACTTCTGAGCAGCAGTATAACCTTGCATTACGCTAGAGTTGATTTCTCAGAAATCTCCACACAGACATCACTTTATTATTTCTGTTATAGCACAGGGCCTCCCTACTGCAAAAGGATCAAAAGCCGTGCTGTATCCAATTTACCATGTGGTAAATAGGATGGACAGATATTCTTTCTGTGTCAGAACACTTCCTGTAATGCATTTTCAGGGGGACTGTTCTTACTGAACAGGCCTTTGCATGACGGCTTAGCTGTTAAAAAATTTGGAATCTATATCTAAGAACTATGTTTTGTTCTCAGTCTGACTTTCCATGCCCTGCTCCCTTTTCCACTGTCGCCTATAGTTGGTGAAGTGCATAGTGTTGTTCTGTTAAACAGCTCCTGCACACAGTCTGACTTTGTATCCTCCATATCCATAAGCATTGTCTGATGAGAGGGGGCATTGTGCTGCCAAGAGCTGCTGGTTGGAAAAATATTTCTGATCATGTATAGCGCTATTGTTGTTCAATATCACTGCTTGACCCTCAAAGCTGTATCCTAACTTCTGCTACAACATTTAAGGGAAACATGCGTATCATCAAGGGAACCTGGCAATAAATCCTCAATGGCTTAAGAGCTGGAGAATGGCAGTCATATGCAAAATGCAAAGTTTACCTCCTCCAAAGGAGAAGATGCACAGAAAGATTTAAAGCATTCAAAATTTTAATTTTCTTTTCTTAAACATCTTGTCAAGTACTGATGGGGCACTTACCTAGTGCAGTTCAACACTGATTAAGCCTGTAGAGTTGAGTCTTCTGCAAGAGATAAGGAAAAGACAGCAGCTGACCACAGCAATAGGCTAGGGAAGGCATTTGGAGGTCAGAAAAGCAGCAGAGCACAAAGACAGAGAAGCCACAAGACAAGATCTAAGCTTTTAATTTTTTTCAGACTGATGGTGAGACATTTAAAATTATTAATTGTGGTGAACAAGAATCTTTGGAAGAGTGGTTGTATTTAGCAAGAAATTATCTCAGGTGGAGAATCTGTACCAGTAATTTCAGAACCCACTGAAATTTCTTGCGCCTAAATTAACTATCAATGAATCTGATGATCATTTGTCCTTCAGGGTATCTGGTTCAACCCACATTACAAGCATTACAATCCCACACTGAGAACCCCATGTACCAAAGTAATGAGATTAACCCAGCAGTGCAGCTTCCTTTGAAAATAAGTAAGTCCCTTGCCTCTGCAGCAAGAATGAAAGCTTATAAACATAACTACAGGTAACTGGTACAGATAGCTGGAAATCACTGTAATGAAGCATATGAGCTACCCTTGTATTTCAGTGATAACTCTTACTTCAGCCCACTGAGTGAAGCAGGAAAAATCATCCTCGGGTGCTGTAGGACAAAAAGAGTTCAGAATGGCCCCCAGGTTAGACGCACACAGGACTGCAAGAGGTCTCCTGTGTCATTCTTCCTGGCAGGCAACCATGCAAGAAAACCTCAGTGTGATGACACTGACCTTACTTGCATTCCAGCGGGAACTGGCTACAAGAATCCATATTTGCCTTGTGAGCATCAGAGATCAAAGACATGAAGTCAGTTCTTTGACAGAAACGGAATTGTTATACAGCTTACATTATGTTTAGAAGAGTCTTTCTAGTTGCTCTCACATGGCTATAGAAGAAAATTACTCAGATCAGCTTCAACATTAAGCTGCCGGTGAACGTCTTTGGCTATTTTCACAGAGCTGTTTTATGTGCAGTGTCTGCCTACAATGTAACTAGAAACATGAGGCACACCCTCGTGCTGTACTATAGTACTGACAATCCCCAGCTCTTACCCTGCCACCAGTGGAGCTGAAAGTTTTTTACTAGGAAGGGGTTACTCCCGCATAGCTGATGAGAAAACTGACCTGTACAGAAGTGACTTTCCAAGGCCATTCAGACATGCAGGATTAGAACTACCCAGCGGAGCCAGGATCTCTAGACGGTTCTAGGTCTGGGTGGTGCCACTCCCCAGTCACGCCACAGGAGTGGTTCTAGACATTACAAAGGCCATCTGTGACTGTTTTTTACATTGCAGTGACGTCCCCATCCTTACCATAGATGAACTCAAGGCAAAATAGGCAGTGGAAAGTGTAAGTATTTTGGCTAATAAAAGTGCAGTATTTGGCTGTATTATCTTAGTGGAAGGGTTCTACTGCCTGAAAAGCTGCTACGACAGTGCTTCAGTTCGTTATTCTGATCCTACACCTGGTCCTTTTCCTGTCTTGTTACTCCTTTAAAACTGACTATTTTGATAACAACCTGTCAAATATGCTTTTCATTAAAGTCACATCAAGCCTCATTGTCAAGGCTAATTAAGTTTGATACTAAATCAATGGTCTGGCTATCTGAAACCATTTCCGTATGGATTCAATAGGAAATTTAAGAGGCCTAAATGCAATGTAATTTCACTCACCTCCACTGGAAACATACAACTCATCATACCTGTCCGTAGTGAGATCTCTGGGTAAAAACTGAACTTGAAAACAAAAAGAAGGGCCTTATTCAGCGGGTGCACAGTTCCTCAGTTTTCCTTTTTTTAATGCAGCAAGACAAATATCTTATTTACTATCTGGTAGATTATAGATGTGTGACTGCCAGCTACACAGTGCAATGAAAATGAAATATTCACCTGATGGGCTTAGATGGAACTTGCAGGAAGCAACATAAATAAAATGTATTATTCATTTCTTCCATGCTTATTCTCTGTTAAGGAGATGAGAGTTTGTTGTTGAAGTGGCTTACGATTTCAGAGTGCAATAAAAATGAAATCAATGGCCAATATGCCCAACACTTTGAAACAATTCTTCATGCTATAAAATTTTATTTCCTGTGTTGGCTTTCATACCAGCTATATTCCAACAGGTTATACATTTGAAAGAATACAATTACAAAGATAATAAATAGAAAAGGGAGAGTGCAATTATAGGGATACTAGCAACAAGAAAAAGGTAACTACTCTACTATAAAGCAAATGTTTCTCTTACTTAGCTTTGTAAAAGGATATTAGTTTATAATGATGAACTTGGTGGGATCCTATTGGAAGTGGTAAAAATCCCATAATACTACATTTTCAAGGGCAGCGATCAGCAATAGTTTATCAACAGCTGCACTGGAGGATACACTAATGTTAAAAGGGCATCAAATCAGGCCCATAAAAGCTAATGGAAGTCTTCTGCTTCACAGTCTATTGGATCAGGCTTGAGTGTACTTATTAAACCAATAATATACATCTATTTTTTTTCATCTAGATCCCTACATCAAAAGAAAAAAACCCCAAACATAAAGACCTTTTTCAACAATGACAACAATTCACCAAAGGAACACAAAACGCTGTTTAACTCTGCAAACTTGATGCTTTTTTAGCACTTCTTACTCACAGGTAATTTTGTAAGATATTTGGAAAAAAATTTGGTTTTAAACCACAGAATAAACTCGGGGGGGGGGGGGGGGGAGCAAACTATTAGGTTCCTCTGAAATTCAAAATGCAGTAACTGAGGTGGTTGACTAATTGGTGTATTACTTCCATTAGGCCATGGTTTGGGTTTTTTTCTCTGATATAGAAGTTCAAGTCCTCCACATGCAATGGGAGAAGAACAATCTGCTATGCTGGAAAACAACAAACAGAGAGAAATAACAGAGAAATAACAGAGCAGGATGCAGAATAAAAACAAATGGCAAACTCGCTATCCTTAAACTGACATATTTCAGCTTCAAAATCTACTTTACAAAGGCTAGGGATAGACCCTGTTTTCTATCTAACAGAACAGGTATGTTTACAAATACTTAAAAGAAAATTGCATAATATAGCCTCATCTCTTTTTAAACATGTTATGCTGGTTTTATAGATAATAATGGTTTTCAAACATATGTGACTGTACTAGATTTAAATAGATTTTTTATATATATAAGAAAAAAGAGGTGTTATCTCACAGGACTAGACTAAACACTCTAAGAGAATGAGGCCTGAAACAACTATTTCTATGATTATGTTCTGCTGGTTAAAATGAGGTAAGGAAAAAAGTTATTTAAAATAAAAGGCTAACAAAAAAAAAAAAAAAAGGTTGCAAACAGCATCAGAGCAAATTTAATCTGAAAATCAGAACATTAGTGATTATCAAAGGAATAAATGACTGAGCAAGTCCTCCAACAGGACTAACCGTTGGGCAAGAATAAGTAGTTTCCAGACACAGCTGTACTGAGTCTAGGTGTGTCCCAGAAGAGGTTGGACATACTGCACAGTAAAGCCCCTTCCCACAATTGGCCTGCCTTCCTAAAATACTGCTGAACTAACCAGCTCATTTGGCTCTATTCAAAACCTTCCCAGCTTCCCAAAAGAATCTTCTTTACATTCGTGTCTCAACCATCTTTCACATGCATTTTTTTTTTTTCCTTCAGTTTCCTGAATTTGCTTCTGCTGTCCCAGATTTTTCTGCTTTCTAACTTGAAGGTCAGTATCTAAATGACTTCCTCAACTGCTTTCTTATCACTAAATAGCAAATACCCCCTCAGGATGAACTGTGCATAGCCAAAGTCTCTAGTGCCTCTTTCACCCTGGGCCTGCTAGAAAGTCTCCCCTGAGAGATGGTGTAAGTAGAAATATGAAGTCAAAGAACTCCAGATTTTGGCAGTGGCTGCTGAGAATGTGCTGAAAATATGGAAGAAATTTCATTCTCCAGAAGGAAGCCGACTTTGTGATATGCTTGGAGAAGGGGGAAGAAAAAAAAAAGAAACTCTGAAGATCTTGTTACCAGCAAAGAAATAAGCTTTTTGAGTCTATTTTAACAACTGTAATAGTCGTTACAGTTCTTGGGCAGTTTCTTTGGATTATCTGGATTTATCTGGTTATCTGGGTTTGCTCAGCTGCCATAAGAGACAGTGATGTCAGCACAACATTAACTAGAGAAGACAACCCTCACACTCTAATTTCACTGAAGGTTCTGCCATGAAGGGCAGTGAAAAAACAGAGGTTTCCCCACCCACTAAAACATGCTACTATAAATAATTCTTATGTTATTTTCTCAAGCTCTAACTAAGCAGATATTTGAAGGGACAGCCATTCCAAAGGACATAATAGTCAAGACTGTTGAACATAAGCTTCTTCCTAGTAATCTCAATCTGGTTTCCACAGTCTCTTTTCTTTGTAAGCTTGTGTCATGTGAAATACCGTGACAGGTCTTGAAATGTATGATCATGTAATGCAAATACAATAACTGTGTTCCTAGGCCATGCTATTGGTTCTGGCAGTCTTTAGCCTAAAATGAAAAGGCACGATCAGGTCTAGTGTCTACATAAAGATGAACAAATTCAGTGTGGGGAAGCCCACACATTTTTAACAAGGAGTATAATTAATTATCAGAATAGCACACCTAGGAACATAGCACACCTAGGAACATAGCGGATTTTGCAGCATTTTACTGAACATTGGGTATGTTTCTAGAAACTATCTATTCTGGGTGAACAAACACTGAACTTCACAACTTCAGAGCACTTTCTGAATATGTGTGTTAGTAACTGTATGACCTGTATCTTCTGATCTGTAGTGTAAAGGATGTCAGATGAAATGTTCTGATGGCTCTTTGAATTTATTAAAAAAAAGAAAGAAAAAAATAACTTATTAAGCCATTTCTTGAACAGTATTCCTATTGCAAAAATAACAAAATTCATCTTTTCAGCATAAATTTATTTTATCAATATTTAGAGCAGCGGCTCCCAAAGTAAGCCGCCTAGATACCACAGAAAAATAATTCCAGGACACTGCACTAGCTGGACAGTTACTAATTGCAATGGCTTTTAGCTCATGCATCCAGCAATGTCATCTCTGCTAAAGCAGGAGCAGCAGCTCTTGGCTATTGGTAGAATAACAAAAAATCCTGATACTCAGGCAACTAAATCTCCACATCCTCAGTGGAAGAGTTAATAAGCAAGTCTTTCTACCTCAAGCAGAGTAACTTGTATGTATGTGGGGATCTCTGTATTAGATCTTATACATGTTTACAGAGGGAAGAGTAGGAAGTTTGAAAACAAAAGCCTTCATTACAAAGACAGTTCCCCAAAAGAAGGAAAAAGCCCCAAACAGCATTAATAACAAGAAATGTCTGGCTTTGAAAAGAACCCTTGTGTTGTGAGCTGTGCAGAACTGTGTTACAGCCTGAGAAGCACCAGGTCTTAGGGCTGGTTTGTTCATTCATGTCCCTTGTGGTCCAGTTAAATATTTATGACTTGCTCGACTTGGACTCTTGAAGGAAGTCCAGCTTGTAACAATTCCCACAGAAATCTAAATTAATAAATATGGTTTGGAATACTAGGCTTAATATGTAGTATTATCTCAAGCATTAGCATACAGCTTTATAAAGCATTTATATTTAGAAACTCCCTTTATTTTAAAGAAGATAATCTTTTGTAGCTGAAAGTGCCAGTTGAGCAGAATGACTGCAATCACTGGCTTTGTGAGACCTCTAGTGGGAAAAAAGGCTATTGTCGTGGATATTCAGTCAGACATACACTAATACAAGCACATCGATAATCCTGCAAACACAAAATCAAGCAGTATTGTTGTGAGAAAAGCAAAGATATTTGCACCCGAGTGTCTAGGAGAAAAGTAACCTGTTATGTAGAGTGTGTTTCCCACAGTGCAAACTCTCTCTGCTCTTCCATTGCAGTCTGGCAGCCGAGGTGCCGTGGAAGGGGCCATTCCCTCTGCTTAGCTGTGTTCTCCCATGTTGCTACATGGTAAAAAAAGTGGTGAGGGTAAAGCAGATCGACACCAGCATGCGTTAACATCTTCAGCATGTTACCAGGATTTTGTACAGCCCATACTTTGAGCTCACCTTTTCCTCTTTGTTCCTATTACTACTTCTCCTGGCTAGAAGGATGTAAGATATAGTGGGTCACACTATAGATTTACCCAGTTCAACTTTCCGCTTCAGAACAAGCTGCTGAAGAGTTATAGGCCTTCCCAGAGTACCTTCCCAGCCTCCAGCATTTTCTGGCTTAATGACATTTCCTCTTCCAGAAGGAAAATGCTGTGTCAAACAGCATTTTCTTCACACCATGGATTTTCTGTAGTTGTATTTGGTAATGGTATTTCCAGTTTTCCTACTTTTTATTTCCTAGTAACACTTATTTTTCTGTGCTTGACTGTTACTAGAAAGTGAACTGACGTTTTCACAGAAGTACATTATGAATCTCTTTCTTGGGAGATAATAACTAGTGCTGAATCCCTGCCTCCAAGTACATCATTTCATGATTTACAGCACTGGATTTCACTAGGTATTGTACCCTCCAGCTTACAACAGCATGAGATCTTTCTGCAAGGCGATTAGTCCTTCTTAGCTGTTTCTTGGGTTTACTGCCCTGAGCAAATTATTACCACATACAAAATCTGTCATCCCCTTCTCACTCCCCTTTTCTACATCAATTATGAATATGTCCAATAGTACAGGTCCTAGGACAGTTCCCCAGAGCACTGGAAAAACTTACTTTCATTCCTACCCTTTATTTCTACCTGTAACCAGGAGAATCCATGAAGGACCTTTAATCTCATTCTGGCACAGATTAGGGATTTTTCTGACACTTTGAGAAATCTTGTGAAAAGTCTTCTGGAGATGAGCACATGCTGACATAACCAACGTATTACTAAGGTGCTACTTTTTTCTTCGAAGTCCTACCTACCGTTCTCCATTATGGCATGGAAATCCATGTCTCTAACAGAATTAATTTTTTAACCCAGCTTCTACTGACTTTTCGAGTAAGATATATTAAGACTCACTAGACTCTTGTTGCTTGGTTCCTGTGCTGTTCTGCTAACATGCTTCTCTAATGCATGCATCCCATGAAGTATTGTTAATTACCCACCTCCCAACCTCTCTTCAAACACAATTCTTTTAAGAATAGTTCAAACTTTATTTCTCGAGTTCCCCAAGATGGTATATGTGTTGGGATGCCAGCCTGTCTTCATGAAACAGTTAATAGCTGGGGAGAGAGCCCTTAGTTTTGTTAAGTCAAGGAAATGCAGCAAGTAATTTATTTCTTTCTTATTTGAACAGTATGTTCCTTGCCCTTAAAAATACAGTTCATGAAATGGAGATTTTACCTCATTTTTAATTGCTACTGAGGTTCATTAATAAACACTGATGTGTTAAGATTGAGCTTCAGCACAGCCTGAAAGACCAGCATTGTATCACACTTTGAAGGTTAACAACATCTGGCTTCAGTGGACTGCCACAGACATTCTAGCACAATTAACAGAGGCTGCCCTGCCTCCAGTTGTGAAAAATACTCATTTACAGACAGTGAGCAAAAGAGAAGGAGAATAAAGCATGTTACATCTGTCTGTTTGCCACCAGTCACACATAAAATAATGGCCAAAGATGTATTCAAGTAGTTAGCAGAACACTGCTTGTAGTAAAAAGAGACATAAAAGGGGGTTTTACTGCTAGAAGTTAGCCACGCTACTGCTAGCAAAGGGGAATTCAGAACATGCCCTCATACATCAAATCTCTGCTATGTTGTTTATGAGCAGCAATTTGAGATCAGGATTGGATTTGCAGAGGTATGTGAATTGTAAACAGTTTGCAGAAATGGCAACCAAGATTCCAGCATGCTTACTGTAGGCCTGGAGAGGTTTGTGAGGCTTTTGTTCTTTAAATTAATTACCAGGTACAGTTAAATCCTAGGCCAGATTTTTATCTTACATCATGCAAGGAAGGCTGAATTTGATCTTTTGAAGGCATGTCAGTCAGTTGCTGGGAATATCATATACACGCTCAGCATCAGATATGCTCACTTATGTTATTTCAACACTGCTAAAGGAATCTCTCTAATATTTTATGTTCAACCTTGGAATGAATTCAAATAACTACGGCGAGGTCCTTGCCTAGAGCTCCTTCCTTACCTAGAAGTGCAAAGGACACTTCTCACTAATAAAGCTTCATCAAGAGCAGAAAATAAGAGCTGTCTCACAACGTTTTGGAAGAGACTGAAATGGTTTTATGCTCTATTATGGTATCAAAACTTGTAAGCTCACAAGGTGGAGAAGCAACAAGACCCATCTGTACAAAATGATCACTTCAATCACAGCAAGTGCAGGAGTTCAGATGTGTAGTTCATAGAAAGAGCACTAAGCTTCTTGCTGTTTGGTTTAAGTTGCAAGCTAGAGGTTCCACCTATGAGAAAAGGCTGAAAACCCCATGTTAACATACTATTGGACAAAGTGGCCCAGGAGCAAAAATTCAGATCAAGGTCAATGTTTTCGGTGTTCAGTATCCCCAGTTCTGGCTCAACACTCAACACAAACTTGTAGCAATTCCTACAGATACGAGCTGCTTGAGGAATTCAAATTGGTGCTCAGAATTTGGGTTGCACTGAATACAGCTTTGACCAGAGGCACTCCCAGCACTTCCCATCTGCAGAAATCTACACAAGTGTGCTATGGCAAGAATATTCAGCCAATAACCAGGGATTTGTGTTTAAAATAGTGCCAGCTGAAATAGTAGGCTAGCATCACGTAAGCACTTATGCACTTTAAATTGTCACGTCAGGCATTTGGCCACTAATGCAGCCAACATTTTTTAAATCCACTTATATAAGGTGGGATAAGTACTGAACTTCACGAAGAAATGGAAAACAAGTTTGACAACTGAAAATTGTTACACCGAAGAAGCCAGAAGAGACGGGTAAGCAGGTCTGATTTGTAACGCTGAGCGACCCAAACCTTCTCGAGGTCCGCAGCACTCACCTAGGAGAGCAGCAGCTGGTCGAGGCTGGGCTTTCCGCTGAGAGCTTGGCTGGGCTCACCGCTGATGCCGTGTTTGAGGGACCTGCGGCGAGCCGCAGCCAGACCCGAGGACGGGCAGTGCAGTGCTGCGTGGTGGCCGCCAGGGAGTGCCCCTGTCCCGCCGGGCCTCGGTCCGTCCCTCCCCCTGCCCGGCTCGTACCACAGCTCCCGACATTTTCCCACTCCCCGTCTCCCAAACCTCCCTGTTCTGAGCACTTTCACCCCCCGGGGAGCGTCCGTTTGTGCTGGTTGCAAATGGCAGAGGCGCTCTCTCGAAAGACAGGAGGCTCCATGAGATGGGAGAAGCCTTGTGAACTAGTCAGTCTGAGGAAATAAATGACTGTAAATAAATATAACTGTATCCATTAAAAATATTAATTATAAATCTATTAAACGTTAACTACAATAATGCTTTAATTATATAATTTAAGATTTGGAGTTATAGAATAAACATACAATATATGATTCACATAATAGAGAATTTCCAAATATATGTTTATGTAATTACATAATCATTACAGTAATTGTTTAATTAATCATTACTTGGATTATTAAATATTATAGATACTAGAATTCAAGTACATATAATGTATAATAATTAATTCCATGTTATTAATTTAATTATATATAATAATATATAATTACAGATAATTAATACTATGTAAATTACTACTTATTATATGAATTATTGTAGGATAATAATAAATTCATAATATAAATGTATATTATATGAACACTTATGCATCAAAAGGAGTGTGACCAGCAGGTTGAAGGAGGTGGTCCTGCCCCTCTGTACTTCTGTCATGAGACCTCACTTGGAGTATGGTGTGCAGTTCTGGTGTCCTCAACATAAAAAGGACATGGAACTGTTGGAACAAGTCCAGAGGAGGGCCACGAGGATGATAACGGGACTGGAGCACCTCCCGTATGAAGACAGGCTGAGAAAGTTGGGGCTGTTGAGCCTGGAGAAGAGAAGGCTGTGTGGAGACCTCATAGAAGCCTTCCAGTATCTGAAGGGGGCCTATAGGGATGCTGGGGAGGGACTCTTCATTAGGGACTGTAGTGAGAGGACAAGGGGTAGCGGGTTCAAACTTAAACAGGGGAAGTTTAGATTGGATATGAGGAAGAAGTTCTTTACTGTAAAGGTGGTGAGGCAGTGGAATGGGTTGCCCAGGGAAGCTGTGAATGCTCCATCCGTGTAGGTATTCAAGGCCAGGTTGGACAGAGCCTTGGACGACATGGTTCAGTGGGAGATGTCCCTGCCCATGGCAGGGGGGTTGGAGCTAGATGATCTTAAGGTCCTTTCCAACCCTAACTATTCTATGATTCTATGAATTATTTATATAATTATATTTACAAGCTAATGCTTGAATATATAGTATTTCAAGCATTATTAAATATTAATTATAGATGTTTTAATAGGTATGTTTTATTTCACTGAAATACAACAGTGAAAAAACAGCCAGTCGAAGGACATATCCAGAATGGGGGGGGGGGGGGGGGGGGGAAGGGTGAGCAAGCACAGCAGCAGTTTAGCCTCCAGTACCATTTTCTCCACTCTGACTGTATATAAAGGCAAGGCTGGGAGAAAACCTGAGCAGGAGTATCTTTACAGAAGTCTTGCAGATATTTTAGGATGCCTGTTTTCAGCTAGTTGTACAGGTTTTACCCTAAGTTCTCATATTCCTTACATTCATAATGAGAAATATTTCCTAAGAATCTGATGAATTGTTGCTGACTGTTAGATGGGTGCACTTTCCAGATATTTTACATGAGGCTGAATAATTTCAAGATGGTTTGGGGTTTGTCTTCACATGGTCAAGATTCTCATATTACTGGCCCAGGCTTTATTTTCGTTATAACTGGTTTGAAACACATGGAATTGTTTCAAATTAAACCAAGTTTGTTCATAAAGACAATCAGGTCTTTAAATCAGAAAAAAATGAGTAGAAAGTTGCCAGCAGGATTTTATGTATTGTTTTCTGTTGTTCTGCTTACGGGGCAGTCTATCTGGGTCGTCATTTATACCCTGTATGGCCCAGTTTTCTGAGGAAAAGACACTGAAGATCAGACCTGAGTGATGCAGTGGTGGCTTTGGAAGTTTTTAATGGTTTTGCCCCTCAAATGAACTTAAAAGTTAGTTATCAGAGGTGTTAACTGCCC
The DNA here is from genome assembly GCA_028858755.1 of Ara ararauna. Lineage (NCBI taxonomy): Eukaryota > Metazoa > Chordata > Aves > Psittaciformes > Psittacidae > Ara > Ara ararauna. The sequence goes on from CM054410.1 coordinate 95,510,005, forward strand.
TATTTACTTCAATAGGTTGAGTCTGAAATCTGCTATCAGCACTTGACTTCATGAACTAATTTCAGTGCTGCTACACTGCCTGAAGTCCCAAAAGCACTACCTACCAGAATGCCTCCAGCTTTACGTTTCCATCTTTAATGTTCTAGTTACTGCCTCCTAACATAAAGATACCTGGGCTTACAACTACAATCAGGCTGGTCTGGTGAAACATCATGGAGAATCTGCCTTAGACGTGGTCATTCCATCATAGATAGAGCTGAGCAAAGTATGAAGGATTATGCTGAATTTGAAAGACTGCATGTAATCTCACAGTAGTTTGTCATACAATTAGGTGCTTCCTAGAGCTGTTTCTAATTTAAGATCTCTGGCCTTCTTACCTTTCTGCAGAGATTGAAGTTGTAATAAAGACTGAAAGGAGTAAAAGCACAGTCCTAAATATATCAAGCATGCCAATAATGCAGTATGTAATACCTTCAGTTACTACTGGCTTTCACAAATATTTGTGGTACCCATGCAGTTGAAGTCTTTTTGAACAGGGAACAGAAGAAACACCGGATACAGTCTTTGCATTCATTGTCTTTCTCAGCCACACTGCCCACTCCAGTCAGTCTCAATTTTTTCAAATGCCAATTAACAGGTGTGAGAAATGTTACTTCTTACACAGAGACCAATGTCTGCATAACAGTGATACTATCTTGGCAATCCAGACCGCAGCATGAATATCATGGTGTTTGAGCCCTTGGGGCCTGTGGAGTTTACAACTATGCTGTCAAGATCTCTTCGTTGGGATAGTCCTTGAAGTCCTGCCAAAATGTAGGGGACTCTGGTGCTTTTATGTGCTCCCAAACACTGTTCTGGCTCCAGGAGTCAACACTCTCGTCAGGCTGAGTGATGGTGTGAATCTCAACTCGCGAGCTGAGATTCCAGCGGGGAGTGTGACAGTGCATACTTGCATGATGATGCCAGAGAAGCAGGTGACACTGGCAGATAGCTGCAAGGAATAGTAACTGGGTGGCTTCTTGTTACATATCCTCAGAACTTCACAGCATGGAATTTGAGAGAGAGGAACAGTTATAAAATGAGGTTACAAAATCCGGATGTCCTGATCAATTCGAGACAGTTGTAAGGTAACTAACATGGCATGCACAGGCAAGAACAGCAATCAGCAATGGGTCAGGATCTGTTTGCATCATATTTTGACTAATCCAAGGATTAATCACATTGCAAGTCAATGAGCTGTTACGCACTTCCATGCTCTCTAGAGACTGCCTGGATAGAAAAAAAGGGGTTGGTATGTCAAAATGGTGACACAAAGAGGAGCAGAGCAAGTATGTTTTCTTTGTCATAATAAAGTACACAGGGCCAAAGTATTTCCACACAGCTTGTAAAGAAAAATAAGAGTTAAAAGGGCAAAGTTTATCTCGGCCACATCCCAAAAAATCAGGAGAGTTGCATCAGTTCTGAATTTGGCCCTCTGCATATAGGATGAATAGAAAGGAAGGGCAGCAGTTTGGAGTCTGAAATACTTCTCTTCTGGTAGTTCTCAGGAACCCCCAAAGTCTTCAAAACTGACACAACTTTTTCGATGCACGGCATCACTGACAGGTTTCTGTGCATTACCTGCATTTCTGCTGCTGTTCTCCTGCTTTTCACCTGGGCCACAACTTAAAGGTTGGTCCAAACAGAGCATTTAAATGGCTGTGTTTGTTCTGCTGACAGCTGGGATTGATTTTGTAGTTATCCTCAAGCTCTACTACCTACCACAAATACATGAGCTAAAATATTTTAATTTAACCATGGAAGCTCTGCTGAATGTCAAGTGGTTCTGATGCTGCCTTGGTTTTTAGACTACTTATCCAATGATAGCATTTAACCCTGCGAGGATCTCTTCAGATGCCTGTGTTGGCGCCAGAAACCGGCTGTGCAAACCTTAAACAATGAGGGAGGCTTGTAGACCACTCACTGCTTCTGAAAAGTATTTTTTGTGGTTCACCACTAATACAAGACACAGTATCCAGGTGAGGCAAAAATCTGCAGCAGAAATCATATCTGAGAGACAGCATTGATGGACATATTGTTCCTTTCCCTGTCGTGACCTTCAGGAACAAATACATTTAGATAAGTGCTTGTTTGAAACAGTTTTTGCAGTAAGCAAGTCTGTTAAATGTCACCATCTCTTTAAAGACTCTATGAAATAAATCCATATTCAGGGTCAGTTCTACTATTTACTCAGTATCCTTAACCTCTGATAGAGAAAGACTGTTATAATGAAACACTTCTGACAGGATTGACCAGACTCTGATGTTCAATATGGAAGGTGTGAGCATCCTTCTGTTCACTCAAAGTAGCAAAAAATCACATAAATCACCGATTCAGAGCCAAAATTATGTTCTCCATGGTAAGGTTCATTTTGAGCTCAATTCTGCAGTGTATTGCCTATTTACTAAAAACTTACAGCTAAAACACAGAGTGGATAATATTCAGTACCCTGACAGAGATTCTTGGTCCCTTGAAGAACTGAGCTTCTGCAAAAAAGCTCTTGTGTGTTGATGTCTTTATAAAAATTGAATAAAGCTAAGCTGAATTTACCTGTCAAAGTGGTTCCTCCATAATGCATCATGGAAAATTATTCATTTACTACTCAAGGATAGTGGAAATTATATCTGTCTTGTGTACAGACACCTTTAAGTTCCACTTTAAATTTCAAAAGGAAGTGCCTTATTATCACATACTGTCATACCCAAGATGGAGAGAAACATAGAGGAAAAGCAGGTTGTATTACATCCTGTACTTGAAGTGCTTCAGTTGATGCTCATAGTAAGCATGCATAGGCTGACTGCTAATCATCAGCTTTTCCCAGTGGCCATCATTTACTGGATTCAAATTGTTACATTGTTCAATTGCATTACATTTATTGGATTCAAGTGTCCCCAGCACTCCGAGAGATGGAAGGATGATTTTACAAATTGCCAGATTTAGCTAAACCAGCATCTTCTGTGAAGTGTTGTGAACAGAAGATTTGGCCTCAACATAATCCCTGGCCGTGTGGTCCTGGAGTTACAATGGCGATACATGCATGTGTGAATTGCAGTGCTACCAGCGAGCACTACCTTTTCCTGCTCTCACTTGCTCTTGGGCTACCTCTATGCCTGAACAACAGAACTCTGGAGCTTGTGCACATCCCAATGACCAGCTTTACTTTCACATCTGCAGTCAATAGAAGATTGCGCTGTGCTGAAACACGTGGAACATAACTCCTTTCTGCTGAAAAGATGTGTTTAATTTATTCCCTTCAGTCTTTAAAGAATTTTATATGGAAAATATTGTCAGGTTTGGTTTTCTGAAAGATGTTTGCAGAATAATCTGTGCTGGCCCTGAAATTTCTTTTATTTCCTCTTCAGAGTATATTAGCACTTTGAAAGTGTTACCTTAGGTTTCTTCGTCACTATCAGCTTGTACTCTGCTGTGATGTGCTATGTGGAGCCTACTGAATAGAAATACATTTAGAGAGAAGGCAAAACTAGCAGCTCATTTCCTAGCATGGTACCACTCATGTTGGAGCATCTTACAGACTCAGGTGGCTTTGACTACCAATCTGCTCTAATCCCATGCCTGTGTGGATCACAGTCTTGGCAGACAACTGCTCCTCACCCTGTTCACTGTGTGGTGTGGTGACTCCATCCCAATGGCAGTGGGTAAGTGATACTGCCACCCACAACCACCTGTCCTGCCCATGTGGCAGCCTGCTGCCGAGGTTGTCTGTAGAGACACTAGAGCCACCTCCAAACACAGGACAATGTGCCCTCTGGAACAGGGGCAAGTCTGTCTGTTGTTACAGAGCCAGACATACCAGCCTGGGTTTCAGTTTAGGCGTCAATCCATAATGCAACCCAGACCACTAAAATGCACATGAACAAATTCTCTGCAGCTATGCCTGCAAGGCTGAAGGAGCCACGGCTAATCTCCATTCAGGGTCCTACTTAGGTCTTGTAAGTCCTGGTTTTCTTCTTAAACTGTTCCAGGACTTCAGAGGTTGCTTTACAAAATATAGTTTGGTTTAGCTATGCTCTTGCCTGCTAAGGCAGAGTAAAGCTGTGGTGGGGAGACACCACTGAGCAAGGTAAAGCTGTGCCACAGCCACACAGCCCCCTGCCTAAAGATCATTCATATATTCCTTATGGCAAGAGAACTGGAAAAAACTATTTCCTTAAAGACATAAAAGTAGCGTGACAGCTTCACCACATCATTCCAGATGTTCCCAAATGCAGGGTAAAGTTTTTCTCAACTTTACGGCATGCTGCAGAAATGTGTTATTACTCAGCTTTGTGCCTGTTACCTTTGGATGCACTCCTGAACCTAAGTGGAAAATCCACATTATTAAGAATGTATTGCTATAGAAGAAGTTTGCAAAGTTTCTCTTTAGTTAGGACTTATGTTTCAGAAAAGTAAATACTGTAACATAGTGATTAAATTTTTTGTTCAGCTTCATTCAGTCTATCTTCTTTCTTGCGCCACTCTGTTGTGAGAGAAAGGAATATGAAAGAACATGGGCTTCCAAAATAATCAGGTTTTACCTTCAGATACTTCAGGCTGTGATTCTATCATTCCCACAGACAAACAAGCAGGTTTTCTAGTGCTGGCCATAGGTGAGATGTGGACAGAGAGAGGAAATTTGAAAGCTGAAGGTGAACAAAAAAGCAGAGAGGGTTTGTGGACATCAGAAGTTACCTCTGATGATTACTGAAACTGTGCTGTATTCACTGGAGGGAAACGAAGTATTTTGGGATGTGTTTTATCGAGCAACTGTTCCTAAAGTTTCAAATACTTTGCCTTGCCAAAATCTCTTTTTATCCAGCTGTAGCTGAACCTCTGTGAGACAGTATTAACCAGGGAGGATCGCATTACTGCAGTTACAGTGACTGACATTACTTCCTCTGTGCAGGTGTGCAAGGTGCTCCTTTGAACCTGTTCAACCCAGCCTGCTCTAAGCCTCAGCTCTCTGAGACAATGCCTTTCCTAAAGAGCTGCAGAAATTTAACCTTTCCTAAGAGAGAGTGAGGACTAGGAGATTTTTTTTTGGCCAGGAATTTCATTCTGAAAACAGCCAAGTTTGGGATCTTTGGGACGTACCAGCTTTTATTGGACACCACAGAAGAATGGTCAACTGATGGATGGGTAAGAATGTACTTTAGGGTACACTTTAAGGTAATTTAGGGTGGTGGCAGGGAGCAGTTACTTTCTTCTTACCAATTAAAAAACGAGCCCTAGCTCAATGCAGCAGTTGCAAACACAAGGAAATGCCTTCACTTTCAAAGCCAGATGATACTTGGCACTTTCAGAGTAGAATTGTCCTCCATACCATCTGCTCGCTGAGCACATTTCCATGGACAGATAATGCAGAGCAGGGATACAACATAAATCACACACTACCTCAATACGCAGTATCATCCCTGAATAGACCAGTCCTCTGCTGAAATAGGTGCTTTGCTGCAGTCAGCCTCAGCAGTTAGCTTATGTTCAAAAAGGTGATCAGGTCAGGAAAACAAACTGAATGACTGCAATGCTGGCAAGTCTTCAGCTACAGACACATCTAGAATGTGTGCTTAGGATGCAAGTTTAATTCTTATTAAATATATATATATGCTCACACACAGCAATGGAACAATAGACTGGATTATTTGAGAGAAAAAACAAGTGCCATATGCACAGTATAAAACAAACAAATAAACAAACAAAACTCCATTCATTTCAGTGAGAAGATGAGGCTCTGACTCTGTGCATCCAAAAATAAATATCAATCAAGCCTTTTGTTTATCTAGTTCTGAATTACTGCTATGCATGATCTACTGTGATTAGTCTCACTGAGGTAGGATATTTAGGTTTCATTTCTTAGAACATGAAAGGAACCTTCCTAATCCAATTTTCCTCCTAACTCAATTCAGAACTTTGCATTCAGTTCACAGAAATGTTCCAGCTTTGAGCTTTAGAAAACGAAGAAATTGTTTGAACTTTGGAAATTTCTTGCATCATTAGTTTTAGCAGATGCACAATGCAGTAATTTTCATGAGTGCTGTAACACTCATGTAGCTGAGTGTTTTATTAAAAAATAGAAAGATACAGATGGGCTAATCCCTGCAAAGTGCACATGCATCACCACAGATGACTTTTTATTCTTAGGCCATGGTGCCCAACAGAACAAATGTGTGGGCATTAATGATTTCCCCTGCAGTGTGCTCCACTAGCTCATCATCCCAGCACAGTATTTATTCTGGCTGAATAAAATGCTCTAGGCAAGTAGCATTAAAGAATATATGAGATTGGTAGTTGGGGCTTTTTTTCCATTCTAAAATTCACTCGAAGGTTCATTATTAACTGCACTTATGCTTGTATGGGATAGCCACTGACTGGTAAAGTTAATGCACAGACGCTGAATGAATGCTTAGATCTCTTACAGAACTGCTGCTATGATTTTTCAGACATGCCTCCTGACTGTTTGTAAGATATACAGCAGGTATCAGTTTTACTTAAGGATATAAGGTCTGTGAAAAGTGGAAACATGAGTTAAACAGAGGTGTTGACTTTTTGTCTGACATCATGAATGACACAAGCAGCCTGATCACTAAGTGAATAAATAGAGCTTTTTATTTTCACTGCAGCTATGTGAGCTCTGGTTATTCCTGACACACCTGCAAAGCCTCTGTAGAGCTTAAAGTAAGTGTCTCACAGAGAAAGTTTGACTTAAACACACTATTGCATGTGGGATCTGATTTTGGAAGAGGTGGGCCAACAGTGCTATTAGAGATTCAACGCAAAGAACTGTATGCTTGAATATGTACCAGTTAACATCAAATCCCTTGTTCATCCATTAAATTGCATGTGTGCACTCCATGTGCACAGCAGGGCTGCATATTGAAGCAGAAAAACCCCATGTATAGCTTCCTTTGCTCTCTATTTTTGAGAATATTTGGATTAAAAGTGAGAATCTCTGGTTTACCCCAATGACTATTCCACAAATAAAATCATCACCCCTTGCATGAAGACAAGTTATAAAGCTGCAGTTTCATTGGTCATTAAGAACCTCTGAAAATACCGATACCATAACCTATGGATAAGAAGCTGCTTCTGCCATGAGCCATCATCCTGCACAATGCACAACTATTTCTAGAAGTTTCTGGTCCAAGCAACAGCAGTGGGTTGACTCTAGCTGGGGAACAGTTGTTTCTTCTCCTTCACTAGAGGTTAGCTTGGAGGAGTAAATGGAGCCAAAACCAGCTGAGCTGCTCAGGTTGGACTGCCTGTTCCTGAGTATGCCAGAGAGCATACTACATAGGCCTTCTTTTCTAAGGAATGATTATCACCCCAATACATACAAAAAGATTTGTTGCCAGACAAATTTTCCATCTTCCCCAGTCATAAAGGGAAAAAAATCCTTTGGATTTGCTTATTACAAAGAGACCAATTATGTCTGCTTGAAGTGAAAGGCAGAAGAACCTTCAACACGTGTATTCAGTTCCAGTTCTTTTGCCATCTAGGGAAAAGCAAGCTGTTTAAGGAGGTTCCAGTTAACTAAACTTTGTTTACCCAGTAAATCCTGTGGGAAGCAGTTTAAGAGGCAGGAGGATTTAGGCTCATACAGGCTCAGGTGCAAATGCTGCTGATGGTAACTTGCTAACTGCTTTCATCAGAGAGAGATGTCACCCAGGAATTTCAAATGTGCAGTTTCTCCATTTTCAGATTCATATCCTGAAGAATAGACTGTGGGTACTGTTGGGAACTGGAGTGATGGGGAGAGGGCCAAGCCTAGAATTGTATTTAGTTGCAAATCATGGGCAGACCATGATTTGGTCCCCTGGTCACCTTTAAAACTCTAATCACTGTTTGCAGTAAGTGTCAGGTCCCCAAGAGCTTCACCTAGTGCCAGTGAAGCCATTGGGAGCTCTGCTGTCACTACAGACCCAGCGACCAAGTGTTCTACATAAGAGTACTTAGTGTGGCTTTACTTTATAGAAAAATACTAAAATAAATAAAATAAAATAAAATAAAATAAAATAAAATAAAATAAAATAAAATAAAATAAAATAAAATAAAATAAAATAAAATAATAAAATAAAATAAAATAAAATATAAAATAAAATAAAATAAAATACAGCCTTTTGCCTTCCTTTTAAATACACCTGGCAATGATCTACTTCCATGGGAGGCAGGCAGCTCTGCCTGCAAGACTAAAATGGCTGTGACTGAAGCTGAACAAGGAAAGGGAGGTTTAAGCCAACTGAAATGTTCATTCCCCAGCAGTTCAACCTCTCTTCCAACATGTCTGTTATTAAGAACTTAGTATTTCATAACAGCTGGATAATGGGCAGCGGGTGTCTCTGTGGCGACGTATTGAGAGCTCAAAGATTAATGTGTCATTTTGCTATTTCCATTCTTATATGCTGATAAATGCTTGGCAATCTTACCATCCCATTAGCAATATTAAATACTGTAAACCTGGGTTTTAGGGAGATATAAACCATTTTAAAATTGAATGTGACCAATAAAATGTTCTCTGGGCAGTTTTCCAATGCAAGCACTCTCCAAGTTCACTACCAAAATATGGCACAGAAAAAAGAACTACTAGATATTTGTTATATTTTTTTCATAATCAAGGGTAAGAGTTGTGAGCTTTTGGGGTAGTCCTTTATGAACAAGCTCGGAGGTGAGCACACAGATGTTTCTGGTTTCAAATATATTACAACATGCACCAGTAACATTTGGAGAAGCTTCGTTTAGATTTTCTCATCAATGTTGGATTGAATCCTTATACCACTCTGCTCTGATGAACTCCACTCATCCATAAAAGATGGCATTGTTTTCTACAAAGAAAACTCTGAGTAAAGACCAGTGAGCACTGAGAAGAGCTGAATAGGACCTGGGTGGGGGTGTCTCTTTGACACAGAAGCCCTATTTTTACCAGCACAAGGCTGAGATGACTTAGTCACCAGCCTGATAAAGGGAATCCCTGTTCCACTACACTTTCTTCAAGGTCATCCAATGAGTCAATGAGCAAACTGGGCTGAGAACATAGTAGTTGCATCCTACAAGAGCAATAGTTCTGCCATATTTACTCAGGCTCTTGTGATTCCTAGAGCTTTTTTATGGGGAACATCAACAGTCAGCCTGAAACAGGCATTATTAGAGAACTTATACAAAATAAGGTTTGTAGCAGGTCAGCATTAGCAGACAGGGAGCAGAGAGGTGCCAGTGCTGCAGAGGGCTTTGGGAAGGGTACAGAAATTTATTGAAGACTCATGATGAACTTTAACATTTAAACATTTTCTGAGGGGAGAAAGAAAATAAAAGAATTCTATCTGCAAATAAATGGGACTAGAATGTGACCCCAGGAAAGGTCATTAAAGCACAGAGGCACTTTTCCATTCTGTTTGGTTTAGGCACTAGAATGCAATCAGGACACTTGGCAGCCCTGAGCTTCTATAAGCACCTTAGTAGCGTTACATTTAGATATATATATCCTGCTGCCTTATGTCTCAGCCATAACAGGATCTTTTCTCTGTCCTGAATAAACAAAGGCTGATCTTTTCCCACATCATTTCTGTTTCAATAGAAATACACAAGTTTTGACTTCATTAAGCTGCTTTCCTCTATGTATGGGCTGAGGCACACAAAATGCTGAGCTGTTTCTGGGCACAATCTGAACCTGAACTCAAGATGACACAAGCAGAAGCAGATTTGCTCAGACCCTCTTTGTAGGGGGACTTCTGAGGAAACTTCTAAGACAACAGTAGGTGTTTTGAAACAGCCAAGAGGGAACCTTGCAAAGCACTGACCAGTACGTGTAAGGTCTGGCAGTGAGAATGAATGTGTTGGGCATGGAAGTGAAATGGAGATGGTTTAGCAGCTCAGCTGTACTTAAGTTTAAGCAGCCAATAGTTACCTTCTCCTCCCACTTACCTTTTCCTTTATAGTCATGCCGGGTCTTTAGTTGAATGCAGTTTGTTGTCCTTAACAAATACAGTTTAAGAATCACCATGGGTGAGAACCAGAAAACAATATGCAACAAGAAACCTTCCACACAGAATCTAAGACCACATGAAGAAAACATACAAGTTTGTAGATTGCCACAGGGACATAGTTAAATAACAATATGTTTGGCTGATTCTTAAACTCCACAAGATTCTAGGTGACTAGACATTCTCATTTCCGAATGTCACTTTTAGTAAGGTCTCCTATGGAAAAGGTTGTGGGGTGAGAAGCAGAGCTAGTTACTCTTCTCCTCCACATATCCTTTACCTAGGACACTCTACCACCCTCTGAAGATACCACTGGTTGTCATCTATTTAGACAACAGTGTAACCTGACTTAGCATCTGCTGTTGCCAATAACTATTTTCCTCTCCCGTGTCCATAAGTCATTGTTAAACGAGGATGTAAATAAGGTGGCTTCCTATTTCTGTCCTTCTTGTCCCATAAATGTGAATTTCTTTGATGGGTGATTCCGTTCTTCTCCAGAAATGTGTCCTCAGCGCTGGCCTGTCCCAGTATCTTCCTGCCTTCTTTCAGAGGACTGTGGAGGCCACATTAGTGCTTGCACTACAAAGGAGGAGACCGTGGAAGGTGAATGATCTGAAGGCACACAGAAAGAGGGCACAAAAGGAGGCTTCTTACCTTCCTCTTCCCTCCTGAGGACAAGAGAGCCCATGAGCGAGGTGAGCTCAGTCACAAGCCAGGCTCAGCCTGCTCTGCAAAACCATCTCATTGCAGAAATATATTCGATGAAAAACTGTGCTACACACAGTCAACTGCCCACAAGTTGGCTGGGACTCAGGAAATCCCAAAGCTGGGTTTAAAAACCTGTTCTCACAGCTTAAAAGTAATGCTATTAAATCTAGGGACAGTGTCAAACGGGGACTGATTAGCAGAAGTTTGCAGCTGATTTTGGAATGTAATTGCCTTGTACCAGTAGAGGTTAATTTCAGTTAAATAGATCATAGTGATATCCTTTGAGTCTGGGTAAGCTGATCTAAGATAAAGCTGCCAGTTCAGTGATTTAAAATTAGAGCAATGCTTTCCCTCCTTCAGGCCCCCCAGCACCATTCTTGCAACCACATGCTAACCCCTCTGCAATCTGATGCTGTACCCAACTAGAATTGCTATGCTCAAGTGGGAGGCAATAAGAACACAAGCACCACTGCTACAAAAGTCAAATAGAATTTGTTTTATTACATAAAGGATGAACAAACATGAGGGTCAGTTCCTGTGGCACTGTGACAGCCCTGTGCACATCTTGTATGTACCACCATTTCTTTGTAGGACAGGGATGTGTCCTGTCTTGATGAAAAAGGTAACTTCCCAAAAAGAGTGAAATACCACAGTTGTGAGGGATTTCTTACCATCTGGAAGATAGAAATGGGCAGACAGGTGTCAAAGGGTTGATAGAAGATAAGAACTGCTTCATTAAAACCAGATACCTAAAGAAAGCGGGAGAAATCCCACGCTCAGCTGCCTATCACTAATTATTAATAACCCAGCTGATTGAAAAGCAAATCTTGCCCAGACTTGTGGCAGTCTGATTCTCAAAGAAGGACAGCTCTGGTGCCCTTCTCCAAAGCTCGTGTCCTCTGTTCTTCAAGGTTTTATCACCCTTGCCTGGGGTTGCCAACTCTGTCCATCCACGGGCAAAACAGCAATGTCATGGCCAGTGATCCAGCCCTGTGGGACCATCCCTTAAAACCCCAAAACTGAGTTTCAGGCAGGAGAGAACAAGATATTGTGGCTGTTGGACAGAATTTGGGTGGTTCCTCACTGGGACAAAAAGCCTTTTCTTTTAAACATCAAAGCTCAGCTCTGTGTGTGTGACACAGTAGAGCAGAGCTGTATCCAAATGCTTCCCAGGTATGTTAGACCAATGTAACAGATTCCACTGGCTTTTGGCCCCTTTACACTCCATTCTGTTTTGTTATATGACAGGTCTTAAACTCTCCGTAAATGCTAAACCACATTTTCATCTGGTGCAAACGGCTCCAGTGCACCAAAGGTAAAAAGGCAGTGAAAGACCATGTGCACGCAAAGAGGTAGGATTGGAATCAACAAACTGTCATTCACATACCACTCATATGGAGTCAATCCCTAGGTTAACGCATATCCAAAAAGCCCAACCAGCTTTTAAAATGATCAATAGTACCCCATTTCCAATGACAATAGCTAGTAGCCCACTATCAATCCTACATAAATCGCTTCCTTTTTCCCCTTTTCCTACCTAGAACTTGTAAAGCACAAGCAATTGACATTATGTTCAGCAGCATTTTGAAGGATGTAATTTGCATTTCTCTGTATGGATTTAATTCTGGGTCCTCAAAATAACTATTCACTTTTCTCTGTCCTGCTAATGTTTTCCTCTTTGACCAAACTTCTTCTGTAACTCCCTTTAAAATACTTGTTTTCAAATGCATTCCTGTCAACTGGTCTCTCTCAAAACTTTACTAAATTCATCTTGAAGTCCCTTGACTCATTTGTACTCACATGATGATCTGAGCAGGGAGGTATATGCACTGCAGTCAGCAGAACAATATAAAACTGTTCTGAGACAACAGCCAGATGGAGACAGATACATGAATCCTGGGCATATGAGGACACACAGGATTGACTCTGAGGGGTTTTGAAAGAGTTAATGTTGTCACTGGATTAAAAACTCTGTTTTATGCTAGTAGCACAAAAAGCTTTTCACTCTTCTCTGCGGTCACCTGCAACTTATCAGTATTTACCATGCATTTTTCACACAAGTGACCTTAATATTCTCAGTTCAGCATGCACAGCAATGCCTTGTATTTGCAAGATGTAACTGTTTTTTAATAAAACTGTTGCTAGCAGCAATCTGAGAAATGCCTGATCATATCCTTTCCTTGTGTATCGTTTCCGTTTTCTTGTTTTGTGCTGTAGAGGCTGAAGAGGATACAGCTAGGATGATTGGTAAACTTTATCTACAATTTTTGTCAGAAAAGTTTTAATTATGATTTATGATTCTATGATTTTATGATTTTACTCCCCTTTCACTTACAAATCAAAGTACCTTTTCCCACCAAGAGGAAACTCCGGCTTCCTAGCTCTATATCATTCTAATGCCAACTGGAAGAGCTTCAGAGGAGGGAGCAGATAGAAATCAGTGAATCATATTTAAAATCACATAACTCATAGTAAAGCAGGGCATTTCTCTAGTACTCTCAAAGCAGCCAGGGCAAAAAGGTAATGCTTCCTCCAAATTGCATCAGCTGAGAAACAGACGCTGCTCCTGAAGGCAACTTTGATTGGAAAATTCTCCTATGCTGGGAATGAAAGACAGTCTGGTCACAGCTATGGGCTGTCAGCAGTGCCAGAGACATGAACTATTAGCTAGGCATAGCACAGCCTTGGGGTGTAGATTGGGTCCACTTGATTTGGACAGATTCTCCTAGAACTAGCCTTCAGAGATGCCATTTACCATTTGCAGAGGCATCCAGCAAGACCACGCTGGGCAGAACCGAGTGACTACTGATCATCCTGAGAAAAGTCTCAATATAACACTCCTGCCCCACACAGCTTGGAGCATCCTTCCGCTGACACCAGGGTTACCTTTGCCTAAGGTGAACCCTGACCAAAGCATGGAGCTGTGACAACCTCAGAAGGATGTTTGTTGTGTACTGTCACCTGCCAGCAGAGCCTTTGTGATGTGCAGCTGTACTGCTGTTCTTCTCTCCCAGCTATGTGTGTGCAAGATATTAGGAGAGCAAGAGAGGTTGTAAAAAGACCCATCCTTTACCTAGCAGTCTTCTGGGAGGGAGAAGGAGACACACGTCTCTATTTTTCCCTCCTTGTCTTGGTTCTGGGCACTGGAGGACTGTGAACACAGTTTATTGTGATGATGGTATTTGAACTCAAAGCGTGAATATTTCAGAGCCCCCAGTAACATCTATGACAGCTCTTCATCAAAAGCAGCACTTCAGTGCACAATTAAACATGCTAAAATCCATGAGGCAACAGATCCCATGTTTCTGGCATGATCAAAGGGAAAAGGAATATCATAGAAACATAGAGCATAGAACGGTTTGGGTTGGAAGGAACCATAAAGATCATGAAGTTCCAACCCCTCTGGCATAGGCAGGTCACCCTCCACTAGACCAGGTTACTCAAAGCTCTGTCCAGCCTGGCCTTGAATGCTTCCAGGGATGGGGCAGCTACAACTTCTCCAGGCAACCTGTGCCAGGGCCTCATCACCCTCACAGTAAAGAAATTCTTCCAAATTGTCATATAATATCTGATATCTACACTCTGTCAACTTAAATCCATTCCCCCTTTTGTTCTATCCCTAAATTCCATATGAAAAGTCCTTCTCCAGATCTCTTGTAGGCCCCTTCAAGTACTGGAAGACTGCTCTAAGGTCTCTCCGGAGCCTTCTCCTCTCCAGTCTGAACAACCCCCACTCTCTCAGCCTGTCTGCATAGCATAGGTGCTCCAGCCCTCTAATCATCCTCCTGGGCATTCTCTGGACTTGGTCTAATATGTCCACATCCTTCTTGTGTTGTGTTGGAGGCCCCAGAGCTGAACATAGTACTGCAGGTGGGATCTCACTAGAGCAGAGTGGAGGGGGAGAATCAGCTTTTGGTACGGCTGAGCAGAGTCCAAGTGCATGCACAAGAGAACTGACGAGGACATGAAATACTTAATACAAACCAGCTAAGATACTATTTTTGGATGGCCCTCTGTGAAGAGACAGAAGATGTTCCCAGCATGTCAGTGACCTTTTCTGGCCTACACATATTTCAAGTCTTTACTCACACTAGAGTCGTTAAACAGCCCGTATACCCAAACTTTACATGGAAGATGGGACACTAAAAGGACAGGGTGAAGAATTTTGTTAACAGATTCATCAGTAACACCATTTTGGCATGCACATAAGAAAAGACAGCAAAATTTGCATGGTAGTGTTTTATATCAGAGGAATTTACTGTTTGGGAAAGCTGCTGTGAGAACAGCTTTGAAGAGACCTGCTCATGAGATCAGTGCCCACAGTGCAGCAGCCCAGTCTCATCCTGACAGCTCACCCAGGCTCACTTCAAGCAGGATGAAAGCTGCCTCCTGCCTCTGCTGGGTGCAGGCAGCATGCCACCAGCAACAAAGAAGGTGCTGCTTTTAAGGAACTGGCTGGAATCTGCTGCTGGTTTAATAATTATCTAGCCAATGGACTTGTCCAAGTACCATTAGACATGAATGATTTTAAGTCATTACCAAAACGTGATGATTTGAGTTGGAAAGCCATGTGCATGCCACCACAGCAAAGAGCAGAGACTTTCAGTAAGTCTCCATGGAGCTGGTACAACTGATAGGAATTTAAAACAAGATGACATTTTCAAAGGTGCCTATGCTATTTCAGATACTAATGTAAGAAAAGCTGGCTCAGTTACTCTGTCTTTCCATAGATCATAATTCAATCTCAGTTTAGCAGGTTTCAAATTCTGTTTCTACAGGATTTAAACGGTATTATCCTGCCAGCCCTCTGAATGCAAATAGCCCTTTAAAAGATTTGAAGATTTACTTGTTTATGGAAAAACAGTTCTTCCATTGCAAAATTCTACATACTGAGTAAATCACATTGTTAGGTGACTCATTTTGCAATTTGTCAGGATAACAGACAGAAAAGGCTTCCAGCTGACCACACACCTGGAGCTTCTCCTCCCCAACTCACAGTGGGTGGCAGCAGAGGCCCAGTAGACAAGGCAGAAGCAGCCTGAGTCGCAGAGATGTTTAGACAAGCAGATGTTGCAAAGAGAGACTTCTCATGTTGTTTTGTCCTGTTTTAAAATAAAAGAAAAAAAAAAAAGCTTTCTTGTAACTAAAAAAAAAGAGACAGAACTGACTGATAAATACATTCCTGCTAAGCATCCTGTCAAAAATGTTCATGTACTTGCAGCAATATACATAACAGAGTCTGATTTCTTCGATGCTGAGCACAAGTAGAGCCTGTAGAAGCTTGAAAGACATTGTACCTGCTACGTAAGGGCAGGTATCCACCCTTAAACTACTTTCTGTTTGATGCAGCCTGCAAAGTATTCAGTCTTGAGAAGAAATGTTAGACATGTCAATGATAAAATTTGTCTCTATGGCGAGAAATGATCAGCAGTAGCTAAAGATCAGGTTGCTGCTATAGATGTTAGCAAATTATACCCAGGTCTTTACAGCATGGTATCGAGATTTTAATGACAGTACTTCCCAAGACATCGCTAATACGGAACACCTGTGAGGGAGAAACTGTCAGTAAAGTCAGTATCCATCAAAGCTGAAGTCCTTAAAATGCCACTTAGCAGAGGTAAAAGCACAGTGGTAATGTCTCACATGTACTTTCAGCATTTGTGCTTTAAAGATTTTGGTAATTTAGACACTTTTGTTTTGTCCCAAAGAATACCTGGCCTCACCCACTCAGTGGAAAGCACAGTGGCAACCTGCTGCATTTTCACAAAGGACAAGGACAGGCTGCTTTGATGTAAGCACTCACAATATTCAGATCCTAAAAATTGGCTTCAACAGCAAATAGGATGGATGAGATTCTCAAACATCTCTCCTGTTCCCAAAACACAGTGGCACACCTGGGACCAGGCACGCACTAAGGAAAACTGGAACGTACTGGGAGGTCAATCAGGCCTGAAACAGGCTTTTATATGGAGGTAGCTCAAGTCTATCAGTATTGCAATATGTATTTCACTGAATGACTTCCATATGATTTTCATGCTGATTTTTTCAAAATTGTCAATGTAATTGGATTTTTTTATGGATTAAAGTTTATAAAATCACCTGAAATGTACAATCTCCCCTACCCCAAACTAGAGGAATTTCCTGTTGTAACTCCTCCTTACTGTGGTGCACGATGAAAACCAGCATTAGAAAACACATACTACAAAAATACTAGAAAGATTAATAGAAATAGAAAGCATTAACTATCAAGCATTAGCAGTAATCCAAATAGAAATATCATATATCTTCATAAGAATGTATTTTTCCATTATAAAAACATCAGAATGAATTGCAGCTTGCACAGATTTAGGTCAATTAAAAACCACTGCAGTAAGAAAGCACAAAAGAAACAAGATCTGATTTCACTGCTGTCTTTCAATGTAGATGTCTAGTCCACACTAGTGGATTCATTCTTATCCCAGGATCAAGCACATTTTATTCTTTAAAGCATATAAAAATAATAAATGACAGCCAAAAAAAGAAAAAAAAAAAAAAAAAGGACCATCATTTGTTTGAAATTCTGTAGGACAAGTCCCAATACCCAAGTAACTGGTGAACACAGTTTTACTTTGAATGGTGTATTTGGAGGTGATTTTGTGGAAATCATGCTGTCACAGTGACTGGAGGGAAAAGGAGGTTTAAAGTGATTTATATTCTGACTATTCCTCTGGCTTTTGGGATCACAAGTCACAGTAAAAGTTTAACGCATTTATAAAGGTAAAAATCTTGAACATTGCTTTTTGCCCTTTTTTTTTTTTTTTTTTTTTGACTCTCATATTAAAGGCTTTATAGTTAAGAGAACGAAAAGCTTGACTATTTTAGACTGACATGCTTCCAAAGTCCAACATTCTGTTTTAACTGCTTACACATGCACCCAAGATGAGTTTATAGGTGAAACCTAGGTTTTATTCTTGGGAATATACATATAAATTAAAAATACAAAATAAACTGGCAGCTTCCTCCTACTATTGCATGATACCTTAATCTACTAACTAAACTATTTTCCTTTCAAGCCTTTCTGTTTAAATTTGGCCACATAGGTTAAAGTCCAAAGCTGATGGAGATAAGGGAACATTAGGAAAGAGTTTCAGTTAAGACTCAGTCAGAGTCTTGCAGTAGAGATCAACTGATGATAAACGAGTTAACAAATGGATTTTTGGAAAACATATGCATTATTAAGCTGTCTCCCAACCACAGTGTTGTTGGCACTTGACAGTGTAAAATTTCTCGGGCTCTGCTCTTTCTGGAGCTCCTGCAACCTTGTGAACTTTGTGCTCAATCAAAAAAAAAGTATAGATTTTAAAAACTAAACAGTGGGTAAAATTTATTCATAGTGAGTTCCATTTACTTGTCTGAATTTAGACTAAAAATGAATTGTAACCATATATTTCACCTAGAGGATTTACTGAGTGAAAATGAAAAGGTAGCTTCAAAACAGTGTATCAGGTCAGGCAACACGGGGAAAACCACATAAAATTGGAAACTCAGCCATGGTCTCCTCAGCCTACTGTTTGCACATACCTTATAACACAAAAATATCCCCTCAAAATCAGCTATGGGAGTCTATCCAAAACCACAGTTGTAATTAACCCCCTGAACGATTTGTGTAGGAATAGTGAATTCTATGCTACTTGAAGTTTTTTCCTAGGGTCCTTCAGACATGTACACCTGATTTGAAACAGAAGTTGCATGCTTAAGACAGCAAGGAACTGGTTAAATTCTGTGATGTGGTAAGCAGGAATTCACATATTGTTAACACGAATTTATTAAAGATCAAAGATTCATTACATGCTTCAAGAAAACTCTTGGAGGCTGTCTTAACCTCTCCTATATCTTCTTATCTGAGTAGCTGCATCTAACTCCAGAACAAATACTATCTATTTCATTGACTATTGAGCATTTCAGGGACATACAAGAACTCACAAGTCAAAAATCAAATTAACTCAGAAAGAGTATTACATAGGATTTTCAGCAGGGTAACAAGAGAACAAATCACAGACTTTCCCATCACAATGGAATATCTCTTTCCTCTGCTGGGCACATACATGCAGAGATTCGGGAACAGGAACCAGAACTTACACCACAGCTTTGCAAAGTAGCAGAATAAACTATTGGAGCTTCATTCTCCCAGAACAATTGCATGTCACCATTGAAATGTCACCTACTTTTCTAACTCTAAGCCATCTATGACATTTAAGTTAAAGTGTATTGATATCTGTATCACGAAGTCACGATTAAACTGAGATGAGAGGCTTAAAATTTACCAGCAGAATGTATTTTTTGAATGGGTCACCTACATTGAAGATGCCATATTCCATCACAGAGATAATATTTTAAAAATAACTTTCTAGATTTGCATCCTTCCACCAGATGATTCAGGAAGGGAAGAAAATTATATAGAGTTCAGTCTTGACAAGAGCAGAGTGCTCTTCATTCTTGTGCTAATACTGCTGTTTGAAGAACAGATTAAACTGTGGAGGAGGACTGAGAAACAGAGGCCTGTCAGAAGAAAGAGAAAACTTATTCCTAGTGAGGACATGTTAAAGATGTGCCAAAACTAATTGGGTGACTAATTAAGACAGTAATTCAAATTAGAACCAGCTGGTAGTTTAAAATTCATCAGACCCTTATTCAGCAAAATTTTTGAATGTTTGCCTGGTTTTAGTCCCACCAAAGTCAATTAACAATCAAAGAGCCATTCAGAAAGTTGGAAACTTGAGAATCATTTCCCCTATTTTTTTTTGGAGACAGCTAAATTAAATATTTCTGGGGCTCTGGCCCAGTGTTAGCTAGCTGGGTCCTGTGCAAAGATTTTGTACAACAAAACCTAACCACCACTACCTCTTGTATAGACTAGGCATAAACACAGCAGTGCAACATGTGGGGAAGCTTTTGCCTCTATGAATCATCCTGCTCACATCTTGTTTCCAGTGGTGATCACTCGAATAGAAGAAACCACTCTATAGAGACCCAATCACAGCTTCTTCCTTATCCATGTAAGGACCTGCACTTTACCGACATCTGAGACTTTACTCCCCTTTTAAAAATTTCTATATAATCTCAGATAATACAATTGTTTCAGATCATGAAGTTTATTTTGCTTCAACGGCAACTTGAGGAAGTGAGTTCCAGAGATCAATTACACATCCTTGTCCAGGATCTTAAAACTCTTGCTTTGCCCAGGCTGGCCACATCAGCATCATTTCAAGATTCTTTTTTCATATCAGTACAATGACATTTTTCTTCCAGAGATGCAATAAGCCCAAGAAGTGGAGAAGGTAAGAAGGTCTGTAAAACTACCCTCCAAAAATCCCAGCATTAACACGTAATAGAAAGTCTCTTCCTCTACTAGAGCCCTTCAGAAGAGCTTTCAAGTGAGTCATAAATCCTTTTTCCTTAACGGTTGCCAAGGACTCAATGCATCATAATCATAGAAAAAACAAAGTGGTTGTTAGCAAAATACCAATAAACCCCAGAAGTGTTAGCAGAAAGCTAAAAGCTTTCATTCTACTGTAGATCTATAATTTGCATTCCTTCCTGCTATCTCATACCAGGTGGAGCCTCCCCTTTTTTTTAGGGTCTCTTCAGATTTTATTTTGGGCTTCAGGCCTCACGAAGAAGGATTTGAGGTGATTTTTTACCTTGCCAGAATTTACACGTTCTCAAGTTATCTCATTCAGTTTGGGCATATTCTACAGAATGCAGCCATTTGTATATTTTATTCCTGCTATTTTGGGGATATATATTTTCCACAAAGTTGGCTTTTCTCATACATTCACAAATCTGCTGTATGTGGCTTCCCTCCTGCATTCCAAATAAATTTTTATTGATTAATCTTTTTGATGCGCTGTCATGGTTTAACAAGAAAATTAACTCTATCCCAGCCAAAACAAGGACACATGCGCAGGTTGCCATCATCCTAGAGTATGAGATAATGGATGTAGCCTGTATAATATCATGTTATATATTCAGGAAATAAATCACACCCCAAGTTCCTTGATGTATATTTCACAGGGAGGCATGTGTGTCCTATATCTTTGTACAAACACAGGCAAGATCTGAAAATATTCTTAGCAAAAAGGGAAAAAGTTTTGGGGGAGGTTAAATTAGTTATTAGCTTCTTGAAAAGGTTTGCATGAATTGTCTGAGCAATGGTCTGCAGCTCAGCAAACACCTTGCTTTACACGTAAGATTAAGAATCTCAAGAGCCTATTCTATTCAGAGAGCAGAGAGCAAGAAAGAAACTAACCTTGCAGTATTCTTTAAGCCTTATCCAAACAAGAGTCAGGATTTTTTTCTGAGTGACTAATGACTGTAGGTGCCTTGAGACTCCATAAAGAGGTCGGATTTCCATGGTTTAAGGTGTTGCCTGAAAATAGCAGCCTTGCTGGTGCCTCAAGTTAGCCAATCTAATACAGAGGCACTCCAATTCACTAGACTTTTCACTTACATCAACTTCTAGTGCAATCTACTGATGATACTGTGCATATAACCTACAGCCTTGGTGATTTGGAGACTCCTCCATGTTTTATTGCTTGCACAGGACCAAAATACCTGTCTTAGTCGTTTGAATCAAAATTGCTGTAATCCGTTTTGTCAGATAAGGAAATTTCAGAGAGACACAAGACTGAGAGCTTCTCTACTTCCAAACCCCAACTGGGAAAAGAAGAAAATGAAGTGCTTTGCCCCTTTAGATGTCAAAGATAACCTTGAAGCTATAAAACAATCACATGCTATACAGACCTCAAGCAGAAAGGCTAAAGCAAAAACAACCAAGGTGCTAATTTCAGCAATTGATCTCCAGGCCAGTGTTCACTTCAAAGGATACTCATGATCATTAGAGTGTTAACATTTCCAAACAACTAGTATAAAAAGAAATATCCTGTAAGGGGTCAAATGACTTTAAAGGAGTGTAATTCATTCTGACTGATATACCAGGGAACATATGTTAAAAATAAAACTCTGTGCAGCGTATGAACTGTTACAATTAAAATAATGGAAGCCCACCCTCTGGGAAAAAATGAATCTGCCTTTACCAGTGATAGAAAACAGCAGTACAGCACTTGGAAACAGAAAACTGACATCCCTCGAATGCATTTTGAAAGGCACCCCAGACCACCTTCAAGAGAGGATCCCTTGCCCACAAAGAATTCTCTCTGCAGTTGTGCTTTGGAGTTTTGTTTACAGCAGGAAGGCTGTAGGTGGCTCAGGACACTGCTGAGAATGGATAGTTTAACTACAGATATTGCCAGATTGCCTGCAATAGCTAAGAGCACAGGGGATGGGAGACATCCAGTGTTGTAACTAGAAATGTTTACAGCATAAATCTTCATGGACATTGGCCAGCATAGCATGATCTCTTGCCTCCTCTCCAACCGCAGAATTAGGATACCATGTGCTATAACTGAAACAAAGGGAAACACGATGGTGTCTCCAGTCAATTAGAGTTTGCATGCTCTAAGCAGTGTTGCATCATTAAACACAGCATCCAAGTGTGAATTACCCACTCATAGTCTAACTATCCACATACCTTATTTTGCTCATCGTGGACACGTGCACCTGACATGGCAGAGAAAGGAGCCTGGGAACACAGCCAGAAAGTTATCCACTGATAGATAAAGCTTGTCCACCACTTTTACCCAGACTGCTATTCTGCAGCTGAACTTTTCATGCTGGAGTGTCTGTGGAGTGAGACCACAGAGAGAAGACTAGGCTGGATTCCTGTCAAATCCCACTAAAAAGGGCATATTCACACTGGCCTGGGAGGATCACTATCAGACCCACAGACTATTCATCACGCAAACCTCTTGCCTTGAGCTAGGTCCTGCTTTCAGGTACCTCAGAAAGTTCTCAGCTCCAAGGGCACCAAAAGCCTGCCAGGCCTATGAAGAGTACCTGAGCTCTCTGTTCAACTGCTGTGTTAATTGTAAGGTGCTCACACACAGCAGCAAACCACAGGCTCACTTGCAAGACATCTCAGCTGTGTAAATTACCTTCCAGCTGTCCATTGCCTATTCCCTGCTAACATGAAATAACTGCCAGGTGAGCACTCAGCCCACTCCAGAAGAAAGTGGAACAGTTGCAAATCAACAGGCAATTGAAGTGACCATGTTCTCTCAGCTAGGAATGAAAGCGCACTCATAAGCCACTGTGTCTCACATTAGAAGGGTTTACAAAACAGGTGGAAGATCCCAGCCAATAGTTTTAGTCACCACAGTGTTCCCTGCCTTGGGGTGGAGATGTAGGAACCAAACCTCTCCTGTTTCTGGGCATTTCATGTTGACTGCTATTATGGAAAAATGGCCTGTGCTCAGTCTGCTCCTGGACCTGAGTCGATTCGGTCATACCTTATTTTATATGCTAACTCTGGAACACCAACGCCTGATGATGAGATACATGGTCCCAAGCCATCAATCAGGCATGAAGATAAGCATGCAGAGAAGCTTTAAGCAAATACATGAGCAAGTGTACAGTAGTCAGGACTTCATTAAGGTGATGGGAAATACTGTGGACAAATGTCACTAACTGGCATAACTCATACAACTGCCATGGTATCTCTGGTTCTCCTGTCCTGGGTAATGCACACAGAGTAAAAAGACTTTTTCTGATTAACAACACAAATTCCACACAACAGGCCCACCATCTGAAATTACTGCTGTCTTTATCTTTTTAAGATTAGTCAGTCAGAATATTTTATCCTGGTAGCCCAAATCAATTTGGAACATGGCAGCATTCAGTCTGAGCTTTCCTTTCTGCCTTAGAATGCATTTGCTCTGCCCAACCCCCTATCCCAGGATATCTGACTATTTCTTCTAAAGGATGCTCAGGCCTTCAGGTCAGCCTTGAATTTCTGGACAACTTTTTTTTTTTTTTTAATTTTTTTTTTTCATGGAATGTCTTAAATTGTATCCAGCATCGTTACAAATAATATCTCATTGCTGACTGGCATTATCTGCAGATTGACAGCTCCAAGCTGGCTGGTTAATACAAACTCTAATTGGCTCCAGTCCCAGGAAGGTTGGAAGAGACTGTGAAAACTAATGACCTGTGGGTTCCATCACAAATATCCACAGCTGAAAGCCCTTCACAGACCACCCATAAAAGGCCTTGTGGTTTTCCAGTGCCCCAAAAAATTGCACACTGAGAACTCCTGTTCTGGAAAGAAATGCTGCCTGATTTCCACAAAAGGCTTTCCATGTTAACCCTGTTCTCATAGCCCTGTCTTAGCTGCAATGTCATGTCTACATGGATCTCTCTTTCTCACCACTTCCTCTAAATGCAATGCCATCATAGGGTGTGGTGTCTCCTGCTCATGACATGACTCAAAGACTTCATATCCTAATGTAAAAACAGTGATTGCATCTGTGTAAGTTTCAGGTAGATGTTGGCAGTTGGATCTCTAATAATTCACTTACGAAGGACTCTACCTGACATTTGAATTCTGATACGGCCTGTGCTCCATGAAAGGCTAAGATAGGAGAGGAGATTTTCTCTTACCCACCTTTGAGCTGTACTGCTCAGTTATACACAAGAACTTACTGGGCTTTCCTCTGTCTGACCATGCCCTTAATGTTTTAACAGCACAGAATTAAACCTGGCTATACTAGAAATGCTCACTTTCAGCTGAATATTAATATATCTGAACTCAAGGCCCTCGTCCTTCTGTTGCCCACTCATTCCCTCTTCTCCTCTCCTCTCCTTTTCTCCCTCCTTCCCTCCCCCTCATCAGCATTTTTGCAGTTTATGTCATACTCAAATCTGGCATTTCAGCAGTGCACTTGGAAGTTGCTCCTAGAGGCTAAACTTTATTCTCCCATATGATTTTTTTTTTGTTCCAGTCTTCAATAGGCATTTCTTGGAAGGGCAAGTACTCACACAACTGTAGCACACAGCAATCTTACTACATGTCCAGATGGTATGTAAATATTAATACATATTCACACAGCACTGGAGACTACAAGATAGTTAGAGGCTATATAACCATGTAACTCAGTTTATAATGGGTATGACAGTTATAGGACCAAATTTTATCATTCTTCCAGGCCTGACTCTTTGGAATCTCTTTTTACTTTACTTTTTTAATTCCTTTGTTTATGAGGCATTAATCATTTGGAACCTGGTCCAAAAAGCTCTACAGTCAATGCAAGTCTTCCACTGACTGCAGCAGATTTTGGTGGAGATGATAGAGTGAGACATTTATGAGCCTTTTGAAGTGAAAGTGTTTCTCAGGCACATGCATGAGTTTTAGGTGTTTAGTGTTACAGTATGTTCTGAAGCTGTCTCCATCTTATGTTGGTGGAAGACTGGATTGAAACAGATCTTATTTAAAGTCGATATTTCATCAGCAGGTTATGCATGGTACACACAAGAAAGAAATTCATAAGACAATATCTAAATAATCCACATTTCACAACAATGCAGTTATCTATTGTTTGTTCCTCTGTCCATATACACTCTGTGCCATGGCAGCTGAGACTTCACAATACAACGCCTACCATACCCCAGCAGCTTATTCCCCACACCCTCTGCTGCTCCTCCTTGCTCATTGTCTACCCACTAGAACAAGCTGGCTCATGTTTTGGACAGAATCACAGCAGATAATGCTTGAGCTGCAAGTAGTTTGTAAAGTCATGGGAATTACATTTGTAAATACATAACTTAAAAACTTACATTGTAGTGCTACAATATGGATTGTGAAGGCTTTCTCCTATCTGCTTAGACAACTTTGTACGTATCCATTGTAGGGTGAATTCCAAAATGTTACAGTTGACTGCAATTTAACGTGCTTTTTGCAGTCATTTCGAAAATGTAAGCCAACGTATCACTCATTCACATGAGTTTTCACAAATAGCAGCCTCCTATTGATCCTGGAAGCTAAATAAACAAAGCAGGCTGAACTGAATTATGGCTTTGATGTTGAATGAACTCAAACAAAATAGTTTTCTGTTACTGATTTCTACTGCTACATTTTATTTTCATGTAAACTGTTGTGATTCAATTTCTTAATAACTGACCATTCAAAGCTAAAGGAAAGAAGTGATCTGAATTACCTCCATGCCCCCATCAATGCCTTTTGTCTGTGTGCTGCAAACAATAATGGACAGGAGTTGAAGAGGGGTTGCACGCTTTCTGCTGCTCTCTCAGAAGTGCATGAAGCTGCAGAAATGTTTGCAATTAAACCTCTGGAGAAGCACTAGTTGGTCTTCATGTAAGTAAATTCAACACTACAGTGGATTTCCACTGGAGTGTCTGTAGTTGCATGTTCCTCTGAACAGCACTACGTCTTAATTTTAAAAAAGATCTCTATTCTTGCTCTAGAAATGAAGTTCCATGCATGGAAATGGATGCTCTGCATTATCCCCAAAATTGTGCTGCCATAGATACCTAATGGGTCACAATAGGTTACCAGGTCATTTCTACTAACCTCTATGAATGAGTAACTGAAGTCAGTCAATGCCAACAGCTGTAGAACAAACTCTAACTTTACTGAGAGATTTTATGTTCAAAACTCACTGTAAATGACAAGAGGGTTACAGCCTTGCATTTGGAAAAGGAGTCATGCCTTTCCACCATGTAAGGTGAGTCCCAACTCCCAAGTGAGGCATCAGGGCATATGGCAACAAATATGAGAATGACATCTGGACAAAGGGGTATCAAAGGACATTTTCACAAACTACTCAAGAACTGGAAAAATACAATACCTCCCAGAATATGTGTTAAAGCAAAGAGTCAACCATGATGTTTCTTGATCTTGATTTCTTACATTAATTCATATTTACTAGGCATATTCAACTAAGAAGAAAACAATTAGATTCGACCATAGATCTGGACAGCAGATCAAGAAATGTCGTAATACTTTTTTGATGATTTCCTTAATATTCAGTGCAGCTGTCTGATGGTGCCAGACAGGAAGATGCAATGCCTTGCCCTAAGGAGGTTGAAGCAGGTATTGCCAGCATGCCTGCAGGAATACTCTGTCCCTGCACATACAAAATTGTTACAGTATAACTCAATAACACACAAGTACGAAAGGAAAGCTTTTTAATTATGTTATCTCTCAATCCAGTACAACGCAATCTTTTCTACAGCATTGCCTCTTATCTTACTCAATCTTGTACTTTCAGATGTCCATAAATCCATTGGAGCCTTTTGTTTTTTAAAAATCTAACCATAGACCTTGTTTGACAGGAACAGATTAATTTCTAATCTGAGTAAAAGTGAATGTTAGAGCATCTTTTGAGCATTGGCTTTGGTGTGGCTAAGCATCTCATAACTTTTGTTTCTCCCATGTGGCTGATTATCCCTGTGCCTTAGTATCAGCCATGAGCTAGATACCATCATCACTGATCCTGTTTATGGGTTTAGAGCAAGTACATTTATTACTCTACAATTGGCAGGAAATGCAAAAGCATGGTGGGTGGAAACTGTGAGCAACATAAACATACACACTGTCAGCTCTGCTACCAAAGGAAAGCACTAAGACCATAGCTCCCATCTAAGCAGTGTAAACGTGTGGAGGACATAGCATAAAGCTGGCTCCACATGAGTGTGAAGAGGGGAGTGACAGCAAAAGAGAGCCTTCAAGAGGGAGATGCGATAGAGCTGATCCCATCATCCAGGGAAAATCCGGCCCCGAAGAGCACTCCCTGAGCTACACATGTAAAAGGCAGCAAAAATCCTGACAAAGGCTTTGAGGTATTGACAATTCAGCTGAAACCCAAAAGATCCTGCTAGATATGAGCTTGTCATGATTAGATTAAGTGTTCTCTTTCTGTAATTTCTTTGCCTATCTCTTTTATAAACATTTGTAACAGTGTTGCCTATATTGGATGCTGTAAATACTTCTCCTGGCACTCTTCCCAACATTCTCCTTTAATTTAAACCAGGCTAAGGTAGCTGGGTAAGATCAAAGTGTTTTCAATCAAAACTTATGTGAATTAAAAAACTCCAAGTACTAAGAAACCATATCAAGTATCCAGCTTCCCAACACAATACTTCAGGAGAGCCAGGGGGTAAAGGACCTGCTGTTACAGAAGCTACAGGGGATAATTGAAGACTTGGCATTCTGGGGAAGGAGAAGCAATCCTGTGAGCACAGCCTTCTCTGACATACAGTGAGGTGATGAGAAGCCGCACTCCTTGTGCTCAGCAAGGAGCCTCCAGGCAATACAAGAGATTTTTCTAAGGGAAGAACATTGTTATTTTCCATGCTTGCACATAGCAGAAGGCATTAGACAACTTGACAGACCTGCTAAGCTTTCTAACATTTTCAGAAGTCTCATACACCTCTTTACTTGCAAAACCAACCTTGGAAAATATAAGTGCAGCTGGAGAAAACCTGGGAAAATTTTGAGTGTGCAAAACCTGTGCTTTCATAGCCCAACCACAAAATGAAGCCATTGTTGTGTCAGAGTGGCATGATGCTCATTTCGGTTCCATGTTCTTTTTATTCAGGTTTTCAAATAAGGTTTTCAAGTTCAGAAACAATAGCTATTTGAACAGTTGTGTTTGATCTGTGTTTTGGATTCATGTGGTCAGCTTCCATCCTAGGGGACTTTAATTATCAAAGGCAGCAAAATCCCTTGACCACAGCATTAGGTCTTGGTGTGCTCCTATCTACTGTTGGATTCCCAAGACACAATCACAATGTAAACAACATTCATTGCTACTTATAACCTTCATTTTGCCTTAAGAACCAGCAGAGAATGAGGCTTTGTGCTGGGTGCCACACCAAGAGAACAGCAGACCAGCCCCACAGGAGCTTCTGATTCAAATAGAGATCTAGCGGTGGGAAGCTCACAAGCACTTGGATAGCACAACATAAACAAAACACTAGTTCCTTGGCATTGGAAAGGGGGATTGACCAGAAAGTTTAGTCAATGAAAGGGAGGAAGCTGTTGTAAAAAGAGGTAGACAAAGGAATAAGAGTGGAGTGACAATGAACTGAAGAAGCTGAACAAAAGGGAGTGGGAGGGTGGATGCAAACAGGCAACCAGCAAGGGAGTCCAGGTCAAACTCTGGAGAGACCCCTGAATGCCTGAGGTCCCAGGCTGGGTCTGGCTGCAGTCTCTGGCCAGGTCCTCTGCGGGGAGCAGGGGTATGAGGCATCTGGGCAGGGTCTCCCTCTGCACAGTTCTGGGTTCAGAAGGTTGCTGGCAAGCTCTGTCCCTCCTTCCCCTCCGTGCAGCAGGCCTGGTTTTGGCTGCCTTTGCAGCTGCAGCTGTTCTTACCAGCTGGAATCAACCGTCCTGGCCCTGTTCCAGCTCAAAAGCAATTACATTCTTGCAAGTGGATATTGCAACTTCCTGTCCTAAACAATCATGTACTGTTCCTCAGCACTATTAACCAGCTGCTGCCTTCCACCCAGAGATGGCCGCAGGCACAGGGTGCAGCCCTGACAGAAAGGTGGCGGTGTATCAAGTTAAGATCCTTCCCGCATAGGCTCGCCTGAAGATTGGGAAGGTCAGGGAGTGCTTCCTGCCCGCCCGCCGAAAGCATTCAGCGCTCCAGCATTCAAGGAGTGATGAAGAATGGGTTAGACACTGCAGAAGGAGAGTACTTTTTTCTGGGCCCTAATCTTCTATGGGATATCTTCCTCTAGGCCTAAACTTTGTAAAATAAAGCATCTGCAAAACTGATGCATCAAAATTGATGCAAAAACTCCCTTACCTTTGCCAAGCATTTAAAACCAAAGCCTGGCCCATAACAGCTGGAAAAGACTTTTGTAAAACATCTTAGTGCAAAAGGTGCTGAAGGCATCCAAATTATTAATAGGGATTACTGATCCCAACATATCATACATAGTTTCCTGCAGTCAGTCTTCTAAACAGGTTCCTCTCTATCTCTAGCTTCTACATAATGTGTACATGAGAAAAGAGCAGATACACACAAGCCAGAGAAGAATCAGCATCTGCCCAAGCTCAGCTCAATGCATATTGTTCCCTTTTAGCTTTGCTATGTGAGTAGTGTGGATCTGAAGTCTTTTGTATTTGTATTTCTGTAACTATTTCCACATTCAAGTTGTTCAGAGGCATTGATTAGTTAAGCTACTAGCTCCTATGAAGAGGGTGTGCACATATTAATTGATATGAGCACAGCACAGAAAGAAGCAAAGTCCCGTGAAAGACCAATTAAACCTGCCTGGGAAGCTGGGAATCAGGCTCCCAAGTAAGAGGTCATGAGCATACTGTAAATGGTCAGGAGGATTCCATGGATAGCAATTCCTACTCAGAGAGGTACTACCTGTTTTAAAAACCAGTAGATCCACACTAATTAGTCAGAACAGTTAAACTACTTATTTAATCTAAGAATAACTGACTACACCTTTGGGGAGGGAGGGCTTTTAAACATTGCCAGTACTTACCTCCTGAGTTCCTAGTGCCTAGAATTGCTAGCTATAATTACTGGCCTAGTGATGTACCTGTGAATTACCTCTATCTCCATGTTAACAGTACAAAGCAGCAAGGCAAGTCACCCACAGCTGCAATGAAATCTGCTCTGGAGTCCTATTATAGGTTCAGTCACACTTGGGGCAATACCTCATCGTCTTGCCTTCATTCATGTGTCAGTTTCTGCCTGTAAAATACTGCTGAGAACTAGGATATTTCACAGTAACAAACAATGTGTTTGCTTTTGGTGGAAATACCAAGTATTTCACTAACAGAACTGCCCCTTAACATGACTAAAAAGCATGGTAGATGTTTTCTGAAGAAATACCATTTCCCATGCACTTTAATAATACAATATGAAGTGATGTACTGACAAAAGAATCTTTTGGGGAAAACATTGATTCTTTTTTTTTGAACTGCCAATCACATGATATTTCCACCTAGTGTTTTAGATTTGTGATAGGCTCTGTCTTGGCTGACAGCCAGTCAGTCTAAATATAGTATAAACCCAAATATTTAAATGTAAGTCTGAACAGATTTTTATTCTTTTTTAACACATTCCCTTCAAGTGTTACAAATTTTGCTGCAGATGCAGCTATAGATAGATATTTCTCCTCCAAAGGAAGTATTATATCCCCTGGATTCCCAAGGTAATGCTACAGGAAAGCAAACACTAAAGTAAAATTACATATGGGCTTGAGTGCCATAATTTATAAAAAACATCTCAAAATATGGTAGAGTACAGATAAGCACACAGATAAATCATAGAAACATGTACATTAAGTACAGCATATTTTTTGCCGGCTTATAGTATATACACCTGCATAGTGGAGTGTGAAAAAGCAGTACATTCAACAAGATTTAATAGCTATAGTATCAGAAATCTTTATGTATCTGTATGTATCACTTGAATACTCTGCTTTGCACAACCATATTCTGTTACTCAGTTATCTCTTCTGTATGATTACCTAGGTAAAGCCAGTAGAGTAAGAGTGAAACAGGGCCACTGAAAAGAAACTGTAAGCCACTATGTTTTGCTGAGTTATCACAGATCCTCTCACGACATCTAGATCTCACCAGGGATTATTTTTTTTTTTTCTCTTTTTTGTCTGATGTAACTGCTGTCTCCAGTTTCTCCCTCTGCTAACTTTGTGCTGGATGATTGTCGTGGTTTAAGTCCTGTCAGCCACACAGTCTCTCTCCCATTCACTTCCCCCTCTTTCTTCCCCCCGATCCAACGGGATGGGAAGGAGAATCGAAAAGAATGCAACTCGCAAAGGTTGAGATAGGAACAGTTTAGTAACTAAAGTATAACACAAATCACTACTGCTACCACCAATAATAATAATGACAAGGCAAATACAAGGAAAGAATACAATGAACCCATGACAATGATCTCCAGCCTGTTTGCACAAGAGAACACCTCACTTGCCCCTTCAATAACTAATTTTTGTTTTTCCTGCAGCTCTCTTAACAGGCTCTGGAAAAAAGATGTATTTTCTCAGAAACAGACTTACTGCACAAAGGGGAAACTATTCTTCGCACTACTGTATGAAAGAGTGGATCTCTAAGAGCTTGCACTTACCCAAGTCCAGCAGCTCTCTGGTCCTAAGCTAGGGTTAAGGAAATACTGCCACATAAAGACTGCTTATATTTGACCTAAGCAAACTCAGCATCAACTTCACAGTCATCACTGAAAGTTGGCTTTGGGTTAGTTTTGTTTGTTTGTTTTCTCTTTTAATTAGAAATCTTTTGGCATTTTTAAACTTTAAGTATTGGGAAAATTAAAGCGAACAACAGATAATGTCCTTTACTTCCTCCAGTTGCTGTCTTCACACCCATACACCACTTCAGATATTTGACAATACCACTCATACCCTGATTATCAATTTCCTTCCAATCCTCCTCCCAAACTGCTTTCTCACATACATCACCCTGGTCTCATTGCCGTTGCTTCAATAATGTTTCTGTTCTTTATCACATGTTCACCCTTTTTTTGCCTTAAATAAAGTTCTCTCAGAGCTTGGAGTGTGACCTATTCTACAATATAAATAAAAGGCAATTTAAATTTGAAGTAACCACCTCAGAAACAAAACCAATAAATAAATATTTAGTGTGAACACACATTGTGGAACAGGGAATTCCACAGAATTCCCTCTTAGTTTTACATGTCTTATGAATGAAGGAAAAATATTAATCATGTTATCAGAAAAATTAAGAGGATTGCCATAGATGTGAAAGGAATTCCTCCTTTTCTTACTGTCACCTGTACCTTCCCTGTCCCTTGGGCTCCATAGCAATGGTCAGGACTGTAATCTTTTTTGTGCTTTTTGCATTTGTGTATCTATTGCGCTATTACTGGATAGATAATTATTATATATTATTATATGTATATATTATATATAACACATATATTATTCTCTTGGGAATTTTGATTGTCTTTATTAATTTCCCATTAGTAACAACAGATGATGTTAACAGTTTAAAGAAAACAAACAGACAATACCCATTAGTTTTTAAAGCTTCTCTCAGTGTCTCTTCAAAGTGTGGCCCATTTTGTTGATAAGAGTCTGCTACAACATACCAAGCATTCAGCTGAGCAGAAAAGGATTTAATGGCACTGTGAACCTGCCCAATTTAGGCAAATGCTACCTTCCTGTCTACTATTGCAGGACATTTTATCTTCTCCCCTCAAAATCTGATAAGCAAAAAGAAGGTTTGGGATGTGACATTTTCCAGGGTTATGCAGCTAGGATACTTCTGCCTCATCATAAACCAGCAAACACTGGGAAAAGATTTTTATAACCATTACTTTTGCTTTGAGGTGTGATTTTACTGCTTTTCAGCTTCAGGGAGGAGGGCTTTTGCTCCACAGCATTATTTTACTGTCATTTTAAGGCATATATAAATGCTTGATGCTCCATTCCTATTGCAACACACCATCCCATACAATTTCTCTATCACTGCAGTGAAAAACAGGAGTGCTTTTAATCCATTACCATTTACAGGGTAATGCCAAGTAAATGTCACTTGTTGACCCAGTCTCTTAGTTCAGGTGCAGGACAATGAAGCTCCACTCTGTGCTGTTTTCCCATGCAAAGCCAGCTCACTGCATTTCTTAGTGGCTTTGTTCTCTGCGCTGCGATGTTTCTTTTTACCATTTCTAACCCTTCTAGATTTATCTATAATATGTGGTATGGCTACATGGTTTGCAAACACACTGTAATTTTAATCTCTTCACCTGTGCGATTTAGCATAGGAGAGGCTGATATTCTCTGTGTGGCCCATGCAGTCAAAGATTAACAGATGGCCGGACAGAGGCTTTACAGGATAATGTCCCTGAATAGATCGGGGTAACCTTCCACGGAATCATAGAATAACTCAGGCTGAAAGGGACCTCTGGAGGTCACCTAGTCCATCCCTCTACTCCAAGCAGGGCCAATTTCAAATGTAGATCAGATTTCTCAGGGCGTTCCAATCTCAAAACGGGCTGATCTCTGACAGTGCGCAACAGTGACACTTCCCAGAACAATAACCATATATAGCAACTTTCCAGTAAATCAGCTACAGAACAAATAGGTTTAATTCCAGCCACTATATTTTCACTGTTGGGTACTTTCATGACAGATGATACTTTGCTGTACATGCATCTTCCCCTCACACGTACAGAAAATGGGTAATCGGCTCAATTGGATAGTAGTTATGGACAATCAAAGGCTAAAAAGTTTGGTGCTTTGAAGTTACAGGAAAGTCACAGATTACTACCTTATCTGCAACATGAAGAAGTCAACCTTGGTCTGTCCCACACCCGGGACATCTGACTAGCCATTCCTCTTTGCATTTATTTCAATGTCTAATAGAGTATTAAATAAATCAACCCATAACATTGTTGCAAAACAAAGCAAAAGCCTATTAGAAAGCAAATGTATTTTACAATGTCTGCAGCGCTTGAGACCTCAGGTACAGATAAGTGCCTTCTTTGATACAGCTTTGATTCCTTTGGGATAAGCCATTCTTGCATCTGGTAGCAGTATGTCTTTAACAAAATCTAGATTTCCACAACCGTGCAGCATTTTAAGTTACCTTCTTACAAATGACAATTCAAAAGGCTCCCAATCTAAAGAGCTTTCAGATTAGAAACAAACAGGGAAAATGCAGGACAAAAATATTATTGAAATCATCACAGCAGTAGGAGAGACTGTCATATTAGAAAAGGCGTTCAAAGAAAATTCATTTTCTCACAAAACCATGCTCTCTTTTGGGGGATGGGTTGGGTTTTTTTTTCTATTATTGCTGATGGACTGGGGAGGGGGAGATTTTGCATTGTCCAAAGATAGGGGAAAATGCAACATCAAAGTTGATTTGATTTTCAGGTTTACAGCGCTGCAGATTATAAAGATTCATCTTTTAGTTCAAAAGAGTAGATTTCACTGACCAAAAAAAAAGGTAAATAAATTAAGAAATGTAGATATTCCTTTCTCCAGACTTTGCAAAATTCTTGGAAGATATTTGTGCATGGGGGAAAATAAACCTGGAAGAAATTTAAGCCAGGGCAATAATTTGAAAGAAGAGAAATCCCAGATCAGGTACTCCTTACATTATTAACTGAGAAATCAGGATTTGTTGCATTTAAATTCTCCTACTAGCATTACTGTTGTTAGTATCACAGTACAATGGGGTTTAGACAAAGTAGCACATGGTGTTCACTAAATCCATGCATAAAATCGGGTCCAGAGACACTTGCATCCTAATACCACTTTTATTATTCTCAATAAAATGGAGTCTTTGAAAGCCATAAAGGATCAGTGATGCTAACAAATACATCTTCCAGCTGTTTTAGGTATAATGACTGTATGACTAATGCACAGGTAAAGCAGTTAAAAAGCTAAAAGCAGTTTAATTATATGCAGACTAGTGATGGACAATACCATTCCAACCTCTTACTTATACCAAAAAAGGCATCAAAACACCACTAATCCTCCAGGAGTGAGGCAGTGTGCACAGTCTCCTGCCAGCAAGGTAGGAGTCTGTCTGTGTCCTCTTCTCCCATGAGGCTAAAATCAGTTAGGGACACTACACAGGAATAGGGACTACAGCATAAGGAGGTCTGATATTCCCCCTTGATCTCAAGGACATGCGATCACCTCAAAAAAACTTTTTGATTCCCAGGGTGCTCTGACTCCATAGATCTCACCTTGCACAGAAGTTTTGCACTAGGGCTTTGCTGGGCAAAGGCAGGATCTTCCTCCAGAGCGGAAGCTGGCAAGCAGGCAAGTGGGGAGGGCAGCCCAGGTAAGGCAGGGGATGGGAAGGGCAGAGGACAGCATGAAGCCAGGCCACACCAGGCTTCCCAGGGCAGCCCAAAGTAGGAGGTGAACAAGCATCCAGGATGCTATCAACAGCTCGTCAGTTTGATATCGTTGATCACGCATGTTATTTGTATCGCAGTACTCCAGTGGTATTGGTACTGTGATCAGCCACTACAAAGAAACTCCAAGCAGCATGGAGAATTTAGACACACAGCTCCCATGAACTTCAATGAGAATGATGCATCTGTCTCCTGCGGTAGCTTTGAAGCTCTCGGCCAAAAGTATTCTTAGCCCTACTGTCATGCATGTCCCCAAAGAGACAAAAAAAGAAGGTGCGAGCATGTGAGAACGAGAGCGGACATGGTTGAGGAAGTGAGAGACCAAGCAGAGCCTGATCTGGGAACCCTGTAGAGACAGATCATATCCCTCAGGCTTTATTTTATCAACACTTACTTGGAGGTAAAGGACAGGTCTTTTCCTCTCAGCAGAACAAGGGAGCCAGTCTGGCACACGGGCCTGCTGACAGTAAGCTGCTTTCAGCGACACTCCCAGATCATCAAAGTCAGCTCAGGTATTTCTACCTCACCCTGAAGACACAGAAAACAGAAGCAGCAGGGCAGAGAAAATGGTGCAAAAAGGCAAGAAAGCTTTGCAACAGCTGAATTTGCAAATACTCCAAATCGAGTCTCTTCTCCATTTATGATTTGCTTGTATATTCCCAGCAAGTGCTTGGATGGGAAAAGGGGAAAAGCCAGCTTCTAGGCAGATTAAAATAACCCCGTTGCATCTGTACAGCTCAATATCAATGTATTCCCTCACTTCCCATTGGTACACATAGGTTTTTACTCTGACATGCTGCGCAAGGTTGAATTTCCTTTCCCAACTGCACCTGCATTCTTCTGTGTGGTCTCTTGCCTCTCCACAACACTGATATCATCTCCTTCTTCTAGTTCAGAATGTCTAGAAAGTGGTGGCTAGAGCACATTAATAAAAAGCAGGGTGTTTCAGACTCCTCTGAAGCCTCAAATTACTTTTTTAGTAGATTAGAAAAGAACAGATCTGTATAGAAAAACATGACCTGCAAAAACTTGTTGGAACAATTCTATGTGACTGACTTTCCATCCCTGCAGAGCTCAACCAAGTGGTCAGAGCTCCCTGTGCTGACGAGGTGACACATGGGGAGCAGCTCCTGCACTTTGGAACAAGCCCGTGTGCCTCATG
This sequence comes from Ara ararauna, assembly GCA_028858755.1. Lineage (NCBI taxonomy): Eukaryota > Metazoa > Chordata > Aves > Psittaciformes > Psittacidae > Ara > Ara ararauna. The sequence goes on from CM054410.1 coordinate 95,546,679, forward strand.
AAGACATTACATGGAGAGGAGACAAGAATTACAGTACTTTAGATACAGTGTATGTAGACCATAGTAATAAAAAGATGTCTGAAAGTCTGTTAAAAAGTGACAGTCAGTCATCTTGCATGCCAAGCAATTAATTAACTTTTTTTATTCTTATCTTCATTGTATCTCCAAGCGCAGAATGACAGTCCATAGCCTGAACCCAACTGAGAATAGATGCTGTTAGTGTAAGTCCTTTATCTGCTGCAGCACCCCTTGGAGCTTGACAGTTTGAAACTACATTTTCATGTTGGAGCTGTATTTTCTTAACCCCTGGAAGTTAAAAAAGTCTTGGAATAACAGAGGAGATATTAGATTGCCAGCTAGAGCTGATATTGGTTTTCAGTATTTGTTCCTATAAATAGGTATGATCTTTTTTCTGGAACTTACTCTCATGTAGAGCAATATCTTTTCTTCAGACAGCATCAAGAGGCATAAAGCAAGCTTAAAATTTTCCTTATTCCACCTCCTTTCAAAGCTGCGCTCACAATAGACAGGGCAGATGCAAGGACATGTAAACATCCTGGAGTCCCACACAAACATGTAAACATAGCAGCCCCAACAAATCTGAACTTTGCAGGTGTAAAATCAGAACCACAAAATATTCATCCCACTTGAGAAGCCACTCTTACATACAAGTTGTCCCCACAGTTGTCAGCTTTCTGCTCTTTTCCAAAAGGAAGTGTAGGGTTACTAGATCCACAAAGGCTGCATGCACAGAATAGGAGGATTTCCACAGGCCCCCTAATGCCCAAGAGACTGTCAGCTTTAACAATTCGATCAGTGACAGTGGTGACATGTATTGGTAACAATTTAGATTACATTCAATTGCTACATAACGTTTCTTTTTGTTGACATTTCACTCGTCAGATTTCTAATATAGCGTGTTTTCAAGAGAGCAGTATAAACTTTTGCTGTGTATGTTTTCTTCAGTGCCACAAACCTCAAACATTCAGTCACAAGCTGGGTCCTAATATTACAATTGGTGTAAATGAACTGTGTTCTTCTCAGTTTTGAGCCTCCTGAGAATGCCATTTCCAAGACAGCCTCCCTGATGACATGCAACAGAAACTCACTATTAAAAAAGGGACATTTCAATTCTTCTTCAAGCCTGACTACAGAAACTTTGGTTTTAAGAGAAACATACAGTGGCCAAAACTAAATGTGAGGTGAACGAGCTGCAAAAAAAATGTTTTTTAATAGCACAATAAACTCTGAAACAAAAGCAGTGAAAAATGAAAAGTAAATCCAGTTTGACAGGGTTCTTTAGGTTATACATTCTTTAGAGCAGACAGCCTCTTGATTTGTACAATGTTCGTCAGGTCTCAATCAGGACCGTGATGTACTACCAGAATTTATGCACATTCAAAGGGAGACCAAAGATGGTCAAATACAAGGTTTCTGTTGCTGAACTGCAAAAGTTCAAATACCCATTTATGTACCAGGATTAAGGAAAGAAGACATGGAAACTAAATTCTTTCCAGTCAGTTAATTCAAACTGAAATGCGGTTAAATCATTAATTTTATTAAAACATGCTTAGCACAAAAAAACCCTACAGGAAATAGGAATGGCAGCCAGCAATGCAACAAAGAACAGAACATTTCCAGTGCTATTGTAGAGGAATTTTGTGGGAGCCAGAGCATTTTCTTTCAAGAAAAAAAAAAATAATTGGTTGTACAAAAATCAGAGCTTACCTAACACACAACAGTTTTGCATTTTGTTACACCAGGCCTTGCTTTGGAAGTTGCCATTAATACAGCATTTCCTAGATGGATCAGCACCCTTTTGAAGTATCATATATGTCTAAATAATGCCTAGCAATTTCATGGTCTCTAAAATTTAATGAAGTGAATTTTTCTTTGATTAATTTAGGGTATTGTAAAATTTACTGCTTCTGTTAACCTTGGGAAATACAAAAGCAGCTGGATATAGTCACTTTTGCTCTGTGCCCTCCAGAAATAGACACAATGTACCAGATCACATGAAGGTTGCAAGAGAAGGATTTGCTACCGCATACTTGAAAAGGTCTACACCAAAGCAACTCTGCGGTACCTATAATACTCTTGGTATCATTCTACCAAAAAAAAAAAAAAAAAAATCCAAACAACCCTTTGGTTTGGGGCACTAGTACTACTGGAAAGGATGAAGAGTTAGGTAGGCTTTCCATCTCACAGAATTCAGTCGCAGGCACTGTAGTAAACCAGGTTTACCTGGCAGCCTGTGAACCAGTGCATGGCTTCCTAGACTGTCATTTAAGCAGATGGAAAATGAGCTCAACAAAAGGTCGCCTTCATATGGCAGCTGCTACTCCCTGGGCATGAAACCTGTACAAGAGCCTTGACACAGTGGAAACTACCTTGTCCCACCGTGGATTGCCCTCACAGATGCTGCATTTTGGTTTTCAAAATCACAGACAGGCAAGGCAAGGCTACAAGCCAGCTTGGTATGATTTTTTTTCTTTCTCCAAAATCTTATCTCACTCACAGGTGTGACTAGATGTAGAATCATAGAATCATAGAATAGTTAAGGTTGGAAAGGACCTTAAGATCATTTAGTTCCAACCCCCCTGCCATGGGCAGGGACACCTCCCACTAAACCATGTCACCTAAGGCTCTTTCCAACCTGGCCTTGAACACCACCGCAGATGGAGCGTTCACAACATCCCTGGGCAACCCATTCCAGTGCCTCACCACCCTTATAGTAAAGAAATTCTGCCTTATATATAACCTGAACTTCCCCTGTTTAAGTTTGAACCCGTTACCCCTTGTCCTCTCACTACAGTCACTAATGAACAGTCCCTCCTCAGCACCCGTATAGGCCCCCTTCAAGATACTGGAAGGCTGCTATGAGGTCTCCACACAGCCTTCTCTTCTCCAGGCTCAACAGCCCCAACTTTCTCAGCCTATCTTCATATGGGAAGTGCTCCAGTCCCTCATCATCCTTGTGGCCCTGGCCCTCCTCTGGACTTGTTCCAACAGTTCCATGTCCTTTTTATGCTGAGGACGCCAGAACTGCACACAATACTCCAAGTGAGGTCTCACAAGAGCAGAGTAGAGGGGCAGGATCACCTCCCTCGACCTGCTGGTCACACTCCTTTTGATGCAGCCCAGCATATGGTTGGCTCTCTGGCCTGCAAGCACACACTGATGGCTCATGTTCATTTTCTCATCAATCAACACCCCCAAGTCCTTCTCCACAGGGCTGCTCAGAATCTCTTCCCTGCCCAACCTGTAGCTGTGCCTGGGATTGCTCTGATCCAGGTGGAGGACCTTGGACTTGACATGGTTAAACTTCATAAGGCTGGCATCAGCCCACCTCACAAGCATGTCAAGGTCCCTCTGGATGGCATTCCTTCCCTCCAATGCATCAACTGAACCACACAGCTTGGTGTCATTGGAAAACTTGCTGAGGGCGCACTCAATCCCTCTGTCCATTTTCACTGACAAAGATGTTGAACAAGACCGGTCCCAACACTGATCCCTGAGGGACGCCACTCGTTACTGGTCTCCAGCTGGACATTGAGCCATTGACCACAGCTCTTTGTGTGCAGGTGTCCAACCAGTTCTTTATCCACCGAGTGGTCCACCTATCAAATTGATGTCTCACCAACTTAGAGACAAGGATGTCATGTGAGACAGTGTCAAACACTTTGCACAAGTCCAGGTAAATGACATCAACTGCTCTACCCTTGTCCACCAGTTCTGTAGCCCCATCATAGAAGGCTACCCAACTGATCAGGCAAGATTTCCCCTTAGGAAGCCATGCTGGCTGTCACCAAGCACCTTGTTGTTTTTCATGTGCCTCAGCATGCCTTCCATGAGAATCTGCTCCAAGATTTTGCCAGGCACAGAGGTGAGACTGACTGGTTTGTAGTTCCCCAGCTCATCCATTTTCCCCTTCTTGAAAATGGGGGTTACATTTCCCTTTTTCCAGTCATCGGGAACTTCACCTGACTGCCATGATTTTTCAAATATGATGGACAGTGGCTTAGCAACTTCATTTGCCAGCTCCTTCAGTTCCTGCGGATGATTTTCGTCAGGTCCCATGGACTTGTATACGTTCAGGTTCCTAAGATGGCCCCGAACCAGATCCTCTCCTACAGTGGGCCCAGGGTCTTCATTCTCACTGTGTCTGTGTCTGCCTTCCAAGACTTGGGTGGTGTGGTCAGAGCATTTTCCGGTGAAGACTGAGGCAAAGAAGTCATTAAGATCCTCAGCCTTCTTCAAATCCAGGGTAGCCAGTTCTCCTGATAGCTTCTGGAGAGGGCCCGTGTTGTCCCTAGCCCATCTTTTATTTGCAAGGTACCTATAGAATCCCTTCCTGTTATCCTTAACATCCCTAGCCAAGTTTAATTCTAACTGGGCCTTAGCTTTCCTAACCAGGTCCCTAGCTTCCCGGACAACATCCCTGTATTCTTCCCAGGCTGCCTGTCCTGACTTCCACCTTTTATAAGCCTCTTTTTTCCTTCGAATTTTCCTCAGCAGCTCCTTATCCATCCAAGGAGGTCTCCTGCCCCTCCTGCAGCACTTCCTTCTAGTTGGGATGCATCGCTCCTGAGCTTGCAGCAGGTGATCCTTGAATATCAACCAAGAGTCTCGGGCCCCCCTGCCCTCTAGGGCTATATTCCATGGAACCTCACTGAGCAGGTTCCTGAAGAGGTCAAAGTCTGCTCTCTTGAAGTCCAGGGCAGTGATCTTGCTGCACACTCTTCTCACTGTCCTGAGGATCTCAAATTCAACCATCTCATGATCGCGATAATCAAGACTGCCCTGGAGCGTCACATTTCCAACCAGCCCTTCCCTGTTGGTGAGGACGAGGTCAAGCATGGCACCTCTCCTTGCCGGCTCCTCTATTACGTGCAGAAGGAAGTTGTCTTTCACACAATCAAGGAACTTCCTGGGTTGTTTGTGCTGGGCTGTACCATCCCTCCAACAGATATCAGGGTGGTTGAAGTCCCCCACGAGAACAAGGGCTTGCGAGTATGAGGCTGTTCCTATCTGTCTATAGAGCGCTTCATCCACCGAGTCCTCTTGGTCAGGCGGTCTGTAACAGATCCCCACAATAATGCCTCCCATCGCTGTTCTCCCTTTAACCCTGACCCACAAACTCTCTGCTGACTGCTCTCCTGTCCCCAGACAGAGTTCCATACTCTCCAGTCTATCCCTAACATAAATAGCAACTCCCCCTCCCCGCTTACCGGGCCTGTCTTTCCTAAAGAGCCTGTAACCTTCTATTCCAACACACCAGTCATAGGAGCCATCCCACCATGTTTCTGTGATGTCTATGATATCTTTCCCCGTAGATGTGCTCACATCTCTAATTCCTCTTGTTTGTTCCCCATGCTACGGGCATTTTTATAGAGGCACCTGAGCTGAGCTGCAGTTGAAGCCGGCTCATTGGCTGGAGCAGGTAGAATATCTCTCCATTGCTCTGAACGTTTACTATAGGTGCTGGCAAGTGACTGGGTGTGTTGGGATGGAATGATGTCCCCCTCCCCCAACACATCTAGTTTAAAGCATCCTTGACCAGTCTGGCAAGCCCCCTACCAAATCTACTCTTCCCTTTCTTTGTCAGACCAGGTCCACCAGCCCCCAGGAGACCTGGCCTACACATTTATTTATTATTAACATTCAGGCATACGCTGACATTCTCAAAATAACCTCTGGATTGCACTGCATAGCCATGCTCACTGCCTCTTCAAGCTTCTTTAGCCAGGGCAGGTACTCAGACATCTTTACAAATAAACTAACATTTGTCATTTCAACATCAGTAGATAAAGCTAAACTTGACAACCTGGGTAATTTCTTCATAAGTTAAACTTTTACACACATAAATGAGCTTGAAAATAACTCCTAAAACTAAGCAGTGTAAGTTATAACCTATATTGTAAAATATGAAAACAACATGCACCTCTGAAGAATCCTAGACTAGAAATAGGAAAGATTTTCTTGGTAGGATGCATCTTTTGAAGAGAAACACTCATCTTCCTTTGAAAGATTTCCATTGCTCCATCAGTTGTACTTTATTCTTAAAATCACTCTCAAGGGTAAATAAAATTTGACTTCAGAGACTTGGAGGTTGCCTGCTGCCAGACCTGTTTAAATCATCTGCACTGTTTCTGAGAAAACAGGCTCCAAATGTCCCAAGAAGTGAGCAGCCCTTGAAAAGCTGGAACCAAGGACGGTTACACTACTCTGTGTTTTCAGTATGTGAGCACTAGCACTCTTGCTGTCTGGAGCAGTGACTTCAGCTTAGCTGCAGGGGAGAGATATATCCAAGGCTAATATAGTCATATAGAGAAGTTAAGCTGCAGCAGGACAGGTCTCAGTGAGGATTGTTCAAAACCCACAATATACTTACGCATGACTTCTGATGATAGCTCAGAAACAGCCATGCAATACAACAGACTTCCACAGGCAGTGTTACACAAGTCTTAAAAATTCTGTTTCAGTTGGAAAACAATTGTACACACAGGCCCAGGGAAAACAAGCATAAGATACAAGAAATAGTGCCAACTCCAAGTTTTATACTAATGAGAGGCTTTTTAGCAGTGGTCTAATCCTCCCAGCCACTTGTTAGGAAGTGCAAAGCCCAAAGCATCTCCATGACCTGGGCATGCTTGGATTACCCAGGTGTCACTGTTACACTCAAGCAATAATACTGGCTCCAAAAGACAGGTTGTTTTAGACAGTCATGGAGACACTGATGGTAAGTGGGCATGAAAGGGGGGATTTCAACTGGTAGAAGTAGGGAAGAGACTACATTTTAGTTATGTTATCTGGATTGACAGATTAAGGCTTCCTCAAAAAAAAATGTATTTCCTGTATGCACTCACGCTGAAGAACAACTATTTAAATAACTGCCTGAGAGTGCTTTTAAGAAATCAGAGAAAACTCATATCAGTGAAAGGAGAACAATCATTAAAACATTCTCAAAGCTTTCTAATATATCTTGAAATAGTGTTCTTGTAGGAATGCTGGGAGATTAAGATCCAATAACTGATGATCTACTGTGTCTGGGAACAAGTACTTCAATACTATTGGAATCTTGCCCACTTGGATTTTTGACTGTATATTGTTTCCATCTCTAGCTGTAATGAGTGTCAAAGGCCCCTCTCCTAGCCCATTATTGTTTGCCATACATGGGTATGATTCTGGCTTAGTAGGTCACATTTTGAGAAGAAACAGATTATTGGTTTGGGATTGTGGTTTTTTGTTTGTTTTAAGATAACACCTTTTAAAAGCAATTTAGACAATTGGAGTATTAGCACACAGCAAGCCGCTTCAAAAGTGCAATTTGTCACAGGGCTCTCCAGCTCATGGGTGTGACTTACTCAGCTTTCCTAAAATGGGATAGCAGTTTTTTACCACTCATTTGGTCATCAACACAACTCACATGCAAGTCTACTATTTATGATTAATGACATCACCACAATGCATGCCAGTAAAAATTTGTAGCATAACAATCACAGATTCTGTTCATAACACTGTTTATCATTTTTCCCTAAATTCTCACACTGAAGTACTTAAGTTAGTACGAAAATGTCAGTATATCTGTCACAATTTATTCCCAAGCACTAGTTATTTTGAGAGACAAATCAGCAGAACTAACTTCTTGGTTATGCAAGTCTATTTGTCTTTGTGAAAAATGTAATCAAGACAGCTTTTTAAACCAGCTTGCTTCACCAAAACTTTCTTTTTGATATGCCAGTCAGGACTTTCTTCAGCTTTGTCACTGGGTAATGCTTTACCACGTTCAGTCTCTAAGTCTGTGCAAGCACTTCACCGGACTTTAGAGACCATATGTCGTGGTTTAAGCTCAGTCAGCCAGGCAGCCTCTCTCTCACTCCCCCCTTTCTGCTCCTGGAGGGATGGGGAGGAGAATCAAAAGAATGTAACTCCCACAGGTTGAGGTAAGAACAGTCCAGTAACTAAGGTATAACACAAACCACTGTTGCTGCCTCCACTAATAATAATAATGATAAGGGAAATAACAAGGGAAGAGAATATAACCACGCACCACCCACTGACCAATACCCAGCCTGACTCCAGAAGTGATCTCACCCTTCCAGGTAACTGCCCCCAGTTTACATACTGAGCATGACGTGCTGTGGTATGGAATACCTCTTCGGTCAGTTTGGGTCAGGTGTCCTGTCTCTGCTTCCTCCCGGCTTCCCCTCCTCCCTGGCAGAGCATGAGTCTCAGAAAGTCCTTGGTCAGAGTAAACATTACTGAGCAGCAAATAAAACATCGGTGTTATCAGCGCTGTTCCCAGGCCAAAAGTCAAAAACACAGCACTGCACCAGCTACTAAGAAGGAGAAAAATGACTGCTACTGCTGAATCCAGAACACCATAGTAACACATCTCAGATATTAGTAACATGAGGACAAATGGTTTTCAACGTCAACATAACCATTAAGGACCACAGGACTGCAGATACCTCAAAGATCATTAACAATGACTTAGACAATGTTTTATCATTGTTTTGATCACATCACTTCTTAAAACTCAACAATGGTCTTCACTCAGATGCACAAATCCAAAAAGCAGCTTTGAAGATCTTCCAAGATACGAATTAAATTCTAAACTTTTCTGCTAGTTGCTAACATCAGGAGAAGCTGATTCAAACTCAAGATCCAAATTACAAGCTCAAGATCCAAATTAACATCTTCTCTGATTGCATCCAGGTGTAACTAAACCCATAGTTTTAATTTCACCTAACTCAAATGGAAAAGGGCCATTGATTAGTCACTGTAGTTAATGCCTTCAAATAGAAGCATTGACTTCCCTTCTCCTGCATACTAACAGTTGATCCCACAGCTTCACAGTTTATTTAATTGAGATATGTATGCACACCTGAGGACAAATAGTGCTAAACCAACAGGGGCTGGAACAGAACACTACGTGACTGTAATGAGGAGGAAATATTTGATGCCTGTCACCTTCAGTCACTGTAGCCAACCTGCAGCATAGACACAATCAATCACCCAGCTGGAGATTTCAGGACAGTCTGCTAATGGTTTCCATATGAACTCTGCTGGCTTTGAGAGATCAACATGGGCACACGAAAGCCTGGATTTGGTTCTTGTCATTTTGACAAAAATCATTTTGATGAAAAACAACAAGGTGGTTGGTGACAGCCAGCATGGCTTCCTAAGGGGAAATCGTGCCTGATCAGTTGGGTAGCCTTCTATGATGGGGCTACAGAACTGGTGGACAAGGGTAGAGCAGTTGATGTCATTTACCTGGACTTGTGCAAAGTGTTTGACACTGTCTCACATGACATCCTTGTCTCGAAGTTGGAGAGACATCAATTTGATAGGTGGACCACTCAGTGGATAAAGAACTGGCTGGATGGCTGCACGCAAAGAATTGTGGTCAATGGCTCAATGTCCAGCTGGAGACCAGTAACGAGTGGCGTCCCTCAGGGATCAGTGTTGGGACCGGTCTTGTTCAACGTCTTTGTCAGTGACATGGACAGAGGGACTGAGTGCACCCTCAGCGAGTTTGCCAATGACACCAAGATATGTGGTTCGCTTGATACACAGGAAGGAAGGGATGCCATTCAGAGAGACCTTGACACTCTTGTGAGGTGGGCTGATGCCAGCCTTATGAAGTTTAACCATGCCAAGTGCAAGGTTCTACACCCAGGTCAGAGCAATCCCAGGCACAGCTACAGGTTGGGCAGGGAAGAGATTCTGAGCAGCCCTGTGGAGAAGGACTTGGGGGTGTTGATTGATGAGAAAATGAACATGAGCCATCAGTGTGTGCTTGCAGGCCAGAGAGCCAACCATATGCTGGGCTGCATCAAAAGGAGTGTGACCAGCAGGTCGAGGGAGGTGATCCTGCCCCTCTACTCTGCTCTTGTGAGACCTCACTTGGAGTACTGTGTGCAGTTCTGGTGTCCTCAACATAAAAAGGACATGGAACTGTTGGAACAAGTCCAGAGGAGGGCCACGAGGATGATGAGGGGACTGGAGTACCACCCATATGAAGATAGGCTGAGAAAGTTGGGGCTGTTGAGCCTGGAGAAGAGAAGGCTGCGTGGAGACCTCAGAGCAGCCTTCCAGTATCTGAAGGGGGCCTACACGGGTGCTGAGAAGGGACTGTTCATTAGTGACTGTAGTGAGAGGACAAGGGGTAATGGGTTCAAACTTAAACAGGGGAAGTTCAGGTTACATATAGGGCAGAATTTCTTTACTGCAAGAGTGATGAGGCAGAGTGGAATGGGTTGCCCAAGGAAGTGGCAAAGGCTCCCTTCCTGGCAGTGTTTAAGGCCAGGTTGGAAAGAGCCTTGGGTGACATGATTTAGTGGGAGGTGTCCCTGCCCATGGCAGGGGGGTTGGAAATAGATGATCTTAATGTCCTTTCCAACCCTTACTATTCTATGATTCTATGATTTTTTTCTTAAACTGCTCTGGAAGGGACCTTCAAAGGCCATGTAGTCCAATCCCCCTGCTATAAGCAGGCACATCTTCAATTAAATCAGTTGCCCAGAACCACATCCAGTCTAGCCTTAAATATCTCCACGATGTCGCATCCACCACCTCTCTGGGCAATTTGTTACAGTGTTTTACCACATTCACTGTAAAAAATTTCTTCTTCACATCCAGCTTGAATTTCCTTTTAGTTAAAAACCGTCACCCCTCATCCTATTGCAGCAGGTCCTGCTAAAAAGCTTCTTCCAATCTTTCTTATAAGGCCCTTTTAAGTATTGGAGGCCACAACAAAATCTCCCTGGAGTCTTCTCCAGGCTGAACACCTCCAACTCTCTCAGCCTGTCCTCATAGGAGAGGCGTTCCATCCCTCTGATCATGTCTGTGGCCCTTCTCTGCACTCTTTCCAACAGGTCAATGTCTTTCCTGTACTGACGACTTCAGAACTGAACACAGTACTGCAGGTGGGGGCCTCGCCAGAGCAGCGGGGCAGGATCACCTCCCTTGACATGCTGGCCACGCTTCTTTGGATGCAGCCCAAGATACGATTGGCCTTCTGGGCTGCAAGAGTACATTACCAGCTCATGTCCAATCTTACACGCACCAGTCCTCCTCCAACCTGTACTGATACTGGAGGTTGACCTGATCCAGGTGCAGGACCCTGAACTTGGCCTTGCTGAACCTCATGAGGTTCACATGTGCCCACTTCTTGAGCTTGTCCAAGTCCCTCTGGATGGCATTCCATCTCTCAGGCATGTCAACTGCCCCACTCAGCTTGCTGTCATCTGCAAACATGCTGATGATGCACTCAGTCCCACTGACTATGAACATTATCAATGCCATTCAGGCTTTCATTTACAATCTTCAGTGCTTAAACAGAAATAGGTTGCAAAAGCATCTCCCTGATCTTCCATGTTAACTAGAAGGTTAGAGCCACGTCCATTTGCCCTTAGCATGCCCATTTGGAAAACACCCTGTAAGCCAACTACAAATCAGTAGAATATTTGACATTGGCTGACAGCGCATTCCCTGCTCTTTCCTTTCCTGAAGCCCTACGGTACTTTCCCTGTGTACATGTTCAGTTTTGTTGGAAACTGAGCACAATAAATGAATTTCCAGAGTTATGGATACTTGACTGTCATTTTGCTGGCCATACTACAGTGGGCAAATATCAACAAGCTGATGGGATAGACAGCTGGAGGATGTAACTGTGTCATTTGCCATGCCTGAATTTCTTAGAAATTTTAAAAGATGTACACATGCACATAGTTTTCAGCAAAAACTCCCAGGTAGATGGTTCAGGTAGCATTATCTCTTACTGTGTATGATCAGACAACTCAGAAGTTGGAAAGGATACCAAGCCACAAGCAGCTAATGTGTACATAATTTGCTACAAATTATCAAATGATCCAGTTTCACTGACAGCATGCAATCTACCAAAAGCAATAAACATATTGACAATTTAGACCTCCTGCCACATGGATACAGGATCACACAGATTATGTAAGCTGTGGCTATGGCAAATGGAGACTGCTAGCCACAAGGGAGCTCTAGCTGTTCTCAAATTTGGAAAACAGCAGTACACCAAAGTGCTGAGAAAAATGGGGTAGGAAAGGAAGAGTTTATATGGCTCTTATAAACCAACAAACAGGTCAAGGCACCCTGACAGGAAAGAAGAGCCATTGTATACTGACTGTTTAATGGAGTATGAGAGATTTTTTTTATGAGCAATCTATGCTTTTAACCAGATTGTTTTCTGAGAGCCACAAAGCAATTTCTGAGAACTGTTCTAATGCATGTTTATATCAATCAGGTGGAGAGGTGCCCTCAGGACCAAATGCGCTTCCTTTTTATTGCTGGTAAAGTTGCTAACCCGTCTGGGCCTTTCAAGATGAGGAGGAAAAAGAGATAGAAAACAACAATGTGCAAACTGTGTATTGCAAAACTTTAGTAAGACTGAATTACAAAGAAGAGGGAAGAATACAACTCTGCATCTGCGAGTTCATCACCTGACTACACACAATGCCAAAAACTGGTTCCACCATTAAAGCTGTGGGAATGCAGGTTACTGAAAACACTGGACATTCATCTCTGTTGAAGCAGTATTGTGCTGCCCATTTAGTGAATGTCAGAAGGATGAAAAATCAATTTTTATTGTATCACTAAAATTAAAGCAAAACTGTGCAATTAACTTACATGCCTATTGACTACATAATGAAAAGTGCAATTAGATATATTGCTTACAAATCCTACATAGTCAGTGGGAGCATGTGGAGCCACTGGAAGCATGTGGGTATATTTGAGTGTATATTCTAGCTGGAAAACCGCACAGAAGGGGTAATCAAGTTAGTATTAAATATAGTTATACCAGTTCAGTTAGACCACACAAATCATTCCTGGAACACAAATAACTCCCCAAGTGAATGAGATCATTAAAGCCAATATACTTTAAAAATTTATTTGCTGAAAGCATGGGACTGAAAGCTTTACTTAGAAATGAAAAATTAAAAAAAATGGCAACAAAATGTAACATGGGAAGGAAATAAAAATAAATTCAGAATAGCAGCCATGGCTGCCACAGAAAAGGAACAATAAAAGATAGAACCTAATCCCTGATAACTAAAAATTTATGGCACTACAAAACATAAATAACCACCCTCGGACTATTTTCACTTAGCAGAATATTCATAAGCCTCTTCTGAAAACAATTATAGTTTTTAGAATTAATCGTACCCATTTGAGTCTGTGTTGATTTCATAAGCGTACTCAAACACTCACTGGTATCTCTGTGATGTATGTATTTTCACACCCGGAAACATATTTTGTGAAAAAAAGTAACTTCCAGAATTTGATGCTCAGGAATGAGCGTACAAAGACAAATATTCAAAAGAAAATAAATGAAAAAGGTAAACTTCTTATACACACTTTCTTCCAACTGTACAACATCGCATTCTTTATATCCACTTTTCTTTTTCAACTGTGTTCATTAATACATTTCTGCTTATATTACATATATACCATGATGCACACGGGAAGTGTGAAAGTATACAGCTTTTTACTATCCAGACTCCTGTGTATTTAAATGCATGCAGATAACATTTCCTTCAATGCAGTCAAAACTAACTTATAACAATCATTTGACAGGACAGTAACAGAGGATAAGCTAATTAGCATAGAAACCATCAGAACCAACCAGCTTTACTCCTACCAGCTGTAGAAGCATCATCATATTGATAAAGAATCCAGACCATTTTAGATTACAAATTTCAGAGCAATTAAAGCTGGATAAAAATCTTGCCAGTGCCGTATCTCCTGTTAATAGTCTCATTATTCCTGTACTGTGAAATGAACAAGGAAAAGATTTATGCAGGTATAATTCTAGTAACAGTGTAACCTCTACAGAAGACATTAGGTTACATTAACTTTACTAGGCAGAAGCTGTCACAAGAGAGAAATAGACTAAAATACTGATGTGTCTGCCCCATCTTGTCCTGTTTTTATTGTATATACAAATTACATTTATTGAGCAGACTAGTAGCTGGTGGTAAGGTTTAACAAGAAGGAAAAAGGCCTTTTCCCTGAGGAATAATATTAACAACAAGAATCTTAAGTAAGCAGACATAATTCAAGTAGAAAAATAGTGGATTCTCCTGTCTGGAAAATGGGCTGAACCCACTACATTCCTGATGGGGCATTTCTTCTCAGAGGCAGAACACAGCCTGTATCAACCAAACCTGGAAGGGGAACCAGGCACAGCAAATATTTAACCCTAGGGTTCTGCTTACGCAGCTTAGTCAGGGCTGAAAACCAAAGGTGCCAATGGTCTAGTAGGACAGGATCTTTCTCTCCCACCTTTCAAGGCTCTCCTCGTCATGCAACCAGTATGGGAAATGTTGACCATCTGCAGTTGTTCCCCTCTCACTTCCTCATCTCACTTCCACTCTCACCTCCTGCAAGCAGCACCGTATCTTGCAACAGGCTTCAAAAGCAGCAAAAATCTCTTGGTTCAGTTGGCCATGCCAGAGAAGCCATTCATAGCCCTTTGGAGGCTGTTTGAAGCAGGTGGAAGAAGGAAAGCTAGCAGGGAGGAACAGGCAAATCAAAGCCCTGCAAAGGACAAGAGAAGCAAAAGAAGAAACCTTGGAAGTCCCCGTATTCTCAGTTTAAGTTTCAGTCTCTACCCAGAGGGAACTAAGAAGCAGCAGCCCAGGAGATGCAGCTTCTGCACTCTGACAACACCTATGAGGCAATGCAGTTGGCAAGTCTGAGCCTATTCCCCAGCTCCTCTCAGTCTTTCTTCCACCCCAGGAGATGCTTTTCACCAACTCATCATCTCTTCTTGCAAGCAGGCAAAAACAGCAGCGCTCTTCATTTGCATGCATTAGCCCTCTTAGACAATCAAGGTATGATTTTAATTTCAACACAGTTCTGTTTCCTGCATAGAGAAACAGCAGGCATGCAGCTCAAACCTCCTCCTTTCACCCCCCGACACAGCAGGACACTGATAGGCTAATTCTTACCTGCCAGACATATCTCACTAGCAGATAATCAGCATATAATTTATGGTCTAAAATACAAGAATTTTGTTATGAAAATAGGAGAAACTCTGCAAAGGATATTTTCACCACTTTTCATAATATTTGTTCAGATTTTGAACATTTATTCCCCTGATTTTTTGCTCAGAGTATTGTTTTTATATAAATTAATATTCAGATAAAGAAAGATCATAAGAATGGACAATTTGTCCACATTTTAGCCCAGGATGCATAAATGTAAACAGCTGAAATTAAAATGTATGTCTTCTGAAGAGAAGCATCACATTGAGATCTACAAAGCAACAGGAAAGAGATTCTGATGTAATTTATGCATAAGCAGAAGCAAAATAATTACAACAGAATTTTAAAATATTCTTCACTTTGTCCTGAGCACAGGGATCTTGACTCAAGAGGGAGCTACGTAGCTTATTTTATAAGCAGACATTTCAATATTCTTAACCATTTTCATTTTAAAATTAAGGAATTAATTAAACCTGCTTACACTCACAATTGATCTTGTTGACAACAGCTAAGAGCTTTATTCTCTAGGGTAGAACTGATGACTGCATACTGACAGTGACTTTCATTGAGAGATTTCAACTGAAATTCAACTTAAATTCAGTTGAACTGCCTTTTCCTAAATTGAACTGCAATTTTCTAATTGCAGGAAAGTGTTCAGGAATTCCTTTATTTTCACCATCTGTTTTCAGATGAGAATTTTAAGGAAACTCAACACTTTTCTGAACTTGAAAGAGCAAAATAAATACAAGGACTAGTAATGTCACCCGGGTATGCTTTGTTTCCATTAGAAAAGTGTAATGGTATGTGGTATACTTTTTCATTGTAAACATGGTTTTTTAACAGACCAAACATAACTACTGCAACCTGATAGTTTGATGTATAGCTGAGTCCAGTGTCTTTTTACATTGTTTACTAAGCAGGTGTTTTTACTAGATAGAAAATTTCAACACATGCATTAAGAAAAGCTGAGAAGGAACCTTAAGAAGACTCAGCAGGAGACAGGAGCTATTGCAAAGGTTGACAGAGCCAGCAAGCTGTAGCAATGACAAAATGAGAAGCTGGATCAAGTACGGAATGGCTTTTCAGAAAATAAGATATTTTTATGGAATCTCCTACAGAGTTTCTCTATAACTCTTCTTTTGGGCTTTGGAATTTGTTATTAGCACTGCTGAGGAACTGGAAAAGCTCTACTATAATAAAAAATATCCTGAGTCGTAACAAAAAAGTAAAATACCAAAACTTACTGTGGAAAAGATTTTGAGGAAAAAAAATGTGTTTATGTTTCTGTGCTGGCTGGCAGGGTTGCACCTGCCAGCTCCATTTCCTGCTGTAAATAGCAAGTTAACTGAGTCCCACTCTCTAAGCCAGCCAAGGGGAAGCCATCTATTTATTATTGCTACAACATGAAATTCAACATTTTAAAAATTATTTTCAACTTTCAGTTAGGGCTTTTTGCAAAGTAATAATAATGTTTCTCATGAGTAATCCTGTTACAATTAAACTTGTGTTTGTGCCTTCTAATAACCTTGAAAGTGCTCTGGGGTGGAGTCCAAAATCGTAGAATCACAGAATGTTTTGGGTTTTGGGAAGGACTTTAAGATCATCTAGTTCCAACTCCCCTGTCATCATCAGGGACACCTTACCCTAGATTATGTCACCCAAGGCTCTGTCCAACCTGGCCTTGAACACTGTCAGGGATGGGCATTCACCACTTCTTTGGGCAACCCATTCCAGTGCCTCTCCACCCTCACAGTGAAGAATTACTTCCTTATATCCAACCTGAACTTCCCTTCTTTAAGTTTTAACCCATTACCCCTTGTCCTACTGCTATAGTTCCTGATGAAGAGTCCCTCTCTAGCATCATTGTAGGCCTCCTTCAGATACTGGAAGGCTGCTATGAGGTCTTCACACAGCTTCTCTTCTCCAGGCTGAACAGCCCCAATTTTCTCAGCCTGTCTTCGTATGGGAGATGCTTCAGTCCCCTTTTCATCTTCCTCTGGACTTTCTCCAACAGTTCCACATCCTCCTTATGTTGAGGATACCAGAACTGCAGGCAAGGTAAGGGTTTCACACTTGACTGGAACTACCTGTGTGAGAGCTTGTGTGCCAGGGATAATACACAAACTCCTCTGGGACTTCCCCAAACATTTTGACAGAAGATAGGATTTGACCCCATAGGACCCCGTAGTTTCTGCCCTGCTGTATGCATCGATGCCAAGAGTCTTCCCACCACTAAGAAGGAAACAGCATACTCACACCTCTGGCCTGCTTACTGCCTGTTTTTGTGTCATGACTATTTATCTCTCTTATTTATTTCATAATAGGTGTAAGAAAAAACAAAACCTATTCACAAAGTATGGTTTACCTTTACCTGTGTTAAGAAGAACATTTGCAGCAGGTTGCCTGGAGGAAGGTGCCTACCCTTTCTCCCCAGCTAATTAGCACCAGGGTTGGGATGAGGAAAAAAGGAAGAAGTCTCTAAGCCATCTGGCCCTACCCTTTTTGGCAGTTGCATTCCCCTTTTTGTCACTGAACTGTAAAACAGGAAACAGTCACACAACATTTGTTCCTTTCTCAAATAAGGATGGAGCTGGAACTGATTTATTTACGTAAGTTTTACAGTAAAGGCTTTGCTCTCTGCAGTGACAAAGAATGCTAGTACAAACCAGACAAACTGGTGAAACTTCGTGTCTGGACTGAGTCTGCAAAACCAAACACATAAGCCCAAGTCTTATCACCCCCACCCTTAAATTCAAAGCATGTGACACACAACCATTATCCTAAAGTCTACTAAAGTTATGTTTTGCTAATTACATTAGAGTTTATTTACATATACTCATTTAAAGCAGCAGCGAAGGGTCTTAGCTAGCAAAAAATGGGCATTGCTCCATTTCAAAATAATGCTAGCACCAAAGCATGTAAAGAAAATGTTGTTTAACTAAGTAAAGGGTTGAATTTTACTACCATTCTAGAAAGACATCCAAGTTCATTCTGCTATAAATTAATCCTACTGCAGCTCAGTTTGCCTGTTGACTGGCCATATTACTGTAACTCTGAGAAAAGTTCTTAAATAACCATATTTGCCATAAATGCGTGGATTATACATCATAAGATCAGTGTCTTCTTCCAACTCGGCAAATGTTGATAAGGCATTTGCCAACTTAGACCAATATATCAAAAATTCAGCTAGTTAGCGTCAAAACTGTAAACCTCTTGTCATCAATAAACATAGCACCTAGGAAGCCCAAATGAACACAAGTACAGCTTAAAGTGACATATAAAAACCAGCAAGGATTAGCAATGGAAATTCCTGCATTAAGTCTCCTCGTTTGATGCCTGATGACAAGCCACATACACTGCTAAATTATAAATTACAAAAACCACTATATATGTGATCTAAGCAAGAGGGGCCTGCCCTGAGCATATTTAGGTGAGCAGCTGTTGCCTTTGATGCCACGCATGAGAAGAAAACCTTGGGAGCCAGCCTGTCTGGGATCAGAAGAGAATGGGAAAAGCAACCCAGAAGTGCTAACACAACCCCTCAGCAGGGCTTTCTGTATCATAATTCTTTTGCTGGTTCTAGTGGGAGGAAGGAGGTAAGAAAGCTGGAGAATATGTCCCACATCAGTAGGAAAACACACTGCACAGGGAACCAATAAGCAACCACCCTCCTCACTTAGGAGAAACGTGCACAATGACAATAGAGAACAAGCCACCAGGAGAAGACCCTATGCCATGGGCTAGTTGGCCTTATAAGGTCCTTTAGACAACAGCTACAGAATTGTTAATGGATGCTGCTGTGGTTTATGTTGGTTTTGATCTCTGATAATACCTGTGGGTTTCCCAGTGGGTCCGTAGATACTCAGCCATTCAAATTCAACCAGATTGAAACTTGGCAAAGTGAAAATTTCTCTTTTGGCATCCAAACATGCAAAATACTTTTTTTCTTCAATGTTGTTGAATTATGACTGGAAAAAGACATATGTGCATTCACTAAGCTAAGCAGAAACATACCAGCAGTCCAAATCCTATTTTTTTTAAAATCATGAAGTAGTCATTTAATTTTGTTTAAAAGGAGGCAGTTGTTAAAACTGTGAAAAGGAGGCCAGTTAGAACTATGCATCAGAACTAACTACTAGTTTTAAAAAAATACAGAGTCATAAACTTCATGGTATAATCATAATTTGAGGTTGATATTGCCAATAACTAGTAGACAGCCTGGGCTCAGTTCTGTGTCTGACTGATCTAAGCTAAAGTCAAGCATGTGTCCTACAACTATTCAGGCACAGCCCTAAATATGAAGCTTCTAAAAAGTTTTAAAACATTTTTTCATTCATTTATTTACTTTAAGGCTTTCAGTTAATTTGAAACTGTTTAAATTAAAACTTAACAAGTGTGAAATGTCTGATTTAAAATGTCACAGGAAACCTAACCCACACAAAAGAAGGAAGGAGAACATGTGTCTGTATTGTTTGAATTTTAAGGAATTAAGGAGAAGCATCTTCCCGCATTGCAGCCTTAAAAGTATGACATGCAAATCCCTACATGGAAGCAACAGGAAGAATTTAATCACCTTCAGAAAAAGAATCATACAACTTAGTGAACAAAATACTTATAGCAAACATTTCCACTGTAATCTGGCTCATTTTGAGCAAGCTGTTCAGTTGGCAATATTACTTCAATACCCACCTTTGCACCTGCAGAAGCTGATGCTCACACAAACACACAGATGTGACTTTCTCTACTCTCCCTCCCTGAAACAATTTTGCAGCTTTCCAATGGCAGGAGCACAAAGCAGAAAGCTGACTACGTTTAAGACTGAGCTCAGGGACCTTAGAAAGGACCCTACATAAGGCAGGACCTGCACTTTTAGGCAGCCCAAAAAACACTTACCTGGATACTTCGGCTTGAGGAGAGTAGTAACAGCTGCTTTGCCACAAAACTTACAGACACAACACAAATTACCTTTTCCTACAAGTGGACTGAAAAATCAGCAGCCTGCTACTAAAGCACTAGCTCCTCAGCAGCCATATCCCAGTTAATCAGACCAGAGGTTTGATATCAGCCCCCAAATTTATAACCTCCTCCCTGAGCTCTGACTGGTTCCAATTTCTTCAGCTCATCTGCTCAGCTGTCAGACGCCAACTGTCTGTGACCATTGGCCTGCCTGCCCCCAGCACACCCCTCAATCCACTAATCACTGGGCATTTGCTGGATCTTCTGCCTGCCTCCACTGCAGAAATACAGGATTTAGATTCTGCTCTTGTTCTCCAGGGGCTTAAAAAATTATCCTCTGCTGTAAAAGAGACAAATGAGTTACCAGGACATATTCTAAGGCAGGTTGTTTGAGGACAGCTGCTAAAGAGGAGGTAACATGAGGGAGAGGTAGAAAAAAGGGATGTTTTTCATGCTGCTGGTTCACAGTGTTACATATAATGGGTGGGACTGCCATGTTACTGACTATACTTTTAAATAACCATCAGGCATCTAAGGTGGTAAGTGCTTTGCAATAGCAGCTGGACTTTAAGTTATATTTATCTTACTGATTGTCCAACGCATTTGACATCTCTACTGCTATTAGACATCTGTACTATCAGGCTTCTTGTAACATTCAGAGCAATCTAAAAGACAGGGAAATTAAGCCTGTGCTACACCTTAGCATACAAGTACTTACCCCCTCATCACCCAGTACCCTTGCAGCACATTTTAACCTGAACAGACAAAACCTAAAGGCCAAAAGCAGAGCTAGCAGGACTGGAGAAAAAATAGAAATTACTAGGGAAATTGAGTGGTTTGGACCAAGATGGTGAGAGCCAGGAGGTCTAAAATCAGCCAAGGACACAAAAACGGGATTTGAAGCCAGCTTTTGGAAATATTTGGAAACATTTGAACATTTGAACCAGTGCCATTACTCACCAGGCAATTCAAAGTATAGTATTTAATATTCTTCCTTGCTCTAACAAAACTCTTTCACTTGAATATCAACAGAGAAAAATCCCTGAAGAGGCAGAAAATTATAACTGACCCCCACCAATTTTTAAATCAAAGCTTATTTTGCAGATACGATGGTCAATACTTTCCAAATTCTATCTAGGAAATCAAATGTGAAGCTGTAGGGGAAGGGTAATACATGTTTTTAAGTAATTCCTTATGTATTCTTGAGGTAATTTATGTGAATGCTTTACACTGAAGTCCACATATTTACTTAGAAAAGCATAATTACGTAAGAGAACTTAAATTCCACTTACTGTAGCCACTCATGAACAAGAATGCTTCTTTAGAGAACAAATTGAATCAGGACATTTACTGGAAGCTGTAGATGACCTGCCCCATTAAGCCAGTTGACATTTTGTTATAATCTCTGACTAAAGAGGCTATTCATGTGATTTTGCTTGCATTTCAGGTTTCTCTTACTTAATCTTCTGTGGTATATAGCATGGTCTCCCTATTGGAAGGTTATGCTACCAGGATTTCTTTGAATGAAGCACAGAGAGCTGCCATTTGCTATCATCTAAGTTTAGTACAGTCTCCTCAGACAAACCTTAATTTAAGATGCATTTTTCTTACATAGAAGCACTGGATTGCATATCTGAAAATCACCTTAAGAAGAATCCATTTGTGAGCAGCACTCTCCAGTGAGATTGCCAAGATTTGGTCTCTTCTTCATTACCTTCTCTATCAATGTTCCTTGGCACAATTAATTAGCATCTTAATCTGGCTAGCACTCTATGCCACTGAAGTTAAACATGTTTTGATCTGATGTAGTGTAATAGACATTTGTAATACTGCTTTCCTAGCAAATTACATAGAAACAGCAATTCACTTGACATAAGCCTGTAAATTAAGCCTAAAAATTAGGATACAGGTTGCCTTTAGACTTCATATTGATCTACAATATATTACTTTTGCTTATGTAACTCCATAATGTGTTTGGAGCTTTCTCTCTTAGACCCATGATCACGCAGTCAGTGTGACTCACTCAGATACCTATAAAACATTCAGAGAAATAAAAGCATGCCATTGGGGTTCGCACAGTACCAGCCTGACAGAGTATTTCTTCTGTCATTCTTCCTGTGGTTAAAAAATGTACTGCATAACAAAATAACCCCGAGTCATTATTGGAAAAGCAGAGCATTAAAAACATTCAGGAAATTAATTGATTGTATTCCCCCTTTATCTTAGTTGGAGGAATGGAAGAATAAAGCACTATGATTTGTTCTTCTTTTTTATTTTTTTTAAACCGGCGGCATCATTTGTAAAGCAAATTTGTGTCTCTCTTTCAGTTGTTGCTTTCCTTTTTTTTCCCCTGTTATTTCTTTTTACTGTATTCTCTGTGTCTCTTCAAAACAATGAAAAGTGATTTAAACTTGTGACAACATTTCTTGGAATGTCATAGATTGTTCCTTTGAATATGACATGTCATTTGACTCCAGGGCCTGGACCCCTTGTTCTGGTTGAAGGACATAATAAAAACTAAAAAAACAACCAATGAAAAAACCAAACAACCAAAACCAAAACAACTAAGGAATCTCTGCTATGATTTTATCCTAGTCAGTGTTCCAATAGAAATTAACAGTAGAGTTTTATCAGTGAATTGAAACTGCTTCCTACATCAGGGCTCAGCATATTTGACACATCATATTCCCACCTCTTTGGACATTTACATTGTTTCCTTCATTTTCCTTGGGTTAAAAAAAAATATATATATATAAAATAAAAAAATCCTAAAGTATGAGTTTTCTTACTGATTAATTTCTTACGTCACTTATTTTGTCTTTCTCTCTGTTATCCTAGTTGCCACAAATGCAATTCCTCCCGGGGACAGTGGTTTTGAAGTCCAGAGTGTGTTGTGCTCTCAGAATACTCTGCAGGGAACAGGGGCCCCACTGACTCAGAAGTCCGTAAGTGGTATCTTGGAGGAAGCCCAACATGAGCAAAACTAAGGCCTCTGACATACTTCTCTGCTTGTTCAAAGAACATTTGGGAGTGCTGTCAAAGGTTATTCAAGGATATCCACATCTCTGGGTTGGCCAGACTACCATGTTTTAAATAAATTGATCCTACATCCACCAAATAGTTCTGTGTCACTACTTTGAAAGGATGTCTTATGAAACTAACAGATTTGCATGTACCCTAACCATACATCCTCCATACCTATAATCTCTGCAAATTTGTAGCCATTCTGCATGGGCTTTGACACAAAGTTTTAGTGAGCTGCTCTTAAAAACATCATGAAAGACCTGACAGAGAAATAGAAATAGGATCTTGCAGATCCTTGATGATTCCACCAGCAAAACACTCAAGAAAATCTTTGAAGTCTATTTATGAATTTTCCAAAACCAATTTTTTTATTCACATGTCTGGGATTAGATAAGTGCTTAAAAATTCAGCAGGATCAGGTGTTTGGTCCTTGAGGTTTTGAGGTTTTTGCAAAGCAAAGCTCAAGCTGGGCACTTTTCTCCCTTCACCCTGCATTGTTTTCATACTAGAAATGTGACAACATTTGGTCTTGTATTTCTAATTGTTACACAGATTTGCATGACCTGCACTCAGACAATCTGATACAATTGTTATTCATTATTCTAGGAATCCTAAATGCTAATGTAATGTAGGAATGTACAATTTTTTTAGGGGAGGGGACAGGACAGAGGGAGAAGACTTAACTTTGCAATATTTAAAACCAATGTTGACTTCCAGTTCTGTAGGGAATTTAAAGGATGTCAATGATTCTATGAAACTTAGGGGGGACCTTATCACTCTCTACAACTACCTGAAAGGAGGTAGTAGTGAGGTGGAGGTTGGTCTCTTCTCCCAAGTTACAAGTGATAAGACGTGCGGTAATCGCCTCAAGCTGCACAAGGGGAGGCCTAGATTGGATATTATGAAATAGTTCTTAACAAAAGAGTGATCAAATATTGGAACAGGCTGCCAGAAAAGTGGTGGAATCACTGTCCCTGGAAGTGATCAAAAAATGCGTAGATGAGGCCCTCAGTGCCATGGTTTAGTGGTGGACTTGGCAGTCCTGGGGTAATAGTTGGACTTAATGATCTTGAAAGTCTTTTCCAACCTAGCTGATTCTATGATTCTGTGTGTTTACACATATTTTCACACACAGACAAGTCATTACAGGACCTACAGGAAGAGGATCAAATTTAGATAAAAGTTATCTCTTAATCAATGGGCCATTGGTCACTCAGGCAGGAGGGTCAAAGGCACTCGCTGAGGTCCATGCTATATGTCTGTGTTCACCCAGCTGTGGAAACTAAATAGATTAACCATGCTAGTCAAAAACAGTTCTCGGATCCAGGCAGACTAACCTTTTGTAAATCCTGAAAGTAGAGAACAGAATTTCCAGTTCAGTTACTGGGGAGTATATTAGAGCTCTTACGTCAGCTCTATCTCTCCTCTGTTACCAGATAGCCTTTGCTGAACTGTATGCATCTTATGAAATTACCCTTAAGTTAGACTGAAATTAACACCTCAGCTATAGCTGGCAATAAATTCTCAGTAGCAAAGCTGTGTCTGGCCAAATAGTCTGTGTACTTACCATACCTATCTAGCTCCTTGGACAGGTTTAAAATTGGTGTCAGTATGCCAAACATTGCAGTGTAACTAATGTTCATGTGAACTGGAAGAACATGAAAAGCTGGAGAACATTTTTATAACTCTTTTGGTGTAGACAGAGTTAAATATATTCTCATTCTGAGAAGAATATTACAGTTTTAAAATGCTTTAAAAGATTGCAGCAACTTGTTTCAGCTCTCACAAAAAATCCATTTTAAAATCTGGAGTTTGTACTACATAGACACACAGAAAACTTCTCCCAGATGCTACCAAATGCTATGGCTTCTAAACAGTCAGTGGGAACATTAATATTTGTATTAATCTCTGCTCTTAGTAATGTTTTCCTTCTTTGGAGTTGGACCACTTTCCAAATAATCCAGAAGCCAGCTTTACATGCACAGCAACAAAAGATGCACCCACAAAAACACTGGTCTTCACTGAGCTCTATCATAATTGAGTTTTCACCAGCCTGGAGTGAGAAAGATGGCTCTGATTAGATACACAGATACAGATTTGTTCTGGAAGCCAAGAAGCTGTTATATCCAACACCTTTTAGACTTTATGCAGTACGTGCTGTACAAACAAGTACTGAGTTCACTGGAGGGGAAGATAATAATGCTAACAGACTTCTGGAAATGTTTTGTGAATGTTGTATAAATTAATGCTTTTAGTCTAAGGCCAAAAAGAGATGCCAATGGAAGAAGATTCAGAAGGAGCAGGAACAAATCAAAAGTGACAGAAGGAATGAATTTACTGCTTATGCAACTAGAACTAACCGAAGAACAAGAATAGACCTGCTAAGGTAACCCAAAGTAAAAAAACTAAGGCCAAAGGCTTGACCAAGTATGCTCATAAATAGTTTGATAAGTTAAGTACATGCACTTGCTATATTTTATAGAAGGAACTCTACATTCGGGGTGAGGTAACAAAATGTGATATCTTCCCATTTGATGTTTACACTTAGCTTCCGAATTGGAGATTCAATAAACCTTCTTTTCCCATCAATTCCATATTTAAAGTCCTCCTGGTAGTAATTAGCTTATTCTTTTTTTAGCATCATAACACATCCAGGAGTTTCAATATTAAGACTATTTTTTCTGTTTATTTAAAGAAATTGTATTTCTTATGTATTTATTTCCTACAATATTTGCATTGGGTCAGTTAGATCATTCATAGAAATCAGTAATTTCAGTACAGGTCTTACAAAACCAGTTCATTGGAATACTCTGTTTTTCCGAAATCGGACCCTTGAATTCTTCTGTTCCCAATTCATGTCTGAGGGCATACAACCTCTGCTTCCCATTCCCACTGCTTACTCTGGCACATGGTACACCAGCTTGTGATGTGGCCGCAGCTGCCCAGCATCTGCCTGCAGATTAAGGTGACTGCTACTGACCAAGAGAGTTGGAGGGAGATCTGAACCATAACTGCAACAAACTTGCAGTCAGACTTCAGCCAACACACAGTTCTTCGGTGCCTAAATATCAGTAACACCATCTGGAAAATTAAAAGAAACCTTAAAAAAAAAAAAAAAAAAAAAAAAACCAACCTCCTTTTCAGAATTTCTTTAAGGAGCTCAGTTACAGAGGTGATGTACAACAGAGAACTGCATTTTTGCCACTTATCCTAAAGATGCCAAGAGGATCAAGCATCTCTTAGGGCTTTGCTGGCTATAAGTTATGGTTAATATCTTAATGTTGTATGTTTTGAAGCTCCTGAATTAGTAGACTAAGGGTTAGATGCCTCTTTTTCCTCTGTTAAGTCTGTAGCAACCATGCAGGCATCTCTTCTAGGTAGCTAGACAGGTGCATCCAAAAAAAAGTGAGTATCTAATACTGACTATAGAGGGAGCCTAACTACTGCCTAAGCCTGGATGCCTCACTTCCATCTTGCCAAGTTAGGTGAGAAGATGAAACCCACTCAAAGTACTTAAGCACAGTTAAATGCACAGCTTGAATTGGAGGGCTTGAAAATAGATGGTAGGTCACATATAGAGAAGTCCTGATGATTTTCAGCAAAACAAAATGACACAGACACAGGAGAACAGAAGAATTCTCAGCCAATGTTGCTTTAGCTAGAGTGATGTCCAAGCAATCTGCCATACAGCTGTTGTGAATGGTCCTAAAGCCAGTAACATCCCAAAGCAAACTGAAAAATGCAGATCAAGACACACCCTGGTATTCAGACAGAGAAAGGCTTAATAATCACAAGACTTCCTTTCAACAAAAGGATTGGGGTCACATTCATGGCAGATTATAGAAATCAGTGGGAGACAGCTATTAAGGTATCCGTGAATGCAAGAGCTTATGTGAGTGAGACGATCTGAATTTTTAAGTCTGATACCAAACAACTACATAAACAGATTTTCTAAACCTGTAGTGACTGATGCATTTCCGATTTATGATCATCCCATGAAGTATTAGTATTAGGCATTCATATAGGCTGTGCTGCAGATAAACTTGGATTATAATTTACCAAAATAGTAGTTTGGGTGATCTGTTCCAGATCCAAAAGAAAGACCAAACAAAATTCTCACTTCCACCACTGCAACTAATTTACAGCAGAGCACATGCTGTCTGGGGAGTCCTGGGGCAGCTCAGCCAATACAGGCAAATCAGTCTAAAAGGAGACGCAAAGCATACGTAACATTTCCAAGAGATGGACATTTGGTGTCAAATAGCTGCATCGCAACCACTGCAAGAATGCTGATCACAAGCAGCCTGCTACCATTCCAGCTCTACTTCTGGAGGATTACGCTGAACTCATGTCAGAATGGCTTGCTTCAGTGTGTCATCTTCTCTAAAAATCAAGAGAGTAGACAATTTCTGAATAACGGGCAAAAGTGTTAAGATACAAGAGAATTAGGTCACTGACCCCTTGAAATTCCAGCTTCAGCATTCCACAGAGATCATTTATGAAACATTACTGTCTTGCTGCTCTGAACATATTCACAACCACACAGAGGTACCCACGTTTGAGAAGCACAGCCTGCAAACTCCACAGCTGCAGCAAAGATTGTTTTCTAATATAAATAAAACAATATTCTAGGACTCCCTCCAGGGCCGTTAAGCTTTCTTCTGCTCAGTTAATTTTGGTTTTGGACAATTGCGATAAAAAGATACAGTAACGGTGGTTCTTCTACTTTCTCAAGTATGTGTGAATTCTGTGGTGTTCAAATGAAAAACGGAAAAAATATCATTTCAATTCTTCATATATTTACATACATATGACATTTAAAGTAATTTTTTACCTATTTTGTATTGCATGTTGTTTGACTATCTATTTGTAGATAAATACACTAATAAAACTCACAATAAACCAAAGACTCAGCCACTTCAAAGCTTCCTCACAACCATATACAAGGTGTTTGTAAATCCCTTGTATGCCTGTTCCATGAAGAACATCAGAGAACTTCCTCTGATGTGCCATGGCTTCATCAATGGACTACATAGAATCACAGAATAGTCAGGGTTGGAAAGGATGTTAAGATCATCTAGTTCCAACCCCCCTGCCATGACTACATCTGAAATAACAACCAAATATTACATTCTGAGGCCAGCTAAGCATGAAATTACTTTTGTCTATGCTATCAACCCGTATTGCCACCAAACTGCCCACTGGAGTTAGCCTGCTCTTGTACTCCCAGTCCACTCACAAAGTTCATGCCTGAGTCCATTCTAGCAAATTAACAATATAGAATATCAGGGTCCAGTGCCCAGCTTAGTTTAATCTACTATAAAGACAATAGTCAGATCTCACAGGAGAGTCAGCTCAACAGCACTCTCATTCTGCTTATTGAGTTCCTGTAGCAAAATCAGCTCTTTGCTGTTATTTTTCTGGTTTGATTGTTGTAATAACATCAAACTGAGAATTTCTGTAGCTCTGCCATTGATGCAGTCCCTGGTCTGAGTGCAGCCCCACTGACCTAGTCCTGAGGTTTCAGCCCAGGTGAAGTGAGTACCCCTGGACTCCAACCCTATTCGCAAAAGTAAGGCTTTCGATTTCTGTAATGGAGACTTCTGCCCTCTGCTTGCTGTCCAGGTTAAACCGGAACCCACCATCAATACACCCTGGCTGAGGTACACAGCCCAAAGCCTATCTTGTACATTTCCTTTTTTCTTTCCAGTAGCCAGTCTCTAACCATAGTTTTATAATCAGAACACAGAAAAATTCCAGCTGAAGCAAAATACATAAGTGTGGTGAGCTATGAATAAGAAACAGCTCCCATAATTAATGCTGGCTGGTGCTGGCTGTGCTTCTGTCCCACTACAAGGTAGGCCAGAAATTCTATTCTTCTAAACCCTTGTCCTGGGTTCAGCAGCAGCAGTCATTTTTCTCCTTCTTGATAGCTGGTGCAGCACTGTGTTTTGGAACAGTGCTGATAACACCAGTGTTTCAGTTACTGCTTAGTGATGCTTTGGTCTGGCCAGGGACTTTCTGAGTTTCATGATCTGCCAGGGAGGAGGGGGAAGCAGAGACAGGACACCTGACCCAAACTGACCAAAGAGGTTATTCCATACCACAGCACATCATGCCCGGCATGTAAAGCAGAGAGCAGAGACCTGGAAGGGTGGGGGTGCACTGCGCGGTCGGGCTTGGTATTAGGTGGTGAGAATTGTATTCTTTCCTTGTATTTGCCTTGTCATTATTATTATTGGTGGTAGCAGTAGTGATTTGTGTTATACTTTAGTTACTAAACTGTTCTTATCTCAACCTGTGGGAGTTGTATTCTTTTTGATTCTCCTTCCCATCCGTCTGGGAGTGAGGGCAAGAAAGAGGGGGAAGTGAGTGAGAGAACGGGCTGTGTGAGTTAGAGAGGCTTAAGCCACGACAACCCTCGACTTATTATACAACTAATTAGAGTTCCTTTTCAAGTACAAATATTGCTAGACAGGTGCATGCAGCCAAACCTGAAAGCCCTGGCGGGGCTTTCTGTGGAGGGGCATAACACTGGAAAGTGGGATCTGAACAATCTCTGAGCTCACACAGTCAGGCTTCTGATCTTGTCCTGCATGTGCAGCCATATAAACAGAACCCTGATTCAGCTACCTACCTGTGCATACAAGATGCCTGATTCAGCTACATGAGACCTGAGAATGGGCTCTTTGTTCTGAAGTGACAGCAGTACACCCTGACCTAAGCTCATCCACCTGAGTGAGGAAGCCACAGCTGCAGATAAATGCTGTAGCTCTTCCAAGCAGATTCAGATGTAACTGTTTTTTCCCCATTATCACTGGGCAATTTGATATGCTGCCATGCACCAGGGGCGTATGTGCGGTGCCACCTGCCCTCTACAGAAAAGACTTCAGAGATCTGGGGTAACAGGCCTCAGGTACCAGACTATGAACATTGCAACATAAAACTGTGCTGGCTGTTAGCAATAAGTAACAAGTATTTGAATCTGTTTTCACAAGCAAATCAGAGATACAATCAGCTGCAAGCTCTGGAAGACTGGAAGTAAGCAAAAGCTTCCCAAGCACAGTCCAAACACAATGAATAGAAAAGACCCCAGAAAGCAGAAGCAATCCATTCACCACAAAATAATGCATCCCAGGAGCATTAATTTCCTGAGAAAATTAAATATTGTAAATTTTTTTTTGCACCTACTAGAAAGCTAAATATATTTCCTTAATGGCAAACAGTTATTAAACAGTAGATTATATAAATAGATTAAAAAATAATACCCACAATATTTTATAACTAAGCATATCTTTGCCTTCAAATATGTTCCAGTAAAATGAAAGAGACTTCCTTGCCAATGTAATGTGGTTTTAAGGCACCTGCAATGCCTGTAACCACGTCAGTAGCCTGACAGCGTTGTGCCATATGAACAGGAAAGGCACCTTTCCCTGCTCTGGTTGTTTAAGTGCAAATTATTTCTGTACAATGCTGAACTGTGTGGTTTCAGTGGAGTACAATGCAATACTAGCATTGCAGTGGTAGCACTTACTTCATTAAGTTACATTTGACTACTGACAAAAATCCTCTTGAAATCAGAATCAAGCCCATCAACATCACAGGAAGCATAATGCAGCTGGAGCAATTTCCTTGTATTTGAAAGAGAACTAATTATAGAAAGATAAAACACAAGGATGAGACCTTATATTTACTAATAGTGATTGCTTCACTTCTGTTATGTTTCCTCCAAGCTGGGTCTGAGCCTGAGTGGGAAAAATCCCAGAAATACTGTGTCAAGCCATATTCAAGCTCCAGACCTCCAAGGGTATCTTTGATTTTCTGTTATTTAGATCCACTTGAGGCACTAATGTTTCCTTATGTTGTAATCATTTGCAGTACAACCAAGGCTGGTGACTTCTTATTGCACTGAAATCTTTACTCCAATTAGCTAACTGTACCATTGTGGATTCATCCTCCAAATGCTGTCTGCATTTATCTGCTTGGTTTTGCTCTCCAGACCAAACTAGAGTTGTCCCAAACCAGAGGTTTAAGTTGTGAACTAGACAAGATAGAGGTGCCAAGACAGAAGCTCTGGCACTGAAGCCACTGGTAAGGGAAAGCCCCTGAATTTTACACTTCTACAGCATTTGATCCAACTTCAGTACATAGTGTACTAAACTGGCAGAAGCAACAATGATGTCAATGATGGAATCTTTAGCATCCAAAAAAGAAGTTAAGATTTGTATGTGGAGGGCTGTAAATCGCATTCATGTTTTGGGAGGAAACATAAAGATGGAGCCCAAAACTTGATGGAGCTGTATATTCACGGTATATTCATATCACTCCACAGGTTTTGTGGCAGCTGGGGTTTTCCCCATTTTCCATTCCCTATTTCACTTTTGGCAATGAGCAATAATTCTACTGCCAGAACAGTTCTCATCTCATAAGCTATCGTCTTGAGGGAAAACAAGCAGCACTGTTGACAGCAGTTTTCTCCAATTCAGTTGTTCTGCTTTTGTTTCTGAAGAGTCAAGAAAAATAGTGATTTGAAAACCCTACTTTTAGCACACCACTTTGTTCACAGAAGTTCAGTCTATTATATTCTTTCCCATGTTTTATAAAAAAAAAAAACCTGCAAAAATTTACAAGACACCATGAGTATGAGGAAGAGACAATGCATTAGTTGTCATAGGAAACCCACAGTGTCTCCCCTTTGTTGTGTCATCAGTTTAAATCATTTTATGTCTCTCTTCCATTCTAATATTGTTGTTTTGGAAGTTCATTCTATTCTTAACTCCATTTTAAAATGCAGCTGGCTAATGCTGTATGGCTGTTCAGCTGTCTCATCTGCATGGGACCCCTCTGACTCTAACCAAGATGTGGACAAGTTCGACAAGAGGTATGAAAAAAGCAATCATGTTCTTCATTACCATGATGGTGATGCAGTGTCTTTAGTGACCAGGACAACAAAGATGCAAATAGAGTATTATATGTGGATGCTCACATTTCAACCTGTAAATAAATGAAAACAAATCACAGTGAGAATGTGCCTTGATTTAAGGAATGGGACGCTGCAAGAAAAAAAAAAACATTATCTGAGACTTGTGAGTTTCAAGATATCATGTTGCACTGGGTGTGCCTGATGAATAAGGCTAATGCACTACAAGACACAGAGGTTTCTAAGTCACCTCATGAATAGAAACCTACATTCAGCCTCATTTTTATCAGACAACAGAAGCGAACAATGAAGAAAGACAACAAAACTAAAGAAAGGGTAATGTATGTTTCTATCTTTTAAATACTTGCCTTTCGGTAACAGGTATTTTTTAGAACATCATATTGAAAACAGTATTTCAAAGCAAGTAATATTTTCAATTTGAGATTCTTAGTCCTCTGTTATAATCACTATGTAAACCTCTCTGACCAGATTAAGTTACAGAAACAAAATTCCATTCAAAATTAGAAGACTAAACATTCATGTAACTAAGATGATGCTCACAGACACTGCTCTGCTGTTCTGCTTTTTTGCTAGTTCCTTTCCCCTTTCAGGTTAGGCAGTAAGTTGTGTTTGCCTTCTGCTCTGTTTGCTCAGGGCACAATCTGATTTAACAATAAAGCATGGAGTCTGCTTCTCAACATTTCATACTGTATTTGACCTATATTTCACTAGGCTGTGCTTTGCATCAGAAAATGTCTTGTGAAAGTGGACAGACATGACACCAAGTTATGCTGTATGATACAGTATTAGAAAATGACATTTTAATGAAGGTAAGAGTCATTGCTCCTCTCTTCAAATACCAAAAAATGGTAGAAGTCTAAACCAAAATTCAGTCTATGAAATGCTTTGTGCCTGATCCTATCTACAAACTAAAATAAATTGCGATACATAAAATCAGGTTCTTGGCTCCTATTAATCCATTACAGTCTGTCTGTGTGGGGAAGAAAGAGACAGTAAGTGGTAACAAGGTTAGCTGGGTTTTACAATCTAGCCTCATGCTTAACTTGCATCCATTTCCAGAAATGTCTACATCCTTCTGGCTGTGTTAAATGCCTTCCAAATCCCTGTTGCTCTTCATGTCTGTTTAAATACCAAGACTGGAGTTGCAATCAGTGAGATGGGAGGCCAAAAGTCCATACAACCATGCTCTAAGATTAGAATAAAAAATCAAGATGATGTAAAGCTAATTAAGGCTTGACCTCTATAGCGCAGAATTATGACCTTTTGATGGCAGGCTTTGGAACTCATCACATGTGAATTTACTCCACTAAAAAAATTAGGTACCATACACATAAGCCACTAAGTTATGTGATACAAATCCAAAATAGTACGTCTTACAGTAAACACATTTCTCCCCCCAAAGTAGAAAGAATTTATGATCTTAAAAAATTATGTAGCTAATAGAAATGATCAGACTAATGGTCAGATTAATGATGTACATTGTGTTGGTGTAGCTGATAGAACTGTTGGACAGAAAGTGTTTCATTGACAGAATAAACCAATAAGCCTGTTTTTATTTAAGAAAAAGAAAAAACCAGTCAAATTGTGTCTAATATGATTCACAACGCAACAGAATACTTGGCGCTGTTGAAAGTGCTGAAAAAACTTCTTGCTCTCAAATATCCAGATATAAACTGTCTATCTTAGAGAGCACATTGAGTCAAACTACTGCAGTATTGCAGGCTGAGCTAGAGAAGTGCATCCTCCTGAGAAGAGAAACAGCACTTATCTGAAAAGGACACTGAATGAGAAAGCAAATGTTTAATAGCAGCACATACAGCCATGGAAGAATTTCCTCTGCACAGAAAGCAAAGAAGCAAAGCACCATCATCTTCACCTCAGCTCCCCAGCTTTGGTATAGAAACAGCAACAGAGCCTACTGATTTTAACATGCAGCCCTCTTAATTCTCATGGCTGAAGTTCCCTCAGGAGGCCTTCCAAGGAATCCCTTCTTACTAACACTCAGGAAGGTTTACCCTGGTTCCTAATTCTGTGATTGCAAGTATGTGGAGAACTGCTAAGTTACATATACAGTGCTGCTGCCAAGGCTAGATGTTGTAACAGCCTTGTGTAGCAAACAGCTATGTTTGAAATAGGATCATGCTCACTAAGAAGATGACATAAAACACTTCAGTGTTTTGTACCTTCAAAGCATTGCATAAAAAAATGGGATCATTCACTTAGACTAATTGATGGTGCTGTATTTATACAGACTCTTTCAATAAAGAAAGCAGAAATCTTCACAATTCAAATCACAATTCAGAATATATATAGAAGTTGCACAAACCTGAACACACAACAGTGAAATTAATTCTCCATTAATTATATATGGTAGTAGATGCATATTATTAATCTGGCTCAACTAAAAAAAAAAAAAATATGAAACTTGAGGAAGTTCCTCTTCCAGATTCCATGCTATAATTTTGCTGCCTCTTCTGACATAGTAGAAAGCTTCAAATGGGATCTTTGCATTGTGGTAGCAAGGCTACAGTTCGCCTTTGTTTTGGACAGGGTGAGGCTGTCAGCCCTGCCCTAAAATAATCTCCAAGACAAACAAGCCATCAAAACAGAAACAAACAAACAAACTCTGGGCAGACTGTGTGCACATGGAATTCATATCCACAAGTCACTGAAATTAATGTGAAAAACAGTGCTGGTGACAGCAGCCAGACCAAAATTGACTGACTGCCATTCTTCCCACCAACTGCAATGACAGTGCAGGATTTCCTTCCAGCCTATGGTAACACAGCTCATGATAAAGAAAGTGATTTCTCTTTAAAGAATGACCAACCCCTGACATTCAAAAGGCAAATATAAATTACAAGAACAGCTGTAATATGGAAGAAGACCTCGTCCCTCCCCTCAGCATCCTTTCTCAGTGCCATTTTACTATGTGGGGTATTCAGGCCTATGCTCAAAGAACACTGAGACAGTAGCACGCAGGAAAGACAGCGTGGATATCAGAGACCTGCTTTATACATGCTATAGACCCTGCTGTATGTGGAGAGGGTCATGCCAAGCTCAGGGTCTCTAGGTTACTTGATACAGCCTCCTTTCCCTGAAAGTGCCTGCCAGTCTCATACTTTAAATCATCTTCCTACACGCATCCATCATTGCCATGCCTCCTCTGTGAAAAGCCTGAAACTGTAGCCGACTCACGAGCAGGAATCTGGGCAGTGGATGGATTTCCACTCTCCAGTCCTCTGACACTTTGTCTCCTTTCAGCTTGTAACAAGCAGAATTACAAAGTGGAAAAGCCCTGATTTCTTCGGAGCAACTCGCTGGGAGGAAGCCGGAACTTTTGCTGCCGTTCAGATGCAGGAGATATCCTAGGCAGCTTCAACTAGGACACAAGTCTGCCCTTGGAAAATAGAGCCTAACCCTAAGCCCATAAAAACTAAGTGTACTGGGCTTTGCATTTTCTTTACTTTAAATTAAGGTCTTGGTTTCAACTTCTAACATAAACTGTTACCTTCTGCATATACAAATGCAGCATCAGGATTTTATCTTCAGACCGTAACAGTCACTTTTTTCTTTCTGTGTCCCACTCTGCAAATCTGCCACTACAGGCAGCTCTCCTATTTCTCCTATGCTTTTTCCTTCTGTGGTTTCAAGGTTCTTATTTTAGGAAAGAGGAAGCTTCGCACGCCACCTCTGCATTAGACACTACATTCTATATTAGTAACTATTGCCTAATTTTTACATACACAGAATCAAGCAACATATCTGGAATCACTCAAGAATGTATTTTAGTAAATGCCTACTTCTGAGCATGTAAGTAGTAATGTAGTGGGATCAGTCTCACATTTCATTGACTTGCTGGACAAATTTAAATTTTATTGTTGCTTTAATTGCACCTAAAAATAAACAAAAATGTTATCTTTGATCCTAAAAAATGTCATTCATCAAAAGATCATATTTCACTGTATGCAAGTCTGAAGTCTATATAAATCACCATGATGTTAACCACCACCATTTCAGTGTAGTTGTCTTTATTTTACTTCAATTGACAAACCTCTGTAAGTTTAATACCAATGCCTAAATGATGATGCTATTAGAAATACAGTCTAATGATACTAAGTATTCAAGCTTATTAAATGGAGATGTAGGTGGGCTCCACCAGTGTGTTCAGACCAATGTGGAACTAGACCATCTTTCAAAAAGAGGCCCAACTCTCTGAATCCCTCATGATTTTCTTTTCCTTTCCAAGCAACCGATAACAGCCCAATGCAATCACTGTAACCAATGGGAAAGTCGAATTATTCATGTTTGTGTGTATTACTGACAAAGCAGGCGGTGTGTGTGCATATCACGTTATGTATTTTCCCATGTGTGTTATCAAGCAACAGCAGACTCAATGGATAGCAAGCTGATACGTCAGCTGCATTTGTGTGCAAACCATAGCGCAGGGATTATACTATTATTATTGGATGCATTTTCAGAGGATGCTTAGCATAAGGGTGTTTTAGGCATAACAGGTATGAAAATAACTGCAAATACTAAGCAGCAGATAAACACACAGAAGTTGGGCAGATTAATATCCATGTTACAGCCTAACTATATTTGTCTATTAATTAAAAAAAAAAAAAAAAAAAAAAAAAACAACAAAAAAACCAAACAAACCTATTAGTCAATGGTAGTTCAAAAGAAACATTTTTTTTTAGATTATCTTAATGGCTGCAGAATGGCATTTAATAAACTAGATTTCTAGAAGGTAATCCCACGAGTTCAAATCATTAAAGTAAAACATGGAGAAACAAAATGGATGCAACACCCAACACAGGCTCTGTATTAGTTTATGTACCGAGGTAATTTGCAAATTGTGATTGTTGCTCTAAAAAATCAAATGCACAAAATCAAAGTGAAAGTTTTTGTCTTCCTAAGGACTGGATTGGGAAGAATGTTGTACCAAACCATATTACTATAACTATGCAATTACAGCAGAGCAAAATGAATTCGAGTTGAGGAGGTTGCTGTGGGAACAAGCATCATACAAATCATATAACAAATCCATTATGCAATTAATTGAAGATGCAATTATCTAAAGACCTGCAATATAGTATTAAAGTGCATATTAAAAAATAATTAAGTACATACTAAAGAGTAATGTAGCATTTGGACTGTACAAATATATTCTTTAAGTGGTAAAACTAAATAATGGATTATAGGTACCTTTTCTGTAAGTAATATGAAATATTTTCTAAATCCCAGAATTTTAAAAGCAATTTTATTCTGTAAAACAAAACTTATTTACAGTGACCAATTCTACCATGAGGAATTTGTTAGCTAATTCTTTCAGGAATATTTATTCTGCGTGCATGTGTTTCTACCTCTCTCCAGAGATATATGTGATGTAGAGCAAGAGCTTCCTGAATTTGTCACAGGACAGTGCTAATAGTCAGAAGCCCAGTATTTTACATGAAATGGAGCAACTTGCCAAATCCCAGGAGCTTTTCTGAGTGTAATTAATTTACAGTGCTTCAATTTTGTTCAGGTGAAGTGGAAGAAATACATGGAATAGCATTTTTTTGGCCTCTGGGAGTGCAGCCAACAAAGCAAACAGATAACTGTTAACTTCCTTTCTTTTGGAATATTTTTTAACCCTTATATTTTCTGTGGAAAAACTCTGCAAAATCATCTTCACATGCAGAATCAGAACACATCTACAGTCTCGTGAACAGTCCCTCACATTCCTAGCTTGCTCCGTAACCAGCTACAGTTCAGATACCATGTGACTGCACCAGTGTAATGTCAAGTCTGAGCTATAAATCCTGCCTTCCCAAGAGCAGACATGCAGCTGTCTGCACCATACATGAGTGTCCTTGATGTCTCAAGACTAGCTCATCACTAAGCCAAGGACTCTAAGGGATCCAGTGAGAGTCAGCACAGACAGACTTGCCAGGGGAGGGAGCTAAGATCATGGACAGGGTTAACATCTTGCAAGCCAGGCAATGACACCATGTGCCTCCAGCTGCAGACAGCGCCTGGGCACAGATGCCCCTGAGTGCACAGCCTGACTACTCCTGCTAGCCCCAGGATGAGATGTGGTGTGTACACCACGTGAGGTGACAGAAGAGCAAATGCCACTTTGCTGAGAACTTGGAGATCTATCTGAGCACAGGTCCTAGAGCTTCAGCCTCCTGCCTATTCTAGGCCTCCTTGTATACCACAGCTGGGTCATGTCTGGGCTTACAGTTTGTTGTATCCTTTAAGCAAAGAAGTTTATTCAAGTTACAGAGCCCAGGGCTTCTATAATTACCCTAAAGAGTACCAGTTCTGTGTACATTAAGTACAGAAATATTAATGGCATCACAGGCTGAACTTGAGTGTGTTTGAGCACTTGGTTAATTGAAATACTTGGTCTCTCTGTGCTCTGGATCTCACAGATATATGGGACTCACCAAAGCCATATTATCTTACTTCTTTAATGTTAACTTTTACCTTCAGTACGGTTATTTTCTGTGACTGATTAGAGAGAGATTTGACATAACTGGTTCTTTGCTTTCCTATTGTATTTGAGAAGTCGTGGCCATCTGGTGAAGTTCCTGCTGACTGGAAAAGGGAAAGTATAGCCCCATTTGTAAAAAGGGTATAAAAGGAATACCCAGGGAACTACAGACCAGTCAATCTCACCTCAGTGCCTGGCACAATCATGGAGCAGATCCTCCCAGAAGCTATGCTACGACACATGGACAATAAGGGAGGGATTGGTGACAGTCAACATGGCTTCACTCAAGGCAAATCATGCCTGATAAATTTGGTGGTGTTCTATGATGACCTGTGGCACTGGTGGATAAGGGAACAGCAACTGATGTCATCTACCTGCACTTCAACAAGGCATTTGACACTTTCCCATATGACAGACATTTATCTCTATACTGGAGAAGCGTGGTATGACAGATGGACCACTCAGTGGCAAAGGAATTGGCTGGATGGTTGCACTCAGTTGTGGTCAATGACACAGAGTCCAAGTGGAGACCAGTGATGACTGGGTGCTCCTCAGAGGTTCATACTAGGACCAGCCCTGTTTAATATCTTTGTCAGTGACATGGACAGTAGGATTGATGCACCCTCAGCAAGTTTGCTGACGATACCAAGCTGTGCAGTGCAGTCAACACACTGGAGGGAACGGATGAGAGCCGGAGGGACCTTGACAGGCTTGAGAGCTGGACCAATACAAATCTCATGAAGTTCAACAAGGCCAAGTGCAAGGGCCTGCATATGGGTCAGGGCAACCCCAAGCACAAATGCAGGCTGGGCAGAGAATGGATTGAGAGCAGGCCTGAGGAGAAGAACTTGGGGGTGACGAGAATCTCACCATGAGCTGGCAGTGTGAGCTTGCAGCCCACAAGCCAGCCATGTGCTGGGCTTCATCAAAAGAAATGTGACCATCAGGTCAAAGGATGTAATCTTGCCCATCTATTCTGCTCTCTAGAGACCTCACCTGCAGTACTGTGTTCAGCTCTGAACTCCCAGCATAAGAAGGATGTAGACCTGCTGGAGCAAGTCCAGAGGAGGTCACAAAGACGATCAGGGGGTTGGAGTGCCTCTCCTATGAAAACGGAGTGGGTTTGGCTTGTTCAGCCTGGACAAGAAAAGGTTCCAGGGATACCTTAGAGCAACCTTCCAGTACAGAAAGGGGGCCTAAAAGAAATCTGGAGAGGGACTTTTTACAAGGGCATGTAGGGACAGGACAAGGGGAGATGGCTATGATTAGAAAAAGGCAGATTTAGATTAAGTATTAGGAAGAAATTCTTTACTGTGAGGGTCGTAAGGCACTGACACAGGTTGCCCAGAGAAGCTGAGGATGTTCCATCCTTAGCAGTGTTCAAGGCCAGGTTGGATGGGGCTTGGAACAATCTGGTTTAGTGGAAGATGTCCCTGCCCATGGCAGGGTGGATGGAACTAGATGATCTTTATGGTCCCTTTCAACCCACAAACCCTTCTATGATTCTATGATTCCTTTGACCCACACTTGAGATCTTTCATAGCCCTGTTGCTTTCCACCTGCGTATATTAGTTGCATTTCTGGACAACAAGCTCAATAGGAGTGAGCAGTATGCAGCTGTGGCAAAGAAAGCCAACAGGATGGTGGGTTATATCAACAAGGGCATCACCAACAGAGATTAAGAAGTCATTATCCCACTCTACTTAGCACATGTGAGGCTACATGTGAATACTGTGTTCAGTTTTGGTACTCACTGTATGAAACATGTAGACAGACTGGATGAGGTCCAGAGAAAAGTGATAAAGATGACCAAAAGACTAGGCAGACTGCAGTGTGAGGGAAAGCTGAGGGAGCTGGCCTTGTTCAGCACCAAGTAAAGAAGGCTTAAGACATACCTAATCACCATGTTCCTATATTGAAAGGGTGGCTGCAAAAAAGATGAAGACTCACTTTTTACAAGGAGTCACATGAAAAGCAGAGGGATTATGGGTAAAAGTTACTGCTGGCGAGATTCTGGCTGGTCACAAGAGGAAAATTTTTCACAATGAGAACAATCAGCCATTGGAAAAATCTCCCCGGGGGAAGTGGTAGGCTCCCCAAAGTTGGACACTTCAAAGATCAGCTGGACAGGGCCCTGGGACATACTGTCTTGGTCATGGTTGGCCAAGAAGGTCAGACCAGATGATCCTTGAGATCCCTTCTAACCTGATATTCTATGATTCAGAATAAATATGTTTCCTTTAATTCTGATTATTAATAAATGGAAATTCCGGAGGCATCATGAAACATACTGCAATTACAGAAAATATAGAATGCTTCTCCGCTTTGAGAAGGCTGTGACATTAATATGTGTGCTCTACTAGAAGTGCATTTTAAAGTTTTGTTGCCTTGTTAGCAGATATCACATAATCTCATTTATATCAGAATAGTATAAAACATTATCAGCCTGACTAATCTAAGATGCAGTAATTTTGCAGTGTAGTATTATTTCTGGTAAATGTACAGCTGCCTTATGCCAAAGCTTGCAGTTATTTAGTTTTTGAGAGCTGTTTTAGACTGACAATAATGAGTTTAGAAAGATGTTTTCAACTGTTCCCTAAAGACTTTTGACCTGCCAAGATCAGATAAAACTGTCATAACATAGGCACAATAGATTAAACATAGGGTTTAGGCTTAAATCTTTTTCCAGCAGTGACATTGTAATCTGCAAGCCAGAAAGCTATATGAAGACCATACACTGAAATATTCCCAATAGGAAACCAGAGGAAAATATGTAAAAAACTCACTGAAACCTATTGCAATCTCACGGTCCTGAAGTGGGTATTTCCCTCAGAAATCAAATCACTAAGCAATGGTAGTATGGTTATTCTGCTTTTTAGTTACAGCTGTGTTTCATTGCCTGTATAATTGTAGAACATGAAAAGGAAGGAAGCATGGGAGGCATGAAAGTTGATGACTGTTTTTGATGGGGTCTTTTTCTGTTCCAAGCGTGGGAGGTGAGAAAACATCAGAACTTTGGGTGCAATAAGGGCAGCTAATGACACTCAACTGTATGTGAAATATCTTTTATGGAGAGGATGGAAATATGGCCAGGGCATATGGACAGATGGGCAAAAATTTCTTGGAAAAAATCCATGGCAGCAGAGTTGTTCTTTAAAAATAGTCCTAATGGAATTTAGTTTTCATTTTAGCTTTAGCTCCTTCTCCATCCAGAGTTTGTCACTGCAGCAAAATCATTGGGAATACAGACATCATTGCACAGGAAGGTAAGAGGAGGTTTTCTGTACCTTTTCAAAGACTGCTGAAGTAATAGGGAATTTTCTTCCGGATTCTTGAAACTTCTCCCAATGAGGAGAGGGTGCTTTTCAACAAGAAGTACATCATACTTCAGCTGTATCATAGACATCAGTTTCTTGGACAGCAAACAAATACCTACATTTCTCTGTCCGCAGCATCACAGAAGCCTTCAAAGTTTCCCTGAGAGGTCCATTTCTCTTATATTTTCTATGAAGGGCATTGAATTTTTTAGCATGTATGCATTTACTCCTGTCATTTATATTTCTGCACATCCCCCTTTCACCACAAATTCAGTAGATGATGATTATTAAAATCACTTCAAATTGTTTAGAATACTAATGAAGTAGGTGTCTGAATAATGTAGCTCATAAAATACTGGAGTTTTTTGCAGTTAAATTATATGTATGTGGCCATGATACCTGTATGAATGTGACCCTATCCATCCATCTCCCAGGTCTTCCCTAATAGTACCTTTTACTGATTTCAGCTGAATTTAACAGAAAGTTCGGCACTTGCCATCAAGAGAGAGAGAGATTTGCTGCTACTGCCTTGGCTGTAAGAAAAGGTGCTCTCCTTCCTCATCCACTTAGTGTTACTGAGCATGGCAGGCTGGGTAGCCAACCAGTCCATGAGCCCCTCAAGCAACAAATGAGATCCCTAACCCATCACTGCACATGCTGCGTGCTGCCACACCAGCAGGATGGAGCTGGGAGAGGGTGCTGAGTACACCAGATTGTGTTGGGTGATTGAGGCATTTTGGGTCCCAAAGAAGTGAAGGGGCAGAACTGTATGTATTGAAAGAGAAGAGAGAGTGAGTAACTGAGCAAAACTGAGGGC
This sequence comes from Ara ararauna, assembly GCA_028858755.1. Taxonomy (NCBI): domain Eukaryota; kingdom Metazoa; phylum Chordata; class Aves; order Psittaciformes; family Psittacidae; genus Ara; species Ara ararauna. The sequence goes on from CM054410.1 coordinate 95,589,247, forward strand.
ACACCAGTAATGTACAAAGCGTATAGGGAGTGAGATGGCTGAGGCAAGGGCAGGGAGAGGGAACCAGGGGTCTTGCAGGAGGGCCTACATTGTGTGGACAACAGGTCAGGAATCCATAGAAATCCTCAATTCCTCTGTTCAGGGAACAACTTGTTATGAACACTCCTGATAGGATGTGTGGTGTAAATCTGCTTACTTTGGCACCATACCAAAACTGCGGTTTTGCTGGTATTCTCTGAATCCAAGGGTAGGCTGACCTTCTATTTCCCATCTTTTCCTTTGTACAAATTCAGATGTACCAATACTCCAGTTTATGGGAAAAAGTTGGTCCTTTCAGTAAAACCAGAAATTCTAGCATAAACGTTAGAAATGGCTTCAAAACAAACTTCTAATAGTTTCTGAGAAATTCTGCTTTTTTTCAGCTAGTGTTGCCCTCTTTTCATTTTTTCTGGACATGGAAACCAATTTTTTTTACTCAAGAAACAATGAAGATTTTATCTCAGTATTTTTTAAGAAGTTATGATTTTGTTAGCAAAGTTCAAAGTTTTTATTTTAAAATGTTTGGTCTTGTCAATACTGGGAAGCAGTTGGGCAGGAGAGCTTCTGTTCTCACCTCTGCAAATGATTCTTCATGGGACCATGCCATTTAAATTTCAAGCTTTCTCATTTTAACCCATCTGTAAAATAATACAATAAGCAACAATGAAGCTGTTGGGAGGTGTCGTTAATGCCTGAAAAGTATTTTGATGTCATCCCACAGCCTTCATAAGCAGAATATGGTTATTGTAAGTGATTTTTAATTCCTATTTCCCTTTCTCAACCTAATTTTTATTTTTGTATGTTTTTTTTGAAGCCTTGTCACAAAATGCTCTGATTTCATCCTGTGGAATCTGTTGAATTTGTGCTAGATAGGGACCAGAAATGAGTTTGCCTTTTAAAGCACAGTTATCATATGATGAGTTTTCTAGGAATGTATCTCTTCAATTAACATTTTCTGGCATCTTACCAGATTTTAGTACTCAAAATCTAAAGGATCTGGAATTCACATTCTACATGTATACAAGATTCATTTAATCAAATGGAAAATAGGTTGCATTGACTTTTTTTTTCTTTAAAACTAATGCTTCTTCACTTTGAGTTTAAAAACTACATGAAAACCAGTCTTAAGGGAGATTGAAAACAGGTTCATATTCCATGCAGGGTATTTCAGAGATTATATCCACAAACCTTTTCCTGTACAACTTCAACTCTATATTAGCTACTGCAATTGACCCATCTTTATTAAATTAAATTTGAAATAAAACCCAAACCATACAATATAAGTTAGCTGAACATAGTGTTCCACATCCTGATACCAAGACTAAAAGCAATTTTCCTGACATGTTCAAAGCAAAAGCTGTCCCTGGCTGATACTAAATCTGTGACAACCAGAGAAATACAAGAAAATATGAAGTTAATGCTGACATTTTCTCCCCAGTACTTTTCTGTGCATCATTCTTCTAGGAAATTGTTCTTTGATTTCAATGAAAAGATTTCCAGGTGTCAGGGTAAACGGAGACCTAAAACATGCAGTGAGAACAACTTCTTATTTCTTTGTATGCAAGTCAGACTTCAGGTTACAGCCATGAGTCTTATCAGAAGAACAGAATCTTCGTCTGTTCAGAGCACAGCTGATATGGATTAGATTAGAGGGATGTGATTTAAGGTATTAATAAAGTGGTGGGAAACACAGGCCTTTTCATCCAGATCTGGGAGTTCTAATCCCTTTGGGAGAAAGGCAACAATATGCACTACGTTATGGTGTTTCTTATTAGCTCCTTGCACAATATGCTGCCTTTAATGAATCCTATCTTAAGTCTCAAATGTTAATACCGTACTAAGGTAAAAACTTAATATGTCTTTCACAGTTACCTTAGATAAGATGCTATACAACTACTTGTGATTTAATTTGTTGTGTGTCATTGAATATTGAGACAAATGGAATGAGAACAAGGGAGACCAGTACTGAAAATGGCCTTTAATATCCTTTAGGTACCATCTCCTTTAGAATCAAGATATCAGTGTCTTTCTCCAAATTGCCCAGGTTGTCAGCCAGAATGGTTTGCTTAGTTTTCTAACATACCTGGGCTTTCCCCAGTAGTTCGTCTCACACATGCTGTAAGTAACTGACAAATAACTCAATTTTCCTACCTCAGTTCACAGTATATTCCACATGTTACACAAAACTTTGATAAGAATAGGGCCTAGGTTAACTAATGTGCTAGGACCATAATTACTAATGCTTTCTCTGTTTTCCTCTTATACTTAAATTTTATTTGCTGCAGAGCAGTTTTTCTGCTCCTGCAGCATGTAACAAGATAAGGTCCTACTGCCTAACTATGCTTTCTAGACCTGGAAGCTTAATAACACCAAAGCCTACTCTGACATCCTCTAAGAAATGGGTCAGAGCCATCAAGGCACACTACAACACATTCGTGTTCATATTGAGGGACCTAGAGATGGGTACCTACGTGCAAAATTTAAGTCTTCAGTGCTCTGCTTACCTTTACAAGTACCTTCCTTTATTCAAACAGAAAGCCATGCCACTGTAACTGTTCTGTTTCAGGGCACAAGCCATATCAACTACCACATCAGAGCACAGGAGAGATGCATGTCTGAACTGTCCTGTGTAAACATAACCCTAATTTTTTCATGAAACATCTCTTAGGTAAATCCATTATTGCTGCTGGCCATACACAGAGGTGCAGAGGTCATGACCATACCATGCAGCTCAGATCCTGCCTCAAAGTTAAACCACAGCGTAAGATTTCACACATGAGGTGCTCTCTGCATTTTAAGGAAGAAAGAGTATTGTAAGCATACTTCACCACTCACAAAATGTCAGATTTGATTCCAGAACCACCCTCATAGTTTCACTTAGAAGCCTAAAACTGTGGAATAGATCAGAGTACTCTGTAACAAAAGTACTAAAATACTGGGATGCAAATGAACCCAATTCAAGCTCATGTAAGGTACAAATTGGAGCAGAGATCTGAAGACAACTTCCAAGAAAATGTTTTAACCACCAGGTTATTGAGCATTTGAAGGAATACTGTCTCTCCTGTTGAAGCTGTTGTGATACTGGACCAAATGAGAGCAGCGTGAATCACTGATTTGGAATGGTTTGCTGAACTGAAAGACTAGCAGACTAAAGCTAGATAATTACCTATTTTTGCATAGATAATTAAATATTCACTGGAGCAGGAGCTTGAACATAACCTTCCTTTATTTCAGACAGATCGCTGCTGACTGAGCTCTTTACCATAAGTGCAAATGCGCCGAACGCTCCTTCCCCTCCTCCTATTCCAGCTGCACTTTATGTGAGAAAGGCCTGGCCACCCACTTACTTGCAGGAAAGGATTCATGGCTGCAAATGCCAAGAAGAGATAGAGGCACCTTCCTTCAGAGTTAGCTGTCTAAGCCTTTTTGAAAGACAGAGTAGGATGAAAGGCTTCCCACACATCCTCAGCTTCTCTGATCAGCCCCTTGCTTAGTGTCATGGGTTAACATTCCTGTCCTTCTCTTGCTCACTGGGCAGACATCCCTAGATGCCTACATCAGAACTGAGAATTCTGCCATTTGGAATAATGCCTAAAAGATGGGGACCACAACACAAACCCAACAAGCTTCTCATTGCCTTTGGAGGCTCCCCAGAAGAGCAAATTTCTGAACCCATTTTATTTTGGTTATGAGGGTTGCAGCATACGAATGAGAAAGCTTTGACAACTTCCACAAATATTTGAGACTTATCCTGAACAAAGCTAAATTTTTAAGATTGATTAACGGTAACATGTGGCTCCAAAGATTTTTTTTGGCTAAGCATTTTTAAATAACAATACCTTATTACCAAATGAACACCAAGATTACAGAATTACTATCCACTCATACAGTCATTTTACAACATTTACATTTAAACCAACTCTGACTAATTAAATTCCAACTGGGAAAAAAAAAAAAAAAGAAGAAAACAAATCAAAACCAGACTAACAAAACAAGATAACCTGTTCTTAAAAGTTTTGTTTTTCCTGTACCAGCCAAATTCTTTGACCTGTATTATGGACCTGTTATAAAGCTTACAAACCCTTAATCAAAACCAAAGGGATTTGTGAGATATCAAAATGAAAATCAGGCTGAAGATAAGTAATGCCCCTGTTGCTGTTGGTTTTGGTTAAAAAAATATAACTAATTATCCAGAATTAATTGTAACAGGTGTTCCAAACAGAAAATGTGTATATTACTGATGGATGCATTTTTGCCCTGAACCATGAAAAATGCATATTTATAACGCAATATGACATTTGTTATCCGTCATTTTTATTACACATTTTTTCACATGCACTCAGCAGCCAGGCACTATACAAGCCACAGTCACTGCCTCTGCACTCACTTTAATGATCAGGTGGGGTGCAGAAGCTTATTGCAGCATCTCTGAGCCACCAACTCCCATCCACACACAGACACATCATCATTCTACAGGCTGCCTGAAGCTGCCCATCTGGGGGTACACAGCACCCAACTCACCCACAAGGTCTGGCATTTTCCAGAGGACATTTTCAACTACACATCTGCCTTACAGAGCATGCTTTCACCTACTCTCAATCTGGGCTTGAAAATGGCTACAGGTCTCCTGCCAAAACTGACATAGAACACTTCAGAGAAAGATAACCTTAGTTATGAAAACATGATGGCATTATACTCGCTTCTGCGAGGTCAAAAGGCAGCACACATCTACACACACGCAGTGCCACACTACTGTGGTAGGGATCCAATGCAGATGTACACCAGACTCCATTTGCCTTCACCAAAGTGCAGCAGCAGGGCCTGGGCCTAAGACAATAGCTCACCACTCTGTGACAAAACATTCTACTTTTTTTGCAGGAAAGCAAGTAAAAAATGTCTTCTTGGTGATACATTTCATTTCCAAGGGGAAGGAAAGCTAACCTTAGGGTTTTTTTCAGTAGCAGTAAATCCGTGCACATTACTGAATGGAACACAGCTGGCTGCTAAAATTTTGTTACTCAAAGATATCAGACTGCAACATTTCAATGCTTTCCTAAAATATTCCTTTTCTATATGAAACAAACTGCTGAATTCTAGATGAATTTATAAATAATTTCTAGGCAACTGAAATCCATTAATTCGACAAACAAATACCAGTGATGACGAACTTGTCCTAGGCACTAAACCAGAAGAATCGAAAGGTGTTGAGAATCCCAAAAGGGATTCAGTTCTGTACCGGCTCAGGCCATTACAGTGGAGCCTAAACCTTACATCCTCACAGATGAACTGTGTTCCACAGCACTCAATGGTCATTGATTAAAAGACCCACTTCCATCTTCAGTATATGTGGCAAACACCTATGTCGCCTACTGGAAATGTCAAAGGCTTGTTTGGGCAGTGTGAATCATGACTGGAGTTTCCAAAGTTATTACAACTAGATTCAACCAATATTTGTATATTTTTATCATTTTGTGCTAAAATAGTATGATTATGCTACTGTGATGTTTAATGTTGTTGGTTTGTTTTTTTTTTTAAGGGTACAAAAACTCTAATTTTCTAGCAAAAATACTGTTTTCAAATATGAAGAGATCTAAAATGGGACCTTATCCCTTATTCATGAGAGACAGATGTTATTTTTGGCTGCATAGTTTAATGAATACCATATTATGCTCTTTTTAACCTTACACCAGAAATAACATACTTGTAGCATTCATGAACTTCAAGCCATTATCAGTAAAAGCTTCTATTAACATCCAGAACTTTTCTCAGTTCTCACTGCAAAAGATTAAAGCTGTCAGCTACACCCCTATTATGGAAGGATTTTCGGTTTTTACCCAGCAAAAGATATTCATGCAAAACATATAATCCTCAGCACTCTGCTAGATGAGGTTGAAAACACTGTAATATTTCCCTGTTGTTTTCTTTAGAGTATTGAATTTACACATGTAATGCCTTGCTGTATTTTTGCATTTGTGTTTGGTTTTCTGGCCTTTTAGAAACAAAAATACCACATCCTTTTAAAAATACTATAATACTTCTTTTAATTTTCACTGACTTGGAGAAATGCCTGCTAGTAAGTATGAGCTGAAAGAAATTACCATCAGTACAAAATCTCCAAGCTGAACTGGAATCCTGGCAAAATTGCAACTAAAAAATGGATAAAATATTTCTTTGGTAGCACAGATCATTTTCACCTGCCAGTAGCTACAATGAAAAATAAAACCCTGCATATAAACAGTTGTTATTATTAGCATTTCATTTTTGTATAGATAACTTTTTTCATAGAGTAAAGGCTGTGGCTTATTCAAACTGTTTGATTTAAGCCAGCTACAAAAGATTTTGTGATGCCCATATGGCAACTGGGTCAGTGTGTGGAATAGGATTTTTCCCACTGCATCTAATATGATGGTTTGAAACGAAGCTATTCTATGAAAGACCATTAAAATCTAGTCTTCGGCATCTGTCTCAGCTTCATATATGTGAATACAGCAGGATATCACCCAAAGAGGTAAACATATCCTGATGTGGTGGTTCCTGGGCCTGAAGTACAAATGAACAAAGCTCAGGTCTTCAAGCATGGAGCAGGTAAAAATACCGTTATGGCCTACCACAAAGATCAGGCTGTATAAATAGCTTCCCTATGAAGGCAGGCAAGTGTCTAAATTACCACCTAAGTTCTCATGGTCACAAGAAGCTATTCTATCAATTGCATGTCTTGAACGCTTCCGTCAGCTATTGCAACCTGCTGTGCTAGGTTTCACAGGTACACCAAGGTTCACCAACCAGAGTGCTGAAGTCAAAAGTTTATCCAAAAGCTTTTCTAAGGAAATATCAAGCTGATAAGAGGCAGCAAGGAGCAAGAGCAACACAAGGTTAAATCAAAACAACAATCTTATGAGCAGACCATGCCTCATATTGCACAACTGGGCTGAGGGAAAACAGAGCAGCACTTCCATGGCAAAGGCGAAAACAAATTTCTGGCACTCCAGTTCACCTCATGATTAGCCTGGCTACAGCACCAGCCAGCAAGTCACAGAGCAAAGTGGATGTGATCAGAGCAAACCGTATGTCGTTACTGTTCCCACAGAAGCTGACACTCTGTTGAGATAACTAAAGAATGCCCAGCAATACATTTCTTTCCAGGCCAAGTGAAGATTCCAGCTGTGTGGAGCATACCCAGTGACAAAAGCCATCTGCAAAGGCTTGCAGCAGTCCACACATGATGAATTCTGAGAACAGTGAGGAGAACCTCAATTTATACAGGCAGCACAAGTGCAGGATGTGTCACCTTATTGTTCTTTTCTTTTCTTATTCTTTTTCTTCTTCTTTTTCTTTTTTTTTTTAAATAAAGAATAGCCATGTCTCATAACAAGAGACCAAAGTCTTACCAGCTCCTTATCTTGTCTTTGATTGTAGACTGCTGGAAATCTAGCAAAATAAATTACAGTGCACTTGCCATATTGCCAGTGGGAAAAGGGAGTCAAATGTGAAGTCTGTCTGACCCTTAGGGAGTCCATATACTTAGTATAATTAACTGGCAAATTAATATACCCCTGAATGCATAAGCGAAACCCAGAAAGAGAAAGTAATGTATTATTGGCAGTAACAAAAAGAGCTTACTGGTTAAAGCTGTAGTAAAGTGACTTTAATGAAGCTGAACAGAAGACAATTTATGGTGTTTAGACTACACCAGTGCTGGCATTGACAAATACTCTGAGCAGGCCAAAAAAACACTCAGAACTGTAAGGTAGATCTAAATATGTCTGCACATGCACATGAATGACTGTGAATGCTTAGTATAATTCCTTCCTTTCCTTTTTAATATTTCATAGGTGGTATAATTCATCCTCCTGACCACTGACCTGGAAATTTAAATAATAAAATGCTTCAAAAGGCTTTGAAGTTGTAGATGTCAATGAAAAGTGCTCATAAAATGTCTTCAACTTTTATTATTGTTTGTACTCTTTTATCTCAAAAATCATCAAATTGCGTTTTTTAAATGCCTTGAGACTTCCTTGTATTTCCTGCACTCAGCTGCCGATAGCCAAGTTTTATCTGGAAAAAAACCTTTTACAGTTCCATTAAAATTAGATAAAAGTCAGAAATACAGGGCTAGAGTATGCTGATACCAAAAAGGTTCTAATCTTGTAAAAGGAAAACCCAACACATTTCTTCAGGACAATGCTGCCAAGAAAGAGCAAGATACTGAACAGAGAACAGCAGTATCGCTCCTTCACAGTACTGATCTGCATCAGACGAGCGTTTGTTCCCCAGATATTTTTTCCTATTAAATATTTTGCTTTTATCCAAGTGTTCAGAATGCTTGAGGGGAAAAGCAGTGTGTGGAAGCCAGAATACTGCCTGAAGATGCTGGCAATACCTTAAAATATTTAATCACACTGTCTCCACTTGGAAGGCATAGGATAAAATTCTTCCCTGGTTGACTGAGCTGATACAAGGACCAATCTATCGGTATTTTAAGTATTTTCAAAAGGAAAAGTTCCATACAGATTATAGTCCTGCATAAATCCTTTTCCTGGGCCCCTAGTTTTTACTCCTTGGTTTTATCATGTAAATCGTCTAATAGAAGTGTTCTGTAACCTTAGGTAACTGCATACCAGCAAGCTCTGCAGTGTGATGGCAGTACCTTGTTATAAATCACCAAAAGCCCTATTTCATCAAGACCAGGCTGGAAAGGGTGGGAGAATAGCTTCAGGACGGACAGATTCTGTGCATGGTTCAGCACTTAATTCTCAGCCATTTCAGGAAAATGGTGATTATGTTTACATGGTGCAACAGAGAATGTGGTAGAAAGCTCCAATTTAGAGCCAGACATGATAGTGTATACACACGGAAATGGGCAAAGCTGTGCGGAAACCATGCCTTGCACCTTCAAACCGGACATGTCCTCTGCATGGCATGAGTCTGGTATTAATTAGAACAGATGTGATGCTCATAGCTAAAAGACACTGCACCGGGACAGTCATGTTGCTTCTGATTGCAAAGTTTCTTTAGTTGCTGGATGCTTCTTTCACGGTCTGAGGCACTCAAGAGCTTCTACAAATGCTTCCCAACATCTCTGAGCAGATTCTTGTACCCAGGTTTAAATCCAGGAGTAGTTCCAGGATCTCCACTAATACCACTGAGTGAACTTAAGTCACTCAAATAGTCAAGTGTATTACTGATGCAAAACATGGGACCACGTCTGAGGCAGGAGGGGCAGGTAAGGATGAAAGATGCCAGACAAGAAAAGGAAAGCCAGATCACCTTTAGGATCTGACAGAATTGGGGACTGTGTAACTCAGTCACCTGCATCTTTTGAGAAGGTTTTTTCTAAAGCCCAGAAGCTGCTCTTGATGGATGGGCAGTTATTCTAGCTAGAAATGCATCCCATAACAGCAGTTTCAAATTCTTCCTCGGCAGCTGTATTTTTTTTTTGTTCCACTCCCCTAACAAGCCTTCCCTGCTCAATTTGTATTCCCATTCCTGCTCTGTCCTTAACTACTTCAGCCATCTTCCTGGTTTAACATGAACAATGATGTTGCTTCTCCTTACAAGACTGTTTTGATGTGAGATAGTCAGGTCCCATGTTCCCATCAGTCATCTCTGCATTACATATACTCACTTCTTTCCACATAGGTCTTTGTTTCCAAAACGTTTATCACATTAGCTGCTTGTCTCTGATCTCTCTCCAGCTTGTCTGGGTCTTTTTTACAACATGTTGCCCAGAACTGAACACAGTACTACAAATCATGTGTTAACTACAGAAAGCTAAGAACACTTGCCTCACATATAATACCCTTGGTAGTTCAATGAAATATAATAGTAGCTATTTTTCTCATTAGTGCTGCACTGTTTACCAACTCATACTCAAATCGCTATAGACTATAATCCCTAGGTACTTCTCCATGGGTTAAATACACGTCTTAAAAGATTTCCCACATTCTATATTTATTCTTTCTTATGTGAAACATGCTGTGTTTGCATTTGAAACTTGACTGGATTGACTTCAGTCTTCTTCAATGACTATCACCCACACAGTATTTTTAAGTCCTATTCTCCAAAATATTTCTGACTCTTCTCAGACTACTTTTATGAACAGTTAAAAATGAAGGTTCTGGGAAACACCGAATCCCCCTTAGTACAGGCTGCTCATACATCAGCATCCTGGCAATGAATAAATAGCAATTACTGATTATGTTTGTTTAAATTAACCTTAGTCAGAAAAGACAGGAGACTCTAGTAACTATACCTCCACTGCATTCCTCATCTTTTCAGAGGAAAGCTTCACGCAAGCAAAAAACAAATATGGCCACTGCATTTCTTTCCTTCATTAACATAACCACCAAATACATGATTTAGCTTGTCATGAGTCATTTACCTTCTGTCCATCGTCTAATTTTTCTCTGTTAAGATTTCCCTCCAGTCTCTGTGACTTGTAGGATTTAAGGACATCAGTGGGTGAGGAGTAACATCTATGAGATTTCTTCTGTCCAAGTCAACAAGAAGTGGGTTAATTAACCCGATGCAGTCTTCCATCTTTTGATTTCTTTAAGTACTTGAGCTGGTATTTGCAAAGGTACTTCTGCATCTCTACACTGCAACTCCTGTCTGAAACACATGCAGAAAAGCTGCTACTCTAAAGTACAGACACAGAACACAGAATAAAGCAGATTTATTGCAGTCACTGATGGGTAAGCATCCCATAACTGTTGGGGAAAAAAGACATCCCCCTTTACACAACCAAATATCGTATGTGGGGAAAAAAGACTACAGTTAAACACACCTCCAGCTCCTCTCTCCTCCCATTATGACCACCACCAAGTTAAAAGTCTCCACAAAGTGTGAAGCAACTGGAAAATGTTAAAAGTGTTTCATTCTGTACCTGCCAGCAGAGGGGTTCAGCAGAAGGCAGACTTCAGAAAGCAGCAGCTTCTCAAGCACTTCTGTTCATCAATTTTCATATATGTCTGGTAAAGAAGCCTGAGTATGAAACTGTGCATAAGAAATACCATCAGTTCTGTATGCTGCATAAAAAGGAAACTTATGAAAGATGTCCACCTAAGCAGACTGTGGAAAGAAGACCAACTTACAGAAGAGTTTAGGGGTGATGTAAACCTGAAAAACAATTTTTTCATACAGACAAATGATGAGGATAAAGGATAACAAGCTGGGTCCATAATGCAAACCAGATTGTCACTAGGATTAAAGTCAAAAACTCTGGGAGACAGATGATTGAAACCTTTGACAAACAACCCTTAACAATGCAGTTATGATTTGTAATGTGAACAAAAACATTCACTCTGGAATGAGGTGGACATGGCTATTGTACAATAGACATGACAGACAATCAAAGACACTACAGCTGAACTAAGTCTGCGCACAAATTAAATGGGTATGCTTGGTCTTCACTGTAATAGAAAACGAGGTCACTAACAAGCACCACAGTCTCACCAAGGTTTATGGTTTTGCAGACCAGACAGGCATATGCTACTAAAGATTAGGCAACATGTTGCTTGTATCTTCAAAGAAAGAAAGCACCAAGACTCTTGTTTTGTCCAAGAACACATCAGACAGACTGAACATCAACTAGAGACAGAAGAGCCTTGGGATACAGAATAACTCTGACAAAATCATTCCTTGTTTTTGAAAACCAGCAGCGCTGGTAGTGCTGGCACCAGCTCCTTTTTATAGATGCAAACTTCAGCCAGACCCCATAAGATCATAACTGAACCTGCTACGAGACTCATAAAGGCTACTTGGAGTGAGAAAGGCTGATTTAATTAAGTATAATGGTCTGACAATAACATCCAAGGGCTGCATCAAAATTAAGTTTGCTAAAAAAAATTTAGGAGTGGGACCAGAAATCAGTAAGACCCAAAAGAAGTACTGGAAATAATTAATACTCAGCTGAATAATGAAATTATGGACTATTCAAACCACAGCTTTTTAGAAACCTTCCAAAAGAAGACTCTTTCAGGATGTTTAAGTAGGAATTTTAAACAGCAGGAAGAGGCCTCTGGGCATCAGAGCTTCCATCAGTGACAGAATGCTGAACCCCACCTCAGATGTGATCATTTCTTTCCTGTTGCCACCTCTTCCCTGCCTGCACTTCTCTTGCCCACCAACTTCTTCATAGAGTCTTAGAATCACAGAATCAACTGGGTTGGAAAAGGCCTTTAAGATCATCAAGTCCAATCATTACTTCAGGACTACCAAGATCATCACTAAACCATATCACTGAGAAACCTTATCTACAGGGTTTTTTGAACACTTCCAGGGACGGTGATTCCAACACTTCCAGGGAAACCTGTTCCAGTGCCTGGTTACCTTCCCTGTGAAGAAATTTTTCCTAATATCCAATTTAAACCTCCCCTGGCACAGCTTGCGGCCGTTACCTCTTGTCCTCTCACTTGTTTCTTGGGAGAAGAAACTGATCCCCACCTCACTACAACCTCCTTTCAGGTAGTTGTAGAGAGCGATAAGGTCCCCCCTAAGTTTCATAGAATCACAGAATGGTTTGGACTGGAAGAGACTTTAAATAACAGCTAGTTCCAACCCACCTACTATGGGCAGAGACACCTTCCACTAGACCAGGTTGTTCAAAGCCCCATCCAGGCTGACATAATTTTCTATTTGCTATGTCACCTTTTTTAGCCATTTGCCTCAGAAAAGTCCAGTTAACACAGCCCACAACGTCTTACAAAGCACTGGTGTGATCCAATGTCTTCAGAGGGAGATGTAAGCAGTGTTCAGTGAGCAGGCTGATGCTAGTAAGTTTGCCAAGGTTGTAGTGACTAAGAAACTCAGAGTCTGTCAGCTATTTTCACTCACTTTTCTGAGTCTTTGGTGGGCTTATCTTGTTTGGCTTTCTGAAACAGAATCAGATTTTAACAACAGCAGCAACACCAGGTTAAGCCACAGAATGCAACTCATGTCTTCCTTTTCCCAAAATGGAAAAGTATTTACTGTTGCACCTGAAAGACTATTGAACAGGAGCTTTCCTTAGACAAATTGAATCCTTCACAGTTTAAAGGAAAAAGAATATAATTGGAGAAAAAAAAAAAAAAGCCTTATTTATTTTCAAAATAAGTTAGCTGCCTCCTTTTTCTCTTTTATCCTATAGAGTTAAAAAGATTTTGAAAGGTTCTAGGCAAAATGAAATCTCTGGCTGTACTCAGAGCCTTCAGAACAGTATATATAGTGCCAGGACAATCACTTGAGCATCTCCATGAGCATCTCCAGGTCCATTAGTTCTCTCAGAATTTACACAACATAGGACACCGCAAAGACTATTTCAACAAGCTATTAACAAGCTATTTCTTAGGTAAGTCTGAAGTATTTTCAATAGCCTCCTACTAATGTATTTACTCAGATGTACACACTACACTAAGAGAGAGTATCCTCAAGCTTAGAGTTCATGGACGTTACGCATCTCTACTCTCAACAATGAAATACAGAACTGCTGTTGATCAACAGTGGTAAGGCCTGCACTGAAGTGCAGCAACGGCTATGCTAACTCAGTCCAACTACCCCAGGACGATGCTGCTCTTGAGCTAGCCAGCCACAACTTTCAGCAGCACCACACTGACATAGCTAGAGCTGGTTACATCAACCCACTGCTGTGTCTCAGTAATTCCATTCCATCTGCTTCTGTCCCAGGGTTGGATCTTGGATATCTCTGTAGTAGTTGCAGATCTCTGCAGGGCAGTATGAACAAGACCATGAAATTTTTGCATGCAGCTGGAATTACCCAGAGCCAGCTGAAGACATACTGAGAAAAAATCTTATCCTTTGCAAATACCAAGGAGTAGAAAACATGGGCTTTTACTGGCTGGAATATGATGATTTCTACAAATAAGGCTCAGCTCTGCTATGCCTCTTCTGTAAATAAGTTAAGACTATTTTTTTTAATAAGACTGATTCTCTGCGATTGTTCTTATTTTATGTTACCCTTTAGCTCTGACTCTGAATTCTTCTATGGTGGTTTTACTCCCTGTAATGAAGGGAACTGCTCAGAGAAGTAGAGTGCAGAATCTGTCTTTTTTGTATTGTAAAGCTGTATTGCAAAGTCATGAATTTCTGACTATAACAACAACCAGAAATTTTCTTTTTTACTGCCATGTCGTCTGCTTTTGCCAGTAAATTACAAAAATAAAGTCAGAACACTTCTTCTCTACATATTTCAAAACCATCTGGAATTAGGCCTCAGAATTACAGTGCATTTCGAAGCTCTGGCTTCCAGTATTCTGCAATACAAGCAACTTTTTTTTGTACATATACTGACTCCATCCTAAACTGCACTTTCTGACAACAAGGGATGAAAGTTAATATACAAAAAAAAATCTTTGTAAATGAGAGTATTGCTTTATTACATATATCTTTTTATAGAAATAAGGTATAAATGTTGTAGCCAAATTATCTCCTGAAAGTCCCTCCAAAATATCTCATCTACTGTCATAGAACCATATTCAAGAGGTTGTTACTGACAGTTTTATGTTTGTTTCTAAACGCTGGAACAGATACAGATCCTAATCGAAACCTCACAGAAGTTAATGAGATTCTTTCCTTTTCTGCAGTATTTCTGGAGCAGTGTCATTAGTGGGGCTTTTATGCTAAGATTTCATCTTTACGCAACAGGCCAACATCAAATCTTCTGCAAATGAGTACAATTCTCATGATTTTATGTTGGCAACAAAGTTTTAAAGCATTCCTTAACATCACAGTAACCACTGAATGTGTGACGCGAGTGTGTCAGCAAATATCTTTGTTGGTCAGGTTGAGCTCCCACAAACTCACTTGTGAGATTCATGTTTTCCAACCTTGTAAAAAAAAAAAAGCCAGAACATCAAGGGAAGCTAGAGTTCAAGAAAACACATCAGTGAAAAAGTTTATGCAACTGTTTCTATCATAGAATCATAAAATCATAGGATGGTTTGGGCTGAAAGAGACCTTAAGTGTCATCTTGTTCCAACCGGTCTGCCATGGGCAGGGACATTTTCCACTAGACCGGGTTGCTCAAAACCCCATCCAACCTGGCCTTGAACATTTCCAGAGGTGGGACAGCTATGCACTATGATGCCTTTCAGCCTACTAAAACAAGGTTTAGATAGCTGTCACTGTGCAACTTTAGGAAAAAAATCTAAATAGCAACTCAGTAAATATATTGTGCTATCGGTCATACCATAAACTCTAAACTATTGGAAGTTCTGGTTTTGAATGGAAAGCATTATGCTGAAGCTTTACAAATGAATAAGTAATCCTCCAGATGCTACATAAAGAGTAACTAGTCTAACATGGCAGATGGATGAGTGAATGAAGATTTCGAACACCGGATGGAACATGACAGAGACAAGTATCCACATTCTGCAACCTAAAGAAATAGTAACCTGATTGAACAAGAAATTCAGTAAAAGTCACAGGAATTTCTGTAACACCCTCCAAAATGGCTGAAAATCCCCCATCCTTCTATTTTCTATTATCTGCGTTGCAGCTTTTGGACCCACTGCTGTAGGAGAGACAAAAAGACCAAAAGGAAAGATATATATATGTGTGTGTGTGTGTGTGTATATATATATATACTCATTTTAGAAAACATCAGACCCATTTCAAGTTTTATGAGTCGCTATATGGTTACTTTGTTGGTATGCTGACTGTGACGAGAACAGAAAGAATACACCACCTTCACTTCCTGATCATCCTTTGTTTATGCTGTTTATACCATATTCATTTGGAGCTTGTGGTCAGGAAAGAACTACTTTCCCCTTTATTCTGAAATTTGATATTTATATTCTATTTTCTTCATTCTTCTGAATACTGGATTAGTCACATAAAAAAAAAAAAAAAAAAAAAAAACAAAAAAAAAACCAAGGCATTAGAATGTGGTAGTTCTACTGATGTTATTCTTTTACCGGATCTAAATTTGGTACAGTATGTATGCTTTGTGGTCTCCGATAGATTGAAGCACATGGAGTAAAAGTTCTTCTCATCTAGCAATCTCAGATGTGGCTCTCCAACCCTGCTGAAGGCAGGGCTCTATGGCACAATCGGTCTCTTTTGTCCAGCCTGCATTCATACGCTCATGAGTTGACAATAATGAAAGACTATATTATATGCTGATTTCATTATGGTAAAACCATGTCATTCAAGAAAATCTTCAATTTCACAATTTTACTGAATGAGGCAGGAAACACAGCACTGAAATGAAACTCCCAAAGATATACCCCTTCGAGCTATTGCTCCCCATCTGAAAAGCCTGTGTAGGGAGAGCATGTGAAGTTCAGCCAGTTCACTCTGTGAAGACCCTCACCTTCATGGACAGGCCCAGCCTTTGGCAAGAGCAAGTCTTAAGGGCACCTCAGAAGCAACCAGAGTAACCCAGCACTGAGTCAAGCCAACAAACTCCTGCTCAAGAAGCACAAGCTCCTCCAAGGCTTTTTTCTATAACCTTTTTACAGTTGGGTAAATGACTAAGGAAAACACATGGCTCCCTCTGTCAGTTCCTGACTTGTCCATTAGCCTGAAGTTTGCTACAGCACAGCAGACAGGGAAGGAAAGGAGAATTGCCAGAGGAGAGCAAAACCAAGAAAGATACTACTACTTCCTTTTATATTTGTTTCTTAAGCATCTTTGTTTGGAAAAATAAAGACACAGGAAATATAAGGCACTGAAAAACCAGTCTCCACTCCACCTCCTGCTTCTCCTTCTTAAAAGTGAATTACTCACTAGATGGAAAGGAATCTCTAATTTGTATTAAAACATGCTTTAAAGTCAGAGTACAAGAGTGGCACAGAACAGAATTAATAGGGAATACCCTATGAATTTTAACATATATAGAGATGGGTTCTTATATATTCTGAAAACTGAATAAATATTTTTTTCATGTTTTTCATGTTTTTTCACTATTAGGACTGAGTCCTAACAGCAAGGACCAGAGAACAACACTACCAAGGTGGCAACACTGGATGTGAAACAGGGTCCTTCTGGTTCACCAAGCCTGCAAAAGACCAGTAAGGCTCATAAGAAAGCTGGTAATCAATGGTGAAAGCATCAGATGAGAGCCAATGGTGACAAACGCAGTACAATGAAAAATGGGAGAAAGAGTTAAAATGTAGTGAAAATAATATCAAAAAAGCTTACTGGCTATGGTACAAAGCAGAACCTGATGGTGCAAAACTCATTCTGAATAATTAGGCCTAATAAGTAAGCAGAGTTCATTAGACATATAAAAATCTAATGCCGGTGCAGCCATACAGCTTCTTAGAAACCACTGTAGTCTGAGCACCTCTGGATACCTATCACATCATCCAGCGCAGCTATAATCTGAAAATCACTGTGCTGAGCTTTGCAAACAGCATTCACCCCACTGAAGAAAATACTAGGAGGCACAAGAAAAGGGGTGGAAAATAATACCAAGTGCATTGTAATGCTGTTAGATTTTTGTATGACATACTCCTACTCAGAGGACTGTCTCACAGACTATCTCTTTGGCTCAAAAAGACACCCAGGTCTTTTATAGCCCTGGATTGCAGCTAATGAGACCCAGGTGATCTGGTTAACAAAACAAGTCAGTTCATTGCTCTCAAATGTGACATATCATAGAATACTAGAATAGTTAGGATTGGAAAGGACCTTAAGATCACCTAGTTCCACCCCCCATGCCATGGACAGGGACACCTCCCACTAAACCATGCCACCCAAGGTTCTGTCCAACCTGCCCTTGAACACCGCCAGTGATAGAGCATTCACAACTTCCCTGGGCAGCCCATTCCAGTGCCTCACCACCCTTAATTCTTCGTCATATCCAATCTAAACTTCCCCTGTTTAAGTTTGAACCCGTTACCCCTTGTCCTCACACTACAGTCCCTAATGAAGAGTCCCTCCCCAGCATCCCTATAGGCCCCTTTCAGATATTGGAAGGCTGCTCTGAGGTGTCCACACAGCCTTCTCTTCTCCAGGCTCAACAGCCCCAACTTTCTCAGCCTATCTTCATATGGGAGGTGCTCCAGTCCCCTGATCATCCTCGTGGCCCTCCTCTGCACTTGTTCCAACAGTTCCATGTCCTTTTTATGTTGAGGACACCAGAGCTGCACACCTCACACAGTCCTTCCTTGTTTGGGGTTGGAAGGTCCCAGACCAAAACTCCTGTGCTATCCAGTATGGCACATCTAGAAGCCTTAAAATTGTTTCAACATTTAGCCATACTGCTTCATATCAAGATAAACGCGTGACTCCTTTTAGTCATTTTATACCTCCTTGCCCTGAAAAATACATGCTGTAAACTGACAGAATGTATCATTTTGAACGTAGAGATGATAACGGCAGCATTTACATTTGACCAGACAGATAGGTCAGTCGGGAAGTCTCCTTGCTCCCCGTTGAAACAGTGGTGAAGATCCTGTCTCCCAAGTTGCTCTCGGGAACTCAAGTTCTCTCTTTCATTGCTGGTCCCTCAAAAGCCTAGGAAAGATGGTATCCAGCATAAAAGTGTGAGCAGAACTGTCTTGTCCAACCCAGGCAGCAGACTTGTCATTGAGCATGATGTGCTTGAGCAGAATATACTCTTAGCATCAGCACAAGAGAGCAGGGCACAAGTGGAGGAGGGGTAAAGAGGCCTTCAAGTGTCCCAACATGTGCATCCACAGGACAACCTTACTGCTTCTGATGTGCTCTAGTCCAGATTAGCCCATGCCTGATCCAAGAGAGTGCCAGCTGTGCTTTTCACAGAGCCCTGTACATGGCCACATTCCAGTACCATACATTAGAGCCAAACACGCCGTCAATGGAGTGGTTCTCACAGATCAGTGTGCTGAGGGCAAGGAGAGGGCCTGCACAGCACTGCCCACCCTCTATACACCTTCTGTGTTCAACCAGTGCAGGCTGAGCGTGCAGTGAGGGACAGTGAAGTCCTGCATGGTGCAGGGACGGTGGGACACTTTTTACCACTTTGAAGTGTGTTGAAAAGCCACCACATGGGTGCTTACCTTCCTAATGGGAAAAGAAACTCATCACAGTCCTTTATCTGTGCATGAGTTTCCTGCAGCAAACCCCAGCTCTTTTCCTCCTAGCAATGGGGCATGAACTTTATTTCTGTTGACTCTCAATCTTGGAAACTGCCTCAGGCAACACTCTCGCTTCATTTTGGCATGGGGCTTAGAGAAAACCCAGCATTAAAAGCCCCAGTGGCAGGTAGAAAATTATGCTATGTCAAGTGCAGAAATTAGGAGCCATTTGACTGACTCTCATTTTTACACTTGTCTCCGCATGTAGGTGGATGAACAGAAAGCCATGCCGTGATGTGAAGCCTTCGCTGTTCTTTCCCCCCTATTAAAGTCACATTCTGTCAGCCCAATCCCTCAGTTTGGGAGAAAGTCCTATTAATTTCGTTTTCAGAGTATAAAGGAGTAGATAATCACAATGAGAAACTCATTAGCAAAGTTTAAAAAAGGAACCAATTTGAGCAGCATTTACTTCTCCGTTCTGCAACACAGTTCTTAGGAGGTTTGAAATCAGGAGCAAATGAAGAAAATGTTTTCAGAAGGAAGAAGGAGGTTGCAGCATGCCATTAAATTTGTCCACGGCATTCCAAAGCAGAACCTCAAGCTTCTTGCATACAGCTTACTGGGGGCCTATTGCTGGAATCCCCACACGTGCCTACACAAAGAATTGCCACAGACCTATATATGTAACTATTTAAAAATGTGTGCAGGGGGAGCATGGGGTGCAGTTTTCCATTTCCTACAACGTTTAATTGGAGCTGTGATCCTTGAGGCCAAATACTTGCAGGTAGATCCAGTAAGAGAGTTATCCCCCACAGATTAGGCACTGAATACCTGGTCTCTAAGCATCTGGCTCCTCCTGTGAAATTTAAAACCTGGAGCTGGGTGTTAAGCCTCCCCCCATTGAGCACATGCAAATTTAGACCACTCAGAAGGGCCTTCAAAGAAAGCACATGTAGAGTGGGAGCCACTTGGAGCTGAAAATGCTAATTGCAGAAGCGTGGCCAAATTCTTGTCCCCTCTCCAGAACTGTGGCATCCGCCCATGTCAGAGCTCCAAATAGAGCCTGACCCCACTCCCTCCTGCCAGCAGTCAGCCCTCGTCAGGCTTCTGTTTTCTTTCTAAAACCCAGCCAAGATGCTGAAGTGGTGTCGGCATTCACACATACATCATGCCCTGATGCTGGTAGCACCCACCCAAGGAGAGACACATGGGTGCATGGGCTCTTCCACTGGCTGGTGGACTGTCTCCTGCCTCCAGCAGAACTGCCTTGCTGCAGACGTCTTGGATGATGTGAATTGCATTTCCATTACTTCCCCTGGATATCCTAACTTTAATGATGATTCTAGCAGCAGGTTTCAGCACTTCAAGTGTGTACAATTAAAACAGACGGAGTTTTAGCAATTCACAAGAACTGACTTCCTATGGCCCCCGTCCACTGCTATCATCTGACACCACTATAAGCTTTCATTTACTTCTTGCAAACATCAGATGTAATATCCTTGCAAAGATCTTTCTATCTGTAACTCAGGTTTCACCTGCTAGAAACCAAATACACTCTCTGGATTCTGTCCTGTTGTATAAAAGGTTACTTCATTGATTATTTGGGACAATCTACCCAACAGCACAGTAGCCTTTTTCAGTTGTCTCTTGCTAATTTTACTGTTTTCTATTTTGATCACAACACACACACCAGTAGAATAACTTCTATTGCTGTTACACAAGAAAATATTTTGCGACACAAAACAGTGTTTAAAAAGTTAAAGCTAACTTCTCATAAGCTCAAAGTTAAAAAGAAACACACATTTAGCCGTGATGTTTGACATTAAACAAAGTGCAACATCCTGCACCTGGGTCAGGAAAACCTGTGGTGTCAATACAGGCTGGAGAATTAAGGGATTTAGAATACCCCAGAGGAGATGAACTTGGGACTACTGGTGGGTGTAAGATTGAATATGAGCTGGCAATGTGCGCTTGGAGCCCAGAAGGCTAATCGTATCTTGAGCTGCATCCAAAGAAGCATGGCCAAGCTGATCAAGGGAAGTGATCCTACCCCTCTCTCCTGGTGAGGCCCCACCTGCAGTACTGTGTTCAGTTCTGAAGTCCTCAGTACATGAAAGATATGGATTTGTTGGAGACGGTCCGGAGAAGGGCCACAGAAATTATCAGAGGGATGGAACACCTCTCCTATGAGGACAGGCTGAGACTTTGGGATATTCAGCCTGGAGAAAAGACTCCAGGGAGATCTTTTTGCCCTTTCAATACTTAAAAGGAGCTTGAAAAAGATGGGAAGAGACTTCTCAGCAGGGCCTGTTGTGACAGGACATGGGGTGATAGTTTTAAACAGAAAGAGGAGAGATTCAGGCAGGATGTGAGGAAGAAATTTCTTACAATAAGGGTGGCAAAACACTGGCACAGTGTTTTACCCAGAGAGGTGGTGGATGCACCATCATGGAGACTTTCAACGTCCGGCTGGTTGTGATTCTGAGCAGCCTGGACTAGTTGAAGATATCCCTGCTCATTACAGGGGGGGTGAACTAGATGACCTTTCCATGTCCCTTCCAACCCAAACTATTCTATGATTCCACGAAATGTCCTAAAACATATCACTTCTTGTGAAAAAGTTTTCATTTAGCAATGAAATTAATTTTGGTCAATATTACCCCTGAAATAAATAATAAAACAACACTGTGATCTTTTAGAAAAATGTGAATATCATGTCTAACAGAATTGATGTTTACAGACATGAGTGGTAAAATACTGTTCTGAAATGTAACTCTAACATGTATCAATGGTGACATCATATTTCTGGTTTTTCCTTTTGCTTTGAGCACCTGCAACCTAATTCCCTATCGTAAAATCAGTTAAAGTTGGTATAATGTAACAGATAATTATATTTAGGTTCAGAAGGAAAATACTGAGTTTCAGATTACACGGCAGAAAATAAGAACTCCCATTAGACCTGAACCATTCAAAATGAAAGTTATTTTTTAAAGCCTCAAGACATGGAACTGGCTTACTGAGAAACCTTTCTTTTTCATCTGAAAATACTACTTTAAATTTTTAAGTGTTGCCTCATTGGAAAAAACCTCTGGAAAATTAGTTATGATTTTCACCCTGCAGCATTGCTATAAACGAGTAACTCAGAAAGCTCCACAGAAACCTCAAATGCATAATTCCAAAATAAGTTGCATTGAAGTGGAATTTAACAAAATATCTTCCCTGACATGAAGCAGGAGACACAGGGCCCACAGCTCCCAGCTATACACCGGTCACAAGTCAGGAGTCTTACTTCCCAGGGAAAAGGACAACAACCCCTGGCTATTAAAAATAATAATATTAATTAATTAACTAAAACCAGTGGCAGAATATGAAGTAGGAAGATGTCCTTGCTCAAAAACAAAGCTTCAAGAAAAGTGTTGGCAAATTCCTGAAAATTTAGGGGGACACGAGAAAAACAGACTGTTAGGCAGTGGGTCACAGATACAAGAAGCTTTCGGACAGACCTGCCATATAAGAGTGCTCCCTGCCACTGACATGTGGCACTACATATGGGGAAAGATATGATCTTTACAGGAGACAAAGGTTTTGTATTTTTCCATAAAATGGCATAAATGTGAAAGTATTTCTTTCCAAAGCAAGCTGACAAAAGTCAAGCAAATGAAATGGTTCCAGCTGAAGACCCAGCACCTATTCTGGGATAGAGGAGACACTTCTGTCACTGTTCAGCCCTTGCACCATTTTGAAAGTATTTCCAAGTCCTTTTTAAAGCAGCTTCCTGCTAAAGTCACAGCAGTTTAATGTTTTCCACTATGCATATCTGCTAGGTTTTCCTTATCAGGAGGCTCCCTCCAACTTAAATGGAATGAAAGAAGAAAGCCAAGATATGCACAGGATGTCTCTATCTGAAAACGTAGGAGCAGGTAGATAACTTTTATCACACATTCAGGCGCTAAGCCAAATTTCAGTGCATGTAAAGACGCTGGTGGAGTCTTGCCAATAGAAAACTCACTAAGAGTCTACCCTTCTCTTTACCACAGTGCTAACTTGATAACCTAGGATAAAACTTGAATTCCTCAAGACAGAAAAAAAAAGAAAAAAATGGATATTGAATGAATAAATGTCTGAAAGAAAATCAGAACCCTGAAACTGTAAGCTCTCGCTGTTACTGTGATATAATCTATCTAATGAATATTGCCTTTACGCCTTGAATTTTTAAACAAGGTAACAGATGATGTTCTCTGTGCACATGACTGTTACAGAAGCTGCAATTCTTGTCTCACCCTTGATGAAACTAAACAATTGATTCTTCAAATGTTAGGGATTAATTTCTCAAGATTTCATGGCTAATTTATGTCTAGTAAACTAAAACCACACTTGCACAGTTGTGAGTCATTTCAGGTGAATGAAGACTGATCTTATGTCAAAATACTTATTTCCAGAAAATGTAGGCACTTATGTGACTCAAATATCGTATGTCAAACACTCATATATGTTGGCAAAATTACTGAAAAAAAAAAAAGTAAATATAAATATACCCATAGTACAAAGGAAAAAAATTTCATGACCGTGAGCATGCAAAGCTTAGAAACAAAAGGAAGAATCCATGCAAAAGTTTTATATGTAAAACATATGCCTGCCATCATTTCAAACATTTCAGAACTAATTCCAGCAGGTCATGGATCTCTGTAAGGAATTCCTATGTCAGAATAAATGGCATGCATTATTTAATAATTCACTGGGATTCAAGGTAGGAATATTATATTTCTGGTTATATTATTACTAAATTCATTGAGAAATCACAAGAGCTTCCATTAGAAGAAAATCTGCTTTGACAGAACAATTACAATAACACAAGACTTTAAATGAGCAGTGTCTCAGTCTGAATGGACTTGTAAGAATTGTACTGGCAAAACTGTAATATATTTTATATTACTGTAAGGGTTTTAGTTGCTCAGGCTGTAGCATGCTTACATAAAGTAATAGTATAAATTTCTGCCACTATTGCAATTGTAATAACTCTACTTAGGGCAAAAAAAGTGTGGGAAAATACAAATCAACTTGTAATGTGCTTATACTATCTTTTTCATCTACCATAATACTATCTGATCAGCATTCATTAGCATCCCTTTCATCTATCTGATATCTGCCTGTGCAAGATGCAGAAATAGATGCCTGATGGTCTTGCTCACTAAGTTTCCCAGTGACCTCCATTCTGGCACAGGGAAGTTTATATGGTCAAAGACCTCGTGTGCCTTTAGGTTTTGAACTCTTCGCCCAGTATACATGATTGGTTGGTTCAGATTTCCAAAGCATAAAAGAGCTGGAGTGTCAAATTTGATAAATTTGCTCTGTTTTCTAGTCTTCCTGCAGCAGATGATTGCTATTATTTTCTGATTAGCATGCAAAGTTAAAACCCTGTGGTCATTTGTAGAAACATAGTCATTAAAATTTACACTTCCCCAGTCTCTCCAGTGCAAAATAATGATCAGGCTCTGGAATGAAGCACAGGACCTTTCTCACTCCCCCTCCAATTCAGTTTATACAAGATTTTTTTTCTATTAACATTTTTCACAGTACAAATACTTCCCTACTGAATAAAGATTTATATTGCGGTTTCCTAGAATAATCTTCAAGAAGGAAAAGGTATTTCCTCCCTCACAAATCCCCTCACTCCATGCACACACAACAGTTGGCTCTGAATAGGATGAAGAAAAATTAGTGAGGATATGATTACTTTACTAGAGAAAGCCTACTCTTCTCCTGTGCCAACAAGATATTATAGGTCAAGTCAAGTAAGGTCAAGTGAGTTCTTGTAATGTCCAGGATCCCTGATTTATTCTGTCAGCTGTTCACTGTCATGCAGTATGATGGGGTGAGTGTCAATACTGAGATAGTGCAAAGCGACTGAACACATTGATTGAAACTAGGGTGGCTCATGTTCACTTGAAACACACGCCGAGTCCTGCTGGGTGATTATGGATGTCATGGGGAGTGTGGGATGAACAGTATATTAGTACACATAATTTATGTACAAGGCTTTCTTTCCTTTAAGAATGCAGCCCCTGTGATGAGGGAGCCCATGGGTTCCCCTGAGCTCTGTTATCCCTTTTATAACAGACAAGGATACACCGAGGAAGCAAATGTAGAAGAGCTCATGCAGTAAAACCCGCTGCCTCTCTTCTTAACAAAGCTATTCAAGGTCAGAGTGTAGAACAGAAATACAGCTAGGACACAAAGCCACAAGTTATTGTTTGGCAGCTACCTGCCAGCTTGGTGGGGTGTACGACTTTCTAGCGCATGTGAAACAGCATTTCCAAGGGCTACAGTTCAGCATTTCCATTGAAAAAGCAAAGTGTATATGCAGATTTGTAGTGGTGGTTTTAAGCAAGCAAATAATGGCATCAACCCTGCAACTCTTTTTCTTTACTTTTGTTGGCAAATTTTTATTTTTGGCAGTTCTTTCATTAGGGATTAGGTGTATTTGTTCATGCTGACCTTTTCCACTCCTTTATTATAAATGCACATTTTATGTGGGCAGAATTGAAAATGGAACAGTTGCTGAAAGGGGTCTGATAACTGTCAGAACATCCTGCACTTTCGTTAAAGCATAACTTTCAGATAGCCTCGGATTTTAGAAGCATGGTTTTCAACAGGAGTCAAGGATCCCACTTCAAGTGCTAGCTGCAGTCATTAATCAGATATGTAGTTGGAGGTACTATAGTTATATGTAATAATTGTATCCCTGTCCAAATTTTCAATTGGTTATCTTAAGTGCATATATGGGAAGTAGATGGTTATGTATGCATGCATTGTTGCTCATTAGCTTACACAAAACCAGAATTTAATACAGAGTTCTATAGTTAGTCTAGTCATGCTATGGTGAAAACTACCAGTAATGAGACAGCCTAGAAGTCTGGTTGCCAAGAAGCCTTACACACTGTAGGCAAAACCAGGGCTCAGGTGAATTTAGTGTTAAACTTCCATAGGTACCAGTGCACGCAACATTCTCACTCTGAATATGTATGTTATTAAGCAGGGTTTAAACAAGAGCGGATTGAAACAATCAACTTCTGGCTGTGATGTGTTATGCTTTCATCTAAATGGTACTGATCCGAGCCTGTTCACAGCCTATTACGTTTCCACTTCCCACAGCATGTAGTGGCTTTTGTGCCAAACCCTTCAATGCTTAAGTCTGCATTTCTGCATGGACTTCCATGGGAGCCGTTGCAAAGCACAAGGCTGGGCTATCACTTTGATAAACACACCGAACAAGTGTCCGCTCTGTGGAGTAAAGGGAATACAGAAGACGTCAAAATAACAGGAAACAGTGATAAAAAATACTTTTCTTTGCAGACTTTGATAGCATGGGAGACAATGGAGCTGAGTACTGTCAGGTAAAGCAGATGGGACTCCACAGCTGTGCCGTGCCTCTGAAACCCCACAGGTATTTGCACTGGTTTCTCTTTTCGGAACTCAATTTCGTTTTAAATTTCAGGTTCAGGAAGAATTTTCAGTTTCCATTTCTGTTCAATATTTCTGAAATATCCCACAGTTCATTTATTTCAGATATCAAAACCATTAAATAACACCACCGTACCTTGGAACTTTGCCCAAGGTGAACCAAAAAAGCTGAGTCTTTGTGCCAAGTATCAGTGCTGCCAGGGCACAAAATGGTCACTGACATTCTAAATTTTAGCTTCGACAGAGAAAATACATGGTGACTAATATTTAGTGGCCTTCTCCATGGTAGTCCGTGTTTCCAGACCTGCCTTTGCTGATTAGGGTTCCAAACAGCAGAATATTCAGGCATACACATAACTTCAAGCAACTGAGTAATCCCAGTGCTTGGGGTTGCACTGCTGAAGTGAGTGGGAGTCTTGCCATTGAATTTTATAGGAGCATTATCGGACCGTTAAGTGCTTTGCTGGTTCAAGGCCAATATTTTCCCAGACTTTAGAGGAAGCCAGATTGGGCCTGATCTCTACACAGCCTCTCCTAGAAAGACCAAAATAAAAACAAATGATACTAAGCAACAGGCATGCACATAGCATAGAAGAAAGGACTGCTGAACGCAAGACAGGCCGAGGAAGCATTACTCACTGAAACAGTTGTATAGGAGAGAACAGTAGCAGTTTGTTTTCTTCACAGTATCCTCCATACTGAATTTTACAGACAGACAGTTCGTCTATCTAGGAAACAAGCATCTGTCTGACTGAGGTCCTGACAGAAAAGTAAGCCTGCCACAGAGCCAGGCTGCAATCTTTCTCCAGCAGAAGAGTCTTACCCTATACTGCTTAGAGAATAGGTTGTGTGAAATGTTGTGTGCACTATCTATTTCACACACCTGTAGCAGCATTGAGCAGCATCAGCCCCAGTACAAGCAGAACAGTCAACTAACTGGCAATCTTCAGTAGTAGCAGAACAAGCATGGCCCTTTTGCTCCTTTGGTCTGTACCTGCGGCCATCCAGGGCAAAGGAAGAGGCAAGAGCAGGAGGGGCAGCCAGTGCTGAGTGCTGGACCTCTCTCCTCACACCAGGCACCCACATGTCATTTCCCCTGCAACGCAAGCTGCAGTCCAGAAACATCCACATCTGCCCCTGGCGGGAGCAACCTTTCTGGAGCAGCAACAACGAAATCCTGAGCCAGCCTTTCCCAGACACCTCCACAACAGCATTTCAGGGAAGTCTTTGGGTCCATATTACCGCACTATTTTGCTTAATATCAAAATCAAAATGTGTTTATTACTATGGTACTCCTCTCACAGTAAGAAATTCTTCCCATGCTAGGAATTATGCAGACACCCATTTTGTCCAATTCATGTATCATTTACATACACTCAGAGCTTGATATATTCTGTGTATGACCCACTGTAAGTTTTATTTTAACATGTACCTCATGGACACATAACCATGTCCAGTTATCAACATAGCTCCTCTAAACCTGCTGAATCCTGCAGGGACACAGTCTCTCAGGTCCAACACTGCTGAGTGATATATCTTAAATTAGAAAAAAAGCAACCTCTTTAATTTTTTTTTCTAGTAAGTGGGATGGTTTTTACCCCAGTTATGAGTGCTTTAGACAATGCCTCTTTAGGTAAAAATTAGCAAGCATACACTTTGGATCTGACTCCAGACCCATGTGTTGCTACTCCCATTGAAGTTAGTATGATTACTTTTCTGGATAAGATTCATTCTTCTAAAGCAGCAAAACCTATACCCTTGGCCTTCCTCTATATTTCTTTCAGTGGGATAGCTTATGCTAAGACAGCATTTGTTTGCTTCTCTCATTCATTCAAACACACAGTTAGCCAACTCTTTTAAGTATGAGTATCTTCTTATGAAATATAAACCAGCTAATTAATGCTGTGTTGTTTCAAGCTGATTAGAATCAGTGTTCTACAGAGCATATGAACAACTCTGCTCCATGAAAGGCGCATACCTTGAATTGCTGACCAGCTCTGGATGGATCAGAGAATGCATTTTAAATGACAATGTCACATGCAGCTTGTGAGTAAGAAGCTATGTCACTATGATTTCTCTGGAAATAAGTGCTACTGTCTTCCCTAGGCACCTCATGACCTTGTGTGTTGATCTCAGTCCATTTTCCAGGACTGTAAATAAGAGCACTTGGAAAAGCTTTTCTGTTCACACATTTGTATTTACGAGGGAGAAGTCCTGAATGGAAGCATGGCATCCATCAGGCAAGCACAGCAGGTGGCACAAGACAGACTGCATTAAGCAGATCCTGCAACTGGGACTTCTGCAGCATTTTATTATGACAACAACTCAATAGAAATTTATCAAACAACATTAAATAGAAAAAAGTTGCTCCCATGCACAGTAGTAAGCTGGCAAGTTTCCAGTCAGCAGTTTTACTGTTGACAACACAGAGAAGTCACTAGGTGGGGTCACCAAAATGCTGGGAATCTGCAATTACTTTTATCATATTACTTCACTGGTCCAGGAAGGACCTGTGTTTGGACACCTCTATAATCCCAGAAGAACTGAGATTTGTGGGGGAAAAAAAAAAAAAGATGTCATGCAGGACAGTGTCAAGTTACTTCTCTATTAGTTTCTATGTGTATTGCTCTGTTCAGGGCTACCCATGCTGAATGACTAAGAAGCAAGTAGGATTAAAAACTGGCTTTTATCAATTATGACAGCGAACTATGTGATGCAGCCAACATGTTAGAGGGAACCAGTGCCATCCAGAGGGACCTTGATTGCCTTGGGTCTGGGCAATCCTAGGCACAGCTACAGGCTGGGCAGAGAAGAGATTCAGAGCAGCCCAGCAAAGAATGTCCTGGGGGTCTTGATCAGTGAGAAACTGAGCATGACCTGGCTTCACTGTGTGCTTGCAGTCCAGAAAGCCAACTGTGTTCTGGGATGCACCAAAAGAAGCATGACCAGCAGATTGAAGGAGGTGATCCTGCCCTCTACTCTACTCTCATGAGAACTCACTTGGAGTATTGTATGTAGTTCTGGTATCCTTAACATGAAAAGGACATTCAGCCATTGGAACAAGTCCAGAGGAGGCCACGAGGATGATCAGGGGGCTGGAGCACCTCCCATACGAAGACAGGCTGAGGAAGTCGGGGCTGTTTAGCCTGGAGAAGAGAAGGCTGCGTGAAGACCTCATAGCAGCCTTCCAGTATCTGAAGGGGTCCTACAAGGATGCTGGAGGTGTACTCTTCATCAAGAACTGTAGCAATAGGACAAGGGGTAAAGGGTTTAAACTTAAGCAGGGGAAGTTCAGGTTAGATATAAGGAGGGAGTTCTTTACTGTGAGGGTGGTGAGGCACTGGAACAGGTTGCCCAAAGAAGTGGTAAATGCTCCATCCCTGGCAGTGGTCAAGGCCAGGTTGGACAGAGCTTTGGGTGACATGATCCAGGGTGAGGCGTTCCTGCCAATGGCAGCGGTTGGAACGTAGATGATCTTAAGGACCTTTCCAACCCAAACCATTTATGATTCTGTAATTCTAATTACAGACTATTTTTATATTGCCCATGCCAGTGTGGTAGAAAAAAGACTGCCATCATAGTTCTAATCCTGAAGGCAGAAAAGAAGACACAGCCACTCTATCACTTTCACATAAGGAAAAGAAAACCCTGACATAGAAAATGACATCTACAGGATAACATATGTGCTAAACATGCTGCCAAAACGAAGAAGCACTATGTCCTCGACACCTGTCCCTATCAAAAAACACTAATGTAGTTATAGTGGGTGCATCACTATTTTTAAAGAAAAACCTCCGTCATCCCCGCTGTTTCCTGGAATCACATTTAGTAATTTCAGACATACAGAAAAGAAGAAAAAACAGAAGAAGAAATAAGTAAATGGGAGACAACTACTATTGTTGGCAAAGTTTCTGCTGCTTCCTTCCTGTATTCTTAATAGGTTACACCACCTGCATATTGTTCTCTATATGATCAGCTACAACTGTACCTGCATTTGCAAGGCCTGCTACTACCCAGCCCAGCTAGAGAGGCCAAATAAAACACAGTAGGTGGGCCCTTTCTTATGGCCCCATTTCAAAGTGCCGTAATCTATTACTGTATTTTCAGAGACGTTCCTTGTTTTTTTTAACGTTTGTCCTCACACTTGGGAGCAGCTCCCTGCGAACAATCACAAAGCTGCCTCACTGTCCCACTTCAGGTTCCTCCTTAAAATTTACTTTTGAGGTGATGTCCACCAAAAGCTGACAACACCAAAGTACCAAGACTGTGTCTTACCCTCTCTTCCCTGTCCAGCTGCAGCCTGATTGTCTTTCCTGTACTTTTACACTTAAGACATGAGGGCTTACCCAAACAGGCAGTAGAACTGAGAAACAAGGATGGCTCTTCTGTCCATAATACCCATGCCCCTTTGCACAATAACAAACAGTCTAATTAAAACATATTATAGCCTGGCCATGGCTTCTACAATCTCAGAAACCTTCCTGAGTAGAAGAGCCCTTCCAAACTCCATATCAGGGAGATTTCTCATACAGGGATAACGGGAATAAGACCAGAACCCCATAGCTTTCAGATAAGCTAAATAGAATATCAAAAGGTGGACACACTAAATACCCAGAGCTTCATAT
This sequence comes from Ara ararauna, assembly GCA_028858755.1. Lineage (NCBI taxonomy): Eukaryota > Metazoa > Chordata > Aves > Psittaciformes > Psittacidae > Ara > Ara ararauna. The sequence continues at coordinate 95,620,373 of CM054410.1, forward strand.
AACAAAAAACCTAATTGGATTTAATAGTAGACTACTATTCCTTCTCATTAAAAAAAAAAATACAAGGCAAGAGAAGACAGAAAAGACAAGAAGAGAAGAGAGAAGAAAGAAAAAAGAAAAGGAAAGGAAAGGAAAGGAAAGGAAAGGAAAGGAAAGGAAAGGAAAGGAAAGGAAAGGAAAGGAAAGGAAAGGAAAGGAAAGGAAAGGAAAGGAAGTGAAAGGAAAGGAAAGGAAAGGAAAGGAAAGGAAAGGAAAGGAAAAAGAAAGGAAAAGGAAAGGAAAAGGAAAGGAAAAGGAAAGGAAAAGGAAAGGGAAAGGAAAGTTAAAGGAAAAGGAAAGGAAAGGGAAAGGAAAGGGAAAGGAAAGGAAAGGGAAAGTGAAAGGAAAGGGAAAGGAAAGGGAAAGGAAAGGGAAAGTGAAAGGAAAGGGAAAGGAAAGGGAAAAGAAAGGAAAAGGAAAGGAAAAGGAAAGGAAAAAGAAAGAGAAAGGAAAGAGAAAGGAAAGGGAAAGGAAAGGGAAAGGAAAGGGAAAGGAAAGGGAAAGGAAAGGGAAAGGAAAGGGAAAGGAAAAGGAAAGGAAAAGGAAAGGAAAAGGAAAGGGAAAGGAAAGGGAAAGGAAAAGGAAAGGAAAGGGAAAGGAAAGGGAAAGGAAAGGAAAAGGAAAGGAAAAGGAAAGGAAAAAGAAAGGAAAAAGAAAGGAAAAGGAAAGGAAAGGGAAAGGAAAGGGAAAGGAAAGGGAAAGTGAAAGGAAAGGGAAAGGAAAGGGAAAGTGAAAGGAAAGGGAAAGGAAAGGGAAAGGAAAGGGAAAGTGAAAGGAAAGGGAAAGGAAAGGGAAAGGAAAGGAAAAGGAAAGGAAAAGGAAAGGAAAAAGAAAGAGAAAGGAAAGGGAAAGGAAAGGGAAAGGAAAGGGAAAGGAAAGAGAAAGGAAAGGGAAAGGAAAGGGAAAAGAAAAGGAAAGGAAAAGGAAAGGAAAAGGAAAGGAAAAGGAAAGGAAAAAGAAAAGGAAAAGGAAAAGGGAAAGGAAAAGGAAAGGGAAAGGGAAAGGAAAGGAAAGGAAAGGAAAGGAAAGGAAAGGAAAGGAAAGGAAAGGAAAGGAAAAGGAAAGAGAAAGGAAAGAGAAAGGAAAGAGAAAGGAAAAAGAAAGAAAGGAAAAGAAAAAAGAAAGAAAAATAAAATAAAAACAAAAAGGTGGTTTCACCAGGAGTTACTCGCCTTCTGAAGTTGAAGAAGAAAACCTTTGCCAGGAAGAGAACGAGAAATTACACAGATAAACCAGAAAGAAGTCTGAAAACAATGCAAAGGGAGTGGGAAAGCGAGAGTGTTCAAAATATTCCTTACACACTGCAGGACTAAGAATTTCTTTCCTGTAAGCGTCCTTCTCTTTGTTAAAGTCCTTACTGGCTAGAAGAAGACTCCAGCCCTGCAGTACAGCAGGGAAAGATAATGGAGAATTGTAAGACAGGTAAATTCTCACTGAAGAAAATGCAGAATTTCAAGTAGGAGTCTAAATAGAAGTGTTTTTAATCTGAATTTCCAGTCTGATAGGTTTAAATTTTTATCATCTGTGGCATTACTAACACTTCAGAAATGTGGTATTTTATCCCATACTCAGTAACAGGGCAGGAAGGAGGAGACTGCCAGTAACAACACTGAAGAAAGGACATGTCTTTTCTCAAATCATTTTGTGTTTGGAGTTTCTTTAGGACCTCCATCTAAAGTCACTTGTGATACTGAAGGCCTGTCCATCAATGTCATCCAGTTTCTCCATTCTGTTTTGGAAAGGGACTGATAGTCATTTTTAATCCCCGCCAAAGACATGTTTTCCTATACAGTCTTTTGAGCTGCCAAAACCTGAGCCAGACCTTTCTATAGCAACAAAGCACAGTAGGAATCATCCCTTCTGGAAGCTTGGAAGGGCAGGAAGAGAGATATGCCAGTGTCTTTCTATTTATACATTTAAAGCCAACTAGGAGACTGGCGGGGCATGAGGACCATGGCCAGCTAGGAATTCCTTGGAGAGCAACTATTGCTAGCAACACTGAACCTAGATTTCTGTGCCTAAGCAAACTGCTACTCAGTGGAAATTGCAATTACAACTTGTGTGTTTTGCCAATATTTTGAGACAAATAAATTGATATACTGGAAGCTAAGGGACTGTGTGTTTTGTTAACAAATACAGACCGGATGGTATTTTCAATGACTTAGTTAAGCTATGCAAAATAATCTAATAATTGCCATATTTAAAAAAATCCAAATGTTCCACCCTGAAACTATCAGGAACCCATGGAAGAGGCCACCAAGACTGCCCACAGATATGGTCAACAAAAGGCGGGCCAGCTGCATGCAATAAAGGCACATATTTTATACTAAGAAAACCAATTTACTATACAAGGAAAAATATTTATTTGATCTAGATCTGCATCACATCTGATAAATATTTCTTGGTACACCAAGATTTTCCCGAATGAGTCAAACACTTACGTGCAATGTTAATAATACCCATAAATACAAAAAAAAAAAAAAAAAAAATCAGATTTGTTTCTGGAAGCCAGAAGGGGAAAGGAGAAAAAAAAAACCAAAACCAACAATAAAAGAAAGCAGTCATTTCTAAAGAGAAGAGAAACCTGCTTAAAGTATGGCTCAACATACAAGAAAGAGAAAACGTATTTAATGACGAGACAAATCTGCTTGAGTTTTATTGGTAAAACAAGATTTGCCTCCATACCTTCCAAAGTAGGAACGTCTGTTAGGTAGATCAATAGAAACACTGAAAAGTGTTTTTAGCTTTATTTTTAGAGCACTTCTTAGCTGTTCCCATGGAAAAATATGTCCTTTCAGTACAGATTCTGAGAAACATTCAGCAGATTATTTCATTTCTGTTTCTCTTCTAAGCCAAGTTCTTTTCCTTTCTTTCTTTTCTTCCTTGTTTATTTTCTCTTTTTTTAACTGAAAGAGACAAAATCTTCTCTGGTCTAATATCTATCAGTACGCATCAGGACTTAGATTGCTATGTTGAGCCCTCATCAGATAAAACTTTAGATTTGACTGTGGTAATGCCCTCATTGATTGATTTCAATGGCTTAAGCTGTTGCAAAAGCCCAGAGAATTTCCCTCACTTTAACTGTCTTATTTGACACTATTAGCTGATGCAGGATTGCCTGTTCTTTTCCTTTCTTCTTCAGTTTTAGCTTCTTTCCATTTTTCATGCTTATGGAAACTGAGATTTTTGTGCTTGCACTTTAGCAATACTCTTCCAGATTCAGCTGTAAGCTCTTTATTAGTGCAATTTGATAATGCAGCCCAGAGTATTCCAGTTTAGTTTTGTCTGTCCCAGCTCTGGAAAATTAAAGGGATGCTCTAAGATCTTTGCAGTGCCTCAGAGCCACTGTATCTCCACACCTCAAAGAAGCCTTGTGTTTTCACCCACACCTTCATTCTTGTTTACCTTCTGCAAAGAGGAAGGGCAGTGAAAGGAGAAGTCAAAGCTGTTTTTATATCTTTGTATTGAGAAACTTCAGAGAACTTCGAATCAAATCCTCAATTGAAAAATATTTCTTATTATTCATTACCAACTTACATTCTTCCTTCATGTGCTCATTTTTTACATATTCTCTGGCAAAGCCTCAGTATCTCTGATCGGTTGATTTTAAAGTTCATTTTAGCCTTCGTATTTCAAATCTGGTTCGGGTCCGCAGAGGTTTATGCAGGAACGAAACAGCAGGCTTTCTAAAGAGGACTTAGAAAATCTGCAAGTGGATGAGTAGCTTGTCTTAGCCCCATGAACAGCCATTATCCTCATGAATAACAACCCAGCAGGGAAACTGTTCTTGAAGTTTGGTCCTAATCATCTAACTGTTACATGATCTGCCTTTAACAAGTCTAGAACTAGCTGCTGCAAATACAAGGGGAATAACCCAGCAGTAGACAGATGGAGGCATGATCTACTCCTTATGAGAGGTCTCATTCCAGTCCATAATTGTTAGCAGAAATAATAAATAAGATACTATTTATTACATGATGTAGCATTTTGTCAACCTAAAGCTTTTTTCTTTTCTTTTTCTGCTTCTTTTTAATTAGTACCTGGCCTTTACCATCTGTTGAAGAGGGATACGATAGCAAACACCAGATTATCTTCACAAGTATTTCATACAGCTAACTGCTTCATATCAGAATTGCTTAAAATGTTTTTCTCTGAAGGAAATGATAAATCACAGCTCTTATTTTTCAGTACACGTTCCAAGGCAATGGTTTCCAAACTGTTTTGGACCTTGCCCCACTGTTAACTCTCAGCATTACTTACATGCCATCAATCACCATTACTGTCAAACATTTAGCCGAACTCCTACGAAAGCATGGCTGTGTGTGCCAGCTGCATGCCATGCCCTCACAGGCCACTGTTTAGGACACTCTTCTACTAAGAATCAGGTTTTTATGCACAACCCACAGTACAGCCAAAGCCAAGCATCCCCTCACCACATAAGAGGGAGATCTGAGACACAAAAAAATTTCTGTCTTCCTGTAAATCCCAGATGAAGGCCAGAGGTAAATGACAGCCCAGTATCAGATGAGCTCAACAATTCCCTTTTTCTCCATGTGCTGAGAGATTAATGACAAAATTACTTTGTTTCTGCAGAGCACAATACAAAATATTGGAAAGTATCTCAAAGGAGTTAACCAGGACAACAGTACAAGGGTTGAGATGTATGGAAGACATATGAAGAGTATATATTTATATACTTCCCTCACGTTTCCCTCCATGCACACAGGCGACCTCATAGAGGGTGTGTACAAGGACCTCATGTAACACGTGTACTTGTGTTATTCACAGGAAGCTCCTGAAGGTGCTGGTTTCTCAGGGACAACCTATCACCTTGATGAAGCATTGTCCCCATTACAGCACTGTCCCTAACTAGCCTGTGAGGCTCTCTCTCACTCCTGCACCCTCTTCCTGCAGAGCTGCTCCTTTCCTGCAAGCAGCAGTGCCAGCAGCTCCAAGGAGCTGAACAACAAGGCCACTGATTCACTTGATTCAATGTCCATGATGCTCCTGGTCCTCCTCAAACACCTGGGCTGGACCTTGCTGCCACTGAAGTCCAGGTTTTTGTGTTTGAATTCTGGGAAAGCAACACTGAAGCCTGCTGCCTGCTCAAGGGACCTGAACCATCCTGACCAGACTGGTGGAAAGAGGGAGAGCTTACATTATGTGCCTGTTTCATCATTGAAACCTCAAATTTTGATGCTTCCAAGCTTGCCTCAACCGGTCATTCTCCAAACTTGACAATTAATGCAAGTACCTGAAGAGAAGAGATGCAGGGAGCTCCTTTCCAGCTGACTGGCTCAGCATTTGAACTTTCTGGACTACAGTCAGCAGAGCATCCACCTGTTCATGTGAAGCTGTCAATTATCAAAGCATGTGTGTCATCATGACACCACATGCTTTGATAATTACTCTAGTAGGTATTAAAGTTGATGCTGTGCTGTATAGATCACTTACAAAACACAATAACTGAACCAGAAATCCTTTAAGTGAGACAGTCATAAAATCAGTGGCTGAAAGTGCCAGCATGTCCCTGTCACGTCCGGCGTAAACTGCAACCCAAAATTCCTGCCTAGTGCAGCCGGTCAGGAATCCAACCATCCTGTGATTATGAAATCTGAGGCATGGCAGAGCAGCTTATGTAAGATCTACTGCATATCCATGAGTCTTAAACCAAGACTTGTGAATATAACCCATGCCCTTCCTGGCTTGTGAGAAGGGTCATGAGCGACTGGTAAAATTTCAGACTAAAATAGCCAATGCATCATTCAGAGGACCCAGCTCTTCTTTCTTTAAAGATCAGACACCCACCCCGGATGCACTGGTCCTGCCCAGTTATATTCCCAGCATGAAATCTCCCATTCTGCAGAAACCTAGAGAAGAAACATTGAGGCTTTCTCAGTCCTGGCTCAAGGCAGAATACAAAGCTAAAGACACCTTTACAAGCATGGTGAAGGTGAAGAGATAGACATCCTCCTCACCCTACTGCTCTTCTTTGCTACCTCCCTGCAGAAGCTAAAATGTTACTCTTTTCACACTAACTTTTCACAACACTTTCATGGTACAAGTAGTGAAACTCCTGAGAAGTATGCTAAGATAATTTCAGTGTTTCCCAATAACAGAAATTCAGTGAACTAAATAATAATGGCAAACAGCATGACCTCATAAAATGATCAGTATTTCCTCTGGTTTTTGTATGTCTTCATATCATACTGCATTGAATACTATATTAAATATAGAAGCTAGGCTCTTGACACTGAATAACAGATGTATCCACAATTTGAAAAAAAAAAAAAAAATCCTTGCTGAAATAAGGTATATTACAGAAATCTTTTCTCATCGAGCCAAAAATAAAGAAAACATAACAGGACCTCAGGAGCTTAGACAATTACAAGATTCATTGGGTACCACAAGATGGAAGAGATTTCACCTTACAATAAGCTGTCGTAGAGCTAAAGGAGGAAAAGGCCATGCCCAAACTGTGGAGAAGGTAAGGAGATGGAGAGGACACAGGTATACTGGTACTAGATGGAGTAGCTGAAGAATGAAGTGGCTTTTGGGAGCAGGCAGAGATGCATCATCCTGCTGTTTCAGCTTGCCTTCAAGTGGGTAAAGCTAACCTTCTGACAAGCACCAGTGCTGACATAGGATCTAGTAAAGACCTACATTTATAATTTCCATCCTGGATTATATACAATGACCCTTCTCATACCCCCAGCCTTACCTAGCAAGGAACAGATGTTTCCTTCTGAAAGATATCGACACAGTATGCTCCCAAGGAGATAGACCTCTTTTCTTAGTATCACAAGAGGAATCAAATTCCCAATTTCAGAGATTCCTTCAAGAATTTATAGGGTTTTGTTGTTTGGGTTGTTGGTTTTTTTTCTTCTATTTCCTACACAAAAAGGAGTTGGAACAGGGTTAGAATTTTCTATCAGTATTGTTTTTTTGCCTAAGGTTTGCCCTTGTTTTTTTTTGCCTAAAAAGCAGTCTTTTTAACCATGTTGCCTACCAGTATTATTTCCACTAGCCCTAATTATTTTAATCAGGCCCATTATCCCATTCATTGTACTTAAAGTAGGTGCAACTCTCAGTGATTTCTGAGTTACTGTGCTACTAAGATGAAATAGCTATTAATATCACTACTCTAAATGATCCTTAAAACCCAGTCAAACTGAGGTTAAACCCACAACAAGTAGACAAATTAGCAGGAATATTGAAATTAAGTGGCCATTTTGTTTAGATTGTCAAACTGAAATGGTAGGGAATAAATCTTCATAAATCCTTAAACAGGAAGTTAATAGAGGTTGTTATGTAGGTAGTTACATATCATATGAGCAAAATTTTGCCTACAGCAGTAAAATCAAATTTCAGCTGGATGCACATTTTAGTGCTGAAACCAAACTATTGTTTATGTCTAGATCATAATCTCAAGGCCAGAGAAGCCTTCCTCTCTACATCTATGTTGTATGAAGGTTAATCTGTTTCTTTCTACCTCCCACAGATATTATAGACTTCAACAAGGCAATCTTTGCGGGAAATGTCTAGCTGTTTGTTCTCTCAGATGTATGTGTATGTGTATATGTGTATATGTGTATATATATATATATATATATATATATATATATATATATATATGCACACATAGCTGACAGCTTAATTTCCCTGGAACTCTTCACAAAATCGGACATGAAGATTTCAGTCTGAGATTTAGGCTATAGAAATTTAAGAGATGAATTTTGGTCCCCAAGTAAGTTTTTTGCAGGAATTCATAGGTAAAGGGCAACATCAAGCCAGTTAGCTGTATCAACCTTCTCAAGACAATCTGCAGCCCTGACACGTGGGAAGTTCCATCTGACTATGAGGAAAAACATCTTTACTTTGAGGGTGACAGGACACTGGAACAGGCTGCCCAGACAGGCTGTTGAGTCTCCTTCTCTGGAGATACTCAGACCTGACTAGGCACTACCCTGTGCAACCTGCTATAGATGAACCTGCTTTAGCTGAGAGGTTGGACTACATGATCTCCAGAAGTCACTTCCAACCCTAACCATTCATTGATTCTGAAAGATAAGTCTTCTCCCCACACTTCGGTCCTCCTCTGGTCTCCCAACAGCATCTCTGTGGAGGCTCCTCGAGGCTCCAGGCAGTACGAAGCATGCCTTGGATTCAGAAAAGAAGTGTACAATCCAGCCAGTTCAGTATATGCTGATGAGCCAGAAGTTTCCTTAAAATAGTAATTTTCACAATGGAAAGGTGTATGTGAGGCCATCTCTGAAGCCTCCTGCCTGAAAAAGGTGATCAGAGCATATCTTTGGTACTGCCAATATTTGGTTGAGTTTCTAAAAAGACATAAAAAGCCAAAAAACACCACCGAAGGTGAACAGAGCACAGAGGTAAAACAGCAAGAATGAATCAGAGCAATCAGAACAAATCTTGCACTGTCAGACTGCAAGGATCAGTCCCTCTATCTCCCTAGCCCTCTATCTTCCTAGTCCCTCCATCTCCCTGGCATAGGGCAACTGGGAATAGACTCAATTTCCCATGCTCCCATTTCTCCTTGCAAGATTCTCAGGAATTACCATACTCAGCATTTTCCTGTTTCTTTTCCATGGAAGGGGTCTGGAAAACTAGCTGCATAATCATCAGGAGGCATTATAAGTGAAGGTGTACAAAACACCTTCACATCCAACCTCACATTTTATTCTTTTTCTTACTTCTTTACCCATTTGAAAATTATGTCTCAGAAAAGACTTGATGCCCAAGAAGGAACATGAGAAAACAGGCAGGGGGCCCTAACACTTTTTGGAGCTGCATAAAGTCATAGAATGGCTTGGATTGGAAGGGACCTTTCCAGATTATCTACTTCCAATCCCCCTGCTGTGGGGAGAAACACCTTCCACTAGACCAGGTTGCTCAAAGCCCTGTCCACTCTGACCTTTAACACTCCCAGTGATGGAGCATCTACAGACTCTCTGGACAACCTGTTCCAGTATCTTATCTCCTTATTGTGACAAAAATTTCTTAAGTCCGATCTAAATTTACTCTCTTTCAGTTTAGAACTGCCAGCCCTTGTCCTGTCACTACAGGCCCTGGTAAAGTCACTTTCTGTCTTATACACCCCTTGCGCTGGCTGAACAGCTACTCTGACACTCTTTTTAACTTTTCCTATACAGCCCTTAGGTCTTACTGAAGAAATTATTATTCCCTGCTTAGCTACCACTCCTCTCCTGCGTAGATATGACTACGTATGTTCTGTCCCACTTACGCACCACCTCAGAAGCCATCCAAGCTGTGATTCATATCCTTTCCCATGGGTTCCTTTAAAAATTCCTGGCCATGCTTGCCATGAAATAAAGTTCTGCTACCCTGTATTTTTTGAAATGGTATCCCTGCTCAACTTTCAGAAACAATAGCAATTGTGGAAGCACTTTTAGCAACATTCACTTCATTAGGACTGCTTCATAGGAAAAATAGTTTGGCAAAAGTAAGCACCAAGTGGAAAACAGATGCTAAAATTGATTGCTTAGTTCCTCAATCATCTATGGTTCCATTAAAAGGTGTGCACAGCCATTATGGTCAACCATCTGTCTTGTGACACACTTGAAACACTTGTTTCTCTAGAAGTTCCACATAGCCAGCTGCACCAGTATTTTCTATCATTTGTTAAATCGAAGAGCATATCAATTATTCTCAAAGTAAAACAGACAATATCCTCAATTAGTCATGGAGCAAATCCACTGGTAACTGAGACCTTTCTCCACCTCATTGTAAAGTTGCAAGCTACAAAGATTCACCAAGCTTTACTTAATTTATATTTTAAATTAACCGCTCTCCATACCCAGGTTTCAGTGAGCCACCATGATTTTTAGGGGAATTTTTGAGTAGGTCTAGAATTTCATTACTGTATGCAGATTACTTGGGAAAAGTGAAATCACTCTTAAAATGCAGTACAGCCTGCTAGTGTCCCTCTTCTCCAACTCTTGCTCCATTCAGTTGAGTTTTGCGTACAGATGGAAATGACTCAGAAAAGCGTCCTTTTCTGTGGTAACTGGTGCTGGAAAAGGATCAATGAAATTACTACCACATCAATCAATGCTCACTCACAACCTCCCAAAAGCAGATGCATGCAGAGGCAAAGCACTCTGCTTTGCAGTTCCTGGTATAAGACTTCACAGGAGGTCTGTGGTATTTTTCCCACAGTATGAAGACACCTACTCTGGCCAGCTTCAGTTTTGACCTCTTTTTTTTCTTTTGTGTCATGAAGCCAGGTAGCACATACCTTCTTGTAAACACTGTTCTACTTACATCTTTGTGCATAAATTAAATAAAATGCCATGCTAATACTTCTTACCCTACCACATATATAACCAAAGTATAACTTACTATTCGAAGATATAATTTTAGGCTTTGCACTCAGCATATATTAGAACATAGAGTTCTGTATATTTATATCATTTTCTTGGTTCACAGATGAGTGACAAACTTCAGAAATACTATTTTTAGTGAAAAAAAAGAAGCAGACAGACATTTTCATATTAATCTGTAGAAGACAACAAGACTTTCAGGACTTTTTCAAGAATTTCCACAGAATTACATTGTATGCCAATAGTTCAGTGTTTAAGGGAAGAAACCATTGGCTGTCGAGTAACTGGTGTGACTGTGCTGTTATTCCCGCAGAAGATCATAGATGTTTTTATGGCCAGGTATAAAGCAGGAGTAGATAAAGGTCCTGATGGATCTTTGCAGTAATCTGGTCCTTGGAAATAACAGAACAGCCAGCATCTAGGGCAGATGAGGTAGCAAAATCTTCAGTAGTGCCATACTTGCAAATATAGGATGATGAGAATGGGGACACCATGGGTCAAGGACTTACTTGTCTCACATGGGTCTTACCTGTATCTTTGCTTCCCAAGCTATACTTGGAGGCAGTCTTAAGGAATATGTTTATAGCATTGTAGATCTCATGGAGTTGTCTTTTGTCTCCCAGTTCAGTTATTTCATTAGCCTTGCTCATTATCTACCATCTGTCTCTTCTCCTTTTCCTTCCTGATCTGGCTGATGGGGTTATTACTAGAAAAAATCATCATTCTATGATGAGAATTTGCACAATTGTCCATGTTATTTGCTTAGAGAATTCCAGTAGCCCAAAAATAAAAGGATCAGACTCTTTTACTAGCTAAGGTTATGTAAGCCTGGAATGACTGCATTAATTTGAGGTGACTTTGCCTGGGTTTACATCGGTATGAGTAAGATAAAAAACTTGACCAGAGTTCCTATTTTTTCACTCACTTTAGACTTCACCAATTCCACAATCCTGGATTCTAATAGTTTGGCTGAAACTGGAGACAGGCTTTTTCACAGAGGCTGGCAGTCCGTGGTCTTCTCCAGCTGGGGAACAACAGCTGTCCATCCCAGCAAACTTCTGTTGACTAAAACAATTTAAACCTCTAGCCTAAATTCCAACTAATAATTTAAATCTTCTACTAAAGTGTTGTCAGAATTTTTTAACAAGTTCTAAATGCATGAGAAACTTCAAAATCAGAAAACTACTACTTGTTTGGGTTCCAATTCTCATTTGTAAACTAACACAGCTATAAACTGGATGTAAATTATTGCAGTATCCTCCCCTTTGAGGACCACTTACACACTCCAGAGGGATATAAAAGTGGCTTTGCTGTAAGTAAGAGCTGGGCACTTCATGTTTAGCATTACTTTTGCTGTTTATTGTCAGTAATTCTCTGCAGCACAGTGATTTAATCTTGCAGATAAGACACATATGGTTGTTGACTGGTTTCTGCTATTGAGACTTTTGTCCTCTGTTGACTCTGCCTGTCCCTGGGCATACTATTCTGGCAGGGGCACCCGGAGGGGCATGCCCTACCAGCCTTGCCTTGTGGTTTGTTGTCACACATGATTTCCCCCAGGGCAGTAGCAATTTTCCTGCAACGATGACCAAAGACATGAAGAGCTTTCATAAAAGGGATCGCTTTCTGTAGCAGACCCAGTAACACTGCACAATCAAATGCCACTGAAGCCAGCGGGAGTAGCATCGGGCTTTAGGTCAGCAGAGTTTGGGTAGCAGCTCATTCATCCAACTGCATTATGTAAGGCATTGTGGCTGCACATTACTGGTGTGTTGGGTGATAGTCCCTGTAAGAACATTGGTTTTCTTCTCCCTGATGATTTATTCAAAGCACTTTAAAATCAGTGGAAAACCAGTGACATCTCGCAATTTTCACTTTAGCTGACTGGCACAGCCATCTTTGGAGTTTAAATCAAGAAACTTACTGTGGCTGAAACTATCTAAGTGCAGATCCATCAACAGGGTAATATCACTTTTAGCTTGCTGCCTGAGGCACATAACTGACATTTTGTCTATATAAAGTATTGGCATTCCTCATATGCCAAAGTTTAAACCACAGAAAGAATCTTCTGGCAGATTATAACAGAAGCTCCCCAGAGGCCCCTGAAATGTTCTATTATCTGTGCATGTCTCTGTTGACTAAAAGTTACACATAGGCTGCACTCCACCATCCAGCAAGCAAAGGCACAATGCCAGCCTTATCACTGCAGTGCCTCAGAACAGGAATTCCCACCAGCATCAGAGCCACTTTCCTATATGCATCAAGGGAAGTGTTTCCCCCTGCAAAACCCAGCAGAAGCTGCATGGGGAGAGCCCCATATCCCTCACTGCAGCTCTGGAGGGCCACCATGCCACTCCAGACAGTCAATGAAAGGAACTAGGATGGTAGAGAGATGGAAGGATACCATGTTGGATCACCTAGGAAATTATCTTAAAGGGTTAGGGACGAGCTAAGAGTGTAAAACCCATGAAGCAGCTTGCATAGAAAATGCCAAGTCTGTTCCTCACATCTTACACTGGAATTTCTTTTTCACCCAAAGACAGCACAAGGTCTAGGAGGAGGTGAATTTTTCATTTACGCTAGTTTCTTAGGGATGCTTGAACAAGCTCTTTTCAGCTTTTAATGTTTGTTTCTCAAATCTTCACTTTCTTGGTTGTAAGGCTATGCAAATAATGAAAGCTAAGAGAGAGCAGTGTTTATCTTTGTGTTGGTTTTTATAGAAAGAGCTTGAACATCTGTTTGTAGTAGTACATTTTGTGATTTTAATTATGAGAAAGCTAGTCGATGTAGTAGGTCATTTTGGCTCTTCCATGTAAGAGCTCAGGAGATGAAAAGAAGCAGAAATTGTCTGTTTAAATTGTCTGTTTAACTAAAACTTTCTCCAAAGTTAAAATGGCAACATTTTAGAACAAATGGATTTGCATTATTGAGACAAGAGTTTATATTAAGTTTTTTGTGTGCAACTTAGTAAGTCATACCAAAACCCTCACTACTGTTCTTCTGGTATATAAAAAAAAATTATAATGATTAAAAAAAATCTTAAATTCAGAGTAATCGTAATTTAGACCTACCATAAGTTTTATTTATATTTTCAGTCAGGCTTATTGTCAAGGAAAGCTTACCACCACATTATTCACTCTTGTGTCCCTGGCTGCAGGTAAAGCAGTTTAGCATGTGCAAAGCTTAGCCATACTCAAAGGGCCAAAACCAACACTTATTTATGGTTGTGTTTTGCTCTCTTTCTGTAGTATTTACCAGATCCATGCTTCTTTGTTGATATAATGTTTCCAGTTTTATGACAAAATGTCACTGAGAAATTTCTACCTCACCACCAGATTTCCACGTTCTGGTCAAACACCACAGAAGTGTGCTGTAACATTTTCTATAGGTGCATATACTCACATGCAATAATATACCTAGTTAAGGTGGACAGCATTTTTCCTATTGTTCAAGGCTATGATTCTGTTCTCTGCCTGCTCCAGTATTACATAGCTGCTGCCTTTCCTCCGCAAACATTAAGTTCATCTTGAGGGTAGGCTCAAGTGGTTGACCTATAACAAAGTAAACACATGTAGCTCAATCACATGAGTTCAATGCATGCTTGTGTGCGGTTGCTTGACAGTCTAGGGTCTGTGAAAGCAAACGTGTAGCTGCAGCAGTGCAGGCTGCTCCAGAGGGGAATAGTTTACACAAACGCAAAGCAGAATTTAGATTCATATCCTCTGGTTCAGGGATGTTGCAACCTTAGCCAAGATCACTCTTCTTGCAGAGCTTCATTTCACAGCCTCCAGGGTGGTAAAAATCATGCTGCTCACCAGAGCACTCACCCTGCTCATCACCAGTCCAACCTGACACTTCCCTCTTTATCAACTGCCCTGGTCTGTTTTCTGCTCTAGCCAGGCTCAGCCCCACCAAGATTGGGCACATCAGAGAAGGAAGAAAGAAAAGTTTGAGTGGCTGATTAGAGCATACCCCCCTTCTCCCACAGTGATGGAAAGGATATCTCCCAGAGTCCAGCATAAAGCATTCAAGTGCAGTTTTACCTTTCCTTCAAAAACATTGACCCAGGAGAAAAAACTTCTGTAGTAGAAAGGATCCATAAGACCCAATAACATTTCTACACAGGCTGGACATCATCTGGCCTGTGCAGCTTGGCTGAGTGCTCCAGTTCCATGCCAAGCCCCTGTCAGCCGCATTGCCCATGTGCCCCTTCACTCCTCCACACCGCTCACCCTTTTTCAGCTATTCCCTTATTCCCTTCCAGCCAAGCCATTCCCAGCCTGCCTTTTCCCACCCCAAGGGCACAAAACCAGAACAAACATGGCATTTGCAGCCATCGTGCTGTCCTCTATGCCTGCGCGTCCTCTTACCCATTTTCTCTCAACCTGTGTCCATCCGCAGCACTTGAGACATGTTTCAAGACTCAGTTTTTTCAGTGCTTCTAAGTTATGGAAGTGAAAAAAAAAAATAAGATCTTTCCTCACCACCACAGGAATAGTTTGAAACGACAAAATTCGAATTGTGCCTGCATTTAATTAAGAGCCAAATTTTCAGGCACCAACTCTCTCTGTCACAGGGAACAAATCAAGCACACAAGTTACTGTATGTGCAGGCAGCATGGTGTTTAAGCACCCCAACCTTTGGCTGAAAATCAGGCTTTACTCCAAGACAGTTGCAAATTACTCACTGTAAAACTAACTCCAAATTTCTGCATGACAGAAATGCCATACCTGATCAAGTTCAGCTAAAAGTTTGCTCACAATAATTCAACATCTGCATATATTAAGTGATGACTGGACCTTTGGTAAGTTTTGAAGAGGAAAAAGTTAGTGATTTATATAAAATAATGGTTTTTGCATTCAGCAACCAGCTCTTTTCAGCATCTGAAGTCATTACTACCTGTCATTGGTTTTCTGCAGAAGGGCTCTGTCTAGTAGATGGAGTTAATCAAAATGCAGATGTCAACACTACTCATATCTAAACACAGCTTCTTTTTACTTTTCATTTCTCCTTCCCCACTGCTCGTTTTCGCCACAGTGTAAAATGATTGATTACAGTATTATGATTGCTGGTGATGTAATATTTCAAATCCACCAGAAGTCAATATTTCTGCTCATTAAAGAATCTTAGCTAATACATTTTTAAAACAGCTTTTTTCTGTCAGAAAAACTTAATATGAACCAATGGTTAACCACCACAGCCACCATCAAGAACTCCAGCTTCTCTAGCATGCTTTGCAGGGCCATCAGTCGAGGTCTGAGTGGTAACTCCTAAAACTAATGTGTTAAAACACACAAAAAATATTTTTTGTGCTTAATACATACAAGTAGACAACAACCTAACAGCACCTAGACTGTCCAATTCATCTTTTTCTTCACTCTTCACAGAATTCCTTCTTCCAAGAGAAGCCAGGCTCCTGGTGAGATCTCCTGTGCACACCCAGCATAGCAAACAGAGATGATCCTGCCTCCCATGGCAGTGGGGCATGGCAGCCTCTCTCATGCCCTTCAGGTGGTGTTTATTCCTGCTGTCAACAGCAGCAATGGTGTGCTGACAGTGTTACTATAACTGTTTTGATCTTGTTGCACAATGAATAAACAAACTCACTGGACTGGGACCAGCCCTATACCTCTCCTCTTAACAAAATCCATTCTGCATCTCCCATGGAATTAGCCAGCCTCCCATTTGCGCTCCTGTGTATTTTTGGGGTGGGGGGCACATGCATGTAAGCATATGTGTTATTCTGGCACTTAAATATGGAACATTCAGCAATTCATATTGTCACTAGAAATGTAACTGTTGGATTTCTAATAGTTTGGACTCAATTGAGAGCTAAAGGTCAGTTTGCATCAGGTTTCCTATTTAATGAGTTAAACTTAAGTGCTCAAAAATATGTAATCCAGATGAATGTACTTAGTCTAGTCGGTTTATTTCAGAGCAGTGATGCTTTGAAAGCCTATAAGCACGATAGTTACCAACCTATAATCAAGAAAATCAAAATCCAAGTGCTATCCTGAGAGATTTTCAGGATTTTATCACTCAAACAAAAGCAGCCAAACATTCGTTTAAATGAATTACCCTTAAAAATAGAAAAGCTATTTTAATGAAGTTGCTGGACTGCTTTATCTGATCACCTGTGCCCAGCAATAGAACACTTTTTTCCTTTAATAGATATGTTTCTTAAAACATCCGATCATAAGTGACCTTTGTTTTTTAAGCTGAACACAATGGAACAGTTTAGTCCTGCTTCTCTTCAGGTCAGTGGGAAACCTGCCACAACTTCCAGCACAGGACGTCTCTGCCTGCACCATGCACAGGGCTTTACCCTGCAAAGCCGTTTCACTCCCTCAATAAAGTTCATGGACTAGGGGGCTTCTCAGCCCCTCTGTGGGTTAAGGCCAAGAGATGCTTTCCAAATGACCCACAATAGAATACCTCGGCATGCAGCAGCCAGCTGACAGATGAGAGCCCAGTGGGAAAGAAGCTTTCAGTTTTGATTTAAAGAGTGAAAGGGCAGCAGTATCTCTGGTATCTTTGGGCAGGGACTTTCAGGGATGAAGTAGCAGCTGCCCAGTCTGCATAAATTTATGAACTGGTGAGACAAGCAGGCTGCTATCTGCATGGCCTTTTGGAATGTGAAAGGTGTGAGCGAATCATGCAAAGAGAGAAAGAGCTCAGGTTCAAACCCAGAAGGGCTTCACAGAGCCAGTGGAAAGCAAATAACCTCAAAGGAAATACTGAAACTCAGTGTAAGCAAAGAAGTACAATAGTATTTACCAGCAGCTGGTGGAGCCCTGAAAGCATGCGTGAACCAAATTATGGCAAAGCTTTGTGTGCAGAAGATCAGCATGAGAAGCATCACTTAAAAGTGGCTAGAAACAGTTTCTTGTCAGAAAAAGGTGCAAAATAAATAGTTTTTCATTAACTTGTGTCAGTCTCAAGAAAATCCCCATTAAAAAAAAGTCTAAACATACTTTTTGCCATCAGCTGTGAGAACCCTTTTATTTTGCTTTTAGTTTTATTGTATTTGCTTTGATATTTATGGTTTTGCGCACAAGCTACTTAAATCTTGTAATGTAATATCTACGCGATGCAATGCTTAACTTTAAAAAATTATCAGATCGTGACTATAATTTAAAGGCACCTAATCAAAGAAGTTACTATTTTATTGTAAGGAAGATGCTTTGGCCAGCTCAGCTTATTACAACATATCCAGACGAGACAAATACACAGTTAAGTATCTCAAATGGGAGAGCTGCAGATCCAGAAGAAAGAGCGCTGATATTTTTAAAAAGGTTAAAGTCAGAGTTCATCCCAGGAAAAACCAATGACTCAAACACTAAATCTTCCTCCTGCAACTATGCTTCTCTGATGAAGGACCTTAAGAAATAACACCAAACAGACAGAACAGGGGGAAAAGGAGTGCAGATCCCTGGACAATTGTTGGCGATGTAACCAAGTGTAAGTTTCTGGATTATCTAGTCACCCATACAGCATAGAGACAAAATAAGAATTTTAAAACAAAGTGATGACAGAAGGCTTATGAATAGCATCACATACCACATCAAACTGCAAAATTTTTATGGGTGAAACATGTACAGATTTAAGAGCAGAAGCAAAGAGGACAGCACAACAGCCTGCGAAGTGACCCCAAAGGAGACTCTAAGAGCCACTGTGGAGGGTGAAGGGGCTAAAGTGAGCAAGGACCATCAGCCAAAGGGCTGCAAGCCTCTGGGGATCCCCATACCATCCCAACACAAGGAAAGCCCTAGACCATAGGGAAATGGTAGGAGCGTGCTACAGACCACCCAACCAGGATGAAGCTATGGAAAAAGCATTCTTCTAACAACTGGGAGAAGTTTCATGATCCCTTGCACTTGTTCTGTAGACACTGCCTATTTGGACTTTAATATAGCATTTGACACTATCTCCCACAGCACGTTTTCCTGGAGAAACTGACTGCTCATGGCCTGGATAGGTGGATTCTTCACTGTGCTGAAAAATGTCTGGATGGTCGAGCCCAAAGTGTGGTGGTGAATGGTGGTCACCAACTCGGTTAGGGCCAGTGTTGTTTAATATCTTTATTGTGATTTGGATTAAGTGCACCCTCAGCAAATTTGCAGATGACACCAAGGTGGGTGAGACTGTTGATCTGCTGGAGGGTAGGAAGGTTCTGCAGAGGGATATGGACAGGCTGGATCCATGGGCTTTAGCCAATGGGATGAGGTTCAATAAGGCAAAATGCCGGGTCACAACAACCCCATGCAATGCTCCAGGCTTGGGGCAGAGGGGCTGGAAAGCTGCTCGGCAGAAAATGATGTGGGGGTGCTGATTGATGGAGCTGAACATGATCCAGCTTGTGCCCAGGCAGCCAAAAAAGCCAACTGTATCCTGGTCTGTACCAGCAATAGTGTGGCCAGCAGGGCCAGGGCAGTGATCATGCCCCTGCACTGGGCACTGGTGAGGCAGAACCTCGAATCCTGTGTTCAGTTCTGGGCCCTCACTACAAGAGAGACATTGAGGTGCTGGAGAGGGTCCAGAGAATGGCAACAGAGCTGGTGAAGGGTCTGGAGCACAAACATGATGAGGAATGGCTGAGGGGGGTGTTTAGTCTGGAGAAGAGAAGGCTGAGGGGGGACCTTATTACTCTCTACAACTGCCTGACAGGAGGTTGTAGTGAGGTGGGGGTTGGTCCCTTCTACCAAATAATAAGTGACAGGGCAAGAGGTAACAGCCTCAAGCTGTGTCAAGGGCGCTTAGATTAGATATTAGAAAAAATAAAGAGGGTGTTTGAGCATTGGAACAGGCTTCCAAGGGAAGCGTTGGAATCACTGTCCCCAGAAGTGTTCAAAAACCCATATGAGGTCTTCGCGATATGGATTAGGGGTGGACTTGGCAGACTTGGGGTAACTGTTGGACTTGATGATCTTAAAGGTCTTTACCAAAGTAAATGATTCTATGAAATGAACATAACACAGAAAATAGGAGCCAACTCCTCTGAGCACTGTCCCAGGCTCCTCAGACTGTCAGTCTAAAATGACTTAAAGTCTCTCATTTTCCACATCTCAGAGGGTTTATTACAGAGTTGCTCCCTGTGCAAAAGTTTGGGGTAAGGTTTCTTCCCTAGAAAAACACCAAAAAAACCGCTGCTTAGCATGTTTTACAGGAGGGTTTAATATTACCATCAATGACCACAGATGACAGTTAAAACTTGCTTATTAACCAACCTCTCAGATAATTTCCAAAAAACTAACCAGCCATTTCAGGCAGATCATTACCTTTACAGTCATCCTCTCTCTTCACAGACTGTCAGTGACACAAAAAGTCTTGCATGGATTGTACTGAAGTTTACTAAAATTGCTTGTGCCAAGCTAATTCAAAGTTGTGCAGGAAAACTGATATAGCTGTGATGAAGCCAAGGGGACGGGCTACTCCCATGCGTTTCCCATTTCCAAGTCAGCATAAGCAGCAAGCAGATACACAGAGAGCAGACAGAAATTACGCAGAGCTTGTTGCAGCTTTGATGGCTGTACAGCCGGTTATTGCGTCTGCAGCTGTTGAAAGCTGAAGGCACTTTGCTTTCCATTGCCCATCAGACAGGTACTGACATCCCGGGGAATCATACCTGAAAGACTGCATGCTTATAACACCACTGTTAGCATTTGTCTTCTAAAGTATCATCAGCTTAGCAAGAATTCATTAAACTTGGCAGTTGTTAAATATTTCCTGCTGTGCTCAGTGCCTATGCCCTTGCATTTTCCTAGGCACCTGTGCTGTATTTCCCCTGCTGTTCCCAGACTAAAAATCGAAAACACAGCACTGCACCAGCTACTACGAAGGAGAAAAAATGACTGCTGCTGCTGAACCCATGACACCAGGGAACAAGCCAAGATTCATGTTTCTTCTTAGGCTACATCTTCTGTGAGTAGCTGCCTGCAAAATTTCTGCCAAGGAAACCTGGCAGAACCAAGGCCAGGAGAAGCACAATTGAGTCCCCTCTGGCCACTGTGCTCTGTGGAATTATGGAGGATGTAGTATCTATGTGCTTTATATGAATGTATAGTGTATGCACAGAGCAAAGCTGAACAAGAGGAGCATTCATCCCAGGGCACTGCTGAGGGAAAAATATAGGTCAGAGATACTTCAAATTGGGTGGGCAAGCCAACCTGGCAGCAGCGGCTGCAGAGCAGGACTCAGGGGAGGGAAGGGCTTTCAGGACCACAGAGTACTGAGGGTTGAGTGTTTCTGTAGAATACAACTGTTTATGTGAGCTGGCCCAGGCTACAGAACAAATGCTCTGTGCAAAAAATACACGGTGCTCTTGACAATGTGTATTCGAGGATCAGAAAATAAGCCCTCTCTCGCCTCCTAAGGACCTGTTCTTATCCAAGCTTGTCTTACAGAGATGCCTCTTTGATGAGACTGGTCACCTCTGGTTTCCTGTAACACCAGTGAAGAAACACAGAGCTGCTGCTCATCTCTTAGGTGAGCTGAATTGTCCTCTGGAGAGGTTATGCCCTCCATGAACTACTGAAAAACCTTGTGGCAAACTGGCTTCTCACTTGGATACCCAATCTGCCTGTCAAAGGTTAGGGGAAGGAAGGCTAACCCACAGTATCTCTCTCTCTCTCTCAACCTCTTTCAGTGGGCTTTTCCCAAAATAAGGTAACATCGAAGGGGCAAAAAACAGTCTAAGAGCATCAGTGTCAATGGTCTGTGTGTACCTACTCTACTTCCATTCCCTTGTCCCTCTCTACCCACAAAATTCCCCACAGAAATCACTCATTAAAAGCTGTAACCACCTTGGTACTAAGTGGGGAATGGGACAAAGACTATTGGAATTCCCATAAAAGGAATAGAAACGAAATGAGATGTTCAGATTATTCAGTACCAAGCAGTTCTGTCGGTTTTTTGGATTCTTTTTCTTTATTTTGTTGTTTGCTTGCTGGGTTTTTGTTTTTTGGGGGGAGGTGCATTTTGGGGCGTTCCTCTTATATTGCCAGCAGAGGGGTAAATGCTGGAACCATGAGCAGAGAGGACCATTTCCTGCTACCTGCACTCTGTACTTCTATGATCTGAGGAGCGGGTGCCCCCAGCTGCACACCTGCTGGCTGCCACCACTCAGGCACAAGCCCTTTCTGCCCCAGTAATAGCATCATCGAAGACTAAGGACAGGATGGCAGAGAAGAAAATAGCAGAGTTTAGGCACAGAAGATAACCTATAAAGGCAGAGGTAAGAAGTGATGCAAAGGTCACTAATAGCAGGTAGAAGGTGCTGCTTGCACCATTAGAAGAGAGTGAAGTGGGGAAGGTTGCAGTATGGAAAGGCAAGAGCTGCTGTTGCCATCCCAACATAGACAGTCAGACAAGTGTGTAGGAGCATCGAAGGAGCCAAACTTCACTGAAATTCTGACTGAGCATGGAGCCAGAACCGCGCTTGTGTCCTGGGTTGTCAGGCAGTGAAGACTCCTTGATTTCAAGAACAGATAGTTTGATATCTTGGGATGTCTCTGAATTAAGGAATGTGTGATGTTCAGTGTGTGCTGACCACATGTTTGGTAACGTGACTTCACGTTAAAAATTACCTTGATTAAAGCCTCCTTGGATTTTTCCTCACATATTAAACTGTACTGATATCTGGCCCCCATTCCTATAGCAAAGAACTGGGGTGATTTTTTCTCCTAAACAAAGGCAGAGTCTTGCAAGGTATGCTCTTGCCCCTCTAAAAATGCAAGTTTGGCTTTAAATATGACAAGAAAAAAGAATAATTGATTATTTGAACAAAAAACCTTTAACAGCTCCCACCATTATATCACATGCCCTTCCTGAGGAGACCTGCCAGTTTTTCCCTGGCTTCTTTCTAAATGTCCCAGAAGAAAAACAGGAAGCGAAAAATCATGAAGGAAGGCTGTGGGGAAACTCCCCTTTTACCCATCCCAGAACAGTGAATTTGTTGGGATCTTAGCTAACAAATATATAATCTTAACTCCTGCAGAAAAGTGAATTTCTCCTTACAAAAATAAAGAATGCCTTCAGGTTTTCTTGGGGGAATGGAACTGGGAAACGAAAAAAAGAAGTGCTCAAAAACCTGATACAGAGGCTCAGAGTCTGCAGACAGGATACTTTATGGGAAGAGTGATGCTGTGAAAGGATCTGAAAAGAGAAGGAGTGGGAATGAGGGTGTGAGTTGACCCAAGGACACAATAATTCTCCACAGGAAATAACTTTTGGACAAGCCTGCTGGAACTCTCCCTCATCTACTAGCACCATCCTAGTCATGGAAGCAACCAGTCCTTCAGGAAATCATGGCAATGAAGCCAACAGAGGTTGCTGGAGTAAGAACAGCAGAGAAAATTCCCAATATTGGTTTTATATTGACTTTCATGGACCTAAGACAAAAGATACTTGGAAATCTTTGTAGCAAATTTACCAACACTTATCCTTGAAGCCATCATCCCAAGATACACAATATGATTTTTCATTTTTTTAAAAAAGAAACTGTGTTGCAAATTATAACATTTCTGACATCTCATTCCAGCCCGAAAATGAATGATCGCATGTTTCCTGTGAATCTGGGATGCTTTCACACCTTCCTTCACTTACCTCTACATTCTAAATGGCTGCACTCTATTTCAGTTTGCTGATTAATACTGTCTATTTTCTTCGCTTTGCCTGCACAAAAGCAGTGTAAATGTAACTCCATGCCAAGACATTTAAAGATCCAGGAGCCATTTCAGAAAGAAGCTTGCATTTGTCTGAGAATGCTAATCATCCCTGGCTCAAAGTCAAAGTTTCACTCTTTTTCTGAATTAAGATGCTAAATGTAACCTTCAGAGGACTTCTTTTAAGATTATATATGCCATTGCACGTCAGAGTCTTACTAACAATGGAGAGCTAAGAGGTGTAAAAGTATGGTACAGTACTCCATGCTTTTCCTTGTTAAAGAAGATACAGGTCTATGCATGATCCAGGCAAAGACTTCACAGAAATCAAAGCAAAGTCACTGGCTCCTTCTGAGTGACTTTAAAAGGTATAAATAAAACGTGCCAGTTTGCATGTTTGTTTCCAGATTACAGCCTTGGGTTTTCAGAACCTTTTTTCCTAACTGCTGAAGATTTTCAGATGGGTTTTCACAGCTCTGTTAATCATTGTTACACCTACTTTGCGTGTAAGCTATTTCCTCTGAGTTTCTATCAAGCTGTAAGTCTCTGTAAAAGGATATTCATGAATGTCTCTTTCTGAACACAGAAACCAAATAAAAGTTTCTAATTTCAGTAACAGTGAAGTTTTCACAATGTAAGCCAGCATGCTGAAGCATTGTAACTGTTCAATGAAAAAAAATTTAAACACTGCCATGATTCCACATCCACAAGGATAGAAAAAGTATCATTTATTGTCCTTACATGATGAAATATACATAAGCAAGGAACAGATTTATACCCCAGTTGTCCTCAAAACCAATCCCAATTACGATGTGTCTCTGTTCACCCTAACAGAAACATCTGCTTAAGTGTCCTGACTAAAGATAACCACTGCTATCTGACATTCCAATGGTTTACAATGACAATGCAGTTACAGCTGCAAGTCTGCCATAAGCAAACAGCTGTATACACTGCTGGATGTATCACAGTCATTCAGACTGCGGGGATGCTTCTTCCTATCCTTAGTAGAAGGCTAAGCAGGGTGTTCATCCAAAAGAACAAAGCTTCTGCTACATATCTTGTAAAATCTGATGTGTGTGTTTTGGTTGTTTGGGTTTTTTTACCAACTTGGCCCGAAATTAACAAGCTAATGAATACTTCTGCATGACCTTCCTTATGTCTGAAGATGACATCTGATAGCAGAATACAAATGCAAAAATGCAGGAAAGAGCCATTCAGAGAGAGAATCCAAATGGAAAAGCTCATCACTTTTGCAAAATGTTGCTTGCTCATTCCAGTTGTCCCTCTGCACGGCTCACTCCTCTTGGCTGCTTTTGGCACATATTAGTGACCTTCAACTCTGACAAATATGTTGCCCTCATGCTTTTATGATCTCCTAATCTCTCAGAAGGTGACACATTCTGAGATTAGAGTAAATACACCAGGATCCCAGTCCCAGCATAGTACAGATGTAGCTGTGGTGAATGCCAATTAAAACAGTAGCAGCATGTTACAGCTGTTTACAAGTACTTTTAATTAGCAAGTTTTAAACACTCTGTTATCAGGCTCCTCTTTGAAGTATGCAACAAAAATAGGTCTTGAGTTCATCATTCCCTAGCCTTTTGAGTAGCTTTCTGGTAGAGAACTACTGCATGAAAAGTTTTAGCAGAAAAGCTTTGCATGATGTCCTAGTATTTTGCTGAAAAGTTCCTCAAAAAGGACAAAACAACTTTAGCTATGGAGGAAATTAGGGCACAGGAAACTGCCCAGATGAACTGTTAAACACAATTTGCCCACAGTGTTCCTCATAACATTTACCTATAAGTATACAAGTTAACACAACACAAGCACGTATCTACAATAAAATTCTGCAAATATCTACCCAAATAGAATAAAAGGTCAGGTTGCTTGTCTAAGAACCATTTGCCACATCTTGAGCCAATTTCAGAAGCAAGGTGTCTTCCCTCCTTCTTGTCCCCCAGCAAGAGAAGATCCCCTTCTTAGGACTTGTTTCCATTGTGCAGGGAGGTATGCCTGAAGCAGGTGGAGACACGCTGGCTGCACCTATCCCAGGAAAATAAACACAGACAGGGATGCTGCCAGGCCCAGCCATCGATACCATCGCGCTGGGAGAAGGGTCACTGGCGTGCTAGGGCCCATGCCGTCCCAGACAATTCCATCCCCACACAGGTGCAGGAGTCCACAGGGACCAGGAGTCCTCCCCAAGGCTATGTGCGTGCAGCCACCCTTTTTGAGAGGGAGCAGGAAGGATGTGGTCAAACGGCAGCAGTTGGCCCCCAGGCTAAAGAACAGACCTTGGCACTGGCTTATGATAATTCTAATAAACACGGCAATTAGGGCCAGCTTTAACTAGATTGCTTGAGCAATGCAGATAGTTGCAGCTCCAGCACAGCCTGGGGACCTGAGCAAATCTTCATGGGCCCCAACAGACCTGCACTGCTCAGGGGGTTTTCTAGGCTGCCACATTTCTGCCCAGGTTCTTATCTAAATTAAGGTTTTATCCCTTGCCCACCAGTGCAGTCTCCATAATACACATACCAAGGGAAGCAGGAACGGTCTTGGATGCCAGTGCATAGCAGAATGGCCACCCATGTCCCCAAACACGTGAATTCGTGCAAACCTTAATCATCTTAAAGAAAAGGAATAAATGCTCAAAACTGAGTTTCATGCAACGGCGCAGTCCTGCAGTGACCTCCTGCAAGTCCAGGGATGACCAAGGGTGTTTAACATCAGGCAGGATCATGCAGGTGTAGCCCAAAGCACAACTGCTTCTCAAGGCATGCAGCCACTTGGCAATTTGCTGGTGCTCAGCAGACTTCCAAGGGCACTCACTCCAACAGCAGCACAATCTTCTATGTTACTAATACCAAAGAAACAATGGTTTATTGCCTGAGCAGTCATACTGTGACGAGGAAGTCATGTTTCATATTTCAAAGGTAACGTAGAAATTACAATATGGAGCGCTTGACATCTTAAGAGATCTATACATCATGTTGACACATATAAACAAAAAATGAGACCATACTGCATAATGTCAAGCAGCTATTTAGCTTGTTTTAAATGGGGCAACATTTACAATGTAAAGACACACTTTACTTAGGTCCGGATGGGTCATTTTTCTCTCTCTGTTTTGGGGTGTTTTTTTTAATTTTCCTGACAGCAGAAGTTCTCTTTTTTTCTTCATCAAAAAAATTCTATCTCAAGCAGCTCCTAAAAATTTGTGCTTAAATTGTTTTGATCTCTCTAGAAAAAATATAATCAATTCTAAAGTTTTTGTAGGTTTTGTTAGCTATTAATAGAGCTATGGAAATTTTTCAGCAGCTACTTTAGTTTCCACGAAGCAAGGACTCGCAGTAACCCTCCTCACCAAGACACTCACATCGGTGCAGAGAGAGCCAGGTACATTGCTTTTGTGATTAAGAACCAGCAGGGTTACTCTCTATTTATTTCAACCACCCTATTAGTGCAGCTAAGACATCTGCATAACATTTCCTTTCACTGTGGAACATGTGAGCTAAATAACGCATATGTTAAAACCTGGGCTTTCAGTGGCTTTTAATAGCAAGGAAAAATAAACTCCTGCAGCATTACGGATACATAATCTTTGTCTTGTCTTCATTACCTGATGTTATTTAAAAAAAATCAGTGCCTTTGTACTGACAAAACCTATGCAAAAGGATACTTCATTAAGCTCATTTTATCTAGTTAATAGTCTTTTAGTTAAAATACTAGGACTCCACCTCATTGCATATTAGTAGGGTATCCTGCCTGGAAAGCAGACACAGGGACTGGAAGGCAAATGCAGGAACTCTGAGAATGAAGACCCTGGGCCCACTGTAGGAGAGGATCTGGTTCGAGACCATCTTAAGAACCTGAATGTGCACAAGTCCATGGGACCTGATGAAATCCATCTGCGGGTCCTGAAGGAGCTGGCAAATGAAGTCGCTAAGCCACTGTCCATCATATTTGAAAAAGCATGGCAGTCAGGTGAAGTTCCCAATGACTGGAAAAAGGGGAATATAACCCCCATTTTCAAGAAGGGGAAAATGGATGAGCTGGGGAACTACAGACCAGTCAGTCTCACCTCTGTGCCTGGCAAAATCTTGGAGCAGATTCTCCTGGAAGGAATGCTGAGGCACATGAAAAACAACAAGGTGGTTGGTGACAGCCAGCATGGCTTCACTAAGGGGAAATCCTGCCTGACCAATTTCGTGGCCTTCTATGATGGGGCTAGGGAACTGATGGACAGGGATAGAGCAGCTGATGTCATCTACCTGGACTTGTGCAAAGCGTTTGGCACTGTCTCACATGACATCCTTGTCTCTAAGTTGGAGAGACATTAATTTGATAGGTGGACCACTCAGTGGATAAAGAACTGGCTGGACGGCTGCATGCGAAGAGCTGTGCTCAATGGCTCAATGTCCAGCTGGAGACCAGTAATGAGTGGTGTCCCTCAGGGATCAGTGTTGGGACCGGTCTTGTTCAACATCTTTGTCAGTGACATGGACAGTGGGATTGATTGCACCCTCAGCAAGTTTGCCGATTACACCAAGCTGTGTGGTTTGGTTGATACACTGGAGGGAAGGAATGCCATCCAGAGGGACCTTGACACACTTGTGAGGTGGGCTGATGCCAATCCTATGAAGCTGAATCATGCCAAGTGCAAGGTCCTCCACCTGGGTTGGAGCAATCCCAGGCACAGCTACAGTTCAGGCAGAGAAGAGATTCAGAGCAGCCCTGTGGAGAAGGACCTGTGGGTGCTGGTCGATGAAAGAATGAGCATGAGCCATCAGTGTGTGCTTGCATCCCAGAAAGCCAACCATATCCTGGGCTGCATCAAAAGGAGAGTGACCAGCAGGTCGAGGGAGATGATCCTGCCCCTCTACTCTGCTCTCATGTGACCTCACTTGGAGTATTGTGTGCTGTTTTGGTGTCCTCAGCATAAAAAGGACATGGAACTGTTGGAACAAGTCCAGAGGAGGGCCACAAGGATGATCAGGGGACTGGAACACCTCCTGTATGAAGATAGGATGAGAAAGTTGGGGCTGTTGAGCCTGGAGAAGAGAAGGCTGTGTGGAGACCTCATAGCAGCCTTCCAATATCTGAAGGGGGGCTATAGGGATGCTGGGGAGGGACTCTTCATTAGGGACTGTAGTGGTAGGGCAAGGGGTAATGGGTTCAAACTTAAACGGGGGAAGTTTGGATTGGATATAAGGAAGAATTTCTTTACTGTAAGAGTGGTGAGGCACTGGAATGGGTTGCCCAGGGAAGCTGTAAAGGCTCCATCCGTGTAGGTGCTCAAGGGCAGGTTGGACAGAGCCTTGGGTGACATGGTTTAGTGTGAAGTGTCCCTGCCCATGATAGGGGGTTGGAACTAGATGATCTTAAGGTCCTTTCCAACCCTAACTATTCTATGATTCTATGATCCAAGACTTTCATTTTAATGTGTCTCAGCCCCTGCCCTCAAACAGAAACTCCACACTGTATCCATTCCTCTAATGTTTCTGCTTGCTCTGTTCAGGCTGGGAGCCCGGAATGGCTTTTTGTGCATAGGGTATTTGGTGCATACAGCACTTGGTGCATACAGCACTTGCTGCACACAGCGCTTGCTGCACACAGCGCTTGCTGCACACAGCGCTTGCATCCACCATGCATCTCACAGTCACGTGAAAATAACTTTGTGGCAGAAGTAGCACAACATGAATGGTGACACTGAGCCAAACCAACCACTGCTTCTTGTAATGCCTGCTCCTGTCCCCTCCTGGCATGCTCAGATATATAAACAGATGCATTTATCAGATGCCTATGTCTTTATTGTACAAATACCATTTTTAACAGATTGTTCTGTCACAGTTCCACCCATTTGTTGCTGTCTGTAAAGAGGCTGCACTTCAGAAACTTTTGTTCCAGGTGCCTATCAATGGGTTGCTTGTACTGAAAAAAAAGTTAAGATGACTTTTAAGTCATTACTGATATAAAACACCGCTTCAAATTTGTAATGGGAGAAACTTTGGGGGAGTTTTTTGCTGTGCTGTTCTTCTGATAAATATTTTGTGCAACTTAGCCTTTCTCCAAATGCCACAGTTACGAAATTAAATTGCCTGAAATTATTAAATAAATAAATAAATAAATAAATAAATAAAGTAATTTATTTAGACATTATTTCTGAGTCACAAATCCATGGCTCCTGTAGACAGAGGGACACATTACCAAGGAAGGCTGGCCCTTCATCACAAATGCTCCATTTAGTAGAAGATAGTTATGAAATTGCCCCTCAGCAGGCAGATGACTGTGGCAATGTAAAAGCCATGCTGTCCAACAGGCTTCACGAGGAAGTACATGCTCATCACTCCATCTTGTCATCCAATCGAAATTTAGAAGATGCCTCCTGAAGAAATATTTGTTCTTTCAGCCTGTAGAGATTACATTAGCAGACCCCTCCAAATTTCCAATAAATACATCTTAAAAACCTTCACTACGCTGGCTGTGTTCAGAGATTGAGCGTCACTCCCATTATACCCAGCGAGACAACTGTGATCCGCTCTACAAACCTACAGCCCCTGGCCCGAGATCTCCTCTGGAACTGGGTGCTTGGAGGATTCTGCATGCTTCACACTGATGGAGAAGAGTAAACAAACATTGTTGATGTGCACACAACTGGCGCTCAAATCCACACGTGAGGTCCTCATCCTACTTCCTAGCCAAGGGCGGCAGAGAGGGCAGCAAAGGCTGTGGAGGACAGGCAGAGGGAGCTGGTGCCACCTGCCTCCTACATCCTGTCCCTGCGGGGCCTGCGCTGTCTGGGATATACACAGGGGAATGGGACAGTGAAGAGGAGATGGGAGAAGGAAAGCAGAAGGAGACGGAGGGGGAGAGGGAGAGCGAGAAAGAGAAGGAAAAGGAAGGGGGAGAGGGAGAGAGAGAGAGAGGGAAAGGGAAAGGGAAAAGGAAAAAAGGAACGGGAAAGGGAAAAGTAAAAAAGGAAAGTGAAAGGAGAAAAGGTAAAAGAAAAGGGAAAGAGAAAGGGAAAAGTGAAACAGAATGGGAAAAAACAGAAAGGGAAAGGGGAAAAGAGAAAGGAAAAAGAAAAGGGAATGGGGAAGAGGAAAATGAAAAGGGAGAAAGGAAAGGGAATGGGAACGGGAAAGGGAATGGGAAAGGGAAAGGCGTATACAGCAGACGAAGTGGCCCAGGAGAGGCAGCCATGGAAAGGCAGTCCAGGGTGACGCTGGCGGTGCCCGGGAAGAATGAGGCTCTACTCGGCCCACTCCTGCCAGCCTGCCAGACCCCGCAGCAGGCAGCCGCTCCCGCTGCGGTCACCACGGGCTGCGGGAGCTGCTCGCGTTTCCCGGGAGAGAGGGACGTGTGAGTGCACTGCCGTAACCACACATACACACACACTGGGCGGAAGCGGGGAGTATGGAAACAAACCCGCAGTCCGGTTACAACTGAGTCAGCTCTGCCGGCCGGACCGGCCATGCACAGCGCCGCTCCCTCAGTCCCCGCAGCTCGGCGCTGTACCGGCGCAGAGCTCTCCGCAGCGAGCTGGTCTCCTGCGGGTTTCACTGCTCCATCCCAGACCCCAGCGCCAAACTCCCAAGAAACACGAAAAAGCAAAATATGTATTATAAAATAAAATAAATAAATAAATTTTGTAAAAGGCAGCATCGGCGCAGGGCCCGGTCTGCGCCGCGTTAATTTCGTAGCAGCGGCGACATGAGGACCTCATACCTCCGAACAACTGGGTGAGTCATAAATACACGGCGCACGGCTGAAAGCCGAGGCTGTTTACAGCGGCTTCACAGCAGCCTCCGCCGGGCCACATCGCCGCCCCCCGCGCAGGGGTCGTGCTGCGCGGAGGGGACCCGCGGAGGCACCTGCGGCCGGCGAGAGGCGAGGGGGAGGGGGGACCTGAGTCCTCTCCGCCGCCGTCCGCTCGTCGGTCCGTTCGCCCGTCCGTGCGCGGCGGAGCAGCGGTAGGGAAGGAGGGGTGTTGGGTTACCCCGGCCCGGCCCCGACGCCGCCGCGGGGCCAACGGGTGCCGCGGGGCTGCGCCGGCGGACGCGCAGCTCACGGTATGTCGGGCCGGTGACTTCAGCCAGGAGATATTTGGAGGCTCCGCGGGGTCCGGTGCGGGGGGCCAGCGTGTGTTTGGGTCTGAAAGCGAATCAGCGGAGGGCGCGTCACTGCCAAAGGGCCCTATAAATCCATCTGCAGCACCGAGTCGCCCTGGCAAAGCCCCCGCGTCCGTGCGTCCAGCTCCCCGCTCCCCTCCGCCCGCGGGAGCGGTGCTCCCCTCGCCTCGCCCAGCCCCGAGCCCCAACACTTAACCCACCGGCGCCCGGGGAGCCCGGCCGGAGCAGCCGAGCGGGCGCTCCCCGGCACCCGCCCGGCGTCCCGCCGCGCTCCCCACTTGGATCTAAGCTTTCGCTGCGACGGGACCCCCAGTTCGGAGAAGGAAGCCTCGCCGCCGCCGCCGCTACTGCTGCTAGGAGCTCTACAAATCCCAGCGCCGGCCTCTGATTCTCCCACCAGACTGCGGGGGGTGGTTAGATATTTTTCTTTTTCCCTCCTGAGCTGAGGTGGGGGTTTTCGTGATTTTTTTTTGTTTGTTTGTTTTGGGGTTTTTTTTTTTTTTTTTTGCGTTCTCTTTGAGGGGGTATTTTTTCCCTCTTTTTTTCTCCTTCCCGCCGTTGCGTGTGTGTCCGAGCGGTGTGCGGCTCCCCGCGGTGCTGGACCAGCTGGCGTTACAGGAGCCCTGATGTCTTCATCTGACTCCCCACAGTTGTTGATGGAGTGTCTTTCTCAGATTTCCAGGCAGGGTCCCAAGAGCAGCACCCACAGCCAGTTCCCGCTGCCAGGCGGCGCTCCCCGCGGCTCGGGCCGCTCCCGCCGCTGCTGAGCGCGGCTCCGAGGCCGGAGCGGACAGAGACCCGCGCGGAGCCGCTGCAGAGGCTACAGCACCTGCGGCGGCGGGGAGGGCGCGGGGCTTGTGCTGGCGGCTTCCCTTTTCCTCCATCCACGCTTGCGACCTTGCCCCCCCTCCTCCATACCGACCCCCCCCAAACCTTCCGCACAAAGAGAGTCCCGGCGCTCGGCCGCCGACCTGGCCCATATGCACCACCCGTCCGGCCGCTCGGATCCCCGGCGTTAATGTCCATCTCGGGTCCGACGAGACCAGCTCAGAGGTGAGGGCGAGGAGGGGTCCGCGGCGGGGCGGGCGGGCCGGAGCACTGGGCACCCACCGGGGCACAGGGCACCCCCCGGGAGCGTCGAGGTGCGAGGACTGAGGCCGGCGGGAACCCGGGCGGCAGCCGCGCTCCGAGTGTTGCGCGGGACCCGGGGCCCGGACACTGCTCCGTAGCACCGGCCGGGTTGGGCTGAAGCGGGCAGGGCTGAACAGGGCGGTGGGCAGCTGCCGTCCCCTGCGGGGGGCATCGGGTGGTGGACTGCGGGCGGAGCGACCGCCGGGCGAGGAGAAGAGGAGAGAAATGGAAGGGGAAGGGAGGAGAGAAGTGAGAGAGGAGGAGAGAGTAAGGAAAAGGGAAAAGACAGGAACGGGGAAAGAAAGAAAAGTAGAGAAGGAAACGAGGAGAGGGAAACGAAGAGGAAGGGGAAACATGAAAGAGGGACTCGAGAAGGAAAGGGAAAGGAGAGGGAAATGTAAGGAAATGGATATGGAAACAAAGAGGAAAAGGAAAGGGAAAGAGAAAATTGCTTAGGAAAAGGGAAAAAGGAGAAAGGGAAATGGGAAGAGTAGGGGAAAAGGAAAGAAAGAGAAAGGGGAAAGGAAGGGAAAAGTGAAGAATGTACAGGAAAAAAGCTGACAAGTGAGGATGAAAGAGGAAAAGAAAATGAGAGAAAAATAAAGGAAAGAGAGAACTGTGAAGGGGATTGAAGAGGGGAAAGAGCTAAAAATAATGAGGGAAGGGAAAAGGAAAAAGAGAGAGAGGAAAAAAAAGGAAAAAAGGAAAGGGAGAGGGGGAAGAAGAGAGGGAAAAGGAAAGACAGGTTTGCCTGTAGCACAAGTCTGTGCAGGTGTGCACCCCCAATCAGCCCTGTCCACCCTGGTCCAGCATGGGTGCTGCAGGAGTCAAGCACAAGGTGACCTGGCTGCCAGCACAGGGACATGGTTACACCCCTATGTCCCTGGGCACAGGCGGCTGTGCCTGCCTGCCCGCATCCCCCAGAGCAGCTAGCCTGAGCATGGAGGGGCTGGAAGCCACCCTGGCCTTCCTCTCCCACACCTCTCACCTCCCTTGCTCTGGAAGGCAATGAAGTGGGAGGCTGGGGACAGGTTATTTCCCCTGTTCTGTCCCGGGGCCTGGCCAGGGTGGATCTGGCTGATCTGGGGTGCAAGGCAGCCCAGCTTTGTCCTGGGACTGGCAGGCAGCAAGCAGGACTTGGGAGCACAGCAGTTGAGGATTAACCCTGTCTCTCCTTTCTGCCAGGGGCCCGTGTTGGAAGGAGATCTAAGATGAAGTTATGGGATGTTGTGGCTGTCTGTGTGGTGCTGCTCAACACGGTCTCCACCTCGCCCCTGCCCACCGGTAAGACGCCTCTCAAGGGGCCCCCTTCAGTGGTAGAGGGGCCTGAAGACGATCTCTCCCCCATCAGCCTGCTGCCTCCCTATGCTGTGCACAGTGACTGTAAGAAACATTCCCCTTTGTAGCCACTCTGTCTGTCTTGCTAAACCTGCTCCCCTTTATTCAGGCATCAGCGTGAGGAAAGAACCCCCCCATGTTTTCTGCCTACCTTTCTTCCCCAGGCAGTGTCACTGGCTCTGGTCTGGCTCCAGCAGCTCTAAACCAAGTCATCCTTCAAAGCTCAGGTTTGGCAATTGCCCCACCACCAGCACTACCTTCCTGACAGTCACAAGATTACTTTGGTTGAAAAACCTGGAGAGAAGGTAAAGTTAGCTGTGTGCGGAGGAGATGAGAGGGGGATCAGGTACATACAGATCACAGTGCAGGCACTGAAACTCCTTCCCCACTGCTTCAAACCTGCCAATGAAATTATTCAATGCCTGTAGTAGGCACAAGTCCTGATAAAGATTGGGCTCCATGGTGGGAGGCATCGGACACATCCCGAAGTGCTCCTGAGTTTCATTAAATCCTCCTTGGATCCTGATCCCAAAATTAGTGTGTCTACATGGAAATTTACAGAAGAGTAGCAGTGGCCGGGTTAGGAACTTGATGCAGAGCAATCCACATGAACCAGCTCACAGTAAAACAGCTTACAATCCAAATGACAGATAATAACAATACCTTGCTAATAATAGGTCTCCTACAATAGCAGATACAGTTTTTTCACAGTGGTATGTGAGTGTATGCTAACTCTCGTGGCTTTTTATAGTGAAAGTTAATATGACTCAGTTACAAGTGGTAAAATACATGAATTGTGAAGATGTTCACTTAGCAAAGGCACAGGCGTAGCTTGGAGGTTGCTCCCTTGCCCTTGCTCAGCTCTCTCTGTTTAGGTCATTGCAGGATGCAGACAGTGTCCAGTAACTGGGATTCATTTTTATCTCCTTATCTGGAGGCACGTCCTTCCCCTGCGCCTGCCTCAGCTCCAGCCATGGACAGCCCCGTTCTTGTTTCTCTGGGATAGCCAGGCTAGTGCAGCATGGAGGCGCTGAGCAAGGAATTGTGTGCCATGACTCCTCTTTTATCCCCTCCCCAATACTCATCTTCCTTTCTGGACACACATCTATATCCTT
The DNA here is from genome assembly GCA_028858755.1 of Ara ararauna. NCBI lineage: Eukaryota > Metazoa > Chordata > Aves > Psittaciformes > Psittacidae > Ara > Ara ararauna. The sequence goes on from CM054410.1 coordinate 95,655,157, forward strand.
TCCCATTGAATCTTCTGTCTTTCCTTTTCTTGCTGGTGTTTCTGTGCTGGAATCTTGCTGAGGCTGCTGCCTCTGCATGTCCAAGCCCGGGCTCCTGCTGCTTGCAGACTGGCAGCCCCCGACATCCTTTTTGCCCCTCCATACAGGGAGATTGGCCAAAAGTGCTTCCTCCTAAGGGTCCAGACTGCCAGGGCTGCGGGGGCATCACACATAATGATTGTCTTCTCTGTGGGAAGCTGTGTGGTGGGATAAGTACTGTCCTACAAGAGGTATTGATCAGCTTTTCAGGTCATGCTCTGGTCCACCTGCACAGCTGGTCCCCTTGCTGCAGTGCCAGTTGCAAGAAGAGCGTTAGGGGGGAAGTGGCACCGGTCAGTTTGTAGCTCTAATAGAGCTACACAGTGAGAGAGCATTAATGCTCCATCTTCTCAGGGTGATAGTATTTGTACTCTGCCTGCTTTTATCTTGAATCTTCTGAGAATACAGTTCTTGGTGTTTTTGATAGTTTGTCCCCAGCACGTCAAGGGGACAGGCTGCCATAGCAGTTTTCTGTTCCTAGTGTCCAGAACTTCTCTTTATAGGCTCTTTTTTTTTTTTTTTTTCTTATGAATTGGGTAAACAAGAAGTGGAAAGAAAGACAACCTGTGTTTTACCTGAGCTATGATAGTATCAACAGACATTCTCTTCCACATATCTCTGTTTCCAGGGTATGGACATAGGCTTTGCGAAGAAGAACTGGGTCCAGGGTTATCACCCAGGATAGTCGTTTGAGAAAGGACTGATAGTTTGGTCTCAGTCTTTTAACTCTACAGGTCACAAATAGATGGGCCTGGCTGCAAGTGGAAAGTAAGCAGTGCTGCTCCTCAGAACAGAGATTGAGAAAAATCCAGGGAGTTTCTTTGTGTGGTTTGCACAGCACCCATAGCCAAAAGTTAGAAACTCTTCTCTCCACTACATTGCCAAGTCAGAAGAGTCAGGGGTAACCTGCAGAAAAGTGGCTGTAAGAATGCAGCGAAGTACTTTGATCCACTTTTACACTGTTTTGAGTTGATTTTGGAGAGCTGTCTGCACATAAAGCCCATGAAGTTGATTCTACCCAGGCACATCACTGCCTTCCTGCTGCAGCAGCATTTTGTTTAAGTCATCACCATCAGTGTCTTTGACATATTTGTTTCTCTCCACTTACAATTTGGTGGCATATGCTCTTCAGCACACAAAAGATATATAATGGCGTACAGAGGAGGAGTCACATCTATACCATGTAGACTTCTCTGGCCTCTACGAGGTTTCTCTTACAAGCATAGGGCAGTATGCCACAAGCATGCAGGCATGCTTCAGCTCCCTGGTTGGTGGACCTGCCATGTATTAATATCTCTGCGGATACTTTTGGTCAGTTGCTTCGCTGAGTGCCTTTGCAGGAGACAGCTCACACAGCAGTGGAGCACTGTCAGTGCCCATGTTGGTACAGGCAGTGTGTAGGTGTGAAGCAGGACTCGGTGCTGTGTCTGATCAAAAAGGAGTGCACTGATCTTCCCTAAAGTGATCCCCATGCAGGCTGGGTGGGGAGTAGTGGTTGTGCTCCAACATGTTCATTGCTCTTACTCCAGAGAGGTCGGGTCTTCCATACACCTTGTGCAGCAGGGTTTATTAGGGTTGTGAGATCAAGTCCTGCTCCTAAAGACAGGCCAGACACCTTGCTGGAGCACAGATCTGTTTTCCCAGGCCCTTGACACCTTTTTGTGTTCTAATTTGATGGGATTGCTTTCTCTGCAAAGTGCTCTGAGGTCACCTGATGCTACCTCATCCCTTTCAGATTGGCTTGAAACCTTCCTTCGTTCCAGCCTACAGGCAATGTCCTAACCTCCCAGGCTTATCATGTGTAATGTGCTGACCTTTGCTGTTCAGGGCAGTAACCAGAGATGGCAGAGGGGGTGCTGGCAATTACAGTCTTCTGCATTTTTTAGTGGACTGGAGGCTGGAATGAGAGTAGCTTCTATAAATACAGTGCTTTTAAGATTAATCCAGTGTTCATAGGTGCTTTAGACACCAGTGGTCATGGGGCAGCTTATTTCATACAAAGAAGAGCATCCATAGAGTTTGTAAGGTTAGAAAACCCATTATTTGTTTCTCTCATACTACAGAACTGCTGGGGGAATGATACGATTAGCTTAAATAGTAACTGCAAACAGAACAAATATAAACTACATTATTATAAACGAAAAGTTCAGTCAGCAGCTTCAGAAGAATGACAGCGCAGAGGGAGCCAAACACTTGGTTTGACTTATACACAGTTCCCAGCAAATACATTTTGTAACTGCTTGCTGCTGTATGGCCATATTCAACATGTATGTAAGGGGGGGAGTATCCTAAAATCCAGTATATGATGTATAATCTCTTGATCAAATGGTCATCTTTAGTAGATAATCTTTAGTGGTAAGCATGTAGAATTAAATGAAAATTCTCACCATGTCCTTTTCCCTCCTAATAGGAGGAAAAGGTGTTTTTTTGCCTTATAACATCTGAGTTGAAGCACCTTAAGCATGTTTGTTATGCTCTGACACACCGTGGTATACGTGTGTTACAACTCTGTTGAAAATTTTTCATACTCATGTAAAGGGTTTTTTAATGTTGAGTTACTTCATTTAGCTGCAACATTATCCAATTCATATGGAAAGTATCTAGGATAAACAGTGATATTGTAGGGCAAAACCAGTATTAAATTAGTTTTCTAACTAAATGCATTTCCTTTCCTACAATATTGATTAGGCACATTCAGTGTTACGATCCAGAACTCCGATGTTCCTGTCAGTCTTTCCTGCACAACACACATATGGCATGGCATGTGTGCTCTAGTCAAAGACTACAGAGCTACAGAGATAACCTGTCCATGCACAGTAAATCCAGTGCATTGGAAAGGTGTCAGCCACACTGAGCAGGTGCCACACTACATCATTTGCTCTGTGTGTATCCAGTACAGCCAGTGCATCTAGGTGGTGTCTGAACTAGTGTGCCTATGTCCCTGGGCCAGCATAAGTGTAGTGAAGTTTATTTGTATGGGCATGCCTAGGTTATCTTGGCATTTAGAAATCTTAAGCATTCAAGTTTGTCCATTTATGGCCAAAATTCTAGAAGCAGAAAAAAAACATCTGGTTAAATCCAGATGCATGTAGTTGATTTCTCCACAGTCTCAAGTATAAGCACTGAATATGCATGAAAATTCTTCATTGTGAGGCACTGGAACAGGTTTCCTCAAGAAATTGCGGATGTCCCATTCCTGGAAGTGTTCAAGACCAGTTTGGATGCGGCTTTGAGCAACTTGCTGTAATGGAATGTATCCATGCCCATGGCAGGAAGATTGGAACTAGATGAGCTATAAGGTCCCTTCCAACCCAAACCATTCTGTGATTCTATGATTCTATAAATACACTCCAATGAAAGGTATTCTGGGACTGAAGGAGGAGAGGACTGAAATGTAAAAGAATATGTTTTGTTTGGGGGGGGGGGGTTGTTTTTTTTCATTTTTCTTCAATATAAGAGATACCCTTTGTTTAAAGTTTTATGCCTTTTCTGTCTTTCAATTCAGGATCCCCCAAAATTTGCCAGTGGAAGTATAGATTCTTTTAGATGTTTTGCAGATGTGGGTTGCTAGATAACACACCTAAACATGCTTTCCTTGGTCACCTTTCGTAAGCCTCTTCAATTTTAGAAATCCCCATGTTCAGGGTCTGCAGATGACAAGCTGCAAAACCCTTCTGGAAAGGCTGAAGAATTCAGCTGTGTGGTGACTATTGGTGAGTTGACAGGGAAGGCATTATTTGTACTCTATGAAAGGATCCTCAGACTGATAGGTTATAATGTCTTTGTAAATTATACTGTTCCTGATTAGGACTGCATAAAGTAGCCCTTACATATTTAGTTACAGAGTCTGAGAGAAGCCATTGGGGTCACCAAGTCCCATCCCCCACAACTGCAGATGATGAGGGATGGACATCAGACACAGCATATACATTAGAGTATGTCTGTTTTTAAGATCAAGGACAGAAAATTATTTGAAGCATTTCAAATATTGACATTCTTTTTAAGGAGTAATGCCATAGTGTATGACTTAGCAGATATTAGGCTGTATGTATTGGTACAGTGCTCAAACTGAAACCTGCAGGTACACTACTTTGAAGTCAGTGGGACTTGTACTCATGCTTTAATCATTATTGAACAGGAATGGTCTTCAAAAGAAGCTAACACTGAACTCAAAATAGTTGTTTTCCTGGTTGAGGCCAAGCAGTGTTAGAGCAGTATGCCAAAACTCAGGTGCCTCTAAAAAGAGGCAAGCTGTTTGAATCCAGCTACAAGCTTTAACTAACAAGCTATATACAAACATCTGGCCTACCTCTGCTCCTATCCCAAGAATGTAAGATTTCTTTGGCAAAACCAGCTATTACTTGGGAAGTTTGTGACAGAGACGAGTGGATCCAGTGTAGTGGCCAGGAAGCAGCTTGCTCATCTGAGCACACACCAGTGCTCTCTGGCAGGCAATGATCTACACATCCCAAGACAAGATCTTCTGCAGCAGAGGACACAGCACTTGCCCTAGAGCTGGAGACTGGCTATTATGGTAGCAGTTTCCAAACTGCAATATTAAAACTTTTCCCATTGTAAACACATTGAAATGCAGTTAGAGAAAGGCAACAGTGGAGGAACATGTATTATTTATAGGTCAGATCAAAATCTGACAGCCGCAGAGATGGCTACAAGGAGGGACATCAGCTATGGTTTTGTCTGGACAGCTCTGCTTAACTGTCCCTAGGGAAAAGACTGGGATAGGGTCTCTTCCTGCTGCTTTACTGCCTGTGGTTGTTCCTTGGGAGCAGCCCCAAAACCCAACAGGAGATGCAGTGTAAGAGAGCAGGCAGTCTGGGAACAGTTGCTGTTAGTTACTTAGGAATGTTGCTCCCATACAGTGAGCTGGCACTAAAGTGGGGCTGGGTGAGCAATGTGGGGTTTTACTGATATCATGTGAGTGCTGGTCTGGGTCACTTCTGCATCAGGCATGCTAAAGAGAATTTATTCTTATTATCAACAGTATTTTCTCCATCAAAGTCTCATTGCTGTGCCTGTTAGCTGGCTGCATGTGTTCTTGCTGATAGAGGCCACAGGTTTTGGGCCCCACTCATGCATATTCATTTTAGGTTCTTGCAGAGTTCATACAGAACCAGATATTAAGCATAAACCCAGGGTTTACTGGGAAGTTGAATATTTATTCAGCATAGTATGGACTTGGAGGGGTACAAGACCTTGGTGAGGAGACAACAGGCCAGTACATACCTTGCCCAGGTTTGGCTCCAGCTCCATCAATATCTTCAGGCAGGGCACTGTCACTTTTTCTTTTTCCCCTTTTTACACTCCATGCCATAACTTCCTCAGATCCAGAGACTGCTTTGTGAGTGCTCCAGTACCCACTCAGCCCTGTAAGATGAGGCTGTAGTGTGGACAGGCTGCTGCAGAGTTGCCTCACTGCTGAAAAGCTGTCTGCTACTGTTGAAAAGCTGTCTGCTCCTCAGTGATTGAGAAATGGTTTTTCAAAGCTCTGTATTAGAGGCAAGACCACATTCTCCTGTGGCGCTTTTGCTGCATGACTGCTAGATGAGACACTCCTCTGCCCACATCAGAGAGGCCAGAGGAGAGGCCTGGCCCCAGTGCCAGCCCAAAATCAGGCAGAACATTGTGAACAGCCCCACCTAGACAAGGTGAAGGACAAGAAACTCTTGTTGACAGGTCAGCTAGCAAGGCAATTTCCTTTAGTTCGCCCAGTTCATCTGAGCTTGTTGTTTCCCCCTGCTCTCAGGGAGTTCCCTCAGCTGGCAGCAATTGGATGGTCCTGTTGTTTCTCCCCTTTCTTGTCCTGGTGGGAACCAGTGTTTCATACCTGTGAGAAGGCCGGCAAAGAATGCAAGGGAGGCACTGCCAAGAAAGGCACTGTGAAAATACAAAGTACTCTGCAGATTCGCCTTTATGACCAACACATAGGAAGAAACAGTTACCTAGTGAGGTACAAATAAAAAATTTGCCTGCTCTGTCATGAGCAAAAGCACAAGGAAGGTTAACTCTGTGCCTTTTTCCAGTGCTGTCTTATCATACGTGACTGGTGTGAGCAGCCCTGAAGTCATCCTCCAGGTTACTTAGCACTTTACCTTGATGAGAGGCAAGTGACACTGGTGAGAGGCTCCATTTCTCAGAGCTGTCTGCATCAGAGGGGAGGACACAGTATTGTCTTGGGAGATGGCAAGGTAGGGAGTGAGGCAGTGAACCAGAACTGTATTAAACATTTAGAGATGAGCTGACCATGGTGTGTTTGATGCTCCATTTCCTAATGGACACAACCAACTGGTTTCCATTTCACTCTTAGCCCCACAGATTTTCATGCAAGGCATGAAAGCAAAGTCATGCCTGAGAGAGGTGATATTTTCATTGTTTAAATCCTGAAAACCTTTTAGCGTAACTATATTTAACACCTGCCGCTGCTCAGATGCCTGCATGATTGATAGGCTTTGTTTTTAATGAAAAACATTTCGTTTTCAATAAAATAAATGGTTATCCCCACTACAGTTGGTGCTTTTTTCTTTGCAAAACAGAATGATCATCACATTAGTAATTTTAACCTAAGGCTGCAATTCCACGAACAGGTTACTCTGAGGCTAAAATGCGTCTTTGTGACGTGAGATGGAGGATAATGAATAAATGGTATATCAAAGTGATTTTCATAAGCAACAAAAAAATGAGGATGATTTGTTATAGTCGCTGTTAGAGGCACATTAATTGTCTATTTCTGACTAGAAGTTATCTAAGAAGAAACACCTTTGTGAACTTTGGAGGAAACTTAAAAAATACCAAGCAAAGAAAGGAAATGAAAATATTTTAGTTATGAAGGGTGCAGAGTAAAGTACCAGAACTATTTTTGAAAAAGGGCCATTTGATCCTAACACAGATCTGGATCTGAATTTTCTAAATAATGCTTACCGTTATAATGAGCTGGATTAACCCACTTGAACTTTTAAGTCGTACTTTAAACCAGAGTCTCCTGCTGTCTGACCTTCTCTACTTGAAAGACAGCTGTGCTTAAGTGAAATATCCTTGTAATTTTATTAAATGTTTGGCCTGATGTTTTATGTAGTAGCTACGCGCTGCCACAAATGCATTCATAAAAGCTACAATGCAGAACAAAAACCTAATAGTATCATTTTTAGTATGCCTCACGCGACCTCTATTACATCATTTTACCTCAGAACATGCAAAGTACCAGATGAAGCTGCTGTGATGTGATTATATTTTCCTGAGATCAGTATGGAAACCTATTCTATAAAGCACAGTTTCAAATAATTTAAACTGTCATGTTTTATGAGATTTTTTTTTTAATTTTTTTAAAAGGAAAACCCACTAAAAATTATTATTTTGTAATTAATAGAATTTAAACTTTTCCTATGAGCCATAGTAGACAGCATGGTCAGAAGAGCCTGTAGCTAGCCTTTTAAGTCCATAATGAGGGACAAATGAGTAACCAGACTTTTTTCTCAAAAGCTGAATATCCATCTGTTCCCACTGAAATAAGTTTGTGGTCAGGTACAAGCTGGAGGTTTCTTGCTCTGCCATGCTGGGTTACTGTCACTGTTGGGAATATTTGGCTTTAAAAAAAATCTGTTGCTAGTGAAACCAAAGGAATAGTTTTATAAAATGTAATTGTGATCACATTTGAACAGACATGAATAAATTGTCTATTTTTCCTTAATGGAGACTGTTTTCTTGAGAATTTGATGAGTTTGGTTTGGATATTCATTTAAATCTATTTTATGTAGAAGTCTACGTGGACACTGTGTAATTTATTCTTCTAGAAAGCACAGGCATCAGATCACAGACCTGCTGGCACATGGTGCTTTTAATTAATTGGAAATGCAAGGGCAGGCTCTGGGGGGTTCGCAGTGGGGAAGATGCTGGGAGGAGGGCATGCTTTTCTGCGTTCCCAAAGCAGAGCTCTGGGGTTTTATGTGGTAGTAGAGGCTGATGGGGAGCTCCATGGGTATTTGGCTTCAGGATCCTGCACCTGTACTGCCAGTTCTTGTAGTGCCAGGGGGCACAACTGTGCTTGGGGACAGCAGGTCAAAGCCTCAGGTTCCGGAGAGCATTGGTGAGGCAAGAATTTCAGTTTGCGTTCAAGGGGGACGTTCCTAGCCTGAGAGGATGTGTCAAATTGATGATCTGAGTGTGCCCTAAAGGTTCATAAAGGAAGCAAACAGCTTGCAAACAGTAAGCAGAAGATGCATATATTCTTGTGGGATTTTTTTTTTTTTTTTTTGTAATTAGTATTTTAAATGAGTATCATGTCTTCTTCTATTTGACTCCTGGAGTTCTGGACGTTTGGTGTTCACCAGCTCTGCCCCAACCTGATTACTCTTCTGGATTGCCATGTGCACCAGTCCTGTGATGTTTCATTCTTTCTTTCTTTGCTTTTTTATTTGTTTTCTGGTCATGTGAGAAACTTCTGTCAGATCAGGAGCCCTGGTTCAGCTGGACATGGGAGGCAGAGAAGCTGCCCAGAGCTAGACTGCCACTTGGGCTGTCATCCATACCCCCCACTCTTGATATTACAGCGCTAGAGAGCAGACTCATCCTCTGGCTGCCATCAGAGGAAAAGGCTCTGCCTCTTTCTGCCTGGGTGGCCGGGTACTTGGCACAGCCCTGGAAGAAGGAGCATGGAAGGGAGCTGTAGGAGAGCAAGATGAGTGGGAGCAGAATACAAAGTGCTGGCCACAGCTCCTGCAGGCACCACTGACTGTCCCGCACTCCTGCCAGTGGGGTGCTAGGCAGAAGTGATGCAAAATTTGTGCGGGTGCCCACACACAGACGGCCTTCAGGAGACCTCCCCAGGGAGATGGACGGTCAGGAAACAGCTTTCAGAAACGTCACATGAAACCCAAACAAAACCTTATGACTGTGCACCAGTCTTGTTGAGTGTTCATGGCACTGTTGTCTAAGTGGTGGGGTTCAGCCCATCACACTGCCGCAGTAGGGTCTGTGAGCCTTTTTCCCATGCTGTGAACAAGATACACTGAGGTCCCATGTTCCCTGATTTTAATTTCAAGGGCATATGGCCCTTTCTCTTGGGAAGCACCTCCCTTGAGGTGTATTGTGTGAGCCAACCTTCACTAATCTAGTTAATTGAGTACATGCTGTTGTGGGCTATCTCATCCTGTCCTAACCTGTCCTGTCCCGTTCTATCCTTTCCTAATCCGGATAGCTTTGGATTTTTAAATTCTAATTCCTTCATACGATGAAGCTGTGACCAGGGACTACTGCTCAGAGATCTTTACTGCTTTTATTGCCATAGTATCTGAACATTTTCTGCTGGCACTTTGTACAGTGTGACAGGCATCTGTCATGTGTTTGTTCTCTCAGCTTTTCCACCAGAAGGCAAGAGTTGTCAGTAAACTAGCTTGTTTTGAAAAAAATATGTGTATGTATAATTAGATATATTTGTATGTGTGTATGTGTAAATACCACACATATATGTAAACGTGCAATCTGTGTTTGTTATAGAAAGGGATAATAGTGTATGCTTCTCCCTAGGGTGTAACATCTCCATGAAAAGCTCTGTCTGCTGCTCAGTCAAGTCAACACAGACAGTATTAAAAAGGCAAAGCTGCCGGGCTGTTGACCTTCATTTGAGGATATACATGTTCTCTAAACTGTGTTGGAGACAGAGGGGTAAATAAGCACCCCTCAATCAAGTGGCTTCATTCAGGTTACAAACTGGCACTTGATGCTAAGGCAGCCCCTATGAATCCAGTGGTGTTTCCTGGACATGCAGCTCAGCTCAGCATCCCCTTCACTCCCAGCAGCACTTTCCACAGTGCAGACACCAGACAAGTTCTCGGCATGTGATTGCTGTGGTGCAGAGAGGTCTCTGCATCCCTTGAGCACATCTACAAAGTACCCATCAGGATGAGGTGGTCCTGCTGTCAGTCTTCTCCACCTTCCCTTCTGTCCATTAGCCTTTTCTGGTCTTTAGTCCTTGGTCAGTGTTTATTGCTTATTCATGTGTGATGTCTGGTGGTAGCTTCCTTAGCTTTAGTGCCTTGTTTCAACCTGTCTGGACAAGGTGTTAATGCTGACATTTCCACTTGGTTGCCCAGGATCTTACTAGAGCAGTTTTTTACTGTATTTGTTTCCAGCTCTCAGGCTTTCCATCAGTGCTTATTGGAAAGATGAATATCCCTACTGAGTTGTGACTAGCACCTTAGCATAGGCTGCTAAGTCAACCCTTACTTCATTCCTGCCTGTCAAGGTTCTCCTCAAACCTGTGTGAACCACTCCTAGTGACTGTTTGTAATCATGCTGATGATTATGCTTTGTTAAACATCAGAAAATTAGCTCCAGGCCACATATGATCAGTATGAGCTCCATTGTTTGGGTCCATGGTTCAGTGATTGCTGGGTCCAACTGCACTTGATGCAGTACTAAGAGCACAGGCCCATGCTGCCAGGTGTGTGTTGAAACTTGGCTCTATGGGATTGTATAATAATTCAGAGTTGCACCAGCCAGAGGCTGGAGGTGTTCCTCAAATAGTGCTAACTTATGGAAGCAAACTTGGGGTACATTGGCAGTCTAGTCAGAAACTGCTGAAAGAATATCATTGCATGACTAGTTTGGGGATCCACAGGCAGAGGGGTAGTTACTTAGAGCAACTTGCAAGGATCACTTCATAGCCTTATAATGCATCTGGCATTGCGTTCATGAGGTTAACCCACTTAGCTGTGTGGCAGCAGCATGTGTGGTTGTAGGTGGGCAGACACTGACCAGGATCAAGAGGTCCAGCACATCTTCTCAAGTGGAGCTCTGTGCTCACTGTTCCCACAGGTTCCCTAATACAACCCATAAACTTTGTGTCTCCTCCAGTGATGTAATCTCCAAATATTGGGGATCACTGTAGAAGTCCTCTCAATAGATTTGGATATCTGCCTGGGGCATCTTCCAGTGCGCAGTTCACCCTGGAGAGAGAAAATTGGCATTCACTTTACTCATAGCTCTGGCATCCCTCAGCAATCCCTCAACAATCCCTCATAGTGAGTCTCCCAAGTGCTCTAGTGCTGCAACAGGAGATGAGCTGAGCAGGGATCTCCAGCTCCATTAGACCTATCAGCCACACACAACTCATCCCATGTTACATCTTACATCTTGGAGTACTTCTTCCATGGTTTCTGTTAGAGCCCAGTGAAATCAGCAGGACCACTGATTCTGCCCATTAAGCCATTTTCTGGTTGCAGCAAGTCCATGTGTGTAGTTAAGGCTTCTCTAGTTAGATACACTGTTGGCTTGATTACTTGATTTACTTTTTGCCCTAATGCTTCCACCTTCTGTGATGTTGATACCCCGTGCCTGCATTAGCAGTGTGCATGGTTAGTGCTGCATATGCAACATACCACAGAAACTCTTCTATGGTGTTTCCTCCAATTTAAATATCACAGGCCACTTGCAGCAACATTAGCTCCCTTGTTCAGGTTGAGGTAGTGATCATGCATGAACCAGGACACAGGTCAGAGTGGGCTTTGAGAAGGAACACAGTGCAAAACATGAGCCTTTCCTCCTCTTTATCTACCCTCCAAGGCATACTTGGATTAGCTTGGAAAGGACAGTGCTTGAATCCTGTAACTGTCTGATTAATATTTAACCAAAGTAGGCTCCTTCATACAGCACTATTACAGGGATAGGTGATAGAATCATAGAAACATAGAATAGTTAGGGTTGGAAAAGAACTTAAGATCATCTAGTTCCAACCCCCCTGCCATGGGCAGGGACACCTCCGACTAAACTGTGTCACCCAAGGTTCTGTCCAACCTGGCCTTGAACACCGCCAGGGATGGAGCATTCCCTGGGCAACCCATTCCAGTGCCTCACCACCCTTACAATAAAGAACTTCTTCCTCATACCCAATCTAAACTTACCCTGTTTAAGTTTGAACCTGTTACTCCTTGTCCTCTCACTACAGTTCCTCATGAAGAGTCCCTCCCCAGCATCCCTATAGGCCCCCTTCAGATACTGGAAGGCTTCTATGAGGTCTCCACGCAGCCTTCTCTTCTCCAGGCTCAACAGCCCCAATTTTCTCATCCTGTCTTCATACGGGAGGTGCTCCAGTCCCCTCATCATCCTTGTGGCCCTCCTTTGGACTTTTTCCAACAGTTCCATGTCCTTTTTATGTTGAAGACACCAGAACTGTGCACAAAATACTCCAAGTGAGGTCTCACGAGAGCAGAGTAGAGGGGCAGGATCACCTCCCTCGACCTCCTGGTCATGCTCCTTTAGATGCAGCCCACGATATGGCTGGCTTTCTGGGCTGTGAGCGCACACTGCTGGCTCATGCTCATTTTCTCATTGACCAGCACCCCCAAGTCCTTATCACAGGGCTGCTCTGAATCTCTTCTCTGCCCGAACTGTAGCTGTGCCTGAGGTTGCTCTGACCCAGGTGGAGGACCTTGCACTTGGCATGGTTCAACTTCATAGGGTTGGCATCAGCCCACCTCATAAGCGTGTCAAGGTCCCTCTGGATGGTATTCCTTCCCTCCAACATATCAACCAAACCACACAGCTTGGTGTCATCGGCAAACTTGCTGAAGGCGCACTCAATCCCACTGTCCATGTTGCTGACAAAGATGTTGAACAAGACCGGTCCCAACACCGATCCCTGAGGGACACCACTCGTTACTGGTCTCCAGCTGGACATTGAGCCATTGAGCACAATTCTTTGCGTGCAGCCATCCAGCCAGTTCTTTATCCACCAAGTGGTCCACCTATCAAATTGATGTCTCACCAACTTAGAGACAAGGATGTCATGTGAGACAGTGCCAAACGCTTTGCACAAGTCCAGGTAGGTGACATCAGCTGCTCTACCCCTGTCCATCAGTTCCCTAGCCCCATCATAAAAGGCCATCCAACTGATCAGGCAGGATTTCCCCTTAGTGAAGCCATGCTGGCTGTCACCAAGCACCTTGTTGTTTTTCATGTGCCTCAGCATGCCTTCCAGGAGAATCTGCTCCAAGATTTTGCCAGGCACAGAGGTGAGACTGACTGGTCTGTAGTTCCCCAGCTCATCCATTTTCCCCTTCTTGAAAATGGGGGTTATATTTCCCTTTTTCCAGTCGTTGGGAACTTCACCTGACTGCCATGATTTTTCAAATATGATGGACAGTGGCTTAGCAACTTCATTTGCCAGCTCCTTCAGGACCTGCAAATGATTTTCGTCAGGTCCCATGGACTAGTATACATTCAGGTTCTTAGGATGGTCTCGAACCACATCCTCTCTTACAGTGTGCCCAAGGTTTTCATTCTCATTCTTGTCTTTTGACAGTCACTAGTCTGCAAAATTGGATGGATGTCTGTAAAACAAAGTATAATTCTCTTTTTGCAGTCCTAAACTCTACAGCTTATGGGATCCTGCTTACCATTTGCCACTGTCATTATGTGAAGGTACAAGATTGCCTGCCTTCATTATTCTTTTACCAGTCTATACTATTTTGCTGGAGCCATCCTTGAAAACCTTGTACTTCTGATCCATCACTGTTTTGTCAAGGAGCAGGGGGCCTGTAGTATGTGGCTGCTTCAGGAAGGGGTCCACGTTCCTCCTTATGTGCCAACACACTATGTTGTAGCAGGTTTTTGCACAAACGAAGTGAAGATCCTACTGCCCCATCTCCTCTTTGTTTGGTGCTTCTTTTGAAGATAAAAAGGTGAACCTTTGCTTGGCTATGGGAATCAACCGTCTCATTCTTCCTCTCTTTTATTAATGCCCATTAAAAGGGTCCATGCCACCAGGTGTGAGCTGGGTACCTGTGCTTCCTGGTCCCCCATCAGGGCTCCTGTCTGTTACCGTGCTTATTAGGGAAATGTGATGCTGAGCCTTTGCCTAAGGAGCTGTTCCTATCTGAGGAGCTGTTCCTATCTGAGGACCTGACCAGGTGAGAGCCTTTGTGGCTCAGCTGGAGGTACCAACTGCTGGCCAGATGCACTGCATTGGGTATCACCCTTCCCAGTGATTGTAGTTTCTGGGATATTTGTAGGGGTCCTTCTGGAGATAGAGCTCCTGTACATGCAGGGCTGGGTGCATGACACTGGTCTGTTACATGGGTGGGAATTTAGGAATTAAATGCAGAAAGAAGTGTCCTCTTATGTCTTATTGCAAGGGAAGCAAGTCCTCAAGTCTTGACTTTGGCACAATGAATGAGTAAAGAAAATCTCAATACTGCAAGGTAGTTTATATGTTTAAGAGACAATCATTAATAATACAACATAAGGACATGTACATGCGCACTTCTGACAGCCTGACTCTGCATTAAATCGCTGTATTCACTACAGTTGATCACACTGAGGGGTTTGGTCAATGGAAAGTTTAAAAATTTCAAAACATGATTTTTTTTCCAAATCATGCTGAAAAGCTGGAATCTTAGAACATTTCAGAACACATGGAATTTCACCCTCCTTGAAGTGGTTCATTCTGCTAGTATCAAAACATTTCATTTACTTGAGTATTTTTTCACTGTTAGGGTATAAATCAAGTGAAAAATGAAGCAGGTATTTTAACTGCATGAAAAGAAAATTCATTAATAGCATTTCCTTTGAAAATTAACATAATAATTCCATTCTGAACTATTTCTAGTCAGTCTAATCAGCATCTAGTGGTACAGAATACTTCCATGGAAAATTTCAAAAACCCTGATAATAACTATCCCCTACAAGCAGTAAAAGAAGTAGGCATTCAGCCAGGATTAATAGCTCAGCCTGGTACCCCAGGAAATTCTCTTTCTGTCATGCCCCAAAACCTTATCAGTAGGTGGCTTTGGAAATCTTAACTGCTGCTGGTATGAAAATACAGTAGTTAACATTTATAATCACAAAATTGGTCTAAGGAAACCTTGTCCTTTTGCTACTTTGCTGGGAAGAGCTTGGTGCCTGTGTAACCTCTCTACACTAGTTTCATCCATCCATTAACTAATATTTGTATCATGGCATCCTTTTCCTTCCCTTGATTTTGGTAGAGCTCATTCAATGTTAAAATATGTGCTGGAGTGCTACCAAGCATCATCAGACACCTACGGAGATATACACGTATCTCATTTATTTTTCTCCAAATGAGTTTCCATGATGATCCAAACCATTCCAAATTTTCACTGATTTTTGAGGGTGTTGGGTATGCACTCTGAAGTGATGGGCAGAGCAGCTTGCATGTGTCTGTTGTTTTTGAGCCATGAATGGACTAACTTAATGAAAATTGCCTTGTGACGAAACCTTTTCTCTCTTTTTCTGAACAGCTAACATGCCAGAGGATTATCCAGATCAATTTGATGAGGTAGTGGACTTTATTCAAGCCACTATTAAAAGACTGAGGAGGTCACCGGATAAACAGACCCCAGTTTTTAATAGGCGGGAGAGAAACAGGCAAAACACAGCCACAAATGTAGAGAATACCAGCAAAAAGGGGAGGAGGAATCAAAAGGGAAAAAATCGGGGATGTGTCTTAACGGAAATACATTTAAATGTGACTGACTTGGATTTGGGATATGAAACCAAAGAAGAGCTGATTTTTCGGTACTGCAGTGGATCTTGTGATGCAGCCGAGACCACCTACGACAAGATTTTGAAGAACTTAACCAGAAAGAAGAAACTAGTCACTGACAAAGTGAAGCAAGCTTGTTGCAGACCCACAGCCTTTGATGATGACCTGTCCTTTTTGGATGATAACCTGGTTTACCACATACTGAAAAAACATTCCGCAAAAAGGTGTGGATGTGTCTGACTGCTGCACGCCAGAGGCAGCGCCTGTTTTGCATTCCTGCTATGACGCAAAAATAGGGACCAAGGTTCCTGGGGATATGTCTGCTCAGAGCAGAAAAAAGGACCAAGAATGCAGAACGAGGTGTTGTGAGAGCCTGGGGAGGGCGCGAGGCTGCATAGGAGGATGGAGGCTTTTGACGTCCTACGGGAAAGTACATAAAAGCTCAGGTGGAGATGCTGACGGATGGATGGCATGCGTGCTCCCTTTCCCGTTTGACACAGTCCACCATCAGTGGGACTCGGATCCATGAGGAATGTGCTTAAAAACACAACCCTGCCATACCATGTTGTGTTGTAACTATACCATCTGTGCCAGGAAGCTTAGCCAAGAAGTAGTTTAGGAATACCTTACTCATCCCCTGTGCTCTCAGCTTTACTGAAAGACACATTGTGCTACTGCTCATTGAAGGGTGGTTCCTAAGCGCTTAGGACAACTTCAAAACTATAATAAGATTAACATTGTAAGTAAGATGGTATCAGGCAAATAACAAAATTTCAAGGCTCAAGTTCTCTAGTGCCAGTACTGATACGAAACAAAACAGTTCCACTTACTGGTTAAGTTTGATTATTTCCATCTCGTGTTTTTGCAAAAGGAATGTAGGATTTCATTCTTCTGCTACCTATGAAAACGAGTTGAGTTTTTAAGCACTTCTTCCTAGTATAGTAAGACAAGTAACAAGCCCCGCCTAGACAAAACGCGTTTCTTTTGGTTTACAAAGGACTAATGTCACTTGCGTAACTACATTTCTATTCGGTCATTGTGAGCGAGCAGAGACTACTTGATGCAATGCATCCATTCAGAGACATAAATATACAGAAGATATTTATTGAGATTAAGTTATTGTTATTTATTACAGTTCAGTAATGAGTCTCCTTTCCTTATTTATTAAAGATTCTTTTCAAAGGTGCCAAAGTAGAAGGTGCTTGGAAGATACAAAGAGACAATGAAGTTGGGAGCAACGGTCCATGCTTTTGATTGAAAACGTTAATTTGAATGCAAAAAATCACTTACTTTACCTTTTTTCTTTTAAACAAAATCCTGAGTGTGTTCACAAAAGGTAGTGCCAAAGCCTGCAGCCCTTCCTCCTCAAAAATTACTGCAGTCATACATGTGCAGGAGCAACGATGGCTCTGGACATGCGAGGGTTGCGGGACTTGGCTCAACATTAGCAATTTGTTAGAAGAGCTAATTCTAGTCATATTTTAAATGTAGCCATTTTTTTTTCCTCACAGTTTTTGCCAACTGACCTCACATAACTATTGACAAATGGAAAATAATCACATTTAGCATATAATTTCTTTTTGTATTTATTTAAGCTTTTCCTTCCGTATTTCCATATAGAAGAGGTTAAATCCCTCCTATTAGTTAGCCCTGGATTTAATATAGCCTGCAGGTAAACAATTGTGTTAAATAACCAAAGTGTTTTATATAATTTGCTGAAACATACCCGCACAGCAGGACGGTTTGAATTTTCTTAGCATGAGGGAGGTTGTAGAGCAAAGGCATTCATAATGCAAGCCCTAGTTCTGGAGACTTTTTTCCTGAAGGAGCAGCAATGCAGGTCACTAGTCATACCTGAAAACCAGTGAAGCATCAACTCCCACAAAAACAACAGGAAGAAAAAAAAATCCCTACTGAAACCCAAAAAATAATGGTCTGACCTTTTATCTCATGCGTGCAATGGCTCTCCATATTCGTTTTGCCCTGGGCCCCTCGGGGCACCACAGAAGAAGGGTCCAGAGGTCAAGGAGGTTGAAAACAGGCATAGAAAGATGTTCAAAGTGTATGAAATGCAATTCAGCCCTGGCCTCCTCTGCTTTCCTGGGTGATGGAGGGCAGCCGCAGAGCCCACCTGCAGGGTTCGTTCTTGCACTGCCATGGGGATACCTCACCCTCCACGCTGGGCAGGGCTGGTACAGCTGGTACCACCAGCACTGTTATGGTTTGAGCAGTAAAAACCTGCTGAGTGTCAGCTGTGCTGCTGGGCAATTGCCCAGCGACAGCACTCAGAGCTGTACTTTTACTTTCCCCAAAGCATTTTCTGCGTAGCTTGAAGAAGCTGTAAGAAAAGCAAAGCACTATGTTCAAAATACAAAAGGGTAAAGTTTGTGATTTTTTTTTTTTATCTTTTAGACCTTACTGAAGACAGGAGTGTGCTTCTCTGGAGTTTTTTACTTCACCTGCGATTTATGTCTCAAGTCATTCGTGTTAATCAACCAAAGTTCTCTACAGACTTTATTTTTGTACAATACTCATTTTATAACTTTTTACAAAATAAAACTCATTTCTATTGTTACCTGGTGGTTGCTTGTGCTTCTTCTCCATCCTACCATTTCCAAGTTACAGTATTTCCCAGTTCCTAACCCACATGTCGCAATGCTGAAGAGCCAGCAAGTCCTCTATGAAGTGAAGCTTTCCTCTCCTGTCTCTCCAGCATTTCTACTGTGGGTCAGAGCTGATCATTAGGCCACTGCAATAAATGACTCAAAAATGCATGGTAAGTGGTGGCACAGCAATCAACACAGTGGAAGCCTGGTATTACCCAAGCTGTCTCTTGCCCATGCAGGGCTGCAGTAGCATCATGGTGGCCTTGGCTATGCACGGCCACAGTTTCTGCACGCGAAGGAGATTTGCATTTTGCTTGCTAGCCCAGGCGTTACATCAGTTGGACTAGATTCCATCCACTTTGGCAGTCCTTTTCCCTTTATCTTTAATAAGGAAAATTGAGGAATTTTCCACCACCATCATGGAAAAGATGACAGCAGGTTTTGTGGCTGTGGCTGGCAACATTTTCCCAACTGTTTCGTGTTAAGTACTGCAGTTCCCATCCCAGAGCTGGGAAATGCATGCAGACTTACAGGTTTTGACACCGGCCTCTGTACAACTCAAAACTGCTATAGAGAGGAAGAGGGAGCATCTGAGCAGTGAGCCAGTGAGCAGGAGATCAAACGCTCTTAATATACAGCATATGGATGCCTTGGTTTCATTTGTTACGAGCAAGGCCATGCACGCAGCTCTACCCCAGTGCTGAAGCGCAAAACAAAGCTCTCAAACACTGCTTTTGAAGCACACAGTATCGAAGGCATTCCTCTTTACATGCCACCATCTCCACTCCTTGCAGCAGAAGCCCATCCACCATGCACAAACACTGCTGATTGCAGTTCGGTTTAATACGGTACACATGCAGTGTTTGGCATGAAAATAACCTGCAGCTTCTTGTTCAGCAGAAATCAAGCACTTTAACAAGAGCTGGAGAGAGTGTCTATGTAAAACACAACTGTGGGATACTCTGAAGATTAATCTCTGATCTTACAGCCCAAAATTTCTGTCTCCTTTTATGTGAATGGGAAGAACAAGGTTAGCACTGAAGTCTTGCTTGGCCTTATCAAAGGCTTTAACAGCTGGCAGGAGCAGGCTTGCTTGCATGGAGCTGTTCATGCTCCTTCCCCAGCCCTTCTGGAGAGGATAAAATTGCAGGAAGAAGATGGGGTTTTGCCATTGTAACCCCAGGATCACCACTGCTGGGTTTGCGCCTTCAGACTCATTTTTTGGTTACAATAAGGCTTGCAGTATTTCCCTGGCATCTTGCACGCATTAAACTAGCTTGAAACCTTCAGCTGGCAGGTTGTGTAGATATCAAAAAGGACTTTGTCACTGGGTAGTGCCAGTTCTAGGAGACGTGTTACTGCTTGGGTACCAGGGGCAGCACTACCCTGGCCCCCCAAAGGAGAAGGTATGTTCTAAGTTAGAGAAATCATTCACAAGGGAGAGGGTGTGGACCAGATGCCATAATTATTTACACTTAAAGTCAGGAGAATGTTTTATTAGTCAATAATTCAATAAGGATTTTTTGGGTTTTCTTAATTTTGCATTGGGTTTTGTGCTATCAGTTTGCATTGTACTGTCAAACAAGAAGGGCTTATTAGAGATTTGAGGGAAATTGTGATAATACCACATCCCACAGCTGTATGGTGGTGCTGATGTCAGTGAGGAGAGGATGAAGTAGGAAAACCCGTGTTAGATTTTGGGTTGTTTCACCTCTGGCCTCAAAGGGGAGAAAGGCCAAAAACAGCCAGTGCCTCAGTCTGAAGAAGGGCAGGAGGAAACCAGCAGCAGCCTCACTCCTTGCAATCTGGATAGCTAGCCGAAAATACAGGGGAATATACAGAGGAAAATATCAGGATGAAGAAAACAAATGGAACTGACACATTGTATAAATAGGTCTTCAAATGTCATGCATGGATGGAACAAAGATGTTTTGTTCCGAAGCAAGAGACGGCTTGAAATGGCTCAGTAATACACATTGAGAAGTTTGTTTATTTGGAACAGAGCTCTTCTAATGAAAAGGTTAATTGTGTTGCAATGGAAAATTTAAAAAAGGCAAATCAGAGGCCAGGCCTGCACTCCTCACCCAAGCAAAATTTCTCAGTGTCTTGAAGAGAAGATTTTCTATATCAAACATCACAGGTCTGAACTACTAATGTTACAATAAGTTATTCAGTAGATACATTCACAGGTCAATAAAAATAGCTAAACAAACCATATATTCTAGCAGTATTAATCCCAGTGGCTTTCAGACAAGCTGCCGCAGCCAGGAAGAGAAATACGGTGCCCACCTCAGCCTGCTGCCAGGAAGCTTCCTTGGGCAGGCATCACGTGCAAGTACTAGAGGGAACACCAACTCGTCTTCACCTGCTGTTGGCTTTTTCACTTTGAAACAGCAGCATTTTTTCACTTTTCCCTAGAAAAGGTCACTCATAAGCCTTTCTGCTTTGCAGCTGAACTGAAGACGAATATGGTGGGATTTTGTGGGCAACTTCTCTAGGGTTTTGACAGCAATGCCAGCCTTGGGCCACAGGTTTCCTCCTGCTGTCCCAAACCTTTGGTTTCCTACCTGCCAGCCCAATAAAAGAGGAATGCTTCCATTTCTGTCATCCCAAGGAAGATACAAACATCAGTCCCTGGCCTAGAGCTGCACACCTTATGCCCAAGTGGTCCTCGCAGGTCTAAAGCCACCAACATCCTCACCAGAGCTGCTCCACTGACTGTGGTGGAGTATCTTCAGTTTCATAGGAATGGAAGCAAGTATATCAAAGATGTTGATGCTCTCTGCAATATTCACGTACAAAGACTTGTACAATCCCTCTTGTCTTTCCTTTTAAAGTTTCTCTTACTAATTTCATGTGTCCTGGGATTTCCAGAGCTTCAAGACATTTCACTGTGCTCTTACTATCTTATTAATTTGTCCTTTTTTGTTCCGTCTCCATTGGTACTCTCTTTTTTTTTTTTTTTTTTTTTTTTATTATCTCATCACTTCTACATTCATCTCTGGCACCACAGATGCTATAAACATGTCCAAATATTCCCTTGTTTCATGTTAAAATCATCCCCCCTCTAAGATACAAACAGGGGTGAGCAGGCAGTCTTTGTTAGCATTTGGTATTATTTTTAATAGCAGTTTTAATCTGGAGATGAAAAATGTCCTCAACAAAATCCCAGAGCTTAGAGATCAACTTTGGATAACTCTGAATTTCAAAATATACAAACTCCTTTCCTGCAGGACTATGCAGGTCCTCTGGGTGTGAGAGTGGCTGCACAGCCAGGGCAAGGATGAAGCTCTCTCAATACCCTGTTTCAGTAGTGACAGCTGGGAAAGGAAAGAGTAGAATAAAATGGCAAATTGAGAGTGATACTTTCCCTGGAAACCCCACCCCAGCTCCAACAATTTGCAGTTCAGGAACTTTCTGAGCCAGATGTTTTATTGGTGTCCAACAGCCTTTGGCAGGTCTGTCTCCCTGGGAAGGCACCCAACATCCTCCTCTGTGAATTTATTATTTTGGGCTCCCCTGTACTCTGGGGTAATTTGGTTCTGTGCAATGAGAGTAAGCGCTTCTCTGATGGCACTAAATCTCAATTTCATCAATTGCACACTAATGTCCTGATGAGTTGCCAATTCTCCTTCACCTTCTTAGTACACATGGATCTGTCCAACCTAAGGAGCCTTCATATCTGACCAAGGACACCAATTTAGTGGCCTTCTATGATGGAGCTACAGAACTTATGGATAGATAGGGCAGAGGCTACAAGAATGATAAGGCAGCTTAAGTATCTCCTGTATGAAGACAGGCTGAGAAGGTTGGGGCTGTTCAGCCTGGAGAAGAGAAGGCTGCGTGGAGACCTCATAGCAGCCTTCCAGTATCTGAAAGGGGCCTACGAGGATGCTGGGGAAGGACTCTGCATCAGGTACTGTAGCAATAGGACAAGGGGTAATGGGTTCAAACTTAAAGAGGGGAAGTTCAGGTTAGATATAAGGAAGATGTTCTTTACTTGGGCACTGGAACAGGTTGCCCAAGGAAGCTGTGAATGCTCCATCCCTGGCAGAGTTCAAGGCCAGGTTGGACAGAGCCCTGGGTGGCATGGTTTAGTGTGAGGTGACCCTGCCCATGGCAGGGGATTGGAGCTAGATGACCTTAAGGACCTTTCCAACCCAAACCATCTTACGATTCCATGATCTCTCACCATTCATATTTTCTATCATCTTCCAGTCAGATCATGTTCTTCCTGAGGGGAAGGTGCTTCTATCAGAATGCTGGACAGAAGCAATCCATGGATTTCCACAGATGCACAATGATATTTTCTGTTCTGTTTTCCATGTTATTTCCAATAACTCCTTTAAGGTGCTGGATGGGGAGCTCATCAGAGACATGACTTCATCAGAGACATGACTTCAGAAGCAACATGTGCATCTTTTTGGAAGCACACTTTATTTAACAACAAACTTCTTGCCATGTGTCAGGTCTGAATCTGACTAATTCCAGTTGTGCTGATCTATACGAGATATCATGTGGTGACCAAAAGAAGATTTTGCTTTTCTGATGTGAAAACATTGTGTGCAGTTGCTGTGGAGCCAGAAGGCATTGCCCTAGGGTTGTGCCATTGTGCAGTACCAACTGATACCCACTTCCCAGAGCTGTCAGTGTATGGAGACACACAGTCTCCAGGTTCAAGGCAGCCGTCTGACTTAGGAACAAATCTTGTCATTGCTCACAGAAAGCTAAGGGGATCTCATCTTCTGGGACCTATTTAGAGGACTGCCTTAAAGCAGAAAGAATCATGAACAATATGTTGGCTCTTCTTTCAAACAGTAATTACTGGAGGAAAGGATATGGCTACAAGTGGGAATCTCATCTAAAAACCCACAACAAATCAGTTTCAAGGCTTTTTTGCATGTGGTACAGAAACCTCCTTTTCCAATTCTGACAGGTCGTGGAACAGAATTTAGAATCATTAAAAAAAAGTTCTCTAGAGCCTTGAAATTTGTTCCATAGATTTATTAAAATTCCATAGATTTATTAAAAAAGTCTTGGTAACATCTTAGACTGATTTTTTAGTGTCAGTAATATGTGACTCTTGTAGGACAATTAAAGTTAAGTCTCAGTAGTAGATCGTGTTTTATAGTTGACTGTGATTGAGTCTGTATTCTATTTGCTATATGTTACTATGAACCAGTGAAGCACCTCTGTGTCATCATGTGATACCTTTCTGGCTAGCTGCTCCAGGGAGATGATTTTAAATCTGCTTAAATCTGTCTATTCTTTTAGAATAGATGTGATATTGGCTATATTTAGTATTTAAAAAAAATCCTCACATATATTTTTCCTACATGATATCACTGACATGACATGCTTTTTTGCACGAAGTGAAATAGTGCACAGCCTTAAATTGTTTCTCCATCCCCACCATCTGAAGGATAAATGGAAAACAGGGATGCCCAGAATCACAGGCCACAGTGATGCTATTGTAGTTAGGACAAGAAAGTTCATTAAAAGTTTCATGTTTTGGTTTAATTGATGAAAAACCATCAATCTCCTCTATTTTCTTTGACACTAACTACAGACTCACAAGCATTCTTTAATATCATACTGTGTGAAGATTTTTGAGCAAATATGATGAAGCCTGCCATAAAAACAAAGGTAATCCATCTGAGCCCTCATGGTCTCGGTCATGTTTATTCCCCTTTTCTGGTGTTATACTCAATAAATACTGCTATGGCTTAGCTAGGACAGTCACTAAAAGTATAGTTTTATGGCTGAGTCTGCTCTCTTGTTCTCATTTAATCATGTGTTTTATTGTCAGCTCTTCTCAAACTGTCAAGTGTTGTTTCTTATGAGAGAGAGACCTGCTTTCTGTAACACACATCCCCCCTAGTCCCACTCATCATTTGGTACTATTGCCTTTTCTCCAGCCTGTTGATGACATTTATGGCTTTTTTTTCCCCCAAGAAACAGCATATTTTTAAAATTGTGCCTCTTTTTTACTTTTTAGTACTTTGGCTCAGTAATCTCTCACATGCTGGAAATGACCCAGCTGATGTCTTGATCTTTATATCCAAATCCATCCAAGAGCCATAACCAGCAGTGAAAACTCGCTGTGTACTGATTTACCTTTCTTCAGGAGGCTCCATGGAAAAATCTTTTTCCTGCTCTGCTCAGTAACACAAATGTAGAACTGTAGGCACCGTGCTCCACAGCACCAGGCTGCTGCTCTCCATGCCCAGCCCTTTCCACCCTCCTTGATCACAGACACTGTGTGACCGTGGGCAAAAAGGCCATTGCAATGGAGAAACGCAAGTGTGCCCATATTTGCATCCAATGGAAGTCTACTACTAGCAGCAAGACACTGAAAACTGATATGTGAATGTATAGTGACCTCCACTGTGCACAGAATTTACCAACACTGTGGGGCTGTCTGTATGCATACAAAATCTCAGAATAGACTAGACTGGACTAATTCAGTTGGAAGAGATCTGCAATGATCTTTTAGTCCAACTGCTGACCAATTCAGGGCTGACCAAATTAAAAGAAATCCTCTGAGCTTTGTCCAAGGAATTGCATACGAAGATGATGGAGAAATGATGCCAACTCAGCGGTTACCGGCCTCATTTAGACGTACAGGGATTCACACAGACAACTGTTTAGGAGAGGAACCAAGCAAATAATCTGCTTCTTGGACTTCTATGCATTCCCATGTACAAATATTTTAAGAACAGTAAAGATTGACTGTTTTTCCTAAGCTTTTTCAAACTCAGCAGTTTGTTTCTTCATCAGAAGTCAGCCCAGCAAAATGGAAACCTTTTGTGATAATTCATCCATGCAGCTAATGCTTGCTATGGCAAGCAATAAAGGGACATCAGGTGACCTCTCCCATGGATCTCACACCATACATCAGGCTATACATCAAAGCTGAAACAAAGTGCTCTGGCATTGCACAGATGAAATATCTCACCAGGTTTTGAAAGAAATCCTTAGCTACCCTCTCCTGGCACTTCACTTCCAGTACTGGTCTGCAAGTTGGTTGTGCCCACCCTGATGGATCCTGTGATCAACCAAATGATGGGATGCTAATCAGGGCGCAGGTATTCACACTTTATGGGACTGTGAAACAAATAAAAAAGCAATAAAAAGCCACTCCTTTCTGATAGCTAACCACTGCAGAGTCATCCTGCTGAAGACAGCAGAAGATAGCAGAAATACCTTTCACATCAGCAGTTTGAGGAGCAAAATCACTTTAAAAGAAAGTCCTAATACTGCATTAAACCACACAGTTTTATTCTCATCACCCTGAGTGATTCCTAAGTGTTTCCCAAAAGCCTAACTCTTGATCTAGGTTGTCTGTGATGCTGAGAATTGCCAAAACTCTCAGCAAACAGGATGGATGAGAGTGCAGTGAGAAAGCAGAAAGATGCTTGGAGATGGGAGAACAGGCTGCAATATCACTGTTTCAATCCATCCGCAGAAAACCCTCTTACTGAAATCTTACAGAGAGCAATACCTGTGTGTTTCCTGCCCTCAGTAGGGGTCTGGCTGAAAGGAGTTTATTTCAGCTGCTGAAGCCATGCGCATCAGCTTTGCAGATTTGCCAGCTCCCTCTGCAAGATGGCTTGCAACATGTATACACATGGTATCTGGCAACAATAATTGGGAAAAAATGAAAAATGCTTCTCATTCATTGCAAACAAATGGGTACAGTGAAATCCCAGGCAAACTTTCCCAAAGCAGGCAGCTTGCTGGATTAAAGAAGTGAGTGAAAAGAGAATGTGGGGGCCCAGGGGACCCCTGACGGGAAATGCGTGAGAACGGGTACTTCAAAGAAGGGAGTAGATACATAGGAACAGAGCAAGTTTCCAAATGCAGCCTTTGCTTTCTGCTCTGCAGGAGCAGAGCTCTGCCTGTGGGCAGCACAAGTGTTCAGATACGCGCTGCTAGGGCTGCAGACTAGGGACACCACCAGCACCCTCCTCCCAGCATGGATCCTTGTCACTCATTGCCAGGTTTTCCCCAGAACAATTCCTTGTGGCATTTTAAAGCCCTGTGACCTTGCAGGTCTGAGCACCTTCTGAGAAATAGAGGCTTTATCTGCTTCCAGGGGCTTTCACTGCCAGGGCCTGTGATACCAGCGCCCAAAGCCACTGGAAGAGAAAACCCATAGAGAAACTTTAAAGGCAGCCCCAAAGCTCACCAAAACAGCGATGTCCCAGATGAAGGCACCAGAGCCATGACAGAGCCCTTTAGCCACAGAAATCTGGGGAAACCAACCTGTCTGTCTCTACATCCACGCCTTTACTTGGGGTGCTCCTCAATCTTCTCTGATACAGAATTGGCAACTGTTCAGAAAAGGGCTCAGCAACTAGGTGCAGAAATGTATGGCATATTTTCACACTAAGTGTAAAAAAGCTACAGCATGTAACATAGGTGAGCGAATAAACCACTTTCATGGAAAATATGATAGGAGACTGGATTTGGATTGTATCTGGGGTGAAAGCTAAGCTGTATTATTATGTGTGGGTAAAATTCAATTCTCACTTTACCTTTGGCATACACGTCTTTATTTAAACACATCAGCACCATATACAGTACAGAGTTCACAAATTGTCTTGGGGATAGGACCTCAGTGCAAATATTACCAACTCCATAGTTGACAATCAAAATGCTAAAATTAATTGTTTGTCTGATCCCTCCAAACCAGTTACAAGCCGACAGATTAATCACAGCATTTCTATTATCATTGGTTTACAAACTATAAGCATGCTTTCCTGAAGGTTTACAGGGAATAACAGCAGGGGTAATGTCACCTGGGAGTCGTGACAGGAGACCTTTGGTTGGGAGTTGGTTTGCTTTCCCTTGTAAAAGCTCTGTTATGTTTACTTCACTAAAGTTTAACTTGGCTATGATTTCATGACTCCTGAATTCATGCTGCCCCCCAGCCAAGCCATAGAATAGCTAAAGACTCAATAAAGATGAGTGACATCATTAACCCAATACAGTAGCTATTCAGATGTACGCTGTGGTCTCCTTACATAATCACCTAATTTTAGCTACTGAGTGAGCCACAGACAGTACCACAGTGTGTTACGAGCTCTGAATAACTGTATAACACCCAGATGCTTTTTTTCAAGGTTATTTTATTTTTCTGTTTTAAAATTATTTGGTTAAGCAAATCTCAAGGTGTTATTTTTCCTTTAAGCAAACCCTCTCTTTAAAACATGTTCAAGATTTCTGCTGCTCCTGATCAGTTGGACACATCATCAGCTGGTTATCACAGTTGCATTGGTGCTCATGACACTAACGTACAGTGCAGGACCTAGGGATTTTACAACTGTCAATAAAAACAGCCTAACAAAGCAGTAAGGTGATACAAGCCTTAATTCAGGCACCAGACACGTACGCTCAAGTAAAGGCACCTGGTTTGCAAAAAGTAACTGTTTCTTGTAGATTTACAAAACATATATGAAAATACTTTTTAAACCAGAAACATTTGGGGGATAGAATTCTTTTTTTGCTATGCACTACAACAGCAGCATCTGCATCCCCTGTTCCTTGCAATTAACAGCAGACACATGCGTATTTGATGCTATTTAGAGGTACAAACGCCGGATACAAATTCAGTGTAGTAGCTTAGATGTGCCTGCAGTAGTGCTGGAAATCCCTCAGATGGATATTCCACTTTTGAAAAAGAAGAAAGAAAGCAGGGCTTTTATTGCAGGAATCACATGCACAATTTGTACCTAGGTGCTGTGCACGCCTTCCAAGTAAATTGCGTATTATGCATAGTGCACATACAGGTTCCAGAGATCACACCACATATAAAACCAATCCAAGAATCCTATTTGATCTAATTCACCTTTCTTCAGCATTTTTTCCCCGATATATTTTTACATAACTATGACCTGGCAATGAGAATTGTAGCTTTAAAAACCTCTCCCTGTTTCTGCAGTTCTTTTCATCTAAATCACTTAACATACTAATTCTATGAAGTTCTAATTGCTCAGAAGTTCCTGTGCCTACAGAAACTTACTGAAAAGAGGCGGAACAATTTCTTCACAATTACAGAAAAGACAGAGGATTGTCTATAATGCTTGTACCAAGGCACTTCATTATGGAGCATGCAGAAAGAGATTACATGTAAAAGCTGACTCATACGTTATGATCCCCCAAACCACAGTTCTGCTGATCCCCAAACCACATTTCTGCTAATTCCCCCCATCCCCATACTGGACATCGGACTTTCTCTCTCAGCACACTCTCCCTTGCTGCTGCCGAGCTGCTCTCCAGCCGGGAGAGCTGGCAGCCGGTCTCCATCCCTTGTGTAATCAACTAGCTCACCTCGGAGATATGCTCACATTGTGCTGGCGCAGGCTCACTTCTTCCACTTTGCAATGCTATGCTCTGCAGACTGAACTCTGTCCCGTCTTTTCATCCAGTTAAAACAAAACTAGTGTCTTTGTGACAATTTCTGGAAAAACAAACATGCTAAAGCCCAAGGCAACATCCTCTGCTGGCTTAAGTAACAGCAGCTCCTTAGCACACATTTCCACCAGTGGAGATGCTGGCTCTTGAACTCCCATTCACTCTGCACTACTGGCACAATATTTTTGATTGTGGCACTAGTAGGCATCAAACAAATCATGTTAATGTTGGGAGCTGAATGCTTGTGCTGCAGAGGGCAGCTAGCTGTGCAAAGATTTCCCCCCCACAAGCACCTACTCTATGCCTAATGAAACCAGGGTAATTACCAACAAAAATCCTCCATGTGGTAAGAACTGTATGATTTCCTTTTAAATATAAATCACATTTAATTGACAGATTAAAAGTTAAACCAAAGCCTAACCATGCAGGAATGCTGAGTGAAGCAAATGGGAATGCTGATCATGCCTTGGGACAAGAAGACAATGTAGCTGTCCCACTGGAGTCCTGTCTATTTGTCGAGGCATTTATAAACAGCATAAGTGAAATAGCAAGGCTTGATTCTGCCCAGGACTGTCAGATTGCAGCCCCTGCATTCATTCCTGCAGGCAGAGGGCCCCACATTTGATATTCCAATTGTTTTTAATTAACAAAACCCTGGCTACTACGGAGCACAACATGATTCAGTAATAAACATCACCAACACTGAGCCTGGTTGTGGAAAGCAGCACAGAATTCTCAATTCCCAAAGTGAAACACTCCTCTGTCATGCACAGAGAATGGTGCACCAGGAGGAGCAAGGAAGGAACAAAGTGAAGGCAGACGAGCACAAAGCAGAATTAAGTGACATGTCAGTCGTGTGTATCTCCAAATACGCCATTTCAACCTGAATTCCCAGTGTGATATGGCCAGGCCAGAAGGATTCAGTTTCTCCTGCAACCCAGTGGCTGCTGATGCAGCTACACAGCGCTGTTCGTAACTCAGCTACAGGCATAAACCCACAAAAATTAGATTACAACCACAAGATAAGAGTATTTCCCTGGTTTGAAAAGACGTCATACAGACTTCTCTGCAGCAGAGAGATGCCGGTGAAGAGCACCACAGGGACACTGGAATAGCTGAACTGGAATTCCTAGATCTGCCACTAATATGACTTTGATTAACTCTTGTCATCTAGTATTTCCATTTCTTCAATCCTGCACTAACAGTTGTTTTTCCAATCTGTACTCTAAGAGCGGATGATACTGTCTCTTCTCCATCCCTAGCACTGTGCAAGTCCAGGCTGCACAGAGTCTTGGGTGTCATGGTTTAGTATGTGGTGTCCCTGCCCATGGCAGGGGGGTTGGAACCAGATGATCTTAAAGTCTTTTCCAACCCTAATAGTTCTATGATACTGATTCTATGTTTGAAAAGCACCTAAGAGAATAAAAGCCTGAACATGAATAAGGATTCTTATTGCACAGCAAAAAGGAAGTGTGGGAAGTGGGGATATTCGGTAGGATATGATGAAGTTATCCCTCCCTCCCCCGATAAAATGAAATTATTTAACAACTTCTCTTAGAGAACAGTTTAAACTCTGTTGTCTCCCAGAGTAGGACAGTATGCTGGACAGTAAAATGAGTGGTTAAAAGAAACAGAGAAATACATATACCACTGTGATACTTATCTCATTTCCAGAAGCAAAGCTTCCCTTTTATTTTTTTAGTGCAAACATGGGTTAAAAGCTAGTAAAAAATAATAAAAGAATCCTACAAATGGATATTTTATAGAGCCTCAACCAAAAATATTGTCACTTTGTGAACAACAAAATCTCTTGTTGTAGTTGGGAATCTGACAGCCATCATCTTCATTGAAACCTTCTTCTTCCACAATCTTTCTTGCACTACAGGACGATTTTACCTTTTAATGGGTTTGGAAAACATTATGGTACCTTTGAAAATGAAATCATTACATTTTTTATGACTATGGGCTGTGGTCCATGAGTGTGCATCACCTTCATCCCTCATCTTCATTCTACAAGTGGCCTGGGGTGCCCATCTGCCAGCCCAAACACTCCTGAAAGGTTTCCTAAGAAAGTGTTAGTGCAATAGGATCCCCACAAGCCTGAACTTCAGAGCTGAGGAAAAGTAAAAACAGGTACCTTAGCAATGGGGAAAATCTCACAGAGAAGACCATTTTCAGGACCATGTCAATCTCCCCCTCTCCTGTTTTTTACATTTATTTTTCTTTTTCCATGTTGTGGTTTTCGAGGCTATCCCAGTGTATTTTTCCATTCTACAAAGGGTTAATATCAGTGTTTTGCCTCAGCATACCCCAGTTGGGGTCAGGGAGACTCAATGTCTCTCATATTAAAATACTTACTGCAGATTCTTCCACTTGTTCCTTCACTGGCTCTGCCTCTCATTGATCCATGGCCAGCTTCAGTTTCTCTGATCCTGTACATTTCACCCAAGACACTGCCTTAATTTAGGTAAACGCCCTGCAAGATTTACTGCTCATCTGTACAGTTAATGAACCACTTGAGATATGATACATGTTGTGTCTCGGGCATAACTCCTTGCATAGCATGTCTCCACCAATAAAGGAAACAATACATGTATACATACATGTGAAGCTGATGTCAGTTCCTTTAGCGTGTGACCTCTCAGAAAAATTTTTGAGGTAACCCCAAGTACTCAAGGATAATCTGCCTTGCAGCAGTCACCAGTAGTGGTGTCACTGCAAGATGAGGAAGAGCCTCCTGTCACTCAGGAGCCTGCTGTGCTGGTATTGTCCTAACATCAAATTTCACAAGGATCATGGATCTGGAAGTTAAGCATAGGCTGTTTAGTCAATTAAGAAACCACGAATTGTTTTCCATCTCACTACATGTGGACAATTTATAACGTGCTGGCAGGCCCAATAATAGGCTTATTTTTTCATTACTGTATTTCCTTGATATCTCTATATACTGTTTACACGTGGGGGGTGGATGAATCGAACCCCAAAATCTTTAAAGATTGTTTTTAACAGGGGAAAACGCCTGTCCCAACAATTCAACATTCTTAAGAAACTCTGAAATAGAGCATCTGAAGCACATCCGTATGTAGAATAGCATGACTGGGAAGAGATCAGTACAACTGCTTTCTGAAATGCGAAAATTTCCAAACTAGAGAGAGAAAGAGGGAGTAAAAGTCTCCCATCTTCCTGCAACATCCCTTGACAACTCTAGGTTTTTAAGGACACAAATTGCTGCAATTACACGCAGGAGAGTGAAAGCAGATTTTTAAAGCTGATAGGAGACAAGAGCTGGCCTCTCAGAGAAACAGCTGATTTTGCAAGACTGCAAACAGAGAAAAGAACTTTTACTGGTGGCACACATGACATCAGCATCTGGCGCTTGCAAAAGGAGACCCCTCTACCCTGCATCAAGCTGATTTTCAGACTAAAGCCATCCCAACCACTTTAGTGCTCCTCAGTGGCTGTGAGACAGAACATGCTCTGTTCACAGTCCTGGTGTCACTCCAGCTGCTCAGTCAGGAGCAATCCTTTTGGCAAAAGCTCCATGTGCGTTTTTCTGTCTGCCTTGTCAGAGAGAACACAGAAACACGAACTGCCATCCACCAACTCTGGTGTAGCTGAGATTCATCCCACCACAGAGGAAAAACTAATCTGCGTTTTGAATTATTGTTTTCCAGATGTATTATCTTGCATTTGTCAGGGTGACTCCCTGTTTCTTCCTGCTGCTCTTTTTTCAGTGGTGTTTGCAGTATTCATCTGCATCATCTGTTAATTTCATTAACATCCTGTTTAACGATCTCAAAGGGGATACTTTAAAATGATGTTACATAAAACCGGACATAAACTTCCTATTCCTGAAGTATCCCACTGATCACCTCCCACTCATCTCTGTGCCCAATTATTTATCATGACCTGTTTCCTCGTCATGCAAGAGCTCATGCTGTGTTCATATGACATGCCATTTTCAGGTGAAAATTCCCAAGTCACCGGGCCTTAGTTTCTCAGTCTGGGATTGCTTCTGGTTCTCCTTTGTCCTTTGTTCCTTTAAGGACTGAATTAAATTTCTCTGAATCATTGCAATAACATTACAGTTTTGTCCCAGTTCTGCGATGCACTAGTAGGCTATGTGGACATGGCTATAGGCACTTTACTGTTACAAATTACAGTGGTATTACTGTAACATACTAGAAATTTCATTTTCTCCCCAAAGAGTTATAGTAAATATATGCTCTTACTCTTAAATCAGACACTTGATTTAAATATCTATCAAGACACACTGAAATTGTTCTATGAATAATCAAGACCTTACGGGAAAATGCCATGAAAACTTAAAGCCATTGTTGATAATATTGCTTGCAATGGCTGTTTTGAAGATGCTGACCTCTATTGGAATACTCCTGATGTTTGCCTCTGATTAGCCAGGTAATTTTAAATGAAGAGCCAACTGACACTATACACCAGCTTCATCGCAGAGTGGCCCCTTTGCTGGTGCCACAAGTCACAGAGTTAGAAAAATCTGAATTTTGTTTGCTAAGAGATGTCTTTTACTAAAATCACATGCAGACTCCAAAGTTTCAGAGTCCTTTGCTGGCATAACCATTGCACTAAAGAGATACCACTAAGCAACAAGGGTAGTAAGTAATACAAAGGACAATAATCCTCAACTGTCATAGTATGTTGGCACTACACCTTGCACAGTTTATGTGGGATGAAGAAACATGCCTATGCACACCACCACAAGAATAAATACTGCCACTGCAAAAGTTTGCACAACAATACAATTAAAACTGGTACACACACAATCCCTAGGAGGTACCCCTTCTCACCCTCTGCCATCCCTCTGGGTCCTAAGCTCATGGCTCGAGTCTGAAGAGCAAAGGGGGAGATGGGTGTTGTGACAAGTTGTTAACATCCCTAGCTCTTCACCAGGAGATTGATGTTGATGGGGAGGGCAGGAGGAGATGGCATTCTTCCTCCTCCAGCGTCTGCATGCGATTATTTCTTTTGCAAGACATGCTAACCCTTTGCTCTTTCTCTGCTGCTCTGTATGTTATGGCCAGATTTACCATATATTGCCTGCTTTATATTTGTTAAGATACTTGATTTGCTATGCCTAAAAGCAGCATATCCAGCTCTCAAAACTTCATTCTGTGAATGACCAGTAATTACCATTGGTGAGTTCCTATTCACCCTAGGGCTGCTGTCACAGTTCTGTGACCTTCGAAGCCTCTGCTATCACTCCATGACTGTACACCTCCGTGGTACTCTGGGGTCATCGGTAGTTCATTCAACACAGAACAACCACATGGAATTACTTTTCCCCATGAAATAGATTAGTTTCCCCATCATTGTACAGAGCTAAGCAAAACCTCACATAAATGAAGCAGCAGTCACCTGGCTGCTAGATAGTAGCTAAAGAAGCTCAAACAAAGCTGCAGGCAGCCCAAGACAGGTCCAAACCCAGGTAAGTCCTGAGGCCTTTTAGCTTAATATAGAACCTTGGCCAGTTAATAGCAATGGCAACTCCATAGTAAAGGGGCTAGGCTGCACAGCAGAGCCACAGAACCAAGCTAAGAAACACAGGACAGGGATGGATCAGAAACACAGGTTTCATAGGGAGGTGCACAGTCTGCAGAAATCAAGGAGAAACAGCAAAAGACAATTTCCCATCTAGGAACAATGTACCCTTAAGGATGTGACAGAGATACTGGGTTGATGAAGGGCATGCAAGGAACAGAAGTGCAGACAGTGCCTGAAGACAGAGACTTCCAGGGAAGATCTCTAACTAGCTCCAAGATTCTCAGCATTTGAGCACTATGGAAACCTGCACACCATCACCTAATCACCTAACAAATGGAAGATAAGTGTCACGTACACTCTTGTGTTCTTAAATCAGCTGCAATGCGGTACTGGTGATCTTGACAAGCATTAGGCATTTCTCTAGCCCATTGCTAAAGAATGATTTTTCAGTAAAATGCTCCTGAGGCCACCGGAGGAGCAGATGGTGAACAGAGAAGCTGAGGAACAAGAACCGCTGCTGCTTCCATCATGCTTGGAGTTTCAGGAAGTCAGTGTGTGGTCAACACAATCATCACACCACCACAAGCAAGGCAACTACAGATCTTACTGCAGTAACACAGCTCTTGGCAGGTGTGAATGTTCAATCTTTGCATAGATCAGACCAGATGTACACCCTTGGGTGCGCGGCTAGCCCCACTGCTAGTTCACGTTACACAAGATAATAGCTGAAGATACTTTTTACTAAAGAAGGAGAATTAAAGTGAGAATTCAGGACCAAAGCACATATCTGGGACAAGCTGGAAATATTTTTAGAATGTGGAGTACTGATATGCTGAAGCTAAGCAGGTCTTGAGGTCTCTCACATCTATTAATGTCAGAAGGATTCCCGCAAGACACAAACGGACAGAGCCATTAAAAAAAAAATGCCAACTTAAAGCATATGAAGGAAATCCAGCAATTTCTAGGCAAGCCAACTCTTTTTCCAAAAATTTCCAAGTACAATAACTGGAAGCTTATGAACCCTTCAGAAAATTAACAGCATATGAAACATTTCCCCCCTGTATATACAGAAAACCTTATGGATTTGCCACTAACCACTGATTTCAGTAACGGCTTAGCTGAATGAACAAAGCATACATTCGTTACATCTGCTGACAACTAGAAGCTGTAAAAAGCTGCAAGCACTTCAGAGCCAAGAGAAAATTCAAAATGATCTCAACAAAATGGTGATACATTTTGAGAAAATGCAATGAAATTCAGTACAAAGGACTAAATCCAACACTTAAGATATATACATAACCCCAGACAGCCAACTGTCTGGGCAGCAGCTTTGCAGTGAAGGTTCTGGAGTTTGAGGGGGACTAGGACCTGAACACAAATATGTAATGCCAAACTGCAGAGAAAAAAGTGAGTGTAATGAGACATGCACACATTTTTCCTATTTACCCTGTAGTGCTAAAAAGGTAGCTTCATCTGAAACATTTCTAAAAAAGCTGGCAATCAGAACAAGGCAGGAAAAACAAATTATACATAAATATTATATATTTATATATCAAATGAATGATAATATACCAGAAATTATAAACCACAAAGGAAAACTGAAAGAATAAGAGGAGACAGGAGAAGATAAAAAAATTCAAACATAATAAAAAACTTCTGCAAAGGGAAACATCATAAACTGACTTCCATGGCTGCTGGGACCTGGATAGGAAATAGTGGGCTTAAATAGCTACAAGAATGTTTTTCTTAGAGATTATGAAAAATTTTCTACTGTTAACCAGGATGAAGCACTGAAACAGATTGTTTCGGAAGACTGTGCACTGTCTATCATGGGAGTGTTTAAAGAGCTGATCCAACAAACGTGCCAGACAGACCTGGTTCAGGTATAGCTGTAACCGGAGTCAAGGATGGACTACACAACTTCTTAAGGACCCATCTAGTCCAGTTTATCTACTGCAGGTTTTCATCTGTTGCATAGTTTCTCATTATACAATAAGTAAAAAGGCCAGAGCCCACAAGAATACAGGAATACTTCTTTGAAAGAGTAAGCACTAGCCATGACATACAACAGCCCTGCATTACAGCTAAGGTGAAAAAAAAATAAAGGAAAAAAACAAAAGGAAGAGTTACTGGCTATGCTTTCTGAATCAGCCTTCTTTTGAGTCATCTCTCAGAGTACAAGATGAACATACCGTCTGATCATCAGCCATTAAAAAACACGAACTATTGCCAAAGCACTCCACCAACACATAGGTTATAGAGATTCCAACATGCTGATCTGAGTGTAAGACACTGCTGCCAAAGTGGGAGACTGCCAGCATGCTAATATACCTTTGCATGTATGTAGGATGGGAAGCTTTTGACAACAAAGGCAAATTTCACCCAGGATGATATGCTACAGATATTTCTCTATCTTGTGTTCCAGAGATATCCAGACTGCATGAAGCAATTAAATGCTGGAGTCCCAGAGGATGGATGAAGTATACAAAATTGTGTTTAAATGGTATTAATCAAAAATCCTAGCGGATTTAAAAACTGATGTAATAAAATGTGTCTATGCTTCAACGCAAGGCAAGCATAAGGACATCTCTGCTAGCCAACTATCCAACTCTACATTTACATGTATGCATGAAACAGTTCAACAGATGACAAGAGCTGTGGGATCAACCACAAGGGACAGAACCTCACGAAATCCTAGGCCATCTGTGGTAAAAGGTCAGAAAGGGCCTACTGATTTTTAATGAGGGCACGTAGGGCTTTCAGAAAGTTCCCATTGCCAAGAGGCAGGACAGGATGATATACAACAGGCATTTAACATGACAAGGATACAAAAGAAGGATTTTGCAATATTATTGTGACTAACAGGCCACATCAGAATTCAAACAATTCAGTATTAAGGGAGGATGAGAGCTACAGATGTTTCAAGCTGGATACCCCCAAAGGCATCAGAGGTCAAAGAAACTAATGGATAAAGGATGGCACTCGGCTCAGCAATGCCACTTACTGCAAAACATTCCTCACGGTCCAGCAGACATGGCAGTGATAGGATAAAGATTCATGATTTCTCTCCCCATTACACGCATTATACGTATTTCTATGGCCCAACAGAGAAAAGGCACGTGCGACAAAGAACATCACACCAGGCATCTAATTACTAGCAAGAGGCCAATGACTGGAGGCCCTTGGGCACAAATTCACAGTTTTTACTATCCATCAATACAAAAAACAGAGGTGGAAGTACAAGCACTAGTAAACGAGATCATAAGAAGTAGACCAGAGAGAAACTTAAAACAATCATAAAGTAGCTGCAAACAGCCAGAGGAAAAGGGCCAGGACTCAAAGACAGCTTTAGTAATCTTCTCAACTGTTGCAGAAGACTTAAGAAACAAGACAGGAGAAAGACAGAGGCAGACATTAACAGCTGGTCTTAACTAGTCATTGACAACAAATGACAAAAGACCATAAATTGCTATTAACACACAGAAGCTGCACAGAATATATAGAAAAAAACACAGTTTTGGAGAAAGCACTATGGAAGCAATTCTGCATCCCAAAACGCTTGTGATGATTGTGTCACCTCTGTGCAATGAAGCAAGCAAGCAAACAAAAAAAGCCCACCTTATTTCAGAATTATGAAACAAAAGCCCATCTGCACCCAGCCACATTGACACTAAGTATGGATGCATGGAGGACCAAGATTACAACCTGACAATTACCAAAACCTAGGTGCTTCACAAAGCTTAAAAAATGAAGTTCATTATAAAAAAATACAGGTATAGTTTCTAATAATCCAGTTTGCATATAGTTACATCTTTCATACCAAATATTTAATCCTGTTAATATTTCAATGTTAAGAATTTTCCTTGGACAATTCAAAGGGCTGAGACAGAGTTTGCTGTCCCAAGTACAGTCAAGCAGACGGTTCATATCCCCTCCCTGACTTAACTCTTACCATTGAGCTGTTCAAGATTAAAATATGCTTTTAAAAATGTGTTAAGATTTGCATTGTTGGTGAATATGCCTGAAAATCCTGCGCAAGGACTATGGCAAACAAACCAAGCCAAGAGTTAAAGCACAATTTATGTTAGTTTTAAATGGGTTTCATATGTGTATCTGCACAGGAACTATTTTAAATTCTAGGCTGCTAAAACAGTCATTCAAGACATTCACTCTAAGAAACAATGACAACAACTAACACAACTTCTGCAGGGTTCACTTTCAGAACTCATTCATCCAAGAATTTGGAAACAAGATCTAGCTGATATGCATAAATAACATAAAAGGAGAAGCTTCCCTCAAGCTCAGAGAACAGCTGCAACTCAGTTCCCCAAGACACTCTGCCTCAGTGAGCAATGGACATGATAAACTGTTAATAGAGCCTAAAACCAAGGACATAATGATCCTTTGAAAATCTTATTAAAAGTTTTATAGAAATTTATTAGAAAGTACTTTACTTTGTAGTGAATTATTTGGATTAAAAAAAAAAGCCTTAAATGAAACAATGCCATTTAATGTTCATTTGCTGAGGGACAATGAATAAGGAGGTTTTTATGCGGTCTTGTTAACATTTGCTGCTCTTCATCTGGTTCTTCTTTTTCTCTTCCATTTACTATCCACCTAGGTACTAAGTCCTTCATTCTACATATTACAGCTGCAATTGTAAATTAAGCAGTGATTTGCTACTCTACGTAAGTATGTACGAAAATATTTTTACAAGGGACAAAACGAGTTGTGGATTATTTACCGAGGCTCCACTCCTAGCAAAAGACTACACTGAATGAAAGCAGTGGACACATTTTGTCCTGGGAATGTTATGCCAATGCTCATTACATCTTCTGAAGTCAGGCTTACTTTCCCTGAAAGTATAAAAATGATAACTGAAAAAGAAAGTTAAATTTCAAATAGGAAATCGTATCATGAAATACTGATGCAGAACAATCCTCAACAAAAAATAATCTAAGACCTGATGACTATGGAGACTTCATGCTTGAGGTTAGAAAGGTGATTAAGTGCTTGGTTAAATATAGCCTTAAAATATGTCTTCAGATTCTATTCATAATTAAGAAAGCCTGATTGTTTATGATGCCTTTTACTCTCTATTCTCAGTGGAAATGCAAAGTGCTTGCTATATTGTATATTATAATCACAGTACTTAGCATACTGTTTATTATTATAATCACAATATAAATGCCTAAACCCTTGGTTCCTTTATCTTCTAAAGTACATTAGCTTTAAATCTGCCCTTTATTTTATGACATTGAGAACTGCAATTATGTTTTACACAGCAGAAACTTTCAATATTTAAGAAAACACTTTATAAAGGGCAGTATCAGTCTTCAGAGTGTGAGGCAGGATACGCATAATTCAGGCATACAACAAAGTCAATAGATACAAAGACCTGGTAACAGCCCGAACAAAATTCTACACCAATGAGGCCATATTACTTTTATTAAACCAAAATACATAATTGGTGATTCCAATTTTACATTGTTGGAAAATAAAAGCTGTATAAAATACTACTGAGGTACTATGAGGTACTACACACATACTTAAAAGGAACACGACAAATAAGGGCTACACACCAGAAAACATTTTCTAAAAGTCACACAGGAGCATGAAATAAATTGGAACATGTGTGAACAGAAAAATGAACTAAACTGGATTTCTCCACATTAACTCACAGAATCTTAGAATAGAAAGGGCTGGAAAGGACCTTAAGATCATCTAGCTCCAACCCCCCTGCCAGGGGCACGGTCACGTCACACTAAACCATGTCACCCAAGGCTCTCTCCAACCTGCCCTTGAGCACCTACAAGGATGGAGCATTCACAACCTCCCTGGGCAACCCAATTCAGTGCCTCACCACCTTTACAGTAAAGAAATTCTTCCTTATATTCAATCTACACTTCCCCTGTTTAAGTTTGAACCCGTTACCCCTTGTCCTCTCACTGCAGTCCTTAATAAATAGTCGATCCCCAGCATCCCTATAGGCCCCCTTCAGATACTGGAAGGCTGCTCTGAGGTGTCCACACAGCCTTCTCTTCTCCAGGCTCAACAGCCCCAACTTTCTCAGCCTATCTTCATATGGGAGGTGCTCCAGTCCCCTCATCATCCTCATGGCCCTCCTCTGGACTTGTTCCAACAGTTCCATGTCCTTTTTATGTTGAGGACACCAGAACTGCACACAATACTCCAAGTGAGGTCTCATGAGAGCAGAGTAGAGGGGCAGGATCACCTCCCTCAGCCTGCTGGTCACGCTTCTTTTGATGGAGCCCAGGATATTGTTGGCTTTCTGGGCTGCAAGTGCACACTGCTGGCTCATGTTCATTTTTTCATCATCCAACACCTCCAAGTCCTTCTCTGCAGGGCTGCTCTGAATCTCTTCTCTGCCCAAGCTGTAGCTGTGCCAATCCAGGCGTAAGACCTTGCACTTGGCATGGTTAAACTTCATCAGGTTGGCAGCAGCCCACCTCACAAGCGTGTCAAGGTCCCTTGTCATGGGTTCAGCAGCAGCAGTCATTTTTCTCCTTCTTGGTAGCTGGTGCAGCACTGTGTTTTTGACTTTTGGCCTGGGAACAGCGCTGATAACACCAGTGTTTTGGTCACTGTTTAGTGATGTTTTGGTCTGACCAAGGACGT
Organism: Ara ararauna; assembly: GCA_028858755.1. NCBI lineage: Eukaryota > Metazoa > Chordata > Aves > Psittaciformes > Psittacidae > Ara > Ara ararauna. The sequence goes on from CM054410.1 coordinate 95,695,930, forward strand.
TCTGAGCCTCATGCTCTGTCAGGAAGGAGGGGAAGCCGGGAGGAAGGAGAGACAGGACACCTGACCCAAACTGACCAAAGAGGTTATTCCATACCACAGCACGTCATGCCCAGGATGTAAAAACGGAGAACAGAGACCTGGAAGGGTGGGCGTGCATTGCTTGGTCGGGCTGGGTATAGTGGTGAACGATTGTATTCTTTCCTTGTATTTGCCTTGTCATTATTATTATTGGTGGTAGCAGTAGTGGTCTTGTGTTATACTTTAGTTACTAAACTGTTCTTATCTCAACCTGCGGGAGTTGCATTCTTTTGATTCTCCTTCCCATCCAACCGGGAGCGGGAGGTAAGAAAGAGAGGGGAGTGAGTGAGAGAACGGGCTGCGTGATTTACAGCTTAAACCACGACATCCCTCTGGATGGCATCCCTTCCCTCCAGCGTATCAGCCAAACCACACAGTTTGGTGTCATAGGCAAACTTGCTGAGGGTGCACTCAATCCACGTCACCAACAAAGATGCTGAACAAGACCAGTCCCAACACCGATCCCTGAGGGACACCACTCATTACCAGTCTCCAGCTGGACATTAAGTCATTGACCACAACTCTTGGCGTGCAGCCATCCAGCCAGTTCTTTATCCACCGAGTGGATAATTAATCTAAATGAAAGTGTAAACTTTGATAAACTTGTAACAAAAGGGGTAATTTGTTAGCTTCTAACTGGAAACAAAAAAAGAGTCTGAAAAACTGTATTATTTTGTTTGCATAATTTAAGTCATTGAACACTGCCATGATACAGTATTTGTAAAGTTGGCAGTAATTAAGAAAACATTTGGCAACATACGGAATTCACTACAGTTCTATTTTTAAAGAAATGTTTTTCAGCTAAATTATAAAGCTAAGTAACTGACATAAAGAGGAGTTCTATACACAGTGTAATGAATTCCTTATTACAAAATTCAGATATGGGATTACAATCCAGTGTAACACAACGATCTCTTTTTACACTACAGCAAGTCTTATGAAGTATTTTTTCCTTTTATATTTTGATCCACTACACACAATGAAGAAATAAATGCTGCACTTTGCTTCAAATGCTCTACAATTCTTCTTTAAATGAAATCTTTCAAATTTTACGTTTTTTCCACTCTGGCTTGTCTGTTTCATCATCTTCTGGTTCCACTTCTGCAAAAACTGCTTTTGGTTGTGTTCTAGAAAACATTAAAAAGATTAAAATAATGGTCAGATTACAATTCTTTATCAGGAATTATATTAGACATGTACTAGACACAAATGCCATCCTTTCTACGCTTAAAAAGAGAGTATCCTAGACTTGCCTGGTTTTCATTTTCCAGCCTGGCAACTAATCTTCTAAGAACTGAAGAAACTTGCGGCTCTCAGGCAAAGAACAAGCATAGAATCACAGAATCATAGAATAGTTAGGGTTGGAAAGGACCTTAAGATCTTCTAGTTCCAACCCCCCTGCCAGGGGCAGGGACACCTCCCACTAAACCATGCCACCCAAGGCTATGTCCAGCCCAGCCTTGAACACCACCAGCAATGGAGCATTCACAACTTCCTTGGGCAACCCATTCCAGTGCCTCACCAGCCTTACAGTAAAGAATTTCTTCCTCATATCCAATCTAAACTTCCCCTGTTTAAGTTTGAACCTGTTACTCCTTGTCCTCTCACTACAGTCCCTCATGAAGAGTCCCTCCCCAGCATCCCTATAGGCCCCCTTCAGATACTGCAAGGATGCTATGAGGTGTCCACACAGCCTTCTCTTCTCCAGGCTGAACATCCCCAACTTTCTTAGCCTATATACTAACAGACATCTTCTGAAAGTATTATTTCCTCATCAGCTCGTAATCATTCTCTGTGTATTCCATGAATAAAATTAAGATAGAAGAGAGGAATAAATCAATTTAACACAAAGCTAAGAAAATGGAGCCACAGATCTTCTCATTCCGTGGTTTTAAAAACCAGAAACCTCCATTTTGATATACTATGGTATGACAGCAGTAAGTGAAAACAGAATGGCCAAGCCAGGTTTTCTGGCTTAGCCTGTGCATGGAAAAAAAACAACTTCTCTGAAGACTTTTTATCCAGCACTACAGCAACATAAAAACCCCAATGATCTTCATACGAGAACACAGTGTATCCTACAGTCAAGCTTGATGATGTCTATTCCTCCACTGTTTACTTGTATTTTAAATAACACTTAAACTTTATAAAAATAATTATTGATTACTTTTAAACGAACACAGTATCAAGTAGCATTTCAACAAACTGTTTGGACATTCAGTTCCCCTGTTTTACACTTTAATCACTGCATGATCCCCTTTTGCAACCTAATTCTCAGGACAATCACTGTGGAGCTGAATGCTCTCGAATTCTCATTGTAACAGACAACAAAGTATAAAATGTAGCCAGGGCAGTCATCATCTCATTAATGTATTAACTAATGTTTTTATAGCAGTCTAGGGATGTGAAGCACTATTATTGTAACCACTGTTATCTGGCAGATTCTACAAAAACGCGTAAACCTTAACAAAATTGTGTCTGCCTTACTAAACACAATAGGTATAATTCAGTGTTGCCACTGACTTCGAAGAGTAATAGCAAGCCATTAGCTATTAAAAAACAGGATTCTCTGCTTGTTAAATACAGGCACAAAACAGATTTAAAGTCACCAGAACTAGTCAAAGACAACTTCCCTAATACAAAGGATCTTTTTATTGGCCTGTTTTCTCCTCCATCCTCCAAACTTGTCATGGAGGTAAGGAGCATACTAAGATGCTACAAAGTCCTGCTGCAGGACTCTACTGGCACATGGTCCCTGGGTGCAGTCTGTACATCTCATTACACCTAAGCAAACCTTGCACCCAGACGAGGACCCGTGCTCCTGAAAGTCAGATAAGTCATTCTGCTCCCATGGAAAGCAGAGCTGAGATTGAAAAAAAATGTCTGATTTCAAAATTTCATTACAAATAGTTACATAAACTCCACTTCACCAGTAATTGAAGGAGGCTGCTAAAAATAAAATTAATTAATTAATTAAGATAATTAATTAATTAAAATAAAAACACTCAATCCAAAACCAATACCCAGGATGAAGGCTTTACTTGCAAAAAAATACTGTATTTTGTTAGCTGCTGAAGGCATGGAATGTATGGAATCTTCTTCCCTTTTTTTCAAAACATACTGACGGAAGTTTATTTAGCCCGCTTTACCAGTGTAACTGCCTTTTATCACAATAAATGAAAGGTATCATATTTATCACAATAAATGAAAGGAATCAGATCACATCAGGTCAGTACTGAGATGCTTATTAGTAAAGCACAACTAATTATGTATAAATATAATTTCTGACAACAGAGCCTGCTACTGTCATAATTTTGGTTAGAAACTTCCAACTAAGGCGAATGACTAATTTGTCAAACAAGCAGCAGAACCCCCTTATTTTCCAGGATAGGTGTGGCACAGAGAACAGTTACAGACTTCAGCTAGTGTAAGTATTGTACTGAGCCTAGTAACACTGGGGGTGGGAGGTGAAAAGAAAGAAGCTGCAGCGTCATGTAGCAGTAACCAGCTAAAGCAAACACATACAGAGGAAATCAGCTAAGCTTGCTATCTTGTTTTTGAAAATTAACATGAAATGGCTGTAGCATCAGCTCAGCTGAAATGTAAACTGTTCCACCTCCACAAGCTACACAGCAGCAACTGAAGCCTAGGGTGTACCAGATCATTTTAAAGGCATAAGCTAAGAAAACACTGTTTTCATTTTAGCTCTATCAGCAGTGATCATTTAATTTAAGTACAAAATGTTCCTCTTAATAACTGAACTAGAGATTACTAGCATAGTAGCAGTTTGCTGCATGATTAATACAAAAGTTATCAATACAGGTTTACTACTTCAAAATATTTTTTATTTCTGAGGGCTAAATAACACATGGGGAAAACTGTGTTCTTCTTCCCCACCAACTTTCTATATTTTTTTTATCCTTGACTTTGGGGTTAACTTCAGCTTGTTAAGGATCCCGTTGACAGATTGCATCAGACACTGCCATAGAGGGAAAAGAACCCAAGAGAGCTGGCTGATCTTTGAGGACAACCTCCTCAAAACATTCCATCCGTGCGCAGAAAGTGAAGTCTGGCAGAAGCGTATTATGGATACACAGGGATCTCCTGTCTGAGATCAACCCCAAAAAGGATGAACACAGACAGAGGACGCAGGGACAACCTTAGACAAGAGGAACAGAGGCATCAAGTGATGATGTTCCTAGGAAAGTAAAATCTCAGCTGGAGTTGAAACTCGGAAGAAATTTGAAAGGCAGCACTATGGGCTTCAACACGTACAATAACAGCCAAAGGAATGCTAAGTAAAATGTGCTCAATGGGGCAGGAAAACTGCTGATGCAGAATATGGAAAAGATTGAGATAGTTTACGCTTTCTCTGGCTCAGTTTTCCCTGATAAGGTCTGTCCTCATGTCTCAGAGGACCCCGATACTACCAGCAGAGTCTTTGGGAGGGAGTGAGACATTATCAACAGAAGAGGAAGAAGGAGACAGGGAGTACATCGCTCATTAGACACACACAAATCCATGAAATCAGATGGGATTGATCCAAAAGTACCAAGGTTGCTGGCACCAAGGTCATGTGACTCAATGTCATTGCAAGGGCACTCTATCCTCTTTGAAAGGTCATGGTGACTGGGGGAGGTTCTCAATGATTAGAAAAGGCAAACATCATAATCATTATTCGACCTAAGTCCCTGGGAAGGCTATGGGAACAATCCCCATGGAACGCATTTCCATTCACAGGAAGGACAAGAAGGTGATAGGAAACAGCCAGCATAGATTAAACAAGAGCATACTATGCCTGCCAAACAGACTGCTGAACAGGCTGCCCAGAGAGGTGTTGTGGAATCTCCATCATTGAGGATATTCAAACTTGGCTGAGCAAGTCCGTGAAGAACCGCAATGCACTGACAAATGCTCTCCCATTGTGCGTTACACTAACAGGCTGAAAACAAAATCAGGAAAAAAACCTAACACAGTTTCTTCATACTGTGTGCTTCTCTTTATTTTAGTGTTTCTCAACAAATTCAGATTCGCAGACCTCTAGAAAATTTCCACGGGCCGTGCAGACTGCTTTAGAGTCACCATAATCCCTCTGGTTATGGGTTGTTTTTCTTAGTTACTTTTCAGGGATCCAATAAAAGTAGCTTACTGACATCTGAGGTTTACAGACTAGCAGCTAAAAAGAATACTGCTACAGCTAAACCAGCTGGAGAAGACAACTGCATGTCACAGCATGTGACTCATGCTGCAATAACTTTTGAGATTTGTGTTTATATTGCACTGGAATAAAGAAAAAAAGATGACTTTCAAGCATGCTCAGAAACCACAACAATGTCATAAAGGCTATTTCCAGACTCAAAAATGAAGATTTTCAGCATGAGATCCCTTTCTATTCCTTACCCCACCAACTAGCCTGACTCTTCTCTGAAGCTCAAAATTATTAATTTTTAAAATAGATTTACCTTAAATATACCAGCATGTGCCAATAAATTCATTGTTACAAAAAAAATCTCTTCAGTCCTGCTTCTTCAACTAAAGGTACTCGAGCCAATGCATGAGTAGCACTTCACACACTGCTACTGCTAGTGAGAAAAAGTTCAGTGAACACAGCACGGCTACAGGCCGTTGCTTCAAGTTATTCGCTTTCGCCTGTGACAAGCAGCAGTGATAAAGACAGCAAATTAAGGACAACATCACTGAATCATAGAATCATAGAACAGTTAGGGTTGGAAAAGACCTTAAGATCATCTAGTTCCAACCCCCTTGCCAGGGGCAGGGACACCTCCCACTATTTTCTAAGAACTCTGGTCTATCCTGGTGGGAAGGAAAACTTCACACTCACTTTCCCTATGGTACAGAACAGAGCTACATCTGGGCCTGATTAGGCCCTCAGCTAGAACACTTAGCAATTCCTTCAGAGGGACATCTGAAGTCATAGTATATCGGTACAGCTGTGTTAAAACAAACAGCTCACAAAGAATGTAATTTTCAAACATTTACAAATGATGCCTCAAGTTCTTTTCCTGTAGTTCTTTACTTGAAATCTTCAATCTGTCCTGCCTTTCCTTTCACTCCACTGAAATTTGAAATTCATCAGAGACTCTTGCCAAGGTCTCTAAAAAGCTTCCCCTAAAAAATCTCATGATCTTTTCTTTATTCTCATCCACTATGACTTTTCTGCTGCATTGGTCACATCTTTTTCACCACTTCATTCACACTGCACTTCTGTGACATGTCACCTCCTAATTCAGCATGCACATCTTATAACCCTCAGTATCCTTTTCAGCAGCATCTGCTTTTTCACCCATCCTTTTGCCTTTTATGTACTTCCCCCTCCCTTTCTGGCTTAAATTTTAGAAAAAAGGCCAGGTTAATAATAATAAGCTTGAAAAATTTTCAAGTGATAAGACAAATGACTATTTGGCTTCAAAAATAAATCAGGCACTTTCAACTCCAACCAGAAGGAAATAGTTTTACATACAATGTATAAACTAACACCAAAAGTCCTGTTGCAGGTATTTGCTTATAAGAATTACTGAACTGAAAATACAATTAAAAAAGCATGAAGACAGTTATCTGATTTAGAATGACCTAACCAGTATGAATCAGGACCAAACTCTAACCCAGTCATCAGAGTTATGAAAACTCTGATCAACTGAAAAAAGAGCATTTCTTAGTCTTCTCAGTCTAAAATTATGCAATAACCATCACTGACAAAAATTAACTACAGTTTTCTTAGATATTTCCTTAAAAAGGAGAATGAAAAACTGTAGGTGAATAACCATCCATTAGACAACACAAAACCAAAAGCCTTGTCAAACAAGAGATACATCAAGTGTATAGAACATTAAGTGGAAATTTACTACAAGCAACGTGGAAAAAATGAGAGCAGAGAAATGAAGTACTGAAAAGAATAAACAGTATTAAAAGAAAAAAATAACTTAGATGTATGATTTTTAGGTCTCAAGACAGAATGCAATTTAAATGTGTATCAGAGTATCAACTTTCCTAACTCTATAGCGTATCTTATGCTATAACAAAGCAACTAGCTTCCCTAGGTTTGTATACTGCTCATTATTATGAACTACTGATTTTAAAAGGGCCACAAGGGACACTCTGACAATTCAGTATTACATGATAATTTATATCAATTATTTGTAATTTGCATATTTTATTAAATATGCATCAATAAGAATATCTGCAAGATGTTTAGACACAGGGTAAACATACATGCCATGTAAAGTTAGATACAGGATATAATTAACACAGCTGTGTGTGTGGGTAAGTAGCTAATAAAACCTACGACTGTCATTGGTCTGCAGCTATTACTATAGACTGAATATTAATAAATATTGGTCTGCAGCTATTACTATAGACTGAATATTAATAAATATTTCTGAAAATTAAAACCATACCAAAATAATAAAGTTTTTGCATTCAGTGCATAACAGCAATAATAACAATAACAAGTATAATAACTTTAAAATGCTCTTTGCATAGACTACATATTAAAGTCAAGCTTTTAAAGCAAGGATGATGGCAGTTTCACTGGCATGACATTTATCAGCTGACAAAACCATCAAGGCAACACGCTGTTGGCTGCAGTCCAGTTCCCCCACACACGTATCACCGTCTGGTGTGTAAGCTAATAGCAGTCTGGACCTGGATCCTCCCACTTCTCAGCCAGCAATCTTCTTCCCCTGCAGCTACATCTTCAGCAAGACACTGTAATGAGATCTGCCCACCTGACACCGTAAGCCTTCTGTTATAGAGCTATGTTTTAAAACTTTCATGTCTACTACATTGCAGGTGTCAGGGATGAAACTTAACACAAAATCAATGAAGTTACTGAGCCAAAAATATACGAAGTTATCCATCTACCTGATGGAATGTGTGATTGTTATTTACTTTTGAAGATGGATAGCTGCCCATCTCAAATAAAACCAGGTACCAACACATTCAAAGTAAATTTTATCTCTAGCACACATGCACTATCAAACAATTAATGATCAATATTTAGCATATTCACTACAACAGCTGTTACAGAATCAGGCTTTCAAATATTTCTTCTTTGATGCAAAGTGTGGTTCTGTATAATGCACTGATTTGATGTACATCATTAAATGCATACTTATTAATTACCAGTATGCCATACTTATTAATTACTCAGTCAAAGCTAGGCTGAGTCACTGAAATTGTCAAGCTGCTTTGGAACAGCTATTTGGTAAACTTTGTGAACAGGTGGGTCAGGTCAGAAAACAAGTGTCACCACTAGGAACAGCTATGATTCTTAATATATTTTGAGTTATTAAAGAGGTGGTGATTGTTTCACTAAACAGCTAAATACCAATAAAGAAAGTACAGTCAGTAAAGTACTAATGAATGTACAGCCTAGGAGATAAAACACTGGGCTGCAAACATGAAAAAAGCGTTTGTTATTGGCAGACTGTCCTGTGCAGGCTATTTCAGCTCTTCACAACCTTTTTCTCATGCATTTTGAAAATACTTATACTACAAAGATTTTGTGTAACAAAAACATCAATAATAACAAAATATGAAAATTTTAGTGATTTTGGAAGTGCTACTTTCTATTCGTTAGCATGAAATTCATTTATTACTTATTTTAGTACTATGATAATCTATTTAATGGTTTGAATTGTATTTAGTTCTAGGAGAAAAAAAGTCCTGTGTAAAAAGCAACCTAGAAGCATATTGCACAATTTTCATAGCAACACATACACACAAATGCCACACTCGCACATATATTTAAATGAAGTTACCAGCTGTAGGATTACCAAATTTTTACCACCATAATCTCAATAAGGCTCTTTAATTTATGTAACAGCTACCGAACACTTAAGTTGAAGTTCTGATAGGAGATTTTATCAGTGCAATTTTTAATACTACTACACCTTTAACACCAAGTTAATTTAAGCATGTACTATGGTCCATATGCAGGAAAAGCCTCTCAAACTTACAACATGTGAGAAATCACCTAAAATGTACTGTCATAACATTAAATAAATATTTTTAAGATTTAACCTAAGGATCGGCCAGAACTAGAGGGCATATTAGAAAACTTATCATCCCAGTCTGTCAAAAGGACAGTACTTTACTAAAAGCTATATTGCAATTACAGACATTGAGAAGATTCTAAATTCTAAACAGCTTAGAAAGCTTTAAAATAATTTCCTAGCACTGACAGGTACATTTAAAAAATGGAAATGTCAAATTTCAACAATTTAACCTCCTCTTCAAATTCTTGTTTTCATAAAAAGAGTATGGCATATACTTAGTTTACATACTCATGGCAGCAATCCAAAAAAGGCAAAGTATACCATTAAAAACGTGTGTCTTCTATTTTTACCAAACTCCCACTGGCCTCCAGAAATATTGCTTGTATTTTTAATTGTATCCTTACTTAGCATATGCCGGAGAAATCCAGTATGGATTCTCCTCCGCTTCCTTTGCGTGACGTAAAATAGCCTCTCGAGGGTTGCTGTCATCTGTCTTATCCAGTGCAATATTCTTGACTATATATGATGACAAGGTACCTCCATGAGTTCCAACACGCCCACCACGACCTGCAGCAAAAAAAAAAGGGACAAAAAAAAAAAAGACAAAAAAAAAAAGACTATTTTAGAGATAAATATTTAAGAAATAAACATCTATAACAGTGACCTGATACAAAGACATTATTTAACACTGTAGGAAGCATCTAATTTAGAGCTGCATTAACATAAGTGTTTTACTGATTATGTAACACAAAAATAAGTCATTGTGATTATTAATTTATTCCAGGCAAGCACCCCAATCAAAAACCAATGTATACAGTGTCAGATATTGCCCACACATATAGAGTCACCGTACAAAAATGTTTGACTGCAAACTCTAACGAGTGTAGCACCCAACATGATGGTCCCTCTGGCATACAACAGTCTGAAATGATTACACCTAGATTACCTGGTCCTGCTACTGGAGGTTCAGGTTTGTGAGACTTCACAGGGTCCAGCCTATCCTTCTCCAGCTGCTTCCTGGTGCTTCGCTGTCGTGGTTCACGGAACATCGGAAGCGCATGGGCTGAAGGGTCACAGTTTGGAGAAAAAGAAACATTAGAAATTTTCTTTATAAGCTTTCAATCATAAAGACAAAGACTGGGATTCTTCCTTGCAATGGAAAATATGGCAGAAGCGGCCTCCCAGTCAGATACAGTTCTTCTGTATCCACGCAGTGATTAACTGATGGATACCGAGGGCTTCTTTCTGCTGATTTTTTTTCAAAGATGAAATCATCCACATTTCCACGCCTCCCTCAGGCAGGAGCCTTTCATATGAAATACTGTTTGCACAGTTTATGTATATTTAATTTATTCTTCTATCACTCAGTTCTCAGCATTAGTGCTGTGACCAACTGGTTGCTCTTTTCTGAGCTTTCCAGTCTTCTAACGCTCCAAGAGCAGTACAAAACCCTGGATACATTCTTAGATCTGTAACACAGAGGGAAGCGATCCTTTCAATGATCAAAACGGTAATGTTCTGCATATGAAGTCATAATCATGTTCTTTCTTAAATTATGAGATAAATCAGAGTTGGAAGAACACCCATTACTGAGACAATTCAGCCAAATTATCAGCATTTAAAACTTCTATTTCCTCAAAAATGTCCTCAGTATCCTTAATCACAGGAATTGTTTTGGTCTGCTCAAGCAATTTGACAGCAACAGAAAAACACCGTGTTCAGGGACGCAGTTTTCTTATGGTGAGGTTTGGCTTTCACATTCAGATACGCTGATTGCTGCTGTTTCCAAAAATGCAGGAAATTGTGCTGGGGTCAAAAAAACCCAAAAAAGACAAAACTTAGCCTAACAAATCTTGCATTTCGAAGCGCCAGCTCTATATTGAGTAAAAAAAAAAAAAAAGAAAAAGAAAAAGAAAAAGAAAAAGAAAAAGAAAAAGAAAAAGAAAAAGAAAAAGAAAAAGAAAAAGAAAAAGAAAAAGAAAAAGAAAAAGAAAAAGAAAAAGAAAAAGAAAAAGAAAAAGAAAAAGAAAAAGAAAAAGAAAAAGAAAAAGAAAAAGAAAAAGAAAAAGAAGGTAGCATCTAGGGACTTATCAGTTTGACTTTTCAGCTTATTTCTGGAAGCCTGCTCGATTTATTAGAGTGAGGGAAGTTACCACCAGGTGACAAAGCAGTAGTTCTTTGCAAGTAAATGTGTAGGCCTTATTTTTTGCAAATTTCATGAACTCTAAAATGCCTGGGACAATTTACTGAGAAGCACTAAGCATACAGCATGTGACTCAGAGATCCAAGCCCTTGCTATCTGGGGAGTCAAAGCTGTCCAAGGGAAACCCAAACTTTGCATTCCCGTGCTTTAAAAGTAACACCTTATCCCTAAAACCAACATTCCTATATTAAAAGTAGCCATTACAGGCAATCCTAAAATTAAAGGGCAGCTGGAAGACCGAAGGGTGGAGGAAGGGGTTTGAGGGGTAGGGCAAAAAAAAGGAGAAGGAAAAAGGGTTGGGCCACTTTTCAAAAGGACTTTCAAGATCTTAATTTCTTTCCAGTTGTATTGGTAAGCTTAAAAGACAGACATCTAACCTCTGAATAGTTTCCAAAGTATGCAACAAAGTTCAACATTTGCAAAGCAAATCCTTTCATTTTTCTGCATTGCTTTATATGGAAGTATCCTTATTTAGGTTTCAAATGATGTGGAAAAAACAGTTTAAACAGTTAAAACTCGAAGACAAAATTCCAAAACTTTGCGTAACTGGGACCTAAATCTTTGAATGGCATTTATAAATGCCATTGAATACACAACTTCAATCAGATTTTAAGCAGAAAGGTGGTGTTTTTTTGAATCACAAAAGCTCTTTACATTATAAATCACAAAAGCTCTTTACATTATAAACACTAACAACAAAGTGCACACAAAGTATTTAGATAATAGATCATGCGCTGATATAGGCAAGGCTGTAGGAAGGATGGATTGAGAAGAGCACTGAAGGGAGAGAAATATCCCTGTTCTTTGCCAGCTACTACTTTACCCACTGCTACCCAAAAATCAGAGCTAGACGTCTGCAGCAGCGAGGCAAGCAGGAGACAGCTTTGGCTGGGAAATACCCGAGACGGGACCCAGAAGACTGCCGGGGCTTTCTTTTGTTTATTATGCTGTCAAACAATTATCTTGTTCAACAGAAATGGTTTCAGCTATTTTCCAGTACCAAAACTACTGGAAAACACAGCTGAATACAAACACCATGGAACTGGAAGAGAACGAAGAGAGGCAGGAAAGCGCAATTGTGTGACTCTTCTCATTTCACTTGAGGAAACACTACATTAGGAGAATGTCAATGGTGAGGGGCAAAATCTCTGCTGATTCCCTCATCCCTTTGTAAAATTCACCCTTGGGAAAAGGCAGATGACTTTATAGTAACAATGGTAACTTTTTCTTATGAATCGAAAAGTCTTAATATGAACAGAATGCCTTACACAAGGACAACCTTGAGAATACAGACGTATTTAAGCTATTTAAAACCCCATATAACTCTAGATAAGTTCTAAACTTTGAAAAATCACTTGGAATTTTTACCAAGACCTATCACTGATGTCTCTGATTTTGTCACCGATACTGTTAATGCTCACAAGTGGGAAAACACTGCCTAAACCCATCTTCAATCACTGATTTAGTCATGTAAAACTGAAGGTTTGAGAAAACTCCAAAATTAGAGTTTTGTTGGTTTGAGTTTTTTTTAAGGCAGTTGTCCTTTCAGGCTTTCAGGTGCATCAGAACCTAAAACCCAACCATTATTAATAACTTCACAGAGCATACAAGATATACATACCTTTCTGATTGCGCAAGGCTAGACAAAAAATTTGTACAAAACACCAACATCTCACACCAGTGAGCAACACTTGATGAAAAACTGCAATTTTTTTAGAGGGGAAAATATAAAGTTTCATGATCTGCAAATAATTTCAAGCCTAAGAATTAAGGATGCTCCTATAAAGATATACTTAAATTCCTTACGTGTTATAATGTAATCCTGTGTAAGAGTCTCTGCTGGTCTCTCTTTTCTCTTTGTCTTGACCACACATAATTTTGCGCCCCTAGGAGGATACACACAGCAGTTCAGTTGGTCTGCTTATATCAAACAGAAACAGGTTTTTATTCAAGACAGCCTCAACAAAATTATACAGCATTTTAAATATTCATAAATGTGTGTATCTTTGCCTATCCATGCACACGTGGAGGATAAAGATTACCGATTCTGTTACAGAGCAGTTTATATGACATGCAGAAACAAGGGTGGAAGATTCATTTCACACTTCATTTGTCCACAGCACTTGCAGCATGCACAATGAAAGTGCTTCTCTCCCAACATCAGCAATGATTTGCTCCTAGTATTCTTCCTAAGCCACAGAGGCAGCAGTTATTTAACTAGAGGTGTCTGTACCATTGCAGCTGGAAAAAACTGCATAAGCCTGCAGACTGATTTAAACTGGTGGTGTCTTCCTCCTCATAGCAAGTACCAGAAAACAAACGATACAAAACTGAGCTAGGACTCTTGTGGTCTGCACCTAGGAAATGCAGGCTACTCTCTGAAGAGGGGTCCAAACAAGGGTGACCAACTCTCCTGTTCTCTAAAATGACAAAGACCAGAAAAATAAAACACTTCCAATAATATTGTAAAACAGAGTTTACCTTCACCTCCAAGTGTCACAGTAAGCATCTGGAGACAGTATGTTTTTGGATGCCATTGAAACAAAGATGAGTGGATATAGGGGCAGGACATTACACCAGTCAGTATTAATGAAGTATACATTTCCCCCTGGCTGACAGGAAGCAAGCATGCCCAAGTTCAACAACCAATCCAGATAGTAAATTAATTGCAAAAGAATTATTTATAGACTAGTAAGGCCCTCTTCTTTTCATTCCAGGCTGAGAAGTCATGTCTGATGAATCAATACCACCTTTCCATTAGATGTACAGGCAAAAAAAGCCATGACAGGAGCAGGTAGGAGAGAAGATTAGCAGAAAGAAGGGAATGTGCTTCCTTGCTCTGCACCCTCTCAAGTTGGCTCTTCCATTATTACTTCACAGACACTGAAGTTTAAGCTAAGGCTTTTAAAAAAAGATTTTTACTTCAGGACATAAAAAAAACCCAAACAAACAAAAAATCCAAAAACATAGTCTCATCAAAAATATGATTAAATAAAATAAATTTCCTTTCAATAACACCACATCAGCAACCTCCAAGAGACTGGATGAATTGGTAATTTTTACTGCAGATTTCATGCAACACAAAAATGAAGCATATGTAAATTCAGGTAGAACAGACAGCAAGCGTACTGCACCAAGAAAAGCTCAGAGGCAAATGTGTCGTTTTTTAGAAACAAACTGGTTTCTTATTTTTTATTTCTTTCTACTCTTACAAAATAAGTAAGACCGAAAAACTCTGCAAAACAAATGCTATTTAACTGTTTTTTCTCATTTCTTAGTATAATCAAAGAACCACAGAATCAGGCTAAATTTAAGAAAAAATATGATGTTCTTAGTCATTAATCATGATTACATACCTCTGGCTTTTGACAGGATCATAGTAGACTTTGGCCAAACCATTTCCTGTACCAACCATGATCTGGTTCAGCTTAGGATGCCAAAGGCTACGCACAACACTCTGAAATAAACAACATATTGATAGCTGGTCATTGATATAGATCTTAGAATTAATATTCCTATTGTCAAATAATGGATCAATGTCACACTGTAGTAGGAACATGCTTAAGAACATGAATGAATATATGAATGTGAATGAATAGAAGGTCCTCTCCAGAACAATGTAAAAGGAGTGACAACACATGGATTTAGGCAGAAAGTACAAATTGGTGGCAGTGTGACAGTGTTTTCCATAGATTAACCACTCCAAGGTCTTCGTGTACATAATGAAAATGGAAAGTTAAAGGGGAATTTGAATAATGAGAGCAAGGAGAACAATGAAGTGCTTCAGATACAGCAATACAGGCCTTCATGACTTTTGTATTTTTATTCTTAAGTCTCAGTTCTTCCACCCTGTTCTTTAATTTTTCACTTCTCACACAGTGCTGACCTTTCATTTGCTGACTACAGAAATGGAAAAGCAGCTGATTTTCACTCTCGGTTCTTTCTTCCCAACAACATCCAGAAGAACTTGGTAATTGAAGCCAATGTCTCACAGCCCTGTCACACTTCTGGTCAGCAGAGAAACTAATTTTCAGACATTAAGAGTATTGTTCTTTACTACACAGAGTGCGGTTTTCCATGTGACTTTGAATCTCCACGTGATTACTGTATTCAGTCTGATTCAGCACACCAGCACAGGAACTCTGTAAGAGTCAATCTTCTGACTCAAGAGCACCAAGGAAGTTGGCATGAAGAGCAACACATCTCAACACAAACACGAAACCTGTATGTGCCTCTGACTAATCAAGGGAAGAAAGAGTCTGGTTTTGAGAGACAATAGCTTTTTACAGGGTTACTGTCTAAGACTGAAGACTCATCTTAACAGAGTCTGTATTTCTTATGTAATAAATGTATCCAGAGTTAGGAGGATGCATCATTCTGTTAGTATTTCACTGAAAAATGCTCATTTTTAGCCCTTTATTTGCCCTCAGCTAACTACTTTTCTCTTCTCAAAAGCCAGGAAAAGATTCTTCTCAAAGTGAATTAATAATTCAATATTCAACCACTATCGCCCATCTACCTATATACATTAATTTTTAATATAATATAGCACATGAAATTCACAGAATGGGAACCACTAATGTCTTAATGCAGCACAGCTAAAATATAATTAGGAGTGTAATACAGCCCTATGACTTGGGAGGTAAGAACCCATCTAATCTGAAAAAGCATGGTTACCTATCAGCTCTCGTGGCTCCTGAATCACTTCCCATTTCATGTTCCATACTATTTCTGCTTTGGTTCAGATCCCAATATTTTAACGTTATGAGAAATAGAGCATTAAAAATATTGAAAAAATTCTAATGCCCATTTAGCCATCATGAATCAGAGATTCATGGTACTACAAGATGATGGAAGACTCTCTTCTGAGCTAAATAAGTTGTTTGATTTAAATAAGACATTCTTACATACTGTTACTGAATGCTCAAAATGCTACAGTAACTTTAAAACACACAAAGCTAATACGCATGGAAGGTCAGAGGTGGGTGGCCTTTTATTAATATTTATTGCATGTTTTTCACTAGCTTTTTTAAACTTTGTTGTTCATGTGGTTCTCCACTTTGTACTGTCAAGTAAATGTATTTTATAGCATGGTACTGGATACTAGCCAACAAAAACAAAGTCTGAGACAGTGTGGCTCAGCACTGTTGGGGATTGCTAAATTTCTAACTTGTCAAACATGCACAGCACACTTAAAACCACCCATGGCACATGCTCCAGAGCAGGCAAAATAACTTCCATTAAACACAGACCTATAAATCTTCTCAAACTGCCAAATGTCCCCAAAATATAACTTGCTAAAAAAATACATAAATACAAGCTCTGAACATGCAAGCAATTTTATTAATCTACTGGCACAGAAACTTCTTTATGAGAAATAATAAAAACTACTTATGCAGATTTTCAGATTATGTTAGAAATGGCCTATACTTTAAAAAAAACAAAATACTTATGGTCTTTTTAATACCAACGTTTTAAAAAGACCAAAATACCTAAACTAGATCCCGAATTTTTTCCCCAATGATATAATCCTAAAGAAGTAAAAATTCTAAATATCTACAAAACAAAGCGATCACTGCGGACTAGGTCTCAACACTGGGAATGAGGGGAAAGGGGATTCTTTATCATACAAAAAATAGTCACTTCATAAAGAGCATGTAGCCTTTGATGCCTCTAACCTCCCTAATGTTCCGTTAAAATAACTCCCGTAGACATCTTTATCATTGGAAATGCTAATCATCAAATTCCACCTCAAAGAAGGTCCTACCTCCCAGCTGTCCAGGCAAACAAGTGTTAATAGCAGGAAAAGTGTCTTCCTGGCTTTGCCTACCTAAGTACATAGGTAGATACCCACCTACTGATACTGAATTGTATACAATTACAGAATGACTGCAGTTGGAAGAGAGCTCTGGAGATCATCTAATTCAACCTCCATGCTCAAAGAACTGCCAACAGGTATCTCTGGACATTAAGTTTGGTGTTGAATAATTCTAAAGATGGAGACCCTAACAGCATCTCTGGGCAACCTGTCTCAATGTATGACCACCTCCATCGTAAAAATTATCAAACCTCAAACCATTTTCTTATGTTTAAGTAGATGTTCCTGCAATTTGTGTTGCGCCTATTGCTTCCTGTTCTGTCATTGGGCACACTGACTGACTAAGCATTATACTTACTTCAGACTCCCAGTTCTTTTAAAATAAACTCCAGATTTAGAAATTTTTACCTATAGTAACTTAAACATTTAATAATATGTGGTAACCTCAAACCATAAAACTCAAATACATAGAAAGGTGGCAGGCAAAAGTGATGATATTGCTATTCTCTTGTGTGCTATTCCACCTGCATTTCTTCTGAGACATGCAGTCCCAGCTCACGTGAAATTTTGGGGTGATTCATAAATAGTCTCACCCTTAACAGTCTCACCTGTGTGTTTCCCTTTGTATCATATGAAGTACAGCTGTTACTGCAGATAAACAATAAACTACACCAAATAATTTCTCTGTTAGGTTATTCTTTGTCTGGGTTAGCTGACTAGGTGACTACACACATGGTTTTGCTGGCACTATGTACATTAACAGTGTTTTGATGGGATTTAACAGCAGTGCCTCTCAATGAGAAACTGAAGCCTGAAACATAGTTTTCTGTTACACAGAATGGGACATTTATTCTGGCCTAGAAATACACTTCTATGTTTAGCAGGCAAAGTGAAGAACAACCAAAGCAGATTTCTCAGCAAGCAAAAGCTAATTATCTCAACTGAAACTTTCCAGAGCACTTGGGTTAACTCCCCAACAGGAGTAAACAGTACAGAGAGGGTATTTTACAAGGTCAGCAAGAAAAGATTAAAATGATTTGTGGCATAGGAATGGAAAATTTACCCCTCAGATGAAACCACGAAGCTGGGTAAGGTCATAAAACTTTAAACTGATGTCAAGGATTGAAACAATTCTTCTGGATCTTTGCTTATAAAGATGTTTCAAGACTGCAGCAGCAAAGACAAAATTCAGTTCCCTAGTCCATGCTTTAGGTAAAAGCATTCAGTTTTACAGCATGGATAGAGTGGATCCAGAATGGAAAGAAGTACCTCAGGGGTGTCAGTACAGGTTGGAGGCACAAAGAGTAGGAAAAGTTAACAAATTCTAGTAAGATCAACTAGAAAGGGTTAGATGTTTCACACTGGGAACAGGGACTGGCAGAGATGATGGGGGTTGTGAGAAATTTCAGAGCGGATGCATTATTACGAAAAAACCCAAAGCAAATATAGCAAGCTTGTGTTGTTCCTACATATTACATAAATCTTAATTCGTAGGCCTAAAATATTTTACTGCCACATACCAGAGCCTAAGCAGTCACTTAAACTCATGAATATCTTTTGAATCTACTAAAATGTAAGGCTGCCCCTTACGAAGACAAATAAGGAGAGTGTATATAAAGAATGTCTCTCAAAAGCATTATTCATCTCTATCTTCTTTCACTCTGCTGAAAAAGAGCTAGGGAAAACAAGGCTTCCCTCCACTGCTGTCTTCTTGTATTCATAACATTTTACATGTCTGTAAGCTGAAGCCGTATGAAAGTATTGACTTCTTAAGATTTTGCATTTCAGTTGAAACTTTGACTGATACCCAACAAAATGTAACTACCTTTATATGTATTAAACCTCCAAGATAATAGCCAATCTCCGTCAGCTAGCAAAACTTCATTAAACAGGCATGTATACGTGCATGCATATACTGATTATGGATGTCAGGATTTGCTGCAAGAGTGGCATGATATCAAGTTTCACTATCTAAAAAAAAAAAAATCTGTAGTTTTGACATAAATAGGCATACACTTCTGCAACACTTAGGTCAATGGGGCTGTATTCTTTCCTAGCTACTGCAAAATGGAAAATTAGATGGGCCATATTTTACAATGATGTTTCAATTTCTTTTCCCTCCTTCAGGGGGTCTTACTGCTTCTCAATCAAGCATTGTTTTCTTTAGAGACAACCCATTCTCCCTAAAGACAGTTAAGTTTTAAGGTTAAATACCATGCATTTGTCTTCTAAAATGAACGCTTCACGTTAAGTGTATTTTCAGATAATGAATGATAATGTATCAGCTTTTTCAAGTTCATTAGTAAAGCTCCTCCTGCCATGCTTCTGTATCAGCTATGCACTGTCTGAATAAACTTTTCCAATTTTCCTTTCCCTTTACATATAGCCATTCACTCTTCCCTGATAACTCTCATTTTCAGTCTGCTTCTACATTTGCTCCAAAATGCCAAATTGATTATTCAGTTATCTGCAGCTATTAGACTTCTAGGCTAAGTTCACTAAATTAATGTCCACTTTCATGACTACTAGCAAAAACTGTTAAAATGAAAGTACAGACAAACAAATCTGGTAAATGGAGAAGATACAACTATATACTTCCACACCTGCAGAAAACTACCCGGAGAGGGTGGAAATTTCTACTGAATGATGCTGACATACAGCTACTATTTGTACTACCTCTGTGGTGAGTGTGCAACCAAAATCTCACTTGCAGACTGGAAAAAGTGATTTCCTTGCAAATTGCCACTGGGAAACAAACAAACAAACAAACAAACAAACAAAAAACAAAACAAAAAACCCTCAAAACTAATTTCAGATAAATATTGAAAATGGAAAGAGAACATACTAATCCTAGGCTTTCACACGCCCCTAACTGCGGCAGCAAGAGCTCCTGGGGTTTGAAAGTTTCCTTTATGTGATTTTTCCACCGATTAAAAAAACCCCAAAGAACCCCAACCAATAAAAAAAAAACAAACAACCCCAAGAAAGGTTTGTTAAAATTTAAAGTTCTATAATTTTAAGGTGAATTTGCTGATGTTTTGACAGTTATGTTTGGAAATTAGGGGCAAGTAAGAGAATATAGACTTCACTCTCAGTTAGCACAATCCCCCCACAGAGTGGCAGGCCCTTCTATAAACTGCCTACAGTTAAAATCCTTAAATCAATAGAAATGAGTGCAGAAGTAATCCATTGTCTCCTACTTTGCTATTAACAAGGTCAGAGCACAAGACCTGAAACATCCTAGTGCTTTAGCAGGACAGAACAAACACCACTGGAAGGAAGTGAAGATATTAGGTAGAACCTACCTCACAAAAATTCCAATATCTACATCTCTAATCTTTACAGGTATACTCTTCAAAAGCCTACAAACTTTCACCTCCCTTTATAGCTAACGGAGAGAAGCAAGAATTTTACAGTGGCCTTCATCTAACCTATTTTAGATACCTATTTTAGGATAAGATAAAATCAGTCTGGATGTGTTTATTTTTCTCTGATGATTAGAAAAGGAGCACAGGGTGACTGGATCAGCAGTAGACATCTGTATTTGGTCAGGTGAATCCCTGAAGCCTACAAGGGCCAAAATAACTATGTTAAAAAACTATCAAGGCCCTATATGACAGCAACTGTGCTACATACACAAAACTCCCCAGTTCAAGGATAAAGCATCCTGGAAGCCAAATTAAATACTCCTAGTGTACAAAGAATACAGCAGATACAAACTTCTAAAACTGGCCAACAAATCTTTAGAATTTTAGGTTGAAAGATCAGGTCTAGCTCTGGACATACCAAAAAGCCAAACAGGGATAAACCAGAAACAGAGCCTACGCTGGCCCTTATTGCTTACCCCTTTGCTAATATACAGTCTATTAAAAAAAATTCCTTCAGATTCTGTTTTGAAGCTATACAATAAAAAAGTGACAGCAAGGGCTGCTGTTATAAGGAAATATTTTTGGTTAAGAAAAGAAAAACTTAAATAAATGTTCCCTCTTTCCCATGTGCAAGCTTTGCTTCAATGGCCATGACAGTATGTGATGGGTTCTGTTTGAACAGCACAGCTCAGATTTGCTGCATTTGGCTGTGCAGACAGCCAGATAAGTGGCATGTCAGCAGGGAAGACAGCGAATATGTATAATGACATTTTGACCGTGGTCATGAACTCTGTAAGGACAGGTCACCACAGCAGTGGCCAAATGGGGCTTTTCTCACTGAATCGAATATGTATCTTAACTGCAATTTTTACACATTCCAACATTGCCGGAAAAATAAAAGAACAAAAAAAAAAAAAAAAAAATCTGTTAAAATCAGTGCACATTTGAGTGTAACTTGTTGATTTAGCACTGTCTTTTCTCCCTACATATCCATGGTGAAGAACTACTTGTGCAATGCAGTATCTTTAAAACACTAGGAGTTTAAAACATAATTAAGGTTAAGGAAACCTAACTGCTTCTTAATTTGGGTTTTTTTATTTGTTTTAAGAAACAGCAATTACCTTTCAAATTAACATTACTCATTACCTAAGCTTATAGTTATATTACTATAGATTTAAGAAGGGTAAGCAATTTCAAGCTTGTGGTGGAGTGAGATACTAAATCTCAGTGTGCCTTCCAGCTTAATCTTCTATAGTTCTGGAACTTGCACAACATTAAGTCCATCTGACTTCAGTAATATGTCTTCCCATCTTCCCATCAGAGAAGGGATGAAGTTATTTCAGAAAAAAACCCCTATAATTAGTTCAAAGACCTTATATGTCATTAAATAAAACATTAAAATATTTGGATGCTAACAACTAGACAGCTTCTCACTATCACAAAATCTTTCAACAATTGTTCCGCGTCCCTATTTGGCTACTGCCATTTTTAAACATTTGTAATTACGAAAGATATTAAAGCAGTGGCTTTCAACCTTTTCCATTTTATAATGAATGTGTGGAACCATTTAGAAACTTTAGATACTTAAGACAACTGTACAGAGGATACCTATCTAGTTTTCATACAAATTTTCATGACATGTTTGAAGTGGCCCACATTTTTCACAGACTGAAAACTTCTCTGCAACTGCTTATGAAATACACTCCAGCACGAACTGCATACATTACTTGTTAAGAGAGAAAAATGCTTCAAAACATACTAGAAATCTCATGATGCTGGGCTGCAGGAAAAGCTCACAAGCACTTCAACCTAAAGGCAGCATAGTGATACCTGCCTGTCTCAAAGATCTCAAAGCTTCAAAGGAAACACTTATTTCCTCCCTCTCATGCCCTCGTACTCTATATTGCAGCCAAATGTTTCAGCACATTTCCCCCAAATGTACAAAAAGATATTTTCTCTCCAATTTAATGGAACTACAACTTAGGGTGAAATTCTAAAAAAATTAAGCCAAATCAGAAACTCAGTATTAAAATCTGAAGCTAATGGCAATTTTACCTGCAGAACTACCACTATTTCTACGTAATAATCAAGGTTCATTAATAATAATGGTTGACATGGAGAATGTAAAGTAAAATCAACCTATAAGGTTAGCATACTAAGGAAAGGCTTTTACATAAGACAGGTCTCTCCTTCCTCTACAGTTACCTTGATTTCTCTGCAGAAGATATGCATGAAACATTAGCTACATTAACGTCTGCTCCCCTCCAAGGACAACAGAAGTTTTCAGCCTTTGGAAAAATAGGAAGATAATGCTACTTATCGACAACATTGATTCCCACTGCACACTCTGTAATCTCTTTCTGCTGCTGACTTAGGGCACAGTGGTAACAAAAAAGCCAACAACTTGGCTTGCCATGCTGCTATATCTAGGATAGGCTGGTCTGCGTCCTGGATGCACCCACCAAGAGAGATGTGGAACTATGCCATTTTCAAATGTCCGCCAAGCTGAACAACAAATGCTACCAGTATTCTTCTACCTTATTTCTTCTTCTGAACAAAAGAATGGTTAATACTCATTTTGATACTGTGCATGCTATGGTAAAAAAAAAAAAAAAAAAAAAAAAAAACCAACGAGGAAAAAAAATGCTGCTCACCCAATAAAAATATAGTAATATTAAAAATCTACTTTAAACTCCAATTGCAAGAATCTTCAGGTTTGAGATTCCCCTGGAGCTCTTCCAAGGAAAAGGGCCAACTACAACAAATAAGGTGGGAGATTAGGGAATATCTAGAATGCAGTGATCTGTTATCATTAGATTTAAAATGCTCACGAGAATAGAGTAGTAGGGGGAACAACACTAATGTTTTTCCCTTGTGGAGCATGACCTAGAAAATGTGTGGAAACATTCAATAGAAAATGGACCAGAAATGGATAAAATTTAAAATTTTCTATGTAGAAACAAAAAATATCCTAAAAACATTTTCAGAGGCAAATAATTTAAAGCAATATTGAACATAGGGATAGCAATGTTGTATCACATTTCAAGGCATAGCTATAAACTATATTCTTAGATGTGAACTGAGCCTTTGAACCACTTTTTTTTTTTTTTTTTTTGGTGAATAGAAGAAACTGGTTTTGTTGTAATTGCAAGGCAAGGAATTTTTAAGCACCTGCTCTGTTAAAACTGCAGCCACACTTTCATCACAGTATCTCACATACCTAAGGCAGACAATCTTCACACGCACCCCTCGCTCCCCATTACAGTGAGGAAACCTGCACAGCTTATTTCGCTCGTACAACTCAAACCTGTAGTGACACCTCCCCTAAAAGAGAGTACATGCTGCTGCAGGATATACAAAGGGAAGGACCAAATCGTCTCTACATACATGAAAGCAGAGAATAAAAATTGACATGTTACTGCACTAGAAAACATATTCCCTGTGATGTGTGATTCACATTTTATGCTAGATTACCTTTTCTTCTTTAATGAGCACAAAAAATGTGGATCTTAAATACTGCATTCACTTCCCTGTTGAAAATGTGGATTTTCCTTTCAAATAAAAAAAAAATGGCTAAAAAAAAAGCAGCATGATGATCTCTTCCAGAAGTTGAACAAATTTATTTTTCTCAAATTCAGAAGCTTTAAATCTTAGTGAAATGGGCCACAGTGGAAAAGCCCTTTATTATATTACTGCACCTTATAAATAGTAAATGATACCATTTGAGGTCAACAAAAGAAATACTGCAATCTTATATCAACTGTGCATAAAGGATGCTGGAAGTTTCATATTCCTTATTCCTTCTTTCCTTTTCATTCTTTAATCTAAAAAGAAGCTTTATTTATAGCTCGTCTCAGAAGACCTTGAAACATCCCTTAGAGGTATTTTCAGATGTATTTAATAATTTAACTTTTGCTTTTATTTGAGAAAACTAAGAAAAGATTGAAGAATCCTCCTAATAGAAAGAGGTTTCCCCAAAACCCAACAAATCTATGTTATTGGATTGTTGCATATGTACAAAAATCTGCATGCTATTTTAAAAACTTGCACATCTAATTTTCTAATGTATGCAATATAAAAATTGTGCATTTTTAGATTAAATTATCACTTGTATTTTCATTTTAAAATAGTAATTTCTGTAATTGTACAGCTTCTGGGTTTTTTTTACTTTCTCAGTGCCCACTCTTGCTTGGCAGTAATGGGTGTATTACTACTCCTTTCTACAGGGGAAGATGATTACTCTGCAGCTGCCAAAATCAATTGTGATTTAGTAAGGATAACTACTGGGTCATCCGTTTGACCTAGCCAAACTAACAATAGACATGAGAGTCATTCAAGTGGCTATCCATAGCTATTTTCAATTAATTTGACACTGGGGAAAATGTTGTGTGCCCAACTCCATTTCCCATACATTAGGTATTTATAATTGGTTCTCATGAAGATCTTAAACTTGCATAACCAAAACAAGAATTAGGAATTAACCCTCCCTGATTTGCATCTGATAATGAAATCTCCCTTTTATTCCAGAGAGTGGAGTTACAGACATTCCAAAAGATGAAACCTCATCACAAAGCAACTACAAGTCTTTCTTCCTCTCATACCACCTGAGAAAAGGAAAGTGAAGCAGCCTCTGAGTTTCTGAGTGCACACTTTGTACATACCCCTCTTCTGGCAGTTGTATTTCCTGACCTCTGTCTAAGTCCCTCATCCACTTAATGGACCAAAGAAGCATTTTGTACGCAATTATAAATCTTTCACATAAACTAAGCCTGAAATGCTCAAAGTGAGAAATTTTAATATATTTTCTTGTGGGTATTTGTGGTGAAAACAAAAGAACAGGAACTGTTCACAGGTAATATTGTCAAAATAGAAGAAACAGACAGAAAAACTATGAAAAAGGTATGAGCATATAATAAGGTTTTGGTTCTTGTTAAAAAAGAGCTGTTCTGTACAGTTTAGCATACATAATTATGGTCACAGTACGAAGCCTTCCTGATGTCCAATCACACCTGTACACACTGAGCCAGAGTAAGGCTGAAGTACTGCATGTACAGCATCAACTTCCTTATGAGAGTGGGAGAGGCAGGATCTCCCACTCCTGAGTTTTGATTTAATCTGCAGTAAGTAAATGACCCTGCCAGTGTCCTGCTACATGGGTAGTTCACTCCTTGATAAACTCATGGAAGAAAAAAATCCATTAATACTATTAATTGCAAAATTCCTCTGTCTGCATCAACGTATGTCCAAGTCATACAGGGTAGTTGGAAAACCATCATTGTGTATTCATTGTATATTTGCCCTGTTCACACCTCCTCCTGAAGGGAGGCTGCTCCTGGCCAGACACAGAGCCCACGTTCTGCACCACTTCTGACATTTACTTAGTTTTTCTTCAAAAGAAATAAAAACTAATAAATGCAAATTAATATTTTATACCCGGGCCACAGCAGCAGAGACTAATCAGACTTTTAGTCCATTAGTAAAACATCAAGGTTTCACTCCAGCAGCTCTGAAGCAGTAATGGGTTTTCCCATGAAAACTTGAAAGAAAAGGTGAAAAAAGGTTTGTGTGGTATGATGGAAAGGAATGCCAGACACAGCTTTGGTCAAACATTCCCATTAAATATTTTCCCACTACCCCCTAGGTTCATTCAAAGGCCAATTGCACTGGCTATTTACCAAGGAGGGTTAAGATAATGTTTACTGCTCTTTATTGTTTTTCAATTTTCTTAGCTTTCCAGCATTTCCTTTAAAAAATCCTCGTGAAATCAGAAAAGTAACACATTAACAGTTTATGTTTTGTCTTCATATTCTGATTAGGTATGTTCTACCATTAAAATGCTATGCAACTGACCTCAAAAAGACTTCTTATTTTCTTTTTAGACTTTAAATAAATAATGATGCCTTTTTTCTTTAGCAGGTTGGACTAAATCCAACTGAAATCACTGTAATTATTTTCATGAGGAAGGAGAGCAGATTAAACTCTTTGCAAAGACAGATACTGGTGTATCTTGTGCTTTTACTATACAGATCGGCATCCTGCAACTTCATCTATGCAATGCCTAAAAAAACCCCCCAAAAAAAGATTGAAATGACATATTTAAGCATTAGATAACATAAAAAGTTAAAAAAGTATGATATCTAGTTGCATAGGCCAAACTGATGTCTTAGACCACATTATGTGTTTATCTTTAATTACACTAAATGCTGTGTTTTTGAAAGACTATAATGAAAAATGGAAACTGGGAAAGTAACCTGAAGAAAGCAAGTAATTACTACACTGCTGAAAAAATACTTTGATAAACTACACGCAATATATTAATCTACCAGTTTACAGGCCAATGATTTCTAAGCCTCAATTCTTCAGCTATTATTCCCATTATTTTCATTTGATCCATTATATTCAAAGCTGGAGAATGAGCCTTAAATTTAATAACTACAAATGAAGAAAACCAGCAACACTAAAACTCTACAGACAAAAGTAATTTACTGCAGTCTTAAAAAGAACCATATAAGCATCAACACCTATATAAATTTATAGCACAAAATTATGAACCTGCTGAGATTTGTACACATACTTAAAATTTTACTACGTGAGTGGCCCCAGTAAAGTTGCTTATTGACCTCTACTTTTGTTTTTCCAACCATTTCCTACTGTTGGTTCTCAGCTCCATAGCTCTTTTGCATTTTGAAGAAGAATGAGCAGGAATTTACTTTTGAATTCTAAGAGAAACTGACAGCAAAACAATGCTTTTCTGGATCCTCCTTTACAAGTACCTACCTCAACAGCAGGTAAATAGTTCTTTTATTTCAGAGAATTAAAGAAACATTTTTCTGGGAAACAAAGCAAATGAAATTTATATTTCCTTTGAACACGAAAAAGGTAGGTTGTTCAGCAATAATTCTCATTTATTTCTTTTGGAGATATAGGATGCACCACTGACAAGCTCCTTACTCTTGCAGTCTTCAAACTGCAACAGGTGTGACATGTCTATGCACTGTTACTGACTTACCACAACTAAATGGAGATGCCACCATGATCACATCCTGACACTCTGTTCTAAGGAGTTC
This sequence comes from Ara ararauna, assembly GCA_028858755.1. Classification (NCBI taxonomy): domain Eukaryota; kingdom Metazoa; phylum Chordata; class Aves; order Psittaciformes; family Psittacidae; genus Ara; species Ara ararauna. The sequence continues at coordinate 95,723,481 of CM054410.1, forward strand.
AAATTAATTGTGAATAGAATTACAAAGCTGTTTTGTTTCCCGTGCCAAAGGACAGAAAAGATCCTACAACAATCTACCTTCTTCACTTTTATATAGTTATTTTCTTTTTCTCTGTCATGAAGTTTCAGAGGGGATACTGAGGCACCCAGCTTTGCATTAGATAAAGGTTACAAATACTTATTTATAATACTTGTACCAGAAAACAAAAATCCACTAGAAATCGTTGTGAGTTACGTTGATGTTTGGTATGTTCCAAAGAAGAAAAATTTATAGTCAAATTTATACTATTTTTGGAAAAATTCTTTAAAGATAATTAAAATTCTTAATAATAAAACTTCCAATGCTGTACAAAAACTGTATTTAGAATATATGTTTAAAATAAAAAGTTTGCTTTTTTTTCCCCCATCCAGAAGAAATACATGCTTTCCGCTTTGACACGCATTCTGCATTTTTAGTTTGCACGACTGAAATGATGGATATAACAAATTAATCTGTAAGCAGATTCTGCTTTAGGGTGAATTAGAAGAGAAAATGGAATTTGAAAGGAAATACAAATACAAATTCAAATTCTATGTAAATGATTTCCAGCATAAAGTACTTCGGGTCCACTCCGCTAGGAAAGACTGTTAGACTGGTTAAGAAAAGGGCAGAATGAGAAAACAATATCCTGAAATACAGTAACAAAGAAGTTGATATCTGACAGGCTGGAACAACTAATGGGACTTAAGCATACATTGCCATACATAAGTAATGGAAATTCTGTTTAAATTTCTCCCACATCTGCTTGTCATACTCTTGTAAGCCCACTTGTGTACAACACTAGAGTGAAAGGACTTTCTTCAACTATGATATAAAGCTTTTCCCTTCTGTGCAAAAGAACAGGTAGCCAGTTCAAGCCATACACAGACTCTTTTATATTAGAGATTTGCAATTTTACATTTTTATGTTACTGGTGGAAATGGTATTTTTGGTGTTGCATTCCTTTTGCCATGATATCTCCTAGTGTTTTTCCTAAGATTTTGTGCTGGTTTTTTTTGCTTGTTTGCTTGTTTTTTGTTTTTTGGGTTTTTTTCCCAAGTTGAAGAAAATTGCCTATTCAGGCAACTCTACCTCCATCTCTTGATTATGGAGTAGAAAAATTACAATAGTGTTAGTTGGTCATTACCTGAATAATGGGAAAAAAGCATATAGTTTCATTGATTTCATTCATATTTTAAATAGTAGACAAAAAAAGAAACTAAGATACATACCGCATCTGTAACTTCTATCTCGTACAACTTCTGCAATGTCTCTCGGTAAAAGAAGCAAAGCTTCCCACTGCCACCACCTCTCTTAACAGAGGTGCCTGTGACAAGTATTTTATCATCTGGGCTGAAACAACAATCTGTCCTGTTGAAGAAAACAAAGCATACTGGGTATATCAATAACGAATGTATAGGAAACTTATATATAAATTGTACTCCTTAAAAATAATCCTTTTTATTTGTTAATTCTTTCAAAATAAAGCTTTAAAAAAAATCTTTTGTCAGCTGTCATCTGTTACTATAGTTTTCAGGCAGCACACGTACAGTTCACATGTACAATTACAGTTGTGCACAGAATGCGCAAAACAGACAGACTCAGTAAAAATCTTTCTCCCGACAAAATTCCCCTCCTCACAAAACTCTTGTAAACTTTTCAATATGAGAAACAAACAAAAGTATTTTCAAATCTGGTACTCATCATAAAGTAAAAAAAAAAAAAAAAAAATCAATCATGAAATTTGTTTTTCCTGATGACACATTCTTCAATGATGCAAGGCAATGTCTTTATACAGTGGCCAAAAAGCATTTGTCTGTTTACTTTTCCTCTATGCTACAAATTGCAGTGAAGATCGAGCTGCCTATGACCTGCCTTTCTAAGATCTTATTTCAAACATATAAATTGTCCTTAGAGTTGGATTTGGCTGTGCTACAGCTACAGACATGCAGGTAATACCAACAAAAATATTAAATACCATTCTTAGCACTATGCTGTACAGTACAGCTTTCTAGTACCAAAGAACACACTTATCGGCACTTCAAACATCATAATTCATGCCATGAATTCATGCCATGCACCTTTATGTTATGTCTACTTTTCAAGCCAGATAACTTTGTTAATCACAGACCAAGTAAGAATGAGGATTACTTCTATATCTCATTACACAAACATCAGGCAATGAACTGGCATCCTCCTGAAAAGCTGCTAATCTCGTTAAGCATAAGACATATGATCATGTCATGTGATTCTACGATAAGACATAGGAGACTGAAAAATGGCATGAAACAAGCACATATATAAAAAAAAAAAAAAAGAGATCTTTTAATGGAACATGGAGTCTCAAAACAGCCAAGAATAGTCACTGCACAGTCCCCCCTATGCAGGTTTTTGCACAGAACTGAGAAGAATAACTACAGCAGGCCCCCTCCCATTCAGCACAACTACTACTCTTTCTACTACCTGGAATAGAGTACTTACATTGGAAAGAAGCTGGGTAGTCTTTCTGCTGAATTAAGAGGCTTTTTCAACTGTCTAATATCCCATAACTTTAAAGTATTATCTCCTGTGAAACAAAGGGGACATGGTTAGCAAGAAAAAAAATCAAGAATTTAGATGTGCAGTAAACTCCATCTTCAAATTCAGACACAACAAGAACAGAATGATACAGGAGCAGGAATCAAAACTGGGATAGTTTGGAAGTTTTTTGTCCCCAAATGACTATGGTAGTGCAAGGATGAGAAGTTCCACCTGCTGCTCCAGTAGATCAAAAACTTCTCAAGGACTCAACTCCATCATGACAATCACTACTACAAAGAATTATCCACAGTGGAATCAGAGTTACCCAATACCAATTTATTCTGTTTGTGAGCATTGGTGCTTTGCTAGCAGGAGTAAATTTAACCTTTAAGATATCAAAGAAATTAAATTAGTATCACGGATGGTCTAGATCAAAAACTAAACAAGTTTTATGTGTCTGGTTCCTACCTGCCATGAAAAAATATGATAAGGGAGAACAGAAGGCACGTGAAGTCTTTCCCCTTTAGCAGGCAAACAGCAAAAACTGCAATCTATGGAGAACAGGCCCTGGAATCAGTCAGAAATCCTTGACAATCAGGAAAAAGGGAAGCAAGCGAACCCACACCTGCTGTAATGAAACCTTTTCACACCTCTCCAAACCACCTTCGGCCATAAAAGCCAGAACTGAGGTTACAGCAAGACATTTATAGCAATTCTTGTCTGTATTTGATAAACATGGTGTGACTGTAGCCCAGTAAAAGTCAGGCTGTCTATTCCTTTTTGAAAAGTTACGACATATTAACAAAGTGAGAATGGGGGATGGGGGGGAAGGGGACAACCAGCAAATTAGTTATTCTCAGAGAGATCTACATCTTTGCTGATCATCCCTCTGAGATGCGTATTTCCAGCATGAGATGAGCTACAGAATTTAAGCTTTGAAGTACATCACTCAGGCACCTAGACATCTCCTTGCATTAGACATCAGTGCCACAGCACTTTCAAGGGTGAAAAGAAGGACTTTCAAACAACGATTCTCTTTAAGATCAGCCAGAGATTAATTTTAGACAAAAAAGTTATTAAATCTTTCTGAACTAGGAGGATAAGAAGGCAAGTGATAGGTAATCCACAGACCTACTTCTTTCCAAAGCACAAACCAAAAGCCTAGGAAACAAAATGTTAAATAAATAAATAAATAAAAGCATGCTGCAACAAAAGAAATCAACGCCAGCAGTACCCTTTGCAGGGATGTGTGTCCTTGTACATCATGGATGTTTAGATTAAAGACCAAGGTAACTCCTTACTACGAAATATTTTTAAGCAGTGGACAACTTAAAAAAATGATGTCTAGAGCAGAGTATATTTCTGTTCATTGGGAAGCTAAAAAATTTTTAGTTACTTCATACATGGACAAAAATAGCTATCCTTAAACAAAAACATATAAACAGAAGTTGTGCAGTTCAGTCTGAAGCATTAAAAACAGTCCACTTAGATCATTCAGTATTTTTCTCAATGACAGACTACTTCTAAGCCTGTCAGGACTATTTAAAGCTTTTATAGGATTTTTAGTAGCATTTCAAACTCTGCTCTTTGCCATTTTAATAAGCAGGATAGTAATAAAAGGCTCTAGTCTGATATGATCAGGTCAGACACCATTATACCAATTGTATTAAGCATTGGACTTGAGAGGTAACAATTAGGTCCTAAAAAAGCCAGTCTTTGGTGAGCCAGGATAGGCAATCTGCAAACAGCTTTTAGTCAAAATAAGGCCAGTGCACTGATACTACTAAGATTTTCCTTGGGGTGAGGGAGAAAAATCAACCCTCTTTTTTTTTTTTGTTAACCAAAAACCATAAAACCAAATGAAAACACCACCGACCCCAAAACCAACCCTAAACCATCTAAAGGAAAACAAAACAAACAAGAAAATTGAGCTCAAAATAAAGCATGTATATGCATAAGCTGATAGGCTTAGAAGTGAATTTTTCTTGGGTTTTACAACCAAGTTTTTCTTGCTTTACAAGCAAGTTTTACTAATTTGCTATGTAAGTTTACTGATTAAGGTGGCACTAAGTCTGCACACTGTTCATAACACAGAAAATAACTGAACCATCAAACTAATAGCTATCATCAGATTCATAGAATTAATGAAGTCATTGCCTCATATTATAACAAAAACCAAGTACATAAATTCTGCACATACTAGGAGTCAAAACTTTGTTTTGTATTTTTTGTAACAGGATCCCAAGTCCAGTCCTAATGCTGACCTCTTTGCTGCTAAGCAAAGAAAATGTTCCCCAAACACTACCTTCATTGTATTTAGAAAAAATTACTTTCATGGTTACAAATGTGCAAAAATACGACTTTCTTAAGTTTCTGTCAAGTTACTACCTAATACTCAACAAGAATAAGACTCGGAACTCCCATAAGCAGCTCTTTAGTTTTTCAATTTCCCGTGTGCTTGCAGCTGAGCCCTGCCTCATCTCTCATATCCAACATAGAATCTACATCAGATGCAGAAGAGTCCATCAAGCTTTCAATGAAAGTCCCCATGTCCCAAAGAACTATCCTCTCTCTGATCCTCAGCACTTGGCAGGGGCGTTAATCTATGAATACTGAATCCACATCTGCTTTTGTTGGTACAGATCCAAAGCAATACTTGTATCAAAGCACTAACCAAAAAGTCAAAAATAAGGTATGAATCCTCCTTATTTTCTAGCATAGCATACACAGAGCTTTTTTTTTCTTTTTTTTTAATATGCTAGACAAAGGTAGCACTTTTATCCACACTGAGGGGCCAAATTCCTGTACAGTTTTACATTCTGCAAACAATAAGTCCATACTTTATATAGCATAGAACAGAGCATGCTAGATAAAACGTAAGTAAGGGAAAGTCTGTTTAACACAACACAGAATCTGGAGACATATGAGGAAGTGCAGGCAACCAAAAGTGCCACAAGCAATAAAAATAAGCAAAGGCCATCTTTGTGATCTCCATTCATAAAGGTGAAAATTAATGGAATTTACATAAATGGAGGTTTTAAGACAGCACTAGCGAATGTTCCTCACATAAGTACTAACTTTGTTTGATATTAATATTTAAAAGCCCACTAGAGTTTCTCTTTAAGTTTTATCAAGTATGTCTGTGTGAATTTTTCAGGTGCAACACCACTGTCAGACATATGAAGCATTTCACTTAGCCCAGAACAGAAAGACATATGGTCCTTCTATTTTCCAAGAAGGAAAATGTTCTCACATAGTAAGCATACAGTAATGAAAAGCAAGGTTGAGAATTTTTATCTCAGTGACTTAAGACTCATTCCTTATGAGTACAGTGGCCAGAGAACTCTGGATAAAAGAGCCTGACTGGCAATTAAACAATCCAATTACCATTAGCGTCCCCTAACAGGCCTAGGGCTGCTAAGGACAAGACTACCATCACCTTACTCTGAAAAATGTAATCTGGGGAATATAACATTTGGAATCTTAGAAAAATGGCAAAATGGGCAAAGAAGTCAGAGAGGTAGCACCCAATATCAGCTTCTAATCACTGTAGAAGTCACCAATGTCACTGTACTTTTATCAGGCACAGCAGGAGGGGGAGGACACAAAGTAATTTCAAGCTATGGCCATTGGCTTGGAAGCACATCCCCTACTTCAGAGCTTTTTGTGTCTTTGAATACCTCTGTCTTGGTATTTTGTACATGTAATCCCATTCTGTCTACGCACCAAACTGACCAGATGTCCTGTACATATGTTAGGTGCAATGCTAGCTGACATTAACATACACTGCCTCTCCCTAGATCTGTTTATTTGGCCTTAGGGCCATGCTAATGCATATACATAGCTTCTGGTTACAACTGCTTTCCATCCAGACAGCTCAGATTGTATGTTTGCACCTGCCTACAAAACACTGTGTAGACAAATCCCTGTATGAAAACCTGTCTCAGGCAGACACCAACTGATTCAATACATCTAAAACTGGAGGGACTGAATTTTCAAACATATCTGGGCTTCTCAAGACTTGTTCTGTTATCTAAGACTTGGTTACAGAAGTTTTATCTGAAGTTTAAAAATCAAGTGGCTATTTTATGCCTTGGAGACATTTCAAATTTTTTTTGCCATTCGACTACATCTTGGCCTCTCACTTCCAGTCATCACCTCTTGATGTTTGTGATATAAATTAGATAAAAATGCCAATCAGAACACAAAAAAGAACATTACATAAGAAAGCTGCTTGAGGAATTAGCAACTGCAGGACAGAGATGTTGTTGAGAGGCAGTAATTTTCCTGGAAAGAACTAAGTAATAAAACTGGTATCATTTTATTTTTAATTAAGCTAATAAATTCCTTTTGGCATGCTATTAATGCTAGACAAAAAGACAGACCAGGAACTGTGTAACATAAACAGCAAAGTTCTCTTAAAATATTCCTTAACTGCTGTAAAATGAGATTTCAGGAACAGTACTGCATGGTGTTATCTAAATGAAAGATGTAAACTGTGAAACACTTCAGGTTTAAATCACTAGTTGCTGACATCACTATCTTACCTCCATCAAAACCAGTTAAATATAACAAAGATATAATTTAACTGTTTTGCTCACCGAACCATTTCACTTAGTAATCGTCCTACATTCAAACATCAAAGGTTTCTATCAATCACCTACCTCCCCGGCTGGCAAGGACAATACCATCATAGGAAAATGTCAAGCATGAAGTGTCGGTGCCTGGAGCATGAGCTTGCCTGCAGTGGAACTTCGTGTGTACCTGTTTGTCAAACAAATAAAACATTAGCTTATTTCAAAATGGGACAGACATTTCTTTACCGCAGTTTGTGTACTACAACGCTACTCATAAATTTAAACAGAAAACACTGCATTTTTACGATGTACGGAAGCTACATATTACCAGTCTTTTAAAAAGTCATGTATGTTTCAGAACAGGCTTTTGCAATAAGAATTTTAAGGCAAAAATTGACTTTTTCATAGGTTCAATTATACAGTCTACATTTACATAGCACCAGGGCTCTTGAAAAACAACTAGTAGCACCTAATAAAGGTAGTTATGCCTGGTTAAGATAAAAATACACTTTAAGACAGTTCTCAACACTCCCCTAAAGCAGGCTGATAGTTACAATAAATACCAAAATACAACATATAGTTTGGAAAGGACTTAAAAGAAGGATTAGAATAATTCACTTTTGCCAAATTTTATCCTTGCCAAAAATCATGGCTTATATAGCAAAACAAAGCTCAGATGTCTTGAGGTTTGTGTTACATGTAGCTGCAACAAAATTAAAATGTGGGGAATAATGTGTAATTATTTTTAATTATTTCTATTTTGCCAATAATCCTAGAGAAAGGTATAAATTACTTCCACGAACTTCGTTTATTAAGTCACTATTTAGTAAAATCCATTAAAATTCTATTAAAAAAGGGAACACCTCAATTACATTTTAGCACTCTGGTAAAATCAAGCTTTCCTACTTCCCAACCAAAACCAGAAGTCACATCTGAGGTACCAAGACGTCTTTCATACACAGGAGAGGAAAAGGAAAGAAAAAAGACAAAAGCAGAGATGAAGGAATTTGAGACAGGATGACTCCCTTTTTAACACCCAGGAAATCACGCTTCCCATTTTCTCTCTTTTCCCTAATAACACTAGTTCATACAGTTGCAAAATAATGCATTTAAGAATTGCCTCTGCAAACGTAACTGAGCTTCCTGCCTGTAAGATGTGGATTAAAACATGGGCTTCCTCATACAGAAGACAAGACACTAAATGAATGACCTTAAAGTCCGTGATTTACCATCATGATGAGCAAAACAGAAAAACATGCATATAAAGCATATATTTTCAGTGTAGGGTTTAAACAGCACACAGTAAGACAGATCTAGAATGACACCCTGAACGGTAAGAGGATAAAATACTGAGCAGCTGCTTAGTGATTACACTCCAATCTATACATAAAATCAGACACAGTTCTACAGAATAAAAAAGGAGAATGTGATCACAAAATCAAAACACAGACTGAATTAAGCTTGCACAGGAATTGTCAGTCACATATCCCCTAATTTTTTACTATGCACCTTACAAAGCTTCTTTTTATGGGCTATTTTTTATGCAAAAGTTAGTAATTTATGTTGTTTACCCTTTCAATTGTTCTAAATTTGATCCAAAAGCTAGACAACCTTTGTGTGATGACATTAATGACCGCACACTTTGATGAGCACGTTTAGTCAAGTTTTGAGATGAGTCACGTAAGACTGTCCCTCCATAAATAACTCTTCAATAAACAAAGCGGGATTTCCAACACCAAGAAAATGCTTCTTATGCTATTTGGAGATAGAATGTAATAACCTTCATTTAGCCATAACACTTATTTTGAAATTACTGTCACTTCCAGCCAGTTGTTCACATCCTGCAGAATCTCTAGAACAGATTTCAGTTTACAACTGTGTGTGTTTGTGAGGTGTTTATAAATACTAAGAAACATATTTTATGCATCCAGTTACATAAAATTTTCCAAGCATGTTCTAACATTGAAAGGAAAACTGTGAATTGACTAGCAGAAAATAAGTTTTTAGCAATATTCTTTAAACACTAAAAAGCAATTCTCTGTGTAAGGAATACCATGGACACTTGCAAAAGTGTTGTAAGTGGTTAATAATCACACCTGAAAAAAATGACAGAAAGATTACAATGCAATACTAACCGATTTCAGATAAATTGAAAAAGCTTACTTTCTACTCCGCAATACTTGTCTACTCAACACTCACATCCCTCTCTGGCAGTGTTACACTGACATAATATTACGAGCTTTTCATCTTGTTGCACAACTTAATGCAAGGGTGTTTGGGTTTTTTTTTCTTTCCTTTCATTCTGAATAATTCTGAAATACCTTTTGTTTTTGTTTGGATATAAATTAAAATAAAGATTTGGGGTCCAACCAATGTCTTTTATGTTTTACTAATAGAAAACTCAAACATATATAAATAGATAGGAAAAAAGATCAACTGTTTCATATGGTCAAAGATACTGATTTTATTTACCATGAATTTATGAATATATTAATCAAACTAAATTGAATCTTTCAGGAATTAAATAGCTCACTCTAAAAATGTTACCCACTATGGAGCCTTCTCAATGAAGCACCCCTACTTTGACAAGTTCTTATCCTTTTTCAGCTGTCCCAAAGAAAAATAAAAATAGCAATGTACAGATAACAAAACTCAGATATTACATCTCTTAATCACAAAAATGAAAACAACAGAACAAATTTAGCCCAACCCTATAGAGCTTTGATGTCTCAGGATTTTCTGTAAAATGATACTTGTTGGAAAGGGACAGTAATATTGCATCAACAATTCTGTCTTTAAAAATAAGTTTGCTCAGTTTGCCAGTAAAAAGATTGTTTTCCTAACTTTGAGCTCTGCAGGCTTGCCCTCCATATATTATTCTCCAAAGGAATATAACCCTGAATTGTAATACTAAATCAAATATTCAAGAATGATTGAACGTTGCTCTAAAAATTATAGAAGGTTGAACAAGAAGGTTTTACACAGACTGGTAAATGTATGTTGCAGTTTTCAAAGAAAATAATGTGTTTGGCCCCTGGCCTCTTAACATTTTTAAGAGATGTCTAATCTTGCTAACAAATCAGCATAAAAAATATTCTTATCAGAATATTTCTTGCTGGAAAGACATGAAAGAACAGAACTAATGTACACATTCAAAAGTTTGATTCAGGAATTGACGGAGAGAGCACTGAAACACTAGGTAAAGATGTAAAGATAATTAGAGCAAAGTGTACCTACATTTCTCCCTCATTACTCCTCTCCTTTTGTTGCAGAGGTGCCTGCTATTATGAAATACTAGTAATGTGCCATAGAAAATTTTACACGTTTACCAGTCCTTAAAATTTTTATAAAGGTTAGTTATTTCAGCAAATTCTGTGGTAACACGCTGTCTTCTGCAACTTGTTTGAAGGCTTTCTAGCAAATAACTCTAGCAATGTAAGCAATTTCTTTCTAACTTTGTATTAGCACATGTATTTTTGTTAAGCAATTACAGCTGACTGGACTTGTGTGCAAAATGAGATGACAGGTAGAAAACACGAAGCACATGTGCGAACGGACATAGTTGCATGTATCGAAAAAAAATAGGATAACAGATAAATGTCAGGGTTTGCAATAACACCGCAGTCTTCACGGAAAGGATGAGAACTGGAAGATAAAAGGAAACCAGAGAAAGAACTGGGAAGGAGAGGAAGGGGAGATACATGACTGGAATGTCAGTAATGAATATCTGCACAAAATTCTGGGCGTACTGAAGAGGACCAACATGGTAAGTGAATATGACAGTGGCCACATTAAATGTTTATCACAAATGAATGACATGCAACATGGACATGTGGCTAGAATTCTGCACCACACAACTGTTTTCTTTCTCCAGAATCCTAAATAAAGCATATTCTAGAAAAAGCAGAAGACAGAACTCATCACTTTGTTCACCTGAGATACCCAAGCCTCAACCATGAGAAAAACAATACACTTCACTAATTGAATTTTTGACCTTTCCACATTGTTTCTAAGATGCAATATTTCAAAGTAGAATCATAGGATAGTTAGGGTTGGAAAGGATCTTAAGATCATCTAGTTCCAACCCCGCTGCTATGGGCAGAGACACCTCACACTAAACCGTGCCACCCAAGGCTCTGTCCAACCTGGCCTTGAACACTGCCAGGGACAGAGTATTCACAGCTTCCCTGGGCAACCCATTCCAATGCCTCACTACCCTAAAAGTAAAGAACTTCCTCCTTATATGCAATCTAAACTTCCCCTGCCTCTTCTCCAGGCTAAACAACCCCAACTTTCTCAGCCTGCCTTCATACGGGAGGTGCTCCAGTCCCCTGATCACCCCCGTGGCCCTCCTCTGGACTTGTTCCAGCAGTTCCATGTCCTTTTTATGTTGAGGACACCAGAACTGCACACAATACTCCAAGTGAGGTCTCACGAGAGAAGAGTAGAGTGGCAGGACCACCTCCTTCGGCCTGCTGGTCACGCTGCTTTTGATGCAGCCCAGGATACGGTTGGTTTTCTGGGCTGTGAGCAAACACTGCTGGCTCATGTTCATTTTTTTATCATTCAACACCTCCAAGTCCTCTGCAGGGCTGCTCTGAATCTCTTCTCTAATGTAGGATGACACTTCCCCAACATTTTTTCTTTTAATGCAACAACAAATGTCCCAGCTAAGACATTCTTTTTAATTCTTGTTCCTGACATTTTTAAAAGCTGAGGCAGTAAATTAAGGAAGACCTTGGAGAAAGTGAGATCTACAGTGATTGCTATATCAATCTTTCTTGGTATTAGAGACATGTAACAAGATTTTATTTAGTGTGAATACTATCAACCATGCAACCATAATCATGTCTAAAGCAAAAGGAACTCTACCGAATATTAAGTGTGCCACTAAGTCCAATCTACGATGTGCTCATCTTTAGAGATGTTTCCCATGCTCACTTACCAGCTGTTCCCCCTCTTTCACATCAAGAGAATGTTTCCAGTGCTCCTTGAGAGAGCTGGAAATAGGGATTATTGCTCATTTCAAACATGAGGCAAAAGGGTGGTATTAGCTGGGCAGAGATGCCAAACACGCAAGTCCTAAGCCAGTATGTCTGTTGGAGATTTAAATGGATGATTTCACCCAACTAAGACACTTTCAGTAAAATAAGTTAGCTGACACTGACAATATTCCACTGCAAAATTGTTAATTTTTAGTAAACACTGTCTTTCAAGTTAACATATTATCATAGACCAGTCTCAAGGTGACAAAGGTATAAGCTAATAAAGCTGCAAGAAGAAACAAACCAGAAACCTTCTTTTTAGTCACAACAGAGCAAAGCTGTCTGGGTCTTTGTTGAAAGTGATCCCATCAGAAACAGCCAGCTATCTCAGAGCTGTGATCATAAGCTGACAAGACAGACAGGTTCCCAGGGCACAGTTACATGCTCCAAATTGCTCTTTCCCAATCCCCCCTTTGGTCATCTCTACTGAAGGAAGCGCATTTGTTTGGCACTCAATTACAATCCAGAAAAGAAAGGTAACTGTAATTTTTAGGGTTAGTATATCACTCACAAATTACCAGGTCTACATGTGCCAAATGAATTCAGGATTTTCTCAATTTTTAACCTGAGTAGGCAGTTGCAGGCCATATCACATGCTTTCCTTAAAGCTCTGTAAACATGATCCCTGGGCTTTCAACTTATGTGACAGCTCTTCAATACCACTTCCCGTAGTGTAGAAATGGATGCTGTTTCAGTAATGACCACACTAAAGCAAAACAAGATTAACTTGTGAAATTTGAGGTTCTAGTATTGCATGATTACACCATTACATGATCTGCTCTTCTCACTGATTTTCTAACTCAATTGACATATATCATTAGCAGACCTAAAAGACTCCTTCCCTTCTCTCAATCCAAATTAGCCAATTATGAATACAGTAACCTAACTTTATCTACCATAATTATGACACCTGACTGGCAATTGCTTTTACTGTCCTGTGTGTCCCTTATGTTCTCACCTGCTGTAACTAAGTTCTTTTACTGGGTGACAGATGAATATACTAGGGGACAGAAGTCTTTGAGATTTCTTCTCTTGCACTGATCAGTCGTTCAGCCCACCAATAACTTTTGCTTTCCTTCTTATTTGCCATTACTGAATAGACAAGAAACTGGGATTTTTTTGCCCTTTTTTTAAAAAAAATACATTCTGCAGCTTTTCTTGAGCAACTTTCATGATGAAAAGCCTACATAATAGAGGAAAAAAAATTGAAAAGGTAACGGCTCTACAGCCCTATGACTATTTTTAGAGTTTATACAATCTTCAATGTCTTGTAACGAATCATGCATTATATCATAGAATAAACAAAAAAAACCAAGTGTTAAATGTTTAGTCACGAAAATGTTGGCCATTTAGCTTTTTACCATTTTGTTAATTGCCATTGATATAAAAAGTTTATTTCTATTGAAAGAAAATTTCTAACATTTAGACAGAAAGAAAGGAGGAAAGGCACCCCATGTATTTGACTATATGTTGTTTTAGACAAAACAAGGAAGCAATAAGCTTGGCTTGCCTTAGCGATATCTCTGAACCACTGTAGAGTGATGAGAAAGTCCTTCCCATCTACCCATGCTTCCTTCACCACTTTGAGCATGCAACTTTCAAGAATATTGCTAACTGCAGAAACAATTTCTTCTTGTTTAAATTAATTCACCAAGAAAGATTTTAGAAAACCATTTTAGAAAAATGGCTTCTTAACAGCATTGCTAAATATCTGCCTAATGGTTTGAAAATGAAACCCCAGCTGAATATTTGCTGCATTGTCAAACTTTGTATCTGAGAAAATAATCTATCTTGGCCACAAAACTGATAAATATTGCTAATAAAAATAGCTCTTGGAAACTGTTCAGTTGGATTCCTTTGGGGATTTTTTTTTTTTACACTGCAAGAGGAAAAACGTACAAGGATGCAAAAGAAACATTCCTTTGTATCTTTTCATATCTTATCTAACCCGTGCCATACTATCTGAGGAAATTTATGATTTTCCTCCTTTTCACTAGTATTAAGTATGGGTTCTGTACACAATAAAATTAAAAAACTCCTCAAACACCACCTTTTGCCTCTTTCAAAAATGAACTAATCACACATGCACAGCTATTGAAGGTTCCTTTACCTTCCAGAAAAATTGAGATCTGATATTATTCTGTTAAAATTTAATTAAAAATTTGTTTGATATATTTAAAATTTGGTTAAGAACCCCACTGAAAATCACAGCTTGCTTCAAACTTCTCAATGCTAATATAGGTGAGAAAAATATGTTGAAAAAAAATTGCTAAAACATGTATATTCCAACAAGATGGGTGTATTCTCTAAGAAATTAATGGTCACTTTTACGACACTTCTTGTAATATAGTGAGCTATTATTTTTCTACATTATCTGATTTTTATCAAAAAATGTAATGCAAACTGTTATGCCGTATTTTATCAGCACTTGTGGATGGTGGGGGATATGCACTGCTTTATTAACCCAAGATATGTTCCTACTAATCTGCAAGACCCAGTTGCTAACTTCCCCCAGGTTCAGTTACCTTTAACTCAGAATTTTCACCTGAAGAGTTCAGCAACTTCAGGATTAGGCCCCAGAGTTATATATGAGAAAAATAGAAAAGTAAGAAGCTGGTTTGGAAAAAAATAACAGTAATTCAAGCAAGCTTTACTTTCTTTGCAATAAATATTCCTATTTCCATTTCATGATTCTTTGTCATAGCTTTTCCTTCTCACATTTTATATAACTGAATAGCTAAATATAAGATAGACATTGACACGCTTGTGAGATGGGCTGATGCCAACCTGACGAAGTTTAACCATGCCAAGTGCAAGGTCCTACATGTGGGTTGCAGCAATCCCAGGCACAGCTACAGCTTGGGCAGAGAAGAGATTCAAAGCAACCCTGCAGAGAAGGACTTGGTGTTGGATGATGAAAAAATGAACATGAGCCAGCAGTGTGCACTTGCAGCCCAGAAAGCCAACAATATCCTGGGCTCCATCAAAAGAAGCGTGACCAGCAGGCTGAGGGAGGTGATCCTGCCCCTCTACTCTGCTCTCATGAGACCTCACTTGGAGTACTGTGTGCAGTTTTGGTGTTCTCAACATAAAAAGGACATGGAACTGGTGGAACAAGTCCAAAGGAGGGCCACGAGGATGATCAGGGGACTGGAGCACCTCCTGTATGAAGATAGGCTGAGAAAGTTGGGGCTGTTGAGCCTGGAGAAGAGAAGGCTGTGTGGACACCTCATAGCAGCCTTCCAGTATCTGAAGGGGGGCTATAGGGATGCTGGGGAGGGACTCTTCATGAGGGACTGTAGTGACAGGACAAGGGGTAACGGGTTCAAACTTAAACGGGGAAAGTTTAGATTGGATATGAGGAAGAAATTCCTTACTGTTAGGGTAGTGAGGCATTGGAATGGGTTGCCCAGGGAAGTTGTGAATGCTCCATCCCTGGTGGTGTTCAAGGCCAGGCTGGACAGAGCCTTGGGTGGCATGGTTTAGTGGGAGGAGGTGTCCCTGCCCATGGCAGGGGGGATGGAAATAGATGATCCTCAGGTTGTCTCCAACCCTAACTATTCTATGATTCTATATTACTGACTAAGCAAATATACAAAAAAGAATGTATACTTGTAATTAAAAAATTGACAAAGGGTAAGAAATTGTTTACAGGTAGTTTATATTAACTGAACACAGTGATCCACAGGGAAAAGAAAGAAATTTCCACTTGGCTTCAGAATTTGTAAAATCAAGTTTATCAGCAATCACCTATGCATTACATAAGAGTGAAAAATCTTGTTAGTATCTTCTAGAAAAATGTGGCTAGCATTCCATAATGAGATTCCTGAATATATTTCAGGAACATGTGCTGTTTTTAAAATTAGTTTTCAACAGATATTAAAAGAAACATCATTTGCATCATCCGCTTTTCACTAAATAGTTACATGTTTCTTTCTCTCCACTACTCTTTTTCACACTTTGGCCTTTTCATCCAATACAGCATTCTCCTCCATCCTCATTCCTTGTCAGTCTCAGTTAAATTCCTTCCTTAGTCAAAATAGATTTATCATTAACAAATCCAGTGATCCTTCCTCAACAGTCTTGGGAAAAGGCATCTGATTTCTATTGCCTTTTTCACTGTTTTACGAGGTCCAATATCTCACGTACATCTTTGACATGCTGGCTCGCTTCTTCACTACTCTCTTTGATGAGTGATTCTCCATTCCAACTCCCCGTTTTACTCAATGCCCTTGTCATTGAGCTTCTCACTCTACAATGTATTTTAAAAAAATTTCTTCACAACGATGGCTACTAGTATTTCCATGCCATTAAACTACATTCCAAGAAAAGGTATATCATTCTCTGTCTGCTGAACATTTTAGTTCATCCTGATATCACTTTGTGACCTTTACATTTTACCAATGACTTGCATAGGTAGTCTTACAATGATAGCAAGTACGAGACATTCACTTAATCCTCAGACACATCTGTGTTTCTCTCACATTAAGGAAAACAAAATCAAAAGATACAAAAACATCACTCCCTTTTCGATAACACATATGCACATACAGTAAACTATCATTTAAGATCACAAAAAAGGGGAGACAGACAGCAATTGAGTTTGCACACTGCCTTGCTTATTCAAAACTGAAGTTTGTTTTGTTTGCACATATACACAGCAGCACACATTAGTGCAGCCCTGCCTAGCTCTCCTACCTCAGTGCAATAGCCAAGAAACAACAGCGACCTGTCTGGAGTACAGAAAAAAAATCCTGCATCCCCTTCAACAGCTGCCCAGACTGGCAGCACACTTTCACACATCAAATATCAAAACCAACCAGACATTTGCACATTTGTGACAAGCGACAAGCCAATGGCTGGCAACGTTTTCTGCTGACTACAACAGGTGTCCATACTTCTGAAAAATCACTCAGCCTCTTGAAAGTGGTCTCGAGTATAAGCCAGTCCTCCCATTATCACAGAAGGAACACACTACCTGTACAAACTGTGCCTTTGCAAGCCACGGTGATACAGCCTCTATAAACGTCACAGTGGTATATTCTGGTGACCTCTACAAGATGAACCTTGGTTACAGGTCTTGGGCTCAACCTGCTCTCCAAAGGAGAACACTGACTTGCATACTACTGAGCTCCTACCAGGGTATGTGGTGATCACAGCAGCTACATTAATTAGGAGTTCTTAGTGTCCACAAAGACAGTGTCCACAAAAAAACATGATCATACAATGAACTGGATATTTCCAGAAGATGTCATTCTTTGTATGTGAACTTGCACAATACTTTCTCATTTGGCCATCTTAACCCAACCTTAATAAAATGCATTACACTGAAAATTAAATAGAAATTAAGTTTTAGCACTGATTGCAGGTGGCTGCTTAAAGCACAAAACAATCACAAACCAAATCTGGAAGTGATACATATACACAGTAGAAAGTGAAATAGTAACCATAAATGCATATTTTTAAAGCCATACACATTGCTTAATCTTAATTAAAATTACATACAGTGAAACCTAAGAGTACCTTGTTCAAATTACTAGGGCTTAGAATAAAAATAATATTCAGAAATTCTATTAAACTAGAATTTCATTATACATTTGTGGGCATACTTCCATACAGAGAGAAACCCTGTATATTTATTTATGCATAATGTGTGAAATACAAAGGTAGTCATATCCAACTCCAAATGTAGTTCTCTATCTCATGAGAAATGTAGAACTTGGCTCAAGGAAGGCAGCTGTTCCACGGATGTATCTGATTTCAGTCTGTGTAGTATCACTGCAGTCATACATTAAATAAAACACAGCTGGACATTGCTCCACCTATTTCGCCATCCTCTCTGCTAACTGTTTAGCACTAACATCTGTTGAAAGCAAACTTTACGAATTAGGGAGATGCCCTGGTTCTGGCTGGGATAGAGTTAATTTTCTTGTCATTGACAAACCCATACTCAAAAATAACTTCTTTGGTTTATAATCTTATTATGAATTTCCTACAAACACCATGCAAACTTTCTTAATTAGACTTACAAGAGGCTCTTTATAAACTGAGTGCAGTCCGTAGTACACTGTGTCAACTATTTAAGCACATTTTAAACTATATCCTCACAGAAGTTCACCTTTTAATAGATGCACCCATAAAAAAAAACTATTCTCTATGTAGAAACAGTTTGTCCTTTATCAGACTTCCTCCGAGCCAGGTGTTTGTAACCTAGTGTTCCATACAAAAAATATGCTTCATTAAAATTATTTCTTTTTTAGCTTCTCAATTTTTAACATATTCACAGAATATTTTTGTATTAAAAATGAGTATATTCCTTAATGCCATAAAACTGACCACATTTCAAAACAAATCTTAATTATTTTTTGTCAGTTTCTCTTTTGCAAGTTTATTTTTTCTAAATTAAACATTTATGACAAAGGTAATGCACAAACTCTGCACAACATTAAACTGTTTCCTGGGCCAGTATCTACTTCCTGATAGTGGTCAGTGACACAGGAACATATGAAAACACCACAATTTTCAAATGGTAAGAATTCGTCACCTGTTGTCTACATTAGACCTCTGTAACAGTTTGAAATTCAGTAATATTTAAAATGAAGTAGGAAAAAAAATTAAAAAGAAAAGCTTATTCTGCTATACTAATAAGAAAAATTGAAAGGCGACATACAAAATATACTTCAAAAGTTTTAGCTTTTATTTTGCATGGTCTGAAATGACAATTTCATTAAAACTCCCTGCTTCTAATTTCCTTTTCTACTAAAAAACCACAAACCTCAAAACCCATCTCAGCTGGCTCATTGTACACTATTTTCTAAAATTCACTTCACACTATTCTTTAAGGATACACCAAAAATAGAAAGCTTTCTGAAATTTATGAAATGACGAGAAAAGTGAAGCCTGCAAGATATACATCCAAATATAACACTGGAAGGGGCAAAGGGTCCATAAATTAACCCAAGAGATAAGAGCAAGCATCTGTGGACAGAAAGCAGCTAATTTTCACTCAGTATGTTCAACAGATCAGAAGTCATTATTTTCTACCTTCTTTGCTCTTAAATAAATCCACTTGATCAAGCTGTAACAGTTTTCCTTTCATAAGTATTTTAAAATATGGGAGGTTTAGCCTTCTCTAATAAAACAAAGTTAATGACTAAGAGTTGTACAGAAATATACCTTTCCTTGCTTTTACAAAATTCACAGGATAAACCTGTTGTTCATCTCCTCACCACCATCAAGGAACAGTGATATACTATGACAGTGAGAAATATTTGGCCGCAGAACTAGCTTCCTAATCCACACATCAAGCATAAAATTCTGTTTGTAATTTACAAATGCTATCAGACCAATGAAGTGTTCAGTTTGCTTGAGCAGTGCATATATTATAGTATCTAAAAGCTATTTTTCTGATTAGAAAGACTACTCTGAAGGTCACTTCTTGTTAGAACAAAATACAGCATCTATACTTTTAACTTTTTGCCTTGGCATGAAAGGAAAATTTGCTCTAAAATAACAAAGCTAGCTCTTCTATTTAGGTTTCATTAGTTTTTCATTATTTTATTTTCCCATTTCTGGAACATTATTACTTTTACATTAATTTTAAGAACACTAGAGTATTAATAAAGCAAATCATGTTGCCATAATGCTTACTGCTTTCATCTCAAATTGCAATTTTAATTAATTATTTCTGTAATCTCTACTCTTATTTTTCTATACAGTAAATCAGAGAAAGATATAAAATCCTCGCAGGATAAACCTTTTTCCAAAGTAAAATCCTTCATGCTATTTTCACTGGGGTGTGACAGACTTCAAGATTTAGAA
Source organism: Ara ararauna (assembly GCA_028858755.1). Taxonomy (NCBI): domain Eukaryota; kingdom Metazoa; phylum Chordata; class Aves; order Psittaciformes; family Psittacidae; genus Ara; species Ara ararauna. The sequence goes on from CM054410.1 coordinate 95,743,462, forward strand.
TTGCCTTTCATCACTATATTAGATAGTGCAAACATTTAGATAGTTCTTAACTATAAACTGTTTATTACATAAGAGAGAAATGCACTTAAAATACAGCAGGGCATGTTTTATCTTAGCATATGACTGTCAGATTCTTTACGCAGCTAGTTTCAGGGTACAGATAGTGATGTACTGGCTAAACCAGACGTATACAAAAAGGAATAATATATGAATCTGTTAATATTTGCTTCTGGCAAGCTCATGTGTGATTTCCAGTTTCTGGAGCAGAGGTCTGGCACATATACATATGGAATGAAAGGGTAAGATAATATGGATATGGAAAACTTACCTTAAGTTTGAAAGGGGAATAGAGTGTATTTGGATATCCTTCATCTTGTATTTACACAAGAAATTTCCAGATGTAGCCAGACTGCCCTCTTCAAAGCATAAAGCATGTTACAAACTTTGGGGAAAATTGGAAGATATGCCTGCTGTTTAACTGGAGTAGTGATATTCAGCAAATTTAAGAACAGTCTCTGAAAATTGTTGCTATTAAATATTGACATTTCCCTGGAATAATTGTAATACTATGAAGATATCAACACAAATGCTGAATTTTACATAAGCAAAAAAAAAAAAAAAAACAAAAAAAAAAAAACAAAACAAAAACCAAATACACAAGTGAGTACTCTGTGGCCAAAATAATGAATAAAATCTAGCTGTTATGAAAGAGCATAATCCCATATTGCTGTGATAGATCAAGTGCCAAACACACACTAGGATCTTTGCCTGGTAAAAACTGTACGCACACTAGTAAAGCCTTCTGGTAGACAGACATAAAAGACATGCATTTCAATGCATCCTGTAACATGAGATCCAACAATCTCATCTTCCCAAAGCATGGGTATAAGGTCCTCAAAGGACCTTCCAATTAAGGGAGAAAATATTTATAGCAAATTGCAGATCTTACTACTATTTTTCATTACTCTATCTATCTTGGAAGCATCAGCTGTAAAATCCATCAAGAAGAGCAAAAAAAATTCCAAATAAGAACTGGGCTTAGATTCCCATTCCAAAACAAAAGACTTACCCTATTCAGGGAAAAAAAGACAAGTATCTTACACGATCTTTTTGCATTACCTAAATCTGTGTCCTTAGTTGTACAGTATTTCTTCAAAATGGCTCAAACATTTGTAAAACTTTTCAACTCTGAAAACTCTACCTAAAACTTCATAATACAAATCACAAAACTAAAGCTTACTTAAAGCCTTTCAAAGCAAACAATCACTAAATATAGAAATGTATTTATCTTGACTCTATAAATCATGCAATTATTTAGAAAATACTTTTAACATTAGTATTTGTAATTAAAATGTACAGAGCTTAGATCTGCTTAACTTCAGTGCATACCGTGACATCACACTTTTCTTCTACTTGTGTTTTGAGAACAGGGTGGCTTAAGGGTATGTGGAGAACAGGTTATTGGAATTTTCATTTTATCACATCACTTTTGGCAATATTCATGTGGGCACTATATTAGTTTAGTGTTGGATTTCATTATTTTTACACATTTTAAAATCAGTAAAATCTTTGGCTAAGTAATTCTAAACTGATCAAAATAAATAAATTATTTCAGAAATTTCAAGTCCAAGGTTTTTAAAAACAGTATTAGATGCTCAGTTTTGAGCATGAAACAGCTGAAGAATGGAGTTAAACATGCCACTAGGTGTTTTATGAAACAAGAAACTAATAAATAAATAAATAAATACAAGTTTATCACTAGCTATATATATAGCTTTCCCTGAGCACTGAATCAAGTTGTGTTCAGTGAGAACAATATGTTGAAAATCATAACACACTGCATCTTTCCTATTCAGATTTACACTATGTGAAAAGTTAACCTATTACAGATTCATCTGTCAAAGCTAATTTTTTACTGCTTACAGTGCAGCCATTAGCTAAAAGCTTATAAAAGCTACTCAGTCTTTTTAAGCAGACCCCATTTAATATCGCTGGGGGGAAAAAACACAAACAAAACCAAACAACAACAAAAAAATCTCCAGCAAACCAACAGACAAGATTCTGTTTGTAGGAACTGTTTTCTTAACGGCATTTAAAAAACATCACCACTCCTTACAAACTCTTCCTCCCCAACACCCTTATCAGTATTTTTGTATCACAGCTGCGATGATGTATTGTAAAACATATGATCTGTGAAACTGAGAAACATAATTATGCTGCATATATGCAGAGAAGTTGTTTATACAGTCCTGTGCTGAACACACTCAGGAAAAACTGGAGGGAAAATTCACATAACACATAATCTCATCAGGTGGTTTTGGAAGATTAAGCAAGGCTAAGTAAGAAGTTTAGCTTTTTCACCCTAATAAATCCTCTTTGTAATCAATGTAAAACATCTTGACCCTTTTCTGTTTAGTGTGGAAAATGAAATTTAAATTTGTATTAAATTTGAATTTAATACAGTTTCACTCTACCTGCCAAGTATATTAATAGTCTTTACAAAAATTACTTCAGTTTTTCTGTATCACTCTGAATGAGATACTCCCACTTCTGGGCAGAGGTTTACTGATTGCAAAATGCACTTCATTCTTGACAGTGAAGACTGGCTCTACAAATCCGTTTGCTCAGCAATATGTGTTATTATTGACCTTGCAGAAATCTCTGAATGGGCAAGCACAGGCAAGCTGAGGAATTTGAACCTATCTGAACGGCAGATAAATTCAGTGGTTTTACAGCACTGCCTGGTAAATCAGCAATTTTAAAAATCCTGCCTTATTTTAACCACTAAAACTCTCCATAGTTGTCAAATACTTTTCCATGTCTTGGAAAATTTAAATTGAGAGTGTTCTAATGTGTTACGTTATGATTATTTCACACTATTGTTTCCACTATTCATTAGATGTTTGAAGGAAGTTATTTTTTATGTCCTTTGAAGCTGTTATTTTAAGCCAAGTTGACAGTGTTCGTAATATTTCAAACATGCTTACACATCATTCTGCTAATGGGCACTGTATTGAACCTTAAAGACAAAAACATGCACTGACAAAATAACGTATGTGACAAAATAACGCAGATTAATGAAAAAATGAAAAAAAAAAAAAAACTCTGAGGCAGGTTATTATAATGGATCATGACCATGCTGAGGAAGTCTGGAGAAAGGCAAGGCAGAGCAGGAATGCGTTTGGCTAACTTCATTGTTAGCAAGTTACCAATGTCAATGTCATGAAGACAAAAAAAAAAGCCTTCCTCCTAAAGTTCCAGAAGTGTCTTTACTCTCACTACCTAACAGCTGGGAGATTTGGAACCACACCAAAAAAACAGTGGAAGTAGAAAACTGAATGAAACACTCATGGTGTGCATTACTAGTCAGGACTAAAGAAGGGAATTGATCACATACCAAAAATCACTCCCTAGGCACAGCAATATAATTTTAAAAAAAGAATATACTGAGGTGGCTTTAGTCAGCTAACTCATGACACTAACAGCACTGCATCAGCTACTAGAAGGAGAAAAATAACTGTTACAGCTGCATCCAGGACACTAACTTATACCAAACAGCTACTTTGACTTCAGCAGTGATGATAAAACATGGACTAGAAAAGATTTTGTTTTACTCTATTCTCTATTTCTTTATTCCTAACACAAAAATATATTCAAGTAATTATTGAATAACACCATTCTGGACGGAGTTTTACTCTACGGAGCAGCAAACACAACAAGTAACACCACAGTTCGGGTAGTTTTTAATTTGTTTCCCCTTTGATAGCTACATCAGTAGGATTCCTGTAGTTAGGTGTAAAGTTAGCAAATTATGTGTGTAGCAGGGAATAATCAACCGTTAGAAACTATAGCTAGAGTGAGAAGGGATATTTCTGTGAGCTTCTGTCACCTTCTGTAAAGCGGTGAGGTCTTTGTGAACACCCAGACAAAGGATGGCCTCCTACCAGTACTGCAGCAGTGTGCCTTACTCTAGTGAGCGCCCAGTTTGCTTTAGGAAAGGCAATTAAGACCCTTCTTCCTATTGGGGTAGCCACTTCTGCCCTTCATACTGCTGATTTCATGACTCTTCTCCTGTGGGAAATCTGGGGCTTTATAGTTTACTGAAGCAAAGAGAAACTTTCCCTGAAATGGGCTCTGTGTTTGACATGAGTTTTTACTCCTGTCAAAAATAAGTGTGTCTAAAAACCTTCACAGACACCAGCATAACAAGCACGAGGGATAGTACAAAATGTGAACAGGCAAAGAGGCCTTTATCGGATCAGCTCTCGCATGACAATACAGTCAACTAAGTTACAGTTAAACACCTTCCTGAATCCCTCCTCCTTCCCGATGAGTATGTGCAAAGTGCATAGTCTAAAATAATGATGCCAGAATCATTTCTAACTGATCGAGCATATGAAATTATGGCAACTATTTTCTGCTTTCAAACAGTGGTGATTTTTGTTACAGACTCAATACAGCCTTCTCAAGTTAAACACAAATGATGTCTTAATTTTGACTTAAAACAGATCTGTACTGTAGTGCAGTAAAATCTGTCTATACAGTTCTACACTTGTTCAGACAAAGTCAAATTGTATTTGCTGGACGGGAATTAAAAAAACTCCTCTTAAAAAATCAGAAATTAATATTTCTACTGTATATTTCTTCAAGCAATTTAACCCTCACATCTTGATTCTCCACTGCTTTACCTATTGTCCTGTGTTCATACCCCAAAACCTGCACCACTTTGTCATGACTTAACATTTTCTTGTTTACCTTTGCAAACCTCTCTGCGTCCTGTCAGGCCAGTAAGTGCTTTCATCGTTCCAGCCCAGGATTCAATCCCATCCTCCTCTTTCTAAATCCTTCTTTGAACGCAGGTTCCTTTTTGCACATTTTTTTTTTACCCCTTTCCCACCTCCCAAAAATAATGATTTTTTTTTTTTTTTTAATTATTTCATCAGGGCACCTTTTGAAATACCTGACTTTACCTATACACAGAGTTTTCTGGAGAGTACCAGCAGTTTTAGATAAAAAATGCCACTAAATGACACTGCTCCTTTTGCATAAAAATCTTGCACATTTCTTAATGACACCAACCAAAGCAAAAATTCTTTAGGCTTTAAAAATATAAATCCAAGGACACTACCAACTTCATTTCCACTAGGAAATCACTTTAGTCTTGCATTGTTATACAGGGGTTACCAGTTGGAAATGACACAAAATGTTTAAATTATTCATCATCACCTTAAACTGCACTCAATCAGCATTGCAACATGTCATCTTAGAGACACGCAAAAGTTCAAAAGGAAAAGGACATGAAAAAGCAGACTACCAAGAGCACTATTGTTAAAGCTGCACCAGAAAGCTTAATATTTCAATACTGTGTATGTTAAAATAAACAACATACACAGGTGATGAAAGCCAGTCTCTGAAAAATTTATTATTCTGTTAGAAGTTTACGCTTAGGATGAATTCTCAAGCTTCATGCCATTAGGAAGTTTTACTGGGTTTATAGTGGAAATAAAAACAGAAATAAAAATAGATGACAATCCCAAAATACAGGCTGTACTTTGAATATGATCAACAGACTTTCCTTTTACATCTATATATTTCCTCTTGCCTCAAGCAATCAAATTTTATTCAATCTTCATGAAAAGTTCCCCAAATTGCCCGTTTTCCTTTTTCAAATCAAATGTTTTGAAAGATGAAGCAGAACAGACTTGTGTAACTTCTTCGGTAGTATTTGCCCAAAGGCATCCTAATGGTACACCTTTCAAAGATTTATAATGTCAGTTTGATTCAAAGGATTCTACCCCACCCCCAACCTCCACTTTCTATCTGTAATCTCACTTTGGCTTCCAAACCAACTGTCCATAACCTCACTCCCTCCTCCTATGCATGGTGTAAGTACTTCTCCCATTGAAGTGAAAGGGACTGGGCACCAATTCTTTAGCTATTGGATGGTCATAAAGGAGATATGGATGATTTTAAAGATTATAATTTTAAAAGCAATAAAGCTTTACTGTGTGCATTTGCACTTGACATTGCAAAGCTGAACTCTTGAAACTGGACTGGTTTGTAAATCATACTACACAAAGCAAAAGGGAGCACAAATTTGTCACTGTTAACATTTACACACTGGACAATGTAACAACATCTTGCATTTAATGCACAGAATTACTCTTGCCCTCTCTCACTTGGATGCTATTCCCATCTGCCTATTGTCTGGATGAATAACTGATTTCAGTAAGAAGCTTTATGAGTTACTGCTTAACATAGTCAGTACCTCAATAAAATATGGAACTATATATTTTTAACCATATAAGAAGAAGAAATTACAGCTTTTTTTCACAAGCATCATGCAGAATCATAGAATCACAGAATAGTTTGGGGTGAAACGGACCTTTAAACATCATCTAGTCCAACCCACTGCAATGAGCAGGGAAATCCCCAACTATACCCATCTTCAATTAATAACATTCTAAATATAGGGATGTAGCCAACTTTTTTTTTTCTTTTTTTTTTTTTTTTCCTATGGGTTATTTAGTTTTTTGAGAAGAAAACAAAACATACAGGAAGGGATTCTATAGGTACATTGCAAATAAAAGGCAGGCTAGGGACAACATGGGCCCTCTCCAGAAGCTATCGGGAGAACTGCCTACCCTGGATTTGGAGAAGGCTGAGGTTTCTAACGACTTCTTTGCCTCAGTCTTCATCGGAAAATGCTCTGACCACACCACCCAAGTCTTGGAAGGCAGACGCAGGGACAGTGAGAATGAAGACCCTGGGCACACTGTAGGAGAGGATCTGGTTCGAGACCATCTTAAGAACCTGAATGTATACAAGTCCATGGGACCTGATGAAATCCATCCTCGGGTCCTGAAGGAACTGGCAAATGAGGTTGCTAAGTGACTGTCCATCATATTTGAAAAATCATGGCAGTCAGGTGAAGTTCCCAATGACTGGGAAAAGGGAAATATAACCCCCATTTTCAAGAAGGGGAAAATGGATGAGCTGGGGAACTACAGACCAGTCAGTCCCACCTCTGTGCCTGGCAAAATCTTGGAGCGGATTCTCCTGGAAGGCATGCTGAGGCACATGAAAAACAACAAGGTGGTAGGTGACAGCCAGCATGGCTTCACTAAGGGGAAATCCTGCCTGACCAATCTGGTGGCCTTCTATGATGGGGCTACGGAACTGATGGATAGGGGTAGAGCAGCTGATGTCATCTACCTGGACTTGGGCAAAGCGTTTGACACGTCTCACATGACATCCTTGTCTCGAAGTTGGAGAGACATCAATTTGATAGGTGGACCACTTGGTGGATAAAGAACTGGCTGGATGGCCACACACAAAGAGTTGTGCTCAATGGCTCAATGTGCAGCTGGAGACCAGTAATGAGTGGTGTCCCTCGGGGATCGGTATTGGGACCGGTCTTGTTAAACATCTTTGTCGGTGACATGGACAGTGGGATTGAGTGCGCCCTCAGCAAGTTTGCCGATGACACCAAGCTGTGTGGTTCAGTTGATACGTTGGAGGGAAGGAATGCCATCCAGAGGGACCTTGACACTCTTGTGAGGTGGGCTGATGCCAACCTGATGAAGTTTAACCATGCCAAGTGAAAGGTCCTACACGTGGGTTGCAGCAATACCAGGCACAGCTACAGTTCGGGCAGAGAAGAGATTCAGAGCAGCCCTGCAGAGAAAGACTTGGGGGTGTCGGTGGATGAGAAAATGAACATGAGCCAGCTTCAGTGTGCCCTCGCAGCCCAGAAAGCCAACCGTATCCTGGGCTGCATCAAAAGAAGCATGACCAGCAGGCTGAGGGAGGTGATCCTGCCCCTCTACTCTGCTCTTGTGAGACCTCACTTGGAGTATTGCGTGCAGTTCTGGTGTTCTCAACATAAAAAGGACATGGAACTGTTGGAACAAGACCAAAGGAGGGCCACGAGGATGATCAGGGGACTGGAGCACCTCCCGTATGAAGACGGGCTGAGAAAGCTGGGACGGTTCATCCTGGAGAAGAGAAGGCTGCGTGGACACCTCAGAGCGGCCTTCCAGTATCTGAAGGGGGCCTATAGGGATGCTGGGGAGGGACTCTTCATGAGGAACTGTAGTGAGAGGACAAGGGGTAATGGGTTCAAACTTAAACAGGGGAAGTTTAGATTGGATATGAGGAAGAAATTCTTTACTGTAAGGGTGGTGAGACACTGGAATAGGTTGCCCAGGGAAGCTGTGAATGCTCCACCGCTGGCGGTGTTCAAGGCTGGATTGGACATAGCCTTGGGTGACATGGTTTAGTGGGAGGTGTCCCTGCCCCTGGCAGGGTGTTGGAACTAGATGATCTTAAGGTCCTTTCCAACCTTAACTATTCTATGATTCTAAGTACCAAAACTGGTTCAACATTCATCGCTTAGTACATTAGAAGCATATGTTATTATCAAATACTTGACTTACAGTCATATTCCTATCCCAGATCTGAATGGAGCCATCTTGACAGCCAGCTGCGATAAGTTTACCATCTCTGCTGTACGTGCAACTTGTAGGAATCACCCGTTTACCTTGACTTGATCGTGGTTTAAATACGGTTTTGTGCTTTTTTTCATTGTTAATATCCCATGTCCTCACAGTTCTGGAAAGAATTTAAAAAAAAATGAGTTTTGTTAAAAATAAAATTAATCCACATTAAATAATTCTTCTTATGACATAAACAAATATCTTTTTTAAGCATGAATGACATATTTTATTGTTCAAATAAAGTTGTAAAGCAGTTACAGCATTTAAGATTTGGTATGGCAGTCATGAAATTAATGTGACAAGAAAAAATTATTTACTAACATGCACGTGAAGAGAGAACAGTTCTTCCCAAACTGTCATGTAAATACATAAAATTATCTACAACTGGACAAATGACCAAAGGTCAATCAATACACAGGTACTACATAGTCTCCACTGTCACTAGAAATCAACAAGATGGAAGTCCTTTACACAGACTAAGACTTCAGGGAACAGGCATGAAAGGTTACACAAATTCATTAACTAAAGAGATTGTCATAATTGCTCTGACATGACAAAAACTGACTGGCAGCACTACATACTGGCTGGCTCTTCAGATGTTATTTTAAAGAGCCATTTTAAAAATTTGACTGCACTATTATTATAGCTCTCCTCCACTAATTCTGAAGGTATTAGAGTTCTGTCCTAATACTACACAAAGACTCATTTATGTAATACTGTCGTTTCAAGTTGAGTTTTTCCCACATTATTAGGAAAACAAATCATCCTTTTTATTTTTGATGGAAGAAGAGTATCTGCCTGGATCTTCAATGTTTCTTAGATACACAAAAACACCCAACTGAGAGAGAACTAAAACAGTGAGATACAGGTGGACTCTTTAAACTGTCCTGGACACAAATGTTTTCTGTCTATTTAATATGTTGAATTCTTTCCAGATAAAAATTCAAAACTCTTCTGGCATCTAATGCAGAGAAGAGTTTCAGGATTTGGCAAAGGAGGGAAGATCATTAATTTAGAAAGAAAAAACTTCACTAAGTTCTCAAGACAACCTCACTTGTTTAGACTATACAAACAGTGCCTATGATCCAACAGCACGTAATTCACTGGTCCCTAGCAAAGCAAACACAATTTTAACAAAGGCTGCCCTTTCTCGAAACGAAGACAAGACACCATGGTGTAACACTGAGAACTTCCATTGAACATATAAGACTAGACAGGCTACAGAATTGACATACATAATAATTCCAGGGAGTAAGGAAAAAAAAAAAAAAAAAAAACCCACACACAAGAAAGTGAGCTTATAAATGGCTCATAGAAACTATATTGAATCACATACTTAATGACAGTAATGAGAAATCAGACATATTGAAACACATCTCATAAGATATTGAGAGATATCAGAGAGAGAGATACTTCTGCTACCCCAGTCTAAGGGCCTTCATTAAATAGTCTGGTAATGACATAAACTAGTTTGTTGATATTCCCCTTTTTACCTTCATGCTCAGTCATAACTACATGAGAACCCTGTCTCTTCTTTCAGCAGATACTTTGATGCTTTCCCTTAGTCTACTGTTTACACTTCAAACTTACTTGAATCCTTTTTCCAGTCCCTTTCCCTCATAACATCTAACCATACATTTAATATTTGACTTCTCCCGCTCTAGCCAAAAAGAAAGTGGAAGAACAAGAAAGGAAGCATAGAAATCTAAACAATTTACTTTCAGGGACTATGTCTTTAAAAAGGTGATGACAAACAAATGCTAACTTAGCTAATGCGGCTAAGGCCACCTCTGTATTCTCTCCCCTTCTAATACAGACCCTCAGGCACCCTACTATACCACACTTAACTTGAAGCACAATTTGGAATTGTGTGTCTGGTTTTTGTTTATTGGGTTTTGCTTTTCAGCATTTTTTTGTTTACAGAGTATTTTATACCATTCAATGATTCTTTCTCCACCTCAGGCATAAGGCCAGGTTGGATGGGGTTTTGAGCAACCTGGTCCACTGGAAGGGGTCCCTGTCTGCGGCAGAGGGTTAGAACTAGACTTCAAGATGCTTTGTAACCCAAACCATCCTATGATTCTGTGATTAAAAAAAAGCCTTGAGATTGTATTACAGAAGTCCCATTTTCACTTCCTAACCTACTTCGAGTCCAATCTAATGTTTCTGTTGAAACAAATAAGAACTTGTACTCATGGATGAATCAGATCATTTCCAGAAGAGCCATTCTGGTTAAGAAAACCCCCACAAACCTCTTACAAAGAGTATTTCCTAAACCTAAATAAGCGTGGGATAAAACACAACGCTGTTTTATGCTCTATGCTGCAGTATTTACCAGAAGTATAATACTAATATTTATCTGTTGATAGGTATAACCAAAATATTTCTGAACTCTACTGAAAACAAAAGGAAAATATTTCCTGAACAAGGCTTTTTCCACCTGAAAATAAATTATATTTAATAAAAGTCTGCTTTTTAATAAAAACATATAGGGACCTTTTTCTAAACTATTTTTTAAACTATCTCTCCAACGCATAATGTTATTCTTTCATCACATCAGATTTTAATATACTGATAGGCACAGCCACATAAATATTTTTAATTTCTGTTTCATAAATATCTTTGCAAAGAAAACTTCCATGTAAAAGGCTCTACATACACCAGTTTAAATTTAAACTTTTTAAGTTGTGGATTCCACATCTGCACCTCAGATTTGTAAAGCTCTTATATTTGCCAAGAGCAATTTAAAACAACTTAGAAAAGGATGGAAATGTTCTTTTGTAAAGATAATGCGGATATTTTCATGACCACTGAGAAGTTAAATGACCCACAAGAAAAATCCAATTTAATTACAGGGGTTTTGAGGAGGAAACGTGTTGGTGCTTTTCCCCGCAAATGGTTTTTCTCCCCCCACCCCTTTTATCTAATGTTTTTTATGATGATACTAGGTCAAAATTAACAAGACAATGCTGCTGTATTACACAAATTAAAGGTATTTCTGTAGCTTCATTTCCCAGACTGCAAGCAGGAAAGATTTCTCTAAGTCCTGATTCAGCAAGCCACTTCCCTTTCTAACACAATTCTAACACAATCTGCCAAAAAACCAAGCAGCAAACCAACTCAAACACTGAAAGCTTGACTTGTCAAATATCACTAAGCTTCTCTTCATGTCCCATCTCCTCTGATTCTACTGGACTGTGAAAGCCCCTTGCACAATAATAAATGTTATTGGTATTTAATATAGTATAAATATATTGTCTATTATTAAGTCTGTTCTTATCACACTTAAAATACAAAAAAAGGAACAGAATACATTACCGCTAAAAGTACAGGTCATATATCTAGTAAATATATTATAATGGTTATCTTTGAAATATATTATAATGTCTACTTTTGTAACATAAGGTTGCCTGAAAAGGCTATAACATATTTTAAAATCACACAAACAATGCTGTGCCCCAATGGAACTTATCAACAGAGTGCTGAATTCAAAGTCATCAGTGGCAGAAAACACATTTTTCGAAGTGTTAAGCTTCTTCATAAAAAAAAAGTATCTGATATCAAAGCAAGATTTTTCCACCCAAAGATTTTCACCCAAGATTTTTTTTTACCCAAAGCAGAATATGTAAAAACAGATAGATAAGAAACAGGTGAAAAGTTCCTCTAAGATGCACTTCATTTATATGGTGGTATAAGACTACGTCAGCAAGAGAACTTTCACAAGTGTACTCTCTTTGCTCTCTTTCAGCAGAAGCTATAGTCATCATCTGTTGAGCACATGGGACCTAATGAAGGCTGAATCACCTGCCAGATACGGAAAAAAAAATTTGTTCACACAAACAACTGAAGAAATCCTGAGAAACTTTCCATACCTGTTTGGCAAAAAAAACTTCTGAATAAACTACCTACTCCCAGCATCTGAACAGAATTGAAATAATTTAAACCAGAATACAAGAAAAGTCACATCCAACATAAGTAAAATCTTAACTATGGAAGGAACTGCCAAATAAATTGACACAACTTCATACTTTTTAACAATTCCTCAGCTACTGTTACTTAAATAATCCTTAAATGTAAAAACCAAATAGAAAAATTAACAGATAAAATATTTCAGAGTAAGAAACAAACAAAAATATCAAAATTATCTTTTATATGATATACAGCAAATGAATGATACAAAGCAACTATGAAAGTGTATTTTTCCATATTCCCAAATAAAATTGGTAGCCCTTTTTTGACAGGAATAATTACAATCATTTGGGTAACTATAGCTGAATTAAAATTGCTAGGTTTTGGGGAAAAAGTAAGATTAAATCCTACCAACAGTGAATGGGAACTACTCCCATTGTCCAGTCTGAACGAATTAAAAAGCACCCAACTCCAAACTGAAATGACACATAGGCATGCCTTAGAGAGCATAGATAATAGACAACCTGAATTACTAAGCAAAATTCCTGCTGCTGGCTAAAATATGTTAAGACTTGAGGAAAACTGAATCAGAAAAGGAGACAGAGAGGAACTGACTATGAATTAACCGGTCTAAGTAATCAGAACTCCTAATGGAGGTCAGGAAGAAGAGCACAGATGGAAAGAGACCGTATCAATAGGAGGATAAAAGTAAGAAACAGAAAATAACAGTTATAATGTCATACCAGGTTTGGCATGATTGCTTTCACTTCAACAGTGCAGCATGCTCATGAGAGGAAAACAGCAGGAGCACCAGCAAATACTATTAAGTTAGGACATATGATCACTTCTGGCTGACGAACTGGCCATTTAGATACAAAAAGTTACCTATCAATATATCTATATAACCCCTTTCAGGTTATAATGACCACTGAGGTGTAAAGACATTAGAATACCTTACAACAAAACCAGCTCATGGCATAAGAAGTTTGTTTTCATTGAAATGCAAAGCTCACAAGCTTTCCAGACTTGAGTAATTTTTGTGGGCTTTTTTTTTTTTTTCCCCAAGATCAAACCACTGGTCAGGTTAGCAATAAGAAAGGCATTCTTCATAAGGGTAAACATTTAAAGAGTAGTAACAAACTTCACAGAAGTAAGCAAGTAATTAACTTAATACAAATCTTATCAATTTGACACATACCACCCAAGCAGAACTCAGATTTAGAAATTATTTGTTGATTTATTCAGCCATCCACTTCCTACCTCCTCCAAAGTTATCAGAAGGAGAAAAGAATCTCCTCAGTCCTTAAAATTAATAGGTCCTTGACCATGCACTGATGAACCAGGGGACATCATCTATACACCTCTTTCTTGCTTCAGGTTTTGCATTAGAGGAAGAGTGTGCACGGAGAAAAGCACTGCTGGAGATACAACTAACATACAAAGCAAGCCAATACGAAAAGACTGTTTTCTATAAATTTTTTTGAATCAGCAGATCCTGTACATGAAGTTATACAGTACTTGCAAATGAATTACATATCTATTTCAGCTATTCCCTTCTAAGGGACTATCCAAAGTGATAAAAAAATACCCTGCAGCATTTTTAATAAAGGTTTTCAAGTATATTGCTACTTCTTTCAAAACCTGAAAATTCCTCCAAAAATATCCGCAGATCAACTTAACAAAATGACCAACACCAAAATTCCATCATTCTCGGAGTCAAAGATTATAGTAGACCTATTTCACACATCACACTGGCAGAAAGAAGAAATGACAAAATGTAACACAGAAAAATAATCCTGCATTTTAAATGCTGACATTTATCAACTATCAACAGCAACAACTATCAACTATTAACCACAAGGAAGAGCATCCAGTCACACAAATGAGAAGATTTAAAAATAGAACATAAAAGAAATTCTGAGAGCCTGCTCTAGATTTTTTTCCTCCTTGCGAATTCCCACTGAACTACACTGTTCAGAATTCAGATAAGTACCTTGATATCTCTAGTCTTTAATTTCAAAGATGCTGAATGCTTTAATTCGACCAGTATGTTTCGCCTTAAAGTTTTACAAGACATTTTTACTTTCTAAAAGGATTTTATGCATGCCTTCAGATTTTCAAAAGACTCTCAAACTTTAAACTACACCTGCTCTCATATCTGAGAATACATTTGATTTTTTATATTTGATTTGTTTATATATTTATATATGTCTTGAATTAGTTTTTTGTAAATCAAGTGCTCTTACTTAATTAAAACCAGTTAGAAAACACAGAACAAGAAACACATTTTCACTAGCATGACTATATCACCGATCTGCTCAGACTATAATCACTATCCTGGAAGACAGAATAACATACTAAAATATAAATCATATAAAGAAAGCTCAAGGGTAAGTTAGAAAATCTTGATTAAAAGCAAAACAACATTACTATATGGCTTTTTCATTAACAGTTACTGGAAAGTTCCAAAGTAGTTACTCATGCTTAGCAGAGTTTTCCTCACAGCAAAACAAATATTCTGAACAAAAGTAAAGGCTTGGTGGGAAGAACTTTACAAGCTTAAAATGTATTAAAATAAACGTTATCGCAATGACCATACAAGTATGGACAAAAAAAATAAGAAGGAATATGGAAGTGAAAATCAGATGAATTGTGGAAAAACAAAACAGGTTAATTAAGCTAACTGCTGGACAGAAAGCAGTAGTTGAAGGTATGTAATTATTAGTCCATGTTTCTAAGGGAGGAGGCTGAAGATTCCACATGCATGTTATATTCAGCACTGCTTAGATTACAGAAAAAATAGAAGAATCTTAAAACACAGATTACATTCTGAAGACAGGATAACTGCTGGGGGGTGGGTGGGAGGAACAAACACCACCAGCCCCAAAACCAAGCAAACAGCTTCAAGAACCAATGCACAAGAATAAATTACATAAAAGGAAAATGATGTTAAGTAATGCTGTAGATAAAATTGAGAGGAGAATTCACGGCACTGAGCACTGTCTTAAATGCATTTAAATTCTATAGAAGATAAATTTGAAGACAAATCACTGCGGCAATATAAAGATAACACAAATACTTTTTAGATTCTCAAAAGAGTAATACATAAAATTGCCTCTTCAGACTAAGAAAATGGTCTTCAAATTTTATTTACAACACAGGTTACAGAGCTCATGGGTTATTAAAAAAATAATTCATATAGTTATTCCAAATTGTGTGGGTGTGACGGTTTCTTCCTTAAACAATTTTTTCTCAGATTTAAATCATTTTTTTCTCAGGTTTAACTCAAGGTAATTACAATGAATCGTCTATTTGACACAACTCCTACCGCAGGCCAATGTACAGGCAAAACCTGAACACGTTTCCTGTGACAGAATTCCTATAAACCTTTCGCCCTTAGTATTTCCTTAAATATTAAGGCATTTCCTTTCTTATTTCCCTGAAAGACTGACTATATTTGCTTGCATTAGTGATGAGCATTTGGGCAACTAGACTGCATTAAAAGAAAAAAAACCTGCTAGTTTTGAATTACTTTCTCACCCACACTGACAGCTAATCTGCTTTGTTTCTTGGTAATGAAGTCTTTACACAAAAAACTGACTGAAGAAAGAGTTGTTTTTCTTTGCATCAAGCATTAGGTAGACAATCATGGATGTCTGCACCAAAGCGTATCACTTCTCCAGTTCAAATCATCAAACCATCTAATCAAGTCTTCAGAAAACCATCTATGAAGTATGTTAATGAATCATTCCTTTAAGATCTTTTCATCCAAAGAATAAAATGTTCAGTGATTTTAATGAAGTATATCAAGCTCTTTACAGAGTGAATATGCTTTTTGAATTAATAATAATTCAAAGTCTATGTTAGTGCCATGCTGCTAAAAAAAACCTGACCACTGGTATCTTACTGAGACTACGTAGCACCTTGCACATAAGAAGTCCTTCATTTACTATTCCAGCAACATCTAACTTCAATATTATTATTTATATACAGAATATTAGATGGATTACAGATATTATGTGATTCACTTCTGAAAGCTGTGACAGTAAGAGGAGGTACAATTTTGTGTCATTTTCCAAATGGAGCAAGGCAGCCACAAACTCAGATCTCATCTCCCACTTAGTGAAGAGTGGGATGTAATCAATCTCCTTATGTAGTACATCTAACTAAGATCAAAGCAGAAGACTTCTAGCAAAGAACATCTTGACAGTTCAAGTTACTGTCACCGGCATGAACTGAAATGACTCAAGAGCAGTCTTGCATGATACTGCAAAACTAGAAAAGAGTAAAACACTAGGAAAACAGGATGCTCTCTAAATAGGTGGTTAGTCATGGCTATAAAATAATTAAGGTTCATTTGGATCTCAGTTTCTTCTTCACTCCAGTAAATAACTTAGACTGGAAATAACACTCAGCAGAACTCTTCATTAAACCAGTGAAAAATAAACTGAAATTAAATTAAAGCAGTCAAGCAATTAAAAGCTCTCTGAAGCAACACCTCAGATCACCCTATATACATGACAATTAGCTTTAACTGTTTTTGCTGCTGTCTTAAATCTCACAGCCACATTTCCACTATTGCATTAGAAATGAACTGAAATCTAACAGAGGTAACAAAAGAGAGCAAATTATAAGTATTAAATGTATTTTGATCATTAAAGTCACAGAATCTATTCTAAACAATGCAAAGTTTGACTTAGCTGTACAGATTAACAATGCACTGTGGCTACAGAAGATTTCAAAAATAAGTTTTACTTTGTATTTATTTATGAAGTAATCTCCATAAAAACTTGTGAAAGACTGCCAAACTGCAGCACATAAATGTATTTCCAGTATCTTCTGGAATACACACCAAAGTGTAAGACACTTCCTTTCTACTTCCAAAAATTTAAAAAGGAAGACACCATTTTGTTGTAGAGAAGAAATGTGGTTCTTAATCTCAGTTCTCCACAGTCATGATATAGTCCTATACTCCCTAGATAACACAGAGTATCATTTCTTGATATACTTGTCACCATGGTCTGCTCACATCATAATATTGCTGCTACTGAAGAAGCCTCTATATTTCTTTCTGTCTTTTGTGTAAGGTTAAAAGGCTAAAGCAAATGGTTGGTGGATTCTGAAGGTGAAAATAAAAGGGCTTATGCTCCCTTACCAGCTATGTTCTTCATATGGCAGAAATATATATTGCTGGAGTAGAAAATGTGTAGATTTAAAATAGTACAAGCAGGACATAAACAACTAAAAAAATATTTTTACAATCTGTTTTTCTTTTAAATTTAAAGACCAGAGAATTGACTTGGTTCTTAGATCCAAAAATCTCTGGAGTTTGAACATGCTGCTTTGTAGTACTCCAGGCTTCTGCATACCTGAAGCCCTGAAATCTCAGGCTGTTCAGAAAATCACCTTTTAGTTTACTGCACAGCTTGTTGCTACTTGACCTAAGATGGCCTCATGCTAAGCAGGGGATCAAAATGCATGACCTCCAGATGTCCTCTTCAACCTAAGTTACTCTGTGACTCTAGGCAAGTTGAAAGGGGGCTTTACAGTGCATTTAGAGCATATGAATATTTTTGGCAGGGACTCCTTGTTATCTCAAATCCTATGAAACAACATAAACCTATTCAAAAGCTAGTAAGACTATAACCAAGTCCAAAATCACAACAAAGACATACAAATAGCATCAATGTCATAGACTTTAAGAGCTACTGGGAGATAGATAGACAGAGGGATAGAAAGATACTACACAAGCAATCAGGGTTTAAACTCACAGCTGAAAGAAAGTACTCCTACACAGGTTAGTCAAGCAGTAGGAAAATTCTCAACTCTTCTCTCTTTTTTTTTTTTTTTTTTTCCCCAGCTAGAACTCATGGATGCCTCCTCAATAACTCAGCTATTCTTTAAATGAGTGTAAATGTCCAGATCTACCCTTCTCTTTCATTTGGGGAATCAGATCTTGAGTTAGAAAGGAACCATGAGGATCATCAAGTCCACCCCCTGCTTCTCACAGGACTAAACAATAGTCTAAGAGCACTTTCCAGATCCAACTTTCTCCTAATGTTCAACCTGAACATCTCCTGTACTGTTGCTAGTCACCAGAGAGGAGATCAGCATCTCCCCCTCTAGCGCTCCCCAAGAAGAAGGTGTAGACTGCCCCCTCAGCCTTCTCCATGCTGAACAAGCCAAATGACATCAGCTGCTCCTCCTAAGTCTTGCCCTTGAGCTCTTCCACCATCGTTGTTGCCCTCCTCTGGACACATTCAATAGCCTGATGTTCTTATATTGAGGCATCCAAACCTGCATCCAATACTCAAGGTACAGTCACAGCAGTGCAGTGTACACCAGGTCACCTCCCCTGACCAGCCAGTTGAGCTGTGGTTGATACACCTCAGGGCACAGTTGTCCCTTACGGCTGCCAGGACACGCTGCTGACTTATATTCAACTTGCCATCAACCCAAACACCCACATCTCTTTTCACAGGGCTTTCTCCAGCTTCTCATTCCCTAGTTTGTATTAATCGCCAGGATTACTGGATTCCAGGTGGAGAATTTGCCTTCCACTTTTGTTAAATTTTGTGCAACTGGTCACTGCCCAGCTCTCCAGTCTATACAGTTCTCTCTGGAAGACCTCTCTACACTCGATGGAGGCCACAGCTCCTCCTAGTTTAGTATCATCAGCAAAATTACTTAATGCACATTCACTTCATGCACCTTGATCATTTATAAAAACTTAGAGCCCTAAAATTGAGTCCTAGGGAACACCACTGGCTACCGGGTTAATTTTAAACACTTCTGCGTTTAAAACCCAAACGTCTTTTCTCTTGAAGCAGAAAAGCCATCAGTAATAGATGTAAACAGGCCAGACTGCTGGTACCAGGCTGAATTTGGCCCCTTACACAGTTTCATCACTCCCGGCACCCTCCATTTTTGTGGAAAGACAACACAGATTTTTTAAGTGCACAAGATGTCAAAACCTCATCTTGCACATACCCATGACTCACAAGCTCCTGCTGATTTTACACAGCCCAGGATAGACATTCTTAAGCTGACATTCAGTTCCTATCACTGAAAAAGCTGAACCATCTTGTTTGAAATTATGTACAATAGCTGACGAGAAGTCAGCATCAGAATACTTTCAGCCTTTGGTGAAAACATGTTAAGCTAGTATACTAAGTTTACAATACTAGTTGCATTTCCAAATAAAAAAAATAAAAAGAAATGTATTTTCATGCCATACATGCTGTTTGCACATGAACAACATGAACGACTTCACCTGCTTAATGAAATCAGTGCATTTATACACACACCAGATATATGAACATATGTGTCTATTTCAGACTACTGTGAAGCAAACATTCTTAATTTATGATCCACCACTGGGTCATTCCTTAGCTTTTCCTGTGTGCATTGTTCCTCTCTCTTACACTAACAAACAGAATGAACTGTATATTTCATATACGATAACTTGGAAGCTTTGCATAATATGAAAATCTAAACTTACCTTTTCAGAAAAAAAAAAAAAAAAAAAAAAAACGCACACACAAAAAACACAACCATGACCTATTCTTGGTAATTTCTAAATGAAATCAGAAGATGAAAACAAACTGCTTAACTAAAAAGCTAGTCTTCAGAAAAGTTGATGTTTATAGGAGCTGCAATGTAAAGACTACTTGATTAATCAAATTAATTTCAACCATGCTATGTGGAAAGTAGAGTTTTGCTCCTGTCTATGTTCATTAATGCACCTGGAGTTTTAAAATTAAAGCCATTTCATTGTGTTTACAGACAAAGCAGAAGTGAAATTCACTTCCACAGAGCCATGGACAATAGCAAGACTTGCTTAAATAAACAAAGAAGAAGAATCAGCACAATTTAGCGTACTTTGATCCCCCATTTTCTCTGCATTACCACACGTTTTTCTTTTGCTTTAAATTTTTAGTTCTTAATGTAATCTACCTTAAAGTCAAACTATGCAGTAAAAGTGTCATTTGAAAAAGTTCTCAAATGCAAGGTCTTACAACTGACTGCATTTTTTATTGCATCAGCTAACATTTTATTCAAGAAAAACTTCAAAAAAATATTAATATAAACACACATAGTTTATAAAGACGAAAATAGCTTTACTAACCCTTTTGTAAACATACAGCTTTCAGCAAGGGCCAGCACAGTCATTATTCAAACTCCTCTTAACCAGGCCTGCTCCTTTGCTACGCTCTCTTAATCAGCTCTTCACTGCATATATATCTATAAATAGATAAGTTAGTCTCGGAAAACCCATTTTTATGTATCTAGAGTGGACTTCACACCTTCAGACATGTCAAAACAAAAAACAAACTACTATGCCAGTGCAGTGCAAATTACTATACACATATGAGCTATCAGCAATTTCCTGATGAAGTGACTCATGCATTACGAAGTCTCCAGAAATGATTTTTCCAAAGTCTTAAAATTTTGACTAATCAGGGGAGGTTTTCACAAAGCAACATTACTTTACCCCTAATCAACCATAGTACTCCCTCTTCGTGCAAAATACCATGCTCCTATGCTACAGGATGAGAACTCATGCTGTTCCACATACAGAAGAAAGAAAGAAAGGTCACCTGAATGTAACGTAATTGACAATTCTTAAGTCTCATTATTGGAAACAGACAAATTGCTATGGCTGAAATAAAAAATAAGGCATCAACTACTTGAGGATAAGTAAGATGGATACACAATCCTCCTGCATATTTGATTTTCATAAATGCCAATTCTGCTTTACTTTTACAACATGCAACTCTTCAGAACACATTGTTACACAATCTGTATGGTATTTCAGTGTAGGTACTTAAATAATAATTCTGGTATATAGAGTATATAAGATAATGGTTGAAACAGGCTTTTGTGGAAGCAGAAGGTATCATATTTTACACAGGTAAAACTGAGAAAGACATCTAAAATATCTGTATCTGGCAAGGAAAAAAAATTAAAAATATGTAGAAAAAAAAATTAAAAAACTTGGGATCAGGTACCAGACTATCAGTTCATTACTTTCTGGGTTTACCTGCATGCACGTGAACAAACATCTGGATTCTTTAAAGCTATACAATTTTGTTACTTCAGGTACCTCTACCTTTTGCTTTTTTACCTCTACCTCTACTTCCTGCTTTGAATTTTATGGATGTAGCACTAGTCACATACATTCAATCCTAAAAAATATTCACTGTTAACAGTATGAAAGTGCCTTATTTAAGATAACTTGTGATTAACATATGGTCATTACAAAACGTAAACTTGTAAGTCTCCCAACCTTAAAGTCTGCACCTTACAGCACTGAATATGCACAAAATATTTTTAAGCCATATTAACCCTACACAACTTTCAGGAAACAGATCAAATTTTGGAAATATTCTTCTCCATGTATGACCTCACATGCTGTTGTCTTCACCCAGTTCACTTACCAATCAGCTTTCATTATCAGCGACCAATTCTTAGTATTTGGGTTTTATTAGAAATAGATTAACCTTCTCTGCTAAAATATGCTTTAGTTAAAATAATTTAGAAAAACATAGACATTTTGCAGCAATAGTTCAATCTGAAACTGCATTAGTCTGATTACTTCAAATTACCAGTTCTAAGATTTCTTTCTATTATTCAGTCCAGCTGATACATGAGAAATGTCTCACATGTACTTACAAAATTAATCCTTTAATCACAAACAAACCCACTAGAATTAGCAGGAAAAGAAAATGGAACAGATTTAGGATCACAATTTATGGCTTGTAACTTATGAATAGCTACTATACAAAAATTTATGAAATATCTGATTAAATAAGCAAGAGAAGTTTCATAAAAAGCCATACAGAATTTCCATTATATTCTATCCCGACTGCAAAATGAGATTTACTAAACTTAAACATTTTACCAAACTGAAAGCATTTCCAGACCAATCATCATCTACTGAAACCATACGCCTCTGAACAGACTAATACCTGAGAAATGCAACTTCATACTATTCTAATTCATTACATGAAAAAACAAAGCCCACCCAATATCTCTCTTAAACACTAAACAATTAACTAATCATTGACATTTTAACTAAAACATGTATTTATATAACATGAGAACCCTGATAAAAGGAACAATTTTAAATTTAATTATGCAATGAAATTACCTGCAATTCCAAATGTCAAAAAACCCAACACAATTATTTTCCCAGAATTTTGATGTATAGGATATCAACTACCATTAGTCATTACCGAACAACTTTAATACTGAATTAGATTGGAACATTAATGATGGCAATTTATTTTCCTAGATAGCGTACATACTTTATCTTTGTAAGCAAGTGTGCCAAAATAAATTCTTGTCTACCCTACCTTACTTTCTCATTATCTAACAAAAACATTTGAGCTTTAGTTTACCAAGTCTATCATACTTCCCATTATTACTGGAATAATAAGAGAATTCTGGTCATTCAAATAAGATGACTATCTCATGAGAAAATAGTCCTTCAAACTGAATTACAGGTTAAAATAACCAGTGATTACTTGAGAGCAAAGGATTTCATCTTCATATAATAAAAGACATAATCAATTCTTCGTGGGAGAAGACATGAAAGGAAATTGCCAGTTAAAGATACTGTGGAACATAATCATCACAATGGATGCGTCTGCTCAACAATCAATCTACGACACAAAACCATGGAAAGTTTCACATCAGTTTTAGAAACTGAAGATTCCTGTCTTCTTCCCTACCTGATACCAAGCTGATCTGATGGAAATATTAAAACCTCTGATTTCCCATCATTTCTACCCTTCCATAAGTTACTTACCCCTCAGATCTGCTAACAGGGCTGCTCAAAAGTGCTATCTGACCCATTTAAGTCAAAACAAGCCATGACCAGTAAAGGTGTAATAATTAAACAGTTTTTCCAATCTGTCTCATTTTGACAAAATACTAAGCTGAAGCTTAGGTTCTAATGAAAGTTTATACAAACACTTGGTCTTTATACAAACGCCTTGGCATTACTATCTTAATGCAGTTTATATATCAGCAGTTTTCAAAAACTGCAGACTCATCAGTGTTAACTGTATTTGTTACACAAAATGTTTAACACAACTGAAGGAGTTCAGACTAATAACATTCACTCAAAGGCCTTCTACAGTGTTGCAGTTTAGTGCTTTTAACCAAAAAAAAAAACAAACAAACAAACAAAAAAAAAAACACCCCAAAAAACAACCAAACAAAAAAACCCACCTAGGTATATCTAACAAGTTTAACTGTCATATTTCTTCCAATATATTAGCCACAAAAATCTATAAATTCTGCATAACAGCAAGACAATATAATTACACTTACACTGAACTGCACAAGTCCAGATTCTGCTCTCACCTATGTTTTCATATGCACAGTATTACTGATACTTAAAAATTCAAGAAAAGCAAAATTGTAGCTCCAGTTCTCCAATTACCAACCAAGCCATTCCTGGCCTTAAGAGTTCAGACAAACCTACTCAAAGCATTCACTTCAAGTGTAATCAGCTTAGGATGAGAAGCTATCAACATAGAGTGAGCAGAGAGTATATAACCTGAAGATTAGATTCTATAAATCCATGAGAAATGCCATGTAATCCCAGTTTCACAGCCAGTGGAGCTGTCCTTCACAGTGCATGGCCAAGCAAGCTGGAGATATGACATCTCATGCTCTCTTAAGAGCACACTACCATGGGGAAAAAAAAAAATCTAAGCAACTACGTGAGCTGTAGTCAGTGATTTGCTTTAAAGTTTATGTGCACAGACCTCATCAACTAAATGAAAATAGAATCATCTGGGCTGACGTGAGGTTTCCGTATCAAGACAAGCAGAATGGCATCGTGGGAGGAAGAGCAACTCATTGCTCTGTAGGCAGAAAACTTGACTACAGGCCATTATTAGCAGTACAACTCCAGACCTTCCTCAAATCTCTTACCTGCCAAGCTATCAAAGCCTTTATGCAGTTCTGGGCATAATTATAGGAACACTTGTCAGAAAACAATGGTCATGAAGTGATCATATACTGACAGCTACCACCTACGCAGACATAGAAACAAGGCAGCTAATGGGAGGGAAACAAGACATCGGCCCTTCTAGATGAAAACTGGTTAACAGGATGGAACTGGTTAACATATGAAAACTGAAAGAGAGGTAAGACAAAGTGATCATGAAACAGCACTCTTTACTAAGAGGTATCCAATTTCAAAAGCCCCGAGTAGCATCTGAGGCATAATGAAAGCCCTAAAGGAGAGAAAAATCTTCAAAATAGCATTGCTTGCAAAACTGATCGAAGTTATGTAAACTATGCTACTCGTCTCTCACAAATTGTACTTTGCATGCTTAAAGCTAATAATATCTGCAAATTTAATTAAGCTTATAGTCAATTTTTTCCATTTAAAAAGCTAGTTAAGCTACCACTGTCAAACAGTTAACAGTTTTAAACTTGAAAAAAGGGGTTTTAAGAACGTATTTACCTTCATTTCTGAACGTTGTATATGGTCATCACTTGTTCTGCTTAAGACCACAACTGTCAGAAATCTGCTACCTTCATTTTCATTAAGACACATTGAGCACTTACTAAGCATATGATTAAAAAAAAAAAATCAACTTGATGCCTTTTCCCACGATGCAGAATAGTTTTGTATTTGAGACAAACTATATCTCAAAAGTCTAGGGATTAAATTGAACTTTAAATGTAGAATTCTATTTTTTTAAGATTTAAAGCTACTCAGTGAAATAATTTAGTCCATTTAATTGCAGATATATCTACACTGATGTATAATTCATCCCTAAATAACTTACAAGAAAGATCACCTGGTGGTGGCAGTCAATGTTCTTAAAGGCGTCTTTTAAAGAGTATGAACATTAACTTAACCTAATAGAGGGTGAGAGGGAAGACTTGTGAGAGGAATTTTCTATAGTAAACCAGCTGTTAAGCAACCACAGCCCTAGCTGCAATGACAGATCACAAAGTTAAGTTTCACGTGTAGCTGTGATTCTACTTCTGAAAGAAAAAAAAATATATATGAGAGTAGGGACATACAACACCTGTTGCTGCAACATTTAATATCACTACGTATTCTCGCTTACCCACACAGCGCTACCTATAACCTGTGATAAGAACACATCCAAATAATGAAAACAATATTATCCATTTCCTCTTCCTTCTTTGTTGTAACAGAGAAGTCAACTGGTATTTTGGAATGATATAAACAAGGAGTTAGTTATGTCTTAAAACTCAGAGTATGTTTTCAGGGCACTGCTCAAGTGTATTGACAGGGAGGAGAAGAATTCTTACTCTTTCTCATTTTCAAAACTTTCTTTCAGGTAATGCATTTGTGTTGGCATTTCTGTTATCATAAACTTTACAGCAGTTCTGTACACGTTCTACATACTGCTCATAAATTGACAAATCCTTCTTAATAAATGTAAATTCCGAATAAGCCAGAATAATGTGGTAAAAACATTACGAAGAACAAAGATGCAGTTGTTCTTATGCTGTATCTTAACTCTTATCTAGAATGGCAAAGAATAAATGCAATTAAAATGGACTAATCTTTCAGGAATAGTTGTAGGGTATTTAAAGTTCTAGACAATATATAGCCATAAACAGCCTATGCAAGTTTAAATCAACTCAATATGAATACTGAAAAGAGATTTGTATGTATGCTTCAAAAACAGTGAAAGATTGGTATAAATTAACAGCAACCAAATTAGTGAAACTCAAATTTATCATCTCGGTAAGGCAAACTTTTAAAGACAGAATTATTGCAGTTCTATGGAGAATACACTTGAGTTTCTATGTCTGCCTTTTCTTTTAATATGATTTTATTCCAATCACTTGAAAAGTTGGAAAATTAAAAGCAACATTATGCATTTATGAGAATATATGCACAAGCTTTAACCTAGTAAAAAAAATAGTTTCAAAATAGATAAATCTCTAGGTTAATGAGTATTATTAATCCATACACTTAAGGTTAATCACCAGATTACTTATAGAACAGAACTAACAAATTCCCTACTTCCTTCTGCAACTAAAAGCTAACAAACTCTAATCAATCTGTAAAAGCCCAACAAAATTATGCCTCATCTCCACTTCAAGAATAATCATTGAATCATAGATTAGTTAGGGCTGGAAAGGACCTTAAGATTGTCTAGCTCTAACCCCCCTGCCCTAATGAAATTATTTCTTTAAAATACGGTGTTTTTCTAAAAAACTTCCTGCAACATAGAAAAAAAAAGAATGGTATTACATTTTTTAACAAACAATCTTCTGAAATATTTCAAGTAAAATTAAATTAAGTGAGCTGCTTTAAGTTACATGTATTCACTAACAATCGCTTAAGTGGACATGAACTAATACGAGTCAACAAGAGTTTTCAGGCTTATTCTATAACTGACAGACTTAGGCCTGGCTCACTTCAGCATGTAAGCTGACTAGCTTCTGTTGTTCCCATATCAGAGTCAGAGGAACTGTGTCTTTTTCTTATATAGTCTTTTCTGAGCTCAACATTTTGCCCTTGAACAGTCATAGAAAACACCCTGAGACTCCCTGCTGGTAACCCATATATCTGCAGTCTGAAGTAATATACTTAGAAGTAGCCTAATAACCACAAATCAGAATACACATAGTAGTCAAAACCTACTTTTAGGATTTATATTTTTAAAATTTCAAGCAAATTTGAATGCATTAATAAATCACAAGAAACAGATCATCCTTCAATACAGTTATTTTACAGTAGCAATTCTAAAAGCCTTCATTTCAATTACTATTTAGTTTAGGATATTACTACAGTCTTAATCTCCCAGAACCAAAATAAACTGTCAAGTGCACATAAAGACCATCCCCAAGTAATTTGAATTATAGCAGGTTAACAGAAAATCAAGTATTTTGACTATTTTAAAAACATTTAAAATATATTTAAAATGTGTTCTTTTCCTTTGAGTCGTTAAGTCTACTTGCGAAGTTTGCTTTTTAACTCCTTTATGCGTCATGAAAAGTCCAACATCTGATAAGGAATACTGATCAAGTGACTGGAGATGTCTCTAGTTAAGAGCTAATACTGCCTTGCTTCAGTATTCCGTGTGATGTTCAACAGAGACTACAGCTGGCAAAACTGAAAGATGTTCAGTCTTTCTTCATGTGTATTAAAAACACCACCAGTTTCATTCTCTACATCCAAATGCTCAGGATGGACCCCACAAAGGGTCTCCTACTGGTGCTCCTTATTAGATGTCCTTATCCACACATGCATGCTGTGGCAGTCCCTTTTCCAATGTGAAGATTAAATCTCAGTATGTAGAGCTACAGACAGCACTGCATTCCCTACTGAAAGTCCCAGAGTAGTCACTGTAATTCAAGTAATTTAATCTTACATCCAGTAAGAATTTTAGAACAAAACTAAGAGAAATCTACTCCAAAATCTCCAGAGGTCATCTTCAATGTATACAAGAGTGGCAGTGTACTATCATAGAATCATAATATTATTTAGGTTGGAAAAGACCTTTAAGATCATTGAATCCAGCTGTTAACCCAACACTGCCAAAATCCACCACTAAACCTTGTCCCCAGGTGCTAGATATACACATCTTTTAAATAACTCCAGGGATGGTGACAACACCACTTCCCTGGGCAGCCCGTTCCAATGCTTGGTAAACCTTTTGGCAAAGAAATTTCTCCAAATATCCAGTCTAAACCTCTCATGGTGTAACCTGAGGCCATTTCCTCTTGACCTATCACTTGTTACTCGGAGAAAAGTCAGGATAAAAACCTTTGAGATGAGTAGATTTCACCTTTTCCTCTGAAGTGCAATACTGTAAAGCTTTCAATTTCTCCTCTTAAAGATACAGGTCTTCTTGATAATGTATGACAAAGAGGAATATGTTGAAGACTCTGAATGCCAAATCATATCCATATATGATATTAAGAATGTCAAAATTGGGGGTAAATTCAGGTCTCCTGTCCTGTAGAAAGACTGATTCTGGACTATGAGACTGGTTTGTTTTTTTAATATATATATATATATATATACACATACATATAAACACACACACACAAACTAGATTAAACATTCTTATCTCTATGTACTAAAATCACATAAAGATGTACAGGGCTTTGTCTCAGTATCTTCCACAAGAGAGAATACCATACCAACAGTTAAAACTATTTGCATGAAAACAACACCAATTCTAGATCTATAACCACTGCAAAAACAATCTATCTTGAGGACATTCCACACCTTGCATCTTCATAAGTAGTTTAGCATGAAATTCCATCTTAATTACTTTCACTGAAGAACATATAAACGTATCTTACGAAATGTGACCACAGATTCATTTAGTCCTGTATTCAGCCTTTGTTCACAACAGTAATAACACTAACCGAGTCTTGCCATGACTGCTTATTCCTTCCATTCCCCCTCACTTACTACAACTGTCATATAAGAGATGTTATAATGCCTACTGTACTTCCTGTCTGCTTATGTCTACTGTACTTCCTATCTGCTTATGCAGCCTGTCTGCTTATGCAGACCTGCCTTCTCAACCTCCTGTAACAACAGATCCCAGAACGTATTTGGACAGTATCTTTTATTAATTATAACTCGAGCCACTTCCAACAAAAGCTTCTTAGTATAAGAGGTTTTGATGAACAAGAGTTCCAGAATTCAACTCAAAGCCACCTTGAACATTTTTTTCAAACTTTGATCACATCCTATCCCCATTTAGACCTCTTCTCTCTAGACAGAAGACTGTCAGTCACATAAAATTTTTGCTTCCAGATCACAACCAAATGCTGTTGTGAGTACTTTCTCAAGATTTAAAAGGATATTTAAAGCAAGTTATTAGGGCACAATATTAAAACACAGAAGCCAAACAAGTGTCTAAAAAAACCTTGACAAAGACAGACCTCAGTACTCACCCATCATTAGAACATGTCAAAAATTCTTCCTTTATCTTTGGATGCCAACAGCCTGAATTGAGCATTGCTGTGTGACCCTAAGGAAATAAAAACAAAGAGGTCTTAGATTTTGTAGGACATCTTACAAAAAGTATCTTTTTTCCAAATTTTACTCCAAATCCTTCAAGTGAAATCACATGAAAGCTGAGGTTCAAATCAGACCTTTCTGACCATAGTAATGGCTGACTGACATCACAATGAATTAACAGACTATGTATTCTGATCGATTTCATCATTGATTGTTTTCATTTTGAATTAAAAAAACCTTCTATTTTTATTTTTTTGTTTCATATGTCTCCTTTTTCTCTTGGGAGAACTGTAATGCAGAGAAAGGATGAAGCAACAGGTACCAATATAGTGTCATGGAAATTGTTCCAAGTTAAATAAAAAAGCCAAGAGTAACAAGAATTGCCACAGTGACACTATATATATGTATATATATTCATAATTATATATATTATATTATAAATGTTTTCATATATTATCTATATTTTAAATAAAAAAATAAAAATAAAGATAAAAATCAGTGCTAAACTACACTAGCCAAAGACCTTGTTGGAGAAAACTAAGGAAACAGAATTCAAGAGTCAAGATGACTCAGGCAAGTTCTTCATAAAGATTAGAAGCTCCAAATTAAATAGTCTGCCATGTTTGCTTGGGATGGAAAAAAAAGCCAGAAGGCAACGATTTTATCCCAAGTGAACAATTGCCATTGTGGTATCTTTGTCCACTTGGCTTTACTTTCCTGAAGTACCGGAACATGCTCATTGACTACACTAAAGAAATTTGGAAACTACTTCTGGTAATGCTGGAATCACTTCAGTTTGCTTTTAGCACAAATACGGAGAGGAATACTGGAAAGTTAATGGAGTGATATAACAAATACTTTAGCGTTTTGACTGCTGGACCACTATGCTGGAATTCTAGAAGTTTACAAGAGTCTGTAAAGAAAACTGAATTATTTTTAAGTAAACAAGAACTGAAGCAGATGTTACTATTTGTAACTACTATTAGTGTTACTATAAGTATCACTAGCCAAAAGAAATAATCTGACAAGAACAGCTTTTACCCTAGTTACTTGGCAATACACTTTACAAGAGAAAAAAAAATTAATTTCAGTTTGAGCAGTAGATTTTATCACTACTTTTTAGGCTCAAGCTATTTTAAAACTGACCTGAATTTAAATTATTTATATAAACAGAATATTTGCCTTTTTTAAAATACTTCAAAACCATGAATCAGTCCATCTCTATTTGCATTTTTAGCTACTATTAAAGTTGCACACATTGCTACTTATTATTCCTACACTTGTGGTATGCAAGTAAGAATAATAACATTGCCTTGAAAGAAGTAAATTGTATCAGGAAACGAACAGAGGGTAGAAGAAAGCAAGAGCCTAGACCACCAGATCAGTAGTTTCTAATTTTTTCTTTTATACTGTCTGGACAAGTGTATGGGGGAAGCTGAAAATTTTTTATAAAATACACTAATTGTTCTAGCTTCAGAGAAACATTAGTTGGAAGAGACCTTTTGAGATTACCTAGGTAATCTCTTGCTCAAATTTATAGCAAACAACAGATCAAGTCAGCTAAGGGTCTTCCAAATCTCCACGGATGAAGGCCCACAACTTCTAGCATGTAACAGTGGGGGGACTACTGCATCCCAGAGAGAGGGCTTTGCATTATTCTTCTTACTAAACTTCACGAGGTTTCTCATTAAGAGCAAAAATACACCATTTAGTCAGCCTTCTGGCATTCAAATAATTTCTGACTTTACCTTTGTGTTTGTCATATCCACAATGTACTGGTCTCCTTTTATGCATTCCATTACTGGGAAGCCATCTCGGTCAAGAACTTTTGCCTGAGAGTTACCAGAGACAACAAGAATGACATCTCCTGTGCTGCTATACTGTAAAGATCTGATTTGATGACTAAAACGAGAAGAAAAAAAATAAAAACATTAGTTCCTATAAGCCTAGACTAAAACAAACGTGTCAATGGTTAGAAAACATATTGATTGCAGAAATAGACCCATATACATTCTTATATCAAAAAGGTGGGAACCCCCCCCATTAATTAATGGATTAAAGCTTTTTATTCCTCTTGTGTGTGTGTGTGCTCACATGTAACGTTTCCTTCTTCAACCACACAGTACATCAAACTGTAAACATAATTTAAAAACTTGGCATCTGTTGCCAAACAATTGCTGGCAAACAATTTAAAGAATGCTCTTATAACACCACAGAAAAAATAGCATGTGTCAGATTCAGCTCTTCAGGGTTGACATTCTTTATCATCTTCTCAAAAGCAACACGTGGGTTCACATTAATCCATAAATTACAATAACAGAATGTTGTAGTCCTCCATGAAACTCCGCTGTACATTGTTCACTCACTGGAAAAGTTCTCTTACATACATCTTCCATTGATTGAGACTAACCAGGAAAGACATCATGGAAATCAAGGCAACAAAAATTATTAATTGAAAGTAGAAAGATGGCTGACAAACTGAGTCCATTTATCCCTCTGATCCCCTACCCAGCTATATTCCATTAAAAGGATGGCAAAGAATGCAAACCTGTCTATCCACTCCACACCCACCAGAATTCATATCCTGGTACATTAACTGAACACGCACAGTAACATTACTTCATATTAATTCTTCAACTCTGCAACTAAATTAATCCCAAATGAAAGACTGTGATGCATTTGTCAGCAAGATTTAGAATCCCATGGCATCCAAACTGTCCTCAAAGTAGTATCTTCCTTCTGGTGAAGAATATAACCATGCACATTCAAATTCTAGTAATTTTAAGAAAACTATTTTTAACACAATTTCACATAAGTAAAATAAACACTCAAATTATCAACGAAACCAAATATGCAACTTGTAAAATAATAATTAAATATTTCTTGTCTTATATGGTAGCAACTTCATGACTGACTCAGCAGTAGGTAGTATCTGTTAAATCTGACCTCAAACTGTGAGTTAGTACACAAAAACACATAAAACACTCTAATACATATTTAAAAAGTTCTGCATTAATCGTAGTAATGTAAAGTAAGTTTCTTATTAAAAAACTGTCTGGCAAAACTTATTACATTATGATTCAAAAGCCAAAAATTGCATCAAGCACCCTGCATCATCTAATTCAAACTGGCAGCCAAACTGGCCCAAGTATTACAAACTCTGATTTATAGTAGAAAGGAGACACTCAAATCTGGGAATTTCTAAAAAGGATGACAGGCGATGCCTGAAAAAGCATCCTGAACCTCAAGAGCAAAAATGGATACTTGCTCAGAAGAAAGGGAAGCCAGCTACATTAAGCTCGGAGGAAACATTGAAAAAAAATTAAAAAAAAAAAAAAAAAACCACAAAAGAAACTTAGTCTAGAATATTCTCTTCAAACAGATGATAAAGAATCCACCAAATTCAACTTCCGAGCTAGAAACATATCTTAGGAATTAAAAAATTTCCCCCTGCTATACTTCTGAGTCCTCTTGCAACATTCATGATTCACAAAAACTCCAAATATTCCTGAGCCCCACCTGAGTACACAGCATGCAGAATGAAGTACTTATCTAGCTTCTCACGCTTTATTGCTAAAATTGTCAAAAGAAAATACCCAATACATCTCCAAAGCACACATTCATCCTTTACACTTCCCATTTTTGAAATATAAGAAACAAAAAGAAACACTAAAATTTATGTTAAAAGATCATTTTTGCTTGATACATGCATCATGCATTAGGAGGGTCTGGTCACTAGATATGATCAAATAGCCTTCCCAGAATTAAATTCTGATTAATGAGAGAATCCGCAATACGTAAAAGTCCACAGAGTCTGAGAAAACTGTTTTTCAGACACTGAAGTACTGAAATTAAAGCTACAAACATTAATACTGTCAAGATGGCGCTGTTCTTAGTTTGACCACTATTGTCTCATTACTTCTTTGTATTTCGATATCAGTGTTAGAACAAAGTTTCTTCTACCAAGGAAAAGCACCTGATTTTAGAGTGCCTAGTTGTCATGGGTTCAGCAGCAGCAGTCATTTTTCTCCTTCTTGGTAGCTGGTGCAGCACTGTGTTTTTGACTTTCGGCCTGGGAACAGCGCTGATAACACCAGTGTTTCGGCTACTGCTTAGTGATGTTTTGGTCTGGCCAAGGACTTTCTGTGTTTCATGCTCTGCCAGGGAGGAGGGGAAGCCGGGAGGAAGGAGAGACAAACTGACCAAAGAGGTTATTCCATACCACAGCACGTCATGCCCAGGATGTAAAGATGGAGAGGAGAGACCCAGAAGAGGGGGGGTGCACTGCATGGTCGGGCTTGGTATTAGGTGGTGAGAATTGTATTCTTTCCTTGTATTTGCCTT
The DNA here is from genome assembly GCA_028858755.1 of Ara ararauna. NCBI lineage: Eukaryota > Metazoa > Chordata > Aves > Psittaciformes > Psittacidae > Ara > Ara ararauna. Next base: position 95,777,212 of record CM054410.1, read on the forward strand.
GTCATTATTAGTATTGGTGGTAGCAGTAGTGATTTGCGTTATACTTTAGTTACTAAACTGTTCTTATCTCAACCTGTGGGAGTTGCATTTGTTCAATTCTCCTTCCCATTCCTCCGGGAGCGGGGGGAAGAAAGAGGGGCAAGTGAGTGACAGAACGAGCTGCGTGAGTTAGAGAGGCTTAAACCACGACACTAGTATAATAAGAACATAACTAATAATTCATCAAATCAGTCATGTAAAACAAATTAGTCTGAAAGGATTTCCACAGCTTTGATGTAAAGCTAAAAAAAAAAACCCAAAACTTTGTGACTATGCAATAAAACTTTTAAAATTACATCCAAAAATTGTTTCTATTAGCAAGGTATCTGCAGAGCTCCAAAAGTTACTGCTTTGCAGATGTCTCCTGGAGTATGACCAAGATTGAGGCTCTGAAGAGGTAGTTCTTAAATAAAACTTTTTTGTTTTTATTAATGTTAAAGCAGAAGTATTGGGAAACTTAGAAAAACAGTTCCTCTTAATAGCATTAATCCAAGTCTTTTTGGTATAAAACTGCCAAATGTGCATCATACTTTCTGCCAGGACAGAGCTACGTACATGGGAATAATCATCATGACATACAAATAATTTCTACATGCGTAACACAGCTTTGACTTAACACTGACTCTGCCTTTAAGACTGAGGTGCACTTTGAAGATTTTTTTGTCATGCTTTTTTTCTTACATCCCAAATCCAAGGAGAAATTAACAGAGTAACCTGATACTATGCTACAAAATGGAGCCCAGACAATATAAAATTGTTTTCTAGGTTTTTTTATTCTTAACATGAAACTAAATTTACAGCTCCAGAACTGGATTTCTGCTAACACCTAAAGCCTCCATACCAGAACTCCTCAGAATTCTTTGAAAGTAAGGTCTGTTAATACTAAATAGTCTTTGCAATAAATTCTACAGTGGAAAAGGTAATCTAAGTCCTATACATACATAGAAGTAGGTGTAGAAAGCTATATAATATTCCATATACTGCTCACCAGCATGCCTCAGGGTCAGCCGGAAAGAACTTTTTACGTCTGAATCTTTTTATCAGACAAGAGCTATATCTGCAGTTTTATGCATACAAAAAAATAAAAGAAGAAAAATACCATTTGTATTGCACTAACTAATCATGTAAACGAGACTCATGGCAGAAAAGTCTGAACGTGACTTCATATTTGGAGAATCTTTTTTCAAAGCGGCATGTTTACTAACAGTTTCAAAGTAAATGCGCCAATCATCAGTTTGCTATAACAAGGTAAGTCTGTCACAGATATTAGAATCACATAATCATCGAATCATAGAATAGTTAGGGCTGGAAAAGATCTTAAGATCATCTAGTTCCAACCCCCGTGCCAGGGGCAGGGACACCTCTCACTAAACCATGCCACCCAAGGCTAGGTCCAACCCGGCCTTGAACACCGCCTGCGATGGAACATTCACAACTTCCCATGACAACCCATTCCAGTGCCTCACCACCCTTACAGTAAAGAATTTCTTCCTCATATCCAATCTAAACTTCCCCTGTTTAAGTTTGCACTTTCTATTCTCCTGATTCTTCAGTTTAGAACACCCCTATTTTCCGCATTTTCAGGCTACAAGTCCCAACTTTTTCTCCTCCTTCATTACCCAGATTCTTGCCACATCTGTAATTAGTCATACACATGCCAATCTTCCAAACTGACCAAAATTCAGCTGTAGCTTTTCCTTTTCTAAACATAGACATTCTAAGGACTTACTGCACATAATAAACTTTGACCCCTTTTTAATAGTACAAATGGGTCCTGCGTAGTGCACATTAGACATTAGAAAGTACCCTGCTAAAACAACTTATTAATTTATGTATTAATGATTCTATCTGAAGGTTTGCTGTGCATGAGAAAGGCACTCCTTTTGAAGGAGTTCTGCATTCCAGTTCTCCGAAAGAAGTAAATATATAGCTTTTTACATTAGAAAGACAACAGACTCACTTTTCATAATGCACACTACATAACTATTCATTTATCAGTGCAGCACAAAGGATCAATACTTCCACAAAGAGGATTTCACGAACACTAGATACCACACACACACTCAGAAATACTGGCAGCAACCACATAACCTCTCGACAAAGGGGTCAACTGTTTTAACTACATCATTAATTTCATATAAGCAGAGTAATACAGAAAGTGAATTCTAGTAATTTCTATTACAACTATGAAACTCAACCTGTCTCTCTGAGAGGTTCATCATCGGTTTGCTGACACACTATTCATAATTTCATCTTCAAATTCACCTGTAACTTTCTAAAGGCGGAAAATACGCAAGTTGCTCGAAAAAGCATGAAAAGACATGAGGAGACAAACTCTTAGGCTCACGCTCCATTTACCACAAAAAGCACAAAATAGGATACAAAAGCCTTTTAAACAAGCTAGTTTACAAGGCTTTTGTGCATTCTACTAAGAGCTTAACATTGGCACAGTCTTAAGTGAAAAAGGCTGTTTTCTTGCCTACCATTCACATGGCTGGAGTGACCGAAAAGCTTGCAGAGAAGCATCCATTCCAGCAAAATCCCAAAATTTAACATCATAGTCATATCCACCAGTTATCAAACGGGCACCTGAAGGATCCAAACCCAAAGCAGAAACCTATAAAGAAATTAAATAGATAAATAAAAAACATTAAGGTCATTCAGCTTTTTATTTTTCCTTTTCTACAAGTCTTTAGGTGTCACCAGACCATTAAAATAAAAAACCCCAAACAATTCAGTGTGCTGTCTTCTTCCTAAAAATGTCAGCTATATTTCATTAGTAGTGATTTCACAACCTAGTATAATGTCTGAGTATTCTGGAAAGAGTACACAGAATGGCAATTTTATAAGCTGAAAAAAACACACAAGACAGCTGAAAAAAGTCAGTTTCTAACCACCTCATTGCAAAATTTGGATATGTTTTATTTCCATAAATAAAACTGCATCCTAAACTTTTCTCAAACATACAAACAATATTATCAGTAAGAACTAAAATGGCATTTAAACATCACCAGTTCAAGATTTTGTGCTAGTTTATTCAAGGCAACTCAAGTGCATACATACATTGTTTGGTTAAATTTCTCTTCTGAGAAGAAAGAAAGGAAAAATAAAGCATAAACTTAGATCAAAAAAAAAAGGACCTTACAAATTTAATAAAGTATTATTTTACCTAAAAAAGCTCAGAAAACCTTACCAAACACCATTTGCTTCATATACAAAGCTTGATGCTGAAAACTACTGAGAACTTTGAGGAAAGAATTCTTAATGCTCACTACTCTGATTTGTTACCCTTAAATCGAAGGTTGATTAAAATCTGATTTTTAGTGAAAATCCTATTTTAATCCTCTATTTGAACAAATTTATTAGTGTACAAATCACCATATGGAGAAGTGACATTAACAGAAAGCATCTCATTGATTCAGAATCTTTTCCTTTCAATTTTTTTTACTTTCCCTATTCAAACTTTTAAATTTACTGCTTTCTGCTAACACTAAGAATGAATTACATGCCACACAGTGTGACATATTCGATTTTCAAATAAGACAGATGCAACTTCTTACATGTTTCAAAAGAAAAAAAAAATTAAAAAAAATGCCCGTTACTATTTAGTACAATTTTTAAATCCCATTCATTTAACATATGATTTCTAACATGCAGAAAAAATGGGCTTCTTCAGATTAATCATGCATTCAATTAATAGACTCAAATGTTCTATCCCACAATAACAAGTATAACAAGGACCAACTGCAATATGAGACATAAGAAAGCAGATTCTTCAGAATACCTCTGATCGTGTATTCTTTTCCATACCCAACTACGTAACAAAAGAGTAAGGGAAGAAAATAAGGAAAAAAACCACAAACAAACAAACAAACGAAACCAAAACAAAACCCAACAAAAAAAAACCCAAACCACAATACACAAAGAAATTTATATATCCCTGATCATTGGGAACAGTAACTCTTATTGCATTGTAGAAGCAAGGCAACAAAGAAATCTATCTGGTTTCTGTAAAGAATCTCCAGCTTTGGAAATATTTTCTGAGAGCTTTTCAGCTGCACAGGAATAGAGTCAGCAAACCCACATTCATTAGATTGAAGGGGTACAGATGGGATACATAAGTTCAGCTGAAACAGAGTACACTGTATGAACATAATGAGAAGACTATTTTAAAACACTGAGGTGAAACCTTGATAAAGATCTGAAGTTGCTCTCATCCTTACATGTGTGCAATGATAGAAGTTGTTTCATTATTCTAAAAGTAAAAAGAGAGCCCTACAGAAGTAAGTTGCTTCATTATTCTAAAAGTAAAAAGAGAGTCCTACAGAAGAGTTGGGTTTGGGTTTTTTTTGTTATATTTTTCATTCACTGCATCCAGTCTAATCCAATTGCGCTATATATATACCCACATTATAATTCACCTCTGCCCTAGGTGTTGACAGCTACATTCTCATGCAGTCAAATACCTCCAAAGTCTTCCAAAATTGTAACTTCCATTTTACAAAGCTTTTTAGTTAGAAATAGCCTGATCTAAGAAGCAACCAGATTTACTGTTGCAATATAGAGAAAAAAAATTCAAAAAATTTTACATAATAAAGTTTGTTATAAAATGTAATCAAGAAGCATACTGAAGAAGCAATTACTGACACATGTAGAATGGAAAAATAGCTTCCAAATCTTAGTATACATAGAAATCATTATGCAAAGAAGTTACATCCACTGTGTGCATAAAACACCAATTCAATTTCATTTAGTGTAATAGTATGCATATTTTACACGTCTTACACAAGAATATTTTTCTGTTTTCATTCATAAGTCATTACTTTTTCTTTCTTCTATGCCTGTATGTCCAACACTATGATAGAACAACTGGGTAAGCCTTAACCACCTCTCCACAGTCTAAGAGAGACCACAAAGTTTGATGCCAGATTAATGAATTGACACTTCTGAAAATGTTACATGAACCGAAAATAAAACCATGAGTTTTCTTAAAAATCTAATACAATAAAATTATATATTTCCTTAGATTGTTTAACGCCACATGAAAAAGCATTTTTCTCAATTAGTTTTTCTTTTTTCCTTTTTTTTTTTCTTTACCCTCTCCAAAGAAACTCTCATGAGCGCTATAAGTACAAATTCTATTAACTTGCTGGCAGTATCTTCACAGGGATATAACAACAATAAAACAAATTTTCTCACTGAAGCCTAAGTCATGGTCCAAACTGAAAAGGATAAAGAGAAGCATCATTTTTTTTAACGACCAAAAAAGAATATGGGGAAAAAATCTGGAAAAAGGTTCAAGGCTCTTTATAGCCAGAAAATAAACTCTGTACTATAAAAATAGATCTTCTGTCAACCAGCATATAAAACCAGCTGGAAAATGAGATTACCCAGAGATAAAAATACTGACTGTAGAATAAAGAAATAATAGTTCCAAGTCAGAGAGTGGTTCTTTAGAAGAAAGTAGAAGAGCAATATTGGAGGTGAAACCTAGAAAAGATACACTCAAAAACAAGTAAGAACTAAGTTTCAAGAAACTGAAAATGGTATGTAAAAGGAAGTTAAAGATTCAAGGAAAATGAAGGAGATTCGTGTTCAGCTACGAAGAAGTCCTAGAAACTTCAGCAATAAAATAATTTTTAAAATCCATGAACAGCTAAAGAAAGGTCTAGGTTAGACTTATGTCTACATTAAGAAGGTCTAGCCTAGAAGAGTAACACTAAGAATTGCAGGAAGGTTACTTGACAGAAAGGAAGAAGAAAATGAGACTGCAACTGAGTCAAATAGAGCCATGTTTGGGTTATTACAAGAAAACAAAGAGGCAGCCCTAAAACACACTTTCAATTGCAGTAAGGCAAGAGCTACACTAACATGACAAATAAAGAAAAAGAACTAGCTTCTTGATCTTTAGCTGACAATAATTATGTACTAACTTATTTCATAGACTAGTTCAGTTCTAGGAAAAACAACAACTGTTGAAAATGCGTTACCACTTACTGCTTTTGTCCCATGTTGTAGTGTAATTTCATGTGAATCTGGAATTTTCTTGACAGGGTTCTAGAATAAAAAGAAAATCCACCTCTGTGAGAACAGTGCTACGACCAAAAAAAACCATTAAAAAAAAAAAAAAACAAACAAACAGTAATGCATATATATATGTACATATAAATATAAATATATAAATATATATTTAAAAAAGTTTCCCTTACACCAGCAGTAACCTGAGGAGGACAAAGAAAGTGTAAATCATAAAGAAGAGACTGATTCCGGGTTTTTTTCATGGATATATCCTCAAAAATATAAGCAATAAATGTTAAAATGTGGAGAGTTATTTGGCTGAGAACGGCCACGTGAGCAATCCAGACAGTTACTTGACATTAGTAAAGTAGTGAACCAAAGGCTTTGAGGCCTTATCTGAAGGTTATTAGAGGACGCGTATGTGCGGGGGTTTGAGGAAGTTGGCTCAGAAAGCTATGAAACAGGATGCTCAAGGACGAACTTCTAACCGCAACCTTGGAACGTGTACCATTATAGTTAACCAATCATTAAGCTGTTACTAACACTTAGCTAAGAGGCACTAACCAATCAGTTATCACCGAATATTCTAGCATCTTGAAACTGTCTATAAAAGGCGACGTTTTGCTTACAATAAATTGTCAACACCTGATTATATTAGTCTGCGTGTGTTGTCCAGGATCTCCCGCATTAAAATATATGAGATTACATTAATAAAGGATATATATGTGTGTATATATATATATATTTCCTGGTTTTCCTCTTTAAAATTGTCTTAGGTTCTTATTCACTGATATCTAACAATATTGAATTGTGATTTAGTCAATCCATCATAATGGATGGGCTTTATGCAGTTAACAAAATTCATTAAAAAAATCCAGACATTCATTACAGGAGCTAAATTATCTATGTGGCTCATAAAGATCATGGACTGGCTTCCCATTCCACTTGTGCCATTACTCCAGCTGTCATGGGTATGCACAACTGCAACTTTGACAACAGCCATAACAGAGCCAATGTAATTCAGGGAATTATGGTGGGAGTCAGGAGAAGGAAGGTGAATATTTCTTGAGTGGTTATCTTCCAGAATAACTAGTACATGTATACAAACCCTGCTTCCTGGGAAGTGACTAGACATCACCAGCTGATGAGAAGTAGAGAAGTGGTTAAAGCCCACGCGGTAACTCAGAGCCACGCAGTCGCTAGCTTACTCTCCACCCCCCCCTTCTTCCTTCCCCCCACACCCAGGAGGATGGGGAGGAGAGTCGAAAGAATGTAACTCCCACAGGTTGACATAAGAACAGTCCAGTAACTAAGGTATAACACAAAACCACTACTGCTACCACCAATAATAATAATGATATGGGAAATAACAAGGGGAGAGAATACAACCACTCACCACCCGCTGAGCCATACCCAGTCACATCCGAGCAGTGATCTAGCCCTTCCAGGTAACTCCCCCTAGTTTATATACTGGGCATGACATGCTGTGGTGTGGAATACCCCTTTGCCTAGTTTGGGTCAGGCGTCCTGTCTCTCCTTCCTCCCAGCTTCCCCTCCTCCCTCGCTAAGCATGAGACTCAGAAAGTCCTTGGTCGGAGTAAACATGACTTAGCAACAACTAAAAACATCGGTGTTATTAGCACTGTTCCCAGGCTGAAAATCAAAAACACAGCACTGTACCAGCTACTAAGGAGAAAAATGACTGCTACTGCTGAACCCAGGCCACCGTCTTATTTTCTCCCCCCTTGTCCCGCTGAGGAGGCACCTGGTGTCCAGCCACGCTCAACCCATCACAAGGTAACAGTAAAGGTTAATAGATAGCTACACATGACATTTTGAAAGGTATAGCCCACGTGGCATTAAAGGACACTTCCACAGACTCAGTGGTTTACAAGTTGAGAAGCAGGTATAGCTCAAAATTCCCAAGTGAAGCTGTGATTATGAAAATTAGACTATTGTTCTATTAACACAACAAAGTACCTGGACAAAGGTGTAACTTTAATATGAATTAAGTTTTCCATGCCTCATTATTCCCTGCACTATAAATTGGTATTTGCTGATCTTAGGATACAAAAAGCTGATCAATCGCTGTTGCCTGCATTTGCCTCTAAGCACATTCCTAAAAAAACAGGTGTGAAAAAAGGAAACAAACAGCTTTCCAGATTCACATTGCCATCACTCACAGCAAAACATATACTACTTCTGTGAACCAAAGGCTTTCACATAAACCATCATTGCTGAAAGGAGAAACAGCATTTTGGTCATTCATTCTCACCTTAATCACTGCAAGGTTCCTTATTTTGTATTCCAACCCACTTACTAGAATATTATAAGGTTGCTCATTTCATACACCTTATCAGGAAGGTAGGTATTGTATGTCTATATTGTGTTAGCACTGTATTTTGAGAGGGTATCTTACCTACTTCAAGAGATCTCTCAATAATAAAAAAAAATTAAAAATTAGTATTAATAAATATTAATACACAAAATGTACTAGAACAAACTTCTTTAACTCCTTGGTCCTCCAAGCGACAATAATCAAATCCCTCTTTTAACGAGAGGAGCAAACCACTAAAATAAAACGTTTTTGCTTTACAGCGCACTCATGCTGAACACTGTTCTGGCCACTTAATCTTCAAGGGAGAACAACTGATAGGAATGTATTCTGCCACCCCATAAATCAAGCAACCTGAGCCTGAAAGTCAGACATCTGGCGAGTACCAGAGGTGCTACACTCTGCAGTGTCCAAAGGACGCCTGACATTTAAAGTAACTGTTTAGATTATTCAAAACAAAAAATTAAGATAACATCCAGGAACGTATCTTGGCATAACATCTTCAGATCAGCTAAACATTTGCAAAAAACCCCACGCTGGCTTATTCTGTTTTAGTAACTATGAACTTCCAAAATGATTGAAAACACTCTAAGTAGCTCTAACCTGCAAGTGCCTGTATGCACAAATAAAAATCAGATGCAACTACTACTCTTCCATTTATTAGATACCAAAGAGTAAGAAATGCCATAAAATCTTTTTTCAAACTATCAAAGGAAAATGTAGTTAATACTTTTAATGCTGAATTGAATATCAGGATACAATGTATATTGAAATATTACTGCAAGTCTGAAAAAAAAAATTAGAGTTTGCCCAAAGTGTAACTGCACTCCTTGCTCCAGCCTTCAATTTTGAGTCTGAAACACTATTACAAAAAAAGATAAACTGATGTGGAGAGGAGTATTCCACAGATCACTAAGAAAACATAGCTTATTCCTCTTTTCAGACTAAAAGAATGTTTTCAGCTCTTAGGCACCCAGGTGACTCTTCCACAGCAGTGAATGCTGCAGACAGTTTTAAGAGTTTAAACTGTGGGGTTTCTAACTTCTTTTTTTTTTTTTTTTTAAACTCATTTTGCACACAAACACACACTAATGCTCATGGTTTGCTCCACAAGTTACTCCTCATGCACTGATTAGAACCCCTTACACACTGATTAAAACCAGGAGCAAGGAGAGCACACAGCAGGTGCACTACCCTGCACTTCAGGAGAACAGGCCTTGGTCTCTTCAGGATCCACTTCGTAGAGTACCACAGGATAAAGCCCTGAACAGAAGAGGGCCCAAGAAAACAAGGATCACCTTCTCCAAGCTCAGGAGCAATGCATCCCAACAAACAGAACATCAGGCAAGAACTCCAGGAGGCCTGCATGAGTGAACAAGGAGATTCTGGACAATCTCCAGCACAAAAAGGAGGCCTACAGAGGGTGGAAGCAAGGACAGGAAGCAAGGGAGAAATACTTGAAGGAAGGAATATATATCCTGCATAGTATTCTATGATACCACTTCTAAAAAGTACAGGCTTTCCAAGTCACAATTTTTCAGTATTTTCCTCAAAATACTTAAAAGTGAAAATAAATGTCTAAGATATACAATAAGGTTGCACTAGTGTACACTCAAGTAAAAGACAGAGTAGGAAAAAACACAATTTGAGAGATGGACAACATTTGTTTTACAGCAACAGAAAAACAGAAACGCTGCTGGCTTAACAGCAGTGCGTTACCCACAAACTTGAAGGAAGCATCCAGATTTGAAAGGACATTTCAACAACTTTTAATTTCCTCCTTTTAGGTGTTAAGAGTTGACAGATGTATTCTGATGCAGACTTGCATGCTATTAAACTCAGTTTGGCCCAGATTCATATAATCCAAGTTTCTGAATGTGATGCACCTAAACACTGAACATGCTTCAGACTTCATTTACAGCTTTCAAAAAGGGACAGATGACTCCAGAAGAAGAATCAGTGTGTCAAAAAATATGAATCATATGGAGACCTCTCCCCTTCATGAATTATGCAGAGAGAGTAAAGCAACTAAATTCCTGGATGAATCTGGGCTGATGTGCGTTTATTATCTAAAATTTTGGCCTAAAACAAGATAGAGGCGAAGGAAAATATTACAGAAATCAGGAAGATACATACAAACACAACAGTCTTAATCATGTTGGCTGATATTCCCATGAAGCACCCTCAGTATCTGTTACTCATGGAAAAATGTAGATAACTCGTAACTCCATGACAAACGCAGAAAACCCTCAGAATTAACAGAAATATTGGAAGAGCTCTACAAAATGCTCTCACCCAGTTATCCTTTAATTTGGGTAACAGAACAGAACTTATGTCTTGAATTTTAAGTATTAGAAGACAAAGGAGATGTTATTGTTTTCTCTAGTGAGCTAAACCACATTACTCAAGGGTGCATTCAAAAAATTAAAGAGGTGCTTAAGTAGATGAACTTCCTTATGAATGCCTACAGGAAGCAAGTTTGTTTATTCAATATGGAAACAGTACTGGGGCTAGTTTCTCTCAACATCATCTAATTCACAGCCTCATGAAATTTTTTCTTATGATCTGAACCAGAGTGTTTAGTAAGGTTTAACCAGCAAGGGAAAAGACCTTAGATTAAATCTTCATTCCAACACATGGCTGACTAAAAATAATAAAGTTGTAATGTTATTATAGGTCAGATACAACATATTTTATTAGATAATGGGTCAAACGGCAATTCAGAGACTGTTTCCAGACACAATAGGTAACATGAATTAAATCTCCTCTTCCCTTTCACACCACTTAATGGCATGTCCCCTTCTGAAAAGATTCCAATGGCTTAAGAATTTAGAAAAGGTATTGTAATTAGAGTCTCAGCATGGTTTGCAAATATCAGTTTTAGATATGTCATACTTCTAAAGTACAGGCAAAAGCCTGCGTGATCCATCTCCTGGGAGATATTATTAGATAGATTTCAGGAGGTTACTGTTTTTCACCTAGATTCTAAAATCTCATTCAGATAATTTCTAAATTTATAACAAACCCTTGATTTATGAAGTCATAGTTTAAATTAATATTTATGACCTGGGAATTTATTCACAATGTACACTAGAGGAATTCTCTTGAGCCTTTTCTAAAGCAAGTTGTAATCATTGATAAACCTGATTCAAATCTAAAATTGCCTCCAGTCATTCAGGTTTCCTTTGCAGTTTCTGGGGGACTGATTTATTATACTGAGTGTTCTACTGATATTACATATATGCTACATTCTGCTCACATAACAACCTATTTCATCTTTATCATCTCTCTTTCAAATGCATATAAATACTTCATATTTGCTAAACCAGTATGCACAATCACCATATGCCACCAAAAAGTACCTATATGTTTTGTCAAGAGACGGTTTTACTACAACAATAAGACATACAAAATTACTACAAAATACCATGTTAAGAATGAAAAAAAGTCACTAACTTTTCATCAGACATATCTTTAAAGATTATTCGTTAGAGCTGAATAGATATTTTAAAATAAAGGAATACTTCTTATTTATTCTGAAACAGTAAAACAGCACAACCAACCACAGATCAGCTGACAACAAGGAGAAATAAAATGAACATGCAATCAATATTTTTACTCTGAAAGCTCTGCTCAGGCTGGCAGGTAACCAAAGAATAGCTTAATTCTCAAATCAGAAAGACCAAATAATAATTGTGAATTTATACTTCTTTGCAGTTTAATTGCCAAATGCTTAGTTCAGATGCAAACAGGCCTCACTAAAGCGTTCATATGTGAAATATCACATTCAGCTTGGCAAAAATTTCTGTACCACACAGATTCCATGTAGAATTTCTCCCACAGGAAATATGCCCAAAAAAGCACACATGAAAGAATCCAAGAACACAACATAGCATGTAGAACCAGACTGAACCTAACTTTAGTCAATGCATAATATTTTCAGCTTGTTAGCCAGTTCACCTAATTATTTACATTAAACTTGTAGTAAAACATCCTTTGTCTAAACTATACAGACACTTTATCACCTTTTGGCATACTTTAGCAAGAAAAAAAAAAAGTGTGTTAAGTTCTTTCACTTGCTTTCCGAGAGAAACCATGAAAATCAAGATTAAACTAAGAATTCCATAAATAGTATCCTGCTTTTTGATAATTAGAACACTTCTGTATGCTTTCCAGTCATTAAAATGGCTTCATGGCTCTCCAAATTTACCATCTGTCTTAAAATAATTTGTGAAGTATATAAGAATTTTGAAACCATATATGCACAAAACTTGAAAAAAAAAAAAAACCAAACCAACAAACAAAAAACCCTCTCCCTCTACATATTTTAAAGGTCAGTGATACTATTTAGCCTTCGTAATTCATGCAGCAAAAAACATTTTTACTTACATGCACTTCTACAGAAATACATTAATATATCCAGAAATTTTCAATATTTGTAAGCAGTGGAATTAAGTCCAACAGCAGCACTACACTCTGAATTTTAATTCTGGACTCCTCAAAACTTAAAAATCAAATGTAACAAATGAATGCTGAATACTTGGAACTGCTGCCTAAGACATGGAGATTACTACAATGGAAATGAAATGCACTTTTCTTCCCATCAAAAGAAGAGCCTGATGTTCACTTTAAGACTCCTGGTGATCATGTTAGCGCAGAATTTCATAAGCATCAAGGCAATACAAATAAGAACCTCTAGACCCCTCTCATTAGTGAGCCACCTCTTTTAAACTATACATGTTTTAATGACCAGTATTAAAACAACAAACCATTGGTGCAGACCATTCCTTTACCTTTAACTTTGGGCAATTGATTTCATTCCTGTATACCTGTTTCCTCATCTGAAAAATGTGAATAAATAATACCTACCATAAGAAATCTGCTACATGCTAGGTTTTATTCAGCCATGTTGGTGAAGTTCTTCAAATTCCTCAGGGATTCTATTACTCTTAGCAAACACACTACAGTCAGCAAAACTAAACAATCACATCTCTAGAGAGAGTTGTTCACAGACAACACTTTTCAACAGTTTTCCAACTGAGAGTGTAGAAAAAGCATTCACTTAAATGTTTACTCCAGGATCTTAAGAGAGTCACTAATTTATGCATACCATTCCAGTTAGTACCGAATAGTCCAGTTAAGGAATTAGGTTAAGGAATTTAAAAGGAGGGCAGGGAGGAGTGGGACTATGATGGAACTGAGATGGAGAGTTTATCATCTGCTAGTCATGCAAAGATGATCTACAACCACAGGGCGAAGGCAGGGGGTGGGGGTTAAAAATTATAGCATATCTAAGTTACTGCAGGAAGGAAGGACAATTTCCTATCTAGCTCCCACAGCTGGTTCCAATTCTGTTACTGTTTCGATTACTAATTCTCCCATGCCACCCATAAATTAAAGTCAAAACATTAACATTTAAGCTGTCTTACAGCAGCACAATTTTATGTAATGTGACAAGAGAATAAATTACTAAGTAACTTTAAGTATGCATCCAGAATGAGAAAAAGATACATTTATATTGTACAACCATGAGGTCCATGCTTGGAAGAAACACCTCTCTCCATGCTTCACTCAGGTATATTTCTTTAATATCAGAACAAGATAGTGCTTTATGGCCAGATGATGCATCTCATGTTGCAGTAACTCATGCTGGGTTTCAATACCCAATGACATTGAAAATAATTTTCAAAATATTCAGGGCAAATAGTATACACTATCTTAAAAACCACAACTGTGTGAATATCTTGGCTCTAGTTTAAATCTTAAACCCCATGATTTTTAAAAGTCACACCCAAGAATTGTGATACATGCTCACCTTCTATGCATCCATATGGTAGCTCTTGCTCTAGTACCTATCAATGATAATAAACCTCCAGCATATTGCATCAAATACACTGATTTTTATACATGTAGGCTGAAAATTCAAAATTCTTACAATTAAACCATACAAAACACAATACTAACTCATCACATAGTAATTAAACAACTATTATTCAGTATTGCTCAATTGTGGATTATACAGAGTAAAGAGCCCAACATATTTTCCAGGGGCATGATGCCCAGACATCAAATCTATCTTATTATAGTCATTCCTCAAGAAGGCTGAGGTACAAGAGAATACAGAAGCAATGCTCTTACGTTCTAACCCAGACTATGATAAAGATCCATTATCTAGACAATACACAAAATTTTTGCTGTGCACATAGACAAAAAAGGCAAAAGCTCAAGAACATCATATCTTACTGACGGAAATGTTTCATTGCAGACTTTTGCTGATATTGTATTAAGACCCTGCATTTTTCTTACTCCATAACAGTCAGGAAAAGTAGAATATTAAACATATCCTATGAGATCCTTCCTTCAACTATTCAATAGGCTTCTAGATCTTCTCCAGAAAGAGCTCCTGCAGATAATCCATGCAATATAAGGACTACCTGAGTTACTAAAAAAGTCTTCTTTCTATTATCTACATTTTTTTTGATTGTACGATTTAAATTAAGTCACTATTACTCTTTAAATAATAACTTTGTTAATATACCCGAGATGATTAATAGCAACATGCATCATCAGCTTGGTCATAATAGACAGTTAATGTAATATTTTAAACTCAGACTTACGTAGTACAAAGATAAAAATCACAAATGTTCAGATTATATTCTACAATTACTTTCTTTTGGAGTTTGGAAAGAAAAGGGCAGTCCACAGATGTAAGGAATTTCAGATTTCAGACCACACATCTACTACATATCTGATGCAAGATGTTCAGTAAGACAATTTTTTGTGTGTCCAAGTATTATATCTTATACGGGACAAAAAGTCCCATCCTGCAGGTGTGCTACAATGATATATTAATAAGTATGGTAGGTTCATTCATGTATGAGCTGCTCAGATTCTACCAAGCCAGAAGCCATTCCTAATACCTATCATTAATACATACTCAAATAGCAGTTTGGGTTGGAAGGGACCCTTAAAGGCCACCTAGTCCAACTGTCCCTGCAATAAGCAGAGACACCTTCAACTAGATCAGGTTTATCAAAGCCCTGTCCAACCTGACCTTGACTGTTCCCCCAGGGATGGGACTTCTACCACCTCTCTGGATGACCTGTTCCAGTGCTTTACAACCCTCATTGTAAAAATAATTTCTTTGTTCTACCTAGTCTCAACCTACTCTCTGTTAGTTTAAGACCATTACCCTTTATGCTATTGCTATAGGTCCTATTAAAGTCTGCCCCCATCTTTCTAATAATCTCCCTTGAGGCATGGAAAGTCCATAGTAAGGTCCCCCTGGAGCCTCCTCTTGTCCAGACTAAACAACCCAAACTCTTTCAGCCTGTCTTCATAGGAGAGGTCTCCAGCTCTCTGACTATCACCGTGGCCTCCTCTGGACTCACTCCAAAAGGCCAACACCCAAGCTGGATGCAGACGACAAGCTTATTTTCAAAACAAAGTAAAAAAAAAAAAGAAAAGCTCAGGGTATAATGCTCATATTGCGAGAAAAAAAAATAGATCCATGCATTTCATGTCTCCTGGTTGACTGGTGAAGTTAGCATGGAATGCAGAGTTCCGTAAGTACCATTCCCATAAATAAGCAAGCTAAAAAAGAAACCCTCCAGCAATTCTTCCCCTGTAACAAGCAAGTGCTTAAACATAGCTCCAACTTGCTATTTCGTCGAAAGAGAAACAAAAGTATGAAATAAGCCAAAAAAGAGTGTCAGAGTAGCAGAGAGCTTATAAACAAATACTGGCTTTCCACAGGAAAAGCTGAAGTGGTGGGAAGGAACATATAACCCATAAAACAACCTGACTGAAATGCAGTCCCAAGAATTTTTGTTCAGGTTCATTCAAATTCCCTGCTATGGACATTTTCCAGACAACTCATAAGGAAGCCAGACAAGGAAGACCTTGGACGCGTGATCCATGAGGTGATACAGTGTAATTCTGAAACAAATGCTATCTCACTTAACACCTACTGCTGTCCCAAGCTTGACTGTTCCGCAGGCTTTTTAATAATTTACATTCCACCTTGTGGAAGTCATGCAAAATGGACAGCAGATAAGCTTATGAAAGCTGTATTGCCTTGAGTTTTTCAATCCCATTATTCTGTTTACAGATAAAGTATAAACTCCTGCATACAGATCACTTGAAGGCACTTATCTTCACACGCTTGCTTTTTAAGTTTACCTTGCCTTCTGTATCATATATTCAGATACTCTGGATCCTCACTTCATCTAACTACCACAGAAAATACACAGCTTTAGACAGCAAAAACAGACCTCTGAGTAGAGAAAAATGGCATCCTTTTGTCTCCAGGCTCCTCTCCTGAGATCCTGATAAACCTCTACAGAAAGGGACAAACTCATAAACCAACTATTTCAGAAACCACTATATAGGGCAATTTATTAAAATGGGAAAACACTGACACTGACAGTATTACCTCTGAACCACTTGCCTTGGAATTTCAGTTTAGTACAGAAATTAGAAAATAGATAAAAGCAAGAATCCTGCTTTTAAAATACAATCATCAGTTTGACACAAACATCTACAAAAATTACTGAACCCTACCGAAAGCTATTCATGCATTCTCAAATCCTCAGTCACTATGATATTGAACAATTTCAGTAGTGTGAAACATAGGTGAGCGACAAGCTATCAAGAATGAGCAAATGCATATAAATAGATGTTTACAGCTGGTTGTGGGTATCAAAAGCTTAGAAGTGTCTATAACTGATTAAAGATACTTTCTTGGCTACACATAAATTACGTTTTAAATGCACCAAAGAAAAATTTTATCACTAACTACTATTCAAAAAAAGTGAACAAATGGGCAGCGCCAAGACTGCTCCAGAAACAAATCTTTTTACTATACTTAGAAAGCAAGTATGTTTGATACATACATAACTGCCAGAAAGGACCATGAATCCTTGCAATCCCTCCATACTTTTCAGGGCAATACTTAAGAGTAATACTAACTCTTCTTCTTCCTTCCTTCCCAAAGAGCAGAGGATCCCTACTCTGTTCTTACCCTACTTCTGTACCATTAAGTGTTTTCTCATATTACTGATTCTTATTTGCCTAATTTGTTATGCTTTAACGTGACACATATTATAAAATCTGGTATCATAAATCTGATTGTATACAGTACTTCAAGATGCAGCTAGACAAGATTTTCTCCTAATCAGCCACAGAATTTGGGTGATCTCAATCATATTCTACCACCTACACAAACTTGGTTGCAGAGTCCATCACAAGGTGACTCCCTAAAAGCATCAGACAGGGTTACAGCTTACATTAGTTCCTACTCTATATGAGACTACTCTCAAGAGGTACATCAATGCAAATTGCATTAAACTACACCCAATTGAGCTACAGCTGACAACTATTATTTTTGGACAGGACAGAACTAGTTTTCATAACTATCATGTTATTTGGGCAGATGCTCATTTAAAATAGCAATATAAATAGCATAGTTATATCTAATTTAGATTTAGCGACATTCATATTACTCTAGGAAGTTAATATTTTTGCTGAAAATGCAGTGAATTAGTTGACTACTGCTCATTCTGCATTCAAACACTGATTGCAGTTTCTTATTTGGACTACAAGTCTTTGAGAAAGCACAAAAAGCTACCACTGGGCCTACCCAAATTCACTGTCTATTCAATGCAACAAAATTGCCTTCCATAAGAAAAATAGATAAATGGATAGCAACTGGACTAAGCCTAGCACTATTTATGCCATTAATTTAGATTTAAGTGAAAGGATCTGCTCTTAAAAATTGCAGCTGTTAAATGCAAAACCCTCCTTTATTACTCTATTACTTACAGGCTTGCACTATCACAATACAAATAGGAACATTTACTTGGTATATTAAAAATTTATTTTCAGAGATTCCTTTTCAGAAAGGACTAAAATATGATTTGGAGTCACCAGAGATGGGAATACAAGCAGGAATGGGACACAGAAGATGCCTGATCCCTACCAATTACAACATAGTACAGGTCTGTCACAGATGGAAAAATAAAACAAAAGCTCCAAAACAATCAGCTGCCCTCACCGAAGTACATGCTAGACAAGGCAACACCTAATCACAGAACAGAGGAGTAACTCCAAAGGACTCTTTGAAATGACAGGCAATAAATTCCAGGTTAAAACAAATGAAGTCATTAAAAGAAGTTACTGCAAGTTTTACTCTTACATCATCATTTCTAGGATTTGCCTGCGGATAATGTACTTCTATCCACTGAAGTCAGTCATAAAATTATTGCACGTGACCCAGTGTTTCACTTTGTGTGCCTGCACACCCACGTACGACATCAAAACAGGGCAGGGAAAAGCTGGGTAAAAGTAAATACTCAAGGAACACACAAGCAATACAAAAAACACATAGGAGTTTACATCTTCTCCATAATTTCAGTATTTTCCATGCAAAAAATTAATGGAGTAAAAAACCATTCTTTTAAGATGGTTTTAAAGCCCAGAATGTTCACAAAGACCAAAATTTAAAAGTATAGAACAAGAAGGGGTTGACTTCAAAATGCTTCAGCACTCTGTGTCACAGTGGTCTTATAAAATAGGCATTTGCAATTCATAGACACTGTGGATGAGTCGGCTATCTATTTTTTCTCTGTAATTCCCATTCCCAGCATGTTTGCTACTCAGTAGAAAAGGCAGTAATACAATTAATGTACTAAAAGAATGTCACTTGAAAATGTGCTTATTCTTATATTTAAGACAAGACCAGTTACATCATGACATTCACTTTGCAAGAGACATACACTGTTTGTACTGAAAAGGTTACAAATCTGGTACTACTGAAAGCAAGCAGATTCCCACAACTGTGGTAATAGCCTGATGTGTAGGTTTGCCTTCCTTACAGAGAACAGCATGGTCCACTCCAGAGATGAGTCTGGATGGTCAGAAAATGCCAGATAAATCTCTATAAATCCAGATGATGCATGAAACTTGGAAGATACTGACTTCAGAAACAGTAATTATTCTATCAGCTATGATTCTTCTCACCCCAACTGATATTTGCAGTGAAGTGTAGCAAGTTCTGAATAAATACAGGTCTATGTTATATTATGTATTAACCAAACATTGAAGAGATTCTAGTTTGAATACGGTAAACTAAAAATCTGAAAGGCTGATTCAGGTGCCATAACTGCTGCCATTCAGATGTGGTTCAAAAGGTTAAGAAGTAATCACCGTTTCCCCTTCTGCTTAGAATATTCCCAATATAAAGACTGAGAGTTCACCTCTTCTGAAGACTTGCAAATTCATCTTGAAATCTAATGCCAATATGATTTGCCTTTTTGATTCAATCGTCTGCATCAGCCATCATATTTACAAATAGTTCATTTTCTGAATGAAATCTGATCTTTTATTCCTACTTTGGCTCTTTCAGTCCTATCAACCCCGCATTTTTACATTTGCTTTGTGCCTGCATCTGTGTAGTACAACTGCAATATATGCAAACAAGACGTTTACTAGACCTGCAGTAGATACAAAGGCAGGCTTTAAACTAGGCCCCCAGAAATGAAGGCTCAATAACGTGCTAGAAATGTCACCCATTTTTGATAGTTGTCTTTTACAGACAATGACTAACAGCAAAATAACATACCAATCTCTGCATATTACAAGAAAACTGGAGTCTTATTACTTTCATTTTTGGTATTTCAAAATAGGTATGAACTACCACAGATGGACACTGAGGGGTCAAGAAGGCTTTAAGCCTGTCCAACTTTGACTAATGAGAAAATGCCAAGCCACGAGACATACCAGCAGCAATGTACTTCAAAAGTTGACAATTCATTTTTTTAACAGGAGGAAGAAAAAGAAAAAGGCTATATATATATATAACAAAGAATTTTTTTCTTGTTTTTCCCTCTTTAAATTAAAAATAAAAAGTATTATGACCTATGGTTTGCTTGTACTACATGACAGGAAGAGACTTAAGAGGCAGATATTAATATAAATTTTCATAATTCATACGGCATTGTCTCTCTACAATGATCTGAGCTCTTTCTGACACCTAAAGTAATCTACAAATACACACCATACATTAAGTAACAGGGAAATATCACCTATTTGTGATACTTGGGAAATACTTAAAAAAACAAGCCAAGCCTTCTAGCATTTCCAGACAAACAACTTCTCTTAGTGAGAACTCTAGTTTTCGCTTTCACTCCAGATATGATGTAAACTAATTAATTGAATATTTTAACTCTTTTAAACTGTTTTCTCCTCAACAGAAGTTTTGGCCATGCACAGAAAAATAAGTTTCATTCCTAAATTCTATAGCTCTTCCAGGATATATTTCTTGCATTAATACTCATCATATGAAAGATGACCTATGGGCCCTCTGTACTGTAAATGGGCCACTATGTCTGAGTTGATGCATTGAATAAATCTTTATAAATAGTACACAAGATAACTCAGCAAAATACTATACAAGGTCCTAACAATTTGAAAATAACTGTATTAGGCATCAAAATACAAAATAGAAAAAGGACTAAAGGTAAAAATTACAGTATGATTGTTGTGTGATCTGGACAGTGTTAGCATCAGGTATGTATAGTCCCTGCATACCGCTAAGTGCCCACCTGCAGATAAGAGATGCCATTGTAGCAGTTGTAAAACATTACATGTGGTAGTCTCACATTCATAAAAATCCAAAGTCATCCTTTTAACAAACAGCAGACATTCCAAGAGACAACAAAATTGCTCTCCAAGGACACCACTGAAGCGGTCCACAGTTCCAACAGTTTAACATAAATCATTTGTTAATCGAAAATCCTGTGAAGACTTGTTTTGGAAAGGAAATGTAACTGCATGTTGCTTACACTCTTCCTTCAAATATAGCCTTTCTAAATTATTTAATCATTCTCCACTATAAATATTTCAAATACTTGTTATCATCCACTTTATTTTACTCTTCATTCAAGCAAGAGTTCTCTATACCTGTATTTCTCATTATTCTGGGTAGACCATAAACTTGTTTTTGGGGGGTTACATGGTTTAGTGTGAGGTGTCCCTGCCCATGGCAGGGGGGTTGGAACTAGATGATCTTAAGATCCTTTCCAACCTTAACTATTCTATGATTCTAACTTTTTCAAGAAGATAACATTCACATGGCAGATACAAAGAAAACCTGCTATTGTACTCCACAGTGACATTGACAATGTCAAATATAGCACTAGTACTGCTGTTAGCTCCCCTTCCAAATTTGGCAATACTTCATATATTCTAACACTGATAGAAACAATACTACATTTGTACTTCTTTGTAAAAGCATATGGGAAATTTGTCGCAATTGCCAATAAAAGCGTCATGTGGGAAGCAGCCACCACTTTCCTTTGACTGTGTAAGAAATTTAGGTTGTCAAAGAATAGAATGCAGACGAAACTTCATGAAACTTCTCATATTCAGTCATATTACTAATTAATTAAAATTAATTTCATGCCACCAAAAATGCATTGCATGATACACAGCAGAGAAGTCTGGATCTTACTATGCTCTGCAGATTCAATACATACATATCTTGGAAGTATATTTACTTCCTCTGGGGATAACTGGTGCACTAGGTTGAAGAGGAAAGAACCAAGCACGCCACACTTTTTTATGAAAGATAAACATTCCCTAAGGAAATTACCCTGTTAGAGTCCTCTTGTACACTGTCTACATGAAACTCGCAGTTTCTTATGTTAGGTATTCCTTCCAGCTTCTGACTGATACTCTCACATTCTTACACTGGGCTTTGTTATACAATATTTAGGGGGTTGATTTTGTTTTATATTTTGTGAAGCTTGCAAACCCTTTCTAACTCAAGTTTCGAGATAATTTCTTATTCTTGGCAACACCAGCAATCACATGAACGAACCTTAACAAAAAATCCATGACTTGTTTGGAGTTCCACATGAAGAAAATACATTTTCCTTATTTTTACACCAGAAATACTGTCAAGACCTATGTCGTGGTTTAAGCCTCTCTAACCACGCAGCCTGTTCTCTCCTCACTTCCCCCTCTTTCTTGCCCCCACTCCCGGAAGGATGGGAAGGAGAATCGAAAAGAATGCAACATACTATGCACATGTATTACAAAAGTATTTTGCTCCTGATAATATAGGAAGGTAACACAAAGAAAATCAAAAGCAGCGGAAATTGCTACTGATTTTTCATCAGCATATCAATGACTAGAAGTAGTTCAAAAATAATGCCTCTCATCCTGTAACCTACACTTTTCTTCTTCTACTGCATGCACAAAAGATGCTTTGTTCAGCTTACTTCACTTTTTCTTCTTTAGAGAATAAACCTGACTGGCTAAATAAGATTCAGCAATTACCAGGACAGACAATCCTCTTTTCTCCTAAGATTTATCCTAAATGCTGTAAATCCTTAGCTCAACTAAAAATTCACATAGAATTTATTAATGTTTGCACCACCATTGTTTTTTAGCCTGGTAGCATAGCCAAATTCTAATTGGAGCAACTACAATGTACTTAATTCTCCATCTAAATCAGCAGGAAATGGCTTTGTTCCATTCTGAATAAATGAGTATTACTGGTATGTCCTGTTAAACCTCTTCAAAAAACTGAAGTGTCTCAAAATAATTCTGAAAGTTGGAATAAGGCTACACTATCATTTTGGAAATATGACCAAATCAGAGTACAGCCTTGGAGATGCCCAAGGTTGTACTTGTTTCAGGGACATAATTGTAATATGACTATATATCCCTTTGGTACTACAGGGACAAACAGATACCCATTCCAAAGAAGAACTGACTGTAACTAAGTTCCAGGCAGAAGCCTTGCAAATCCATCTGGTAAATTCTTCTGACAACCACCTCTATTCTTCACCTGTTACTTCAAGTGAGGAAAAGTGCCACAAGATGATAGCACTCCATCAAGTTCTACTAAAGATCTCAGCACAAATTCTAAAGACATGTAGATGAAAATACCGATAAACATACACTGTCTTTTAAAAGGTTTAACTCATTACCTTGAAAAATGCTTCTGTCCTACACTTAAAGCTGTCTACCCACTAACCCTAACATGACTGCTTTGGCTTGTCTCCTGTCCCCTTCCAGCCAGATTTTATTTTACTTGCAAAAACACCAGATACACTCCCGGTGCATCCTACCAGGGCAAAAAAGCTGGCAAAGACTCTGCTATATATCCCAACCTCTACGTTTACCACATGAAATACTGCCCACTTAAGAATCCGCCCCAGGCAAAACAAGCAGTCTTCTCCTTTAAAACATCCCTGCCTGGAAACAAAAATACTCCCCTCAAGTTTTCCAGAAAGGCATGCTTTTGGGACAGAAACTAAACTTGAAAAGTTTCAGGCTACAGGAGACACTCTGTTTCCTCACTCCTCCTCTCAGCTTATGACCACGTGAAAAACTGGCACTGAACTCCAACCAGGTTTTTCCATCATTAGAATATAAAGCACTACAGAAAAGCACTGATCACAATTCAAATAGACAACTCTTCTCATTTTCCTTGCTCTCCAAATAAATGCAATTCTCATACAGAAATGAACACTACAAGAAGAAAATATCAGAGGGAATTGATACCAGGTGTACCTGTTGTCCCTAAAAATATACTTGATATAGCAGTATTCCTTACACTAATACAAAACAGGCATTGTAAAATGTTTGCATAAGCACTTACAACCATATTATGTCTTGTTAAGGATCATCACTTCCAGCATGAATGGAGGCAAATTACACTAAATGAACAAGTCATTAAATCGATTTTTTTTAAATGTAACTACCATCTATTAATAGAGAATTTAGTTAAAGCAGAAAAATGCTTTAGAACAGTTATCACAAAATTGGAGTATATCAAATATAAAAAAAAAAGTAACTCAAGTCAGAATTCATGTATGTACCACCATATGGTACCACCTCCACTTCTCAAAAATGTATGGTCAGTTTGTATCACATACAAATGTAAATTACAGAAATGTACAACAGTCAAAAAGTAGCAGTGCTGACCCAAAACACCCAGCCATTAAACACTGGTATTCATCTTCCTATAAAAAGCACCAATAAAGTATGAAAAATTCCCAAAGATAATAACCATCAGCTACTCTTTCCACCTGATGATTATTCAGTAAAATACCCAATGTGAGCTGGGTATTCCTGAGCCAACTCAAAAGATGCTAACCTCATAGCAAGCAATTCTTATAAATATCTCTACTGTCTCTCACAAGAAAGCAAAAATAACTGAACAAGCAATGGTGGAAAACAATGTTCCTATAATAAAAAACACATCAAAAGTCAGTCTTGAGAGACAGTGGCAAACTGCCAGGACAAAGCCAGTATCTTAATGCATTTTATCTGTTATACAAAATTCATAAGACTTCATATTACAGAACTGCAACGCATATAAAGGAAAATATTTCCTTCAAGGTCAAAAATATAGACACTTGTGCTTTAAAAAAGTTACTTCAGCAGCAAAATATGATAACAAAAGAGAGACAGTCTCACAGGACATCTGGAAGCAAAAGAATTATTCAAGGGAGCTTTCCGTTTCTCCTCTCCCTGTTCTGCACCCACACGTACCAACCACAGTCTGACGTACAAGCAAGAAAAAAGGAATCACAAGAGTTCTCATAACAGCAACACCTGCTTTCCTTGGGGCTCACAGGATCATACTGTGATCACCAATCGATCAACAGGAAATCAAGAAAGCACAGCTGCTTCCTGATTCCCTTTACAGGAAAGAAAATAACTGAGTTCATAAGCAGCAGTAAGGGGAGGCTCTAGACCCTGAAGGCCTCTGGCATCCATGCTGACACAAAATCTTCCCAGTTATAAATTAACTGTTTAGACTGAAAACCCACAAGTCTCGTATTTCTGCTGCTCTGCTTATTCTCAACCAAATCTATTCTAGACTGTTTTGTAACTATTGTCTTATGTTCAGACAAACTTAAATCATACCAGTCTCCAAGTTACCTTTCTGTCTGAAACTTTTCATTGGGGTCTTTTAACTCCAGTTTCCAGGAAGTCCATTTAATCAAGCTAGTTGTATCATTATTCAAACATTAATAAATAAAAAAATTATACCAAAATCTTGCTAGAAATTAAACCAGTCAACCAGCAGACAAAGACAGGTTGAAGTAAAAATCAGCTAGTTCCACACATTCTTTTCCCTTTGGCATTTTAGAGAAGTTGGCATAAACGAAACAGAAAAGAATATGACATGATTCACAGCAACTGAAATCTGCTAAGCCTATGACACCTTCAGGAATATGGACTTACTCCACAGTGCCATGACAGCTAGCAGCTAAGACAATGCCTGATACAGCTTAATATTAAGTCTTAAATTAACTTAAGGCTTACGACGTTCTCAAGGAAAGTTTGGGATTTATCCACAGTTGGCTCCCTAAGACACAAGTCACGTGTGGGGTACAGATGAAATCACAGGAGATATGGTGCTAAAATATACAGTATGTTAACTAAAGAAATCCATAGGCAACAGTGAATCAAGCAGATCAAACATAGTAATCAAAAAATCCTAAAGCATCATTTATCTCCTGGAAAACACAAAGACAAAACAAAAAAACTGTGATCATACAAGTAAGGCTCACTCTGAAAATCAGTTATGCTGTTGCTTATGAAGTTTCTTTCACTCATTCTAAGTAAGCACTCTAAACTTATGTTTAAAATACAAAAGATGCAAGATCAAGAGCTTTTATAAAAACAAAACAAACTGAACATCTAGTCAAAACTGAAATGGAATTTAATGAAACTCATGAGACAATTGGAAATTTGGAGTTTAGGATTAGGTCCATATTTGTGTAACTGGACATAAGAGGTTTTTCCTGCTACCAATGGTTCAAAGTTGCATATGTAAGGCTGTATTTACAGGCTTTTTTTCATTGTTGCTATAAAATTGCATGAAAACCATCAATATAAAATCAACTGCGACAAAATATTCAGTCCAGGAAGTTTTGGAGAATGAACATGAAACCATTAAACTTCCAACTCAATAGAGAGATTTGGCAACCAAGTACCTGTGATACGCAAGTTAGGTTGTTAGGGAATTTCTGGCTTTTAACACAAATCGAAAAAAACAATCTATATTCACCCAAACAAATTGATATGGCATATTCTTAGATTTATTGAAAAAGCAAATCAAAACAAACAAAAATAAAAGAAAAAGCCTTCACCACAGTTTTGGCATAATTGTTCTCTCTAAATTCAAACCCATCTCCTCTTCCTTGCAAAAAAAAAAAAAAATCTACACATTCACTGGTAAACAAACAATATAAAATATTGATATAATTATTTCATAGTGAGAGAACAAAATATATACTAATTGATGATGAACTTCCCTTGAGACTCACATGCACACATTTTTCTAAATCCTGGTATTTTTAAATGAAAACAATTATTTTTCACTTATTGAATAATTATTAGAGTAAAAAAAAACCCACACAAAAAACGCATTTCAAGCAACAGTCATGCCTGACCTGCAAATTCAATCATAAAGGAAAGAACAAACTTACAAATTTGAGTTTACTCAAAGTGTTAATACATTAAAGAGGAACAAAATACTTACATTATCTTCCTCCTCTGTATCATCATCATAATCATCATCGCTATCCTTGAACCCAGGCGGAAGTGGTGGCCCAATGAAGTCATCATCTTCATCATCAGAATCCTCCACTGGACCATGCACAGAGATCA
Organism: Ara ararauna; assembly: GCA_028858755.1. Lineage (NCBI taxonomy): Eukaryota > Metazoa > Chordata > Aves > Psittaciformes > Psittacidae > Ara > Ara ararauna. The sequence goes on from CM054410.1 coordinate 95,804,300, forward strand.
GGGATTGCTTGGAAGGCCCAGTTAATTCTTCATCTGAACTATTTTCACTTTCACTCCAGACTTTCCCGCTGCATGAAAATTTTTTAAAATTACTATTTTGAGAACATCGGCACTTTCACAACAATTTTCAGATAAAAAGGTGGAGCAGAGCTGTGAATTCATGAACACTGAAATTAGCAGCAAGACATAAATTAGTTTTTATTCAGTGTATGCACACCAACATCTTTCAGCATAAACAAAGCCTTAAAAAAACCCCACCATACCATAGTGACAGACAATTAAAAAAACTGGACAACATAAAGAAAAAGTTAGATGGATTATTAAAACAACAGTATCATGCCACTAGTATGGATTTCAGTATCTCAGTATTGCTTAGAAGCCAACAGAAGCCAACATTGTTACTTCACATTTTCCAGATTATGCTTCAAGATGCATCTTGTGCAGGTGCTCTGCACCTCTGTTGGCTGGTGGAACTCAAAACAGTGATCACCCAGGCTCGCAACCAGAATGAGAACACAAAGCATGGCACCTGCTTTATAATGTTGGTAAAGAATAACAGGGAATCAGGCACTTTCGACTAAATATGATACTCTCACAAATCTAGATTCTAAAAGTTACCTCAAATTGTCATTTTACTGCTGTCCAAATCAGTTGTGTGAACACAGTATTTTTGGCATTGGACACTTTCTGAAAAGTAGAGCCCTTTAGGCTGTGTTCATTCAGTTTATTTGAAATAAATGCACTCCCTCTGCTGGTAGTTATCGAGAATGTTATATTCTAACGGCCAGAAGGTGGTAAGCAGACACTACCATTACATTGGTGTTACTGTATCATTACAGTGGAAAAATCAAATGTTCCTTTCGGATTCAGCAAGATAAGCTGAAATTGCAAAAATTGGTTTGGGAGCTTATATTTTAGGAGCATGTACGTGACTTATTAAGTGAACTGAACACAAAAGAAATGTTAAAGAAAACAGAAAAAGACTACTGAGGTATTTGGTTTTTTGGGGTTTTTTTGTTCTGTTTTGTTGTTTTGTTTTGTTTTTTTTTTTTTTTTTTTTACAGTTTAGGTTATCATTTAAAGCTATAAGAAAAATATACAAGTCCAAGAACATAATAAAGGATAAAGAAAATATGTCCTAAACTGTGTAACTATGACAGAGAATGTAGTTCCTAACTGTGCCCCAAACCTGCTGTAGACGAAGTAGGCAGTAGATTTCAAAGCAAATATTTGCATTGGACAAGCAACTGAAATTCTATTTTAGGAAGAAATCAAAATAAACTAAAACCACCATGAATTAGGTCTTCACATATTACAAAGATAAGAAGGGTCTGCATGCATCAAAGCTTGTCTAATTTTTCCAACTGTATTTACCAGACTAAGAAAAGTTGCTATCTTCCTTTACGCAAAGCCCGTGGAGTTCTCTTACATCAAGGCCATGAGTGAAAAGAGCAGACTAGGGAAAGTCTGTATCACCTGATTTCCACCTTACCAATTGTTGCAACTGATTCTTTATACTGAAATCACACATATACAGTAAGCAATCACATTACATTAAATTCTTGGGAGCCTTCATTATTTCACCAGAGGGTACCTAAGGTCATCAAAAGCAAATGAGAGCACAGAATCTTTTTCCCTTATGCGTAAGACATAATACAGGATCTGCAGGGTAGTATATTCTGTAGGGTAGTATATTGTGTGATCAGTTATTTAAATGAGTCCATAGTTTATTTGCATTTTCCATAGAGCAACAAGCAAAAAAGTAAATTTTGTAACAGAAATTTTTTCACAATCTGAAACACTATGTTTGTCTATAATAACCGACCACATATAGAGTCTATGAGCCCATAAAATGCATACATACAGGCTACCGAAGTCTTGTATTTACGATTATTAGACTTCCATAGATACAGAAACCTAGACACCTAAAAATTTACAGTGCACTGATCTCCATAATCCCCGCCACAAAATGGAGTTGTGTGGCCCCTGCTACCTTCAGCTACTTTCATCTCCCAGCATTTCAGTATCTAAACCACCAAAGCAAAACTGCTGTGCAAACAGCACTTACAATTTGTCGATAAAACACAAATATTGGCAAGTTTGAAAGTAAATTTCAGATGGAAGTCAAAACAGAACTCCTTCAACCCCAATGCTATTATGTTCAATGTGAATACAGAGGCACCCCACATACTAGTTTCTTATTCAGCAGATATGAACAAGTGTATCTATATCTATAGGTGGGAAAAATAGCTGCTTATTAAGTCTACATATGTATTCATTATATTTGCCCTAAAACCCATAGATAACAACATTGTTCTTTTTTTAAAAAGTATGCTGAACAGGATTAGGGAGACGACTTAAAAATTAACTATTAAATATACACTGACACACATTTAAGACAAATGAGAAAAAAAAAAAACAAAAAACAAAAAAAAAACAGTATTTCCATTGGAGTACTTCAGGTAACAGACATGTCCACACCAGCTAAATGACACTTGTGCTTTCAAAAAGCCCCCACAGAAACCAACACAAGCACACAAAAAAAAAAATGCTCTTCAATTGAGAAAGCTGTTACATGGAATCTCCCATCATATCTAAGTACCTTTGGGTTGATGTGGTTCCAGTGCCTCTTGCATCAGATGCTGAAGCTGATGAATCGGTGCATGAACTCCCAAGATCTTTTTCAGCCCGTTCTTCCTTCTCTCTTTCACGAGCCTCTGCATACAGAAAGCACACACATGACAAATAAACAAGACTTGTAGAAAATAATAAAACTAGAGGCTTGCTGAGGGTACAAAAAGAATTTTCTTCACTTTATGACCTATATGAAATATTTGAAAAGGTAATGGTAAATAAAGGATTTCACATGAAAGCACTACTTTTCCATATAAACTAAATGTTCATTGCTTCTGCAATGATCACCCTGAAAAAACTAAGTGCCACAAGGAAAATGAGAACACCTTCCAGTTGCTAGTGCACACACACTATCAAACAAACTGATCATATAAAGATACCAGAATTGCTTTATTCATGAAAAAGTGCTTCATTGACTAACTGCATAAACTGCAACACTACAGAGCAGATTATGTGCAATTTAGTAGGGCAGAAGTTGCTCAACCATGGAAGTATCACATGAAAAACCATAACAAAACAAACCACAGACATTCTGCACAAACTGTCCAAGCAAAAGGAGAAAGCATGGACATTTGGGTTTGCAAAGGTATTTCTAGTGTCTCCCAAGGACCTTCTTTGGAATGATGTTTGATTGAATATAGGCAAAAAAAGAAACTGTTATCTCTACCTCCCACTCCCAAACCACCACCTTGAAAATTTACCTGCTCCCAGCACAGCAGAAGACAGAGACAAATTTGTGGTCTGCCATACAGTCTGCTGTTTGGTATAAATTACACATTTTTCTTTGTAATTATATTTTTTCTACATTAAAATAATACCCTTGATTAAAGCTGTCCGTACCACCTTCCCTTCCAAAACAAATACAGTGCTAAGTTAAAGAAGAAAGAAAAAAGTCTTCTGTTCAAATTGACCTTTTTCCTCTATCTGTAAGGCTCTGTGACTCACAAGAGGACCCTTGCACATACAAGCTGCTCTTACTCACTCGGATAACATATGGAAATTAATAATACTATCATTTACAAACACCCAAGTTGTTCAGGCCCTTTCTTTGAGACATTCAAACCCAGGCTGAATGTGGTTCTGGACAACCTAACCTAGATGAAGACATCCTTGCTCACTGCAGAGTGGTTGTACAAGATGACCTTTGAAGGTTCCTTCCAACCCAAGCTATTCCACGGTTCTACAGCTGGACATCTTCCTTGAAAAAAACTGCATTTGGTTTTTGTTCTCAAGACAGCCAGTCTGAGACACTTTAAACATCATCCCAAATGAGAACCACAGAACACTTTTAAAATGCATTAGCTGACTAATCTTGCATTTCTTACCTAGGACCTTCCTGCTCCTCTCCACCGCAGTTCTTCTTGTTTGCTCAAACATGGCTTCGAGATCGAAAGTGCGAGCTTTCTTCCCTATAAATGAAGAAGAAGGAGACTGGAGCACAGACTCACGGTGGCCAGCTGAGGGACAAAAGGGTGACTGACACGACTGCTTTGTTCCCACGTCCAACCACAGCCTCCTCCAGGACCCCCCCAAGGCTCGCCAGCCCCAGCTGCCGCTCCCCGCGTCCCTTAGCCGCGTCCCCGGCACCCGCCGACCCGCACCGCAAGGCAACTCACCGAAGCCGGAAAAGCCCATGGTGGCCGCCATCTCCGGGTCGGGTCCTCCCCGCATCTCAGCGTCTGCAAGTAAAGACGAAAGAACACAGAGAGGGTCAGCCAGGGGCGCGGGCTGGGCTCCGCCAGGCCCTTCCCGAACCGCTGCGCACCTTCCTGCACCGCCGGCTCCATGCTGCGACTGTCCCGGAACCACAACAGCACCGACAGGAAACGGCAGGGCAGGCGCTTCCGTCAGCACCGCCCGCCGCCTCGGCCCGCGCTCGGAGCGCTGCTGGGGCTGCGGAGAGTAAGTCGCTATAGAAACGCAGGCTGTTTCGAGCTGGAAGACGGTGAGACGAGGAGGCACAAAGGCACAAAATGTAATCAGTTCTAAGTTTTGATTCGGAGAAAACTCCAGGAACTCGCCAACAAAGTTTCAAGTTGACAAGCAGGTATTCTTTATTGCAGCGCCGGGAGACACGGGAGATAGCTCCTCCAGGCGTGTCTCTCCCAAGCACCAACCAGGCTGTGATTATATTGTCGTTAAACATAAATATTCATTAGATTGCATACATTGCATCATACTTTTAGAGAATGCCTCCCGTATGTACACAAAAACGTGGTAATGGGCTTCTGGACCCCTGGTAATTATTTCTTCATCACTTCGTTTTAGGATCGTTGTCATATCAGTAACCACCAGGTGGTTCTGGCAAAGCTTATTTTAGTAATTTCCTTTTCTCTATAGTTGCTAACAAAGCCTAACATCCTAGAGGTTACTCATTTACAACCCTATTCTTCAGTTTGATGGCTTTGTAATGGAAAATAACTGAAGTGCTTAAAGGTAGTTGACATGGGTTTAAGTCCTTACATCCAGAAGGACTGGATGACTGCTATGTCTGTGATGTTAATTAAGCTGGTGCTTCAAAGACTGCCAGCAGTTAGGAAGGTTGTTGGGAAAAGTAAACGACTCAAAGACCACCATCACATTTTTGTATACATGTGGGAAACTGTCTGGAAAATGATGTAATTCATGTGTAGCCTCATGAATATGTATGTATGCCCAAGTGACTATATAAGGATGGCCTGTGTGGCAATACAGAGGCACATGTTAGGAGGAGCTATCCTCCCTCTCTCCGGCAACGCAATAAAGAATACCTGCTTGTCAACTTGAAAACTTTGTTGGCGAGTTTGTTCCTGGAGTTTTCTCCGAATGAATGGAGATCCACGAGGACCATTGAGTGTATTCCCTGCTCCTTGCAGGACCACCTAAGCTGAACAACTTGACTAAGATTGTCACCCAGGCGCTCCTTGAACTCTACAGGATTGGTGCTGTGACCACTTTCCTGAGGAGCATGCTCCAGGGACTACCTTCTCAATGAAGAACCTTTTCCTAATGTGCAACCTGAACTTTCCCTGACACAGCTTCATTTTATTTCCTGTTGTTACTAATGGAGTGATGCACATCATGCATAAAAGCAGCAATACGTGAGAAGGTGTGGCTGACCTGTCCCTGGTAGTGTTCAAGGCCATGTTGGACAGGGCTTTGAATAACCCTGTCTAGTGCAAGGTGTCCCTGCAGGGCATTGGAACTAGATGAGCTTTAAGGTCCCCTACAACCCAAAGCATTCCATGATTCTGTGACTATTGATATAAACCAGGGATTTAACAAAGTTTTTTAGTAAATGTGACAGTGCTTTAACAGGGTTTGATGGCAAGGTACACTTGATTGGTCACTGCATAGAGGACAGGGTCACACAAAACTGTCAGGACACCCTCCCACTAGTCATGAGGTTCAGAAAGGGCCCTCTTGCTTTCCAGACTCCTCAGCAGTCTAGGTGTGTCTGGATTCAGACTGTGAATGGCATGTCAATGGCCTATGTCTAAAGGATAATAAACGTACAATCAATCGTTTAGATCACTTACCTAAGATTTACAAAGTTTAGCAGGCTGTTAATCACTCACCAAGGATCTGTTGAGACAAGGAATCTCTCAGCCTCAAGGAGTAACCTTGAGAGGTGTCCCTACTCAAAGGGAGATCCTGGCATGCAACCTGCTGCATGCACCAAAGCCTCACAGGCCCTGGGCTGTCCACTATGGAGTAAGATCATATTGACTCATGTTTGCATACCACCTACAGAAACTTGTACTGAGTCAGACCTTGGCCAGGATTATGGCTTGAGGGTGGAAGCCATCATGATCCATTATCACCACTATGATGGTTTTTACTGAGCAGAGTTAGGACATAAAGGTCAGGTTGGGAGTAGTAGGATCACACTGCAACACCTGTTGGTGGTCACAAGAGACAGGAGATCAGAGCCTTCTCCTCTGCTGCACCCCAACCCCTGTGAGAAAGGTATAGATTGCCTTGAGGTCCCCCTTCAGGCTTCTCTGAGATGAACTAGACACATGACCTCAGCTGCTTCTCTGTGTTGCCCTCAAAACCTTTCACCATCTTGCTCACCTTTCTCCGGACCCACTGATAGTTTTGTGTGCTTATACTGATGCACCCAAAGCTGCACCCAGTACATGAGGTGGGTTCACAGTAGTGCAGTGTAGACCAGGACAGTCACCTCCCTAGACCAGCCTGTTTCAGTGAAGTGCTCAATGCACCCCAGGGCACAGTTGTCCCTTTTGGCTGCCAGGACACACTGCTGACTTGTATTCCACTTGCCACCAACCCAAACACCCAGATTTCTTTCCACAGGGCTTTCTCCAGCTTCTCATTCCCTAGTTTGTGTTTATCACTAGGATTATCATGTTCCAGGTGGAGAATCTTGCATTTCCTTTTGTTAAATTTTACATGGTTGGTGACTGCCCAGCTCTCCAGTCCATCCAGTTCTCTCTGTAAGGCCTCTCTACACTCGACAGAGTCCACAGATCCTCCTAGTTTATTATCAGCAAAGTTACTTAATCAGCATGTAATTTTTTTTACTTAGATCATAAAATCATAGATCATTTATAAAAACATTAAAGAGCCCTAAATCTGAACCTTGGGAAAACTCCACAGGCAACTGGCTCCAAGCTTCTTAGTCAGGGGGAGATACAAGGAGAATTTCCTGCTCTCCTATGCGAACCCTGTGGGGTTTGAGGCTTAACTTCAGGTTCCATATTTGGAAAGCTGCATGGGGCTGTGAGAGACTGAACTAAAATCAGAGTCCATCATCCATTGCCGCAGAGATTGGTATGAAAAGTTGAGGTGGAATTCCACCAATCCATTGTCACAGAGATCATAGAATAGTTAGGGTTGGAAAGAACCTGAAGATCACCTAATTCAAACCCCCCTGCCATGGGCAGGGACACCTCCCACTAAACTGTGTCACCAAAGGTTCTGTCCAACCTGGCCTTGAACACCGCCAGGCATGGAGCATTCACAACTTCCCTGGGCAACCCATTCCAGTGCTACACGACCCGTACAGTAAAGAACTTCCTCCTTATATCCAATCTAAACTTCCCTTGTTTAAGTTTGAACCCATTACCCCTTGTCCTATCACTACAGTTCCTCATGAAGAGTCCCTCCCCAGCATCCCTATAGGCCCCCTTCAGATATTGGAAGGCTGCTATGAGGTCTCCACGCAGCCTTCTCTTCTCCAGGCTCAACAGCCACAGCTTTCTCAGCCTATCTTCATATGGGAGGTGCTCCAGTCCCCTGATCATCCTCGTGGCCCTCCTCTGGACTTGTTCCAACAGTTCCATGTCCTTTTTATGTTGAGGACACCAAAACTGCACACAATACTCCAAGTGAGGTCTCATGAGAGCAGAGTAGAGGGGCAGGATCACCTCCCTCGACCTCCTGGTCATGCTCCTTTTGATGCAGCCCAGGATACAGTTGGCTTTCTGGGCTGCAAGGGCACACTGAAGCTGGCTCATGTTCATTTTCTCATCAATCAACACCCCCAAGTCCTTCTCCGCAGGGCTGCTCTGAATCTCTTCTCTGCCCAGCCTGTAGCTGTGCCTGGGATTGCTCCAACCCAGGTGTAGGACCTTGCACTTCTCATGGTTAAACTTCATCAGGTTGGCATCAGCCCACCTCACAAGAGTGTCAAGGTCCCTCTGGATGGCATTCCTTCCCTCCAACGTATCAACCAAACCACACAGCTTGGTGTCATCGGCAAACTTGCTGAGGGTGCACTCAATCCCACTGTCCCTGTCACTGACAAAGATGTTGAACAAGACCGGTCCCAACACCAATCCCTGAGGGACACCACTCATTACAGGTCTCCAGCTGGACATCGAGCCATTGAGCACAACTCTTTGCGTGCAGCCATCCAGCCAGTTCATTATCCACTGAGTGGTCCACCTATCAAATTGATGTCTTTCCAATTTAGAGACAAGGATGTCGTGTGAGACAGTGTCAAATGCTTTGCACAAGTCCAGGTAAATGACATCAAAATGACATCAGCTGCTCTACCCTTCTCCATCAGTTCCGTAGCCCCATCATAGAAGGCCACCAGAGTGGTCAGGCAGGATTTCCCCTTAGTGAAGCCATGCTGGCTGTCACCAAGCACCTTGTTGTTTTTCATGTGCCTTAGCACGCCTTCCATGAGAATCTGCTCCAAGATTTTGCCAGGCACAGAGGTGAGACTGATTGGTCTGTAGTTCCCTGGCTCATCCATTTTCCCCTTCTTGAAAATGGGGGTTATATTTCCCTTTTTCCAGTCTTTGGGAGCTTTACCTGACTGCCATGATTTTTCAAATATTATGGAGAGTGGCATAGCAACTTCATTTGCCAGCTCCTTCAGGACCCAAGGATGGACTTCATCAGGTCTCATGGACTTGTGCATGTTCAGGTATCCTGGGCTGCATCAAAAGGAGCATGACCAGGAGGTCGAGGGAGGTGATCCTGCCCCTCTACTCTGCTGTTGTGAGACCTCACTTGGAGTGTTGTGTGCAGTTCTGGTGTCCTCTACATTAAAAGGACATGGAACTGTTGGAAAAAGTCCAAAGGAGGGCCACGAGGATGATCAGGGGACTGAAGCACCTCCCATATGAAGACAGGATGAAAAAATTGGGGCTGTTCAGCCTGGAGAAGAGAAGGCTGTGTGGAGACCTCATAGCAGCCTTCCAATATCTGAAGGGGGCCTATAGGGATGCTGGGGAGGGACTCTTCATTAGGGACTGTAGTGAGAGGACAAGGGGCAATGGGTTCAAACTTAAACAGGGGAAGTTTAGATTGGATATAAGGAAGAAATTCTTTACTGTAAGGGTGGTGAGGCACTGGAATGGGCTGCCCAGGGAAATTGTGAATGCTTCATGCCTGGCGGTGTTCAAGGCCAGGCTGGACAGAACCTTTGGTGACACAGTTTAGTGGGAGGTGTCCCTGCCCATGGCAGTGGGGTTTGAACTAGATGATCTGAAGGTCCTTTCCAACCCTAACTATTCTATGATTCTATGATTCAAAGATGGTCTCAAGCCAGATCCTCTCCTACAGTGGGCCCAAGGTCTTCATTCTCACTGTGCCTGCGTCTGCCTTCCAAGACTTGGGTGGTGTGGTGAGAGCATTTGCCAGTGAAGACTGAGGCAAAGAAGTCATTAAGAACCTCAGCCTTCTCCAAATCCAGGGTAGCCAGTTCTCCTGATAGCTTCTGGAGAGGGCCCACGTTGTCCCTAGCCTGTCTTTTATTTGCAAGGTACCTATAGAATCCCTTCCTGTTATCTTTAACATCCCTAGCCAAGTTTAATTCTAACTGGGCCTTAGCTTTCCTAACCTGGTCCCTGGCTTCCCGGACAACATCCCTGTATTCTTCCCAGGCCACCTGTCCTTGCTTCCACCTTTTGTAAGCCTCTTTTTTCCTTCGAAGTTTCCTCAGCAGCTCATTATCCACTAAAGGGGGTCTCCTGGCCCTCCTGCAGTACTTCCTTCTAGTTGGGATGCAACATTCCTGAGCCTGTAGTAGGTGATCCTTGAATATCAGCCAACAGTCTGCTCTCTTGAAATACAGGGCAGTGAGCTTGCTGCACACTCTTCTCACTGTCCTGTGGATCTCAAACACAGCCGTCTCATGATCGCCGCAACCAAGGCTGCCCTGGAGCATCACATTTCCAACCAGCCCTTCCCTGTTGGTGAGCACGAGGTCAAGCATGGCACCTCTCTTAGTCGGCTCCACATTTACTTGTAGAAGGAAGTTGTCTTCCACACAATCGAGGAACCTCCTGGATTGCTTGTGCCAGGCCGTACCGTCCCTCCAACAGATATCAGGGTGGTTGAAGTCCCCCATGAGAACAAGGGCCTGCGAGCATAAGGCTGCTCCTATCTGTCTATAGGACGCTTCATCCACAGAGCCCTCTTGGTCAGGCGGTCTGTAACAGATCCCCACAGTAATGTCTCCCATCGCTGTTCTCCTTTTAACGCTGACCCACAAACTCCCTATTGACTGCTCACCTGTCCCCAGACAGAGTTCCATACTCTCCAGCCTATCCCAAACATAAATAGCATCTCCCCCTCCTGCCAGGCCTGTCTTTCCTAAAGAGCCTGTAACCTTCCATTCCAACACACCAGTCATAGGAACCATCCCACCACGTTTCTGTGATGCCTATTATACCATATTCCCGTAGACGTGCACACGTCTCTAATTCCTCTTGTTTGTTCCCCATGCTACCAGTGTTTGTATAGATGCATCTGAGCTGAGCTCCAAATGAAGCTGGCTCATTGGCTGGAGCAGCTAATCTCTACATTGCTCTGAGCACTTACTATAGGTGCTGGCAGCTGACTGGGTGTGTTGGGATGGAATGATGCCCCCCTCCCCCAACACATCTAGCTTAAAGCATCCTTCAGCAGCCTAGCAAGCCTCCTACCAAAACATCTCTTCCCCTTCATCAGACCAGCTCCACCAGCCTCCAGTAGGCCTGGCATCTCAAACTGAGTCCCATGTTCTCAATACCCAAACCCCTTATGGGTGAGAAGGGGTGTGAGGTAAGACTCCAATGTCTATTGGCTGATAGAAGGGTGTGAGGAATTGAATTGGGACTCTATGGACCATTGTCTCAGAGAGGCCTCCTTTGTGTCTTAATTTTACCCTTGGGATCATGAAGGAAACGGGTCTGACACTGGGGTTTTCTCCAGGGGGACCCTGACAGGGGGTTGGAATTTCCTTTCTCATGCCAGGTGCTTCTCCCATAGCCAAATCTTTCCAGAACCGGTGCTGGACTGATCCAATAGTAGAGCGTCAGTGCAGTCAGGGCAGCAAACATGGCTTACAAACCAGACCCACTCCCTGAAATCCAAGTTTTAACCAGCCCTCAGACTTCCTACAACGTTTGGGAATGCCTGTGCTGTCCAGAGCAGCATCACTTAACAGAGTCCCAACCTTGGTACATTTAGTCAGCTATAGTCACATTGATGTGTCATCCCAGATTATGGAAAAACAGCAGCCATAGCAGGTCCAGAGAGTGCAAAGGTAACTTTTAACTCTGTTTCCACAGCTTAGCTCCACAGGCACTGTACACAGAATCAGAATCATCTACATTTAAAAAGACTTTTAGATCATCAAGTCCAACCATTACCCAGGACTGCCAAGTCTGCCACTAGAGGTTGGACAGAGCCTTGGGTGACATGGTTTAGTGGGAGGTGTCCCTGCCTATGGCAGAGGGGTTGGAAATAGATGATCTTCAGGTCCTTTCCAATCCTAACTATTCTATGATTCTAAATCATGTCAGGGAGGTTTCTGAACACTTCCAGGGATGGTGATTCCACGACTACCCTGGGCAGCTTGTTCCAATGCCTGAGCACCCTTTCCAAAGAAATTTTTTGTAATATCTGGAAGAAACCTCTCCTGGTGCAGCTTGAGGCTATTTCCTCAGAACTTGGGAGAAGAGTGTATATAGTGGTGTCATGGGTTCAGCAGCAGCAGTCATTTTTCTACTTCTTGATAGCTGGTGTAGCGCTGTGTTTTTGACTTTCGGCCTGGGAACAGTGCTGATAACACCAGTGTTTCAGTTACTGCTTAGTGATGTTTTGGTCTGGCCAAGGACTTTCTGAGTTTCATGCTCTGCTGACTGAGGAGAGGAAGCCAGGAGGAAGCAGAGGCAGGACACCTGACCCAAACTCCCCAAAGAGCTTATTCCATACCACAGCATGTCATGTCCAGGATGAAAAAGACAGAGAGCAGAGATCCGGAAGGGTGGGGGTGCACTGCATGGTCGGGCTTGGTATTAGGTGGTGAGAATTGTATTCTTTCCTTGTATTTGCCTTATCATTATTATTATTGGTGGTAGCAGTAGTGATTTGTGTTATACTTTAGTTACTTAACTGTTCTTATCTCAACCTGTGGGAGTTGCATTCTTTTCGATTCTCCTTCCCATCCCTCTGGGAGCAGGGGGAAGAAAGAGGGGGAAGTGAGTGAGAGAACGGGCTGCGTGAGTTAGAAAGGCTTAAACCACGACAAATGGGCATGACGTGCTGTGGTATGGAATACCTCTTTGGTCAGTTCTCGTCTGGTGTCCTGTCTCTGCTTCTTCCCGGCTTCCCCTCTTCTCTGGCAGAGAATGAAACTTACAAAGTACTTTGTCAAAGTAATCGTTACTTCGCAACAACTAAAGACATTGGTGTTGTCAGCGCTGTTTCCAGGCTGAAAGTCAAAAACATAGCACTGCACCAGCTACTAAGAAGGAGAAAAATGACTGCTGCTGCTGAACCCAGGACAATAACTCAGTGAATATGTATGTCATCTAATGAATGCGTATGTTTAGGGGCAATATAATCACAGCCTGGTTGATGCTCGGGAGAGACACACACGCTAGGAGGAGCTATTATCTCGTGTCTCCCAGCGCCGCAATAAATAATACCCCCTTGTCAACTTAAACTTTGTTGGCGAGTTCCTGGGTATTTCTCTGAACCGCTCACCACACTTGTGCTCCAGACCCTTCACCAGCTCTGTTGCCTTTCTCTGGACCAGTTCCAGCACCTCAATGTCTCTTTTGTAGTGAGGGGCTCAGAACTGAACATGTGTGCCTTTGAAGGGCTGTCCCCTAACTGTTTTTGGCTTACATCACTACACTTAAAAATAGCGCATGTTCGAGTAAGTTTAACATATGCAGTTTCTTCACAATACCACAGTATGCTCGCCGTATAAAGTACCCCTGGCTGGGCTGTCACAGCGCTCCCCGCAAGAACAGCAGTGACGGCCGGGCAGACAACAGGCCACACAAAGCTGATGGGAGCCGTTTCCCGCCCGTCTCCTCGGGGCCGTCCAGGGCATTCGAGGCCCGTCACAACAGACCGGGCCGGCCCACAGGGACGGCACCAAGACGCGGCAGCCCCGCAGCAGCCCGCGCAGCCACGAGGCGGCAGCTCGACCCCGGCCCTCCTTCCAGCCCCGCCCCGACACTATTCCCGCCGGCGGAAGCAGCCGTCGGCGCAGTGGAAGGGTGTCACACGCGCAGGGTCTGCCGGGATTTGGCGGGCGGCAGGGCAGCAGGCGGGGGCTCCCGCGTTGTCGGTGTGCGCGGAACTCGGGCCCCGGCCCCGCCGTTGCTGCCGCAGCCATCGCCATGCCCACAGCCATGATCCCCGCGGCGCCCACCGCTCAGGAGGCTCTGGAGATCGCGGGCCGTATCATCGATCGGCAGATCCAGGATGATCGCTGCTACCCGGACCTGTCTGAGCTGCTGGCCGTGCCGGCGCCTGGTGAGGAGCGCTCGGTGGCCCGTTGCCTCCGGTACTCAGCGCCTGAGCCTCCCCGGCTCTCGGGCCGCGCCGCTGCCTCCTGTACGGCGGCCTTGACCGGCGCTGCCCGGCCGGCCATGCGGCATCCCTCCGCCTCCTGCCATGCTACCGACCGCCGTGGCAGAACCCGGGGCCGGCAGGCGCGGGCCCGGCGTTCTCCGGGAGCGCGTCGAGGCTTAGCCCGCGGCTCCTGAGGCTTTAAGGGTGGAGGGAAGGGAGCATGTAGTGAGCGCTTTGGTGCGGAGTGGAAGTGGTGGGTGTGAGATCTTTCCGTGGCAGGAGCAGTGTGCTTGGGTTGGCTCCGCAGTCCCATTTCCCTCTAGAACGTGAATGAAATAGCCCTTATTTTCTTTTATGCCTGTTTTGAAGACTATTCAGAATGTTCCTAAGGTCACTAAATGCCCGGCATCATCCCTAAGTTACAAGCAGCCTCAAAAACTCTCTTAAGCCTCCTTATAACTGGTTATAATTTTTCTACAGCTGTATGTCACATGTAGTTACAGTGGAAAGTATTCCTCTTCTCGAACACTGGTTTTGTTTTCCTTAAAACACACCAGTATTTCCTTCTTTATTGGTGCCTACTGTCTGGCAAAGTGGGCTGCGAAGAGCTGCTCCAGACCTGTATGTGACCTAATGAATACAGATGTAGGAATGCCAGGTTGCAACAAAGGGTAGCTGTTTTCTGTTATGATACAATGTGATGTGAATGGCCAAAGAGTAACTGCCCTAGCAGCTTCATGGATACACATCAAATAAAATAATGGGCGTATACAGATATTTTAAATGGTACTGGGAGTACAGATTAGCTCTTAGGTGAAGGAATTTGCCTTGTTGATGTGTATATTTAATGTCTGGCGGTATGAATGCCTTGGGCGACATAGTTTAGATTGAGACATCCCTGCCATGGCAGCTGTGTTGCAACTAGATAATCTTAAGGCCCTTTCTAACCTTAACCGTTTTATGATTCTATGATTCACAGTAAAAAGGGGGTAAAGAGTATCCTGGGGTCCAAATGAGTTACTGTAAGAGTTTGTTTGCAAATCTGTTTGCGCATGTCTGATTTGAGATACAGGTTTATTGTTGAGGGCCCTGCTCCTACAGGAACCTTCGTTCATACGTCTCTTGTGAATAGTGGTATTTATATGCTTAAAGTCTCTTCAGATCAAGGCTTTTTTCTTTTTTTAATAATAATCTGAAGGCCTGGCCTATTTACCTGGAGTAAATTGGGAAATATGATTAGTCTAATTTGGATTTCCCAGATTGGGGAGCAATTGGGTTAAGACAGAGAATATGAGGAAGAAATTCTTTACTGTAAGGGTGGTGAGGCACTGGAATGGGTTGCCCAGGGAAGTTGTGAATGCTCCATCGCTGGTGGTATTCAAGGCTGGATTGGACATAGCCTTGCTTTGCATGGTTTATTGGGAGGTGTCCCTGCCCCTGGCAGAGGGGTTGGAAGTGGATGATCTTCAGGTCCTTTCCAGCCCTAACTATTCTATGATTCTATAATATAACCTTTTTTTTGGGGGGAGGGAGGAGGAATTTCTCATTCTTTATAAGAAGCCTAATCTTTTTTTATTCTTATTACTTGCAGGTAGCCCTACTGTTTCTGGTATGTCAGATATGGATTATCCTTTGCAAGGACCAGGTTTGCTGTCAATACCTAATCTTCCAGAAATCAGCTCAGTCCGCAGAGTCCCACTTCCCCCAGAGCTAGTGGAGCAGTTTGGACGTATCCTTGTGAAAAAGAATGTTAGATTGCCTATGTGATAATGTTAGAATCAAACTTTTTTTTTCTCCAGAATTTTCTTTCATGGTATTTCTGTCTTTGATATTGTTCACTTTCCCTTTTTAACTCTGAAGTGGTAACAAGATCTGTTTTCGTAGAGTTGCTGGTGGAACTAGTTTCTGTATGAAGAACTTCTAATGTTTATAGTAAACAGTTTGTGTACTACTGTATATAAAGTAATACTATTTCTTTTCAAAGTGCTCCAAAGGGGATTTTGCCTGTGCTAGCCAAAATGCATTTAGTCCTTACATCAGCAGAACTTCAGATATGCAGTGCAATTGCATGATGGGAGTATTTCCAGAAATCAGTAGAGCTTGGCTGACTATTGACAGTGACATCTTTATGTGGAACTATGAGGACGGGTATGTAAAGAACGCATTCTTGTTGGGCATATGGTGTTATTTGTATTATCGTGGAATTAAGTGACTGCAGTACTGAGAGATTGTTTACTGGTAGCTCAGAGGTGTGGCAGTCAGTTTACCTGATCTTGATTTCTTTCAGGTTTTACTAAAAGTTTTGAATAGTAAGGGTTTAAGGATTTTTGAGAGTTAGTAATATTGTTGCCAAATCATCTTGAGGTGAAAGAAAGGGATTTGCTTAGGGTTAGACATAGGTAACCCTAAACTTACTGCTGTATTTATGCTGTGACATTGCTTATTCAAAAAAAAAAAAGGTAGAAAAAGAAATTACACTGATTGCCTAAATTTTCCAAGTAGATTTAGTTAGTACTCTGATGCATGTACAGTTGCTGGTAATTTCCACAATGGTAAGTAATACAGCATTAATACTTAGAAGTATTGTGATTGAAGCTCTCCTGCCTAGCTTATTTTAAGGATGTATAAAAGTATAAATAACTTGATTATATTTTCATATGGCAGTGATATGTTTGTAATTTGCAGGTTTGCTTCTTTCTTTGCCTATGTAGTAAGAATTCTTTTAGTAAGAATTGCTTTCTACATATTGTTGCATTTCCTGAAAAGTTTAAAGTTCAAATTGTGGCTCACATAGCTTCTATCCATACATTTACATTGTGTTACAGTGTATTAAATACATTCCCCAAGTAAAACACCCAAGTAAAATACCACAATCATAAGGTGCTGGGAAGTAGGTTAGGAATTTTCAATTTAGGTAACTTTAGTAGGGGAGAATCTTGTAAGTTTCTCCGTCTTGATGTGAATCCATATTACAGATGGCGCGCTGTGTAATTCAGAGTATGAATTAACAAAATCAAAAAATCCAAAACAATGCAGCTGGGCATCAGGTTTGACACTCAGCTGTAGGCACTCCAAGCAGCTAAAATGATCGCCTATATAGTTTTGTTGTGAAACTTCTCTGTCATTCTATGCTGCTAGACCTCGTTTCACTCAAAGCAAAAGATGTAGATGGCTTCAGAGTGTTAAAATAATTATTGTTTAAATATAGAATCATAAAATCATAGAATAGTTCGGGTTGGAAAGGACCTGAAGATCATCTAGTTCCAACCCCCCTGCCATGGGCAGGGACACCTCCCACTAAACCATGCCACCCAAGGCTCTCTCCAACCCAGCCTTGAACAACGCCAGCGATGGAGCATTCACAACTTCCCTGGGCAACCCATTCCAGTGCCTCACCACCCTCACAGTAAAGAATTTCTTCCTCATATCCAATCTAAACTTCCCCTGTTTAAGTTTGAACCCGTTACTCCTTGTCCTGTCACTACAGTTCCTCATAAAGAGTCCCTCCCCAGCATCCCTATAGGCCCCCTTCAGATATTGGAAGGCTGCTCTGAGGTCTCCACGCAGCCTTCTCTTCTCCAGGCTGAACAGCCCCAACTTTCTCAGCCTGTCTTCATATGGGAGGTGCTCCAGTCCCCTCATCATCCTCGTGGCCCTCCTCTGGACTTGCTCCAACAGTTCCATGTTGTTTTTATGTTGAGGACACCAGAACTGCACACAGTACTCCAAGTGAGGTCTCACGAGAGCAGAGTAGAGGGGCAGGATCACCTCCCTCGACCTGCTGGTCACGCTCCTTTTGATGCAGCCCAGAGTATGGTTGGCTTTCTGGGCTGCAAGTGCACACTATATAGAATTTGATTTAATTTACTTTATGTGATACTATATGACAAGTTTTATGCAAGTTTGTTTGTTTGCTTTGCTTGTTTGTTGACAGGGGTGACCTGGCTTATTTTGATGGACTTAGTGAAACTATTCTTGCAGTGGGTCTTGTAAAGCCAAAGGGAGGTAAGAAGTACATGACAGTGACTAGAATGAGGCAGTTACTGAACTTTCTATATATGCTTTATGTATCTATATCCATATGTAAAAATCTGTTTTGTGTATATATATGTAAACACATGATACATGAGTTTGCTTTGGGTTTAGAAACATGAAATAAGTAACAAGCCAAAAATAATGCAGTTTATCAATAATTTCTGCTGTTAACTTGCATTTTTTTTCCACATCATACCCTAATATTGTGTTGTTTATAGATCTACACATTCAAGTGATAATTTCCATGAGATCCTGGTTTCTATGTGTCTGTCATGGGTTCAGCAGCAGCAGTCATTTTTCTCCTTGGTAGCTGGTATAGCGCTGTGTTTTTGATTTTTGGGCTAATGCCCAGAAAACATTGAAGTCACAGCTGAATTGGCAATAGGACTGAGTTTAAAAGAAGTATGGTTATTATAAAAATTTAATCTTAAAGATCTGTATTTCATGAACTGGAAGCTGAACCAATGACAAACTCCTTCCTGATTCTAGAGTTTCACAGATCATTCTGTCTTGAATATGATGTATTTCCTCTAATCAGTCTGTGTTTCTTTCTCACGGACACATTGGATATGACATTTGATCTGAGAGGCTGACTGCAAACCAATATTTTTTTTTCTCTTCTTTAGGTATCTTCCAACCACATGTACGACACTTACTTGTTCTGGCTACCCCTGTGGATATTGTGATTTTAGGGCTCAGTTGTGCTAATATACAAGGAGGTAATTCTCTCTTCTCCCTGCTGTCTTCCCTTCTCAACTACCAATGCCGTTGTGCATTAACAAATATATATGATTTTTTTATTAGTAATCATTTAAAAATAATAATAATAAAAAAAAGAAAATGACCATGTGTGAAGCACCTTTCTAATTTTTAAATTGTATTATGGACAGGTGGAAGTAGTTTTTATAGGGCATGCACTTGTTGAAACCTGGGCTCCCATGGGAGCACTGAATTGCATTATTCATCTGTTTAACATAAAAAGAGCTTTAAAAACAGGTATTCCTGTTAATTTAACAGCATGTTGGAGAGAAAGAGAAGAGATGGAGCATGAATCTTTGAGCTGGTGAATGCAGCTCATTAAGCTGGTTGGCATTTATATTCAACCACAGAACTGAGAACCTGATAAGACTTTTTTATGCCATATTTATTAATAGAGAAAATACAAAATTATTTGGAGAAAGTAAGAGGATTACAATCTTTCACTCTTTTTATACCATCTTGATGTGAAATACAAAAAATGTAGAAATCTATGGTATGGACTTGTTGCAATTTAGAGGAGATGACAATGTATAGAAATTAAAAACATTGCATTTTTTTATTTTGAAACTTATAGAGAATTTGCTGTATTTGTTTTTTTTTAAACCAGATTTGTTACTCTGCAGTTCACTTTGGAGAACAGCTATTCCAGAACGTGTTTAGTATTTATGAAAATTACTCTTTTGTGTTTTCTGAAATGCTTCTTGTCACAGACCCATAATATTTATTATAGCAACTTAGAATTTTAAAGAGGATTTATTTATTTATTTAAGGTTCTGGATCGCTCAATGACAGTATGTCTGGTGGAATGCAGCTGCTACCAGATCCTCTCTATTCACTCCCAACTGACAATACTTGTGTTATGGCAATAACGTCCAGTGATAATGGGCGTATCTTTTTGGCTGGAAAAGATGGCTGTTTATATGAAGTAGCGTATCAGGTGACTATATTTTTCATTATTTCATGGTTGTGGCATCTAGGCACTGAAAGTTCTAAAACATGTTAGTTTTGCCATCTTTTTTCTTACATAATTGTGCATGGCTTGGTTGCACAACAGTTCTGACAACTTAGTGTAGATGCATTTTCTTTGGAGGAGTAGTAATTACATGAGGAATAGCAATGTAGTTTTGGTCAACTTCAAAAATAAAACTGTGACATCCTGCACCCTTTTTCATGTAAAATTTTCCTTTTGATGGTCACCTTTAATGATCACCTATTTCTTTCACTTGGATAGTACATACTTTTTCAATTAAGTCAATGCTGTGTCATTAGATTTTTGCTTGCTTTCATACTTGTCCTGTTAGTAACTTATATTAATATAACTACTAGGTTTTTTGGGGGGGAGGTTGTGTGTGTGTTTCTTTGTTTTTCTTTCAACACAATATTTGTTTTAAATTGTAGGCTGAAGCAGGCTGGTTTAGCCAACGCTGTAGAAAAATTAATCATTCAAAGAGTGCATTGTCTTTCCTTATTCCTTCATTGCTGCAGTTCACGTTCTCAGAGGATGGTAAGTACTGATATTAAAGGCATAGCTAATGATTTTATGTAACCTTTTAAAATAATACGACCACAAAGTCAGACTCAGTAGTTTCCTCATTCAAAGCATTTAGTTACTGTCAATGACAGTTGCAGTGGTTGATGGTTATAAAACTCAGGTCACTTGTGTGTCTAGTTCCAGATAGAGATACAAAAGCCTGGAAAGTTTGACATATAAATGTAACATATAACTGAAATTAGTGTTCTCTAGTACAGAACTAGTATGTACTTAGTGGGATCACTGCAAACCATAGAATCTGTAAGTAATGATTTTAATTTGTTTCAATGTTCAGTGAAAAATTAATGTGAAAATATAAATTTTTTTTACTTTTTTTTTTTTAGTTTAGTAATGATTTGTGAAATTGATTGCTGTTTTAAATCACTTCTGGTGGAAGTCCTGTGTGCGATTTCTGAAGTTTTTGTTAACTTATGATTAATCATTTTATATTCTGTCTTAAACTTGTTTTCACCAAATTCTATGTTGATTCGCTGGTTCTCCCCTTTTTTGGCCCTCTCACCAGATCCTGTAGTTCAAATCGCCATTGACAACTCTCGAAATATCTTATACACCTGCTCAGAAAAAGGAGTGCTGCAGGTATGTGACTTCTTGTAACGAGTGTTGGCTATGTTAATAATGTGAATGTAACTTACAAGTTTTCCTCAATACTTAGGAATTCCATGTAGGTGTGTCAGGATAAAAATCCAGTTTATCTTTCTGTAAAAAGTGTGTGCTGAGGACCTAAAATAATTCCTTCTGAGGAAAGAGTGGCCTTTTGGTCTTCCCCTCAATTTTACGGTAGTATGAGAATGAAGTAAAAGTAGAGTTTGAATTGTTGTTTGATTGGTGAGGCTGTATTAATTAATTCACCTGTAAATCACTAAGCTGTGTTATTAAATTGCAGGTTTATGATTTAGGACAAGATGGTGAAGGAATGACCAGGGTTACTTCTCTTTCACAAAATGCTATAGTGTCTGCTGCTGGGAGCATTGCCAGGTATGTTCATGACAATTGTAAGGTCAGAAGTTCTTTTTAAGGCCTATAGTTTCATGCTGTATTTTTGAAAACTCTTGTTTGCTTATTTCTTTGCATGGAGAGTATATCGGGTTTTTTTGTGATTTGGTTTTGTTTTTTAGAACAATAGATCGTTCTGTATTTAAGCCTATTGTTCAAATAGCAGCAATTGAAAATTCTGAATCCATAGACTGTCAACTACTAGCAGTCACACATGCAGGTAAGAAAAAAATTGTAATTGCCCCCCTTTTAAACTGATAAATGGCATTTGCATGGCTTAGCAAAATTGTGACCTGTTTTTCTTTTGTTCAGGTGTACGACTGTACTTTAGTACTTCACAATTTAAACATCCAACAGCTCGTCCCTCCATGTTAACCTTGGTTCACATCCGTTTGCCGCCTGGATTTTCAGCTTCTTCTAATGTGGAGAAGCCCTCAAAGGTTCACAGAGCTCTTTACAGCAAAGGTAAGTAGTGGGACACAGCTCAGGTGAGATTGACTTTTCTCTGTGTGTCAGTCATTATCACACTGATTTTACATTAATGGGAGATTTTTTGAAGTGGAAGGTTGTTATGCAAAGAACTCTGTTCATGTGGTTTTCAACCTTTTTTCCTTCTAATCTCCCCATAAAGTAGACTTAATGTGTTCAAAATTCAACTATATCTCCTAGCCATGTGTGATTAGTTCTTGAAAGCTGGGAATAGAATAGGCTTCTTAACTATTTAGTGTCTTTCATGCTGAGTTTACCATTTGCTGTTTCCTTTTTAACGCATTTAGCTATTGTTACCATATAAGATGCCAAACAGCTGCTAGATGGTTCCACTTTTAAGTCACTTTTGATTGTAAGCTGCTTTTTAAAGAGTGCTGCAGAAATGGGAGGGGCTTTTTATCTCTATGTTGCCGACCCTTTTAGTCATACATAGTGATTTTTATCCTTTAAGTCATTTACAGATATTTTTTCCTCCATGATCAGTTCAAACATCTTATTTTTGAGTCATGTTCCACCTATTACAGCCTCATTTTTGTTTATACCTGTTAGAGTAGATGGCAAGTGCAGTTAAAAGTGACTTTCTGGAGAACCCTATGACATTACAAACTCAGGAGATAACATTTTATCATTAGGACTTAAGACTGATTTTTACTAAATGAGGAATGAATTTGCATCTAATGCATGATTATTGCTTCTAATGCAAGATTAATATTGCTGTTCTTGCTAGGGGTCCTTCTGATGGCAGCTTCAGAAAATGAAGATAATGACATCCTGTGGTGTATTAATCATGATTCTTTCCCTTTTCAAAAGCCAATGATGGAAACACAGGTACTAAAGCAAACTTTTATACAGTTTTGATGGAATCTAGATACTATTTTTTTCTTTCTGATAACAGGTACTTGAATAATGCTATCTGCATGAAATCGGTAGTTCACAGAAAACTTTCATGAGGAGTCTGGAAACATTTACAAAGCTACTAATTGATACACTGCAAAGAGAAAAAATAGTTTTGTCAGTGAATGGTAACTGGTATCTTAATAGGAATTCCTAGTTCAGCCATACTTTCTAGCTTGATGCAAGCTGCATATCAAAACTAATTGCCTTGATTTCTAAGACTTCTAATTAATATATTTGAAAGTGCTGTTATCTGTAATATGCTGCATGTTTTGCTCAAGCACGGGAAGACATGGTTCACAGTCCCTAGTGTTGTTTGCTCATTATAAAATTTGGCACAAATTATTTCAAATGTAGGTGGTAGAGACTTTGGGTTTCTTTATTTAAACTAATATGCTACATCTTTGTTAAATTTCAGACAGATTTTTTGAGTTTTTATATATTTATTTATTCCCCCGCCCTGCCCCGGTTTTATTTTTCTTAATTGTTACATGAGTAGGTTTCTAAGAGGTGGCTGAAGCTGGGTAGTTGCCTTCTACATCAGTTCAGGGAGAACATTTCATGTACTGCAGCTCTGAAGGAAGTTTGAAGTGTTGTGCTGAAGTAAAGGAGTAATGTCAAAAATAGTATTATGGGAGGAGCAGTGATAAAGTTGGAGTGAATGGAGAAAATGTTTCAAGGTCAGGAGAGAATGTGCAAATTAAGTTTCAAGGTCAGGAGAGAATATGCAAGTTAAGTTTCAAGGTCAGGTTTTTATCGGCTGTTATTAGTAACTTACAGAAGAGCTATATAATTAGTCTAGATCCCTTCCCTGCAAAAGCTTACTCCTCTCTTTTTACCAAGGCATTTGCTTATTTTCTTCGGGTTTCCTCATGTCAAGAGTAGTTTCTATTCTGTGTAAATTCAAATGTAAATAGTAAAACATCACCATGGATGTACAAAATCCATGCCTGCTAGCAAACTTTTGATAGTATCTATCTGTTGTTCAGATGACCACCCGTGTTGATGGACATTCTTGGGCTCTTTCTGCTATCGATGAATTTAAAGCTCAGAAGATAGTAACACCACTAAATAAAGACATTATTCCAATAACTGATTCACCTGTAGTTGTGCAGCAACACATGCTGCCATCTAAGAAGTTTGTTCTGCTTTCAGCTCAGGTGAGTATTAATTTTCTAATATAGGAAATCAGTAGAGGAAATATGAAGTTGGAAGTCTGACCTAAACCTGTAAATGGTTATTCATTTTTAATATGTTTTAAGGATTATATTCTGAACATAAGAAGAATTAAGGACTGCCGAAACCATTTGGAACTAGGCATAAGATCCTGTCCAACCCTAACCATTCTATGATTCTGCTTAAGTTTATTCAGAGCTTTTGGGCCCGCTCCCTTTGTGCAGTGTATCAATATGTTTTACTGGTTTCCAGAGACTGTTGCCGTACAGATCATCTGAGAAGTTCTTACAACCTTGGTTATACTCTAGATTATATGAAGTTGAGACAGACATTTGGCTGCCCCAAAAAAATAGCTTGAGTAATACTGTTGGCAATTGGAATTTCAATAAATATTTTTTGTCTTTGTCATAGAAAAAGTCCCAAAGTTTTTGGTTTTGGGCTTTTTTTTTAAAGGGCTTTTGAAAAACAAAACCTACAAAAAGAAAAAAAAGATATTAAGTTGCCTACTTCTCTTTTCTGATTACATTCAGCAATATTTTAGGTCATTTAAGTATCTTAACTGACAAGAAAATTGAAAAAAAAAAGTTTAATCATTAATGTCTGTTGCATGCGACAAATGTCTTGTAATTTCTAGACTTAAATCTGCCCTTTTTTAAAGGCAGCTGTTTTGTTAAAGGCACTGATTGGACGTTCTACAATAGCTAGCATGGATTCAGGCAAGATGATTGAGTCTAGAGTCCTGCCATGACTTTGATCCTTAATTTTTCAAGCATATTTTCCAGACAGTTTTGAGGATTTGCAAGATATATAAAGTTTTGTCCTGTATATACTTCCTATATATTATATTGTATGCTTCATGTTAGGCTAAGAACAGCAAAATTAATTCAGTTTATGGGAGTTCATAACCTTTGCAGTGTTTTTCCAGCCTTTCCTAGACTCACTAGAGAATTTTCTGCATGTGAATGGGAGCTGGGCTTCAGGCACCACTCATGTTATACTTTGATCTGCTAGGAAAGAAAATTCAGAATGCTAAAGATAAGCATTGTGGGAAGCAGATGTTGGGATGGCCAGAGTAAAGACAGCTTCATTCTGACTTATTCTGTGTTACTTTTAGGGGAGCTTTATGTTTCATAAGCTCAGACCCGTCGATCAGCTGCGCCATCTGCTTGTTAGCAATATAGGCGGAGATGGAGAAGAGATTGAAAGATTTTTCAAGTTGCATCAGGTAAATCTATGTAAACCTAATCACTTTCTTTAGCACTTTTTTTTTGTTATTGCTATAAATACCTAGTTAACATTTCATTCATTGGTTAAAGTAAAGTATCAGTTTTTCCTCCTCTATCGTCTACAAAAGACTGTATAATAAGAATAACTTCTCATTTTATGGTAGCTAAAAATATAAGTGTAATTCACTTTTCCTAAAATTCCCATGTCTTGTGTGCAGAAGTATAATGTAGTTCTTAGTTTCAGAAAGGCATGCATCTAAGAGTAGGGGAGGAAGAGTTTCTAAAAAGGCTAAATTCCTACCACTGCAAGATGTTTTTACATTTTGAAGGCCAATAAGATGTATAGTATTGGTCTGTTTTTGGGGTTTTTTTGGCTTTTTTTTTTTTTGTTATGACAAATAGTACACAGGAAGGGAGCTGTCATGGGTTACAGTTTTGATTAGTACTGGTTAGTATCTGTAGTGAATGTTCACTGTAACCTACTCTCTTGTACTTTGATAGGATATACTTAGTGATATTTTAACATGCCATTAGAATATGCAAACCATTATTTGTATAGTTGTTTTCTTAATATATGTTGATGTTGAGAATGCATGAGTCTTAGTCATACTTAGTTGACAGGCATGGGGAATGTTTCCTACCAGTAGGCATACTGAGTTTGCAAAAACTGTGTACCTGAAGCTTACCTGCTACAGTGGGATGCCTCACTATAATTCACTTCCTGCCTGTATTAATCAGGAAGAGCTGATTTCCTTGCCTTCTAAATAAAATGATGCAAAAAGTATTTACTGTTTAGTTATTGAGCAATATAACTCCTATATATTTCTTACCAACTTGATAAAAGCTGTTACACTAATAATATAATATGCTCTAGGAAGATCAGGCCTGTGCCACTTGCCTTATCTTGGCATGTTCTAATGCTGCCTGTGATAGAGAAGTATCTGCCTGGGCCACTCGAGCATTCTTCAGGTAAGTTTCAATTCTGGGGGTTGTTCTGAGTATCGTACCCACTAAGTAATTGTACAGGCTTTTTAACGTGCTGCCTGAGCAAGCACTTTTTTAAGATAAGCATAGACTTGCTAAACCTGGTAGCATATGCTTTTGCACTAACTTAGGGCTCATAAACAAAGGAAGCTTCCTATAACGATTTCTGCTTAATACTCCTCTTGGATGCTTGCATTCTACATGTAGAGGAGGATACTGAAAATGTTTAATCTGTTTGAAATGCAGTTATCTATATTTCACAGTACCTCTGATCATTGAAATGCAATGTGTAGAAGTATCTTCAATGGAACCGATTCACTACAAATTGGGTGAAGAAATACTGGCCTCCACTCTGGAGGATTTATTTGTAATCTATTACATTAAGTACTGCATGTATTAGGGATGATGCACACACATGTATTTTAATTAGCTGCCTTAAACAACTTGGTATATTGTAGGTATCTTGGCTGTCCTCACAGGGCATGTAGTCTGGAGGAAAAGAGGGTTTTGGTAAGAAACAGCTGTTGACAGTGATGATAAAATGTGTACCTTTGACTGTATGCTTCTGCAAGAGTTTGAATGTTGTGTTCGCAAAAACTTGCTTGTTCTTTTGCAGAACTTGTGCCAGTGTTATATCCAGTCATCTATTCTCAGTAGGCTGTGAATATTTGCTATCTGAGAGAAAATACGGGTAACTCTAGAAAGATGGGTGTTAGCAAGGAAAGATGTTACAAAGTGCTAATGTAGCACTACTGGAGAGACATGAATAGAAATTATGTTCTTCTGACAAAAGTATCACACAAAATATTTCTGAAATGTTAATGCTGATAGGTTTTTATTCCCCATTTTAAAAGTCCCTCAAAATTGCTGTTAATCCTCAAAGATGTGATAATTAAATGAACTCTGTATGAAGTGTGAGCAATTTGTTGTCTTTTCACATAAACTTTAGGTATGGTGGAGAAGCACAAATGAGATTTTCATCAGCTCCAAGCAACATTGCACCTATTCCCGGTTCTCCTGTTCCTATGAGTAAGTAGCAACCACTTCATGGTTTGGACGGGCTTTTTTTTTCTCCTTAAGTATGTTGGTTTTTGTCTCCTCACAAGTACCTGTGTTCTTACTGTCTGAAAAAGTCCTTAATTATCCACTCATTGTCTAATTAACTACATGGCTTTTTCCAATTTCTCTTGACTGATTTTTGGAGTCGGTGAGAGGGTGATGCGATCTCAAAATACACCTGAATGTTGCATTTTATCTGTTAAGATTATGTGAAGAAGGTATGCATTTGTTGCTGCCAGAGGCACTTCATCAGCCAGAGATCAATTCATGAATGCTATAGTTCAGACTTTACAAAGATTGTTCTGTGGCTGTAACAGAGTATCTTCTGAAAGTATCATTGTCATACCTCTGCAAATACTGCTTATGACAAAAAAAAAGTTTTAGTCAAGAAATGGGTTGTTTAGAGTGATTTCTTCCTATAAAAGCTTCAGCATTTGGTTTCTGCTTGAGTTGTCAGTGGTGGCTACAGATGAGAAGAGAGTCTGCTCTTTCTCCTCAGAATTTGCTGCTAATTGGAGTGGAGGCCTTTCTGTGTTACTCAGGTTCACTTAAATTTCTACATTGCTTCAGGATTTACTCAATTCCAGATCTTAAGGGTTTCTAAAAAAAGAAATTATGAATTTGGAACTCGTAATTTTGAATTACCGAATTTAATGATTTTTTTTTTTTTTTAATCAGGAGCTCATTAATTTCCAGGCTCTTAACCCTTACCTGATATGCAGCATTCCATTTTACACATCAGACTTGGGGAAAAAACTTGATTGCCTGGAATACAAAGAAATTCCATTTCAATAAATTTTTCACATATATCCAAATTCCTAAGTTCTGGAGAAAGGTATGCTGACCTTGGATAGAGTTCTGAAAAAAACAATTGACCCGTTTTTGGTTTTTTTCTTTTTTTTTTTTTTTTTCTTTTTTTCAGAATTCTTAACTAGTATTCAAACACCAGAAGGAGTGGCTATTTTTAATGCATCAGTGGCATCACTTTCCAAGCCAGATATTGTGAAACAATTAGCAATATGGGCAGGAGCTGAGGCAGGGCATAGGAATGCAAAATGAAATCTGATTTGGAGAGGATAGCAGCTATAGGAAGAACAGGTGCTAGAAGCAGACTGAGAATGAAAGTAATGTCTGAGGAAAGTTCCAAGAAGCTCTGTAATCAACATGGTGACTCCTTTTATAAGTAAATATATTTTTCCCAAGTCTAAATGTTTTAATATTTTTATCATTTGCTGTTATACATGCCTTTTGAAATTAAGTATCAAACCACATTTTTCCATTTTGCTTCAGTGTCAGCTCCACGTGGAAGATGGCACCATTCTTCTGCTACTCCTTACTCCATTTGCTCAAAGGGTAGAGAACAGTCATGTGAAATTAAGATTTGGATATTGTGGTGTCCTGTGTGGTGGGTCAGACAGCACTGACAGAAATTGATTAAAACACCTTGAAGTTTTGCATGTGATACTACATTCAATAATATTAGCATTAAAAGACCAGGCACCTTTAACTTGGTTCCCTCTTGTTCTCACTGTTGAAAGTCTGGCTGTGCATTCGCATGCTGCTTTTCTGCAAGTTTGTGGTTTGTCTGGCACACAGAAGAATGTGCTCTGAGAGTGCATTTGCACTGGTTAGGGAAGGACTTTGTTATCCTTTGTGCAATTGTGCGTTGCCAGGTTGAGAGAACTGCAGTGATTAAGGCAGGAGAGACAGATTCTTTGATAAAGCCAGGCATCCAGAGACGCTTTTCTTGCCCTTTTGTCATGTATCATCCTATGTGCTGATAGTACACAGACTTTTTTGTAGATGATCACGTGTTCCTGATATTTTGGGGTTTTAAGTTAGGTATTCAGACTTAATTTACAGAAGGGTTGAGTATTCACTTCAGCTGAATCTGTGGACAGTCTCAAACTGAATATTCTAAGTTAACAGTGTTGCTGTGGTATTTGTTCAACTGCCCTATATAACAATTAAGAGCAGTAATACCAGTTTCTTTGAGCTGAGTGCTTTGAAGGTAAAATTCATATTCTTTGGAAAGATCTAAATGACTGAAAGTGAGTGCTTTGAGAATAGGTGCCTGTATCAGGAATGGGAGCAGTCAGAATGTACTGAACAAGAAGTAGTATATGGACAGTATTGTATTGACTGCAGGAAACAGATGGTGTGCAATAAATAAAACGTGAATGTTGGGAGAGAAAAAAAATGCTTTAATAACTGCTCTTGAAGGAAGCATGTCCATTTGGTTCACTTATGGAGTACTGGGTTGATGAAGTGAGTGCCATCTGGTACTTAACTGTAAAAAGAACCAACTGTTGGCATAGTTCTAACTTTAAAGTACTTGATTTAACACTTTTGCTGCTCTTGCATAGTGATTTTATGGGTTATACTTTGGTTCAGTTTTGGTTGGTTATTTTAAACAAACTTACCTTTGCTTCTTTCCACTTTTAGGTTCCTCCTTGTCTGTTGATACTCCATGTCCTAATCTTAGCTTTCTGACAACACCTGGGCAAGGTAACACCTTCTTTGCTGGCCAAATGAAGAAACAACTTTTTTTTTTTTTTTTGCCTAGGCTTTTTTATTTACATTCATATTAGTGATATATACCTGCTCCTACCCTAGGTTTACAACCTCGTAGTATGTCAACTCCCATATATCCTTCTGGGAATTCCATGTCTCACCCTGGTGCTGGAATGATGGGCCCTGAGATAGTATTTTCTGGAAGGCACAATGGCATCTGCATATACTTCGCACGGATTATAGGGTGAGGTGTTTGCATAAAAAGAGATTCTGTCACTCAATTTATTCCATAGTTTTTCTTTCCCTTAATGCTTGTAGGTGGTGAATCCTATCTTAATTGCATTTAAATTTGAAATCAGTAAAGTGCATTTTGATGTTGTGTTTGAAGTACGCATTGATATAATACCTTCTCTTCTTCGCTGTCTTAATACGTTCAGTGAATGGCTGTGACAGGAAATTTGCTTAGATGTTGATCCAGCAATTGAGTGTATATGTACAAATCAGTGCAATGAAGCAAGACTAAAGAGGATTCTGTTACTTGGATGTTGAGTCCTGTGTTGCTAAACACCCTAAGCAAGAACAGATCTCTTCACGTGTTAGTCATCTTTCTGCATGCTGGTTGGGTTGTTATGACGCTTGCTCACCTACACCATTATGTCCAGAGAATAATACCAGCTTATATTTAAAGTATGATTAAAGTTTTAAAATTTGAAACTTTGTCAATTATCATTATACATTTCTGAATGGTACAGATATAGATAGCTTTTTTGAATGTTTAGTTGTCATTCAAATTAAATCCTTGTTTTAGACCTTGGAGTAAAAAAACCTTACCATTTCTTTCTTAAGAAGTTACACATTACTTAAATTAATTGGCATTTAACACATCGTTAACACAGTACTGTTTTTTGTGTTGCAGAAATATTTGGGATGGCAGTATAGTTGCGGAGAGAGTTTTCAAAAGTGGCAATCGAGAAGTTGTTGCAGTATGTAAAAGATAATTCTGTATTTTTAAAAGTTCCTTACAGTATATGCCTGAAGCCCTGTTATACTTATGTTCCCAATTATAGATTGATGAGGAAAAAAACCATTGTCATCTCAATGTTCTCTTAAGTTCTGTGCTCTTAACTGAGGAGTAATTTCAGGTTTTAAATATTTTTAAGCTACTATTTTAAATTTTACTTTTTTTGGAAACCTGTCTGCAATTTGATCTTTGTTGTTAATTGGCAACAGCCAGTCTTCTCTATGTTCAGTGATTGTACTTCCTTCATTTCTGCTTGCCCCCTCCAGACAAAGCCTGAAAATTAAATGTGTTAGGGAAGCATTGCAGTTATGTGGCAGTATAAAAAAAATGTCCAACATCTTCCTAACATAACCTCTTAGTGTTTCACTTTTTGTCCATGTCAAAATAACAATATCTTTTCTGGCTGAGTAATTTCAGCAATGCAAATTACTACATGAGCTTTCCTCCTCCAGTTACAAAGGTAACTGGGAGACTCTGGAAGATGTTGACAGTCATACACTGCAATGCTCAGTCATTGTTTCAGTTCAGAGCTGGATATAGTAAAACAGAGCTTATTTTAGGTATCAGAAGGGCAAAGAAGGTGTCATCTTGAATTCTGTGTTATGTTCAGTGGACTATTGCCTCTTCGCCTATGTCCCCTCACCTTAGTGACTGTGGTATAACAATGTTGCACTCTAGTCGTAGCGTCCCTATTATTCTAGTTATTTGTTGTAATCTCTCTGTGTTTGTATTTTTTAGTGGCTTTAGCTTAAAATTGTAAATGTTTGTAAACTACATTTTCTGTAAAGAAGTCTGTTTTCTTTTGCAGGTAGAAAGCAGTGTTCCATCCCATGTGCTTGAATGTATACTACAAGAACTAAAAGGTTTACAAGAATTTCTGGATAGAAATTCTCAGTTTGCTACAGTAGGAGCCCTTGGAAACCCAAGGTATTATTAATTGTGTTATGTTTAGCAGCGGTATTTTATATTCAGCTCTTGAAAAAATATACTCTGCGTGTCTGTGTTGAATTGAAGGTGTATGTATGGTCTCCAGCTTCAAGTTTTCAGATGCTAAAAACAAGTTGTTACACTTTGCTTTTAAAAGAGTCAGTATTTCTAATCATATTAACATCTTTTTATTTGAATTGCAGTTTTGGCACACCAGCTGATCTACAGCAGAGGATCCTGGGTTTTATGCGGCCTGATGGTGGAAGTTCTCAGCAAGTCCAGCAAGAACTCCAGAGGAAATACCATGGTATGCAATTACTTCTGAACAGGAAGTATGAGGGAATGGTGCATTTGGATGTTGCTTTTCTTACCCTTCTTGTTAAAACCTCTCAGTAAAAATGCCTTTTTTTCAATGCAGATTTGACATTAAATTATGTAATGCTCACTTTTAATAGTGGGAAGGCTTTTTTGGTTTTGGGTTTTCTTTTTTTTTGGTGGGGGCGGGGGGAAGGTTAAGTCATCAGTCATTATGTAGAATCTGGTAGACGTTTAATTTTTTTTTTCCCCTTTTTATGCATTCCAAAGCCCATAAACCCTTTTGGATTGGTAAATGACATGATATAGCTATTGCTTCCTTATTTCTGAACTGCAAGCACTCAAAAGTAAATACATGAATTGTTGCAATTCTGTTTCACTCAGGTAGCAATTGTGCCCATATTATTCTGTCAGTGAACAGAACATATCTTGCTACACTTAAGTGTTAACAGATACTATATGTCTTGAGGAAATTTTAATGTGGCACTTTTCCTCCAGAGAGAGCTAAACAGCATTAATCAAGAACCGCAGAGGAAAAAAAAAAAAAAAAAAAAAAAAAGGAAATTTAAGGAGATTGTTATTGTAAAACCTCAAAAATTTACATGCTACTTTAAAATGTATAAAATTGTTACTTATTGACAATCTCTTTGTTTTTCCAGCTGAGGCACAGCTAACTGAGAAGACCTCACTTCAAGGCATCCAGCAGCTTGTTCGCAAAACCTGCCAGGCACTGGCTTTATGGAAGTTGCTGTGTGAGCACCAATTCAGTGTTGTAGTAGGTGAGCTTCAGAAGGTACGAGCTGAATCATATGATTTTGTTTGTATGTAACATCTGACTTTTTTCTGATACCTAAATATTCCCAAAGAAGCATTACTTTAATTCATGGAGAAATATATAATTAATTTTAAACTACATACAGATTTTTTATTTGGGTTATGGTTATTTTTAAGAGACTGACTTGAAGGACTGACCTCGTCACCCAATTCTGAAGTGTAACAATAGATTTTATTTTACTTTTGTTGACAGTTAATAATGAGTATGGTTTTGTAATCACTGTGTTGTTACCTTAAGCACAACATGCAAATTGTGCTGAAATTTACAGACCAATGTTGTCTAGCCGAGAGGAATTCACTCTTTCCCTTACTGTTGATAAAGGTTTAACAGTGGAGAGCAATAGGACTGTAAAGTCTGAAACCCTTGCACTTTTGTGTAAGTAAGGGTCTAGAACATATTGCAGAACAGCTGAGGCTGGAAGGGACCTCTGGAGATTATCTGTCCCTCTCTCCTCAAAGCAAGATCAGCTAGAGCAGGTGTCATGGTGTAAGCCCATCTGGTAGCACAGTTCCATGCAGTCTTTTCTTCTATCACCGGTAGTTTCAGAGTTTTTGTAATAGTATTTTCTTGATTCTAGCGAACATCCACAGACACTACACAGCCATTACTGGCAATTCTATGTAAGCAAATATTCCTAATAAGAAAAAAAAAATCAATGTAATTTAATATAAAAAACATAAAGAGCACATACTTCAAGCTCTTAAAATTCCTCCTTTTTATGTATCTGTATTTTCACCTATGACAGTACTCAAATTATTAAAATCTGTGATACACTCATTTTATAGGGTGTGCATTCTGACAGTGCCCTGTGAAGTAAGGGGTACTGCTAATTTCATTCATATGGTTAACTTAAAGTGATACATAGGGAAGATGTGTCTGCTGAGAGAAGTTCTTGCTGTCCTTTGGCATCCCAGAGTCTAGTGCCTTCACTGATAGGGCTTGCTTCATTATTTCCATTTTGCTATTTAATGTGTATTTTAAATAATTTATTTAAATAATTTTTTGTGCTGTGCACAATGGAGTTTCTATGTAACTGGAAAACAATCTTGCTGCGACATAGTGATGTTTCTAAACAGAATAAAGTAAAAGCTTTGGTAAACTAATGTAATTCTGTCTATCTTCAGGAACTTCAAGAACATCTAAAGATTACTGCTTTTAAAGACTTGGTAATTAGGGACAGAGAGTTGACTGGAGCACTGATTGCTTCTCTTGTAAACTGTTACATCAGAGATAACGCTGCTGTGGATGGCATCATTGCCCATTTGCAAGATATCTGTCCTCTTCTTTATAGCGCTGATGATGCTGTGTGTTCCAAGGTAAGCACGCTTCCAGATTTGACAGAACCAAACCACTACTTTAGAACATGTTCAAATGAGGTGATTTGGGGAGCTAGTAAACAGTTATGCTCAAGTAGTTTCAGGAGCACAAGAACTAAGGCAGGCAGGTTGTGTGCATATTTGTGTCCTGTAGTTGATTAATGCTGACATTTATGTGAACTCTGGTTTGAAGCATTTGCAGTTATTTGCAGTGTTCATAGGGTCTTTATCTCAAGTGCTAAGTCTAATAAAACTGTTGTCCTGATGTTGATAAAATGTGTTCTTACTCCAGGCTTTCCTCAGCATAGTCTCCTGTTTTCTGTCTGTTTCCTGATCTCATGAATTTCACAGAATCACAGAACTGTTCGAGTTGGAAAGGACCTTAAAGATCACCTTATTCTAAGCCCCCTGTCATGAGCAGGGTCACCTTCCACTCAACCAGTTTGCTCAAAGACCTGTCCAGCCTGACCTTGAATACTTCCAGGGACAGAAGTTTCAGCCATAACTTCTGGGCAACTTGTGCCAATGTCTCACCACCCTCACAGTAAAGAACTTCTTAACATTAAATCTAAATCTCCACTCTTTCACCTTATTGAAGCTATTCCCCCTTGTCCTGTCCCTGTATGACCTTGTAGAACGTCCTTTTCCAGCTTTTTTATAGGCCACTTCAGGTACTGGAAGGCTGCTCTAAGGTCTTCTCTGAGCCGCTTTCTCTTCAGGCTGAAAAACCTCAACTCTCTCAGCCTGTCTTCATAGGAGAGGTGTTCCAGCCCTCAGAGCATCTTTGTGGCCTACTCTGGACTCACTCCAACAGGTCCACATTCCTCTTGTGTTGTTGCCCCCAAAGCTGAATTCAGTGCTGCAGGTAGGTCTCACCAGAGCAGAGGGGCAGGATCACTTCCTTCAAGCTGCTGGTCATACTCCCTTTTATGCAGCTCTGGACACGGATGGCTTGCGAGCGCACACTGCCAGCTCATGTTGAGCTTTTCAATTTTATCAAAAGGTAACTGTGTTTAAGAGCTGCAGTCTTAGAAGCTTTTCAAATAAAGTAACTTGTGAGGGGAGAATGCGGAACCACTTGGTTAAGTCTTAAGCCTTTCTTTCTACTGCTGTTCTTCAGTCTTTCTGCTGGGAATTACTTATGATAGAGTGTTTTTGAGAGGATGTAGTTGCTATTGTTTCAGCTTTGAAGTTTGGTATGGTAACCAGTCATTAACAGTATCTATGTTTTGTTCATGTGAATAATTCCATTTTTCCGTTACTTGACTTTAGGCAAATGAACTGCTTCAGCGTTCTCGACAGGCTCAAAGCAGAATGGAGAAAGAGAAGATGCTAAGAGAGTCACTGAAAGAGTACCAGAAAATCAGCAATCAAGTAGACCTTGCTAATGTTTGTGCACAGTATAGGCAAGGTAAGAGGAAATCACTGGTCATGTTCTGGCAAATACTATCTGTAGTACCCTTTTGGGCCATCTTATTTTTTGTTTGATTTGTTTACTAGCTTTCAACTAATTTTATAGTGTTTTACAATAAACAGTTTTTAATAACACTTGCAATTAGTATTTGTTAATTGTGCTTAAAGCCTTTCCAGATTTCACCAACCAACCAGAAAAACACTTCTGTATAAAAATATTCTCTTCCACTTTCTTCACATTGCACTGTCCCCTTTTTTTTTTTTATTTTTTTATATATGTGCTGAAAATATTTTTCAGAAAATTGTTGGGCTGTATGTAAGCAGGGGGTAAATGACTATTTCGCAGATAAGGTTTCATACCAAATATGCTATTTGAAAGATGGTTCTGAATCCTGTTCTGTGCATTAGAAGCTAGTACATGATTTAGATGTGGATATAAGTATTGTAACAGTCAAAATTTTAGCCTCTACAAATACGTAACATTCAAACTTGCATATAATCCCACAGGTTAGGTACAGGTGTAAACTTTTATATGATACAGACTCAAGTGAATAAGGTTTATTTTTTCTTGCTTGCTAAAATGGGAAGTGTTTGATGTCACCATTTTGTCATAGGTTTCATAGCTAACGGTGATATTGGTTGTTGGTTTTTTTGTTTTCCCTAGTGCGTTTCTATGAGGGAGTAGTGGAGCTTTCTCTCACAGCTGCTGAGAAGAAAGATCCCCAAGGTCTTGGCCTTCATTTCTATAAAAATGGAGAACCAGAAGAGGATGTTGTCGGACTTCAAGCTTTTCAAGAGAGGCAAGTATTCAGGATACTTTACTGCCATTATATGGGGTGCTTTTTTTTCAACTTACTGAAAAAATACCTTCGGGAAGGTATGCAGAGTAATGACAGACAAACCTTTTATAATGTGAGACACAATACACATGGTTTTGCCCAGCATGCTCTTCTTGATTATTGCTAATATAATACCATTAATCTGGAACAGAAGGTAAACTAATAGATGCAGAAAATGCTGTGATCTGACCATTACAGAAATACTTGTTTGAGACATGGTTAAGAACAAACTAGATTGCAGCAACTAGCTGACAATAATTTGTGACCTTCTGAAATTTCAGAAATTGTATTTGGAAAGGCATAAAATAATAATATTTGAGAAGAGTATTTTATAGATAATTGCAATGATAATTTTAAGGCTTTTATTTTCTTTTGCTCTGTTCACAGATTGAACAGCTACAAGTGTATCACAGACACCCTTCAAGAGTTAGTGAATCAAAGTAAAGCTGCTCCTCAGTCTCCCAGCGTACCCAAAAAGCCAGGTCCTCCAGTGCTGTCATCTGACCCCAATATGCTAAGCAATGAAGAAGCAGGGCACCACGTAAGAAACTCAAAATTATTACTGCTCTCCATAAAAAACTGTTATTTGAAGGGGTGTAGAATTTATTATTAAAAAAAAAATAGAGTAGTTTAGCAAAGTCGATAAAAGTCCAGCTTTGCCATGAATTGGCAGCTTTATGTACCGAGTGTTCATAGAAATGATGACATGCAAATAACATGAACTTAATTATTCAGTTTATTTATTTTAATTATTCAGCACATTATTCACTGCTCGATGTAATTAACCACTTCTGGAATAACGGGTTTGGCATTTTCTTCCCTTAGTTTGAACAAATGCTAAAGCTGGCTCAGCGTTCCACAGATGAACTCTTCAGTACTACACTTTACAACTGGTTGATACAAGTTGACTTGGCAGACAAATTGTTACAGGTGAGCCCCTCTCTTTACAATTAATTAATTTGTCAGAAGGTTCCACAGAACTGGAAGATTTAATTGTAGTAATAATGATGCTTTAAAAAAGAGGAGAGAGCAAGAACATAAATATTATCTTTACTACTTCTGCAGGTTACTGCCCCCTTTTTGGAGCCCTATCTTGTGCGGATGACCAAACTTGACCAAAACAAAGTCCGTTACATGGATTTACTGTGGAGATACTTTGAAAAGAACAGAAATTTTAATAATGCAGCCAGAATCTTGGCTAAGTTGGCTGACCTGCATAGGTATGGATTATGTGAGATATATTACATATATTGAGGTAATTGGGGGAGGGGGGAGAAATAAACTAATATTTTGAATATTTGTTTTGCAGCACAGAAATTTCACTTCAGCAGCGTCTTGAATACATTGCACGTGCCATTTTGAGTGCCAAAAGTTCCACTGCTATGTCCTGTGTAGCTGCAGATGGTGAATTCCTACATGAATTAGAAGAGAAAATGGATGTAAGGAAACTATTAATCTGAGCTACACTGTGAATGCATTATTTCACTTTGTCTTACTGGCATACAACATTGTTATTACAAATTCTTTAGAAACCGTTTTTTGTGTTTTCTTCCTGATGTGGCAAAGTTATGCAGTTGATAGGAGACTCTGAGGTATAAGACAGTAACGTTTCTACATTTAAATAAGGTAAAATTAAGCCTGGGTGTATTTGTAAACTTAAATTAATCCGGGTTTGAAATACTGTATTTTTCTTTTTAAACAAGGTTGCAAGGATTCAACTTCAAATTCAAGAAACATTACAACGGCAGTATTCCCATCATTCTTCAGTGCAAGAAGCCATCTCCCAGCTTGATGCTGAGCTGATGGATATAACCAGGGTGATGAAAATTTGTTTTAGAAATCAACTTATCATGTTTTTTGGGGGGAGGGGAATTTTTTGCAGAGGATGATCATATGCAGACTAAGAAAAATAATAGTTATGCATTCCTGGTCTCAGAATGTCTGCTACCTTATACTTTGTCATTTTCTGTACGTCGATACTCCTTCAGTCTACAGTACTTTAATTTTTTCCATGTTTATCTTCTTTAATAAGTCTCTTGCTTTTATTAATTTATTGGGAAAATTGTTAGAAAGTTAACAGTATTAATTAAACTTCATATAAGTTTGGGGATTGTATTTAAGAAGGGAAACTAAATGTAGTAAAAAAAAAATCTAGTGTTTGACAACAGTTATTGAAGTTGCACCTTTGCTAGTCTGATGTCTACCATACAAAATAAAAGCTGATTTCCTTTTCATGCTGCTTGCAGTGTAAACCTGGTATTTTTTTTTTCAGC
Organism: Ara ararauna; assembly: GCA_028858755.1. Classification (NCBI taxonomy): domain Eukaryota; kingdom Metazoa; phylum Chordata; class Aves; order Psittaciformes; family Psittacidae; genus Ara; species Ara ararauna. Next base: position 95,842,810 of record CM054410.1, read on the forward strand.
TGTATGGAGAATTTGCTGACCCTTTCAAGCTCTCAGAGTGTAAGCTTGCAATTATACATTGTGCGGGTCATTCTGATCCCATCTTGGTCCAAACTCTCTGGCAAGAAATCATTGAGAAAGGTAGGTCTTAATGGACTAGCAGTAGTATGATCTAGAACTGTAGGAAAATGTTATAATTAAAGCTTTTAAGATTGGCTATGTGCTGTTACTGATACGCTGTCCAAGTGAGAGGCATCTTTTTCTAATCTGTTCTGTAATGTATTTGGTAAACATAGGTACCTAGTAGTTCTTTAATGTTACTAGCTTTGATTTGTGTGCCTGAAGGATAGAAAAGAAATATTTTTATACATATGTTGGAGTATACTGCATGTATGGATCAAAGAATCACATTTCAGGTAACATTTAAGAACTCATTTCATCCCTTGTTCTTAGATGCCATTATGTATGGACTGCAGAATATTTTAAAATTTTGTGCAAAGGTTTCATGAGTTGGAAATTACAATAAAAAAGTTAATTTTTTGTGACAAAGATTAAAGAATCTTTAGGGAGATCAGAATTTTTATAATGTTGACAGGAGTGGAAATGCAAGAGCTTTCTCTATTTATAGAGCAGAACAGTAGTGGGCACAGCTCTACAAGCCTAGCCACTTAATATGATTATCTACCCCACCCTTTACCGTGAGTTGGTCATTCACTCTTTTCCTGCCCCCCACCCCCCCCCCCCTTTTTTTTTTTTTTTTTTTTTTGGTGGTGTTTTGTTTACTTTGATTTTGTACTGGAGGTTTCCACTGTGCACACGTTGATAGTGATTGACAGTTGCTGTTGGGTTTGGTTGTCGGGTTTTAGGGTGTTGGTTTGTTTTTAAGTAGATTTGCTTTGAACATCAAGGAAACAAAAATCTGTGAACATATATATACATACACACCAGAAAAAGTTGTATTTTCACTTCCACATGCTGATTTTTTTTCACTGAAAATAGCATAACATTTTGATGTGTTAGTACCTCAATATAGTTGTGTATAAATGTGCAACTTCACATGATTTCTTTTCACTTTCAGAGTTGAGTGATAGTTTATCCCTCAGCCCCGATGACAGAATGCAAGCACTTAGTCTGAAGATGGTATTGCTTGGAAAGATATATGCTGGCACACCTCGTTACTTCCCTTTAGGCAAGTTGTTTAGCCTGCATAGTAAATAAACATGAACCTGACGTGAATGGGTCTCAGCTTTCTTTTTACCGTCTTAAATGTTTTAACATAAGAAAGGTCTAGATTTTTAAATCTTAAAGGAAAGAATATTGATAATTTTGTGATATGTAATTACATGCCTATGATATGTAATTACTGTAGTAATTTGTTGCTTCAGCTATGGTGAAAAAATTCACCAATAATTTAAACTGTCAGTAGTGATGGAGTTGATCATGAGGTATGATTACAAAACCATTATAGTTTTTACATGTGCAGTTTTTTCTAGAATGTATCTAGGGACTTAATCAGAACTTACAGTTTTTCACCCTGAATGGGAAGTGAAGCTTAGAAGGCAGCAACATATCGTAAGATTTTAGTCTGCTGTCACTTCAAGTATCTACTACTATCTGCAGGGGTTGATTTTAAAAAAAGAATTCAGGAGGTTTCTGGGTCCTTTTTGAAGTTTCTTTCCACTTTTAAGATGCTTTTTTATTTTGACAATTTGGTATCATATAAATGCCTGGAAAAATATATCATTCAGCACTAAATGTTCTTTTACAGTACTAAAATATCATGAAAGAATAGTGCTTAACGATATATTTTTAGTATTGTAAAAACATTTTGTGGTGAACAATACACTGTTAATGGTTACTGACACTTCAACATGATAAAAGATGGAGTAGTGTTGCTGGCTATTCTAGCAAATAAAATGACATATTCTTTTCTGCTGAAACATAAGTTAGTGATTTTTTCTTAACAGCACAGTTCTATGGCAGAATCGTAATAAGGTATTTCAGTAGTCCCTGTCCATGCATTTATTCTGCCAAAGATAGTACTAAGCTATGTTTTGCATATCTTTCTCTCAGTGGGGAAACTGTTACATGTGTTTCACAGGAGAAAGCTGTGTGGAAGACAGAAAATTAAACTTGGAGTAAATAGCTTTTAAATGCTAGATACAAAATGCTTTTAAATAGCTTTCTTTGCTAGACTCCTATGAACAAATTGGAATCTAAACATCCCATTATTTTCGTCCTGCAGATTTTTTAGTGCAGTTTCTAGAGCAACAGGTCTGCACTTTGAATTGGGATGTAGGTTTTGTAACATACACCATGCAAGAAATTGGAACACCATTGCCAAGGCTGCTTGAAGTATATGACCAGTTGTTTAAAGCACGGGTAAGGAAAATATCCACAAAATAAAGATTTTCGTTTTCAACTACTATTAATGTCTTTCTATAACAGGAAACATAACATAAGGTGTGATATATATCAAAATACCAGCCTCATAGCTTTTGCTCTTTTTTTTTCTTTTTTTACTCAGAGGCTCTTACTGCTTTTCCTCTCTCTGTTAATTTTATTCACTTCAATCCTAAAGTATGAATAAACTTGTTAATTCTCTTATTTTACCTAAAGATCATTTTGGATTAAATAGGATTAGAATTATCATGTTGCAGAAGAAACAGCGCATCTTGAGTATATTAGTTTTATTTGATTCCTATTAATGATTAAAAATTGCTATATTATTGCATCTTGTCTAATCTATTGACGCAATAGGTATAAAGAGTAAGAAGTCATATCTTTAACTTCTGGTTTATAGAACAAGCTTATAGAATTAACACAAATTCTTTTTACCCAGATATCTTAGAGTGTAAGGAGTTCAGATCTTCCTAAAAATCTATTATTTTATGGACTGTAAGGTAATGAAAAACTAAGTTAAATTCACATACGGCTTTAGTAGTCAAAATAGTGCTTAAATATAGACTTAATATAGATTACAATAGGATTCCCATTTCTCTTATGTTTTTGTTACAATGCATAAGTAATTACGTCAGCTGGCAATTTTTTCCTTGTCTCATTATTTGCCTCCTCAATATTTTGGAATCTTTTTTAGGACCCTTATTGGAGTAGAATGAAAAAGCCTTTACACCTTTTAGAGTGTATTCATGTATTATTATCAGCATATGTACATGATCCAAGCAGAGTTCTTCTGAGGTAAGAAATGCAACTATACCCTAATGACTAGTGACAGAGATAAAATACCCTAAAGCACAGCACTTCAGCAATCCCGAAATCTTTTCTTCTTTTCTTTTGAGTGAATTATTTTTTCCTAGCAGTGCCTACTGAGGTATTTAATTCAAAACAAATTGTTGGAAATTTGTAGGGTCCTATCTATAAACTGCTTCAAAATAGACAATTTTCTCCACTGCACTGAAGATTCACAAGGGAATAAGAGGATTATTTTGTAAATTTTGGCAACATACTTTAGAAGTAATATAGACAAATTTCAGGGAATCAAAGGAAGTGGGGAAGACTGAGAATTAAGCATTTTGTGAATGAAATAGTGAACTGTTTAATGAAGAAAGCCTAGAAGCACTGAGTTCTTATATTGTGGAAAAGAGAAGACTAAACATGGGGTTAGATCTTCCCAAGTTGTTTAGAAAAGGTTGCTGGATGAATCACTCTCCAGGACTTATATTCTGCTTAGTCTGCAACAGGGAAGAATTCAGTTGTAGTAACAAAAAAAGTTTCTACCTGGAAGTATAGCTATGTACTTGAGTAAGTTGCCTGCATATTATGGAACCTCTAGCTTCAGCAACTTTTTTGAATAGACAATATACAAACTTCAGTCAGAACTATCTTGTCTCAGAAGCAGTGAGCTGGACTAAACAGATTCTTGGTAACTCGCCTTACCATGTTTTTTTTTTTCTGAATCTCTTGATATACATGTAAATAGCCAATGTTCATATGTAGAATTTATATCTATCTTCTCACTTTGTTGGTCTCTTATAGTTAGCTGATTTAAAGTGCTAATAACTTTGTGAATGTTGTTTAATAATCTACTTAAGATATTAATACCTACATTTTTGAGACTGAGGAATTTAAAATTACTATCTAAATTAAAAACATTTATTGTAGTATCTAAATTTTAAATATTTCACATTGTTATTAAGCATCATGTTTTATTGTTTATATTTAATACCAGATAAACAATACTGATTAATTTATTTTCACATTATACTATAGTCAGAAGCATTGGATTTCAAAAATCTATTTTTCAAAGTAGCTGATAGATGTCTTGCTGATATGTTATTCCATTAAAACTCAAAGAGTGCTCACTCTCTATTTCAGATTAATTCTAATATACAGGAACAAAAAGGAACTCATCATTATTCTATGTTTCTTTACAGGCGACAATTCACAAATGTTTGCTTAGATGCAGTTAGTTGCTACCTGGTTGAACTTCAGTCTATGACCCCGACACTAATGGTGCAGACTACGGTTGGGAATTTTAAATCGCTACAGGCTAAATTAGAACGGCTCCACTAATGGACTAATACAATAACACGGGCACTAGCTCAAATAAAATGAATTGTGAAATGAAAGTTCAAATGTCTGCAGTGAATGCTCTGGAAGAAGAGACCATCAGAAATTCTGAGAAAGTTGTATCTCCTGCTGCAGTTACAGATTGCGTGGCCTATATTCTTGCTATTCTAAAGGTATCTACAAATTGTAGAATGTAAATGTGACAAATTTTCTTTTACTACTACAAAAAATTTTTTAACAATGGAAAGCATTTTTATACTCTTGGAATAAACCACATTGTGTGATCTTTCCCTTGAGGAATAAAAACTTTGGAAAATATTCTTTTTTACTTGAAGTAATGGAGAAAGTAGGATGCAAAATCTAATTGATCACTGTTTTTACAAGTATCAAAACAGTGACAACTGCAGAAGGCAAGATGATGATAAAAGCACATGTAGATGAGTCAGGCTGTAAACATGGCCATACCAGGGAGTAGTGATGTAATCATAACTCTGCATGATTGTATTTCCAGGTCTTCCAATAACAAGGGATCATTATTTCATAAATCTTACTTGAAACAGAGACTGCTTCTGCAGGTAGAATTTTTGGGATGAAATTGCAGACATTAGCAATCTAATTTGTATTGCAAATTAAATAACAGTATTGAAAGCCCATTGACTTACTTCCTTTATTCCATTTTAATGAATATGTTGTATCTATTAAAATAAAGTACTCAAAATGTGACTTCTGTCTGCTTCCATTGCATGCACACAAGCACCATACTGTGTATATTCCTTAAAAGGAGCAAAGCCTACACATGCTTCGCAAGATTTTAAAATCTTGTCCTACAATCTTGTCTGGTTTACTGCTATGCATTCTGTACATATTCAACAACATAAACTCTCTGTATAACATGCACAAGAAATTACCATTTCATGCTAGTCTTAAGTCTTTCTCAAATATCTTCTTCACATAAGCAAATAATCAAAGAACTTTTTAATGGGGGAAAGAAGCAAGTATGCCTACAGAGTAGATTAATGTATTCTTGGGTTTTCTTCCCAGGAGAATTAGTAGTTGATACACACATCAGAGGTGTTAAAAAAATGGGGAAAAACCGTACAGATTGACATTTACATGCCTGTTATCTGCTTAAAACCTTTACTACCAGATGTGATTACTATGCTCTGAAGTTTTGTTTGCAGTACAGTATTAAATTTATTCTCTCTGAACTGTCAGGTACATTATGATAGTTTTCAGCCAGAGAATGCACCTCGTGAAGTAATACGTAAATTAAATTCCTTTTTTACCTTTTTAGATGAAAATAGAGCTGCAGTCTTAGTATTGGCTTTTCTCTTTTGTCAGTGTTGAAATTCCCTCGAAAAGTATTTGAATGGAGAAATTGCTGTATGTCCTAGGAAAAAGATTTGCATCCTTCCATATAAAAGTACATTAATTTTAGATAGTACAAGTTACTTTCTGCTGTTAGCTGTGTTTCACACCAAGGATGCCATGTACATATATCCAGGTCTTGTTCTTACAGTTCAGTTCATACCCCACATATAAGTGATGTCTCAAGTCTTGCCTGATGTATTTTTTATTTCTAAATTTTAATGTTTGCATGTAAGTGGTGCAAATGTTGTGTCGAGCCATGTTCTGTAATCTAATTTCTACTTTCATATCTGGAGAAATGACTAAAGAGTTGGGAACAGGTGCAAGACACAGGTATGAGTTTCAGCTCTTTTTTTTTTCCAGTTAATAGAATACATTTAACAATATTACAAGGTTTTCAAAGAGCATTTCAAAGAGTATCACGAGTTTTGATATTTTTCATCTGATTTCAGGTAATTTCAGTGTAGACATTACATTATGTTTTCACAGCACTTGCTTTGCTCTCCCGGTGGAGAAAGGGTGGGTTCAGTTTCCCAATTTAAGTTTGGAGCAGTATGGAAGCCTGAGATCAGAGGAGAGGGATGGGTTGATTAACGCAGTAGGTGAAACTTGTGATGAGTACAAGGAAATAAGTGACAACATGGATATCTCACTAAAATGGTTATCAGCAATTGGATAATTGCTTTTGTTGGTCTTTTTTTTTTCTTCTTTTATCCCAGCGTTACTGATTCTCGATCAAGACTGGTTAATGGAGGGAAGGAAAGAGGTTTGATACAAAGTGGTTTCAGGAACAAGCACCAGTTTGAGAGAGTAGCTGCTTTAAGGGAATCAAAGGCAGTGAACATCTGCTCGCCTCACCCTGTACACCTGAATTCCTGTATCTGATAGCGTTGATCCCTTAAAGCTTTGTCTCAGGGTCACTCACCCTTCCATCTCCCAGCCCTCACGACGACTGGCCAACCTTCCGCCCTGCCGGCTGGTCCGGGCCCGAAAGCGCAGGCGGCAGCAGCTCCTCCGCTGAGGAAAGCCGCGCCCAAGGGGAAACCCCGCGCCTGCGCACTGCGAGCTGCTCCGCCCGTTCCCCGCCTCCCGCGCTCAGCTCGCGGCTGTTGGCGGCAGCTGGGGTAGCGGCTGGTGAGTTCGGCCAGGTCGGCGTTGGTTTGGTGAGGCCGCGGCGGTGGGTGGAGGGGACTGTGCGGTCCGAGCGGAGTTAGCCTGAGGGTCCGCCTCCGCTCCTCCTCGGTCTGAAGTGGCAGTGGGTTTATTGTGTGGTCTCCCCCCCACTTCGCTCCCCAAGCAGTCCGCGCTCCGCGGGCTGCGCCACCCTACCCCCAAGTGACTGTCCCAGAGGTGAGGCAGCTGCCTGGCCGCTGCCGCTATTCCCCTTCACTCGGGGGTGTCCGGCGCGCTGTCGTCCAGCGGCCTGGGGCGGCCCCGAGGCGGCGGTGGGCGGGCGCGCTCCTCCGGCGCCGGAGGAGCGCTGCCAATATCGTGCTCCGGCAGTGATCTCTCGCGGTTAGGAGGCTTTGTGTTCTCGCTTTCTGCGTTCGTGTTAGAGCTTTCAGCAAAGCCCTTGGTCTTGCTGCGTCTTTCTCTCACTTCTGGAACGATGTCATCTGAACTGCAGATAGTCGGTGAGCAACCTTCACGGAAGTAGGCAGTTTAGTTTGGAAATGCAGGTAAGTACCAGTTCTGTTTGTGTTTACCAGGAAGCTGCTGTAGTTGAAGCGTTTGTGTCTAGATTCTCACCTTGTACTCCCGTCCCTCAAATAATAAAATCTTCTTGTATTTTTTTTTCTTTGTTTCTTCAAGTTCTCTATAGATATATAAAAATGCCGCTATTTGCTTTTCTTTATAATGGCTACCTAGAAGTTAAATAAGAATGGAATTTAAGCTAGATGTTCTCATCTCTACATCCATAAATCAAAGAAAACCATGGCCTCGCATCTCGTGGATTGGACAGGTAAATGTAATGATCTCTTTTTTTTGTTTAAATAAAAATATGCAAAGAGTAGGTTTTAAATTATGTAACAGTTTGCACTTCTGGGTAGTGGGGGTGAGTGTGTGTAAAAAAAACCAAAAAAAGTAAACCTCAGGAGGTGTTTGAATGTAAGAGTTATTGAAATAAAAGTCTTATTCTTATGTCTTACTGACTGGAGGCAGGAGATTAAAAATTTCTCAGATGAACAATTGAGAGTCATTTGGTTTGGTTTTCCAAAAGGCCTCTTCCTTATATAATATTGTTGTTTTGATGCTTCTAGTTTTTCATAACTGTTTTTACAGTACATTGTTGGAAATGGTGAGCAGAAGTTTTTTCCCATACCATCTTGCACTTGTTGAGGGATGTGCTTTCTTAAGCTTTTTTGATAGTTTTTTTTTTTCTTCTGCAGTATGATTTATGTTTAAGTAGCTAACCACTTAAGATCAATTCCTTCTGTTGAAATCACTGGCAAAAATCTCCCTAAATTACACACTACAACAGAAGATAACTAGTGTCTACTTAGTTGTTGTGTTGTCATTTCTTGGCAGGTAGTTCAGTTGAGATTCTTTGAATGATTGCAAAATTCGTTAGTTTGGAACCTGTGAACCATCCTGCCAGTGTAGAATGATGCTAGTTGTGATGTACTGTAAAGCAAGTATACCATAGAATGAAATTGATGTGGTAGTTGCAGCTGTAACATGTTTTTTCTTCTTCTTTTTTTAATTATTTTTCACTGACTTTTCTTATTGCTGCATTGCATTGTTTACCTGGCTTAGGTAGAAAATAATATTTTAGAAACTGAAATGCTCTTTTTTTTTTTTTTTTTTTTTCTTTCAACAGGAAAAAGAGGCTGTTTTTCTTCTAGATGATAAACATGTAAATGAAATTAACCTGGTATCAGGGAAGACAAAGAAGAAAATCCCTCAATTGCAGTCATTGCTGAAAAATGTAGTTGTTTTAACAACATCAAGAAATGGTTAAGTACATTATCTTACTTTTAAAAACTCGTTTTCTTTGTACTTTTAAGAGTTTAAAAAGGTAGAATATCTAAAGGATCAGTCAGTTGACTGACAGACAGCTGTCAGCTTTAGAACTGACAGATAAATGTCAGCTTTGGAACTGTGACTAAGATGGAAGGGGAGTAATTCTAAGCACTTTGCAATAATATCCTTGAAAACATCTCTTTTCTGATGAACACAGGTGCTTGGTTGGCAGGAATACTTAAATCAGGAGATCTGTTTCTTTGGAATAAAGATCAGGACTGGTTGAAGTTTGTGCCAGCAATTGAAGAGTCTAGGAAAGTAGTTGCATCAGCACAAGGTAGGTTTTTTCCCAAATGGTCTTTTGACAACTGGACTAGAACAGTGGTTTTCTTATTGTTAAGTGTTAGTGTACAAGTAAAAGCTATATTTTCACATTGGCTTGCATTTGTATAATTTGTGTGCTGGCTAAGCTTTGACAAATGTCCTAAATATTACTTGAATGGTACAGTTTTCTGTGTTTACTTGTCTTCTGTAAGTAGTCTGGTAGTAAAACCAGTGAGTATTTTATTTTTTAATGATTAGTTTTTAACTGTACAAAAACATTCCTTACTAGGCTTTGAATAGCTTAGAACAGACGTACATCAGATGTAAGCCCTGTATGCATAATTTGAAATGTATTCTGTAGGTAGATTTTTATGACAAATGCTACCTGAAGAGAATAATGTAAAAGCACATATTTGCAAACTTAAGTATTAAATAATCTCACTGATAAAAGATTGTAAAGTGAAGTACTATGTAAGCAATTATGTAATTTCTGGGATGATCAGTAGTGCATTTAGGTACTGAAAGTAATAAATAGTAGAGCACTTAAGCATTTTCATGAAAGATGGATTTCATAAAGATGATCTTGGGAAACAACTGTACTGATTGACTCTTGTGGGGAAGATGATTAATAAAATGCATAAAAATGGGTGTCCTGTCTGACATCCCTGCTGCCCAAGGTCTGTTGTCGATGATGAAGCTGAAAATGAAAGGCGCTTAAGGGTAGCAGCTTGGATCTTGTATGATAGAGAAGAAATTTCCTTTATCTATGAATAATTTTAAATCTAAGTCTAACAGAGGAGCAGAAGCTATTCTGACACATTGTCCTATTTGTTATGGTGGTGTTGCTTCTTTTTTTCCCCCAGAATGTTTAATGAGATTGTACTTGTATGTGTCCGGAGATGGCAGAAAAGCACTATTAACTACTCCTACAGCATGTACTTTTTTATGGGAAAGCACAGAACATGAAAATACATCCTCTTGTAAAAATTCTTCTCCTGGGCATTGGACACAGATTTTGCCTGATGGATCAGTAATGTTGCCTTCTACTGAAGAAAAAGAAATTGGAGTGCATGCTGCTTTCATACAAAATGAGGTAAAAAAAAAAAAAGCCCTAAAGTGATCACTCAATCTCTTATTTAAATTAGAGCCTCAAAATCTACTGTGAATTTGAGAGCAGTGTCTACCTCTTCACCTCTTTGGTGTTTTATATAAAATTATTAGTTCAGTTCATATTGGATATAATGAAAACGTAAGAACATCTGTACTGCGTCAGACAAAAGTTTATCTGGCCTAGTAATATTCTTGAAAACTTTTATATTTTTGAATGACATTTTTATTTAATCTGAGTTGTAATAGCAAGTTATCTAAATATGTAAACAATTACAGACAGTATGTATGTTACCAGGTTTTTTGTTTTGTTCTGGTTTTTGGTTGTATTTTTTGTTGTTTGGGGTTTATTTTTTTTTTCTACAGATTCTGGGTGATTGCTGTTTGTGCTCATTTGTGTTCTACTCTGGAGAACATCTGGTACTCACAATTTCAATTATTCGATGGCATGAAAATAGCTTTAAATATGTTGGGTAAGTTCAAAGATATTTTGAAGTTAATTAGCTTGAAGATTTTTGTTACGAGGTGCTTTTGAGTTGGGATTTTATTTGTTCTCTGTTCCCCTTTTCGTCATGTTGGTACGTTGGAGGGAAGGAATGCCATCCAGAGGGACCCTTGCCATGCTTGTGAGGTGGGCTGATGCCGATCTTATCAGGTTTAACCATGCCAAGTGCAAGATCCTGCACCTGGGTCGGAGCAATCTTAGGCACAGCTACAGGCTGGGAGGAGAAAAGATTCAGAGCAGCACTGTGGAGAAGGACATGGGGGTGTTGGTCGATGAGAAAATGAACATGAGCCAGCAGTGTGCGCTCACAGCCCAGAAAGCCAACCGTATCGTGGGCTGCATCAAAAGGAGCTTGACCAGCAGGTTGAAGGAGGTGATCCTGCCCCTCTACTCTGCTCTCGTGAGACCTCACTTGGAGTATTTTGTGCAGTTCTGGTGTCCTCAACATAAAAAAGGGCATGGAACTGTTGGAGCAAGTCCAGAGGAGGGCCACGAGGATGATCAGGGGACTGGAGCACCTCCTATATGAAGATAGGCTGAGAAAGTTGGGGCTGTTCAGCCTGGAGAAGAGAAGGCTGTGTGGAGACCTCAGAGCAGCCTTCCAGTATCTGAAGGGGGCCTATAAGGATGGCAGGGAGGGACTCTTCATTAGGGACTATAGTGACAGGACAAGGGATAACGGGTTCAGACTTAAAACAGGGGAAGTTTAGATTGGATATGAGGAAGAAATTCTTTACTGTAAGGGTGGTGAGGTACTGGAATGGGTTGCCCAGGGAAGTTGTGAATGCTCCATCCTTGGTGGTGTTCAAGGTCAGGCCGGAGAGAGCCTTGGGTGGCATGGTTTAGTGGGAGGTGTCCCTGCCCATGGAAGGGGGTTGGGACTAGATGATCTTCAGGTCCTTTCCACCCCTAACTATTCTATGATTCTATGTGTGCGTAGACAAGAGTGTGTGTCTCTTTATCTGGGCTGAGACTATATACTGAAGTAATTGAACTGATACGACCTCTTAAAAATGCAATTGAAAAATAATCCTGAGTCCATTCCACGTGTAGTCCATTCTTCTTCCTGAGTGAGATACAATTGTATATGAAATGAAATAGGTATGTTCTTTGCAAGTATAACTTGAGTAACTTTTTAGAAGTTTGCCCTGCACTTGATGTGGTACAACTGCTTTTGATACTCTTGATACTGGTGTCCTTCTTGTCCTGTTCAGCTGTATCACTCTTCACTCAGTTTGTCAGTAGGATGCTAATGCCTTTCTGTTAATAGAAAAAATGATATATACCATAACATTCTCACTGTAGAAGTGCATGTATGTGCACCATAATACTTGCAGCCTAAAACTGTAACATTTCTCAGCTGTGTTACTCATGATTTCTTTATGCCAGCTATGGCTCATTTTTGTTTACTGTTGTTTAATACACTTTTTCATGGTATTGCTTGCTTTCTTTGTGTTAGGTGGCATGCTTCCAAATGGAATCTTTCTTGTGTTTTCTATCATGTTTAGAATCTTTCTAGATTCTTGGAATGGTTTGGATTCCAAGGGACCTCTAACGATCATCTAGTTCCCACCCCCCTGCCATGGGCGAAACCAGCTTTCACTAGATACGTTTGGTGGAAGCCAAATCCAGCCTCTCTTTGCACACTTTAATGATGGGGCATCCACAGCTTCTTTGTTCAGCGCAGCATACTGTTGATTTTCGTTTTTGAATTCTGCATTCCTGTGTTGGAGGACGTTATACTGTCTGCGGAAGCTATTCTTGGCTAGAATGCAAGTGCCTTAATTATATGGCATACATCTGTATTTATTTGCATGTTCTATACACATACCTCAAGTTGCCATCCCATAAAAATAATTCTCAGTGCTCAGACATAATATTTAAACTGTGTAAATATAAAGTATTTTTCATTTGTAAGGCTTTTGAGGAAAAGCATGCATATATAATTTTTTTTAGTTGTTCATGCTTTATGTGTTTTTGTCTTGCATGTTTGGGTTTTTTTCTATATATCAGTCATCTCATTCAGCATAACTGATTAACATCTTTTTCTTGTCTTTGTTTTGGTATTCAGTTCTTTGCCATACCAGGTCCACTGGATACAACAGACTTGTTCACTTCTTAATTTAGTTCCTCAGTGTGTGTCTGTAAAGTCAAGAGGAGCTTTGCTGTGTGCGTTTGCAAGAGATGGACTTGTCCTTGCAGTAGCTGTTAATCAAACCGATCCAAAGGTATATGAGTGATAGACAGAACATCATTGAAGCCAGTAGTTCAGTATAAATGAAATCATAACAGGGATTTAATAGCACATTTGTAGGAATGATTTTTCAGCATTCTTGTTGATACATGTGATTATATTCACATTGATGGTCCATAGCTAAAATATTCTGCTACAACATGCAGTACTGTGAATGCTGTTGTTCAGTTAAGAAATCCATATAAGCTACTCTGACATTTCCAGTCTCCAGGAAAATACAATAATGGGTTAGCTTCAGATATTGAATTTTGTCTGCAAAGATTCAAGGTGATTCTTAAGCTGAGGCATGCTTAACATGTCTTGGAAGTTACATTCCTACTTCATATTGTTACTCCTTCTGACATCTTTGAGGCCAAATCTTAATGTTGTTTTTAGTGCTAATCATGACCGGGAATACAGGCCAGCTTATTTAGTGTACTAGGATGGGATGATGCAGTCCTTCAAAGCTCCGGTTTTATTTTATCGGCAAAACTGGAAAAGAGTGATCTTACATTGTTTTGAGGTTTTAGAAAAAGCTGTGTTAAAAAGCATATTGATTTATATATTGAGTATGCATTAAATGTAGGAATAGGTATAGAAATTAATAAGTACTCTGATTAGTGAAGAAATATCAAAGTGTCATGTCACTCTCATATATGATGTTTCCAGCACATCAAATGTTCTGCTGGTAGAAAATGGTTTTTACAACAGTGACAGTTTGATACAAATGTATAATTTCTTTACATTTGCTTTTTCTTTCTAGGCAACTCAGATTTTGTTTTTAAACATACTGAATTTTGTAACTGTTTCGGGTAGCCTTAAAGGTTGTAGTAGCAAGAATAGCACGGTTCCATCCAAATTTATCAGGTCAGTAGCTGATGTTGGGTTTGCTGCTGTTGTGAATTTCTTTCTTTTTTTTTTTTTCTTAACTTTACATTTTGATACGGATATTTGACAGAGAAAAGTGGTTTTTTTTTCTTCCCCAATTTAGATCTTACTGGGTTGGCGATATGTGTTGGACTCCTGATAGCCTTTTCTTGGCTTGCATGTTAAAACGTGGATCTTTGATTTTGTTGACATGCATGGGTGAATTGCTGACCTTGATTACTTCCGGCTGCTCTGTAGAGTTTGGACCAGCAGAGTTTATTCCATTTCATCCACTAATAACATACAGGTAAAAGGATTTGAAAACGTTTATACATTTTTGTGGTATGATCATATCTTACTAATTTCACATAAACCTATCTCAGATTCAGTCTTCTGCTTTTCATGTGCCTTCTCGATATCTGTTCTTATTCATAGTTCTTTCTATTTCTTGTCATGAGTTTGTTTTTTATGAAAATTGGCATTATGACACTAAGTATGCATGAAGTGATTTGATTTTTTAGAGGGATTTGAATTTAGTAGTAACTAAAAATGGCATGATTTTATGATATAAGAAGAAATTGAACTTAACAAAATTACTGGAAGTGCAGATTTATTTTAATCCAGTGGCATTTCTCTGCTCACTATTTGATTTTACTTACAGAACTTTCTGTCATAGTTATATGTCTTATAAATAACATTTGTATGACAAAAGCTAGTTAGCTTTTTTTAGTGTTTTTTTTTGTGGGGGTACTCTAGATCTAATTTTTGAAATTATGCTTCTGGGTGCATGGGGAAATAGAAGGATCTCTAACACTTTCTAGCATCAATTCAAAGTTACAAAGGTAAAATAGTTTGAATAATTAGAGGAAACAAAATAAATAAAATACAAAGTTTCATTTTTTTATCATATTAGTTCTGAGTGACTAAAGCTGGATAGTGTATAAATGTTAACATCTGATGAAAACATTCAAAGCAGCATAATACCTTCTTACACTGGTTGAAAAATCAGATACTAAATTACATTAAAATACCTCAATTACAGTTATTTATTGAATGTACATAGCTACTTTTTTCATCATATCTACTAACTTTTGGAATATTAAGGAATAATAAAAAAACTCCAAACCCAGCAACATTATGTCCAAGCATTATGGGGCTACATGCACAGCACAGCTTTCTGGATCTCAGTAAGGTGTGATTTCTTTGTAAGAACAGACTTTGTAAGCCGTCTTTTGTAAGAGGAGACTCGTGTGTTGATATAAAATTTTTCTGTGGAATGTCTGAAATGATTCTGAAATACTGAGATTCAGAACTTGATAGGGTTTTTTTCTCTTTCATACATGACTTTTAACATCTGATTAAAATCCCATCTTCAAGCACTTGTCATAGACACTAAAAGCTAGGTAAGAAAGTGTAATATACAAATTTGAAGTCAAATTGTGAAAAATATGTATAATACTTGTTAATGAAGTAGAGAGCAGTAAGAGCCATTTTTATTTTTCTTTAAATTAAAAAAGTTGCAGCTCAGCAAAATACTGGCATCTTGCAAGCATAAATGCTGTTATTTGCTGTGCTCATCCTAAAAAACTTAGATGCTTCCTCAGAATTCTGAATGGACCTATAAGGACAGCAATGTGGGTGGTATTAAACATTCATATGTTAGTTTTTTCTCTAATCTGTTAATGATTATTACATGTGATAGTTGCTTAACTGTTGGTATGTCTTTATTTTAGACAGCAGCACTCCTTTTGTCAAGACCCTAGCCAGTCTCTTGGTTCTTCAGCTTCTGAAAGTGACCTTATGAGACAGAGATTTTCAGTTGCTTCACATTCAAGATTACCCTACCTCATTGTCTCTGATGGATACATGATAACAGTGCTTAGATTTCCTAACAACCTTTCACCATCAGGATTCATAAGAACTCTTTTGCTTGATTCAACCCAACGGCTTGAAAGTATCCCTCGGAATTTGCTGAACTCCAAGGTAGGGTTATGAATTGCTTTGAAGATTTTAGGAAAAAAAAAAAAAAGAAGTGTATGAAAATGTGGAATTTTTTAAATCGGGTACCTTAATTTAGTTTACTTTGATGTTTGTATGAATTCTTTTTAAAGTTGTTTTGAGAATAGTGTTGATCTGAAAAACAATGAATACGCATATTTTTCCTGAAATTTTATTCCTTTGTTTGGATGATGTTTAAGTAAAATGTAGTAAAGGTGTCATTGTTACCTGTCACTAAATATTCTTCCTGTAACTGTAAAAGAAATTGGTATTTCTGTATCTATAGAGTTGGTTCAGAGCACTGACAGGTATTATGCTACTCTGACTAACATCCTTTCAGAATGATTCAGAAAGGATTCTATAAAACTTTTGTTATCCTAGGCTGCTGCTGTTTTAGCATGATCAGCAATGTCCCAATGGTGTTCTGTGCATGTGTCCACTAGATCTTCAGTTGAGGTTGTCAATTAAAGCTTGCTTAAAGCATTTGGGTTTTATTTTTCTGTCTCTTCAAGTTGATCTAAGTTTGAGAGAAGGGAAAACCTTTGGAAAAAGAGGTCCTACAACTGTTGGCAACCACGTAAGATCTTATAGATACTAAATTCAGAATTTTTTTCATTTGCTGATGGAATACAACTTCTCTTTCTATTCAGTTTGTATTTTGGATTTTTGGAGGAGGGAATTATGATGGTATTCATGCATAAGCTAGAAGAGCAGGCAAAGATCTGACGACTTAAAAGGACACGTTACTAGTAAGAGTGCAAGAATGTCCTACATACTGGCAAAATTGTAAGGACATTTTGGTGATCAAGAAGGCAGATTCTTTCAGCGTGAAGCAGAGTAAAGTCTGGTGCTGAGAAGATTCTGCCTTCTTGAAGCATGGTTAAATGATTGTTTCTGTGCAACGTATATGCCTGCTGATCTGTTCTCCCTTTCTGTCTGGGACTTTTAAACTGAAGCTCTTTACAGAAGAGACCAATTTCCTTGTATTGTGTCTGAAGTATCTGGTTTGATCTTGCTAGAGACAGGTAATATGTTTTGTGGTGTTGTTGTTTCTTTTAGTCTAAAGGGAGACTGCTGTGTTTGCGATCACTGTTGTCATTAAAAGCTAGTCTTTTAAAACGTGCTCAAAACCGAAGTTCAATCTTTTCCACCATTCCGAAATTCCTTGAAGAGGACACGGCAGAAACTAGAGAGAAAACCATGGATTTACTGGTACTTAATAGCATTTTTCCACTCAAAACTATGCAGATGATATGATTTGACTTTACATGTTTCTAAGAGTAAAAGATTTTTCAAATATATTTTCTCTTACTAGGTATATTTGAACTAATTTGGTATTGGTTAAAATTCTCATCTTTTTAAAGGGATATGGTTATTTCTCTCAACTGAAACTTGATTTTTTCCTTTTCAAACATAATTTCTCTTAGCAGTGTGTTAGCATGTTAAAAAGTGTGTGCTAATCTACTTGTTCTCACAGTAAAGAACTTCTTCCTTATATCCAACCTAAATCTCCCCTGTTTAAATTTAAACCCATTCCCCCTTGTCCTATCACTATAGTCCCTGATGCAGAATCCCTCCCCAGCATTCCTATAGGCCCACTGCAGATACTGGAAGGCTGCTATGAGGTGTCCACGCAGCCTTCTCTTCTCCAGGCTGAACAGCCCCAGCTTTCCCATTTCTGGCTTCTGTGATCAAAGTCACTGTGCAGCCTTTCCCAACGCTATTTCTTGCTTTTGGTTTTTGATTTGTTCATTGATATTTCTGTGGTTTCGTTGAATGGATTTTAGATCTTATTGGTATCCAGCAAAAACTCTTCGTCATGGTCTGTGCTTAATAAAAGGCAGGGTTTCACTTCCTGGTATAAAAACTACTACTGTGTTTGTAGTTTTGTTGTTGCTGTTAGGTAATTTAATTTCCTTCTGCACGGCAATTCCAAATAGCCACATTTAGTTTGAGGTCTAGATGAAACTGCTGTGAATGAAACTTATGAGCAATTAAACAAGTTAATTAAGAATAAAGATTATATTTGTGGGACTGACTAGTGGTGATGCTCGCGGGCTATGCTCTCTCTCAATAAACTTGAATTAAACTGGGTTTTTTTTTTGTTTGTTTGTTTTTTTGTCTGTTTTAGGATTATGAAGAAGAATCGGATGATCAAAAGCAGTTTTGCAATAGCTCTTCCAGCTGCTATAGCCAAAGACTCCATTCATTTCTTAGTAAAGCTGATCAAGGCCACTTAGAATTTGCATCAATGTTTGATACTCTCCATGCAGAAGACAATACTGAAGAGAAAGATAAGTTATCAGTGGAACTATATTCCGTTCAGAAAAACCTCCTTGCTGCATGGCAGATAGGGATTTCAAAAGATGTAGAAGAGAAAGATGAGATGCTGAACTACATAGTGAATTGCATTATCCATTTTTTCAGTATTCTTCAGTTTGTGAAATGCTCTCTGTTAAACCAGGATGCCTCTTTAAACAAGTCTGCAGAGAATACTCACTGGATACATTGTGTCCTAAAATATTTTCAACAGTTTTTAACAATCTTATGCTGGCATTCAAGAGCCAGTCCAACTGGGCATGTGGCAAAGCTGACGCTACAAACTTTAAAACTGATGCTTATACAGCAGCAAGATCAATTGTTCTCAGAAAACCTTTTGGCATGTTTCTGTCTTTTGAAAATGGTTTCTCACACTTTAAGTAATGTGTGCGTACTACAGTATGAGAATTTTTTTTCATCTCCTCATGGTAATAGTCTCATAGAACTTGACTCCCTCACTGTGCCTGTTTTCCTAGTTCTTGATGAGAGTACTACTCAGCAGTTCAGCTCACTGAAATCTCTGCTTAGAGAACCTCCTCGAGCAGTAAACCATGACGCAAAAACCGAAAAAAGGTATGAATGATCTTTATGTGGGGGAAAAAAAAATGCACCGGACAAGCAGGTGATCTGGCCCAGGCAGCTTGGCTTTATAAAAGGCACGTCCTGCTTGACTTATCTCACCACCTTCTATGACAAGGTGGACCACTTAGTGCATGAGAGAAAGGCTGTGGATGTTGTATACCCAGACCTCAGTAAAGCCTCTGACAGCGTTTCTCACAGCATTCTCCTGGATAAACTGGCTGTTCATGGCTTGAATGTGTGTACAGTTTGCCAGATGAAAGACTGTGTGTCCAAGCCCGAAGAGTGGTGGTGAATGGTGTCACATGTATTTGGTTACTGGTCACTAGTGTCCCTCTGGACTCAGGATTGGGGCCAGTTCTGCATATTATTTTAATCAGTGATCTGGATGAGGGGATTGAGTGCACCCCTTTAGTAAGTTTGTGGGTGACACACCATGTTGGGTGAGAGTATTTCTGCTGCAGAGTAGGAAGGCCCTATGGACTGACCTGGACTGGTTGCATCAATGGGCCAAGGTCAATTGTATGAAGCTCAACAAGGATCAGTGCCGGGTCCTACACTTGGGCCACAACAATGCCGTGCAGTGCTACAGGCTTGGGGAAGGGTGGGTGGAAAGCTGCTCTGCGGAAAAGGACTTGGGGGTGCTGACTGACAGAGCTGAATATGAGCCAGCCTGTGCCCAGGCAGCCAAGAAGGCCACTGTTATCCTGGCCTGTATCAGCAAGTGTGGCAGCAGGGCCAGGGCAGTGATCATCCCCCTGCACTGGGCAATGGTGAGGCTGCACCTCAAATCCTGTATTCAGTTCTGGGCCTCTCACTACAAGAGAGACATTGAGGTGCTGGAGCGGGTCCAGAAAAGGGCAGCAAAGCTGGTGAAGGATCTGGAGCACAAGTGTGATGAGGAACGGCTGAGGGAATTGGGCTTGTTTTGTGTGGAGAAAAAGAGGCTTGGGGGACCTTATTGCTCTCTCCAGCTACCTGAAAGGAGGTTGAGTGACATGGGGGTTAGTGTTTTCTCCAAGTGACAAGTGATAGGACAAGAGGTAACGGCCACAAGCTGCACCAGGGAAGGTTTAGATTGGGTAGTATGAAACATTTCTCCATGGGAAGGGTTGTCAAGCACTGAAACACATGCTTCCCAGGGAAGTGATAGAGTCACCATCACTGGAGGTATTTAAAGACATGTGGATGTGGTACTTAGGAACATGGTTTAGTGATGCACTTGGCAGTGCTTTGTTGATGTTTGGACTCAATGATATGAAGGTTCTTTCCAGCCTAAATGATTCTATGATTGTTTATGTTGGAACAACATTTTTTTTTCAATAATATAGTAATTGCAGCATCCTTTTGTTTCTTTTCTGTGTTATACTCTATAGAAAAAGTGTGATAATCTACTAAAGCATGCAGATTAAAGTTTAGACCTATGGTTGAATATAGTTGTTATGTTGATTTAACTAATTACTGGCAATCAGTTCAGAGTTAATTGGTGGATTAACAGCTCACACCTGGTGTGGTAGTGCAGCGTCAATCCAGGTATTAAGTTTCAAAAGCTTTTACTGCCTCTTGCTCATTCTGCTCTTTCCCATGTAGAAGTTCCAAACCCTGTGGACCCAAGAGGCTGCTCATATGCAATGTATCTGCAATCTCAGTTTAGTCATCAAAGTTTGCACTTGATTATGGATATGGAATCCTGGAGCAATAAGAAAAACCCTACTGTGTGGAAACTTTATTAAATCAGTGGAGATATTTCTTTTTTGCAGATACATACAGTTGAAGGAAGCTTAAACTGAAGTATGCTATCCAACTATTTGGAAAATACATTAGTATCACTGGTGTGTTTTCTGCTGCAGAACTCAGATTAATCCAAGTGTGTTAACGTAGGAACAAGCTGTTCCTTCCCAGGGATTGAGAATCTAAGAAGACTGAGAACCTTGAGAACCTAAATTTGTGAGAAGAAACTCACAAATTTAATCTTACTGCCGTAACATTTATTTCTTTAATAAACTTAGAATACTGTGCTCATTATGAATTTGATAGGCAAATTTCAGTGTTCTCTGAGAGGATAATCCACACTTTAGATTAATTGTGCTTCAGGTACTGAGCACTGTGAATTTGATTGAGTATGTGTGTATAAATAATGAAAGCAGTAATGCTAGAGAAGAAGCTGCAGATGTGTTGCAGTTTTGTGTGAGCTTTTTCAAGTCCCTGGCAATGTATATTTGCTTGTATTGGTAAGCTTATTACATATCTGAGCTGGTACATCTTATAGCATTATGCTGGGCATCAAGGACTTGTGAGCCCTAAAAACACGCTCTGCAGTTTTTTGTTTCCCTGTCTTTGCTTTTCTGTGTTACACTTTCATTGTATTTTTAATCAGTCTTGTTTGTAAAGACAGATATGTGTTTTGAAGTTTATCTAGGTTATTTAATTTCCCCACATTTTAGATAGCAAGGGGTTGTTTTCGGGTGTGTTTCAGTGCTTGACATAGATTGCTGCTTTTATGCAAGTTCAGGAGAATCAATGTTTGTTGGTCAAAAAACAAAAACCAAGGCAGAAAGTGGTTCGTTTTTTCCCCCTCATAGAAATCCAGAAAGTTGTCATTAGCATAAAATAAAATTTAGTTTTGAGATACATAATGCAGAACATAAGAAAATAAAAAAAACTGTATAAGTAGCTGTTAATTTTTGATGTTTTTCTTAACTACAGGTTGATTGTTCTATGGCGATTATTGTATAAGAAAGTGGTTTGGTATCAGGTGCAGCTGAAGAGAAAAATAAACAAGAATGTAGAAGAAGAGTCTATTGCCTCATCGCTTTTAAGTCATATACAAGCCACCCTCCAGTCTTCAGGAGTGACCTTAGAACAACATCTGAAGATTAATTCTGTAGCTGGTTAGTACTTTGGAAAGAACTACAGGTATTAGGTAGTTGCATGGTTAGCTGAATAATAGGAAAATTAGGTCAAACTTAAGGACAATCAATAACCGCCAGATTTAAGAAAAGTTGCGAGTGGGGCTTTTCTTAAAATTCTGATTGAAACTGTCTCTCTCTACTTCATGTCCTATTACACCTGTGGATTGTATTATAATCTTCTTGAGCTGAATAAGAAGATTGTAGTGACTTTAGTTTGCTTTGAATTATGTCCTAGAGAATCTGAACACAGGATCTGAATTCTGATCTCTTGCACTGTGCTATTTCCTCTGACATAGATGTGCAATGCAGTGTGTCTCTTACTGAATTTCTGTGCAGAAGTCCTGTTCACGTCATGTGATCAGCACTGGCATGAGCATGTTGTGTATGTGAATGTAGTCAGTCTCAACTAAGCATCTAATTTAGCATAACAATGTACTAGACTTAAGCCAGTATCTTTATTTTGCAGATGGTGCATGGTTGTAGCCTAATTTCCTACACTTAACTGTTCTATGCTCTGTCTTGCTTTCCCCTTCAACACTAACAAGCCTCACTTCCTATTTATGTGTCCCACAGAAATTCTGTTTCTTCTCCATATTCTTGATCTCTCTCTCTCTCTTAAATGTTATTTTTATCTTCTCTTTCTACATCACTCCATACATTATCTCATTTGTGTCTCTTTCATTCATCCTAACAATACATGGAGCTTTCTACCCATTCCTTATGTGCTTTGTTTACATTCAGTTTGCCAAATAGATACAGTATGGTTTAGGGATGAGCTAGAGTAGCGCGTATGCTGATGAGCCAGCCAATACCTGCACTGGCTAGCTGCTGATAAGCAGGATAGAGTAGCAAATTTGTCCTTGGCTTTTCTTCTGCTGTAGCGCTATCTGCTTTGGTTTGGTTGTCAGGTTGTTGGGGCTTTTTTACCCCTTCTTCTCCTTTGCCCAGGAACTCTTCTCTTTTACAGTTACCTTTCTGTCAAAGTATTTAGGAATTGACCAATGTATTAAAAATTGGAATAAGAATAGAGAGGTGGAGAGATACACATTTCATTTCTCTAAATGTTAACAGTCCTCAGACCTGTTGTTTCACAGTGCTTTTACGCTGAAAAGGAATACATGTGTTCAACTTGCTAAATAATTTTATAACTATGTTTTATGATGAAAAAAAAAATCTTCCACATCATAGGAAAAATGAAAGCATAAGATGAAATGCTTTTCCATATAAACTATAATAAACTATTGCAGGTGTTGAATGCTGAAGTTTATAAGTATAGTTAATGTTTATAACCTTGTTTAATCTAAAACAAACAAACAAATTAAATTACTAAAAGCCTTGTAGGAGTGATTATAACCTCTCTTTTTTTTCCCCCCCATAGTGATTTAGCAATTAAATAAAAGTCGGGGGAGGGGTATTCAAAGTCAGGTTCATTCAGATGTCAACACTGATTTAGCTCTGAGAACAGAAATCTGCTGGAGGCTCACATATTTCATTGTGCTTTTCGTAAATCTGTAATACTGAGGTGAGTGCATGTGTGTTTGCACATGTAAAACTAACCATGTAGCGCTTTTAATTTGTTATATGTGTGACTTCTGTAGGTGAGGAGAAGTTCCTTTTAGGCTCATACAGAGAATCTCTGGACATTTGGAAAAGATCTGTTTGTGAAATCAAGGGTAAAGGTAAAGGGATACGTTCTTTTTTGGGCGTGGAGGCATTAAGTTGTAGAGTCCCTTTATATAGTTATTTATGACTCTCTGCCCTTCAAAAAAAGGAGGCAAAACACATAAATGGTGCATGTATGAAATTAAACTGGGATTTAAATAGAGACAAGGCAAAATGTAGGTCTGATTGTTCCCTGGGAAAATTCCATGCATTTCTATTTTATTATCAGTTTTCTTATGATTATGAAGTATGTGGTGCAGAAAACCTCTAGGTATACCTCTGAGCAAGAAGGAGACAAGGAAAAGCTGATAACAAAAACCAAATCTCTTAGGAGCTGTAAAAACATAGGTCTTCACTGTTCAGGGAGAAACAAAATAATTTGTGGCAGGAGTTGCTTTAGGAGGTGATTTGAAACAAATAGTCCGGAGTGTATTCCCATACATCATGAGAAATGCTTTTTGCTGGTTATTACAATGAGGAGTACCTCCTGCAGAATTCAGGATACTGGAAATATGGTGGATGTCTAAGTAATTTCATTGTGGTTTAGGCATTCCTTCTTTGAAGACTAGGCTCTCAAGCTCTCCTGGAACAATACACTGTATTGTTTGAAAACTGCCAGGTATCCAGAAGTAAAACTTGTGGATGATCATTAACTCGCTAGTAACTTAGAGGTGGTGGAAGGATCCTATCTCCAAAAATAGCTGGTGCTGATTGCTACTTCTCAGAGTATATATTTACATAGATTTGTTTCTGGAGAGGGAGGAACTTGTATTTTCAAACCTGCTGTGTCTGTCTTTGTGTTTGTTAATTTTATTTCTTTTTTCTCTTTTAATGCAGGGGGGAAAAGAATATGTTTTCTTCAGAGTAGATACTATCTTGCAATATTATTTTGCCACCTGTATCAGTATAACTTGTGTGAAGCTCAGGGACTCTGTGATCATCTGGTAGGAGAGATTCTAAGGCGATCACAGCTGACAGTGGGTCAGATGGAAAATTTTTCTGGTACGTTTATATTGCATAAAAGTGTGATAAGGTATGTGTGTACATATATATATATACTGTTTGAATAATCTAGTATCTAGTTTCTGTGCCATCACAGCCACGTTTGGCAGCACACTTTTCTCTTTATACTGGCCTGAAGTCTGTTTTCAGTGACTTTTAAAGACCTTTTTCTGATGCTCAGATGTTCTTTCAGCTGCCCTTGTACTGTTTAGACAACTTTTAATTGTATAACTAATATTGAAATCATGGCCCATTAAATGTTCTTAGATTTAAATCTGCTCAAGGAAAGACTTTGGATAAGAAAAATAAGGATTGAATTATTTAATTTTATTTTATATTGATTTAACATTTTTCTTATGATAAAACATGATAGATTGGTCACCAGTCCTAAACTGACAGTTGATGTGTTTTGTTGGGTTTTTTTTTCTTGCAGATGCTTGTATATTTATTTTTTTCTCTGCTAAATCAGAGTATGATATCTATATTTCCAAATGTAAAGATTTTTGACTCAGCATTTATCTAAATTTAGGTACTAAAAGTCCAGCTCTCATCATTAACAGCATAGTATAAAAGTCTTATAATATTAATATAACGTGTGATTAGCTCTCTAAGTCCTGAAAGCTTGTCAAGAAGCATTCAAAATCAAAATAATTTCCATAATGTTTTAATTTGATGTCTGTTTTTCTTAGATACCAAGTATTTTCAGCATGAGCTATGGATGGTAACAGATGTTCATACTGAAACTGCTATGGCTGTGATTCGGTCCATGGCACGATTCATGGCTGCTTATTTCACAAATCAGCTGCTCTATATCTTTCCCCCACACAATGTAGACATCCTGCATCCACTTCACATCAAGCAAGGTATTTTCTCTACAAGCAGTTTGACTTGCTGTGCTTAAGACTTTTTTTTCTTTTTTTTTTTTTATGTATATCAATGCTGTCTGTTATATTTTAACTTGGTGATTTATTTCACCATCATTCATTGTAAGTTTTTGTGAGGAGTGTGTGTGCCTGTGTATGGTATTACTGTTTTGCAACTCTTCGTTATTGAAAATATTTTTGGTGTTAATTCAGTTGCACACATCAAACTATTATGTCATCCATGGATTGGAATCATAGAATCATTTGGGTTGGGAAAAACCTTTAAGAACATGAAGTCTGAGTGCTAGCCTAGCACTGACAAGTCCACCACTAAACCTTGTCCAGATCATTGATAATGACAGTAAACAGAACTGGCCCCAGTAATGAGCCCTGGGGAACACCAGTTGTGACAGCCACCAGCTTCATTTACCACCACTGTTTGGGCTCAGCCATCCAGCTGTTTTTTTAGCCAGTGAACCGTACACCCATCCAAGCCATGAGTAGCCAGTTTACCGAGGAGAATGCTGTGGGAAATGCTGTCAAAGGCTTTACTGAAGTCTGGGTACACAACATCCACAGCCTTTCTCTCATCCACTGTGTGGTTCACCTTGTCGTAGAAGGAGATGAAGTTAGTCAAGCAGGACGTGCCTTTTATAAAGCCATGCTGCCTGGGCCATATAACCTGCTTGTCTTGTACATGCCATGTGATAGCACTCCAGGTGTGCTCCATAACCTTTCCTGGCACCAAGGTGATAATTGCCTGGATCCTCCTTTCATCCCTTCTTTGTAGTTGGGTGTCACATTTGTTAATCACCAGTCAATTGAGACCTCCCCAGTTAGCCAGGACTGCAGGTATGTGTTCGAAAGTGGCTCAGTGAACAATTCCACCAGCTCTTTCAGTACCACCAGCTCCAGAGACTTTTGTGTGCCGAGGTGGCAGAGCAGCTCGCTGTCCTTCTCCTTTTGGATTATGGGACCTTAATTCTGGTCCCCATCCTTGTCTCCTAGCTCAGATGTCTGGGTACGCTGAGAACAGTTGGTCTTACTATTAAGGACTGAGGCAAAGAAGGCTTCAAGTACCTCAGTGTTTGTCACTGTTCTCCACTGCATCAAAGAAGGGATGGAGATTGTCCTTTGCGCTCCTTACTTATAGAGACATTTTGTATTGTCTTTTACAGCAGTAGCCAGAGTAAGCTCTAGTTGGGCTTTTTCCCTTCTGATTTTCTCCATGCATAACCTCATGACATCCCTCTAGTCCTCCAGAGTTGGCTGCCTCTTCTTCCAAAGGTCATCAACTCTTTTTTTTTTTTTTTCCTGAGTTCCAGCCAAAGCTCTCTGTCCAGACAGGCTGGTTTTCTCTCCTGTTACCTCATCTTTCAGCATATGTGATAGCCTTCTCCTGCGTCTTCAAGAATATCTAATCTTTCTGGAGACATCTGCCCTTCAGAACTGCCTCTCAATATATAGACTTACGTTTTTTTTTTTTTCCTCGGGTTCATGGGTTTGTTGGTTTTTGTTTTGGGTTTTTTTTTTTTTCTTTTTTTTTCGTTTTCCAGTGCTTTGAGGTTAGTGGTTAGTGACCTGAATTTGAGATTCAAGTAAAAGGATGATTTAAGTTTTTCACCTAAATTAAGCAACATCAGAATTTGTGGTTATGCACTACTTTTGCCTAAAGTTGCAGCTCTGACTGACTCTGATCCTCCCAAAAGTGAGAGAAAAGCAGTGCTTTATAAGTAGTTGAATTGGATTCGTGGTGTGGTGTGACCCAAACTGAAGAGCCAGAAAACATTTTTGGGAAGCCAAAATGCTTCAGACATCGTATCATCAGACCAAGTGGGAATGTCAACTTGATTTCTTGTTGAACCCAAGTACTACATGTTACTTTCATGTCCTATTTTTCAGCATTTTTTTGAGAATTAGTATTTGTCCCAGTGGGTAGTTTATCTGTTTTCTGCAAGAGATTCTGTTTTGAAGACTTCCCTTGTTAGGAAATTTTTAGTTTCAGAGTTAATTTTCAAAGTGATTTAATGTCCACAGGAATGAAGAGTTAGTTGGAAGTATTGTAAGTACTCTACTAGTAAGTTGATATTATAATGCCAGCTATTTCTCTACAATATTAACTTATTTTGATTGATTAGATTTTCTGCAGTATTCATGTATTTGAATACATGAACTATTACTAACATTTGTGTACTACAGCATGCACTAGTATGTATGTCTTCATGGTCTTTTGGATGTTTTAGTCAGCCAATTTTCCAGATAAAACCTACAAAATGTGACCTTAATTTTAATACTTGCATTTGTCAAAGATCCATGGTGAGACAGTCTTCGAAAAACTGTGTTGCATAAGCTCAATCAGTGTGAATATTTCCCTAAATAATGGTCATTGCCTCAACAGTAATCAGAAACTGTTAAGAGAAGCAAGTAACTCCTTAGAGTTAATGTTGGTCAGCAGCTCTCCAGGAAATCTGGGAAGTAAAGCCTTAGAAAACAAATCTAAACCTCGAGAAACAAGGAGATACTAAATTTGTCTTCAGTTTGTCTTGATACACTCTCTTAAAATCATGTACTATTCTTTCTAAAAAATGCATTGTAAATTTTTGTCTTCTGCAGTAAGCAGCACTTGAAAAACTCAACATTGCCATTTATCTCAAGTGTACTCTCTGAAATATCCTGAGCATGTGGTAGCATACTTGCAAATGTTTCATCAATGTGATTAAATCTTTAAAGTAGGAATAACCCACAGGTTTTGCACGTGCTTGCGTATCCCATGTTATTAAGCAGCCTACTCTGACCTCACTGTTGTACAATAGCATGAGGTGCATCTCTGTGCTGCAGATAAACCCTTTAGTGTGTGCCTCTAATAAAGAGCGGTTGTGCACTGCAGTGAATCCAAAAGCAGTGTGAACATACGAATTCTAGATAGTTCATCTGATAGCATGCACATGTATTTAATCTTTA
The DNA here is from genome assembly GCA_028858755.1 of Ara ararauna. Lineage (NCBI taxonomy): Eukaryota > Metazoa > Chordata > Aves > Psittaciformes > Psittacidae > Ara > Ara ararauna. Next base: position 95,870,983 of record CM054410.1, read on the forward strand.
AAATGTGCGGTTTTTTGTCACAGACATATCTCCTCGTATTATTCCACTGCAACACTGTTTGGTTGCCAGAGCTGTCAGGGAACAGAAACTTTCATCTGTGTGGACAGCTGAATATGCACTTGATTTGTTCTTTATTGGTGGACTTATTCCAGAGGCTGTGTGGTTAACACACAGACTTGGAGACTGGAGACTCTCTGTTTCAATTGGAGTGGCCTACCAACTGTATTGTCAGGACTCTGATGAATTCTCAAGGTAAATTTGTGCTTGGAATTTAGTAAACTTTATCTTTTTATTAATGTTATTTGCTGAAGTTTATTGTAACAAGGCATATTCTTTGCATCAAAAGTTCATATTCCCAGACTCAAGTAGGATCTAACATGTTAAGATTAGTTATTTTACCTTAGATAACTGATTTGACAGACCTTCATTAGATTATCTGTGGGTTTAATTTTGTTATTAATGAAGAGTTTCTTATACTTTCAGACTGAAAAACACTGAGTGTCAGCTGCCATTAAGTTTATCACCAATGCAGACTTTTCAGGAAAAGTTACAGTCTTTGTTAGGACAGCCATTTACTTCTGAAACATCAGGATGTCTTAAATACAAGCGGTTTACAGGTTTGTAAAATTATAAATATGTTTATTTTTCATGTTATTCACTGCATATACTGTGTTATGCATGGTCTTAAAAAGAAACAGTTACCTTGTCTTTTCCAATGTGTGTGTTACTGTTACAATGTATTAAAATACTTCAGTTTTATAGGCATTACAGTTTTGGCTTTCATAATTATAAAAATGGACTGTATTATCAATCTTGTCTTCTTCATGCGTATCAGCCAGAACCTTATTTGACTGGTCTTGGTATTATCTTCAGTTCGGAAGAAAACTGAAGTTTCATTAAAACAAAACAAAGAAATGTCCTGAAGCAAATGCGAACATATAAACAGTAGGGAAAGTATCATCATACTTAAAATTTATTACATGATGGTGTTTAATTTTTGCCTTTCTTTTCTGTTAATGGTGAAAGGGAGTTGTGTCTCATAGCCTGACAGCTCCATTCATGCAGGTCCAACAGGTAGCAAAACTGAGAATGTATTCATTCATACATGTATTTGTAAACACAAACACACAGATGCTATACCTGTATACAGGTAGCTACACAGATAAGCACCTGTAGACATGTTCAACACTTGTACAAACAGCACCAAAAATCCCATTCCGTTTCCCTCTGTTGCTAGTCAGAATGAAGGTCTGCATATACACCCCTAAATATGCAATGTGGATCTCTCCAGCAGCTAGGCTTAGAGCTAACACGCGAGTTGCTAAGTTGCTGGTGTCTGCACATATGCCCCGGCCCCACTGCATTTCCTGGTGAAGACTTCCTCACAAATAAATCCCTTCCTCCCCCCACACACACACTGTCTACTCACCCCCACAGTAGATGGCCTTGAATATACAGTCCACCCAGTAGCTAGGACTGCAATCCTCAGTCTTTCCATGTGCTTCACCCTTGCAGACACACACACCTATGTGCACACTGTCTTTCTGGCATGTGTTCACAACCTACTTGGTCCTTCCAGTATCCAGATCCCCTTTTCTTGCTGTTAGAGACATGCAGTCACACAAGCTGAGCTCCCCATCATCTCTGGCAGTTGGCCAGGTCTTTGCTGGACCCTCTAGTCACTGCCAGCTCCTGTGGTCTGTCTTACATGGGCAAGATGCACACACCCCTAGCTCCTAGGGCACTTCACTTGGTCTGAGTTGATACTTGCTAGCACTTGTGCAGTCACTTACATAGCCTCACTTTCTTTGATTGCTGGTACTATGGATATGTGGGCACTCTGACCTGTGGTCCCACTCCACTTGCAGGCACTTGATTTTTACCTGACTCCAGTCTGCAGATCCCAGATACGTAGGCTTTCTGATCTATGATGCCACTTCAGTTGCTGGCACTTAAAGTCTTCTACATGGACATATAGAATAGAAAATCCTTCACCCAGGAAAAGAGACATATGCTAACAGGGGCTAGTGGAAGAAAGTGAGGCTCCCACAGCTCCATACCATGCCTTTGGTTTCTATCTTAAAGATCCCATAATGAGCCTTTTACAATCCCAGAAAACTCTTATCCTGCATTCTCTACATCTTATATCCTTCTTGACAGTGACTCCCCTCAAGCCAAAAAGTCCTGAAGAGAGATATTCCCATTGCCTCTTCTTGATGGGTTTCATACCTGGGCACTGCGGGTGATGGCTTTCCTGGGAAGAGCCTGGACAGGGTGTCCATTTGTCTGAGTACTTAATTTGCTGTTGTACGTTTCTGGGCTTGTGGAGATGATCCTTTCATAAGCTGATTTTTCTGCTGTGAGTGGATGGGTCTAGGTGTTATTCAGGTTCCTGCTATTGTCTCCTGCTCCTTTGTATGTGTGTATATCATCTTTTTATCACATAACCTAACTTGATACCTTAGAGCTGTAATTCCCTCAGTTAGCTAGATCAACCTGTCCTTGTTTACATTTTACAGAAATCTTACTGGCATGATCTCTGTTCTTTACTCTCTTTTTTTTGTGTGCATGTTTAGAAAAACCACATTTCAAGTTCCTGTCAGGAGGTGGATGTTAATTAATCTTTAAGCCATATCCCAAACACTGTAAACTCTTCTTTTGTACCAATTTCCAAGGTTTTTATTTCAAATTGAAATACATACGTACATGCTGTTTATAACACTCTTTAAGTATGACAGGTAGTGAAAAGATTTGGCAGCACATATTTTATGACAAGCAGAAGGAATATAAATTAAAGTAGAGCAGTATAGAGTTATATGAATTTCAGGGTCCAATTAATGAATAATTTCAGCATTCTCCTACTTCTAGGAGATGAGGAAAAAATTTCATAATATGTAAAAGAGATCAAACAAATACATTGCCCTTTCCTTGATAATCATGCTCACTGATAAAAAGAGTTGGTTTTATTAATCATTATAAATAGTATACCTAGTTTACGCCTGCTTGGCGAGAAAGATTTGCCAGAATTTTATGCCAAGCAGATATATGGCTGAAAAGTTAAATTTGCTACCTAGAAAGGCAATATCTTTCCCCTTAACATGGTGTCCTGGGTTCAGCAGTAGCAGTCATTTTTCTCCTTCTTGGTAGCTGGTGCAGCACTGTGGTTTTGATTTTCAGCCTGGGGACAGCGCTGATAACACCAGTGTTTTCAGTTACTGCTTGGTAATGTTTTGGTCTGACCAAGGACTTTCTGAGCCTCATGCTCTGCCAGGGAGGAGGGGAGCCGGGAGGAAGCAGAGACAGAACACCTGACCCAAATTGACCAAGAGGTGTTCCATACCACAGCATGTCATGCCAGGATGTAAAAACGAGGGGCAGAGACCCGGAAGGGTGGTGGTGCACTGCTTGGTCAGGCTGGGTATAGGTGGTGAGCGATTGTATTCTTTCCTTGTATTTGCCTTGTCATTATTATTATTGGTGGCAGCAGTAGTGGTCTTGTGTTATACCTCAGTTACTAAACTGTTCTTATCTCAACCTGTGGGAGTTGCATTCTTTCGATTCTCCTTCCCGTCCATCCGGGAGCAGGGGAAAGAAAGAGGGGGAGTGACTGAGTGAGAAAACTGCGTGGGTGAGAGGCTTAAACCACGACGCATGGCAGAAGCAAAAATTAGTAATACTATTTTGAAACGTAACAGATCTTATCCTAAAGCAAATAGAAGTGTTGTACACGTTGTAAGAGGTGAATGCAAATTCTGAAAGCGTAGCTTTGTAATTGCAGAATGGAGGCCATCTATTGAGACAATTGACTTACTGTTTTCTGTGCTTAATATTTTATAGATCCCCTTGAAGAGGAAGATGCAGATGTTCTTTATGGTTCCATACAGGAACTACTTAAAGCAGCTGCTATGGCAGATACTGATATCCTCTCAGAGACATTTCAGCTTTTGATGGATTCTGCCAAGGAACTTAGCAGAAAATTGTATGGTTTAGTTCCAGATGGGCTTTATCTTCCAGCACCACCATTATACTGTCCACAGCCGGCTTCTGTCAGTGAAGTAAGCATGCATGATGGAAGTTTCTTCGGTCTTCCTGGGTTCTAAATGTATTTATGAAATAATAGTGATCTTTATTCTAGTTCCTTTTAGCTCATTTTTTGTCTGGTTTTTCCATGGCTATTCATTTACTTAACCAGAACTGTAGTGACTCTGTGTTTTTTTACATAAAGGATCTGAATGGAAATACTCTTGGAGCGGGCACAGCCTTTGGGTTAGATTCTTATTGTGTATGTCCTTTCTGATTTTGGGTCTTGTTTTTGTTGTGGAATTTACATTTTTCAGGAAGACTGCAATGATCTTCTTCTAAAAATTGAGAGAGAAAGTCGTCAGAAAGTGTCAGGAATTCTTCAGCGAATAATCTTGCTCTTCCGGGCTGCTCATTGTTCCTGCCCTGCAGCACAGTGGTATATCACAAAACTGAAATGGGCAAGAAAAGTTATGCATAAAGTAAGCATTTAACTTGTTTTTTTATAACTTGATTACCAGTCATAAATGTTACTGACAAGCTTGCAGTTGCATTGGAGAAGCATTCAATCCCGTCCAGACTTTGATGTTGTGGTTTTTGCATGTAGTCTTCTAGTTTTACAGTTCCTGTTCAGTTTTTTCAGGAAACAAAAGTTCACTTAGGGTGGAATATGTAACAGAGAAGGTGATACTTCAGCAGGTCAAGGGGTCAATCCTTGTGCACAGAGCATGGGATTGTAAAATCTCATTCTCCTCGTGCGCTTTGTTTGCACAGAACCAAATTTGGATATATTGATTAAAATTTAAATTTTGTGTAAACTCTGGCTTTTCTTAGGTCATCGTTACACAGCCACTTAAAAGAATGTTGGCTTGCTACAGAAAGGGGGGTGTGTGGCTGTCTGCCTTCCCTCATCTCCCCTGCACCAGTGTTCATGTAGTGATACAGATCAGGAACTGGCCTGACTGACATATTTCCTTCTGTTTGCTCATTGCATGGTCATGTGCTTAATGTTGGCACAGAGAGGTGGTCAGAAGTACCAGCTGAAACAAGACGGAAAACTGGTCTGCCTTGGTTAGCACCAGCCTGGGCTGTGTTGGATTAAACTTGTTTTCATAATCATAATCTCAATTACTCTTACATTTTGTTGCTCTTGTATTTGATGGTAATCATGAGTATCATGAGTACCATGCAAACAAAAGTATTTTTTGTGCCATAGCTCATACTAAACATATTCCTTAAGATGAATTTTCAGAGTACTGATTGGAAGAAAATTGGAAGCAAGCATAAGGGAATTTTACTGATCTTGGCAGTATTCTGCTAGTAACTGAGAGGCTGCATGTTTAGTAGTGATACACAAAATCTTAACTTATTTTTATTTCAGTTTTGGGTATTTATTTTTTTTTACGTTATGTGTAGATTCAAACAAAAGGATCTCTTCCTTCACTGAGTCCATTCCCAGAGACTTTGCTTCGTTACTCCAACTTCCACACTGTTTTCTATAGATCTACAACTTCTGGAGACCATCAGTTTGATGATATTACCTGCAAAATTTTAGGTCTGTATACAACAAACAAGGATAATTTAGAACTGAAGAAAAAAAAAGCACAAGAATGAGAATTTACATATGCAAAAAGTCTCTTGAGTTTTTTGAGAGTACACATCCCTGAGTGTACTGCAGTGTGTACAGAAACATGTTCCATTTCCAGGTTTTATGTTAGTTATCAAAACTTCTAATATGAAAGTTGCTGTTAAGGATTGTTGTGTGTGTTATAGGTCTGACAGATGTGAAAGAGCATGAACACTAAGTAGAACTAAAGAACTCTAGCTGGAGAGCATTTTTAAAAACTCAAGAACGAGTAATTTTTTCTTGAGCTACTATTAAGATAATGTCAGTTATTTCCCACTAAAAATCTCAAGCTGTTCTGTTTAATTCATTTAAATGGAATCTCACCATATTGCATGTTTCTGCCATAGGTTGGTTCAGAGAGCTGTGTGCATTGTGCTGGATGTTTCATGTTCGTGAAAGATTATCTGACAACTGTAGGCGGTACCAAACTGCAAGGGAAAATATTAACAATCACAAGGTAATTACATTGCACTGCTAGTATATGAAAGATACAGTTTAATTGCATAAAGCTATAAGAATAATTCTAAAGGTCTGCTGTAAATTTCTGAGAACTGTTATTTACCTACTAGGACAAAATTAGCACAGTGCTGCAATGTGCCGTATTTGATGCTGCAGAACAGTGCTCTCCACGTGAACTGCTACTTTCTAATAGTACTTCTTATGTGCTTTTCTTGGTATTTAATTCAAGTAATTAACCAACAAAAAAAGGAGGAGGAGGACAATTTAAAGCAAGGGTCTTGCTCCTAAATCTGTTTTCCCCACCCAGAACTGCTTTGCAGTTCTGCATGGGGCTAATGAGGAAACACGCTCACAACATGAACTACCGGCTGATGCACTGGTAGAGAAGATCACTACTGGTGCTGCCAGAAAAAAGCCGTGGGTCATAGTGGTAGGGGACTCTGCTTTGAAAGGAACAGAGGCCACCCATCTGTCAGCCTGACCCAATCTCAAGGGAGGTGTGTTGCCTACCAGGGGCATGGATGAGAGATGTTGCAGAGAGGCTGCCTGCACTAGTAAGTCCCACTATTACCCACTTCTAGTGATCCATGTGGGTGCTAGTGATATAGATAGCAGTAGCCTGGAGAACATGAAGAAGAACTACAGAGCCCTTTCAGAGGTGGTTAGGGGCTCTGGAGCTCAGATAGTCTTTTCATCAGTACTCCAGGATAAAGGGGAGTACCTTAAAAAGGCTAGGAGGATTGGCCAGGTTAATAAATGGTTACAAGGGTGGTGCCGTAGTCAGGGGTTTGGGTATTTAGAACATGGGACTCATTTTAGGAGGCCAGGTCTACTGGAGGCTGGTGGAGCTGGTCTGACAAAGAAGGGGAAGAGATGTTTTGGTAGGAGGCTTGCCAGGCTGGTCAAGAAAGCTTTAAACTAGATGTTCTGGGGGAGGAGGGCATCATTCCATCCCAACACACCCAGTCAGCTGCCAGCACCTATAATAAATGCTCAGAGCAATGTAGAGATATTCCAGCTGCTCCAGCCAATGAGCCAGCTTCATTTGGAGCTCAGCTCAGATGCATCTATACAAATGCTGGTAGCATGGGGAACAAACAAGAGGAATTGGAGATGTGTGCACGTCTATGGGATTATGATATAACAGGTATCACAGAAACATGGTGGGATGGTTCCTATGACTGGTGTGTTGGAATGGAAGGTTACAGGCTCTTTAGGAAAGACAGGCCCGGCAGGCGGGGCGGGGGAGATGGTATTTATGTTAGGGATAGGCTGGAGAGTATGGAACTGTGCCTGGGGACAGATGAGCAGTCAATAGAGAGTTTGTGGGTCAGGGTCAAAGGGAGAGCAGCAATGGGAGACATTATTGTGGGGATCTGTTACAGACCACCTGATCAAGTGGTCTCTGTGGATGAAGTGTCCTACAGACAAATAGCAGCCTTACACTTGCAGGCACTTGTTCTCATGGGGGACTTCAACCACCCTGATATCTGTTGGAGGGATGGTACAGCCCAGCACAAGCAATGCAGGAGGTTCCTCGGTTGTGTGGAAGACAATTTCCTAATGCAAGTAATAGAGGAGCTGACAAGGAGAGGTGCCATGCTTGACCTCGTCCTCACCAACAGGGAAGGGTTTGTCAGAAACGTGACGCTCCAGTGCAGCCTTGGTTGCGGCGATCATGAGATGGTCGGGTTTGAGATCCTCAGGACAGTGAGAAGAGCGTGCAGCAAACTCACTGCCCTGGACTTCAAGAGAGCAGACTTTGGCCTCTTCTGGAACCTGCTTAGTAAGATTCCATGGGAAACAGCCCTAGAGGGCATGGGGGCCCAAGACTGTTCGTTGGTATTCAAGGATCACCTACTACAAGCTCAGGAGTGTTGCATCCCAGCTAGAAAGACATACAGCAGGAGGGCCAGGAGAACCCCTTTGATGGATAAGGAGCTGCTGAGGAAACTTCAAAGGAAAAAAGAAGCTTACAAAAGGTGGAAGCAAGGACTGGTGGCCTGGGAAGAATACAGGGATGTTGTCCGGGAAGCTAGGGACCTGGTTAGGAAAGCTAAGGCCCAGTTAGAATTAAACTTGGCTAGGGATGTTAAAGATAACAGGAAGGGATTCTATAGGTACCTTGCAAATAAAAGACAGATTAGGGACAAGGTGGGCCCTCCTTGGAAGCTATTGGGAGAACTGGCTACCCTGGATTTGGAGAAGGCTGAGGTTCTTAATGACTTCTTTGCCTCAGTCTTCACTGGCAAATGCTCTGACTATACCACCCAAGTCTTGGAAGGCAGACACAGACACAGTGAGAATGAAGACCTTGGGCCCACTGTAGGAGAGGGTCTGGTTCGAGACCATTTTAAGGACCTGAGCATGCACAAGTCCATGGGACCTGATGAAATCCATCCTCGGGTCCTGAGGGAGCTGGCAAGTGAAGTTGCTAAGTGACTCTCCATCATATTTCAAAAATCGTGGCAGCTGGGTGAAGTTCCCGATGTCTGCAAAAAGGGAAATGTAACCCCCATTTTCAAGAAGGGGAAAATGGATGACCCGGGGAACTACAGAGCACTCAGCCTCACCTCTGTACCTGGCAAAATCTTGGAGCAGGTTCTGCTGGAAGGCATGCTGAGGCACATGAAAAACAACAAGGTGGTTGGTGACAGCCAGCATGGCTTCACTAAGGGGGAATCCTGCCTGACCAATCTGGTGGCCTTTTATGATGGGGCTACGGAACTGATGGCCAGGGGTAGAGCAGTTAATGTCATCTACCTGGACTTGTGCAAAGCATTTGACACTGCCGCGCACAACATAGAATTATAGAATAGTTAGGGTTGGAAAGGACCTGAAGATCATCTAGTTTCAACCCCCCTGCCATTGGCAGGGACACCTCCCTTCAGGTCCTTTCCACCACTAACTATTCTATGATCCTATGATTCTAATTGAATATATACGATCAGAAGAGCAGTCATTTCTACACTTGTTGTCTACCTAAGTTTACGGTTTTTTTTCTAATTAGCTTAAAATAATTTGGGTGTTACCTGATTGGTGTGTAATTAACGCACCAAAAATGTTAAATAGATATCCATTTGGTGTATTAAATATGCATGTTCTTTTAAAAGAATAATAAAAATGTTAAAATTTAATCATGCTTTCTCTACTTATACCCTTGTCAATTTTTGTAGGTGATCAAGGAAGAAAAAGAAACTGCTAGCATGATATTTGTCGTAAGTTCTGTAACAGTACAGAATCTGGCTTAGCAACTCAGCTATCTTTAGCCGAGGTTGCTTCCTTTTTAAAACAAGTCCAGCACTTGTCTTAACCAGAATAAAGAAGCTTTAAAGAAACAGGAAGGCTGTGTTTCAAATAGTAGATATTCTGAGTTTCTGTACTGTGTGAGACAGTGATAAATGAGATGGAAACCACTGACTGTTTCAAAATAAATTGTTCCATCTTAAAAACGAATTTATGATCACCTTAAAGCATGGTAAAAATATTTACTTTCAGTAGGTTAGTCAAATCCTCAAGTTTTATTCTAAAGGATTGCAAACAGACTCTGTAGCAGGGTGTTAATGAGATTGTTTACTGAACTGGTTTAAAAACTCTTTCCCTTTTTTTAGTGCATAAGTTATGGTTTATAACAACTTTTATCTGTCTCCTAGCATCACATACTTCTCTGTTTGGCAGTTAAGCTAGAGATGTTTATCTTCTGTTGGCTAGGAAAGAATCGTTACTATTTGCAGTGTATGAATAATTGTAGCTGAAATACATTGTTCATATCAGTTAATGTTTCTATAGCAAGGTATTTTTTTTTAGGATCTGAAGAGGAATGAATATGATGCCTCCACAATTGAGTATTGTCTCAATGCAGTGGAGTGGGCTTGTCGAATGCTTCCTTTCTGCAGGTTCATGAATGCTGAAGAATTAGTTCAGGATGTAATTTTGAGTCTGCTTGGAGAATTGCCACCAGTGAAAAAGGTAAAAGACATTAAAGCTAGAACAAAAGCAATGGAGATTATCAGAAATATTTCTTCTCCTTGTAAAATCTACTAGTTAGGCTTCCTGGTGGTATAAATTCTGTTGGAAATGACACCTTATTTAGAAGACACTTTATTTTGTGCAGGTGGCAGAGATTTTTGTAAAAGCATTTCCTAATCCTGAAGATATAAGAGTTCCACTAAGAGATAAATATCATGGACTTCAGCAGCGACTGAGGCACAGTGTTGTTAAAGGTAATATGCATCCTGCTTCACAAAATATTAAACAAACTTTCCTTTTTTTTACCCCAAGTATTAACTTGTGAAAATACCTTCTGTCATACCATCCGTGTAAAACAATTACAGTTTTCAGTTAGGCAAGTTTGAGAGAGTTCTGTGGCAAATTCTTTATTTTCTTTCTGATATGTCTGTGCCAATAACAGAATATCATGACTTCCAAGTTGATGATGTTTCTTCACTATATCAGTTTCTGTCTGTATTTCTAAATGGCTATAATCTGTGACGATTCAAAGTTCATTCTTCTCAACTTGAGAGAATTATTGAGATATGGAAGTTTTTATTTAAAATCTCTTGGGTTTTTTTCTTTTGATAGGTTCTGAAAGTGAAGAAATTACGTCTGTTATACAGGCTACTGAAAAAGTGAGAATGAAGGCCTTGAGACATGTAATAAAGAACATAGGCCATGTAGAAATTCATATTTGGGAGCCGGCAGAAGGAGGAGCCACAAATGATGAACACTGTTATGACAGATTCTCATTGGGCACTAGTCTAAGCAGAAGCACACTTACTGATCTTGGGAATCCTCAGGTATATAGTGATGCTGACACAGCAGATACACTTTCTGATGCTTTGTTTGCTGAAGAAATGAGAGCTCAAACACCTTCACTCCAAAGGTATGAAAAGAATTGCAGCAGAAATCTTCCTATTTAAATTAAAAAAACGAGATGAAAAAAGTTGTCTCTTCCTGTTTAAGTAATCTTTTCACTGAACTGGGTAATTGTCACATTGGGTAATTTATCAAATAAAGAATTACAAATTTATTGAATCTTAGAAATGCCAATGTTGCATCAGTTACTCTGTGACTAATACATTCTTGAAGTGTAATATGACCATATTTGTATATGATAGATACTACTGAGTTACTGTCTATGTAAAAACTGTGGATTTTGAATTTGATTAATTTGCCACCTTAATTATTAATGTATTAATACCTTAACTTTAATGTAAATTTGGGATTTTTCCCATTTTTAGCAGTGGGAAGTAAAGGAGCCAATGTTGCATTTACTTATTTTTTCATGTAATTCTTCTAACAATGGATTTTGGTGTTAACGGTGCTTATATTTGTTGTTTACAGGGATAATGAACATCAGAGACAAGGAGAAATAGGTATTAAAAATACCGTATGCAAGATAAAAGCTTGTAACTGGAAAACAAAGCCTAAAGACAAAGTATGTGGGGAAGATATGCATGATCAATGTATTATGCCTGTGGTTGGTGCATGGGAATTTGAACGTGATGATGATGAATATGTAATTTTTTTAGAAGTCTTCTTGAGTTACATTCTTGAGAGAGACCTGGTGAACTGCAGTGACCTTGGAATTCCATTTCTTACTAACTTTTCTGGACTTCTTCGAGAGCATGAGTTAAACTCTCTCTTTTTTGATGTTCATACAACAGTAAAACGTCGACAAGGCAAAACTAGGAGCCGAAGTGTGTTTAGAGCAGGTTCTTGCTATACTGTTGCCCTGGCATCTTGTGATCCTGAAACAGCATCTGTCTGTAATGAAAACCAAAATAATTTTGAAAATCAAGCCATTTTACAGTCCGCTCTACAGATAACAGAACCTTCTGTATGTACCCTAATGAAAGGATTTAATGACGGATTGTTTGGTTTAAAACACAAGTCCATTTACAGAGCTCAGAATGACAATCAAGAAGTCACTGTTGCATCAGCAAACCAGACATTTCGTAGCCATACTTTCTCAAGCCTGCAAACTCAGGCAACTTCTAAGTACGTTTACAAAACTGTTGGTATGGCTGATATTGTACCAGGAGAGCAACTACCTGTAGAATTGATGGGTAAGTTGAGCAATATTTCAAAATTGCTTGAGTGGATGATCAGATGGTCTGATAAAAGACTGCTCTGCAGTTCCAATAAACAAGATTCCTTACAAGAAGTTCTCCCAATGATACATGTGAAAACATCAGCGGCTGCTGTCCTTACTTCTTTGTGGCTGTTAGAACAGTTATATGGAGATGGATCTCAAAAAAAGAGCATAAAATTTAAGGTAAGAAAGAGGATAAGTGTGTCAGTGGAATGGTGACTTATTTGTGTCAGTAAAGAAAATCACACATATCTTTTACTTCATAGTTCTGTTCTCAGTAAAACCTGGAATATTGATTAATAGCCTTTCCTTTAAGCATGGCTAAGAAAAGAGAAACATTCCAGGAATACTGGAGTTCTGTATGTAGGAAGGCTTTGGTTGGAGATGAAAGTCTCTTTGGAAGTCCTGTTCAAAAGCTAACTCATTTATCTAGATACCACATTATTTGACCAAATTCCTAGAAATGTAGCTTCTGTGTCTAGTTTTAGACAGCATCTTTGAAAAAAACCTAGTACTGGAGATAGGAGTGTGGACAAACAAGACAAAGAATTAGTTTTTCTGGGGTTACTTGAGTTTAGATTCACTCATCTTTGAGGACACAGCAGTTACAGTCTGACTTGAGTACTTAAACTAGTTAGACTGGTGAAAAGGGATTTCTGAATTTCTATCTAGCAGTATTGCAAAGAGTTGGAGAATGTGTGTTAATATAAAAGATCTGCCGAAGAACCTGATGAGTATGGCTTTGTATTTAGGTACGCCTAGATCATTGATCCTCTAATTAAGTTTGCATGAAAGGCTTTGAGGGGAGAGGGTTGTGGAGGTTTTTTTGAAGGGTTTTTTCTCCCAGTTAAAAGAGGTTTTTGTCTTGCTTTTGGAGCGTGTTTTCTGACAAGTGCCATCTGTATCTTACTTAGAACATACTGCCGAAATTTTGTGAGTGCATGTAAGTGCATTGTGATGTATGGCTTTTTGCCATTTATACTGTCTTCAATGATAATTTTAGGATTTTGTATTGAGTGTGATGAAGACCAAATCTAATTTTGTATCTTTGTATAGTGGATATTGTCACACAGTGTCTTTGACAACTCATGCTCAATTGACGATGACAGATCTCCCTAATTTTATGTTTCTTTCAGATAATTCAGAGGACTATTCATTCAGTTAATGCAAAAAGGGGTGAAACTTAGGTTCCATAGCAACTGTAAATCCAGAATTTCTGAGCTCTATAATAGAGAAAAGGGGTGAAGTTAAGTGTAAACATACTGTATGAAATTGTTGAGCTTTTTGAGAGTATTGGGGGTTTTTGTTTGTTTTTTAACTAGTGAATTTTATTTGTCATTATTAATAGAGTCCGGATAATCAAAATCTAAAAGAATTTGCATCTCTATCAGAAGCACAGTCTAGGACAGAGAAAGAAGGTAGTATGGATGAAGGCTCTTCCGTACTGGGCAGTCCTTCTGTTGATGTCCACAGCGTACAAGCCTATGATGATCTTTGTGAAACTAGTTTGGGGTAACTTACCTTTGTTTAACCTAAGCACTGTAATTGGTCGTAATTCCTTAGCTAAGCAGCATGTCAGCATGAAGAGTTCTACTGTTAATACATGTTACATACATGTTTATTTTTGAGTGCAAATTCAAATTCATGTATATTGTTTACAGCTGCGTGAAGCAGATTAAATATTCTTCATCAGCAGACGTACCTCTAGCTAGAAAACAATGTGGGTGTTGCATATGAAGTGAATTGTACACGGTTGTTTGTAAACTTGGTGATGTGGAAATAGAACATAAATTTCTGATAAAATGGATATCATGGTTTTCTCAAAGGATTCATGAAACTTTCACTCTTTAGTATAATTTTCTTCATGTTGAGAAGAGAGTTCAAAGTGTTAGTTTATTTCAACCTGGATCTGTAATCTAGCTATGCTCATATGCGTGCAGAAAAGTAGATGGAAAGACAGTAAATATTTTGTTAATATCTTACACAGATCTGAGGATGGAAATGTCCTTTGTGACATTTCTCTTTACCTTCTGCTACACTGAAGAGACAAAAAATCTTTGGTATTAGTATTCTGAGACATTATTGTGTATCTTCTCTCACAAGATTTTTTTTTTCTATTTGTTTTATAAAGGAAGTTTCAGTGAGGGAGATAAATGTAATCTAAAAATAGTGTTAGTCTTGGTTTAAGTGAAATTCAGACAGAAAATTTAGATGAAGGTTGATTATTTCACAGTAGTGTTTATTTTACAACTATTCATTAGCATGCAGTTTGAGGCGAACGGCATACTTGAACTAAGATACTTACATTATTTCTATTTTTAATTGTCTTTTGTAATTCAAATTACCAGGATGTCTGCAAAGTCAGAATATTTTAATAAGAAGGAACTTAAACATGGGAATTATTCTGTACCTCGTGTGACTGAAGATCATAATGAAGTGGGACCATTTGTTCAGAAGATAGATATAACATCAGATATAGGTTTGTTTTTATGGTAGACCATTTTACTATGCTCTGACATTTAAGACAGTAGAAGTTCTACCTGAATAGGAATATATGTTCCTTTGTTTATTTGATCAAAAAATTGAAATAAGTTTTTATTGTTCTGTTGAAGTTATTATTATATAGATTTTATAACTAAATTTTATGCAATTGCTTTCTCAAGACTGATGTTTTACACTACAACATCTATTTGCTGTAGAGATAAGACAATATATATTAATGTATTTCATTCTTCATTTCTTTTCATTCAAAAGTACTAATGAAGCTGTGTAAAATAGGATTTGAAAATCTTAAGAGCTGAGTATGCATAGGTTGTTTATCATATTTCTACTGTGAAAATAAGCTTTTTTTTTTTCCTTCAGGTGTCTTTATCATCAGTAGTTAGAGGAGAAGTTTCGAATTTGCTGAGACATTGCTCAATCCCTTTCTCTTTGTGGGAAGGGAAATGAGGGCTCATTTGATCAGTTGGCAGAAATCACGTAACAGTGCTGTATGTTATGTAGTTTTCTGACTTAGAGTAATTGTGTTTATTTTGTAGAGTTCTTTGAGGAGCCATATGAAACTCCGAAGAGCTCCAATAGCTCTGTCAAAATCAAGCCTATAGAACATCAAAGAGGAAAGGCAAGTTACTGTCTCTTGCATGATGTATCAGATTATTATGAATGCTCTTTTAAAAATACTCTGAATTCCTCAATGCAAGTAAGAAATTGAGAGCTTAAAGCATTTAGGATTGGTTATTTTTTCCCCTGCTTCAATCAATTATAAAAGTCACAAGTAATTAAATACCAATAAAGTGAGATCGCTGTGAGCCTTTTTGAAAACAAATTCACTGTTTGTAAAACTACATATATGCCTAGAGACACAGTACATACACTGACATGTAAATTACATTATATCAATATAGTGTATAACACTACAAATAAATATATAAGGTTATGTAGGCACACACATATAAAAAAGGAGGTAAATAAAAAAAATAAATTGGGTTTTCTGCATTTTCTTCTTTACCTAAGGGGTGTGAGATTAGCAGAGTGTTCTTCCAGGGTACTTTATGGATATGAATTTCAAAATAAAAAATCATAATAATGACTTAGATTTCCAGATGGATCATTAAGGTGTCTCTTTATTTCTGATCCGTTGGCTGTGCTCTGATAAGTATGTAATTTTGGTTATTTTTCAGTCATAATTTTTCAAGTAGCTGATCAATCAAAAGTATGTCTGCCTTAGTCTAGTAATACTTCATTGAAGCAGAAGGTCGATATAAAAATTTACAAGTCCATATGCATATTTTTATATTCCAGCAGATCTCCTTTTCAGATGTAGATGGTCCCCAAGAAGATCAAAATGTGGCAAAAACAACAGAAGGGAAGGCTGAAGAGAATGTGTGAGAGACTTTTTTTTTTTTTTTTTTTTTAGTTTCTCTTTTAACTTTAACAAAACTACTTTAAATTTTTAAGCAAAACTCAACAAACACAAAATCTGAAGTCATCTATTTCACATGTACTGGTGTTTCACAATACAAAATGCTGGCTGGATGAGCAATTATTTAATAATGATCAAATAAAAGAGGCATGGTTTGGGGAATGCTCCGTCGCTGGCGGTGTTCAAGGCTGGACTGGACATAGCCTTGGCTGGCATGGTTTAGTGGGAGGTGTCCCTGCCCCTGGCAGGGGAGTTGGAACTAGATGATCTTAAGGTCCTTTCCAACCCTAACTATTCTATGATTCTATGAATGTGTGTGTTATATCTGGGGAAACGATAGAGAGTAACTGGAAAAGCTTTCAGATACACAGCTCATTCTCCAGAACTGGAATAGGGGCAGTATCTTCAGGCTAAAGACAGGTGGGGAACTCTTACTCTAGGAAATTTTAACAGTTAATTTGATACATGATACAGAAGAAAGAGAAGTTGGTGTCTAGGAGCAGAAGGTGAGATAAAAATAGATATGGGCGGTAAACTTGTTAGCTCCTGAAAGGAGGAAGGAGGTATTTTGTGCAACTTAAAAATTTACTTCATTATGATATTTTTAAAATTTTGTTCTGAAATATATCTCCATTTATAAAGGTGTATAAAATTATGGGAAAGGTCCATAAACCTGTTAAAGAAATCTTTTGAATAGAATACTGTTCACCTGACTTCTGAATTTTTTCAAGGAAAGAAACTCTGTATTACGTAAACATGGAGTTCGTTATGTTTATCATACAGAATCTTGGTCTTTAGTAATTTTTTCATTTGTTTTAATGACAGAAAAGTATTAATCTGTTTTTACCATTTCAGTTAGCTTTCTTTTTGATTCATCTAAATTTGTAGTAGTGAAAACTTTTCCTCTGATATACAGTGCCTGAGTGTTTTAATGTTTAGAAAATCTGAATAATTGTGATGGGATATAAATAATAATTCCTGTGTATATATAATGTTTAAGAAAAAATTTTAAATGGAAGGACTTATCATAGAATCATAGAATAGTTAGGGTTAGAAAGGACCTTAAAATCATCTAGTTCCAAACCACCTGCCATGGGCAGGGACACCTCCCACTAAACCATGCCACCCAAGGCTCTCTCCAACCCAGCCTTGAACGGCGCCATCGATGGAGCATTCACAACTTCCCTGGACAGCCCATTCCAGTGCCTCACCACCCTTACAGTAAAGAATTTCTTCCTCGTATCCAATCTAAACTTACCCTGTTTAAGTTTGAACCCGTTACCCCTTGTCCTCTCACTACAGTTCCTCATGAAGAGTCCCTCCCCAGCATCCCTATAGGCCCCCTTCTGATATTGGAAGGCTGCTATGAGGTCTCCATGCAGCCTTCTCTTCTCCAGGCTGAACAGCCCCAACTTTCTCAACCTATCTTCATATGGGAGGTGCTCCAGTCCCCTCATCATCCTCATGGCCCTCCTTTGGACTTGTTCCAACAGTTCCATGTCCTTTTTATGTTGAGGACACCAGAACTGCACACAGTGCTCGAAGTGAGGTCTCAGAACAGCAGAGTAGAGGGGCAGGATCACCTCCCTCGACCTCCTGGTCATGCTCCTTTTGATGCAGCCCAGAATACGGTTGGCTTTCTGGGCTGCAAGCGCACACTGCCGCCTCATGTTCATTTTTTCATCAACCAACACCCCCAAGTCCTTCTCCACAGGGCTGCTCTGTCTCTTCTCTGCCCAACCTGTACGTGTGCCTGAGGTTGCTCCAACCCAGGTGGAGGACCTTGCACTTGGCATGGTTAAACTTCATCAGGTTGGCATCAGCCCACCTCAGAAGAGTGTCAAGGTCCCTCTGGATGGCATTCCTTCCCTCCAGTGTATCAACCGAACCACACAGCTTGGTATCATCCTGTGCTGTTTTAAAGTAGTGGGGTTTTTTATTTTGAGAGAAACAAAAATAACTGCACATATGATACCCAAGGATTTCTTACGATATTGGCTTTTCTTTTTTAGGAATGCGGATTGTAATGATATTAACAGCGTTGCTTAAATTGGATTTTTCTCTTCTTTTGTCAACTCAGATCAACCTCTTTTTTCCCTCATGTTTGTGTTGAATAGACAGAACCTTTTCAGTGCTTTTGTTTGAGTTGGTTTCTTATTGCTAGGGAGATAAAGCACAGATGTCAATATTTGCAGGGTCAAATTGCAGTATAACACGGTAGTTGAAGTGGTGCAGATCAGTATAGCTTTGATACAGCTTTCAGGTATTCTATCTCATACAAATTCTTTTTTAGGAGGTTATATATATATTTATCACGCCCATATGTATACAAACGTATATGAAATGAAAATAAACAGCATAACAAATTATTGTAGTATTTACAGTACTTATTTTTTTCTTTCTTTGTAGCATGACTGAGGTTGTCACTGGCACTATTTCTCACTTGTTCTCTTTAGAAGAAGATGCAGAACTTCCCAGGTAAGATAAACCTGTCATATTTTATATAATAAGAAATGGACTGTCCCTATTAAATTTTCAGGCTAAAGTAACATGATACATAAGTTTGATTACAAAGTATTTGCAGATATAGTATATTGTACCTTCAAGTTGTAGTATTAAGTAGCATTTGCTGAAACATTTTGGGTCTGTGATCATTGAGGATACTATACTCTTAGTTCTTGTGCAGACTATCACATGAATCAAACAGGTTAACACAGAACTACTGGATTTCAAGAGAACATTTTTGTTTCCTAGTTCCAGACAAAATCACTGTATGTATGGAAGGTACGTTGTTGTGTAAACCCCCTAAACAGTAGCATAATAGCCCTATTCATATTTTAATTAAATTATTAAAATATATGTCCTACAGTAACTGCTAGATACACATAAATATATATTGTATTTCTATAAACAGAGAATGTTGGAATTGAGAGAAGGAATCAGGAGTTAATCTCAGACTTTTACTTCTAGAATGGTCTTCTATGAACTCTTTCCATTTAGAGGAATATCTGAACTATACATCACTTTGGATTCCATTTACATGTCTCTAATCTCATTTCCTTCTTAAATTTTTCATGTCAACTTGAAAAAAAAGTAAAAATCTCAAAATCTCTGGGGCCATGTTTACACATTCTATCTGTCTTCCAGAAGATTTCCTGTGCCCGTTCACACATATTAAATACCCAAAACTTTTTCGGCATTACTCATCAGCCACTGCTTTATGCTTATGTTTCTTCATATGATTGGAAGCCATCCTGTTCAGTTGCAAAAAATACCCCAAAAGTTGCCTGTGTCATAGCAATGCTAGCATTTTTCTTAAGTAGAGAAATGTCTTTTGAGTCAATTTCTGTTGATGTAGGTAAAGTCATTCAGTTTCTTTGTAACTTAATTTAAATTCTAACAATCTTGTCTTCACTTAAGGATTTAACTATTTAATAGTCTTTACCTACTAAAATATCTAATTATCTCTGTGAGAAAATTTAGCTGGAAGGAAGGAATACCATCCAGAGGGACCTTGACATGCTTGTGAGGTGGGCTGATGCCAACCTGATGAAGTTTAACCATGCCAAGTGCAAGGTCCTCCACCTGGGTCGGTGCAATCCCAGGCACAGCTACAGGTTGGGCAGAGAAGAGGTACAGAGCAGTCCTGCAGAGAAGGAATTGGGGGATTTGGTTGATGAGAAAATGAACATGAGGCGGCAGTGTGCGCTTGCAGCCCAGAAAGTCAACCGTATCCTGGGCTGCATCAAAAGGAGCGTGACCAGGAGGTCGAGGGAGGTGATCCTGCCCCTCTACTCTGCTGTTCTGAGACCTCACTTCGAGCACTGTGTGCAGTTCTGGTGTCCTCAACATAAAAAGGACATGGAACTGTTGGAACAAGTCCAAAGGAGGGCCACGAGGATGATGAGGGGACTGGAGCACCTCCCATATGAAGATAGGCTGAGAAAGTTGGGGCTGTTCAGCCTGGAGAAGAGAAGGCTGCATGGAGACCTCATAGCAGCCTTCCAGTATCTGAAGGGGGCCTATAGGGATGCTGGGGAGGGACTCTTCATGAGGAACTGTAGTGATAGGACAAGGGGTAACGGGTTCAAACTCAAACAGAAGAAGTTCAGCCAGGATAGGAGGAAGAAATTCTTTACTGTAAGGGTGGTGAGGCACTGGAATGGGTTGTCCAGGGAAGTTGTGAATGCTCCATCGCTGGCGTTGTTCAAGGCTGGATTGGACATAGCCTTGGGTGGCATGGTTTAGTGTGAGGTGTCCCTGCCCATGGCAGGGGGTTTGGAACTAGATGATCTTAAGGTCCTTTCCAACCCTAACTATTCTATGATTCTATGATCATCTGATAACAGTTAATTCAGTTGTTTTCTGATCTTAAATTTTGTTACTGATTTTCAATTCCAAATATATAAAGGCACATTCAATTATGTAAGTAAAAGTTAATATGATGTTTCTCTTATTTCAATTAATAATGTCCTTCGTTTTCCATCAGCTGTTTGTTTTTTTGACTAACTGCCCTCTTTCTGTCATATCATTGTTTTCTGCCTGTTTATTGAGGATAACATTTCAGATATCCTCCTGACTAAAATATTGGGTAGAACTTACATTTTTGCTATTGCTTTTCATTCAGGATATTAGGAAGTATTAGGAAAATGTTATCATACATACTGTCCAGTCAAGATTGCTCAGTGTTAATTACTAAATTGTTCCAGAGATTAATTATGCTTTAGAAAAATTAAGGTATCTTTAAAATTTTCTGGGTTGATTTAAGGCAATCTCATACAGGTGTTCTGCCTGTGAATGTTTTTCATAGTTTTGTTCTTTTTCCTTCTTAAGTAATACAGATATTTCTTTAAGCGCTGATCAGCCTTCTCAGACTGTTGTGTCAACTGTGTCAAGTGTTGCCTCTGCTACTTCCATTTGTGCAAAGAAGCAAGAAGCCAAGGAAGAAGTCCTTACAGAAGAGAAACTAAACACATCAGACTCTGTCAGGCAGACTCTCCAAGATGAAATGTTTAAGTTAGTTCAGGTGAGAGAATCTCGTTATTGAAAATAGTTTTCACAGTATGCAAACTATTATTTAAAGCAATGGAGATAATGACTGATTTAAAGGTATTCTGTGTGTAGTTCCTTAGAAGTTGTGAGTTCCACGTAAACTACTGTGAACTTATTTTAGACTTAACTGTTACTTTTGACTCAAGAAAATGAGTAATATAATAATAAAAATTTGAGTGTGTTTTATTTCACACAATTCAGTGTGCTTTAATTAGGAAGATTCTGAAGCTGTGATAACTTTGCAGCTATACTAGGATTTAATTTTTTTTAGTCCCTTGAGACAGTTTTATGTGACCTTGAACTTACTCAAACTTCACAAAAAGGTGAAGGAATTTGTCTTACTTTAGCAGGTATTTAATGTGTCTTAAAAGAAAGTCCAGTACAATAAACAATAGAATCATAGAATAGTTAGGGTTGGAAAGGACCTTAAGATCATCAAGTTCCAACCTCCCTGCCAGGGGCAGGGACTCCTCCCACTAAACCCTGCCACCCAAGGCTATGTCCAACCCAGCCTTGAACACCGCCAGCGATGGAGCATTCACAGCTTCCCTGGGCAACCCATTCCAGTGCCTCACCACCCTTACAGGAAAGAATTTCTTCCTCATAAACAATCATACAACTGAATCATTATTAAAACTTCAGGATGTTTCTTATTTTGTTACCTATACTAACAGGATGATGAACAGTTATTACGTAGCATAGACAGAATTTTTGCCAAGATTCCTGTTGTTTACAGTGTTAACTTTGTGTGTGTTTATCCAGCTGCAGCAAATCAACTTCCTGAGCTTAATGCGAATAGTACAGTCATCCTTTGCCAGCCTGCCAAATGTGCAACAAATTTTGCAGCGGCATCAATCTGTTCACCTGGAAGGAGGCCAGCCTGCACACACTGCAGAAAGCAGTGGCTCTCTGAAAGCACAAGTGCCTGCTGAAGAAGATAAAGGAAAACCTGGTCAAAAGAGCTCTGACTTTCAACTAAGGAATAGTTCAAGTGATGAAAGCAACAATGGCTACGTAAAAGTAGGTATATCAAAGTGTTGGTTATGAAGACTGTTTTGTATGTCTGACATATTATCTGTCCTGCTAAATTATGAAATATTTTCATAGTGATTGCTGTAGACTAAAAAATGCATAAAATTCTTGTGCATATTTAGTGCATGGTTGCTATATCAAGGTACTTGTAAATGCTGTTTTGTTCACTTTCCTGATTTAGAATCATATGGATGCGAATGTTTCTTCAGGCCTGTTAGAAAAGCACAGCAAAGAAATGGGATTTATGCCACCATTTCAAGATTTTCATTCTTCAGCACCTGCTAAACCACTTCATCTCCTAGCTCCTTCCACGGACATCCAGAAAAGACCAAAGTTTGTCCCTTCGGAAAAAAACCTGCACCACTCAAATGGATTTCCTTTGCTTAAGCTTAAATCATGTTATCATTGCAAACCAGCATTTTTACATCCAATTGAAATGTCACCGGCTATTGCCAGACCGCCACTAGTACCACGAGTGGCTTGGAGTTCATCACATTCCTTATGGGATCATCAGTCGGCAGTCACACCAAGAAGGAGTAAGGCAAGAGAAGATTTCAATATGGGTAGATATGAACCTGAGATCCCAAGGCAGATGCATGGGGAAGAGAAAAGATGGGCAGAAGCAGTGCATAAGGCACCTCCCAAACATCTGAATCTAGATCAGCTTGAAGGACAGCAAGAAGTTTCACCTCAGCAGCAGTTCTCTGCAAATGTAAATATGGGCAAAGCGCTGATCACTCAGAACCTGGCTGGTATTCCACTGTTGCGCTTGCAACTTGACCCAGTACCTAGAGTTCCACCAGTTGTAAGGCAGCCAATCCCTACTACTTTATTACCTCTTAAACTTGCAACAAAGCAGACTGACTGCAGGGAAATACTACAGCACACAGGAATATCGCTACTCCATGCTAATTTACCTCAAAAAAAGAAGGTACTGGATTTAATAAGTTTTTCTAAACTGCAGGGGGTTTATAGTTTTGTGGTTTCTTATTCATCAAAAATGAGTTAATATTTCCAGACTATGGAATTTAGAAGCATTTAACACAGCTGCCAGAAGGGATCTGTAACTAAGGTAGCTGCTTATTGGCATGCCAATATTAGGCATGGTTCAAGCTTGGAAATGTTTTTATGATATTAGATTGATTCCACATTCCATCATTCATCAACAGTCACCTGAATTAGTAACGAATATAGGAATTTACTATCTAAAAAACTGCATAATACTTATATGACAAAACCCGGTTCCGTTGTTGCAGAAATGTAAGTAGAATTATTTCCATAAATACAAAGAATGCAGTAAGGAATTCTCTTTTTTTTAAGGGCAGAAATGGAATGCTAAAAAGCTTAGTAAGAAAACCTTACGTTTGGATTCAAAATTTGATGTTTTGAAAAATGTTCTAATAGACATATGCATTCCAGTTGAAAGGAGTGGAAATGGTTTTCCTTGAAAGGTGCTCCTTCAGTCCTTGGCTATGTTGCATGGTTCCTGCCATCATCCTCAACTACATACATTAGAAATGCAAATATTAGTGAAATACATTCCGTGAAGAAATTCATACAGAATCATAGAATAGTTTGGGTTGAAAGGGACCTTTGAAGGTTATCCAGTCCAAACCTTTTTTTGCTTACTTTTAGAATATAGTTTACACACATACACATTCATTGAGATTCTGGTCTGATGCTGTTCATGTTACATTTTCACTTTCTAAAACAGCTATGGGAGTGATGTTTGTATAACTGAGATCCAAGATTTTCATCCGATCTGTCTGGCATTCCCCACAGTTTCCTGTATCATTGTTTCATTTTGATTCTTTCTCTGTTTGAATACTTTCAGGCAGCAAAACTCATTCCAGTTCAAGATCTCATTGCATTTGAGCAATGCCACCAGCACGATACTGTGCCCAGTACTTCCTTTGGACAAGACCGAAATGAACCTATCCAGTTACTAAAAACTGATGTTGAACCATTTGAACTAAGAATGCAGAGTAATAGAAAAAGGCAAGCTGACTTTTAAAGTGGGTCTTTATTTTGACAGACTTACTGGTAACCTGTATGTTCTAGGTTTGAAATCAGTGGGAAATTTTACAGAAGCTCCAAATAAAGTAGAGGAGAATAAAATAGTAAGTATTAATAAAGACTCAGCAAGGGAAGTTTAGCATTAGGGTATGAAGGGGCTGTTGCTGCTACCAGGCTGATAGGAAGAAGTTTCAAGGGGAAATGATTTTCATGCTGGTACATGTGGTTTGTGGCTGTTTGCTATATACTGTTTATGAAGTGCTTTGCTGCTTACCCAGTGAATCTTAACAAGCTACTATCTGCACTGAGTGTCATCACTGTAGTAATTTTTGACAAGGGTTATCCTCTTTCAGGATAAATCAAGATACTGGCTCTGTTTCTGAATCGGTTATGTTTGTCTTTTCCATCTTTATTTCATTATATATTTCTTAACACTAATATTTCTTAGAAAATGATAGGTACTTTTTTTCTTTCAGTGCTGTTCTTTTTATTTGTATTTAATATGTTAACAGACAAAAGAGGCGTGATAAGATACAAATGAAAGAGAAGGAGGAAAAGAAGAAACAAAGTGTGTCCTTCTGCCCAGATGACTCTATCATCAGTATCAGTGATTCAGTGATGGCTGTTGAATCAGGGACTGAGGTATAGAAAATTTTTTTTTTATTTTCCATTTAAGTATAAAGTAGAAAGAAAAAAGCAGAAAACTGTAAACCAAAACAATTGTGTAAATCTCCTTCAGGCTCTAGCCTAGAAACACTGTATGTCTTGCATTTCCTGTAAAGAAGAGATTTGTTTTTATAAACTATTCCAAGGTTGCTTTTGTTTTGCCTGGGACATGAGCATGTCTGTTTTGGTAGGGTATTTTGTTGTATGTACATTTAAAATGAATATATGCACAAACACTAATTGCTTAAATAAATAAATAAATATTTAGCCTAGTAATGCTAGGGCAGATGAGCCAGGAATTACTCTTTTCACATGATGCTAAATTGTGACAGTACAAGATTGAGTATGGGGAGCATGAGGTCTCAGTTTTCTATCAGCCAAGACACTGAGAATGTCTTCATCAAGCTGGGTTTTGATTTATGGAGCTCTACTGTTTGCCTAGACTTTTCTGACAACTTTTCACATTGGAACTAGGTGATCTTAAGGTCCTTTTCAACCCTAACTATTCTATGATTCTGTGATATTTGGGGGTTAACCTTGCAAGTATAAGATTTCAAGCTGGAACACTACCAGATTAAAACCTAGATCAGTACTCAGGAGCATCAAGCTCTATTTCTCAGAGCCTCACCAGGAGTGGGAGATGTTAATTATAGCGCAGCAGAGAAATTTGTTACTGCAGATGGCCCCAAGGTACATATGGGGAAGAATGTTACATAATCAGTAATTCCACTAAGTTGGAATGGATCAGAAGTATTAAAAAAGGGGTTAAGAAAAGTACATTATAATGACCCTCCCCTAGTCTTTACTCAGACTGGGTATATTGGAAAGTTAACAGCATCAAGAAAGCCTTTAATTGGCATTGGAACTATTTTTTAAGATAATTGTTTTTCTTCTTATATTAGGATAAAGAAGCAAAATCTACCTCTTACCTTCAGGATGCTTTTTTCATTTCAATGGGCAAGTACAGTTCTTCTTAATGCTTTGTGTGCTTAAATAAACTAAGTCAAGGAACAGAAGTTTGTTAGATTTCAAAGGAAATCTCTACAGTCATCTAGGTGTTAAAAACTCAAGTTGTGCAGTTGATGGGCAATACAGTGTGATGGCTTATGAGATCTTTCCCCAGAACGTTAGCAAAACCTTTCATGATGTACAACAGATATTCAGGTTTTTGGGGGGATAGTCAGTTTTTGGGTTATTGGTGTGGAGAGAGTTGCACGCAAATTTAAGATCTTCCATCAATTATCTGTAAGTTCAGAAAAATTCTCATGAGCATTATAGAAGTACATTAGGTTCTTTTAAAAATCAGTGATAATCTTACATTTATGTTTATAAAAAACAGACTTCACAAAATAATAACAGTAAGCTGAGTGAATTTCAGTAACTATGGTTCACAGTGACATGTTCATGTGATTTATGTTAATGTGATTTATCAGAAGAATGCTGTAAATAATGATAAAATTCTAAATAATTTGGTTTTTAAATATATATTTTATTATAATTTTGTCTACTTACACAAAATATAAGTCTGTTTTGAAAGAAACTGAATGTTTACAGTATTTCTAGCTTGCAAAATTAAAACCGTGCCTATAGAAAGATTTGCTGCGTTTTAGTACATTAATTCAACACAATATTTAGTCCTATCAGAGGACAAAATGCAAGCCATTCTCTGAAATCCGGCATTAGAAGAAATACTGGCTGTCAAATCTCTATAGAAACATCAAAAAAGAAAGTAAGGTATTAATGTCAAATATTTCTCCCTTTTTAAAATATGAACCAAATTGTTATTGTGCAACATACTTAAGTATCTAATTTAAAAATCACACATCCAGACTAAGCTTGATATTAATTCAACATAACATTGTAGGTTTTAGTACAGCTGCATATTCACACAAGGCAGGTAGTACAGACTTTTCTTAAAATCATTCATGAAATATGAGTAAGGAAAGGTTAAAATTATCTGTCAGAAATACAAAGAAAAATCCGTTGGACACCTTAGTGTTGAGTCAATATCACTGGTTTTATAGATTTATAGTACTTGCATTATTTGTGCATGCCTATTGTGTATTACCACATTTTAGACACAAAGGGGGAAGCAATTACTGTTTCAGCGGATCTGCATTACATGGCTTCTACAGGAAAAAAAACAGCAGAAACTCAAGATGCAAGTACAAGTACTCACCCAGGTAAGTGCTACCTGTGTGGCCTACAGCAACCAGCTATTTCTGGTATTGCTTCTTGTTAGTTGAAGTATTTGGTCAGTTTCCAAAATGAAGTTTTTAAAAGGAAAAACAGTTTTTAATGCCTCCAGCTTTTTGTTTCAAAAAGTATTAAACCAGTAGATACTGATAAATAAATCACACAATCTTACATTAAAATTATGATAAATAAATATATTACTGGTGCAGTCATGTAAGAGTCTCCCCATGCTTTCTCTAAGTCAGTTCTGCTGTTACTTTTTCTGAAAGCTCGTTGTACCTTAGGTGGACTTTATCTCTGCATTTCAGACAGTATGTCACTGAAATTATTTCCCTGCCTCTTTCCCCCCAACTTTGGTTGTGAGCTGTGAATTTAGAAACGTCCATTCAGATAATGCCATCTATGTCTTTACTTTCCTTAAATTCATGCTTTTTTTTTTTTTTTTCCCCCCCCTTATCCAGAGCTCAAATCATATCAGGATGTTGGAGTCAGTACGGGAAATGAAATTTCTGAATCTCAAAACAATGAGTCTGTCATGTCTCTTCCTTTGTCAGGTGTGGCTTCAGTCTTTCTCTGCTTCATTTAATTTTGTGGAATTATGCAAAAATACTGCTATTTTAATGTGGGTTTTGATAATGAGATAGCTTAATGCAGGATATAGATAAGAATATAATAATTTCTCTACTTCTCAAAACCAACTGTGAAATAACTGTAATACAGACTATGAAAAGTTTGGCTGGAATTTTTCATTGTGCACTATACTTGTGCTTTTGTTTTCCTTTATGAGGACTTACATTTGTGGGTTTTAGCTTGGTTTTAGTGCTGGTTGATCTCGGGGAGTTGGTGTTATGTAGTCCAAATGGCTTGATAAGTGGAATGTTGAGACAGATCACTGCTCCACATGAAATCGAGCTGTAGTAGCTCAGCTAATTAAACAGTTGTTCCATGCATATGGTAAGTTGTTTAATAGCTATATGCCAGGTAACAATGTTCCGGTATCAAACAGGAATTTTATTCCCAACCAGTCATCTTTTGGGTCAGTTTGTAGAACAAAAAATAGAAGATAAGTTTGATTTTGGGCTAAGACAGATTTATTTTGGTTTTAGTTTTCTCCCACATTTTATAAATCTTTGATGAATTGTACTATGCATAATTCAGTAGCTAAGTATTTTTCCTATAGTGCCAATTGACCATATTAACTTTTACTTTCTTTTCAAATTCAAGTGTTGTTCCGTTTGGAATAATATTTTACTACATCACATGACTTCTTTGCAGATAGTTTATTGGAGGTCTTTCTTGCCAAGTAGTATCATTCATTTGGATCAAATAAAAATACACTTTTTTAGTATATTCAGGAGGGAGTTGGAAATGAATAGCAATTTAGGCTGCAGTGTGTTGCTCTGGTTTTAATCTTTTGAGTATTTTTCTGCTAATTTATCACCAAATAATTTACCAATTTATTGTTAAAAGTGAATATTAAATAAACGTATTAAGCTACATTGTCTATTTTTTAAAAGAAATACTTACCAAGCTTTTCTTACCATTTAGAATGCAGACCTGTTTCCAAGTAGTTTGTCTGAAATTTTGTGGCTTTTACTCTAAATATAACACTGTCTTATGCTTTTCTCATAGAAATGTCTAGTGTCCCTGAGATACAGGCACAAGACACGTATTTAAACCAGAGATTCCCCACTGAAGTGAATGAGACACCTTTGCCATCATTTCTGTCAGTTGCCCCTGATTTGGTAAGTGATCCAATGTACATAATAATTGAAACAAATTTTAAGTGTACTGTTTGTCTTACCTCATGAATTGAGACTCATCTGGATGAGTCAGTTGTATAATACTATAAGGAAGACTGTAGTTATTTTGTCTCCAAAAAAAAAACCCTTTCAATCTGGTAAGAAGTAAACACAGGAGATGGTTAATATATGCAAGACACATACCACATAATTCTTCGTAAACTTTTTCTTTTTTAGAGTGAACATGAATATATCAGTGTGGTTGATATTGAAGATAGTGATATACTTAACAATTTGCCTGTGATACCTGAGTCTGCAGAAGAGACAGCTACTACACAGCAAAATGATAAGCTTGAAATTCCATCTACTGAAAAACTTAATCACATGACAGCATCTGTTACTAATGCAGTTCCACCCCAGGTGCTTCAGAAGAAAGGTAAACCATTTCATTTTTAAATCAGAAAAAAAGAGGTATATACTTTCATTGTAATACCGTTATCTCCCACAGAAAACCTACAACCTTTCTCCAACTCACCTTCTGCTTTTTTAGCCTTATACATAAAAACATTTACACATTTAAATTCTTTTGTGATGATTCCTGCTTCCTAAAACATGCTATTAGGTGTAGCACAGCTATGCCTAATCACTTAAATGTTTTCAGGTTTCCACCAACAGTGAAGTACATTTGGTGCAGTTTTTGCGGCAGCATTCAAAGATGTCGGTGCATTCTTTTTCTTTTTTTTTTTCCAAGACAATCATCTGAAAAATTCATCAAGCCAAGTGCAAAAGGAAGATAGGCCAGATTCTGCCATAGATAGTGTAACCTGGAACTTACTGCATGACAGAGCTCCTTCTTCAGGGCTTCCATCCAAAGTAATTGGTAAAGAATACTTTTCCACAAAGCAGCAGGAAATGGATATGCAATTACAGAGATTACAGAACATTACAGAAAATATGGAGGAGGATTTCAGAAATACCAAACAGGTGAGTTCTGACTGCTAACTCTTGTGTCTGAAACAATTTATTTTGTAACTTCTTTCAGCTAAAGGCAAAATTTACATCTTGGAATGATGTATGTTTACATCTGATTAGTATGTATTGAGAGAAATCAAGAGTAATACACAGTTCTTTCACCTGTTGTGCTATATCTGCTGGCTGACACGGTTACATACAATGGACCAAGTGCTGTCCAGGATTGTGATTATCTCAGTGAATGGGTAGAATATACTTAGTTTCTCTGCAACTGGGAAAACGGAATAGCACAAAAGTTCAATCTGAGTAGTAGATCTTTTTGGCAAAGATTTCTGCAGTTGTGCTTCTACAGTATATGTAACTGTTTCTGGAACCTGTTCCTATTTATTTCATAAAATGAGACCCCACCTGCAGTACTACATTCAGCTCTGGGGCACCCAAAGCAAGAGAGATACAGAGCTGCTCGAGCAAGTCCAGAGGAGGGCCAAGAATATGATCAGAGGGCTGGAGCACCCCTCCTATGAAGAGAGTCTGAGTGCGCTGGGGTTGTTCAGACTGGTGAAGAGAAGGAGTAAGGATCCAGGTTAAAATCTTTAGTTGAAGTGAACCTACTTGAGCTACATTGTTTCCTGAACAATTTTATTTGTTTTCAACCAAAACAGGATACTCCATTAAATTATGTATAAGATTCTGAGTAAAAAAAAATGTATTAAAAGCAAACTTTGCATGAATGTCTGAGGTGTAAGTCTCAGAAATACCATGAAAAAAGTATGATTACTTAGTTTTTAAATTTCATCTATAGCTAGTGAAGATGATAGAAGATTTTGAAATGGCAGCCAATTCAGACCTTGGTGCTCATCCTTCATTCTCTGAAGATGCTAAAATCAACAAAGATGGTATGTATTCAGTTAACAGAAGGGTAGTAAACTTGCAATTGAATATTAAAGTTGATTAACTTTTAAATACCAGTTAAGTTTAATGCAGTCCTGAAAGGCATCATTGAAATATGCACCAAAAATCAGACATTTGAGAGAAAGAAATAAAATCAGAGAATATGATTATTGTGGGTACAGCTTCAACAAAAATGCATTTGAAATTATCTGTGTACTTTGATGTTTTCCAAAACCATAATTCGGCACTTGGTTAAAGGGTTTTAAACATAAGTACATATTTCTATTGTATCATAAAATCAAGTCATGGTGCTTATAGAATTGTAGAATCATAGAACAGTTAGTGTTAGAAAGGACCTTAAGATCATCTAGTTCCAACCACCCTGCCACAGGCAGGGACACCTCCCACTGAACCATGTTGTCCAAGGCTCTGTCCAAACTGACCTTGAACGCAGCCAGCGATGGAGCATTCACAACTTCCCTGGGCAACCCATTCCAGTGCCTTACCACCCTTACAGTAAAGAATTTCTTCCTCATATCCAATCTAAACTTCCCCCGTTTAAGTTTGAACCTGTTACCCCTTGTCCTCTCACTACAGTTCCTCATGAAGAGTCCCTCCCCAGCGTCCCTATAGGCCCCCTTCTGATATCGGAAGGCTGCTATGAGGTGTCCACGCAGCCTTCTCTTCTCCAGGCTCAATAGCCCCAACTTTCTCAGCCTGTCTTCATAAGGGGGGTGTTCCAGTCCCCTGATCATCCTCGTGGCCCTCCTCTGGACTTGTTCCAACAGTTCCATGTCCTTTTTATGTTGAGGACACCAGAACTGCACACAATACTCCAAGTGAGGTCTCACAAGAACAGAGTAGAGGGGTAGGATCACCTCCTTCAATCTGCTGGTCACACTCCTTTTGATGCAGCCCAGAATACAGTTGGCTTTCTGGGCTGCAAGCGCACTCTGAAGCCGGCTCATGTTCACTTCCTCATCAGCCAACACCCTCAAGTCCTTCTCCACAGGGCTGCTCTGTATCTTTTCTCCTCCCAACCTGTAAGCTGTGCCTGGGATTGCTCAGACCCAGGTGGAGGACCTTGCACTTGGCATGATTAAAGTTCATAAGGTTGCATCAGCCCACCTTACAAGCCTGTCAAGGTCCCTCTGGATGGCATTCCTTCCCTCCAATGTATCAACCGAACCACACAGCTTGGTGTCATTGGCAAACTTGCTGAGGGTGCACTCAATCCCACTGTCCATGTCACTGACAAAGATGTTGAACAAGACCAGTTCCAACACCCATCCCTGAGGGACACCACTCATTACAGGTCTCCAGCTGCACATTGAGCCATTGAGCACAACTCTTTGCGTGCGGCCATGCAGCCAGTTCTTTATCCACCGAGTGGTCCACCTATTAAATTGATGTCCCTCCAATTTAGAGACAAGGATGTCATGTGAGACAGTGTCAAACGCTTTGCACAAGTCCAGGTAGATGGCATCAACTGCTCTACCCCTGTCCATCAGTTCCCTAGCCCCATCATAGAAGGCCACCAGAGTGGTCAGGCAGGATTTCCCCTTAGTGAAGCCATGCTGGCTGTCACCCACCACCTTGTTGTTTTTCATGTGCCTCAGCATGCCTTCCATGAGAATCTGCTCCAAGATTTTGCCAGGCACAGAGGTGAGACTGATTGGTCTGTAGTTCCCTGGGTTCATCCATTTTCCCCTTCTTGAAAATGGGGGTTATATTTCCCTTTTTCCAGTCGTGGGGAACTTCACCTGACTGCCATGATTTTTGAAATATGATGGACAGTCGCTTAGCAACTTCACTTACCAGCTCCTTCAGGACCCGAGGATGGATTTCATCAGGTCCCATGGACTTGTGTATGTTCAGATTCTTAAAATGGTCTCGAACCAAATCCCCTCCTACAGTGGGCCTAAGCTGTTAAATCTCAAAGTCCCTGCATCTGCCTTCCAAGACTTGGGTGGTGTGGTCAGAGCATTTGCCAGTGAAGACTGAGGCAAAGAAGTCATTAATAAGTGCTTTGCTTGTTAATTTTAAACGATATGAAAGTTCTCCTCAGTTTTCATTGTGAATATAAAGAAACTTTCTTCATGATTCTTCAATGGCTATTTAGTTGCAAAATCTGCTGGTTTTAATAACAGCTTACCGAAGTTGAAGTGTTTGCAAGAGCTGACATCTTGAATAGTTTATTGTTTGTGTAACAATTGACTATATAGTACCTATTTTCTTATAGCTTCTGTACTGTGCCAAGGAGGAGCATATTAGGGGTGCCTATGTGAGGTCCGTTTTACATTCATACCAAAACATAGTCTGATCTACTTAGGAAGTTAGCACAAAGCCAAGTGGTAGAACCGACACATTGCTATGATTTATATGTAGGACTATTTAAGATATTCATTAGCTTCACACAGAGCAACTTATATTTTAGTTTTTTTGTTTCCGTGTATGGGACTGGTGCATGCATCACAGCTCTGCTGGTACCCTGTCATAGTAAAGCACAACTGATCTTGGTTCAGGTTGTTAAAATAAACTAACTATGCCGCTAACAAATGTGAGTAATAGTTTATGTGTTGTGGTGGGGTTTTGTTGTTTGGGTTTTTTGGTTTATGTGGGGTTTTTTTTTGGGGGGGGGTGTTTTGTGTGGTTTTCTTGTGTGTGGGTGGGGTTTTTTTTCCCATAGGTTTACACTAATTACTGTTTGGTTTGAGTTTTTTTGGTTTTTTATTTCTTGGGTTTGTTTTTTTTTTCTTTTTGACAAAATCTGAACATTATTTGAGAGGTGTGATTTTTTGCGGATGTTACAGATCATGACAAGGAGGGCTTAAACCTGCAATATCCTGTATCCAGTTATACTGCATTGGAAGCACACTCCCCTGCCTCTGCAGCTCCTCCTTCTGGATTTCGCAGTAGTACAAAGTCATCTTCTGGTATAATCTTCAGTGTTTATTTTTGCCTTTTTCTCTTTTTAAAAATAAGTAAAGCTTTTCTTCCCAATGTAATACTCTCTCATAGCTGTTATACGCAATGCCTATGAGCTCATGAAAGTCAGTTGTCAGTCTTTTAGAATGGCTTCATGGATGTATATTGATAATGTGTTCATATGTTCCATGACAGAGCAGTGTCACTAAGCTTTTAAAACAGTTCAGTTGTGAATTCTACTTGCACTCAAATTCACCATCATTGAAGGAAAATTAATAACTTTGGATCTATTTTGGAAACCCATCACTGTGCTGATATGTAATTATTTCTTAAGTCTACCTGAATATAAACAGGCACTGTGCCACAAAACACTCCTAGCTTCCTCACAAAGCTGTCTTTATCATCTGTCAGCACTGGAGCACCTCCCGTATGAAGATAGGATGAGAAAGTTGGGGCTGTTCACCCTGGAGAAGAGAAGGCTGCATGGAGACCTCATAGCATCCTTCCAGTATTTGAAGGAGGCCTATAGGGATGCTGTGGAGGGACTTTTCATTAGGGACTGTAGTGAGAGGACAAGGGGTAACAGGTTCAAACTTCAACAGGGGAAGTTTAGATTGGATATGAGGAAGAAATTCTTTACTGTAAGGGTGGTGAGGCACTGGAATGGGTTGCCCAGGGAAGTTGTGAATGCTCCATCGCTGGCGGTGTTCAAGGCTGGATCGGACATAGCCTTGGGTGGCATGGTTTAGTGGGAGGTGTCCCTGCCCATGGCAGGGGGTTTGGAACTAGATGATCTTAAGGTCCTTTCCAACCGTAAGTATTCTATGATTCTATCTTCCTCCTATGTCTAGGGAGGTGAAATCTCAACTAGATCCAGCCCACATCAGCAAATAAATTGTTTTATATCACTATACGGTAACTGCTGGTTGTGTCCTAAAGCATTATTTTTTGAGGGCTCTTCTCATTTTGCAAACTGACAGTAAATTGCTTTTTGCAATTATGAAGACTGCTGTAGCAATCGAGAAAGAAAAATAACTATGCAAGCAACCTATTGCTGTGTTTAATGTAGTGTGTCGTCTTTTGTCTGCACATTGCCTGCATTGCTTACATTTAAGTTCTAAATGATATGTACTTTGTACAGGTGAACATACATTTTCCACTTACATTTGCAGCAATCTAGCTTAAAAGGTGTTAAAACACAACTCCTATATCTGCATACAGCAGAAGTGAATCTCAAATGGCATGCACGTGCAGATGAATTTTATAACCAGTAATACACTTAGTTTTCTCTTGAAGTATAAACTTCTTACTTGCAAGCTAAAATACTGTAGGTGATACTGAGTTGCAGCTAGAATTTTTTGAGAGTGGAATTTGTGTTAGGAAAGATAATAGTGCTCTTCCTTCCAAGATATCCATACTGCTCTTCAGCTGTGCTTCCTGAATTCCAGGAGTTTGCAGTCTGGCTTCTTTAAGTAAATAGCAATTGTTAATTTGCCATAGAACACGGTATAGCTAATTGGAGCATATATTTTCCAGTCAGTTGGAACTGATAATCTTAGTTTGATTGTGACAGAAGACTAACAAGAGTGATCTTGTCGTCCTAACAAAACTAGCCATGTCAGTCAGGGAGCTGTTAACATTCTCTGAGGACTACGTATTAACCTAGCTGTTGATGACATGCTCTCTTGGGGCATTAAACTTATGTTCAATATTAATTTATTTTTAATGTTAGCATATTCAGGTTGATATATTTCTGTACTTTGTCCTATGGGCTGCTTAACTTGTGTTACTAATTTGTCTAAAAGTGCAAAACTTTTAATAACAAAGGCTGTTTCTGTTTCAGGCAAAGATCTGTGTGATAGGTATGTATTTTGATACTGGCTTTGTTGAAAATTTGTTTACTTTAAACTCCTACCAAAAGGGGACTGTCAAGGTGGAACCCTCACTTATGTAAAAGCCTAGGCATTAATTTTCAAACTGAATGGAAGTCTTTTTATTAATTAATTTCAGGCATTTACTCTGATTTCTGTAATGCCTGTTAAATTTACTTCATGCAAATGCTGCGTTAGCATTCAAAGTTGCTTTCTAGTTACAAGTTATAGAGCTGTTAATATAGATGCTGCTATTGGCTATGTGCATGTGTTATTTCTTCTATGGGCAAAGCACTAGTTTTTGATCAAGGATATGTAACAGCTTCCAGTAGTCATCTACTGTGGCCCAGCTATCACCAGAAAGTTTTGCAAGTGAAGTTTTACCATGTGAACAGGGTAAAGCAACAGACTGAAGCACCCTGTGGATGCGTCTGGTCTTCTGGTCTGCCAGGCTCAGCCTCCTCTGGGTCAGCCATGTTCACGCACCCAGTGGAGGTCAGGCATTTCAGCTCTGGATGCAGCCATGTTTCTGGATAGTTTACTTAAAGCCCCTTCTGCTGCAGTACCCCTGATGTTAGTTAGATCTCACTCATTCTGTCTCATTCACCCTTGTGGGGCTAATTGTTGGCTGAAGTGTACAGGATGACAGCAAAGCTGAGGTGGTGGCTGGTAATCTTTTTAAGGCAGTTCATCTACGCACATACCCAGATTTTGCTTGTGTGCATCAGCATAGTGAGATGTGGGGGAAAGACTATTCAGGCCAAAGGCTTCTTTCTAAATGACATGAATATTCTCCTGTTAAGCATGAAAGGAAAGATTTTAGCTTGTTGTTCTTACAGGCATGTTCTACTTTAAATTTGTAACAGTTTTTTCTCCTGACTTTAAGCCGTTTAGAAGATCCCCTGCAAATAACTGGTCTGAGTGGTGTTACTGATATCATTACTGATCTTGTAGTAAAAGGTGATGTTTCTCCATTGGAGTTGGGCTTTACAAAATTACAAGCTGAGAAAATCTCCAGGTAAACCATGGCTACTTTTTGTTACATGCTAGTTAAATAATTTTAACCCTGTTTGTTCTTCTCATAGTTCACACCCTGTAAACAATGGAAACAAGCATGTAATTTAACTTGATATTAATTAGACTAGTATTAAAACTGTTTAATAACCACTATTTTACAGCTATTATTGTCAAATGTACTAATTACGTTTTTATTATTTGGGTTTTGAAATTCTTTCCTTCTTATTTGCTTGTTGATCTTTTACCAGGTGTAGGATAGGGCACAGCTCTATATATACAGGAAATTCAGTACAGCCAAGGTGATTGGAGCCTTCTGAAAGATAAAACAGAAATTTTCCCGTCACTGGCAAAGCAGCTTCAGAACTTTCCAGCCCCAGTCTCCAGCTTGTCACGCTCTCCTCCCTAGTGGAGGCTTCTACACCTTCCTGACTGTCAGTTACAAATCAGCTGTGTTCTTTCCTGAGATAGGGTGAAATTATAGCAGTTTTCTACTGTTGTTTGTAGTATCAGTTGCTTACAAGACAAAAATACAGTGGTTTAGGGTACCAAACAGTCTGTTACATTAGTGCAACAGTTCACACCAGTTTAAGATACGTATTTCAGGATGTTCTAGTGACTGATTTGGGTAGCATGTAGTGCTCTGGTTTACATGTTCTAAGATTTATGCAGATTGTAAAAGGAGCTCAAGAGATTCGAATTTTAATCTCTGCGCAGACCAATATATCCTTGTGATACACATTAGTAATGACTACATCAACATTTAAATGTTGCTAGCTGTTTTGTGCAAGTATATGAATATTTTCAAAATCACTAAAAATTTCAGAAATGTGTTGAAGTTGTATTTAATCAAACCTGACTAAAGACCTAAACACAACTCAGTTTCACCTACTTATTTTCATGCATGACTGTGAACACTTCTGGTAATGACACTTCCCATTGCCATAAAATAAATCACATTCAGATGTGTCAAAGTTATAATTCCCTGAGGGCTTTAATGCCTCAATCCATAAGCTTTCAGTTGACCTACAGCTACTAAAGATACCTTATTTTTCTACAATCATATCTTTTGTTTCTGGAATTATGAGTACCTGCCAGCCTTGATGAGAGAAGTTTAAAAATGAGCCATTTATAATTGAAACACTTGTCTTGGAAAAATCTCATAAATTTTTGGGGCAGTACTTTCAGTTTTGCAGTGAAGAAAACATTTATTTCCCAGCTGCTTATTTTAAAGACAATTGCAAGATGAATTAGTAAATATTTCTCAAGAACTCTGAGGATGCAGTTATGTTAGCATTTCTTACTGGCTGTGCTTTTCTGTTGTTAATAGTCTGAGTTAGTGTTTTTAAAATTACATTAAACAGACATGTGAAGGAGCTCATAGATTGACAGGAGGAAACAAAAAGGATGACAGTCTCACTGGTCTTGTTTTCTTCTTAGATACTTATAACATATGCACGTAAAACGAATGATCAAAGCACAGTGACTTGCAGGGTTTTTGTGCCATTAATCTTATAAAGACAATAACAGATGGTCCACATTTAAAGCTTTGGTCCTATTATCTGAATGTAGTTGACAAGCATCTTGGAAGTTACTTGTGTGGCAGGATTTTGTGAAGTAAAGTTTTGCAAAAGAAAATTTCTCCATTTTTCATTACTTACACTTTCAGCTGAGTTAGAATTGTAAAGGAATTTCAGTATTATTATTATGTGTAGCTGCAATTGTTTGCAGTTTAGAGAATGAGCTAGGTTGTTTCCCATTTGCATCTGCTCTCAGGGTTCATGATTCTGCTGCTGGACATTCTCGAAAAACAGAAAAGGAGAAGAAAGAGATACAAGCATGGATGAAAAGAAAGCAAAAGGAAAGAATGAGAGAATATGTGAAGAAACTGGA
This sequence comes from Ara ararauna, assembly GCA_028858755.1. Lineage (NCBI taxonomy): Eukaryota > Metazoa > Chordata > Aves > Psittaciformes > Psittacidae > Ara > Ara ararauna. The sequence goes on from CM054410.1 coordinate 95,909,378, forward strand.
TGAACAAAGACAGAAAGAGCATAATCCATTCAGTCCAAGAAAGAATGGGGTAGGAATAATGGATATCTTGAAGACTAGTTGTTTTGTATTTTACGAGTGTTGATTGTTCAGGTTAGAAAATACAAAGGCTGTTGGTGATTTCTTTTTTTCCTATTTTGATGTTGGTTTTATTGGAACCATCGGTAGTTATGTCAGAAGTGACCAGTAAGCAAATATACCAGGTTGCAGTAATGACAATTCACTGCAGGTGGCAATTACAACCTGTCCCCCAGCTCTAGATTCAGGAAGTATAGTCCATTGACTGTAATGGATAAAGCTGCAACATATAATGGATAAAAGCTGTATTTTGTCAGGGAGAGATAACTACAGAGGTTGTAAAGATGTGTTTACACCTTGTTTCATCTGCCCTTGCACCTCCCTAAAACCCTCAATGAATTTAAAAGGTGAAGTTCAGATGCCATCATCCTTCACAAATGCAACTATTCTGAGGGCTGCCATCCTGGTCATTCATGCAGGCATAAGTGTATGCAGTTACAGAGGGTCAGCAGAGATGTTAGAATTAAAGGCTGGTTTCAATACAAGCTCAGCAGATAATGGTTTCCCTCACAGAATTATCTTAGTTTTAAGTTTAATTAGTAAAAACACGTTTATGGCCTAATATATTTCTTCTGATGTACACTGTGCTGGAAGTAACCCGAGGTGGGGTTGGTGGGGGTGGAAGTACAAATGTAGTTCAGAAATAACTTCCCAATCAGTATTAAGTCTTAAAATATGCATTTGTCACCTGGATACCTTTCAGGACCAGAAGACACTGCTGAGTCAGGGAAAGTTTCAGGGGTACAGGACATGAGGCGTAGCAACAGCAAATACGTTGCTGTACTTTTTGATCATTAGCAGAATGCTGGGTATGCTGTAAATTCTTTCATGATGAAGCTACACTGTTTTTAACTCGCAAGCAAGAAACATGTAACGCACAAAAGTTTCCTGTTACTAAGTAATATAATTGTATTCACTTTAGAAAGAGTAACAGATCTCATCTATGAAATACAGCATTTCCCCTGTTATTAAATAGTCTTTTAGTTGAACCTGGCTGCTCTTTTGTACATGTTTAGAGAGAAGTGATTCAGGAAAAATGTGTCCTGCTTCTCTCCCTCTCCTTTGTTGCCAACTCATATATACTTGATGCTTTTGTTATAAGCTTTTCTTCTGAAATCATTAGATGGATTCTCAGCTTTTGGTGTTTGTTTTCTTTTTTCTTTTTTATTTTATTTTTAGAAGAAAGCATTAAAAAAATAAAATGGCACACTAGGAAACACAGCTCAAAGTGTAACCTTACCCTGTTTTTTAAAATTAATTACTGTTAGGAATGCCACTGATTTTTAAGAAACTGAAGGTGAGGCCATTTAAAACTGAGCTTGACAATGGAGGCATTTCCTTAGGAATGTTAGTGTTAATGAGCTATGGAAGGTGTGACTGCAGGCTTTCAGTATATTTTTGGAGACTGAAAAGTTATAGAGACAGTCTTACCTGAATTTCCTGATAGAACCATGTGCTTTCATATTGTTATTCATTCAGGAGAGTGTCTTAAACAGTAACTGTCAAGTCAAATGGGTGTACATTCTGAGAGTAAGAGATTGGAATGAAATATGTGATAAGTTAATGATTATTACTCTTTCTTGCACAGCATTGTAGTCTTACTTCTAAGGATATTAAATGCCTTCAGAAGATGAAAGAAGAAAAACACAAGTAAGTTTCTATAAATGTAACTTGTTGTATTCTTATCTATTTATTAATATTCCAGGTTAGCTATCTATGAAACTTCAGCTATAAATGGCATTTCAATCAGAAGCATAAATAAATCCGTATTTGCTTTATGATTTAGGAAAACACAGAACATATTTCATCCTTTGACTTTATTTTTCACTTCCTGTATATGATTTTTTCTTTATTTTTTTTATTCCCCTAACACTGTCTTATTCATTCTGACAAACCGTTGTTAATAAATGTTTTAGCTTTTTGTTGATGAGCTTAGAAGAATTAGTATATCTTCTCTGAAAGTGTAAAAATGTGTTCTATTCTGGTTAGCATATAACCTGACAAGAGTCACAAGCCAGCTGCAATTAAATGAGTGACAGCATGAGGTAATATGTAATACTTCTTTCTCCACAGAGCCCTGTTAGCTGAGCATCACAATGTGAGAATATCACAAGCACTTTCACTGATGAATGAAATGTTATCTGAAACAGTGGTGTTAACTGCAAATGAACACAGAACACTGTCAAAGAACAGATCACCTCAAGAGTACAAAAAAAGGTATATGGCACCTGCTAAAAGGTGAAAACTTTAAGTGTTAAACCTGCTCTAATCTATCAGTGTCTTTACCACACTTCAAGTTGGTCTGCAATTTGAAGCTGATTGGTACAGGATTAGCTTGAAAGAAGCTTTATATTCTGGCAAAATCGAAGATGCACTTTGTCTGGATCAGAGGTGTCTTAAGTTCCTGTACCAGTCTTCTTCCATCCACTAGTATAGTCTTGGAGGGAACCTTAAAAATCCTTTTCACAGCCAACTCTATTCAGAGCTGTAATCAATGTCCTGACTCATTCCACTCAAAAGCAATTGCCCTGGACTGTAGCCAGCAACATAGTTAATGATCTAAAGAGCATCTAGTAACAAGTAAGAAGCAAATAAAAATACTGCTGTCCATGCATGCAGACTAATTTGAGTTCAGCAAATTCTAGGTTTACTGTCTTCCTTTTTCCTTTCTAATTTTTTTTCATTACCTAGGAATTGTTCTTTCTTTTGCACTTTGGTGCTTATTGCCTTTTGAGGAGATGATGGTATGAGTATTATAAATTGGCAGATTTATTCTATTTGAAGGCATTAATGTCATGTGTGTATATGTAAACCAGGTGTATACTGCAGTTTCCTCTTCTACATACTATTTTATGTTTTCCAGAATAATAAGAGAACAAATAATCCTGTAACTTCGAGACTTAAATATTTCTGCATGTTTTTAATAATTGAAGTTCCAGGACAAAACTTTATGAGGGCAGTTTAAGTACATCAGCCCTGCCTGAATCAGAAGCATTAGGGAATATCATTGCAGGAAGCCACCTTAGGAATGGCAAAAACTTTGTAAGTTTTGTGGGCTGCCTCTTCGTAAGGCAAATTTGGTATGTCTTCGCTGTGATTGCCTGCAGTTCTGGTTCTGGTGGGACTTACTGGCCCCACAGGCAGTGTGTTTTGCTGATCCTCAGCTGAGTGGGCTGAAGGAGGTTTCTGTGGTCTTTTTGCCTCATCTGAATAAGACCTGTTAGATCTAAGTTGTGAGGAGGAATGCTGTGTAGTAGACAGTGGTAAGTATTTGGGCTTTGTTTTTTTTCTTGTAGAGGGCATCCAAACAGTTCTGTTGTGTCAGAAAGGAGCAGAATTGCTGCCAAACCCAGCTTTGGGCAAAAAGTACACTGTTTCACTCCGTCTCTTGGTTTAACACATTCCAGGGGTAAGTACAGAATTTTATTAAAAAAGCACAAACTGGAGATGATCTTTAACTTACTACAGGATTTTGGGAGGGAGAAGCTTCAATAACTATGTAGAAAGTCAGATTAATAATCCTGGAGGTTTCCTGCCCTGAGACTTTTGTAACAGTGCTGTCATTGGTCTGCTAGATTATGAATTAACTTTTTCCTATCATCTCTTTCTAAATCCAAAGTATTTTAATTTGCCATAGTAAGAGTACTGTGTAATCCAGGAAACAAGCTTACAAATTAATATTTGAAGCATCTTTTGCATAATTTTGATCTAATGCACCTAATAGAGGAAACGCTTTCTTTGTCTTTCCAGGAAAAGCTTATACTGTGCTTCAGAAAAGTGCTTCCAGAGGAAGAACGAAAACTGCTGCAAATTGTCCTGTTAATTATAGACACTGTAAGTTACAAAGAACAATGACATAGTGCTGTTCAGCTACATAGGACAGGGGAAAACCAAGACAGTGGACACATTTCAGAAAACATTCTGGGTAGAATTTATGCAACATAGACCTCAGATACAGCATTACTTCAGAATACTGAAACAGACATTACGATGTCATGACGGACAGAGGACTTTTCTTTTGTTCAGTTGAAACACACAGAGAAAGTTAGTTAGCAGTATAGTACACAAGTATTCTGTCTCTCTGTTCCCTTTCTAGCACTGCTTACTTTCTGAGTATTACTTTGTATAGTACCTGTTTAAGATGTTATTTTGTCATAGAGTGGAAAAATCTATGACTGAACTTTTTTAAAAAAATTTGGGATTTTAGTGATCTTTTTTTTTTTCGGTATGCCTATCTCTGTAGGTCTGGATCCACAAAAACTTCACATAAATGTTTACTCCTAATCATATTCTTGAAGAGATGTGAGATTTGATAACTAGAGCAGAATTTCTGATCTAACAGAAAAAGGTTGAGGGAGAGAATCAGTCTGAAACTTTAGGAAATACTGTGGGTTAATTCCGTTGTCCCTTACACGAGTATTACACCAGTGGCATAGTGGAGATTCTGTTTGGCTAGTCAAAGGTCAATTTATTTGACATTTAGCAGTGCAGGAAAGGGAGAGAAGCAATAGTAGGCAGATAGGTATTAATACTGAATCACCTCTACAGGTGTGAAAAAGTCATTCTCCTCCTTTCCGTATATTCTCTTTTTAAACTCTAAATGCAGGTTGACCTTTTTCTGATTTCACATCACCTTCTTGTATCAGATTCTCCATTATATACCATCACTGCTAGGGTATCACTAAAGTTCCATGTCTTCTAAGAGGCACTAATCCAGAATTTATGCAGTTTTATTCCTCTATCAAATAATGTATTAATATCTCTTTTTGGGGACTGCACTACGGAGCCTGCATTCTGTAGGCACTGTGGATAGTCCTATTCCACTTCGTGTTTTGTATTCCACTTGTCCACATGTCTAGAAGACAGTTCAGAGCATGAAGCATCAGTTCAAGACAACAGGTCATGCTGGTCTTCACATGTTTTCACACAGCTTCAGTTCTTAAAACTCAGAGCTTCTGTTCTTGAAGAAGTTTCAAAACATTCAGAACTAAACAGCAAGAAATGTTACAGTGCCATGGTTGGCTTGTTTTCTCCTCAGCTGCTGAGTGCAGAGTCAACAGAACATCAAAACAAAAGCATCCACACCTTGCCACCACAGTTCAGACAGAAGATCTTGATCAAGAGACTGATCGAGACATAGTAAGCCCTTGGACTGTGCCTGGTGATATCCAAAGAATACTTCAAGATACTCATGACTCCCTGTTTCAGGTAGAAAGTCTGCTTGTTCTGGGAATGATCTGATACTTGCCATTTAATACTTTGTTGACTTCTACTTTATTTAAAATGTGGATATCTGTTCAAAACCTGTGGATGGGGTAGATGCAGAGGGATATAAATGGTGGTGATTCAACAGAACTACATTTCGTCTTTACAAGCAGAATCATTATTTTGAGCCTTGAAAATGAATGTTCTGTGTAACAATTGTATAGGCATGTTGTCTGTCCAGGCAACAGATGCTAGTGGGAGTGCATAAACGGGAAAATAAATAGCATTTGTTGTGGAATAATGACAGAATGGTTTGGGGTGGAAGAGACCTTAAATATCATGTAGTTCCAATCCCTGGTCATGGGCAGTGACTTGTTCCACTGCACGAGGTTGCTCAAAGCCCTGTCTAGCCTGGCCTTGAACGCTGCCAGGGATGAGGCAGCTGCAGCTTCTCTGGGCAACCTCTGCCAGTGCCTCGCCACCGTCAGAGCAAAGAATTACCTGTTGTCCTATCCCTGTATGCCCTGGTACAAAGTCTCTTTCCAGGTTTCTTGTAGGCCCTACACAGAAATGCAGATGCATAACTTGTTTAGGACATTTCTGAAAAGAACGGGATTGTTTTTTGCTGGCTACACAGAGGCCTTGTCCATAAAAGATATGCAGTGATTCAGCTAATGTTCTTTTCCTCCAATAGGCCTCTGCATTGCATCCTGTGAGTTTCTCTCATCTTGGTACTGTTGACACCGATGATGTTTCTGAAAGCACAGGTAGTATCCTCAGCAAACTGGACTGGGATGCAATTGAAGCTATGGTAGCAGATGTGGAAGATAAGTGAAAAAAATGTCTCAGCAGTTGTTGGAGTTTGGTTTCTGAACAGTTGTTGGAGTTTGGTTTGATTGTTCTACTTAAAATGGATTTGAGGCTTGCATTGGTGTTCTTCTTAAGCAGCACAGAAACTCTCACTGCTTTCAATCTTGCCTACATGAAATTCAATTCTTTAACATGTAGTTTGCTTTCTGTATGTCTTCCAGTCACAAGAACTAAATATCATTGGTAAATGCAGACCAGCAGTCTCAAACAAGAGCTTCTGGGTCAGCTACTTACACATAAAAAGTTCTATTCTATTTTAAAAGCACTATATAACTGGTTTACCTTTGTATTTAATATTCAACATCATTACAGATGAACTGATTTTTGTAACTTAACATTTTGTGATAAACTGGTTTAATAAAAATTAGTTTCTGCTGATTTCTGTTGATTTACAAACAAAGTGCAATTATTGTTGTGTACCAATATGATTGCACATGTGCACGTGCATTACCCTGATATTTTAAACCCACCTTACTTTCACAATATTTAAGAAAAGTCTTAAGATTTTGAATGACTGATAGAGGTACAAGAAGTCATGCGGCAGTAAATGAAATACAGACTTTTGTTAGGGAAATCAGACACCAGTATGAGACACTAAGGACAAGTACTTACTGAGGTAAAGAAAAGTGTTGCTGTAATGCTGTTGTCTTAGAGCTCCTCTGGCATCCCCCAGATGTTGGTAAAAAATTTTCCCATATCTTCAGTGGCTATCAGCTAGTTGTGCTAGCCTGTACAGATGCATTCATGGTGACTTTCCCAACAGCAGTAGTTTTTATCTTTTCATAATGAATAGATTTGACTTTTTCATGGAAGTCAAAAGTGTGTTAATTTCCAGCAGTTAACTACTGCCAACCAATAACAGTTTAAAGCAAAAACAAAAATTGCATGTTTCTGAGTGAAGCTGCATCTTGGCAAAAGTCAAGAAATACAGTTCGAAGAAAGCCTGTTACAGAGTCATAGAATCATAGAATAGTTAGGGTTGGAAAGGACCTTAAGATCATCTAGTTCAAACCCCCCTGCCATGGGCAGGGACACCTCCCACTAAACCATGCCACCCAAGGCTCTCTCCAACCCAGCCTTGAATGCTGCCAGCGATGGAGCATTCACAACTTCCCTGGGCAACCCATTCCAGTGCCTCACCACCCTTACAGTAAAGAATTTCTTCCTCGTATCCAATCTAAACTTACCCTGTTTAAGTTTGAACCCATTACCCCTTGTCCTCTCACTACAGTTCCTCATGAAGAGTCCCTCCCCAGCATCCCTATAGGCCCCCTTCAGATACTGGAAGGCTGCTCTGAGGTCTCCACGCAGCCTTCTCTTCTCCAGGCTGAACAGCCCCAACTTTCTCAGCCTGTCTTCATACGGGAGGTGCTCCAGTCCCCTGATCATCCTCGTGGCCCTCCTCTGGACTTGTTCCAACAGTTCCATGTCCTTTTTATGTTGAGGACACCAGAACTGCACACAGTACTCCAAGTGAGGTCTCATGAGAGCAGAGTAGAGGGGCAGGATCACCTCCTTCAACCTGCTGAAGTATGTAAGTGGAATATAATTAGTGCAACTTCTATCAATTTGCTTACAAAGGCAGTATTTCAGATTTCTGTATTATATCCTCCCTTTTTTATTTCCTTCAAAGGGTCAGCTACACCTTTCTGCTATGAAAAGACACTTTCAAAGTTATTACTGTCACCTCTAGGTTTTTATTTTTATGTGACCTGGACCAATTTGTGTTTCTGACTAAATACATTTATGGCACATTTGAAATATGAATTCAGAGGCACTACCGCCTACTAGTGCTATCCTAGCATAGAGTTCCATTCAGTTATTTTTTGGGTAGTGAATGCTCTTTGAAATGTCAGTCTGAAGTGCCTTTTGAAACAGTGAAAGTCAGCCTGTTTTAACTAGTGGCTGTAAGGCAATGTTGATTAAACATACTGCATTTTTTATATATATAGTTTCCTAGAAGTACTTTATGTTAGCTATTGTGACTTCAGGGAGGTGTTTTGTACCAGATTTTTTGTTGGTTTTGGTTTGTTTTTAGATATAGAATCATAGAATAGTTAGGGTTGGAAAGGACCTGAAGATTATCTAGTTCCAACCTCCATGCCAGGGGCAGGACACCTCCCACTAAACCATGCCACCCAAGGCTATGTCCAATCCAGCCTTGAACAACGCCAGCGATGGAGCATTCACAACTTCCCTGGACAACCCATTCCAGTGCCTCACCACCCTTACAGTAAAGAACTTCTTCCTCATATCCAGTCCAAACTTCCCCTGTTTAAGTTTGAACCCGTTACCCCTTTTCCTATCACTACAGTTCCTCATGAAGAGTCCCCCCCCAGCATCCCTATAGGCCTCCTTCAGATACTGGAAGGCTGCTATGAGGTCTCCACACAGCCTTCTCTTCTCCAGGCTGAACAGCCCCAACTGTCTCAGCCTGTCTTCATAGATATATATAAAATATATATGTGTGTATATATTATATGTGTAAGATATATAATACCATATACGTGATATGTAATTATATATCATACATATTTCACTATATATATATTACTATACATTACTATATATTCATTAACATATAGTATGTATTACATCAACATTTATTGATATCAGCAAATATCAATATATTTCTATACTATATATTACTAGAGAATATATAGTGTACATGTATTACAAATTTATTTATTAATATAAAAATTTAATGTATCATTTCTATTAATATTTAACATATCTCTATGTCTGATATTTATATATTACAGTTTATATCGTATATAAGTTTTATTATTTGTCTATATTATTAACACATATAAATATATATTTAATGTAATAATATAGATAATATAAATAATTTATAATAATGTAATAATGTAATAGCTATTCTATAAGTATATATTATAGCCGAATAGAATATATATTCTATATATGTTGTAAACATATATCATGTTATACATGTTCATATATGACAAACGTTTTTTATATAACATGATATATACATTCTCTATATGTTATAGACATATGCTATAATAAATTTATCATATATGTAAAGTTACATAATTGGGTGGCATGGTTTAGTGGGAAGTGTCCCTGCCCATAGCAGGGGGGTTGGAACTAGATGATCTTAAAGTCCTTTCCAACCCTAACTATTCTATGATTCGATACAATATTATATATAAATATATCTGAATGCAGCCCAGAAAGCCAACCGTATCCTGGGCTGCATCAAACGGAGCGTGACCAGCAGGTCAAAGGACGTGATCCTGCCCCTCTACTCTGCTCTTGTGAGACCTCACTTGGAGTATTGTGTGCAGTTCTGGTGTCCTCAACATAAAAAGGACTTAGAACTGTTGGAACAAGTCCAGAGGAGGGCCACGAGGATGATCAGGGGACTGGAGCACCTCCCATATGAAGATAGGCTGAGAAAGTTGGGGCTGTTCAGCCTGGAGAAGAGAAGGCTGCATGGAGACCTCATAGCAGCCTTCCAATATCTGAAGGGGGCCTCTAGGGATGCTGGGGAGGGACTCTTCATGAGGAACTGTAGTGAGAGGACAAGGGGTAATGGGTTCAAACTTAAACAGGGTAAGTTTAGACTGGATATGAGGAAGAAGTTCTTTACTGTAAGGGCAGTGAGGCACTGGAATGGGTTACCCAGGGAAGTTGTGAATGCTGCATCGCTGGCAATGTTCAAGGCTGGGTTGTACATAGCCTTGGGTGGCATGGTTTAGTGGGAGGTGTCCCTGCCCATGGCAGTGGGGTTTGAACTAGATGATCTTAAGGTCCTTTCCAACCCTAACTATTCTATGATTCTATGATTCTATATTTAAACAGTAATATATTATAGATATCAGAATATATAACTGTTTAAAATAAAATATTATAATTGCACATACTACACACTGTATATTATACAATATACATGATATATTGTCATATTATGTATTTCAATATTTCTGATATTAATGCAATCATTTTTATATACTTATTTACACACTAATGCATACATTAAATACAATTATATGTTATATATTTTATCATATATATTATAATCTTATCACATCATATCACAAACAGTAATTTTATGCTATAATATGGTAATATTCTATAATAGAATATAATAACTATAAAAAACTCACATATAAAGCATATTCATTTGATATCAATAAAAACTATATATGTATAGTATTATATCTATTATACTAGATTCTATAATATATATTAAATATTATACATTATAATTTAAACTATTTTTGTTAATATTTTAATGTAATATTCATTACATTAGTATTTGATACTTAGATTATGTATTAATATATTGACTTATTATATTTATATATTACATACCATAGATATGTGTTATAATATACCTAATATATAACATTATATATATGACATTATATATCATATAATATATATACATATATGCACACACATAAGCAAACCAAAACAAAACAAAAAAAAGAAGCTAAAAGAAAACACCCCCCTGAAGTGGCAATAGCATATCTAATTCACTTCTAGTAAACTAGAGGAAGTTCTCTGATCTGTTCTAATAAAAATTCCATTCACAAAGAAAATACAGTTCTCAAAATTGATTCCATAAACACTCACTTATCACTTGATATGCTGCAGTCTATAACTGTTCTTTTGCTAGTGTTGACTATTAAGAAAGGCAGCTGTATTGTGGAGTTCAAAGCCGGGAGGGCCTTGATTTCATTGTTCATTTTGCTGATTTCTTTGAACCATGTTTTTGAATGCTATTTGCTGAAGCAGCAGTTCTCATGCACACACCAGATTAGAATTGGCAGTTTCTCTAGGTTCAGAGATAAAATTGGCCGTGTATTTTTAGCAGTCCTCAGAATCTGCATCAGCTTGTCCAACAGCGGCAGCCAGATTGCAAAACAGCCAGAGGTGCCCTGGGAGGCCCCGGCGAGCCCCGAAGAGGAGGGCTGGCAGCCCCGAGGACCCCTTCCAGCCCCCAAGAAGCCACCTCGCCGTCGGTGACACTGGGAGGGGGCCTTGGAGCCTGGGCAGCACACAGCCAGGCTGCCAGTGGGGGCTTGGGCCAGTCCCCAAGAGAACCGGGATCCGGCCCAATTACAATTAGCATTATGATTATTGTTTTCATTCCTGGTTGTTGTTGTTTTTATTATTCCTCAGTAAATTTAAGGAAAGCGTGAGAACTACAGCAGAAGTGTCAGCAGCTCTGGCAGTGCCGATGGTGTTCTCTCTGCAGCCGTGCTGCTTTCTCCTGCTTTTCCCGGTGCTGCACGCACCATTTCCTCGCACATCCGCTGGGCCCAACCACTTCCTCCACCCTGAACCCTCAAACTTGGCACAGAGCCTGCAGTGTGGGACGAGCCTCGGCAGTGCCATGTTCCTGCGCTATGGGATTGAAGGGACAGGGTGCACCAACTGTGGGTTTTGTACCTCCATGGGGCTAAGGAACATGGGCACGAGATGTGCAGCTCAGTGCCATGGAGGATCCGAGGCACAAGGCTCTCTGCTTCGATTCCCTGGCAAACAGTAGGGATGCCTTGCACCGGCCATTTCCTCAGGGTTGCTGTTCTCTGGAAACACCGCCTCCTGGTGTGAGCTGGGGGATTACAGCTCCTCGCGGAGCTCTGTTTGGCGCTGCGGTGTGGATGCCCTTTTCAGGGCACCGGGAGCCAGCACTCTGGGTCAAGGCCACAGAAAGAAATCCGCAGGCTGTTCTTGTCCTTCGTTTCAAACACCAATCTCTGTGGTGGTAAAGGACATGGTGGGGGCTTGTTTTGTCTGGCCTTGGGAAAGCCGCATAGCTCAGAGCCAGCAAGGAGACCAATTGGCTCTCAGTACCCGTGTAGGTCTACTGATGAGACAGTACAAGAAAATGAGGATGGAACACAGCAGAAAAAATTCCTCAGATTTATTAATGATATTAAAGGGGCTGGTGCAGGGTGGTGCTCCCATTCGGATCTCCTTCCCATCGCTGTTAATGCTTTGCCGCCATGCACTCAGCTCTTGCCCTTTTCACCAGGTTACTCCTTGTTACCACAGATTATAAAGCCTGCTGCTTCTAAGGATGCCAAGTGTTATTTCTACATGCTCCTTGCTGCCCTCAAAAGCCTCTTTTGCCCAGCTGACGGCCTGTATCTCTGCTGCTGTTTCCAGCTTTGGCAAAAACCGTCGGACTATAGAACGGGTTGCATGGGAAGGGACCTGTAAACGTCGTCGAGTGGACCTTGAAACACAATCCGTTCTGGGAAAGGGACCACGTCCTATTATGTCTCCATTGGGTGTGTGTGGTGCAGCCACCTTTGTCAGGCAGACGGACACACAGCGCTTGCGGCTGGAGGCAGCCATACGCTGGGGTTCTCCTCTGGGCAGAACAAGATCCCTGAGAGCAGAGAGCTGCCCGTGACCCTCCCGGGCAGGAAGCCGGGGAGCGCAGAGGGCTGCCAGCAGTGCTGGGGTGTGGGGAGAGCCTGCGGGACTTTGTCCTGACGCCTGCAAGGAAGGCAGGAGGCGTTATCGAAAGGACCCTCTTGCCGCATGCACCTGGGGAAGTCAGCCACAGCCAGAGCAACCTCACGCTGAAGCAGAATGAGGTGGCTGAGGCGTGGGTGACCGGCGTCAAGCCCTGATGCCGGGCACAGACAAGAGACGGGAGGTAGGCGGACAGTGGCGTTGCAGTGGTGCCAGGCACATGTGTGAACGCCCAACCAAGCGATGGACGGTGGTGCTGCCGCCGAGCGACGGGTTCTGATGTCACCGAGGGACGAAGCGTGACATTCCAAGCGATGGAACAGGACTTCCCCGAGCAATGGATTGTGACGTCCTGTTCCTCAAGGCTTATAGGCGGGCGCCGCGTCTCACCCGTCGGCTGTGCCCGCACTCCAGCTGAGCGAGTCCGTGAGGTTGGAGTGTTGAGCGAGGCTGTTGCTGGAGCTGAGGTCGTGCTCGGGGAGTTCTTCACTGCAGCTCTCAGTGCCCGACCCCAGAGCCACTGGAGGATTTTACCCGCCCTGTCTGGTGCAGGCAGCCGGGACACCGCGCAGGAGCGCTCGCAGCAGCAGAGGTGAGCTGTGCCCGGAACCCTCACCCTGGGCAGCCGGGAGGGTTTCCCTCTTGAGGAGCCTGGATGCTTGTTCCAACCCTCCCTGGAGCAGCGAAAGACTGACTGTGGTCTCTCTTCCAGCGTGACAGCCGCTGCCGCTGCTGCAGCGCCAGGGAGAGGGAGCGCCTCGACACCGCCTGCTCCCCCCAGCCCACCGCAGCCCATGGAGAGCATGGCCACGGAGCTGGAGGACCGCTGTCCAATATGCCTGGACAGCTGGGAGGAGGCCAGCTACGTCCTGCCATGCCTCCACCAGTTCTGCTACCCCTGCATCGCGCGGTGGGCTGACAGCAAGCCCGAGTGCCCCCTCTGCAAGAGGAGGGTGACGTCCATCGTGCACTCGGTGCGGGCGGACGACGACTTTGAGGAGCGTGTCCTGCCACCACCTGCAGCGGCATCGCCCGTCGTCCGCCCGACAGCAGGGGCGCCGGCACACGCAGCCGCCCAAGGCCTCCATGGCCCTGCAGCACCCCAGCCACCAGCTGCGGGGCACCTGCGCATGGAGGCATTGGGCGGCTTCCACGTGTACGTCTGGGCATTCGTCTTCCGCGTCCACCCCGCCGTCCTGGATCCCCTGCTGCCCTGGCTGCAGCGGGAGCTGGGGCAGCTGGTGGAGGATGCCCAGGCAGTGCCGGCAGCGCAGAGCCTCGTCATCTCCAGCCTGCGCTTCTTTGGGCTGGATGAGGAGGCTCTGATCCAGCTGCTGCAGCCCTCGCTGGGCCGGCGCACGAGGAGCTTCGTCCAGCAGCTCATCGACACCGTCGTGCGCCGGTGCAGCGAGGAGGCCCGACGCCGCATGGGCCTTGGGACCGCCCGTGCTGCCGGGGGCCGGGAGGGGAGCCCCGAGGCTGCTCCCGGCCCTGCTGCCTCCCGAGGGGGGTCTCCTGCCCCCGGCCCAGAACTTCGTGGGGGTCCCGGCAGCGCCCCCAGTGACCCCGCTGGCACCCGTGGGGAGCAAGCAGAGCCCCAGGAGGACCCGCAGGAGCCTGTGCCCGGGTCCTCCGCTCCCAGCCGCAGCAGCCAGCGCTGCCTCGGGAGGCCCCGGCGAGCCCCGAAGAGGAGGGCTGGCAGCCCCGAGGACCCCTCCCAGCCCCCCAAGAAGCCACCCCGCCGTCGGTGACACTGGGAGGGGGCCTTGGAGCCTGGGCAGCACACAGCCAGGCTGCCAGCGGGGGCTCGGGCCAATCCCCAAGAGATCCGGGATCCGGTCCCATTATTATGATGATTATTGTCATCATTATTTTTTATTATTGTTTATTCTTATTTATTGTTATTATTCAGTCAATAAAGAACATCATAAAAACTGCAGCCGAAGTGTCAGTGTCACTGGCAACGCCGGTGGCGTTGCTATCCCCACCTGTGCTGCTTTCTCCCGCATTTCCCGGTGCTATGCACAGCATTTCCTGACGTGCCCGCTGGTTCTTCCTCTTCCTCCATCCAGAACGCTCTCAAACTCGGCACAGAGCCTGCAGTGCACGACGAGCCTCGGCAGTGCCATGTTGCTGAGCTATGGGACTCAAGGGATGGCGTGCACCCACTGTGGGTCTTGTTACTGCGTGGGGCTCAGGAACACGGGCACGAGATATGGCGAGGCTCGGTCCCACGGAGGAGCCGAATCACAAGGCTCTCGGCTTTGGTCCCCTGGCAAACAGTAGGGATGCCTTGCACCAGCATCTTCCTCAGGGGGGCTGTGCTTGAAGCAGAGCTGCTGTTCCCTGGAAACACCGCACCCTGGCGTGATCCAGTGGCTTACAGCTGCCCCGGGGAGCTCTGTGCCGCGCTAAGGCGTGGGTGCTCTTTGCAATGCACAGGCAGCCAGCACCGTGGCTCAGGGACAGAGCAGGGCAAGAAATCCCGAGTCTGTTCTTGCCCTTGGTTTCCAAAACCAATGTCTCTGGGGACAAACGAAATTCTGGGGGGCTTCTTGTGTCTGGCCGTGGAAAAGCTGCACAGTTCAGAGCCAGCAAGGAGACCAATTGGCTCTCAGGAGGCGTCTAGGTCTAATGAGGAGACAGGAAGAGAAGATAAGGATGGAAGACAGCAGGAAAAAAAGGTCCTCAGCTTTATTAACAATATTAAGGGGGCTGGTAGATGTTGATGCTCCCATTAGGATCTTCTTCTCGTCACTGCTATGATTTGCCACCATGCACTCGGCTCTTGCCCTTTCCTTCGTTACTCCTTGTTACCACAGATTCTACCGCCTGCCGCTTCTAAGGATGCCAGGTCCTATTTCGGCGTTTCCTTTGCTCCCCCCCAAAAGCCAGCTTTGGCCTGCTGCAGGCCTGTGTCTCTGCTGCTGTTTCCAGCTTTGGCAAAAACCGTCGGACTACAGGACGGGTTGCATGGGAAGGGACCTGTAAACGTCGTCGAGTGGACCTTGAAACACAATCCGTTCTGGGAAAGGGACCACGTCCTATTATGTCTCCATTGGGTGTGTGTGGTGCAGCCACCTTTGTCAGGCAGACGGACACGCAGCGCTTGCGGCTGGAGGCAGCCATACGCTGGGGTTCTCCTCTGGGCAGAACAAGATCCCTGAGAGCAAAGAGCTGCCCGTGACCCTCCCGGGCAGGAAGCCGGGGAGCGCAGAGGGCTGCCAGCAGTGCTGGGGTGTGGGGAGAGCCTGCGGGACTTTGTCCTGACGCCTGCAAGGAAGGCAGGAGGCGTTATCGAAAGGACCCTCTTGCCGCATGCACCTGGGGAAGTCAGCCACAGCCAGAGCAACCTCACGCTGAAGCAGAATGAGGTGGCTGAGGCGTGGGTGACCGGCGTCAAGCCCTGATGCCGGGCACAGACAAGAGACGGGAGGTAGGCGGACAGTGGCGTTGCAGTGGTGCCAGGCACATGTGTGAACGCCCAACCAAGCGATGGACGGTGGTGCTGCCGAGCGACGGGTTCTGATGTCACCGAGGGACGAAGCGTGACATTCCAAGCGATGGAACAGGACTTCCCCGAGCAATGGATTGTGACGTCCTGTTCCTCAAGGCTTATAGGCGGGCGCCGCGTCTCACCCGTCGGCTGTGCCCGCACTCCAGCTGAGCGAGTCCGTGAGGTTGGAGTGTTGAGCGAGGCTGTTGCTGGAGCTGAGGTCGTGCTCGGGGAGTTCTTCACTGCAGCTCTCAGTGCCCGACCCCAGAGCCACTGGAGGATTTTACCCGCCCTGTCTGGTGCAGGCAGCCGGGACACCGCGCAGGAGCGCTCGCAGCAGCAGAGGTGAGCTGTGCCCGGAACCCTCACCCTGGGCAGCCGGGAGGGTTTCCCTCTTGAGGAGCCTGGATGCTTGTTCCAACCCTCCCTGGAGCAGCGAAAGACTGACTGTGGTCTCTCTTCCAGCGTGACAGCCGCTGCCGCTGCTGCAGCGCCAGGGAGAGGGAGCGCCTCGACACCGCCTGCTCCCCCCAGCCCACCGCAGCCCATGGAGAGCATGGCCACGGAGCTGGAGGACCGCTGTCCAATATGCCTGGACAGCTGGGAGGAGGCCAGCTACGTCCTGCCATGCCTCCACCAGTTCTGCTACCCCTGCATCGCGCGGTGGGCTGACAGCAAGCCCGAGTGCCCCCTCTGCAAGAGGAGGGTGACGTCCATCGTGCACTCGGTGCGGGCGGACGACGACTTTGAGGAGCGTGTCCTGCCACCACCTGCAGCGGCATCGCCCGTCGTCCGCCCGACAGCAGGGGCGCCGGCACACGCAGCCGCCCAAGGCCTCCATGGCCCTGCAGCACCCCAGCCACCAGCTGCGGGGCACCTGCGCATGGAGGCATTGGGCGGCTTCCACGTGTACGTCTGGGCATTCGTCTTCCGCGTCCACCCCGCCGTCCTGGATCCCCTGCTGCCCTGGCTGCAGCGGGAGCTGGGGCAGCTGGTGGAGGATGCCCAGGCAGTGCCGGCAGCGCAGAGCCTCGTCATCTCCAGCCTGCGCTTCTTTGGGCTGGATGAGGAGGCTTTGATCCAGCTGCTGCAGCCCTCGCTGGGCCGGCGCACGAGGAGCTTCGTCCAGCAGCTCATCGACACCGTCGTGCGCCGGTGCAGCGAGGAGGCCCGACGCCGCATGGGCCTTGGGACCGCCCGTGCTGCCGGGGGCCGGGAGGGGAGCCCCGAGGCTGCTCCCGGCCCTGCTGCCTCCCGAGGGGGGTCTCCTGCCCCCGGCCCAGAACTTCGTGGGGGTCCCGGCAGCGCCCCCAGTGACCCCGCTGGCACCCGTGGGGAGCAAGCAGAGCCCCAGGAGGACCCGCAGGAGCCTGTGCCCGGGTCCTCCGCTCCCAGCCGCAGCAGCCAGCGCTGCCTCGGGAGGCCCCGGCGAGCCCCGAAGAGGAGGGCTGGCAGCCCCGAGGACCCCTCCCAGCCCCCCAAGAAGCCACCCCGCCGTCGGTGACACTGGGAGGGGGCCTTGGAGCCTGGGCAGCACACAGCCAGGCTGCCAGCGGGGGCTCGGGCCAATCCCCAAGAGATCCGGGATCCGGTCCCATTATTATGATGATTATTGTCATCATTATTTTTTATTATTGTTTATTCTTATTTATTGTTATTATTCAGTCAATAAAGAACATCATAAAAACTGCAGCCGAAGTGTCAGTGTCACTGGCAACGCCGGTGGCGTTGCTATCCCCACCTGTGCTGCTTTCTCCCGCATTTCCCGGTGCTATGCACAGCATTTCCTGACGTGCCCGCTGGTTCTTCCTCTTCCTCCATCCAGAACGCTCTCAAACTCGGCACAGAGCCTGCAGTGCACGACGAGCCTCGGCAGTGCCATGTTGCTGAGCTATGGGACTCAAGGGATGGCGTGCACCCACTGTGGGTCTTGTTACTGCGTGGGGCTCAGGAACACGGGCACGAGATATGGCGAGGCTCGGTCCCACGGAGGAGCCGAATCACAAGGCTCTCGGCTTTGGTTCCCTGGCAAACAGTAGGGATGCCTTGCACCAGCATCTTCCTCAGGGGGGCTGTGCTTGAAGCAGAGCTGCTGTTCCCTGGAAACACCGCACCCTGGCGTGATCCAGTGGCTTACAGCTGCCCCGGGGAGCTCTGTGCCGCGCTAAGGCGTGGGTGCTCTTTGCAATGCACAGGCAGCCAGCACCGTGGCTCAGGGACAGAGCAGGGCAAGAAATCCCGAGTCTGTTCTTGCCCTTGGTTTCCAAAACCAATGTCTCTGGGGACAAACGAAATTCTGGGGGGCTTCTTGTGTCTGGCCGTGGAAAAGCTGCACAGTTCAGAGCCAGCAAGGAGACCAATTGGCTCTCAGGAGGCGTCTAGGTCTAATGAGGAGACAGGAAGAGAAGATAAGGATGGAAGACAGCAGGAAAAAAAGGTCCTCAGCTTTATTAACAATATTAAGGGGGCTGGTAGATGTTGATGCTCCCATTAGGATCTTCTTCTCGTCACTGCTATGATTTGCCACCATGCACTCGGCTCTTGCCCTTTCCTTCGTTACTCCTTGTTACCACAGATTCTACCGCCTGCCGCTTCTAAGGATGCCAGGTCCTATTTCGGCGTTTCCTTTGCTCCCCCCCAAAAGCCAGCTTTGGCCTGCTGCAGGCCTGTGTCTCTGCTGCTGTTTCCAGCTTTGGCAAAAACCGTCGGACTACAGGACGGGTTGCATGGGAAGGGACCTGTAAACGTCGTCGAGTGGACCTTGAAACACAATCCGTTCTGGGAAAGGGACCACGTCCTATTATGTCTCCATTGGGTGTGTGTGGTGCAGCCACCTTTGTCAGGCAGACGGACACGCAGCGCTTGCGGCTGGAGGCAGCCATACGCTGGGGTTCTCCTCTGGGCAGAACAAGATCCCTGAGAGCAGAGAGCTGCCCGTGACCCTCCCGGGCAGGAAGCCGGGGAGCGCAGAGGGCTGCCAGCAGTGCTGGGGTGTGGGGAGAGCCTGCGGGACTTTGTCCTGACGCCTGCAAGGAAGGCAGGAGGCGTTATCGAAAGGACCCTCTTGCCGCATGCACCTGGGGAAGTCAGCCACAGCCAGAGCAACCTCACGCTGAGGCAGAATGAGGTGGCTGAGGCGTGGGTGACCGGCGTCAAGCCCTGATGCCGGGCACAGACAAGAGACGGGAGGTAGGCGGACAGTGGCGTTGCAGTGGTGCCAGGCACATGTGTGAACGCCCAACCAAGCGATGGACGGTGGTGCTGCCGCCGAGCGACGGGTTCTGATGTCACCGAGGGACGAAGCGTGACATTCCAAGCGATGGAACAGGACTTCCCCGGGCAATGGATTGTGACGTCCTGTTCCTCAAGGCTTATAGGCGGGTGCCGCGTCTCACCCGTCGGCTGTGCCCGCACTCCAGCTGAGCGAGTCCGTGAGGTTGGAGTGTTGAGCGAGGCTGTTGCTGGAGCTGAGGTCGTGCTCGGGGAGTTCTTCACTGCAGCTCTCAGTGCCCGACCCCAGAGCCACTGGAGGATTTTACCCGCCCTGTCTGGTGCAGGCAGCCGGGACACCGCGCAGGAGCGCTCGCAGCAGCAGAGGTGAGCTGTGCCCGGAACCCTCACCCTGGGCAGCCGGGAGGGTTTCCCTCTTGAGGAGCCTGGATGCTTGTTCCAACCCTCCCTGGAGCAGCGAAAGACTGACTGTGGTCTCTCTTCCAGCGTGACAGCCGCTGCCGCTGCTGCAGCGCCAGGGAGAGGGAGCGCCTCGACACCGCCTGCTCCCCCCAGCCCACCGCAGCCCATGGAGAGCATGGCCACGGAGCTGGAGGACCGCTGTCCAATATGCCTGGACAGCTGGGAGGAGGCCAGCTACGTCCTGCCATGCCTCCACCAGTTCTGCTACCCCTGCATCGCGCGGTGGGCTGACAGCAAGCCCGAGTGCCCCCTCTGCAAGAGGAGGGTGACGTCCATCGTGCACTCGGTGCGGGCGGACGACGACTTTGAGGAGCGTGTCCTGCCACCACCTGCAGCGGCATCGCCCGTCGTCCGCCCGACAGCAGGGGCGCCGGCACACGCAGCCGCCCAAGGCCTCCATGGCCCTGCAGCACCCCAGCCACCAGCTGCGGGGCACCTGCGCATGGAGGCATTGGGCGGCTTCCACGTGTACGTCTGGGCATTCGTCTTCCGCGTCCACCCCGCCGTCCTGGATCCCCTGCTGCCCTGGCTGCAGCGGGAGCTGGGGCAGCTGGTGGAGGATGCCCAGGCAGTGCCGGCAGCGCAGAGCCTCGTCATCTCCAGCCTGCGCTTCTTTGGGCTGGATGAGGAGGCTCTGATCCAGCTGCTGCAGCCCTCGCTGGGCCGGCGCACGAGGAGCTTCGTCCAGCAGCTCATCGACACCGTCGTGCGCCGGTGCAGCGAGGAGGCCCGACGCCGCATGGGCCTTGGGACCGCCCGTGCTGCCGGGGGCCGGGAGGGGAGCCCCGAGGCTGCTCCCGGCCCTGCTGCCTCCCGAGGGGGGTCTCCTGCCCCCGGCCCAGAACTTCGTGGGGGTCCCGGCAGCGCCCCCAGTGACCCCGCTGGCACCCGTGGGGAGCAAGCAGAGCCCCAGGAGGACCCGCAGGAGCCTGTGCCCGGGTCCTCCGCTCCCAGCCGCAGCAGCCAGCGCTGCCTCGGGAGGCCCCGGCGAGCCCCGAAGAGGAGGGCTGGCAGCCCCGAGGACCCCTCCCAGCCCCCCAAGAAGCCACCCCGCCGTCGGTGACACTGGGAGGGGGCCTTGGAGCCTGGGCAGCACACAGCCAGGCTGCCAGCGGGGGCTCGGGCCAATCCCCAAGAGATCCGGGATCCGGTCCCATTATTATGATGATTATTGTCATCATTATTTTTTATTATTGTTTATTCTTATTTATTGTTATTATTCAGTCAATAAAGAACATCATAAAAACTGCAGCCGAAGTGTCAGTGTCACTGGCAACGCCGGTGGCGTTGCTATCCCCACCTGTGCTGCTTTCTCCCGCATTTCCCGGTGCTATGCACAGCATTTCCTGACGTGCCCGCTGGTTCTTCCTCTTCCTCCATCCAGAACGCTCTCAAACTCGGCACAGAGCCTGCAGTGCACGACGAGCCTCGGCAGTGCCATGTTGCTGAGCTATGGGACTCAAGGGATGGCGTGCACCCACTGTGGGTCTTGTTACTGCGTGGGGCTCAGGAACACGGGCACGAGATATGGCGAGGCTCGGTCCCACGGAGGAGCCGAATCACAAGGCTCTCGGCTTTGGTTCCCTGGCAAACAGTAGGGATGCCTTGCACCAGCATCTTCCTCAGGGGGGCTGTGCTTGAAGCAGAGCTGCTGTTCCCTGGAAACACCGCACCCTGGCGTGATCCAGTGGCTTACAGCTGCCCCGGGGAGCTCTGTGCCGCGCTAAGGCGTGGGTGCTCTTTGCAATGCACAGGCAGCCAGCACCGTGGCTCAGGGACAGAGCAGGGCAAGAAATCCCGAGTCTGTTCTTGCCCTTGGTTTCCAAAACCAATGTCTCTGGGGACAAACGAAAGTCTGGGGGGCTTCTTGTGTCTGGCCGTGGAAAAGCTGCACAGTTCAGAGCCAGCAAGGAGACCAATTGGCTCTCAGGAGGCGTCTAGGTCTAATGAGGAGACAGGAAGAGAAGATAAGGATGGAAGACAGCAGGAAAAAAAGGTCCTCAGCTTTATTAACAATATTAAGGGGGCTGGTAGATGTTGATGCTCCCATTAGGATCTTCTTCTCGTCACTGCTATGATTTGCCACCATGCACTCGGCTCTTGCCCTTTCCTTCGTTACTCCTTGTTACCACAGATTCTACCGCCTGCCGCTTCTAAGGATGCCAGGTCCTATTTCGGCGTTTCCTTTGCTCCCCCCCAAAAGCCAGCTTTGGCCTGCTGCAGGCCTGTGTCTCTGCTGCTGTTTCCAGCTTTGGCAAAAACCGTCGGACTACAGGACGGGTTGCATGGGAAGGGACCTGTAAACGTCGTCGAGTGGACCTTGAAACACAATCCGTTCTGGGAAAGGGACCACGTCCTATTATGTCTCCATTGGGTGTGTGTGGTGCAGCCACCTTTGTCAGGCAGACGGACACGCAGCGCTTGCGGCTGGAGGCAGCCATACGCTGGGGTTCTCCTCTGGGCAGAACAAGATCCCTGAGAGCAGAGAGCTGCCCGTGACCCTCCCGGGCAGGAAGCCGGGGAGCGCAGAGGGCTGCCAGCAGTGCTGGGGTGTGGGGAGAGCCTGCGGGACTTTGTCCTGACGCCTGCAAGGAAGGCAGGAGGCGTTATCGAAAGGACCCTCTTGCCGCATGCACCTGGGGAAGTCAGCCACAGCCAGAGCAACCTCACGCTGAAGCAGAATGAGGTGGCTGAGGCGTGGGTGACCGGCGTCAAGCCCTGATGCCGGGCACAGACAAGAGACGGGAGGTAGGCGGACAGTGGCGTTGCAGTGGTGCCAGGCACATGTGTGAACGCCCAACCAAGCGATGGACGGTGGTGCTGCCGAGCGACGGGTTCTGATGTCGCCGAGGGACGAAGCGTGACATTCCAAGCGATGGAACAGGACTTCCCCGGGCAATGGATTGTGACGTCCTGTTCCTCAAGGCTTATAGGCGGGCGCCGCGTCTCACCCGTCGGCTGTGCCCGCACTCCAGCTGAGCGAGTCCGTGAGGTTGGAGTGTTGAGCGAGGCTGTTGCTGGAGCTGAGGTCGTGCTCGGGGAGTTCTTCACTGCAGCTCTCAGTGCCCGACCCCAGAGCCACTGGAGGATTTTACCCGCCCTGTCTGGTGCAGGCAGCCGGGACACCGCGCAGGAGCGCTCGCAGCAGCAGAGGTGAGCTGTGCCCGGAACCCTCACCCTGGGCAGCCGGGAGGGTTTCCCTCTTGAGGAGCCTGGATGCTTGTTCCGGCCCTCCCTGGAGCAGCGAATGACTGACTGTGGTCTCTCTTCCAGCGTGACAGCCGCTGCCGCTGCTGCAGCGCCAGGGAGAGGGAGCGCCTCGACACCGCCTGCTCCCCCCAGCCCACCGCAGCCCATGGAGAGCATGGCCACGGAGCTGGAGGACCGCTGTCCAATATGCCTGGACAGCTGGGAGGAGGCCAGCTACGTCCTGCCATGCCTCCACCAGTTCTGCTACCCCTGCATCGCGCGGTGGGCTGACAGCAAGCCCGAGTGCCCCCTCTGCAAGAGGAGGGTGACGTCCATCGTGCACTCGGTGCGGGCGGACGACGACTTTGAGGAGCGTGTCCTGCCACCACCTGCAGCGGCATCGCCCGTCGTCCGCCCGACAGCAGGGGCGCCGGCACACGCAGCCGCCCAAGGCCTCCATGGCCCTGCAGCACCCCAGCCACCAGCTGCGGGGCACCTGCGCATGGAGGCATTGGGCGGCTTCCACGTGTACGTCTGGGCATTCGTCTTCCGCGTCCACCCCGCCGTCCTGGATCCCCTGCTGCCCTGGCTGCAGCGGGAGCTGGGGCAGCTGGTGGAGGATGCCCAGGCAGTGCCGGCAGCGCAGAGCCTCGTCATCTCCAGCCTGCGCTTCTTTGGGCTGGATGAGGAGGCTCTGATCCAGCTGCTGCAGCCCTCGCTGGGCCGGCGCACGAGGAGCTTCGTCCAGCAGCTCATCGACACCGTCGTGCGCCGGTGCAGCGAGGAGGCCCGACGCCGCATGGGCCTTGGGACCGCCCGTGCTGCCGGGGGCCGGGAGGGGAGCCCCGAGGCTGCTCCCGGCCCTGCTGCCTCCCGAGGGGGGTCTCCTGCCCCCGGCCCAGAACTTCGTGGGGGTCCCGGCAGCGCCCCCAGTGACCCCGCTGGCACCCGTGGGGAGCAAGCAGAGCCCCAGGAGGACCCGCAGGAGCCTGTGCCCGGGTCCTCCGCTCCCAGCCGCAGCAGCCAGCGCTGCCTCGGGAGGCCCCGGCGAGCCCCGAAGAGGAGGGCTGGCAGCCCCGAGGACCCCTCCCAGCCCCCCAAGAAGCCACCCCGCCGTCGGTGACACTGGGAGGGGGCCTTGGAGCCTGGGCAGCACACAGCCAGGCTGCCAGCGGGGGCTCGGGCCAATCCCCAAGAGATCCGGGATCCGGTCCCATTATTATGATGATTATTGTCATCATTATTTTTTATTATTGTTTATTCTTATTTATTGTTATTATTCAGTCAATAAAGAACATCATAAAAACTGCAGCCGAAGTGTCAGTGTCACTGGCAACGCCGGTGGCGTTGCTATCCCCACCTGTGCTGCTTTCTCCCGCATTTCCCGGTGCTATGCACAGCATTTCCTGACGTGCCCGCTGGTTCTTCCTCTTCCTCCATCCAGAACGCTCTCAAACTCGGCACAGAGCCTGCAGTGCACGACGAGCCTCGGCAGTGCCATGTTGCTGAGCTATGGGACTCAAGGGATGGCGTGCACCCGCTGTGGGTCTTGTTACTGCGTGGGGCTCAGGAACACGGGCACGAGATATGGCGAGGCTCGGTCCCACGGAGGAGCCGAATCACAAGGCTCTCGGCTTTGGTCCCCTGGCAAACAGTAGGGATGCCTTGCACCAGCATCTTCCTCAGGGGGGCTGTGCTTGAAGCAGAGCTGCTGTTCCCTGGAAACACCGCACCCTGGCGTGATCCAGTGGCTTACAGCTGCCCCGGGGAGCTCTGTGCCGCGCTAAGGCGTGGGTGCTCTTTGCAATGCACAGGCAGCCAGCACCGTGGCTCAGGGACAGAGCAGGGCAAGAAATCCCGAGTCTGTTCTTGCCCTTGGTTTCCAAAACCAATGTCTCTGGGGACAAACGAAAGTCTGGGGGGCTTCTTGTGTCTGGCCGTGGAAAAGCTGCACAGTTCAGAGCCAGCAAGGAGACCAATTGGCTCTCAGGAGGCGTCTAGGTCTAATGAGGAGACAGGAAGAGAAGATAAGGATGGAAGACAGCAGGAAAAAAAGGTCCTCAGCTTTATTAACAATATTAAGGGGGCTGGTAGATGTTGATGCTCCCATTAGGATCTTCTTCTCGTCACTGCTATGATTTGCCACCATGCACTCGGCTCTTGCCCTTTCCTTCGTTACTCCTTGTTACCACAGATTCTACCGCCTGCCGCTTCTAAGGATGCCAGGTCCTATTTCGGCGTTTCCTTTGCTCCCCCCCAAAAGCCAGCTTTGGCCTGCTGCAGGCCTGTGTCTCTGCTGCTGTTTCCAGCTTTGGCAAAAACCGTCGGACTACAGGACGGGTTGCATGGGAAGGGACCTGTAAACGTCGTCGAGTGGACCTTGAAACACAATCCGTTCTGGGAAAGGGACCACGTCCTATTATGTCTCCATTGGGTGTGTGTGGTGCAGCCGCCTTTGTCAGGCAGACGGACACGCAGCGCTTGCGGCTGGAGGCAGCCATACGCTGGGGTTCTCCTCTGGGCAGAACAAGATCCCTGAGAGCAGAGAGCTGCCCGTGACCCTCCCGGGCAGGAAGCCGGGGAGCGCAGAGGGCTGCCAGCAGTGCTGGGGTGTGGGGAGAGCCTGCGGGACTTTGTCCTGACGCCTGCAAGGAAGGCAGGAGGCGTTACCGAAAGGACCCTCTTGCCGCATGCACCTGGGGAAGTCAGCCACAGCCAGAGCAACCTCACGCTGAAGCAGAATGAGGTGGCTGAGGGGTGGGTGACCGGCGTCAAGCCCTGATGCCGGGCACAGACAAGAGACGGGAGGTAGGCGGACAGTGGCGTTGCAGTGGTGCCAGGCACATGTGTGAACGCCCAACCAAGCGATGGACGGTGGTGCTGCCGAGCGACGGGTTCTGATGTCACCGAGGGACGAAGCGTGACATTCCAAGCGATGGAACAGGACTTCCCCGGGCAATGGATTGTGACGTCCTGTTCCTCAAGGCTTATAGGCGGGCGCCGCGTCTCACCCGTCGGCTGTGCCCGCACTCCAGCTGAGCGAGTCCGTGAGGTTGGAGTGTTGAGCGAGGCTGTTGCTGGAGCTGAGGTCGTGCTCGGGGAGTTCTTCACTGCAGCTCTCAGTGCCCGACCCCAGAGCCACTGGAGGATTTTACCCGCCCTGTCTGGTGCAGGCAGCCGGGACACCGCGCAGGAGCGCTCGCAGCAGCAGAGGTGAGCTGTGCCCGGAACCCTCACCCTGGGCAGCCGGGAGGGTTTCCCTCTTGAGGAGCCTGGATGCTTGTTCCGGCCCTCCCTGGAGCAGCGAATGACTGACTGTGGTCTCTCTTCCAGCGTGACAGCCGCTGCCGCTGCTGCAGCGCCAGGGAGAGGGAGCGCCTCGACACCGCCTGCTCCCCCCAGCCCACCGCAGCCCATGGAGAGCATGGCCACGGAGCTGGAGGACCGCTGTCCAATATGCCTGGACAGCTGGGAGGAGGCCAGCTACGTCCTGCCATGCCTCCACCAGTTCTGCTACCCCTGCATCGCGCGGTGGGCTGACAGCAAGCCCGAGTGCCCCCTCTGCAAGAGGAGGGTGACGTCCATCGTGCACTCGGTGCGGGCGGACGACGACTTTGAGGAGCGTGTCCTGCCACCACCTGCAGCGGCATCGCCCGTCGTCCGCCCGACAGCAGGGGCGCCGGCACACGCAGCCGCCCAAGGCCTCCATGGCCCTGCAGCACCCCAGCCACCAGCTGCGGGGCACCTGCGCATGGAGGCATTGGGCGGCTTCCACGTGTACGTCTGGGCATTCGTCTTCCGCGTCCACCCCGCCGTCCTGGATCCCCTGCTGCCCTGGCTGCAGCGGGAGCTGGGGCAGCTGGTGGAGGATGCCCAGGCAGTGCCGGCAGCGCAGAGCCTCGTCATCTCCAGCCTGCGCTTCTTTGGGCTGGATGAGGAGGCTCTGATCCAGCTGCTGCAGCCCTCGCTGGGCCGGCGCACGAGGAGCTTCGTCCAGCAGCTCATCGACACCGTCGTGCGCCGGTGCAGCGAGGAGGCCCGACGCCGCATGGGCCTTGGGACCGCCCGTGCTGCCGGGGGCCGGGAGGGGAGCCCCGAGGCTGCTCCCGGCCCTGCTGCCTCCCGAGGGGGGTCTCCTGCCCCCGGCCCAGAACTTCGTGGGGGTCCCGGCAGCGCCCCCAGTGACCCCGCTGGCACCCGTGGGGAGCAAGCAGAGCCCCAGGAGGACCCGCAGGAGCCTGTGCCCGGGTCCTCCGCTCCCAGCCGCAGCAGCCAGCGCTGCCTCGGGAGGCCCCGGCGAGCCCCGAAGAGGAGGGCTGGCAGCCCCGAGGACCCCTCCCAGCCCCCCAAGAAGCCACCCCGCCGTCGGTGACACTGGGAGGGGGCCTTGGAGCCTGGGCAGCACACAGCCAGGCTGCCAGCGGGGGCTCGGGCCAATCCCCAAGAGATCCGGGATCCGGTCCCATTATTATGATGATTATTGTCATCATTATTTTTTATTATTGTTTATTCTTATTTATTGTTATTATTCAGTCAATAAAGAACATCATAAAAACTGCAGCCGAAGTGTCAGTGTCACTGGCAACGCCGGTGGCGTTGCTATCCCCACCTGTGCTGCTTTCTCCCGCATTTCCCGGTGCTATGCACAGCATTTCCTGACGTGCCCGCTGGTTCTTCCTCTTCCTCCATCCAGAACGCTCTCAAACTCGGCACAGAGCCTGCAGTGCACGACGAGCCTCGGCAGTGCCATGTTGCTGAGCTATGGGACTCAAGGGATGGCGTGCACCCGCTGTGGGTCTTGTTACTGCGTGGGGCTCAGGAACACGGGCACGAGATATGGCGAGGCTCGGTCCCACGGAGGAGCCGAATCACAAGGCTCTCGGCTTTGGTCCCCTGGCAAACAGTAGGGATGCCTTGCACCAGCATCTTCCTCAGGGGGGCTGTGCTTGAAGCAGAGCTGCTGTTCCCTGGAAACACCGCACCCTGGCGTGATCCAGTGGCTTACAGCTGCCCCGGGGAGCTCTGTGCCGCGCTAAGGCGTGGGTGCTCTTTGCAATGCACAGGCAGCCAGCACCGTGGCTCAGGGACAGAGCAGGGCAAGAAATCCCGAGTCTGTTCTTGCCCTTGGTTTCCAAAACCAATGTCTCTGGGGACAAACGAAAGTCTGGGGGGCTTCTTGTGTCTGGCCGTGGAAAAGCTGCACAGTTCAGAGCCAGCAAGGAGACCAATTGGCTCTCAGGAGGCGTCTAGGTCTAATGAGGAGACAGGAAGAGAAGATAAGGATGGAAGACAGCAGGAAAAAAAGGTCCTCAGCTTTATTAACAATATTAAGGGGGCTGGTAGATGTTGATGCTCCCATTAGGATCTTCTTCTCGTCACTGCTATGATTTGCCACCATGCACTCGGCTCTTGCCCTTTCCTTCGTTACTCCTTGTTACCACAGATTCTACCGCCTGCCGCTTCTAAGGATGCCAGGTCCTATTTCGGCGTTTCCTTTGCTCCCCCCCAAAAGCCAGCTTTGGCCTGCTGCAGGCCTGTGTCTCTGCTGCTGTTTCCAGCTTTGGCAAAAACCGTCGGACTACAGGACGGGTTGCATGGGAAGGGACCTGTAAACGTCGTCGAGTGGACCTTGAAACACAATCCGTTCTGGGAAAGGGACCACGTCCTATTATGTCTCCATTGGGTGTGTGTGGTGCAGCCGCCTTTGTCAGGCAGACGGACACGCAGCGCTTGCGGCTGGAGGCAGCCATACGCTGGGGTTCTCCTCTGGGCAGAACAAGATCCCTGAGAGCAGAGAGCTGCCCGTGACCCTCCCGGGCAGGAAGCCGGGGAGCGCAGAGGGCTGCCAGCAGTGCTGGGGTGTGGGGAGAGCCTGCGGGACTTTGTCCTGACGCCTGCAAGGAAGGCAGGAGGCGTTACCGAAAGGACCCTCTTGCCGCATGCACCTGGGGAAGTCAGCCACAGCCAGAGCAACCTCACGCTGAAGCAGAATGAGGTGGCTGAGGGGTGGGTGACCGGCGTCAAGCCCTGATGCCGGGCACAGACAAGAGACGGGAGGTAGGCGGACAGTGGCGTTGCAGTGGTGCCAGGCACATGTGTGAACGCCCAACCAAGCGATGGACGGTGGTGCTGCCGAGCGACGGGTTCTGATGTCGCCGAGGGACGAAGCGTGACATTCCAAGCGATGGAACAGGACTTCCCCGGGCAATGGATTGTGACGTCCTGTTCCTCAAGGCTTATAGGCGGGCGCCGCGTCTCACCCGTCGGCTGTGCCCGCACTCCAGCTGAGCGAGTCCGTGAGGTTGGAGTGTTGAGCGAGGCTGTTGCTGGAGCTGAGGTCGTGCTCGGGGAGTTCTTCACTGCAGCTCTCAGTGCCCGACCCCAGAGCCACTGGAGGATTTTACCCGCCCTGTCTGGTGCAGGCAGCCGGGACACCGCGCAGGAGCGCTCGCAGCAGCAGAGGTGAGCTGTGCCCGGAACCCTCACCCTGGGCAGCCGGGAGGGTTTCCCTCTTGAGGAGCCTGGATGCTTGTTCCGGCCCTCCCTGGAGCAGCGAATGACTGACTGTGGTCTCTCTTCCAGCGTGACAGCCGCTGCCGCTGCTGCAGCGCCAGGGAGAGGGAGCGCCTCGACACCGCCTGCTCCCCCCAGCCCACCGCAGCCCATGGAGAGCATGGCCACGGAGCTGGAGGACCGCTGTCCAATATGCCTGGACAGCTGGGAGGAGGCCAGCTACGTCCTGCCATGCCTCCACCAGTTCTGCTACCCCTGCATCGCGCGGTGGGCTGACAGCAAGCCCGAGTGCCCCCTCTGCAAGAGGAGGGTGACGTCCATCGTGCACTCGGTGCGGGCGGACGACGACTTTGAGGAGCGTGTCCTGCCACCACCTGCAGCGGCATCGCCCGTCGTCCGCCCGACAGCAGGGGCGCCGGCACACGCAGCCGCCCAAGGCCTCCATGGCCCTGCAGCACCCCAGCCACCAGCTGCGGGGCACCTGCGCATGGAGGCATTGGGCGGCTTCCACGTGTACGTCTGGGCATTCGTCTTCCGCGTCCACCCCGCCGTCCTGGATCCCCTGCTGCCCTGGCTGCAGCGGGAGCTGGGGCAGCTGGTGGAGGATGCCCAGGCAGTGCCGGCAGCGCAGAGCCTCGTCATCTCCAGCCTGCGCTTCTTTGGGCTGGATGAGGAGGCTCTGATCCAGCTGCTGCAGCCCTCGCTGGGCCGGCGCACGAGGAGCTTCGTCCAGCAGCTCATCGACACCGTCGTGCGCCGGTGCAGCGAAGAGGCCCGACGCCGCATGGGCCTTGGGACCGCCCGTGCTGCCGGGGGCCGGGAGGGGAGCCCCGAGGCTGCTCCCGGCCCTGCTGCCTCCCGAGGGGGGTCTCCTGCCCCCGGCCCAGAACTTCGTGGGGGTCCCGGCAGCGCCCCCAGTGACCCCGCTGGCACCCGTGGGGAGCAAGCAGAGCCCCAGGAGGACCCGCAGGAGCCTGTGCCCGGGTCCTCCGCTCCCAGCCGCAGCAGCCAGCGCTGCCTCGGGAGGCCCCGGCGAGCCCCGAAGAGGAGGGCTGGCAGCCCCGAGGACCCCTCCCAGCCCCCCAAGAAGCCACCCCGCCGTCGGTGACACTGGGAGGGGGCCTTGGAGCCTGGGCAGCACACAGCCAGGCTGCCAGCGGGGGCTCGGGCCAATCCCCAAGAGATCCGGGATCCGGTCCCATTATTATGATGATTATTGTCATCATTATTTTTTATTATTGTTTATTCTTATTTATTGTTATTATTCAGTCAATAAAGAACATCATAAAAACTGCAGCCGAAGTGTCAGTGTCACTGGCAACGCCGGTGGCGTTGCTATCCCCACCTGTGCTGCTTTCTCCCGCATTTCCCGGTGCTATGCACAGCATTTCCTGACGTGCCCGCTGGTTCTTCCTCTTCCTCCATCCAGAACGCTCTCAAACTCGGCACAGAGCCTGCAGTGCACGACGAGCCTCGGCAGTGCCATGTTGCTGAGCTATGGGACTCAAGGGATGGCGTGCACCCACTGTGGGTCTTGTTACTGCGTGGGGCTCAGGAACACGGGCACGAGATATGGCGAGGCTCGGTCCCACGGAGGAGCCGAATCACAAGGCTCTCGGCTTTGGTTCCCTGGCAAACAGTAGGGATGCCTTGCACCAGCATCTTCCTCAGGGGGGCTGTGCTTGAAGCAGAGCTGCTGTTCCCTGGAAACACCGCACCCTGGCGTGATCCAGTGGCTTACAGCTGCCCCGGGGAGCTCTGTGCCGCGCTAAGGCGTGGGTGCTCTTTGCAATGCACAGGCAGCCAGCACCGTGGCTCAGGGACAGAGCAGGGCAAGAAATCCCGAGTCTGTTCTTGCCCTTGGTTTCCAAAACCAATGTCTCTGGGGACAAACGAAAGTCTGGGGGGCTTCTTGTGTCTGGCCGTGGAAAAGCTGCACAGTTCAGAGCCAGCAAGGAGACCAATTGGCTCTCAGGAGGCGTCTAGGTCTAATGAGGAGACAGGAAGAGAAGATAAGGATGGAAGACAGCAGGAAAAAAAGGTCCTCAGCTTTATTAACAATATTAAGGGGGCTGGTAGATGTTGATGCTCCCATTAGGATCTTCTTCTCGTCACTGCTATGATTTGCCACCATGCACTCGGCTCTTGCCCTTTCCTTCGTTACTCCTTGTTACCACAGATTCTACCGCCTGCCGCTTCTAAGGATGCCAGGTCCTATTTCGGCGTTTCCTTTGCTCCCCCCCAAAAGCCAGCTTTGGCCTGCTGCAGGCCTGTGTCTCTGCTGCTGTTTCCAGCTTTGGCAAAAACCGTCGGACTACAGGACGGGTTGCATGGGAAGGGACCTGTAAACGTCGTCGAGTGGACCTTGAAACACAATCCGTTCTGGGAAAGGGACCACGTCCTATTATGTCTCCATTGGGTGTGTGTGGTGCAGCCACCTTTGTCAGGCAGACGGACACGCAGCGCTTGCGGCTGGAGGCAGCCATACGCTGGGGTTCTCCTCTGGGCAGAACAAGATCCCTGAGAGCAGAGAGCTGCCCGTGACCCTCCCGGGCAGGAAGCCGGGGAGCGCAGAGGGCTGCCAGCAGTGCTGGGGTGTGGGGAGAGCCTGCGGGACTTTGTCCTGACGCCTGCAAGGAAGGCAGGAGGCGTTATCGAAAGGACCCTCTTGCCGCATGCACCTGGGGAAGTCAGCCACAGCCAGAGCAACCTCACGCTGAAGCAGAATGAGGTGGCTGAGGCGTGGGTGACCGGCGTCAAGCCCTGATGCCGGGCACAGACAAGAGACGGGAGGTAGGCGGACAGTGGCGTTGCAGTGGTGCCAGGCACATGTGTGAACGCCCAACCAAGCGATGGACGGTGGTGCTGCCGAGCGACGGGTTCTGATGTCGCCGAGGGACGAAGCGTGACATTCCAAGCGATGGAACAGGACTTCCCCGGGCAATGGATTGTGACGTCCTGTTCCTCAAGGCTTATAGGCGGGCGCCGCGTCTCACCCGTCGGCTGTGCCCGCACTCCAGCTGAGCGAGTCCGTGAGGTTGGAGTGTTGAGCGAGGCTGTTGCTGGAGCTGAGGTCGTGCTCGGGGAGTTCTTCACTGCAGCTCTCAGTGCCCGACCCCAGAGCCACTGGAGGATTTTACCCGCCCTGTCTGGTGCAGGCAGCCGGGACACCGCGCAGGAGCGCTCGCAGCAGCAGAGGTGAGCTGTGCCCGGAACCCTCACCCTGGGCAGCCGGGAGGGTTTCCCTCTTGAGGAGCCTGGATGCTTGTTCCGGCCCTCCCTGGAGCAGCGAATGACTGACTGTGGTCTCTCTTCCAGCGTGACAGCCGCTGCCGCTGCTGCAGCGCCAGGGAGAGGGAGCGCCTCGACACCGCCTGCTCCCCCCAGCCCACCGCAGCCCATGGAGAGCATGGCCACGGAGCTGGAGGACCGCTGTCCAATATGCCTGGACAGCTGGGAGGAGGCCAGCTACGTCCTGCCATGCCTCCACCAGTTCTGCTACCCCTGCATCGCGCGGTGGGCTGACAGCAAGCCCGAGTGCCCCCTCTGCAAGAGGAGGGTGACGTCCATCGTGCACTCGGTGCGGGCGGACGACGACTTTGAGGAGCGTGTCCTGCCACCACCTGCAGCGGCATCGCCCGTCGTCCGCCCGACAGCAGGGGCGCCGGCACACGCAGCCGCCCAAGGCCTCCATGGCCCTGCAGCACCCCAGCCACCAGCTGCGGGGCACCTGCGCATGGAGGCATTGGGCGGCTTCCACGTGTACGTCTGGGCATTCGTCTTCCGCGTCCACCCCGCCGTCCTGGATCCCCTGCTGCCCTGGCTGCAGCGGGAGCTGGGGCAGCTGGTGGAGGATGCCCAGGCAGTGCCGGCAGCGCAGAGCCTCGTCATCTCCAGCCTGCGCTTCTTTGGGCTGGATGAGGAGGCTCTGATCCAGCTGCTGCAGCCCTCGCTGGGCCGGCGCATGAGGAGCTTCGTCCAGCAGCTCATCGACACCGTCGTGCGCCGGTGCAGCGAAGAGGCCCGACGCCGCATGGGCCTTGGGACCGCCCGTGCTGCCGGGGGCCGGGAGGGGAGCCCCGAGGCTGCTCCCGGCCCTGCTGCCTCCCGAGGGGGGTCTCCTGCCCCCGGCCCAGAACTTCGTGGGGGTCCCGGCAGCGCCCCCAGTGACCCCGCTGGCACCCGTGGGGAGCAAGCAGAGCCCCAGGAGGACCCGCAGGAGCCTGTGCCCGGGTCCTCCGCTCCCAGCCGCAGCAGCCAGCGCTGCCTCGGGAGGCCCCGGCGAGCCCCGAAGAGGAGGGCTGGCAGCCCCGAGGACCCCTCCCAGCCCCCCAAGAAGCCACCCCGCCGTCGGTGACACTGGGAGGGGGCCTTGGAGCCTGGGCAGCACACAGCCAGGCTGCCAGCGGGGGCTCGGGCCAATCCCCAAGAGATCCGGGATCCGGTCCCATTATTATGATGATTATTGTCATCATTATTTTTTATTATTGTTTATTCTTATTTATTGTTATTATTCAGTCAATAAAGAACATCATAAAAACTGCAGCCGAAGTGTCAGTGTCACTGGCAACGCCGGTGGCGTTGCTATCCCCACCTGTGCTGCTTTCTCCCGCATTTCCCGGTGCTATGCACAGCATTTCCTGACGTGCCCGCTGGTTCTTCCTCTTCCTCCATCCAGAACGCTCTCAAACTCGGCACAGAGCCTGCAGTGCACGACGAGCCTCGGCAGTGCCATGTTGCTGAGCTATGGGACTCAAGGGATGGCGTGCACCCGCTGTGGGTCTTGTTACTGCGTGGGGCTCAGGAACACGGGCACGAGATATGGCGAGGCTCGGTCCCACGGAGGAGCCGAATCACAAGGCTCTCGGCTTTGGTCCCCTGGCAAACAGTAGGGATGCCTTGCACCAGCATCTTCCTCAGGGGGGCTGTGCTTGAAGCAGAGCTGCTGTTCCCTGGAAACACCGCACCCTGGCGTGATCCAGTGGCTTACAGCTGCCCCGGGGAGCTCTGTGCCACGCTAAGGCGTGGGTGCTCTTTGCAATGCACAGGCAGCCAGCACCGTGGCTCAGGGACAGAGCAGGGCAAGAAATCCCGAGTCTGTTCTTGCCCTTGGTTTCCAAAACCAATGTCTCTGGGGACAAACGAAAGTCTGGGGGGCTTCTTGTGTCTGGCCGTGGAAAAGCTGCACAGTTCAGAGCCAGCAAGGAGACCAATTGGCTCTCAGGAGGCGTCTAGGTCTAATGAGGAGACAGGAAGAGAAGATAAGGATGGAAGACAGCAGGA
Organism: Ara ararauna; assembly: GCA_028858755.1. Classification (NCBI taxonomy): domain Eukaryota; kingdom Metazoa; phylum Chordata; class Aves; order Psittaciformes; family Psittacidae; genus Ara; species Ara ararauna. The sequence continues at coordinate 95,944,185 of CM054410.1, forward strand.
AAAAAAGGTCCTCAGCTTTATTAACAATATTAAGGGGGCTGGTAGATGTTGATGCTCCCATTAGGATCTTCTTCTCGTCACTGCTATGATTTGCCACCATGCACTCGGCTCTTGCCCTTTCCTTCGTTACTCCTTGTTACCACAGATTCTACCGCCTGCCGCTTCTAAGGATGCCAGGTCCTATTTCGGCGTTTCCTTTGCTCCCCCCCAAAAGCCAGCTTTGGCCTGCTGCAGGCCTGTGTCTCTGCTGCTGTTTCCAGCTTTGGCAAAAACCGTCGGACTACAGGACGGGTTGCATGGGAAGGGACCTGTAAACGTCGTCGAGTGGACCTTGAAACACAATCCGTTCTGGGAAAGGGACCACGTCCTATTATGTCTCCATTGGGTGTGTGTGGTGCAGCCGCCTTTGTCAGGCAGACGGACACGCAGCGCTTGCGGCTGGAGGCAGCCATACGCTGGGGTTCTCCTCTGGGCAGAACAAGATCCCTGAGAGCAGAGAGCTGCCCGTGACCCTCCCGGGCAGGAAGCCGGGGAGCGCAGAGGGCTGCCAGCAGTGCTGGGGTGTGGGGAGAGCCTGCGGGACTTTGTCCTGACGCCTGCAAGGAAGGCAGGAGGCGTTACCGTAAGGACCCTCTTGCCGCATGCACCTGGGGAAGTCAGCCACAGCCAGAGCAACCTCACGCTGAAGCAGAATGAGGTGGCTGAGGGGTGGGTGACCGGCGTCAAGCCCTGATGCCGGGCACAGACAAGAGACGGGAGGTAGGCGGACAGTGGCGTTGCAGTGGTGCCAGGCACATGTGTGAACGCCCAACCAAGCGATGGACGGTGGTGCTGCCGAGCGACGGGTTCTGATGTCACCGAGGGACGAAGCGTGACATTCCAAGCGATGGAACAGGACTTCCCCGGGCAATGGATTGTGACGTCCTGTTCCTCAAGGCTTATAGGCGGGCGCCGCGTCTCACCCGTCGGCTGTGCCCGCACTCCAGCTGAGCGAGTCCGTGAGGTTGGAGTGTTGAGCGAGGCTGTTGCTGGAGCTGAGGTCGTGCTCGGGGAGTTCTTCACTGCAGCTCTCAGTGCCCGACCCCAGAGCCACTGGAGGATTTTACCCGCCCTGTCTGGTGCAGGCAGCCGGGACACCGCGCAGGAGCGCTCGCAGCAGCAGAGGTGAGCTGTGCCCGGAACCCTCACCCTGGGCAGCCGGGAGGGTTTCCCTCTTGAGGAGCCTGGATGCTTGTTCCGGCCCTCCCTGGAGCAGCGAATGACTGACTGTGGTCTCTCTTCCAGCGTGACAGCCGCTGCCGCTGCTGCAGCGCCAGGGAGAGGGAGCGCCTCGACACCGCCTGCTCCCCCCAGCCCACCGCAGCCCATGGAGAGCATGGCCACGGAGCTGGAGGACCGCTGTCCAATATGCCTGGACAGCTGGGAGGAGGCCAGCTACGTCCTGCCATGCCTCCACCAGTTCTGCTACCCCTGCATCGCGCGGTGGGCTGACAGCAAGCCCGAGTGCCCCCTCTGCAAGAGGAGGGTGACGTCCATCGTGCACTCGGTGCGGGCGGACGACGACTTTGAGGAGCGTGTCCTGCCACCACCTGCAGCGGCATCGCCCGTCGTCCGCCCGACAGCAGGGGCGCCGGCACACGCAGCCGCCCAAGGCCTCCATGGCCCTGCAGCACCCCAGCCACCAGCTGCGGGTCACCTGCGCATGGAGGCATTGGGCGGCTTCCACGTGTACGTCTGGGCATTCGTCTTCCGCGTCCACCCCTCCGTCCTGGATCCCCTGCTGCCCTGGCTGCAGCGGGAGCTGGGGCAGCTGGTGGAGGATGCCCAGGCAGTGCCGGCAGCGCAGAGCCTCGTCATCTCCAGCCTGCGCTTCTTTGGGCTGGATGAGGAGGCTCTGATCCAGCTGCTGCAGCCCTCGCTGGGCCGGCGCACGAGGAGCTTCGTCCAGCAGCTCATCGACACCGTCGTGCGCCGGTGCAGCGAGGAGGCCCGACGCCGCATGGGCCTTGGGACCGCCCGTGCTGCCGGGGGCCGGGAGGGGAGCCCCGAGGCTGCTCCCGGCCCTGCTGCCTCCCGAGGGGGGTCTCCTGCCCCCGGCCCAGAACTTCGTGGGGGTCCCGGCAGCGCCCCCAGTGACCCCGCTGGCACCCGTGGGGAGCAAGCAGAGCCCCAGGAGGACCCGCAGGAGCCTGTGCCCGGGTCCTCCGCTCCCAGCCGCAGCAGCCAGCGCTGCCTCGGGAGGCCCCGGCGAGCCCCGAAGAGGAGGGCTGGCAGCCCCGAGGACCCCTCCCAGCCCCCCAAGAAGCCACCCCGCCGTCGGTGACACTGGGAGGGGGCCTTGGAGCCTGGGCAGCACACAGCCAGGCTGCCAGCGGGGGCTCGGGCCAATCCCCAAGAGATCCGGGATCCGGTCCCATTATTATGATGATTATTGTCATCATTATTTTTTATTATTGTTTATTCTTATTTATTGTTATTATTCAGTCAATAAAGAACATCATAAAAACTGCAGCCGAAGTGTCAGTGTCACTGGCAACGCCGGTGGCGTTGCTATCCCCACCTGTGCTGCTTTCTCCCGCATTTCCCGGTGCTATGCACAGCATTTCCTGACGTGCCCGCTGGTTCTTCCTCTTCCTCCATCCAGAACGCTCTCAAACTCGGCACAGAGCCTGCAGTGCACGACGAGCCTCGGCAGTGCCATGTTGCTGAGCTATGGGACTCAAGGGATGGCGTGCACCCACTGTGGGTCTTGTTACTGCGTGGGGCTCAGGAACACGGGCACGAGATATGGCGAGGCTCGGTCCCACGGAGGAGCCGAATCACAAGGCTCTCGGCTTTGGTTCCCTGGCAAACAGTAGGGATGCCTTGCACCAGCATCTTCCTCAGGGGGGCTGTGCTTGAAGCAGAGCTGCTGTTCCCTGGAAACACCGCACCCTGGCGTGATCCAGTGGCTTACAGCTGCCCCGGGGAGCTCTGTGCCGCGCTAAGGCGTGGGTGCTCTTTGCAATGCACAGGCAGCCAGCACCGTGGCTCAGGGACAGAGCAGGGCAAGAAATCCCGAGTCTGTTCTTGCCCTTGGTTTCCAAAACCAATGTCTCTGGGGACAAACGAAAGTCTGGGGGGCTTCTTGTGTCTGGCCGTGGAAAAGCTGCACAGTTCAGAGCCAGCAAGGAGACCAATTGGCTCTCAGGAGGCGTCTAGGTCTAATGAGGAGACAGGAAGAGAAGATAAGGATGGAAGACAGCAGGAAAAAAAGGTCCTCAGCTTTATTAACAATATTAAGGGGGCTGGTAGATGTTGATGCTCCCATTAGGATCTTCTTCTCGTCACTGCTATGATTTGCCACCATGCACTCGGCTCTTGCCCTTTCCTTCGTTACTCCTTGTTACCACAGATTCTACCGCCTGCCGCTTCTAAGGATGCCAGGTCCTATTTCGGCGTTTCCTTTGCTCCCCCCCAAAAGCCAGCTTTGGCCTGCTGCAGGCCTGTGTCTCTGCTGCTGTTTCCAGCTTTGGCAAAAACCGTCGGACTACAGGACGGGTTGCATGGGAAGGGACCTGTAAACGTCGTCGAGTGGACCTTGAAACACAATCCGTTCTGGGAAAGGGACCACGTCCTATTATGTCTCCATTGGGTGTGTGTGGTGCAGCCACCTTTGTCAGGCAGACGGACACGCAGCGCTTGCGGCTGGAGGCAGCCATACGCTGGGGTTCTCCTCTGGGCAGAACAAGATCCCTGAGAGCAGAGAGCTGCCCGTGACCCTCCCGGGCAGGAAGCCGGGGAGCGCAGAGGGCTGCCAGCAGTGCTGGGGTGTGGGGAGAGCCTGCGGGACTTTGTCCTGACGCCTGCAAGGAAGGCAGGAGGCGTTATCGAAAGGACCCTCTTGCCGCATGCACCTGGGGAAGTCAGCCACAGCCAGAGCAACCTCACGCTGAAGCAGAATGAGGTGGCTGAGGCGTGAGTGACCGGCGTCAAGCCCTGATGCCGGGCACAGACAAGAGACGGGAGGTAGGCGGACAGTGGCGTTGCAGTGGTGCCAGGCACATGTGTGAACGCCCAACCAAGCGATGGACGGTGGTGCTGCCGAGCGACGGGTTCTGATGTCGCCGAGGGACGAAGCGTGACATTCCAAGCGATGGAACAGGACTTCCCCGAGCAATGGATTGTGACGTCCTGTTCCTCAAGGCTTATAGGCGGGCGCCGCGTCTCACCCGTCGGCTGTGCCCGCACTCCAGCTGAGCGAGTCCGTGAGGTTGGAGTGTTGAGCGAGGCTGTTGCTGGAGCTGAGGTCGTGCTCGGGGAGTTCTTCACTGCAGCTCTCAGTGCCCGACCCCAGAGCCACTGGAGGATTTTACCCGCCCTGTCTGGTGCAGGCAGCCGGGACACCGCGCAGGAGCGCTCGCAGCAGCAGAGGTGAGCTGTGCCCGGAACCCTCACCCTGGGCAGCCGGGAGGGTTTCCCTCTTGAGGAGCCTGGATGCTTGTTCCGGCCCTCCCTGGAGCAGCGAATGACTGACTGTGGTCTCTCTTCCAGCGTGACAGCCGCTGCCGCTGCTGCAGCGCCAGGGAGAGGGAGCGCCTCGACACCGCCTGCTCCCCCCAGCCCACCGCAGCCCATGGAGAGCATGGCCACGGAGCTGGAGGACCGCTGTCCAATATGCCTGGACAGCTGGGAGGAGGCCAGCTACGTCCTGCCATGCCTCCACCAGTTCTGCTACCCCTGCATCGCGCGGTGGGCTGACAGCAAGCCCGAGTGCCCCCTCTGCAAGAGGAGGGTGACGTCCATCGTGCACTCGGTGCGGGCGGACGACGACTTTGAGGAGCGTGTCCTGCCACCACCTGCAGCGGCATCGCCCGTCGTCCGCCCGACAGCAGGGGCGCCGGCACACGCAGCCGCCCAAGGCCTCCATGGCCCTGCAGCACCCCAGCCACCAGCTGCGGGTCACCTGCGCATGGAGGCATTGGGCGGCTTCCACGTGTACGTCTGGGCATTCGTCTTCCGCGTCCACCCCTCCGTCCTGGATCCCCTGCTGCCCTGGCTGCAGCGGGAGCTGGGGCAGCTGGTGGAGGATGCCCAGGCAGTGCCGGCAGCGCAGAGCCTCGTCATCTCCAGCCTGCGCTTCTTTGGGCTGGATGAGGAGGCTCTGATCCAGCTGCTGCAGCCCTCGCTGGGCCGGCGCACGAGGAGCTTCGTCCAGCAGCTCATCGACACCGTCGTGCGCCGGTGCAGCGAGGAGGCCCGACGCCGCATGGGCCTTGGGACCGCCCGTGCTGCCGGGGGCCGGGAGGGGAGCCCCGAGGCTGCTCCCGGCCCTGCTGCCTCCCGAGGGGGGTCTCCTGCCCCCGGCCCAGAACTTCGTGGGGGTCCCGGCAGCGCCCCCAGTGACCCCGCTGGCACCCGTGGGGAGCAAGCAGAGCCCGAGGAGGACCCGCAGGAGCCTGTGCCCGGGTCCTCCGCTCCCAGCCGCAGCAGCCAGCGCTGCCTCGGGAGGCCCCGGCGAGCCCCGAAGAGGAGGGCTGGCAGCCCCGAGGACCCCTCCCAGCCCCCCAAGAAGCCACCCCGCCGTCGGTGACACTGGGAGGGGGCCTTGGAGCCTGGGCAGCACACAGCCAGGCTGCCAGCGGGGGCTCAGGCCAATCCCCAAGAGATCCGGGATCCGGTCCCATTATTATGATGATTATTGTCATCATTATTTTTTATTATTGTTTATTCTTATTTATTGTTATTATTCAGTCAATAAAGAACATCATAAAAACTGCAGCCGAAGTGTCAGTGTCACTGGCAACGCCGGTGGCGTTGCTATCCCCACCTGTGCTGCTTTCTCCCGCATTTCCCGGTGCTATGCACAGCATTTCCTGACGTGCCCGCTGGTTCTTCCTCTTCCTCCATCCAGAACGCTCTCAAACTCGGCACAGAGCCTGCAGTGCACGACGAGCCTCGGCAGTGCCATGTTGCTGAGCTATGGGACTCAAGGGATGGCGTGCACCCACTGTGGGTCTTGTTACTGCGTGGGGCTCAGGAACACGGGCACGAGATATGGCGAGGCTCGGTCCCACGGAGGAGCCGAATCACAAGGCTCTCGGCTTTGGTTCCCTGGCAAACAGTAGGGATGCCTTGCACCAGCATCTTCCTCAGGGGGGCTGTGCTTGAAGCAGAGCTGCTGTTCCCTGGAAACACCGCACCCTGGCGTGATCCAGTGGCTTACAGCTGCCCCGGGGAGCTCTGTGCCGCGCTAAGGCGTGGGTGCTCTTTGCAATGCACAGGCAGCCAGCACCGTGGCTCAGGGACAGAGCAGGGCAAGAAATCCCGAGTCTGTTCTTGCCCTTGGTTTCCAAAACCAATGTCTCTGGGGACAAACGAAATTCTGGGGGGCTTCTTGTGTCTGGCCGTGGAAAAGCTGCACAGTTCAGAGCCAGCAAGGAGACCAATTGGCTCTCAGGAGGCGTCTAGGTCTAATGAGGAGACAGGAAGAGAAGATAAGGATGGAAGACAGCAGGAAAAAAAGGTCCTCAGCTTTATTAACAATATTAAGGGGGCTGGTAGATGTTGATGCTCCCATTAGGATCTTCTTCTCGTCACTGCTATGATTTGCCACCATGCACTCGGCTCTTGCCCTTTCCTTCGTTACTCCTTGTTACCACAGATTCTACCGCCTGCCGCTTCTAAGGATGCCAGGTCCTATTTCGGCGTTTCCTTTGCTCCCCCCCAAAAGCCAGCTTTGGCCTGCTGCAGGCCTGTGTCTCTGCTGCTGTTTCCAGCTTTGGCAAAAACCGTCGGACTACAGGACGGGTTGCATGGGAAGGGACCTGTAAACGTCGTCGAGTGGACCTTGAAACACAATCCGTTCTGGGAAAGGGACCACGTCCTATTATGTCTCCATTGGGTGTGTGTGGTGCAGCCGCCTTTGTCAGGCAGACGGACACACAGCGCTTGCGGCTGGAGGCAGCCATACGCTGGGGTTCTCCTCTGGGCAGAACAAGATCCCTGAGAGCAGAGAGCTGCCCGTGACCCTCCCGGGCAGGAAGCCGGGGAGCGCAGAGGGCTGCCAGCAGTGCTGGGGTGTGGGGAGAGCCTGCGGGACTTTGTCCTGACGCCTGCAAGGAAGGCAGGAGGCGTTACCGAAAGGACCCTCTTGCCGCATGCACCTGGGGAAGTCAGCCACAGCCAGAGCAACCTCACGCTGAAGCAGAATGAGGTGGCTGAGGCGTGGGTGACCGGCGTCAAGCCCTGATGCCGGGCACAGACAAGAGACGGGAGGTAGGCGGACAGTGGCGTTGCAGTGGTGCCAGGCACATGTGTGAACGCCCAACCAAGCGATGGACGGTGGTGCTGCCGAGCGACGGGTTCTGATGTCACCGAGGGACGAAGCGTGACATTCCAAGCGATGGAACAGGACTTCCCCGAGCAATGGATTGTGACGTCCTGTTCCTCAAGGCTTATAGGCGGGCGCCGCGTCTCACCCGTCGGCTGTGCCCGCACTCCAGCTGAGCGAGTCCGTGAGGTTGGAGTGTTGAGCGAGGCTGTTGCTGGAGCTGAGGTCGTGCTCGGGGAGTTCTTCACTGCAGCTCTCAGTGCCCGACCCCAGAGCCACTGGAGGATTTTACCCGCCCTGTCTGGTGCAGGCAGCCGGGACACCGCGCAGGAGCGCTCGCAGCAGCAGAGGTGAGCTGTGCCCGGAACCCTCACCCTGGGCAGCCGGGAGGGTTTCCCTCTTGAGGAGCCTGGATGCTTGTTCCGGCCCTCCCTGGAGCAGCGAAAGACTGACTGTGGTCTCTCTTCCAGCGTGACAGCCGCTGCCGCTGCTGCAGCGCCAGGGAGAGGGAGCGCCTCGACACCGCCTGCTCCCCCCAGCCCACCGCAGCCCATGGAGAGCATGGCCACGGAGCTGGAGGACCGCTGTCCAATATGCCTGGACAGCTGGGAGGAGGCCAGCTACGTCCTGCCATGCCTCCACCAGTTCTGCTACCCCTGCATCGCGCGGTGGGCTGACAGCAAGCCCGAGTGCCCCCTCTGCAAGAGGAGGGTGATGTCCATCGTGCACTCGGTGCGGGCGGACGACGACTTTGAGGAGCGTGTCCTGCCACCACCTGCAGCGGCATCGCCCGTCGTCCGCCCGACAGCAGGGGCGCCGGCACACGCAGCCGCCCAAGGCCTCCATGGCCCTGCAGCACCCCAGCCACCAGCTGCGGGTCACCTGCGCATGGAGGCATTGGGCGGCTTCCACGTGTACGTCTGGGCATTCGTCTTCCGCGTCCACCCCGCCGTCCTGGATCCCCTGCTGCCCTGGCTGCAGCGGGAGCTGGGGCAGCTGGTGGAGGATGCCCAGGCAGTGCCGGCAGCGCAGAGCCTCGTCATCTCCAGCCTGCGCTTCTTTGGGCTGGATGAGGAGGCTCTGATCCAGCTGCTGCAGCCCTCGCTGGGCCGGCGCACGAGGAGCTTCGTCCAGCAGCTCATCGACACCGTCGTGCGCCGGTGCAGCGAGGAGGCCCGACGCCGCATGGGCCTTGGGACCGCCCGTGGTGCCGGGGGCCGGGAGGGGAGCCCCGAGGCTGCTCCCGGCCCTGCTGCCTCCCGAGGGGGGTCTCCTGCCCCCGGCCCAGAACTTCGTGGGGGTCCCGGCAGCGCCCCCAGTGACCCCGCTGGCACCCGTGGGGAGCAAGCAGAGCCCCAGGAGGACCCGCAGGAGCCTGTGCCCGGGTCCTCCGCTCCCAGCCGCAGCAGCCAGCGCTGCCTCGGGAGGCCCCGGCGAGCCCTGAAGAGGAGGGCTGGCAGCCCCGAGGACCCCTCCCAGCCCCCCAAGAAGCCACCCCGCCGTCGGTGACACTGGGAGGGGGCCTTGGAGCCTGGGCAGCACACAGCCAGGCTGCCAGCGGGGGCTCGGGCCAATCCCCAAGAGATCCGGGATCCGGTCCCATTATTATGATGATTATTGTCATCATTATTTTTTATTATTGTTTATTCTTATTTATTGTTATTATTCAGTCAATAAAGAACATCATAAAAACTGCAGCCGAAGTGTCAGTGTCACTGGCAACGCCGGTGGCGTTGCTATCCCCACCTGTGCTGCTTTCTCCCGCATTTCCCGGTGCTATGCACAGCATTTCCTGACGTGCCCGCTGGTTCTTCCTCTTCCTCCATCCAGAACGCTCTCAAACTCGGCACAGAGCCTGCAGTGCACGACGAGCCTCGGCAGTGCCATGTTGCTGAGCTATGGGACTCAAGGGATGGCGTGCACCCACTGTGGGTCTTGTTACTGCGTGGGGCTCAGGAACACGGGCACGAGATATGGCGAGGCTCGGTCCCACGGAGGAGCCGAATCACAAGGCTCTCGGCTTTGGTTCCCTGGCAAACAGTAGGGATGCCTTGCACCAGCATCTTCCTCAGGGGGGCTGTGCTTGAAGCAGAGCTGCTGTTCCCTGGAAACACCGCACCCTGGCGTGATCCAGTGGCTTACAGCTGCCCCGGGGAGCTCTGTGCCGCGCTAAGGCGTGGGTGCTCTTTGCAATGCACAGGCAGCCAGCACCGTGGCTCAGGGACAGAGCAGGGCAAGAAATCCCGAGTCTGTTCTTGCCCTTGGTTTCCAAAACCAATGTCTCTGGGGACAAACGAAAGTCTGGGGGGCTTCTTGTGTCTGGCCGTGGAAAAGCTGCACAGTTCAGAGCCAGCAAGGAGACCAATTGGCTCTCAGGAGGCGTCTAGGTCTAATGAGGAGACAGGAAGAGAAGATAAGGATGGAAGACAGCAGGAAAAAAAGGTCCTCAGCTTTATTAACAATATTAAGGGGGCTGGTAGATGTTGATGCTCCCATTAGGATCTTCTTCTCGTCACTGCTATGATTTGCCACCATGCACTCGGCTCTTGCCCTTTCCTTCGTTACTCCTTGTTACCACAGATTCTACCGCCTGCCGCTTCTAAGGATGCCAGGTCCTATTTCGGCGTTTCCTTTGCTCCCCCCCAAAAGCCAGCTTTGGCCTGCTGCAGGCCTGTGTCTCTGCTGCTGTTTCCAGCTTTGGCAAAAACCGTCGGACTACAGGACGGGTTGCATGGGAAGGGACCTGTAAACGTCGTCGAGTGGACCTTGAAACACAATCCGTTCTGGGAAAGGGACCACGTCCTATTATGTCTCCATTGGGTGTGTGTGGTGCAGCCGCCTTTGTCAGGCAGACGGACACGCAGCGCTTGCGGCTGGAGGCAGCCATACGCTGGGGTTCTCCTCTGGGCAGAACAAGATCCCTGAGAGCAGAGAGCTGCCCGTGACCCTCCCGGGCAGGAAGCCGGGGAGCGCAGAGGGCTGCCAGCAGTGCTGGGGTGTGGGGAGAGCCTGCGGGACTTTGTCCTGACGCCTGCAAGGAAGGCAGGAGGCGTTACCGAAAGGACCCTCTTGCCGCATGCACCTGGGGAAGTCAGCCACAGCCAGAGCAACCTCACGCTGAAGCAGAATGAGGTGGCTGAGGGGTGGGTGACCGGCGTCAAGCCCTGATGCCGGGCACAGACAAGAGACGGGAGGTAGGCGGACAGTGGCGTTGCAGTGGTGCCAGGCACATGTGTGAACGCCCAACCAAGCGATGGACGGTGGTGCTGCCGAGCGACGGGTTCTGATGTCACCGAGGGACGAAGCGTGACATTCCAAGCGATGGAACAGGACTTCCCCGAGCAATGGATTGTGACGTCCTGTTCCTCAAGGCTTATAGGCGGGCGCCGCGTCTCACCCGTCGGCTGTGCCCGCACTCCAGCTGAGCGAGTCCGTGAGGTTGGAGTGTTGAGCGAGGCTGTTGCTGGAGCTGAGGTCGTGCTCGGGGAGTTCTTCACTGCAGCTCTCAGTGCCCGACCCCAGAGCCACTGGAGGATTTTACCCGCCCTGTCTGGTGCAGGCAGCCGGGACACCGCGCAGGAGCGCTCGCAGCAGCAGAGGTGAGCTGTGCCCGGAACCCTCACCCTGGGCAGCCGGGAGGGTTTCCCTCTTGAGGAGCCTGGATGCTTGTTCCGGCCCTCCCTGGAGCAGCGAATGACTGACTGTGGTCTCTCTTCCAGCGTGACAGCCGCTGCCGCTGCTGCAGCGCCAGGGAGAGGGAGCGCCTCGACACCGCCTGCTCCCCCCAGCCCACCGCAGCCCATGGAGAGCATGGCCACGGAGCTGGAGGACCGCTGTCCAATATGCCTGGACAGCTGGGAGGAGGCCAGCTACGTCCTGCCATGCCTCCACCAGTTCTGCTACCCCTGCATCGCGCGGTGGGCTGACAGCAAGCCCGAGTGCCCCCTCTGCAAGAGGAGGGTGACGTCCATCGTGCACTCGGTGCGGGCGGACGACGACTTTGAGGAGCGTGTCCTGCCACCACCTGCAGCGGCATCGCCCGTCGTCCGCCCGACAGCAGGGGCGCCGGCACACGCAGCCGCCCAAGGCCTCCATGGCCCTGCAGCACCCCAGCCACCAGCTGCGGGGCACCTGCGCATGGAGGCATTGGGCGGCTTCCACGTGTACGTCTGGGCATTCGTCTTCCGCGTCCACCCCGCCGTCCTGGATCCCCTGCTGCCCTGGCTGCAGCGGGAGCTGGGGCAGCTGGTGGAGGATGCCCAGGCAGTGCCGGCAGCGCAGAGCCTCGTCATCTCCAGCCTGCGCTTCTTTGGGCTGGATGAGGAGGCTCTGATCCAGCTGCTGCAGCCCTCGCTGGGCCGGCGCACGAGGAGCTTCGTCCAGCAGCTCATCGACACCGTCGTGCGCCGGTGCAGCGAGGAGGCCCGACGCCGCATGGGCCTTGGGACCGCCCGTGCTGCCGGGGGCCGGGAGGGGAGCCCCGAGGCTGCTCCCGGCCCTGCTGCCTCCCGAGGGGGGTCTCCTGCCCCCGGCCCAGAACTTCGTGGGGGTCCCGGCAGCGCCCCCAGTGACCCCGCTGGCACCCGTGGGGAGCAAGCAGAGCCCCAGGAGGACCCGCAGGAGCCTGTGCCCGGGTCCTCCGCTCCCAGCCGCAGCAGCCAGCGCTGCCTCGGGAGGCCCCGGCGAGCCCCGAAGAGGAGGGCTGGCAGCCCCGAGGACCCCTCCCAGCCCCCCAAGAAGCCACCCCGCCGTCGGTGACACTGGGAGGGGGGCCTTGGAGCCTGGGCAGCACACAGCCAGGCTGCCAGCGGGGGCTCGGGCCAATCCCCAAGAGATCCGGGATCCGGTCCCATTATTATGATGATTATTGTCATCATTATTTTTTATTATTGTTTATTCTTATTTATTGTTATTATTCAGTCAATAAAGAACATCATAAAAACTGCAGCCGAAGTGTCAGTGTCACTGGCAACGCCGGTGGCGTTGCTATCCCCACCTGTGCTGCTTTCTCCCGCATTTCCCGGTGCTATGCACAGCATTTCCTGACGTGCCCGCTGGTTCTTCCTCTTCCTCCATCCAGAACGCTCTCAAACTCGGCACAGAGCCTGCAGTGCACGACGAGCCTCGGCAGTGCCATGTTGCTGAGCTATGGGACTCAAGGGATGGCGTGCACCCACTGTGGGTCTTGTTACTGCGTGGGGCTCAGGAACACGGGCACGAGATATGGCGAGGCTCGGTCCCACGGAGGAGCCGAATCACAAGGCTCTCGGCTTTGGTTCCCTGGCAAACAGTAGGGATGCCTTGCACCAGCATCTTCCTCAGGGGGGCTGTGCTTGAAGCAGAGCTGCTGTTCCCTGGAAACACCGCACCCTGGCGTGATCCAGTGGCTTACAGCTGCCCCGGGGAGCTCTGTGCCGCGCTAAGGCGTGGGTGCTCTTTGCAATGCACAGGCAGCCAGCACCGTGGCTCAGGGACAGAGCAGGGCAAGAAATCCCGAGTCTGTTCTTGCCCTTGGTTTCCAAAACCAATGTCTCTGGGGACAAACGAAATTCTGGGGGGCTTCTTGTGTCTGGCCGTGGAAAAGCTGCACAGTTCAGAGCCAGCAAGGAGACCAATTGGCTCTCAGGAGGCGTCTAGGTCTAATGAGGAGACAGGAAGAGAAGATAAGGATGGAAGACAGCAGGAAAAAAAGGTCCTCAGCTTTATTAACAATATTAAGGGGGCTGGTAGATGTTGATGCTCCCATTAGGATCTTCTTCTCGTCACTGCTATGATTTGCCACCATGCACTCGGCTCTTGCCCTTTCCTTCGTTACTCCTTGTTACCACAGATTCTACCGCCTGCCGCTTCTAAGGATGCCAGGTCCTATTTCGGCGTTTCCTTTGCTCCCCCCCAAAAGCCAGCTTTGGCCTGCTGCAGGCCTGTGTCTCTGCTGCTGTTTCCAGCTTTGGCAAAAACCGTCGGACTACAGGACGGGTTGCATGGGAAGGGACCTGTAAACGTCGTCGAGTGGACCTTGAAACACAATCCGTTCTGGGAAAGGGACCACGTCCTATTATGTCTCCATTGGGTGTGTGTGGTGCAGCCACCTTTGTCAGGCAGACGGACACGCAGCGCTTGCGGCTGGAGGCAGCCATACGCTGGGGTTCTCCTCTGGGCAGAACAAGATCCCTGAGAGCAGAGAGCTGCCCGTGACCCTCCCGGGCAGGAAGCCGGGGAGCGCAGAGGGCTGCCAGCAGTGCTGGGGTGTGGGGAGAGCCTGCGGGACTTTGTCCTGACGCCTGCAAGGAAGGCAGGAGGCGTTATCGAAAGGACCCTCTTGCCGCATGCACCTGGGGAAGTCAGCCACAGCCAGAGCAACCTCACGCTGAAGCAGAATGAGGTGGCTGAGGCGTGGGTGACCGGCGTCAAGCCCTGATGCTGGGCACAGACAAGAGAGGGGAGGTAGGCGGACAGTGGCGTTGCAGTGGTGCCAGGCACATGTGTGAACGCCCAACCAAGCGATGGACGGTGGTGCTGCCGAGCGACGGGTTCTGATGTCACCGAGGGACGAAGCGTGACATTCCAAGCGATGGAACAGGACTTCCCCGGGCAATGGATTGTGACGTCCTGTTCCTCAAGGCTTATAGGCGGGCGCCGCGTCTCACCCGTCGGCTGTGCCCGCACTCCAGCTGAGCGAGTCCGTGAGGTTGGAGTGTTGAGCGAGGCTGTTGCTGGAGCTGAGGTCGTGCTCGGGGAGTTCTTCACTGCAGCTCTCAGTGCCCGACCCCAGAGCCACTGGAGGATTTTACCCGCCCTGTCTGGTGCAGGCAGCCGGGACACCGCGCAGGAGCGCTCGCAGCAGCAGAGGTGAGCTGTGCCCGGAACCCTCACCCTGGGCAGCCGGGAGGGTTTCCCTCTTGAGGAGCCTGGATGCTTGTTCCGGCCCTCCCTGGAGCAGCGAATGACTGACTGTGGTCTCTCTTCCAGCGTGACAGCCGCTGCCGCTGCTGCAGCGCCAGGGAGAGGGAGCGCCTCGACACCGCCTGCTCCCCCCAGCCCACCGCAGCCCATGGAGAGCATGGCCACGGAGCTGGAGGACCGCTGTCCAATATGCCTGGACAGCTGGGAGGAGGCCAGCTACGTCCTGCCATGCCTCCACCAGTTCTGCTACCCCTGCATCGCGCGGTGGGCTGACAGCAAGCCCGAGTGCCCCCTCTGCAAGAGGAGGGTGACGTCCATCGTGCACTCGGTGCGGGCGGACGACGACTTTGAGGAGCGTGTCCTGCCACCACCTGCAGCGGCATCGCCCGTCGTCCGCCCGACAGCAGGGGCGCCGGCACACGCAGCCGCCCAAGGCCTCCATGGCCCTGCAGCACCCCAGCCACCAGCTGCGGGGCACCTGCGCATGGAGGCATTGGGCGGCTTCCACGTGTACGTCTGGGCATTCGTCTTCCGCGTCCACCCCGCCGTCCTGGATCCCCTGCTGCCCTGGCTGCAGCGGGAGCTGGGGCAGCTGGTGGAGGATGCCCAGGCAGTGCCGGCAGCGCAGAGCCTCGTCATCTCCAGCCTGCGCTTCTTTGGGCTGGATGAGGAGGCTCTGATCCAGCTGCTGCAGCCCTCGCTGGGCCGGCGCACGAGGAGCTTCGTCCAGCAGCTCATCGACACCGTCGTGCGCCGGTGCAGCGAGGAGGCCCGACGCCGCATGGGCCTTGGGACCGCCCGTGCTGCCGGGGGCCGGGAGGGGAGCCCCGAGGCTGCTCCCGGCCCTGCTGCCTCCCGAGGGGGGTCTCCTGCCCCCGGCCCAGAACTTCGTGGGGGTCCCGGCAGCGCCCCCAGTGACCCCGCTGGCACCCGTGGGGAGCAAGCAGAGCCCCAGGAGGACCCGCAGGAGCCTGTGCCCGGGTCCTCCGCTCCCAGCCGCAGCAGCCAGCGCTGCCTCGGGAGGCCCCGGCGAGCCCCGAAGAGGAGGGCTGGCAGCCCCGAGGACCCCTCCCAGCCCCCCAAGAAGCCACCCCGCCGTCGGTGACACTGGGAGGGGGGCCTTGGAGCCTGGGCAGCACACAGCCAGGCTGCCAGCGGGGGCTCGGGCCAATCCCCAAGAGATCCGGGATCCGGTCCCATTATTATGATGATTATTGTCATCATTATTTTTTATTATTGTTTATTCTTATTTATTGTTATTATTCAGTCAATAAAGAACATCATAAAAACTGCAGCCGAAGTGTCAGTGTCACTGGCAACGCCGGTGGCGTTGCTATCCCCACCTGTGCTGCTTTCTCCCGCATTTCCCGGTGCTATGCACAGCATTTCCTGACGTGCCCGCTGGTTCTTCCTCTTCCTCCATCCAGAACGCTCTCAAACTCGGCACAGAGCCTGCAGTGCACGACGAGCCTCGGCAGTGCCATGTTGCTGAGCTATGGGACTCAAGGGATGGCGTGCACCCACTGTGGGTCTTGTTACTGCGTGGGGCTCAGGAACACGGGCACGAGATATGGCGAGGCTCGGTCCCACGGAGGAGCCGAATCACAAGGCTCTCGGCTTTGGTTCCCTGGCAAACAGTAGGGATGCCTTGCACCAGCATCTTCCTCAGGGGGGCTGTGCTTGAAGCAGAGCTGCTGTTCCCTGGAAACACCGCACCCTGGCGTGATCCAGTGGCTTACAGCTGCCCCGGGGAGCTCTGTGCCGCGCTAAGGCGTGGGTGCTCTTTGCAATGCACAGGCAGCCAGCACCGTGGCTCAGGGACAGAGCAGGGCAAGAAATCCCGAGTCTGTTCTTGCCCTTGGTTTCCAAAACCAATGTCTCTGGGGACAAACGAAAGTCTGGGGGGCTTCTTGTGTCTGGCCGTGGAAAAGCTGCACAGTTCAGAGCCAGCAAGGAGACCAATTGGCTCTCAGGAGGCGTCTAGGTCTAATGAGGAGACAGGAAGAGAAGATAAGGATGGAAGACAGCAGGAAAAAAAGGTCCTCAGCTTTATTAACAATATTAAGGGGGCTGGTAGATGTTGATGCTCCCATTAGGATCTTCTTCTCGTCACTGCTATGATTTGCCACCATGCACTCGGCTCTTGCCCTTTCCTTCGTTACTCCTTGTTACCACAGATTCTACCGCCTGCCGCTTCTAAGGATGCCAGGTCCTATTTCGGCGTTTCCTTTGCTCCCCCCCAAAAGCCAGCTTTGGCCTGCTGCAGGCCTGTGTCTCTGCTGCTGTTTCCAGCTTTGGCAAAAACCGTCGGACTACAGGACGGGTTGCATGGGAAGGGACCTGTAAACGTCGTCGAGTGGACCTTGAAACACAATCCGTTCTGGGAAAGGGACCACGTCCTATTATGTCTCCATTGGGTGTGTGTGGTGCAGCCACCTTTGTCAGGCAGACGGACACGCAGCGCTTGCGGCTGGAGGCAGCCATACGCTGGGGTTCTCCTCTGGGCAGAACAAGATCCCTGAGAGCAGAGAGCTGCCCGTGACCCTCCCGGGCAGGAAGCCGGGGAGCGCAGAGGGCTGCCAGCAGTGCTGGGGTGTGGGGAGAGCCTGCGGGACTTTGTCCTGACGCCTGCAAGGAAGGCAGGAGGCGTTATCGAAAGGACCCTCTTGCCGCGTGCACCTGGGGAAGTCAGCCACAGCCAGAGCAACCTCACGCTGAAGCAGAATGAGGTGGCTGAGGCGTGGGTGACCGGCGTCAAGCCCTGATGCTGGGCACAGACAAGAGACGGGAGGTAGGCGGACAGTGGCGTTGCAGTGGTGCCAGGCACATGTGTGAACGCCCAACCAAGCGATGGACGGTGGTGCTGCCGAGCGACGGGTTCTGATGTCACCGAGGGACGAAGCGTGACATTCCAAGCGATGGAACAGGACTTCCCCGGGCAATGGATTGTGACGTCCTGTTCCTCAAGGCTTATAGGCGGGCGCCGCGTCTCACCCGTCGGCTGTGCCCGCACTCCAGCTGAGCGAGTCCGTGAGGTTGGAGTGTTGAGCGAGGCTGTTGCTGGAGCTGAGGTCGTGCTCGGGGAGTTCTTCACTGCAGCTCTCAGTGCCCGACCCCAGAGCCACTGGAGGATTTTACCCGCCCTGTCTGGTGCAGGCAGCCGGGACACCGCGCAGGAGCGCTCGCAGCAGCAGAGGTGAGCTGTGCCCGGAACCCTCACCCTGGGCAGCCGGGAGGGTTTCCCTCTTGAGGACCTGGATGCTTGTTCCGGCCCTCCCTGGAGCAGCGAATGACTGACTGTGGTCTCTCTTCCAGCGTGACAGCCGCTGCCGCTGCTGCAGCGCCAGGGAGAGGGAGCGCCTCGACACCGCCTGCTCCCCCCAGCCCACCGCAGCCCATGGAGAGCATGGCCACGGAGCTGGAGGACCGCTGTCCAATATGCCTGGACAGCTGGGAGGAGGCCAGCTACGTCCTGCCATGCCTCCACCAGTTCTGCTACCCCTGCATCGCGCGGTGGGCTGACAGCAAGCCCGAGTGCCCCCTCTGCAAGAGGAGGGTGACGTCCATCGTGCACTCGGTGCGGGCGGACGACGACTTTGAGGAGCGTGTCCTGCCACCACCTGCAGCGGCATCGCCCGTCGTCCGCCCGACAGCAGGGGCGCCGGCACACGCAGCCGCCCAAGGCCTCCATGGCCCTGCAGCACCCCAGCCACCAGCTGCGGGGCACCTGCGCATGGAGGCATTGGGCGGCTTCCACGTGTACGTCTGGGCATTCGTCTTCCGCGTCCACCCCGCCGTCCTGGATCCCCTGCTGCCCTGGCTGCAGCGGGAGCTGGGGCAGCTGGTGGAGGATGCCCAGGCAGTGCCGGCAGCGCAGAGCCTCGTCATCTCCAGCCTGCGCTTCTTTGGGCTGGATGAGGAGGCTCTGATCCAGCTGCTGCAGCCCTCGCTGGGCCGGCGCACGAGGAGCTTCGTCCAGCAGCTCATCGACACCGTCGTGCGCCGGTGCAGCGAGGAGGCCCGACGCCGCATGGGCCTTGGGACCGCCCGTGCTGCCGGGGGCCGGGAGGGGAGCCCCGAGGCTGCTCCCGGCCCTGCTGCCTCCCGAGGGGGGTCTCCTGCCCCCGGCCCAGAACTTCGTGGGGGTCCCGGCAGCGCCCCCAGTGACCCCGCTGGCACCCGTGGGGAGCAAGCAGAGCCCCAGGAGGACCCGCAGGAGCCTGTGCCCGGGTCCTCCGCTCCCAGCCGCAGCAGCCAGCGCTGCCTCGGGAGGCCCCGGCGAGCCCCGAAGAGGAGGGCTGGCAGCCCCGAGGACCCCTCCCAGCCCCCCAAGAAGCCACCCCGCCGTCGGTGACACTGGGAGGGGGCCTTGGAGCCTGGGCAGCACACAGCCAGGCTGCCAGCGGGGGCTCGGGCCAATCCCCAAGAGATCCGGGATCCGGTCCCATTATTATGATGATTATTGTCATCATTATTTTTTATTATTGTTTATTCTTATTTATTGTTATTATTCAGTCAATAAAGAACATCATAAAAACTGCAGCCGAAGTGTCAGTGTCACTGGCAACGCCGGTGGCGTTGCTATCCCCACCTGTGCTGCTTTCTCCCGCATTTCCCGGTGCTATGCACAGCATTTCCTGACGTGCCCGCTGGTTCTTCCTCTTCCTCCATCCAGAACGCTCTCAAACTCGGCACAGAGCCTGCAGTGCACGACGAGCCTCGGCAGTGCCATGTTGCTGAGCTATGGGACTCAAGGGATGGCGTGCACCCACTGTGGGTCTTGTTACTGCGTGGGGCTCAGGAACACGGGCACGAGATATGGCGAGGCTCGGTCCCACGGAGGAGCCGAATCACAAGGCTCTCGGCTTTGGTTCCCTGGCAAACAGTAGGGATGCCTTGCACCAGCATCTTCCTCAGGGGGGCTGTGCTTGAAGCAGAGCTGCTGTTCCCTGGAAACACCGCACCCTGGCGTGATCCAGTGGCTTACAGCTGCCCCGGGGAGCTCTGTGCCGCGCTAAGGCGTGGGTGCTCTTTGCAATGCACAGGCAGCCAGCACCGTGGCTCAGGGACAGAGCAGGGCAAGAAATCCCGAGTCTGTTCTTGCCCTTGGTTTCCAAAACCAATGTCTCTGGGGACAAACGAAATTCTGGGGGGCTTCTTGTGTCTGGCCGTGGAAAAGCTGCACAGTTCAGAGCCAGCAAGGAGACCAATTGGCTCTCAGGAGGCGTCTAGGTCTAATGAGGAGACAGGAAGAGAAGATAAGGATGGAAGACAGCAGGAAAAAAAGGTCCTCAGCTTTATTAACAATATTAAGGGGGCTGGTAGATGTTGATGCTCCCATTAGGATCTTCTTCTCGTCACTGCTATGATTTGCCACCATGCACTCGGCTCTTGCCCTTTCCTTCGTTACTCCTTGTTACCACAGATTCTACCGCCTGCCGCTTCTAAGGATGCCAGGTCCTATTTCGGCGTTTCCTTTGCTCCCCCCCAAAAGCCAGCTTTGGCCTGCTGCAGGCCTGTGTCTCTGCTGCTGTTTCCAGCTTTGGCAAAAACCGTCGGACTACAGGACGGGTTGCATGGGAAGGGACCTGTAAACGTCGTCGAGTGGACCTTGAAACACAATCCGTTCTGGGAAAGGGACCACGTCCTATTATGTCTCCATTGGGTGTGTGTGGTGCAGCCACCTTTGTCAGGCAGACGGACACGCAGCGCTTGCGGCTGGAGGCAGCCATACGCTGGGGTTCTCCTCTGGGCAGAACAAGATCCCTGAGAGCAGAGAGCTGCCCGTGACCCTCCCGGGCAGGAAGCCGGGGAGCGCAGAGGGCTGCCAGCAGTGCTGGGGTGTGGGGAGAGCCTGCGGGACTTTGTCCTGACGCCTGCAAGGAAGGCAGGAGGCGTTATCGAAAGGACCCTCTTGCCGCGTGCACCTGGGGAAGTCAGCCACAGCCAGAGCAACCTCACGCTGAAGCAGAATGAGGTGGCTGAGGCGTGGGTGACCGGCGTCAAGCCCTGATGCCGGGCACAGACAAGAGACGGGAGGTAGGCGGACAGTGGCGTTGCAGTGGTGCCAGGCACATGTGTGAACGCCCAACCAAGCGATGGACGGTGGTGCTGCCGAGCGACGGGTTCTGATGTCACCGAGGGACGAAGCGTGACATTCCAAGCGATGGAACAGGACTTCCCCGAGCAATGGATTGTGACGTCCTGTTCCTCAAGGCTTATAGGCGGGCGCCGCGTCTCACCCGTCGGCTGTGCCCGCACTCCAGCTGAGCGAGTCCGTGAGGTTGGAGTGTTGAGCGAGGCTGTTGCTGGAGCTGAGGTCGTGCTCGGGGAGTTCTTCACTGCAGCTCTCAGTGCCCGACCCCAGAGCCACTGGAGGATTTTACCCGCCCTGTCTGGTGCAGGCAGCCGGGACACCGCGCAGGAGCGCTCGCAGCAGCAGAGGTGAGCTGTGCCCGGAACCCTCACCCTGGGCAGCCGGGAGGGTTTCCCTCTTGAGGAGCCTGGATGCTTGTTCCGGCCCTCCCTGGAGCAGCGAATGACTGACTGTGGTCTCTCTTCCAGCGTGACAGCCGCTGCCGCTGCTGCAGCGCCAGGGAGAGGGAGCGCCTCGACACCGCCTGCTCCCCCCAGCCCACCGCAGCCCATGGAGAGCATGGCCACGGAGCTGGAGGACCGCTGTCCAATATGCCTGGACAGCTGGGAGGAGGCCAGCTACGTCCTGCCATGCCTCCACCAGTTCTGCTACCCCTGCATCGCGCGGTGGGCTGACAGCAAGCCCGAGTGCCCCCTCTGCAAGAGGAGGGTGACGTCCATCGTGCACTCGGTGCGGGCGGACGACGACTTTGAGGAGCGTGTCCTGCCACCACCTGCAGCGGCATCGCCCGTCGTCCGCCCGACAGCAGGGGCGCCGGCACACGCAGCCGCCCAAGGCCTCCATGGCCCTGCAGCACCCCAGCCACCAGCTGCGGGGCACCTGCGCATGGAGGCATTGGGCGGCTTCCACGTGTACGTCTGGGCATTCGTCTTCCGCGTCCACCCCGCCGTCCTGGATCCCCTGCTGCCCTGGCTGCAGCGGGAGCTGGGGCAGCTGGTGGAGGATGCCCAGGCAGTGCCGGCAGCGCAGAGCCTCGTCATCTCCAGCCTGCGCTTCTTTGGGCTGGATGAGGAGGCTCTGATCCAGCTGCTGCAGCCCTCGCTGGGCCGGCGCACGAGGAGCTTCGTCCAGCAGCTCATCGACACCGTCGTGCGCCGGTGCAGCGAGGAGGCCCGACGCCGCATGGGCCTTGGGACCGCCCGTGCTGCCGGGGGCCGGGAGGGGAGCCCCGAGGCTGCTCCCGGCCCTGCTGCCTCCCGAGGGGGGTCTCCTGCCCCCGGCCCAGAACTTCGTGGGGGTCCCGGCAGCGCCCCCAGTGACCCCGCTGGCACCCGTGGGGAGCAAGCAGAGCCCCAGGAGGACCCGCAGGAGCCTGTGCCCGGGTCCTCCGCTCCCAGCCGCAGCAGCCAGCGCTGCCTCGGGAGGCCCCGGCGAGCCCTGAAGAGGAGGGCTGGCAGCCCCGAGGACCCCTCCCAGCCCCCCAAGAAGCCACCCCGCCGTCGGTGACACTGGGAGGGGGCCTTGGAACCTGGGCAGCACACAGCCAGGCTGCCAGCGGGGGCTCGGGCCAATCCCCAAGAGATCCGGGATCCGGTCCCATTATTATGATGATTATTGTCATCATTATTTTTTATTATTGTTTATTCTTATTTATTGTTATTATTCAGTCAATAAAGAACATCATAAAAACTGCAGCCGAAGTGTCAGTGTCACTGGCAACGCCGGTGGCGTTGCTATCCCCACCTGTGCTGCTTTCTCCCGCATTTCCCGGTGCTATGCACAGCATTTCCTGACGTGCCCGCTGGTTCTTCCTCTTCCTCCATCCAGAACGCTCTCAAACTCGGCACAGAGCCTGCAGTGCACGACGAGCCTCGGCAGTGCCATGTTGCTGAGCTATGGGACTCAAGGGATGGCGTGCACCCACTGTGGGTCTTGTTACTGCGTGGGGCTCAGGAACACGGGCACGAGATATGGCGAGGCTCGGTCCCACGGAGGAGCCGAATCACAAGGCTCTCGGCTTTGGTCCCCTGGCAAACAGTAGGGATGCCTTGCACCAGCATCTTCCTTAAGGGGGCTGTGCTTGAAGCAGAGCTGCTGTTCCCTGGAAACACCGCACCCTGGCATGATCCAGTGGCTTACAGCTGCCCCGGGGAGCTCTGTGCCGCGCTAAGGCGTGGGTGCTCTTTGCAATGCACAGGCAGCCAGCACCGTGGCTCAGGGACAGAGCAGGGCAAGAAATCCCGAGTCTGTTCTTGCCCTTGGTTTCCAAAACCAATGTCTCTGGGGACAAACGAAATTCTGGGGGGCTTCTTGTGTCTGGCCGTGGAAAAGCTGCACAGTTCAGAGCCAGCAAGGAGACCAATTGGCTCTCAGGAGGCGTCTAGGTCTAATGAGGAGACAGGAAGAGAAGATAAGGATGGAAGACAGCAGGAAAAAAAGGTCCTCAGCTTTATTAACAATATTAAGGGGGCTGGTAGATGTTGATGCTCCCATTAGGATCTTCTTCTCGTCACTGCTATGATTTGCCACCATGCACTCGGCTCTTGCCCTTTCCTTCGTTACTCCTTGTTACCACAGATTCTACCGCCTGCCGCTTCTAAGGATGCCAGGTCCTATTTCGGCGTTTCCTTTGCTCCCCCCCAAAAGCCAGCTTTGGCCTGCTGCAGGCCTGTGTCTCTGCTGCTGTTTCCAGCTTTGGCAAAAACCGTCGGACTACAGGACGGGTTGCATGGGAAGGGACCTGTAAACGTCGTCGAGTGGACCTTGAAACACAATCCGTTCTGGGAAAGGGACCACGTCCTATTATGTCTCCATTGGGTGTGTGTGGTGCAGCCACCTTTGTCAGGCAGACGGACACGCAGCGCTTGCGGCTGGAGGCAGCCATACGCTGGGGTTCTCCTCTGGGCAGAACAAGATCCCTGAGAGCAGAGAGCTGCCCGTGACCCTCCCGGGCAGGAAGCCGGGGAGCGCAGAGGGCTGCCAGCAGTGCTGGGGTGTGGGGAGAGCCTGCGGGACTTTGTCCTGACGCCTGCAAGGAAGGCAGGAGGCGTTATCGAAAGGACCCTCTTGCCGCGTGCACCTGGGGAAGTCAGCCACAGCCAGAGCAACCTCACGCTGAAGCAGAATGAGGTGGCTGAGGCGTGGGTGACCGGCGTCAAGCCCTGATGCCGGGCACAGACAAGAGACGGGAGGTAGGCGGACAGTGGCGTTGCAGTGGTGCCAGGCACATGTGTGAACGCCCAACCAAGCGATGGACGGTGGTGCTGCCGAGCGACGGGTTCTGATGTCACCGAGGGACGAAGCGTGACATTCCAAGCGATGGAACAGGACTTCCCCGAGCAATGGATTGTGACGTCCTGTTCCTCAAGGCTTATAGGCGGGCGCCGCGTCTCACCCGTCGGCTGTGCCCGCACTCCAGCTGAGCGAGTCCGTGAGGTTGGAGTGTTGAGCGAGGCTGTTGCTGGAGCTGAGGTCGTGCTCGGGGAGTTCTTCACTGCAGCTCTCAGTGCCCGACCCCAGAGCCACTGGAGGATTTTACCCGCCCTGTCTGGTGCAGGCAGCCGGGACACCGCGCAGGAGCGCTCGCAGCAGCAGAGGTGAGCTGTGCCCGGAACCCTCACCCTGGGCAGCCGGGAGGGTTTCCCTCTTGAGGACCTGGATGCTTGTTCCGGCCCTCCCTGGAGCAGCGAATGACTGACTGTGGTCTCTCTTCCAGCGTGACAGCCGCTGCCGCTGCTGCAGCGCCAGGGAGAGGGAGCGCCTCGACACCGCCTGCTCCCCCCAGCCCACCGCAGCCCATGGAGAGCATGGCCACGGAGCTGGAGGACCGCTGTCCAATATGCCTGGACAGCTGGGAGGAGGCCAGCTACGTCCTGCCATGCCTCCACCAGTTCTGCTACCCCTGCATCGCGCGGTGGGCTGACAGCAAGCCCGAGTGCCCCCTCTGCAAGAGGAGGGTGACGTCCATCGTGCACTCGGTGCGGGCGGACGACGACTTTGAGGAGCGTGTCCTGCCACCACCTGCAGCGGCATCGCCCGTCGTCCGCCCGACAGCAGGGGCGCCGGCACACGCAGCCGCCCAAGGCCTCCATGGCCCTGCAGCACCCCAGCCACCAGCTGCGGGGCACCTGCGCATGGAGGCATTGGGCGGCTTCCACGTGTACGTCTGGGCATTCGTCTTCCGCGTCCACCCCGCCGTCCTGGATCCCCTGCTGCCCTGGCTGCAGCGGGAGCTGGGGCAGCTGGTGGAGGATGCCCAGGCAGTGCCGGCAGCGCAGAGCCTCGTCATCTCCAGCCTGCGCTTCTTTGGGCTGGATGAGGAGGCTCTGATCCAGCTGCTGCAGCCCTCGCTGGGCCGGCGCACGAGGAGCTTCGTCCAGCAGCTCATCGACACCGTCGTGCGCCGGTGCAGCGAGGAGGCCCGACGCCGCATGGGCCTTGGGACCGCCCGTGCTGCCGGGGGCCGGGAGGGGAGCCCCGAGGCTGCTCCTGGCCCTGCTGCCTCCCGAGGGGGGTCTCCTGCCCCCGGCCCAGAACTTCGTGGGGGTCCCGGCAGCGCCCCCAGTGACCCCGCTGGCACCCGTGGGGAGCAAGCAGAGCCCCAGGAGGACCCGCAGGAGCCTGTGCCCGGGTCCTCCGCTCCCAGCCGCAGCAGCCAGCGCTGCCTCGGGAGGCCCCGGCGAGCCCTGAAGAGGAGGGCTGGCAGCCCCGAGGACCCCTCCCAGCCCCCCAAGAAGCCACCCCGCCGTCGGTGACACTGGGAGGGGGCCTTGGAGCCTGGGCAGCACACAGCCAGGCTGCCAGCGGGGGCTCGGGCCAATCCCCAAGAGATCCGGGATCCGGTCCCATTATTATGATGATTATTGTCATCATTATTTTTTATTATTGTTTATTCTTATTTATTGTTATTATTCAGTCAATAAAGAACATCATAAAAACTGCAGCCGAAGTGTCAGTGTCACTGGCAACGCCGGTGGCGTTGCTATCCCCACCTGTGCTGCTTTCTCCCGCATTTCCCGGTGCTATGCACAGCATTTCCTGACGTGCCCGCTGGTTCTTCCTCTTCCTCCATCCAGAACGCTCTCAAACTCGGCACAGAGCCTGCAGTGCACGACGAGCCTCGGCAGTGCCATGTTGCTGAGCTATGGGACTCAAGGGATGGCGTGCACCCACTGTGGGTCTTGTTACTGCGTGGGGCTCAGGAACACGGGCACGAGATATGGCGAGGCTCGGTCCCACGGAGGAGCCGAATCACAAGGCTCTCGGCTTTGGTCCCCTGGCAAACAGTAGGGATGCCTTGCACCAGCATCTTCCTCAGGGGGGCTGTGCTTGAAGCAGAGCTGCTGTTCCCTGGAAACACCGCACCCTGGCGTGATCCAGTGGCTTACAGCTGCCCCGGGGAGCTCTGTGCCGCGCTAAGGCGTGGGTGCTCTTTGCAATGCACAGGCAGCCAGCACCGTGGCTCAGGGACAGAGCAGGGCAAGAAATCCCGAGTCTGTTCTTGCCCTTGGTTTCCAAAACCAATGTCTCTGGGGACAAACGAAAGTCTGGGGGGCTTCTTGTGTCTGGCCGTGGAAAAGCTGCACAGTTCAGAGCCAGCAAGGAGACCAATTGGCTCTCAGGAGGCGTCTAGGTCTAATGAGGAGACAGGAAGAGAAGATAAGGATGGAAGACAGCAGGAAAAAAAGGTCCTCAGCTTTATTAACAATATTAAGGGGGCTGGTAGATGTTGATGCTCCCATTAGGATCTTCTTCTCGTCACTGCTATGATTTGCCACCATGCACTCGGCTCTTGCCCTTTCCTTCGTTACTCCTTGTTACCACAGATTCTACCGCCTGCCGCTTCTAAGGATGCCAGGTCCTATTTCGGCGTTTCCTTTGCTCCCCCCCAAAAGCCAGCTTTGGCCTGCTGCAGGCCTGTGTCTCTGCTGCTGTTTCCAGCTTTGGCAAAAACCGTCGGACTACAGGACGGGTTGCATGGGAAGGGACCTGTAAACGTCGTCGAGTGGACCTTGAAACACAATCCGTTCTGGGAAAGGGACCACGTCCTATTATGTCTCCATTGGGTGTGTGTGGTGCAGCCACCTTTGTCAGGCAGACGGACACGCAGCGCTTGCGGCTGGAGGCAGCCATACGCTGGGGTTCTCCTCTGGGCAGAACAAGATCCCTGAGAGCAGAGAGCTGCCCGTGACCCTCCCGGGCAGGAAGCCGGGGAGCGCAGAGGGCTGCCAGCAGTGCTGGGGTGTGGGGAGAGCCTGCGGGACTTTGTCCTGACGCCTGCAAGGAAGGCAGGAGGCGTTATCGAAAGGACCCTCTTGCCGCGTGCACCTGGGGAAGTCAGCCACAGCCAGAGCAACCTCACGCTGAAGCAGAATGAGGTGGCTGAGGCGTGGGTGACCGGCGTCAAGCCCTGATGCCGGGCACAGACAAGAGACGGGAGGTAGGCGGACAGTGGCGTTGCAGTGGTGCCAGGCACATGTGTGAACGCCCAACCAAGCGATGGACGGTGGTGCTGCCGAGCGACGGGTTCTGATGTCACCGAGGGACGAAGCGTGACATTCCAAGCGATGGAACAGGACTTCCCCGAGCAATGGATTGTGACGTCCTGTTCCTCAAGGCTTATAGGCGGGCGCCGCGTCTCACCCGTCGGCTGTGCCCGCACTCCAGCTGAGCGAGTCCGTGAGGTTGGAGTGTTGAGCGAGGCTGTTGCTGGAGCTGAGGTCGTGCTCGGGGAGTTCTTCACTGCAGCTCTCAGTGCCCGACCCCAGAGCCACTGGAGGATTTTACCCGCCCTGTCTGGTGCAGGCAGCCGGGACACCGCGCAGGAGCGCTCGCAGCAGCAGAGGTGAGCTGTGCCCGGAACCCTCACCCTGGGCAGCCGGGAGGGTTTCCCTCTTGAGGAGCCTGGATGCTTGTTCCGGCCCTCCCTGGAGCAGCGAATGACTGACTGTGGTCTCTCTTCCAGTGTGACAGCCGCTGCCGCTGCTGCAGCGCCAGGGAGAGGGAGCGCCTCGACACCGCCTGCTCCCCCCAGCCCACCGCAGCCCATGGAGAGCATGGCCACGGAGCTGGAGGACCGCTGTCCAATATGCCTGGACAGCTGGGAGGAGGCCAGCTACGTCCTGCCATGCCTCCACCAGTTCTGCTACCCCTGCATCGCGCGGTGGGCTGACAGCAAGCCCGAGTGCCCCCTCTGCAAGAGGAGGGTGACGTCCATCGTGCACTCGGTGCGGGCGGACGACGACTTTGAGGAGCGTGTCCTGCCACCACCTGCAGCGGCATCGCCCGTCGTCCGCCCGACAGCAGGGGCGCCGGCACACGCAGCCGCCCAAGGCCTCCATGGCCCTGCAGCACCCCAGCCACCAGCTGCGGGGCACCTGCGCATGGAGGCATTGGGCGGCTTCCACGTGTACGTCTGGGCATTCGTCTTCCGCGTCCACCCCGCCGTCCTGGATCCCCTGCTGCCCTGGCTGCAGCGGGAGCTGGGGCAGCTGGTGGAGGATGCCCAGGCAGTGCCGGCAGCGCAGAGCCTCGTCATCTCCAGCCTGCGCTTCTTTGGGCTGGATGAGGAGGCTCTGATCCAGCTGCTGCAGCCCTCGCTGGGCCGGCGCACGAGGAGCTTCGTCCAGCAGCTCATCGACACCGTCGTGCGCCGGTGCAGCGAGGAGGCCCGACGCCGCATGGGCCTTGGGACCGCCCGTGCTGCCGGGGGCCGGGAGGGGAGCCCCGAGGCTGCTCCCGGCCCTGCTGCCTCCCGAGGGGCGTCTCCTGCCCCCGGCCCAGAACTTCGTGGGGGTCCCGGCAGCGCCCCCAGTGACCCCGCTGGCACCCGTGGGGAGCAAGCAGAGCCCCAGGAGGACCCGCAGGAGCCTGTGCCCGGGTCCTCCGCTCCCAGCCGCAGCAGCCAGCGCTGCCTCGGGAGGCCCCGGCGAGCCCTGAAGAGGAGGGCTGGCAGCCCCGAGGACCCCTCCCAGCCCCCCAAGAAGCCACCCCGCCGTCGGTGACACTGGGAGGGGGCCTTGGAGCCTGGGCAGCACACAGCCAGGCTGCCAGCGGGGGCTCGGGCCAATCCCCAAGAGATCCGGGATCCGGTCCCATTATTATGATGATTATTGTCATCATTATTTTTTATTATTGTTTATTCTTATTTATTGTTATTATTCAGTCAATAAAGAACATCATAAAAACTGCAGCCGAAGTGTCAGTGTCACTGGCAACGCCGGTGGCGTTGCTATCCCCACCTGTGCTGCTTTCTCCCGCATTTCCCGGTGCTATGCACAGCATTTCCTGACGTGCCCGCTGGTTCTTCCTCTTCCTCCATCCAGAACGCTCTCAAACTCGGCACAGAGCCTGCAGTGCACGACGAGCCTCGGCAGTGCCATGTTGCTGAGCTATGGGACTCAAGGGATGGCGTGCACCCACTGTGGGTCTTGTTACTGCGTGGGGCTCAGGAACACGGGCACGAGATATGGCGAGGCTCGGTCCCACGGAGGAGCCGAATCACAAGGCTCTCGGCTTTGGTTCCCTGGCAAACAGTAGGGATGCCTTGCACCAGCATCTTCCTCAGGGGGGCTGTGCTTGAAGCAGAGCTGCTGTTCCCTGGAAACACCGCACCCTGGCGTGATCCAGTGGCTTACAGCTGCCCCGGGGAGCTCTGTGCCGCGCTAAGGCGTGGGTGCTCTTTGCAATGCACAGGCAGCCAGCACCGTGGCTCAGGGACAGAGCAGGGCAAGAAATCCCGAGTCTGTTCTTGCCCTTGGTTTCCAAAACCAATGTCTCTGGGGACAAACGAAATTCTGGGGGGCTTCTTGTGTCTGGCCGTGGAAAAGCTGCACAGTTCAGAGCCAGCAAGGAGACCAATTGGCTCTCAGGAGGCGTCTAGGTCTAATGAGGAGACAGGAAGAGAAGATAAGGATGGAAGACAGCAGGAAAAAAAGGTCCTCAGCTTTATTAACAATATTAAGGGGGCTGGTAGATGTTGATGCTCCCATTAGGATCTTCTTCTCGTCACTGCTATGATTTGCCACCATGCACTCGGCTCTTGCCCTTTCCTTCGTTACTCCTTGTTACCACAGATTCTACCGCCTGCCGCTTCTAAGGATGCCAGGTCCTATTTCGGCGTTTCCTTTGCTCCCCCCCAAAAGCCAGCTTTGGCCTGCTGCAGGCCTGTGTCTCTGCTGCTGTTTCCAGCTTTGGCAAAAACCGTCGGACTACAGGACGGGTTGCATGGGAAGGGACCTGTAAACGTCGTCGAGTGGACCTTGAAACACAATCCGTTCTGGGAAAGGGACCACGTCCTATTATGTCTCCATTGGGTGTGTGTGGTGCAGCCACCTTTGTCAGGCAGACGGACACGCAGCGCTTGCGGCTGGAGGCAGCCATACGCTGGGGTTCTCCTCTGGGCAGAACAAGATCCCTGAGAGCAGAGAGCTGCCCGTGACCCTCCCGGGCAGGAAGCCGGGGAGCGCAGAGGGCTGCCAGCAGTGCTGGGGTGTGGGGAGAGCCTGCGGGACTTTGTCCTGACGCCTGCAAGGAAGGCAGGAGGCGTTATCGAAAGGACCCTCTTGCCGCATGCACCTGGGGAAGTCAGCCACAGCCAGAGCAACCTCACGCTGAAGCAGAATGAGGTGGCTGAGGCGTGGGTGACCGGCGTCAAGCCCTGATGCCGGGCACAGACAAGAGACGGGAGGTAGGCGGACAGTGGCGTTGCAGTGGTGCCAGGCACATGTGTGAACGCCCAACCAAGCGATGGACGGTGGTGCTGCCGAGCGACGGGTTCTGATGTCACCGAGGGACGAAGCGTGACATTCCAAGCGATGGAACAGGACTTCCCCGGGCAATGGATTGTGACGTCCTGTTCCTCAAGGCTTATAGGCGGGCGCCGCGTCTCACCCGTCGGCTGTGCCCGCACTCCAGCTGAGCGAGTCCGTGAGGTTGGAGTGTTGAGCGAGGCTGTTGCTGGAGCTGAGGTCGTGCTCGGGGAGTTCTTCACTGCAGCTCTCAGTGCCCGACCCCAGAGCCACTGGAGGATTTTACCCGCCCTGTCTGGTGCAGGCAGCCGGGACACCGCGCAGGAGCGCTCGCAGCAGCAGAGGTGAGCTGTGCCCGGAACCCTCACCCTGGGCAGCCGGGAGGGTTTCCCTCTTGAGGAGCCTGGATGCTTGTTCCGGCCCTCCCTGGAGCAGCGAATGACTGACTGTGGTCTCTCTTCCAGCGTGACAGCCGCTGCCGCTGCTGCAGCGCCAGGGAGAGGGAGCGCCTCGACACCGCCTGCTCCCCCCAGCCCACCGCAGCCCATGGAGAGCATGGCCACGGAGCTGGAGGACCGCTGTCCAATATGCCTGGACAGCTGGGAGGAGGCCAGCTACGTCCTGCCATGCCTCCACCAGTTCTGCTACCCCTGCATCGCGCGGTGGGCTGACAGCAAGCCCGAGTGCCCCCTCTGCAAGAGGAGGGTGACGTCCATCGTGCACTCGGTGCGGGCGGACGACGACTTTGAGGAGCGTGTCCTGCCACCACCTGCAGCGGCATCGCCCGTCGTCCGCCCGACAGCAGGGGCGCCGGCACACGCAGCCGCCCAAGGCCTCCATGGCCCTGCAGCACCCCAGCCACCAGCTGCGGGGCACCTGCGCATGGAGGCATTGGGCGGCTTCCACGTGTACGTCTGGGCATTCGTCTTCCGCGTCCACCCCGCCGTCCTGGATCCCCTGCTGCCCTGGCTGCAGCGGGAGCTGGGGCAGCTGGTGGAGGATGCCCAGGCAGTGCCGGCAGCGCAGAGCCTCGTCATCTCCAGCCTGCGCTTCTTTGGGCTGGATGAGGAGGCTCTGATCCAGCTGCTGCAGCCCTCGCTGGGCCGGCGCACGAGGAGCTTCGTCCAGCAGCTCATCGACACCGTCGTGCGCCGGTGCAGCGAGGAGGCCCGACGCCGCATGGGCCTTGGGACCGCCCGTGCTGCCGGGGGCCGGGAGGGGAGCCCCGAGGCTGCTCCCGGCCCTGCTGCCTCCCGAGGGGGGTCTCCTGCCCCCGGCCCAGAACTTCGTGGGGGTCCCGGCAGCGCCCCCAGTGACCCCGCTGGCACCCGTGGGGAGCAAGCAGAGCCCCAGGAGGACCCGCAGGAGCCTGTGCCCGGGTCCTCCGCTCCCAGCCGCAGCAGCCAGCGCTGCCTCGGGAGGCCCCGGCGAGCCCCGAAGAGGAGGGCTGGCAGCCCCGAGGACCCCTCCCAGCCCCCCAAGAAGCCACCCCGCCGTCGGTGACACTGGGAGGGGGGCCTTGGAGCCTGGGCAGCACACAGCCAGGCTGCCAGCGGGGGCTCGGGCCAATCCCCAAGAGATCCGGGATCCGGTCCCATTATTATGATGATTATTGTCATCATTATTTTTTATTATTGTTTATTCTTATTTATTGTTATTATTCAGTCAATAAAGAACATCATAAAAACTGCAGCCGAAGTGTCAGTGTCACTGGCAACGCCGGTGGCGTTGCTATCCCCACCTGTGCTGCTTTCTCCCGCATTTCCCGGTGCTATGCACAGCATTTCCTGACGTGCCCGCTGGTTCTTCCTCTTCCTCCATCCAGAACGCTCTCAAACTCGGCACAGAGCCTGCAGTGCACGACGAGCCTCGGCAGTGCCATGTTGCTGAGCTATGGGACTCAAGGGATGGCGTGCACCCACTGTGGGTCTTGTTACTGCGTGGGGCTCAGGAACACGGGCACGAGATATGGCGAGGCTCGGTCCCACGGAGGAGCCGAATCACAAGGCTCTCGGCTTTGGTTCCCTGGCAAACAGTAGGGATGCCTTGCACCAGCATCTTCCTCAGGGGGGCTGTGCTTGAAGCAGAGCTGCTGTTCCCTGGAAACACCGCACCCTGGCGTGATCCAGTGGCTTACAGCTGCCCCGGGGAGCTCTGTGCCGCGCTAAGGCGTGGGTGCTCTTTGCAATGCACAGGCAGCCAGCACCGTGGCTCAGGGACAGAGCAGGGCAAGAAATCCCGAGTCTGTTCTTGCCCTTGGTTTCCAAAACCAATGTCTCTGGGGACAAACGAAATTCTGGGGGGCTTCTTGTGTCTGGCCGTGGAAAAGCTGCACAGTTCAGAGCCAGCAAGGAGACCAATTGGCTCTCAGGAGGCGTCTAGGTCTAGTGAGGAGACAGGAAGAGAAGATAAGGATGGAAGACAGCAGGAAAAAAAGGTCCTCAGCTTTATTAACAATATTAAGGGGGCTGGTAGATGTTGATGCTCCCATTAGGATCTTCTTCTCGTCACTGCTATGATTTGCCACCATGCACTCGGCTCTTGCCCTTTCCTTCGTTACTCCTTGTTACCACAGATTCTACCGCCTGCCGCTTCTAAGGATGCCAGGTCCTATTTCGGCGTTTCCTTTGCTCCCCCCCAAAAGCCAGCTTTGGCCTGCTGCAGGCCTGTGTCTCTGCTGCTGTTTCCAGCTTTGGCAAAAACCGTCGGACTACAGGACGGGTTGCATGGGAAGGGACCTGTAAACGTCGTCGAGTGGACCTTGAAACACAATCCGTTCTGGGAAAGGGACCACGTCCTATTATGTCTCCATTGGGTGTGTGTGGTGCAGCCACCTTTGTCAGGCAGACGGACACGCAGCGCTTGCGGCTGGAGGCAGCCATACGCTGGGGTTCTCCTCTGGGCAGAACAAGATCCCTGAGAGCAGAGAGCTGCCCGTGACCCTCCCGGGCAGGAAGCCGGGGAGCGCAGAGGGCTGCCAGCAGTGCTGGGGTGTGGGGAGAGCCTGCGGGACTTTGTCCTGACGCCTGCAAGGAAGGCAGGAGGCGTTATCGAAAGGACCCTCTTGCCGCATGCACCTGGGGAAGTCAGCCACAGCCAGAGCAACCTCACGCTGAAGCAGAATGAGGTGGCTGAGGCGTGGGTGACCGGCGTCAAGCCCTGATGCCGGGCACAGACAAGAGACGGGAGGTAGGCGGACAGTGGCGTTGCAGTGGTGCCAGGCACATGTGTGAACGCCCAACCAAGCGATGGACGGTGGTGCTGCCGAGCGACGGGTTCTGATGTCACCGAGGGACGAAGCGTGACATTCCAAGCGATGGAACAGGACTTCCCCGGGCAATGGATTGTGACGTCCTGTTCCTCAAGGCTTATAGGCGGGCGCCGCGTCTCACCCGTCGGCTGTGCCCGCACTCCAGCTGAGCGAGTCCGTGAGGTTGGAGTGTTGAGCGAGGCTGTTGCTGGAGCTGAGGTCGTGCTCGGGGAGTTCTTCACTGCAACTCTCAGTGCCCGACCCCAGAGCCACTGGAGGATTTTACCCGCCCTGTCTGGTGCAGGCAGCCGGGACACCGCGCAGGAGCGCTCGCAGCAGCAGAGGTGAGCTGTGCCCGGAACCCTCACCCTGGGCAGCCGGGAGGGTTTCCCTCTTGAGGAGCCTGGATGCTTGTTCCGGCCCTCCCTGGAGCAGCGAACGACTGACTGTGGTCTCTCTTCCAGCGTGACAGCCGCTGCCGCTGCTGCAGCGCCAGGGAGAGGGAGCGCCTCGACACCGCCTGCTCCCCCCAGCCCACCGCAGCCCATGGAGAGCATGGCCACGGAGCTGGAGGACCGCTGTCCAATATGCCTGGACAGCTGGGAGGAGGCCAGCTACGTCCTGCCATGCCTCCACCAGTTCTGCTACCCCTGCATCGCGCGGTGGGCTGACAGCAAGCCCGAGTGCCCCCTCTGCAAGAGGAGGGTGACGTCCATCGTGCACTCGGTGCGGGCGGACGACGACTTTGAGGAGCGTGTCCTGCCACCACCTGCAGCGGCATCGCCCGTCGTCCGCCCGACAGCAGGGGCGCCGGCACACGCAGCCGCCCAAGGCCTCCATGGCCCTGCAGCACCCCAGCCACCAGCTGCGGGGCACCTGCGCATGGAGGCATTGGGCGGCTTCCACGTGTACGTCTGGGCATTCGTCTTCCGCGTCCACCCCGCCGTCCTGGATCCCCTGCTGCCCTGGCTGCAGCGGGAGCTGGGGCAGCTGGTGGAGGATGCCCAGGCAGTGCCGGCAGCGCAGAGCCTCGTCATCTCCAGCCTGCGCTTCTTTGGGCTGGATGAGGAGGCTCTGATCCAGCTGCTGCAGCCCTCGCTGGGCCGGCGCACGAGGAGCTTCGTCCAGCAGCTCATCGACACCGTCGTGCGCCGGTGCAGCGAGGAGGCCCGACGCCGCATGGGCCTTGGGACCGCCCGTGCTGCCGGGGGCCGGGAGGGGAGCCCCGAGGCTGCTCCCGGCCCTGCTGCCTCCCGAGGGGGGTCTCCTGCCCCCGGCCCAGAACTTCGTGGGGGTCCCGGCAGCGCCCCCAGTGACCCCGCTGGCACCCGTGGGGAGCAAGCAGAGCCCCAGGAGGACCCGCAGGAGCCTGTGCCCGGGTCCTCCGCTCCCAGCCGCAGCAGCCAGCGCTGCCTCGGGAGGCCCCGGCGAGCCCCGAAGAGGAGGGCTGGCAGCCCCGAGGACCCCTCCCAGCCCCCCAAGAAGCCACCCCGCCGTCGGTGACACTGGGAGGGGGCCTTGGAGCCTGGGCAGCACACAGCCAGGCTGCCAGCGGGGGCTCGGGCCAATCCCCAAGAGATCCGGGATCCGGTCCCATTATTATGATGATTATTGTCATCATTATTTTTTATTATTGTTTATTCTTATTTATTGTTATTATTCAGTCAATAAAGAACATCATAAAAACTGCAGCCGAAGTGTCAGTGTCACTGGCAACGCCGGTGGCGTTGCTATCCCCACCTGTGCTGCTTTCTCCCGCATTTCCCGGTGCTATGCACAGCATTTCCTGACGTGCCCGCTGGTTCTTCCTCTTCCTCCATCCAGAACGCTCTCAAACTCGGCACAGAGCCTGCAGTGCACGACGAGCCTCGGCAGTGCCATGTTGCTGAGCTATGGGACTCAAGGGATGGCGTGCACCCACTGTGGGTCTTGTTACTGCGTGGGGCTCAGGAACACGGGCACGAGATATGGCGAGGCTCGGTCCCACGGAGGAGCCGAATCACAAGGCTCTCGGCTTTGGTCCCCTGGCAAACAGTAGGGATGCCTTGCACCAGCATCTTCCTCAGGGGGGCTGTGCTTGAAGCAGAGCTGCTGTTCCCTGGAAACACCGCACCCTGGCGTGATCCAGTGGCTTACAGCTGCCCCGGGGAGCTCTGTGCCGCGCTAAGGCGTGGGTGCTCTTTGCAATGCACAGGCAGCCAGCACCGTGGCTCAGGGACAGAGCAGGGCAAGAAATCCCGAGTCTGTTCTTGCCCTTGGTTTCCAAAACCAATGTCTCTGGGGACAAACGAAAGTCTGGGGGGCTTCTTGTGTCTGGCCGTGGAAAAGCTGCACAGTTCAGAGCCAGCAAGGAGACCAATTGGCTCTCAGGAGGCGTCTAGGTCTAATGAGGAGACAGGAAGAGAAGATAAGGATGGAAGACAGCAGGAAAAAAAGGTCCTCAGCTTTATTAACAATATTAAGGGGGCTGGTAGATGTTGATGCTCCCATTAGGATCTTCTTCTCGTCACTGCTATGATTTGCCACCATGCACTCGGCTCTTGCCCTTTCCTTCGTTACTCCTTGTTACCACAGATTCTACCGCCTGCCGCTTCTAAGGATGCCAGGTCCTATTTCGGCGTTTCCTTTGCTCCCCCCCAAAAGCCAGCTTTGGCCTGCTGCAGGCCTGTGTCTCTGCTGCTGTTTCCAGCTTTGGCAAAAACCGTCGGACTACAGGACGGGTTGCATGGGAAGGGACCTGTAAACGTCGTCGAGTGGACCTTGAAACACAATCCGTTCTGGGAAAGGGACCACGTCCTATTATGTCTCCATTGGGTGTGTGTGGTGCAGCCACCTTTGTCAGGCAGACGGACACGCAGCGCTTGCGGCTGGAGGCAGCCATACGCTGGGGTTCTCCTCTGGGCAGAACAAGATCCCTGAGAGCAGAGAGCTGCCCGTGACCCTCCCGGGCAGGAAGCCGGGGAGCGCAGAGGGCTGCCAGCAGTGCTGGGGTGTGGGGAGAGCCTGCGGGACTTTGTCCTGACGCCTGCAAGGAAGGCAGGAGGCGTTATCGAAAGGACCCTCTTGCCGCATGCACCTGGGGAAGTCAGCCACAGCCAGAGCAACCTCACGCTGAAGCAGAATGAGGTGGCTGAGGCGTGGGTGACCGGCGTCAAGCCCTGATGCCGGGCACAGACAAGAGACGGGAGGTAGGCGGACAGTGGCGTTGCAGTGGTGCCAGGCACATGTGTGAACGCCCAACCAAGCGATGGACGGTGGTGCTGCCGAGCGACGGGTTCTGATGTCACCGAGGGACGAAGCGTGACATTCCAAGCGATGGAACAGGACTTCCCCGAGCAATGGATTGTGACGTCCTGTTCCTCAAGGCTTATAGGCGGGCGCCGCGTCTCACCCGTCGGCTGTGCCCGCACTCCAGCTGAGCGAGTCCGTGAGGTTGGAGTGTTGAGCGAGGCTGTTGCTGGAGCTGAGGTCGTGCTCGGGGAGTTCTTCACTGCAACTCTCAGTGCCCGACCCCAGAGCCACTGGAGGATTTTACCCGCCCTGTCTGGTGCAGGCAGCCGGGACACCGCGCAGGAGCGCTCGCAGCAGCAGAGGTGAGCTGTGCCCGGAACCCTCACCCTGGGCAGCCGGGAGGGTTTCCCTCTTGAGGAGCCTGGATGCTTGTTCCGGCCCTCCCTGGAGCAGCGAACGACTGACTGTGGTCTCTCTTCCAGCGTGACAGCCGCTGCCGCTGCTGCAGCGCCAGGGAGAGGGAGCGCCTCGACACCGCCTGCTCCCCCCAGCCCACCGCAGCCCATGGAGAGCATGGCCACGGAGCTGGAGGACCGCTGTCCAATATGCCTGGACAGCTGGGAGGAGGCCAGCTACGTCCTGCCATGCCTCCACCAGTTCTGCTACCCCTGCATCGCGCGGTGGGCTGACAGCAAGCCCGAGTGCCCCCTCTGCAAGAGGAGGGTGACGTCCATCGTGCACTCGGTGCGGGCGGACGACGACTTTGAGGAGCGTGTCCTGCCACCACCTGCAGCGGCATCGCCCGTCGTCCGCCCGACAGCAGGGGCGCCGGCACACGCAGCCGCCCAAGGCCTCCATGGCCCTGCAGCACCCCAGCCACCAGCTGCGGGGCACCTGCGCATGGAGGCATTGGGCGGCTTCCACGTGTACGTCTGGGCATTCGTCTTCCGCGTCCACCCCGCCGTCCTGGATCCCCTGCTGCCCTGGCTGCAGCGGGAGCTGGGGCAGCTGGTGGAGGATGCCCAGGCAGTGCCGGCAGCGCAGAGCCTCGTCATCTCCAGCCTGCGCTTCTTTGGGCTGGATGAGGAGGCTCTGATCCAGCTGCTGCAGCCCTCGCTGGGCCGGCGCACGAGGAGCTTCGTCCAGCAGCTCATCGACACCGTCGTGCGCCGGTGCAGCGAGGAGGCCCGACGCCGCATGGGCCTTGGGACCGCCCGTGCTGCCGGGGGCCGGGAGGGGAGCCCCGAGGCTGCTCCCGGCCCTGCTGCCTCCCGAGGGGGGTCTCCTGCCCCCGGCCCAGAACTTCGTGGGGGTCCCGGCAGCACCCCCAGTGACCCCGCTGGCACCCGTGGGGAGCAAGCAGAGCCCCAGGAGGACCCGCAGGAGCCTGTGCCCGGGTCCTCCGCTCCCAGCCGCAGCAGCCAGCGCTGCCTCGGGAGGCCCCGGCGAGCCCCGAAGAGGAGGGCTGGCAGCCCCGAGGACCCCTCCCAGCCCCCCAAGAAGCCACCCCGCCGTCGGTGACACTGGGAGGGGGCCTTGGAGCCTGGGCAGCACACAGCCAGGCTGCCAGCGGGGGCTCGGGCCAATCCCCAAGAGATCCGGGATCCGGTCCCATTATTATGATGATTATTGTCATCATTATTTTTTATTATTGTTTATTCTTATTTATTGTTATTATTCAGTCAATAAAGAACATCATAAAAACTGCAGCCGAAGTGTCAGTGTCACTGGCAACGCCGGTGGCGTTGCTATCCCCACCTGTGCTGCTTTCTCCCGCATTTCCCGGTGCTATGCACAGCATTTCCTGACGTGCCCGCTGGTTCTTCCTCTTCCTCCATCCAGAACGCTCTCAAACTCGGCACAGAGCCTGCAGTGCACGACGAGCCTCGGCAGTGCCATGTTGCTGAGCTATGGGACTCAAGGGATGGCGTGCACCCACTGTGGGTCTTGTTACTGCGTGGGGCTCAGGAACACGGGCACGAGATATGGCGAGGCTCGGTCCCACGGAGGAGCCGAATCACAAGGCTCTCGGCTTTGGTTCCCTGGCAAACAGTAGGGATGCCTTGCACCAGCATCTTCCTCAGGGGGGCTGTGCTTGAAGCAGAGCTGCTGTTCCCTGGAAACACCGCACCCTGGCGTGATCCAGTGGCTTACAGCTGCCCCGGGGAGCTCTGTGCCGCGCTAAGGCGTGGGTGCTCTTTGCAATGCACAGGCAGCCAGCACCGTGGCTCAGGGACAGAGCAGGGCAAGAAATCCCGAGTCTGTTCTTGCCCTTGGTTTCCAAAACCAATGTCTCTGGGGACAAACGAAAGTCTGGGGGGCTTCTTG
This sequence comes from Ara ararauna, assembly GCA_028858755.1. Lineage (NCBI taxonomy): Eukaryota > Metazoa > Chordata > Aves > Psittaciformes > Psittacidae > Ara > Ara ararauna. Next base: position 95,983,055 of record CM054410.1, read on the forward strand.
TGTCTGGCCGTGGAAAAGCTGCACAGTTCAGAGCCAGCAAGGAGACCAATTGGCTCTCAGGAGGCGTCTAGGTCTAATGAGGAGACAGGAAGAGAAGATAAGGATGGAAGACAGCAGGAAAAAAAGGTCCTCAGCTTTATTAACAATATTAAGGGGGCTGGTAGATGTTGATGCTCCCATTAGGATCTTCTTCTCGTCACTGCTATGATTTGCCACCATGCACTCGGCTCTTGCCCTTTCCTTCGTTACTCCTTGTTACCACAGATTCTACCGCCTGCCGCTTCTAAGGATGCCAGGTCCTATTTCGGCGTTTCCTTTGCTCCCCCCCAAAAGCCAGCTTTGGCCTGCTGCAGGCCTGTGTCTCTGCTGCTGTTTCCAGCTTTGGCAAAAACCGTCGGACTACAGGACGGGTTGCATGGGAAGGGACCTGTAAACGTCGTCGAGTGGACCTTGAAACACAATCCGTTCTGGGAAAGGGACCACGTCCTATTATGTCTCCATTGGGTGTGTGTGGTGCAGCCACCTTTGTCAGGCAGACGGACACGCAGCGCTTGCGGCTGGAGGCAGCCATACGCTGGGGTTCTCCTCTGGGCAGAACAAGATCCCTGAGAGCAGAGAGCTGCCCGTGACCCTCCCGGGCAGGAAGCCGGGGAGCGCAGAGGGCTGCCAGCAGTGCTGGGGTGTGGGGAGAGCCTGCGGGACTTTGTCCTGACGCCTGCAAGGAAGGCAGGAGGCGTTATCGAAAGGACCCTCTTGCCGCATGCACCTGGGGAAGTCAGCCACAGCCAGAGCAACCTCACGCTGAAGCAGAATGAGGTGGCTGAGGCGTGGGTGACCGGCGTCAAGCCCTGATGCCGGGCACAGACAAGAGACGGGAGGTAGGCGGACAGTGGCGTTGCAGTGGTGCCAGGCACATGTGTGAACGCCCAACCAAGCGATGGACGGTGGTGCTGCCGAGCGACGGGTTCTGATGTCACCGAGGGACGAAGCGTGACATTCCAAGCGATGGAACAGGACTTCCCCGAGCAATGGATTGTGACGTCCTGTTCCTCAAGGCTTATAGGCGGGCGCCGCGTCTCACCCATCGGCTGTGCCCGCACTCCAGCTGAGCGAGTCCGTGAGGTTGAAGTGTTGAGCGAGGCTGTTGCTGGAGCTGAGGTCGTGCTCGGGGAGTTCTTCACTGCAACTCTCAGTGCCCGACCCCAGAGCCACTGGAGGATTTTACCCGCCCTGTCTGGTGCAGGCAGCCGGGACACCGCGCAGGAGCGCTCGCAGCAGCAGAGGTGAGCTGTGCCCGGAACCCTCACCCTGGGCAGCCGGGAGGGTTTCCCTCTTGAGGAGCCTGGATGCTTGTTCCGGCCCTCCCTGGAGCAGCGAACGACTGACTGTGGTCTCTCTTCCAGCGTGACAGCCGCTGCCGCTGCTGCAGCGCCAGGGAGAGGGAGCGCCTCGACACCGCCTGCTCCCCCCAGCCCACCGCAGCCCATGGAGAGCATGGCCACGGAGCTGGAGGACCGCTGTCCAATATGCCTGGACAGCTGGGAGGAGGCCAGCTACGTCCTGCCATGCCTCCACCAGTTCTGCTACCCCTGCATCGCGCGGTGGGCTGACAGCAAGCCCGAGTGCCCCCTCTGCAAGAGGAGGGTGACGTCCATCGTGCACTCGGTGCGGGCGGACGACGACTTTGAGGAGCGTGTCCTGCCACCACCTGCAGCGGCATCGCCCGTCGTCCGCCCGACAGCAGGGGCGCCGGCACACGCAGCCGCCCAAGGCCTCCATGGCCCTGCAGCACCCCAGCCACCAGCTGCGGGGCACCTGCGCATGGAGGCATTGGGCGGCTTCCACGTGTACGTCTGGGCATTCGTCTTCCGCGTCCACCCCGCCGTCCTGGATCCCCTGCTGCCCTGGCTGCAGCGGGAGCTGGGGCAGCTGGTGGAGGATGCCCAGGCAGTGCCGGCAGCGCAGAGCCTCGTCATCTCCAGCCTGCGCTTCTTTGGGCTGGATGAGGAGGCTCTGATCCAGCTGCTGCAGCCCTCGCTGGGCCGGCGCACGAGGAGCTTCGTCCAGCAGCTCATCGACACCGTCGTGCGCCGGTGCAGCGAGGAGGCCCGACGCCGCATGGGCCTTGGGACCGCCCGTGCTGCCGGGGGCCGGGAGGGGAGCCCCGAGGCTGCTCCCGGCCCTGCTGCCTCCCGAGGGGGGTCTCCTGCCCCCGGCCCAGAACTTCGTGGGGGTCCCGGCAGCACCCCCAGTGACCCCGCTGGCACCCGTGGGGAGCAAGCAGAGCCCCAGGAGGACCCGCAGGAGCCTGTGCCCGGGTCCTCCGCTCCCAGCCGCAGCAGCCAGCGCTGCCTCGGGAGGCCCCGGCGAGCCCCGAAGAGGAGGGCTGGCAGCCCCGAGGACCCCTCCCAGCCCCCCAAGAAGCCACCCCGCCGTCGGTGACACTGGGAGGGGGCCTTGGAGCCTGGGCAGCACACAGCCAGGCTGCCAGCGGGGGCTCGGGCCAATCCCCAAGAGATCCGGGATCCGGTCCCATTATTATGATGATTATTGTCATCATTATTTTTTATTATTGTTTATTCTTATTTATTGTTATTATTCAGTCAATAAAGAACATCATAAAAACTGCAGCCGAAGTGTCAGTGTCACTGGCAACGCCGGTGGCGTTGCTATCCCCACCTGTGCTGCTTTCTCCCGCATTTCCCGGTGCTATGCACAGCATTTCCTGACGTGCCCGCTGGTTCTTCCTCTTCCTCCATCCAGAACGCTCTCAAACTCGGCACAGAGCCTGCAGTGCACGACGAGCCTCGGCAGTGCCATGTTGCTGAGCTATGGGACTCAAGGGATGGCGTGCACCCACTGTGGGTCTTGTTACTGCGTGGGGCTCAGGAACACGGGCACGAGATATGGCGAGGCTCGGTCCCACGGAGGAGCCGAATCACAAGGCTCTCGGCTTTGGTTCCCTGGCAAACAGTAGGGATGCCTTGCACCAGCATCTTCCTCAGGGGGGCTGTGCTTGAAGCAGAGCTGCTGTTCCCTGGAAACACCGCACCCTGGCGTGATCCAGTGGCTTACAGCTGCCCCGGGGAGCTCTGTGCCGCGCTAAGGCGTGGGTGCTCTTTGCAATGCACAGGCAGCCAGCACCGTGGCTCAGGGACAGAGCAGGGCAAGAAATCCCGAGTCTGTTCTTGCCCTTGGTTTCCAAAACCAATGTCTCTGGGGACAAACGAAATTCTGGGGGGCTTCTTGTGTCTGGCCGTGGAAAAGCTGCACAGTTCAGAGCCAGCAAGGAGACCAATTGGCTCTCAGGAGGCGTCTAGGTCTAATGAGGAGACAGGAAGAGAAGATAAGGATGGAAGACAGCAGGAAAAAAAGGTCCTCAGCTTTATTAACAATATTAAGGGGGCTGGTAGATGTTGATGCTCCCATTAGGATCTTCTTCTCGTCACTGCTATGATTTGCCACCATGCACTCGGCTCTTGCCCTTTCCTTCGTTACTCCTTGTTACCACAGATTCTACCGCCTGCCGCTTCTAAGGATGCCAGGTCCTATTTCGGCGTTTCCTTTGCTCCCCCCCAAAAGCCAGCTTTGGCCTGCTGCAGGCCTGTGTCTCTGCTGCTGTTTCCAGCTTTGGCAAAAACCGTCGGACTACAGGACGGGTTGCATGGGAAGGGACCTGTAAACGTCGTCGAGTGGACCTTGAAACACAATCCGTTCTGGGAAAGGGACCACGTCCTATTATGTCTCCATTGGGTGTGTGTGGTGCAGCCACCTTTGTCAGGCAGACGGACACGCAGCGCTTGCGGCTGGAGGCAGCCATACGCTGGGGTTCTCCTCTGGGCAGAACAAGATCCCTGAGAGCAGAGAGCTGCCCGTGACCCTCCCGGGCAGGAAGCCGGGGAGCGCAGAGGGCTGCCAGCAGTGCTGGGGTGTGGGGAGAGCCTGCGGGACTTTGTCCTGACGCCTGCAAGGAAGGCAGGAGGCGTTATCGAAAGGACCCTCTTGCCGCATGCACCTGGGGAAGTCAGCCACAGCCAGAGCAACCTCACGCTGAAGCAGAATGAGGTGGCTGAGGCGTGGGTGACCGGCGTCAAGCCCTGATGCCGGGCACAGACAAGAGACGGGAGGTAGGCGGACAGTGGCGTTGCAGTGGTGCCAGGCACATGTGTGAACGCCCAACCAAGCGATGGACGGTGGTGCTGCCGAGCGACGGGTTCTGATGTCACCGAGGGACGAAGCGTGACATTCCAAGCGATGGAACAGGACTTCCCCGGGCAATGGATTGTGACGTCCTGTTCCTCAAGGCTTATAGGCGGGCGCCGCGTCTCACCCGTCGGCTGTGCCCGCACTCCAGCTGAGCGAGTCCGTGAGGTTGGAGTGTTGAGCGAGGCTGTTGCTGGAGCTGAGGTCGTGCTCGGGGAGTTCTTCACTGCAACTCTCAGTGCCCGACCCCAGAGCCACTGGAGGATTTTACCCGCCCTGTCTGGTGCAGGCAGCCGGGACACCGCGCAGGAGCGCTCGCAGCAGCAGAGGTGAGCTGTGCCCGGAACCCTCACCCTGGGCAGCCGGGAGGGTTTCCCTCTTGAGGAGCCTGGATGCTTGTTCCGGCCCTCCCTGGAGCAGCGAACGACTGACTGTGGTCTCTCTTCCAGCGTGACAGCCGCTGCCGCTGCTGCAGCGCCAGGGAGAGGGAGCGCCTCGACACCGCCTGCTCCCCCCAGCCCACCGCAGCCCATGGAGAGCATGGCCACGGAGCTGGAGGACCGCTGTCCAATATGCCTGGACAGCTGGGAGGAGGCCAGCTACGTCCTGCCATGCCTCCACCAGTTCTGCTACCCCTGCATCGCGCGGTGGGCTGACAGCAAGCCCGAGTGCCCCCTCTGCAAGAGGAGGGTGACGTCCATCGTGCACTCGGTGCGGGCGGACGACGACTTTGAGGAGCGTGTCCTGCCACCACCTGCAGCGGCATCGCCCGTCGTCCGCCCGACAGCAGGGGCGCCGGCACACGCAGCCGCCCAAGGCCTCCATGGCCCTGCAGCACCCCAGCCACCAGCTGCGGGGCACCTGCGCATGGAGGCATTGGGCGGCTTCCACGTGTACGTCTGGGCATTCGTCTTCCGCGTCCACCCCGCCGTCCTGGATCCCCTGCTGCCCTGGCTGCAGCGGGAGCTGGGGCAGCTGGTGGAGGATGCCCAGGCAGTGCCGGCAGCGCAGAGCCTCGTCATCTCCAGCCTGCGCTTCTTTGGGCTGGATGAGGAGGCTCTGATCCAGCTGCTGCAGCCCTCGCTGGGCCGGCGCACGAGGAGCTTCGTCCAGCAGCTCATCGACACCGTCGTGCGCCGGTGCAGCGAGGAGGCCCGACGCCGCATGGGCCTTGGGACCGCCCGTGCTGCCGGGGGCCGGGAGGGGAGCCCCGAGGCTGCTCCCGGCCCTGCTGCCTCCCGAGGGGGGTCTCCTGCCCCCGGCCCAGAACTTCGTGGGGGTCCCGGCAGCGCCCCCAGTGACCCCGCTGGCACCCGTGGGGAGCAAGCAGAGCCCCAGGAGGACCCGCAGGAGCCTGTGCCCGGGTCCTCCGCTCCCAGCCGCAGCAGCCAGCGCTGCCTCGGGAGGCCCCGGCGAGCCCCGAAGAGGAGGGCTGGCAGCCCCGAGGACCCCTCCCAGCCCCCCAAGAAGCCACCCCGCCGTCGGTGACACTGGGAGGGGGCCTTGGAGCCTGGGCAGCACACAGCCAGGCTGCCAGCGGGGGCTCGGGCCAATCCCCAAGAGATCCGGGATCCGGTCCCATTATTATGATGATTATTGTCATCATTATTTTTTATTATTGTTTATTCTTATTTATTGTTATTATTCAGTCAATAAAGAACATCATAAAAACTGCAGCCGAAGTGTCAGTGTCACTGGCAACGCCGGTGGCGTTGCTATCCCCACCTGTGCTGCTTTCTCCCGCATTTCCCGGTGCTATGCACAGCATTTCCTGACGTGCCCGCTGGTTCTTCCTCTTCCTCCATCCAGAACGCTCTCAAACTCGGCACAGAGCCTGCAGTGCACGACGAGCCTCGGCAGTGCCATGTTGCTGAGCTATGGGACTCAAGGGATGGCGTGCACCCACTGTGGGTCTTGTTACTGCATGGGGCTCAGGAACACGGGCACGAGATATGGCGAGGCTCGGTCCCACGGAGGAGCCGAATCACAAGGCTCTCGGCTTTGGTTCCCTGGCAAACAGTAGGGATGCCTTGCACCAGCATCTTCCTCAGGGGGGCTGTGCTTGAAGCAGAGCTGCTGTTCCCTTGAAACACCGCACCCTGGCGTGATCCAGTGGCTTACAGCTGCCCCGGGGAGCTCTGTGCCGCGCTAAGGCGTGGGTGCTCTTTGCAATGCACAGGCAGCCAGCACCGTGGCTCAGGGACAGAGCAGGGCAAGAAATCCCGAGTCTGTTCTTGCCCTTGGTTTCCAAAACCAATGTCTCTGGGGACAAACGAAATTCTGGGGGGCTTCTTGTGTCTGGCCGTGGAAAAGCTGCACAGTTCAGAGCCAGCAAGGAGACCAATTGGCTCTCAGGAGGCGTCTAGGTCTAGTGAGGAGACAGGAAGAGAAGATAAGGATGGAAGACAGCAGGAAAAAAAGGTCCTCAGCTTTATTAACAATATTAAGGGGGCTGGTAGATGTTGATGCTCCCATTAGGATCTTCTTCTCGTCACTGCTATGATTTGCCACCATGCACTCGGCTCTTGCCCTTTCCTTCGTTACTCCTTGTTACCACAGATTCTACCGCCTGCCGCTTCTAAGGATGCCAGGTCCTATTTCGGCGTTTCCTTTGCTCCCCCCCAAAAGCCAGCTTTGGCCTGCTGCAGGCCTGTGTCTCTGCTGCTGTTTCCAGCTTTGGCAAAAACCGTCGGACTACAGGACGGGTTGCATGGGAAGGGACCTGTAAACGTCGTCGAGTGGACCTTGAAACACAATCCGTTCTGGGAAAGGGACCACGTCCTATTATGTCTCCATTGGGTGTGTGTGGTGCAGCCACCTTTGTCAGGCAGACGGACACGCAGCGCTTGCGGCTGGAGGCAGCCATACGCTGGGGTTCTCCTCTGGGCAGAACAAGATCCCTGAGAGCAGAGAGCTGCCCGTGACCCTCCCGGGCAGGAAGCCGGGGAGCGCAGAGGGCTGCCAGCAGTGCTGGGGTGTGGGGAGAGCCTGCGGGACTTTGTCCTGACGCCTGCAAGGAAGGCAGGAGGCGTTATCGAAAGGACCCTCTTGCCGCATGCACCTGGGGAAGTCAGCCACAGCCAGAGCAACCTCACGCTGAAGCAGAATGAGGTGGCTGAGGCGTGGGTGACCGGCGTCAAGCCCTGATGCCGGGCACAGACAAGAGACGGGAGGTAGGCGGACAGTGGCGTTGCAGTGGTGCCAGGCACATGTGTGAACGCCCAACCAAGCGATGGACGGTGGTGCTGCCGAGCGACGGGTTCTGATGTCACCGAGGGACGAAGCGTGACATTCCAAGCGATGGAACAGGACTTCCCCGGGCAATGGATTGTGACGTCCTGTTCCTCAAGGCTTATAGGCGGGCGCCGCGTCTCACCCGTCGGCTGTGCCCGCACTCCAGCTGAGCGAGTCCGTGAGGTTGGAGTGTTGAGCGAGGCTGTTGCTGGAGCTGAGGTCGTGCTCGGGGAGTTCTTCACTGCAACTCTCAGTGCCCGACCCCAGAGCCACTGGAGGATTTTACCCGCCCTGTCTGGTGCAGGCAGCCGGGACACCGCGCAGGAGCGCTCGCAGCAGCAGAGGTGAGCTGTGCCCGGAACCCTCACCCTGGGCAGCCGGGAGGGTTTCCCTCTTGAGGAGCCTGGATGCTTGTTCCGGCCCTCCCTGGAGCAGCGAACGACTGACTGTGGTCTCTCTTCCAGCGTGACAGCCGCTGCCGCTGCTGCAGCGCCAGGGAGAGGGAGCGCCTCGACACCGCCTGCTCCCCCCAGCCCACCGCAGCCCATGGAGAGCATGGCCACGGAGCTGGAGGACCGCTGTCCAATATGCCTGGACAGCTGGGAGGAGGCCAGCTACGTCCTGCCATGCCTCCACCAGTTCTGCTACCCCTGCATCGCGCGGTGGGCTGACAGCAAGCCCGAGTGCCCCCTCTGCAAGAGGAGGGTGACGTCCATCGTGCACTCGGTGCGGGCGGACGACGACTTTGAGGAGCGTGTCCTGCCACCACCTGCAGCGGCATCGCCCGTCGTCCGCCCGACAGCAGGGGCGCCGGCACACGCAGCCGCCCAAGGCCTCCATGGCCCTGCAGCACCCCAGCCACCAGCTGCGGGGCACCTGCGCATGGAGGCATTGGGCGGCTTCCACGTGTACGTCTGGGCATTCGTCTTCCGCGTCCACCCCGCCGTCCTGGATCCCCTGCTGCCCTGGCTGCAGCGGGAGCTGGGGCAGCTGGTGGAGGATGCCCAGGCAGTGCCGGCAGCGCAGAGCCTCGTCATCTCCAGCCTGCGCTTCTTTGGGCTGGATGAGGAGGCTCTGATCCAGCTGCTGCAGCCCTCGCTGGGCCGGCGCACGAGGAGCTTCGTCCAGCAGCTCATCGACACCGTCGTGCGCCGGTGCAGCGAGGAGGCCCGACGCCGCATGGGCCTTGGGACCGCCCGTGCTGCCGGGGGCCGGGAGGGGAGCCCCGAGGCTGCTCCCGGCCCTGCTGCCTCCCGAGGGGGGTCTCCTGCCCCCGGCCCAGAACTTCGTGGGGGTCCCGGCAGCACCCCCAGTGACCCCGCTGGCACCCGTGGGGAGCAAGCAGAGCCCCAGGAGGACCCGCAGGAGCCTGTGCCCGGGTCCTCCGCTCCCAGCCGCAGCAGCCAGCGCTGCCTCGGGAGGCCCCGGCGAGCCCCGAAGAGGAGGGCTGGCAGCCCCGAGGACCCCTCCCAGCCCCCCAAGAAGCCACCCCGCCGTCGGTGACACTGGGAGGGGGCCTTGGAGCCTGGGCAGCACACAGCCAGGCTGCCAGCGGGGGCTCGGGCCAATCCCCAAGAGATCCGGGATCCGGTCCCATTATTATGATGATTATTGTCATCATTATTTTTTATTATTGTTTATTCTTATTTATTGTTATTATTCAGTCAATAAAGAACATCATAAAAACTGCAGCCGAAGTGTCAGTGTCACTGGCAACGCCGGTGGCGTTGCTATCCCCACCTGTGCTGCTTTCTCCCGCATTTCCCGGTGCTATGCACAGCATTTCCTGACGTGCCCGCTGGTTCTTCCTCTTCCTCCATCCAGAACGCTCTCAAACTCGGCACAGAGCCTGCAGTGCACGACGAGCCTCGGCAGTGCCATGTTGCTGAGCTATGGGACTCAAGGGATGGCGTGCACCCACTGTGGGTCTTGTTACTGCGTGGGGCTCAGGAACACGGGCACGAGATATGGCGAGGCTCGGTCCCACGGAGGAGCCGAATCACAAGGCTCTCGGCTTTGGTTCCCTGGCAAACAGTAGGGATGCCTTGCACCAGCATCTTCCTCAGGGGGGCTGTGCTTGAAGCAGAGCTGCTGTTCCCTGGAAACACCGCACCCTGGCGTGATCCAGTGGCTTACAGCTGCCCCGGGGAGCTCTGTGCCGCGCTAAGGCGTGGGTGCTCTTTGCAATGCACAGGCAGCCAGCACCGTGGCTCAGGGACAGAGCAGGGCAAGAAATCCCGAGTCTGTTCTTGCCCTTGGTTTCCAAAACCAATGTCTCTGGGGACAAACGAAATTCTGGGGGGCTTCTTGTGTCTGGCCGTGGAAAAGCTGCACAGTTCAGAGCCAGCAAGGAGACCAATTGGCTCTCAGGAGGCGTCTAGGTCTAATGAGGAGACAGGAAGAGAAGATAAGGATGGAAGACAGCAGGAAAAAAAGGTCCTCAGCTTTATTAACAATATTAAGGGGGCTGGTAGATGTTGATGCTCCCATTAGGATCTTCTTCTCGTCACTGCTATGATTTGCCACCATGCACTCGGCTCTTGCCCTTTCCTTCGTTACTCCTTGTTACCACAGATTCTACCGCCTGCCGCTTCTAAGGATGCCAGGTCCTATTTCGGCGTTTCCTTTGCTCCCCCCCAAAAGCCAGCTTTGGCCTGCTGCAGGCCTGTGTCTCTGCTGCTGTTTCCAGCTTTGGCAAAAACCGTCGGACTACAGGACGGGTTGCATGGGAAGGGACCTGTAAACGTCGTCGAGTGGACCTTGAAACACAATCCGTTCTGGGAAAGGGACCACGTCCTATTATGTCTCCATTGGGTGTGTGTGGTGCAGCCACCTTTGTCAGGCAGACGGACACGCAGCGCTTGCGGCTGGAGGCAGCCATACGCTGGGGTTCTCCTCTGGGCAGAACAAGATCCCTGAGAGCAGAGAGCTGCCCGTGACCCTCCCGGGCAGGAAGCCGGGGAGCGCAGAGGGCTGCCAGCAGTGCTGGGGTGTGGGGAGAGCCTGCGGGACTTTGTCCTGACGCCTGCAAGGAAGGCAGGAGGCGTTATCGAAAGGACCCTCTTGCCGCATGCACCTGGGGAAGTCAGCCACAGCCAGAGCAACCTCACGCTGAAGCAGAATGAGGTGGCTGAGGCGTGGGTGACCGGCGTCAAGCCCTGATGCCGGGCACAGACAAGAGACGGGAGGTAGGCGGACAGTGGCGTTGCAGTGGTGCCAGGCACATGTGTGAACGCCCAACCAAGCGATGGACGGTGGTGCTGCCGAGCGACGGGTTCTGATGTCACCGAGGGACGAAGCGTGACATTCCAAGCGATGGAACAGGACTTCCCCGGGCAATGGATTGTGACGTCCTGTTCCTCAAGGCTTATAGGCGGGCGCCGCGTCTCACCCGTCGGCTGTGCCCGCACTCCAGCTGAGCGAGTCCGTGAGGTTGGAGTGTTGAGCGAGGCTGTTGCTGGAGCTGAGGTCGTGCTCGGGGAGTTCTTCACTGCAGCTCTCAGTGCCCGACCCCAGAGCCACTGGAGGATTTTACCCGCCCTGTCTGGTGCAGGCAGCCGGGACACCGCGCAGGAGCGCTCGCAGCAGCAGAGGTGAGCTGTGCCCGGAACCCTCACCCTGGGCAGCCGGGAGGGTTTCCCTCTTGAGGAGCCTGGATGCTTGTTCCGGCCCTCCCTGGAGCAGCGAATGACTGACTGTGGTCTCTCTTCCAGCGTGACAGCCGCTGCCGCTGCTGCAGCGCCAGGGAGAGGGAGCGCCTCGACACCGCCTGCTCCCCCCAGCCCACCGCAGCCCATGGAGAGCATGGCCACGGAGCTGGAGGACCGCTGTCCAATATGCCTGGACAGCTGGGAGGAGGCCAGCTACGTCCTGCCATGCCTCCACCAGTTCTGCTACCCCTGCATCGCGCGGTGGGCTGACAGCAAGCCCGAGTCCCCCTCTGCAAGAGGAGGGTGACGTCCATCGTGCACTCGGTGCGGGCGGACGACGACTTTGAGGAGCGTGTCCTGCCACCACCTGCAGCGGCATCGCCCGTCGTCCGCCCGACAGCAGGGGCGCCGGCACACGCAGCCGCCCAAGGCCTCCATGGCCCTGCAGCACCCCAGCCACCAGCTGCGGGGCACCTGCGCATGGAGGCATTGGGCGGCTTCCACGTGTACGTCTGGGCATTCGTCTTCCGCGTCCACCCCGCCGTCCTGGATCCCCTGCTGCCCTGGCTGCAGCGGGAGCTGGGGCAGCTGGTGGAGGATGCCCAGGCAGTGCCGGCAGCGCAGAGCCTCGTCATCTCCAGCCTGCGCTTCTTTGGGCTGGATGAGGAGGCTCTGATCCAGCTGCTGCAGCCCTCGCTGGGCCGGCGCACGAGGAGCTTCGTCCAGCAGCTCATCGACACCGTCGTGCGCCGGTGCAGCGAGGAGGCCCGACGCCGCATGGGCCTTGGGACCGCCCGTGCTGCCGGGGGCCGGGAGGGGAGCCCCGAGGCTGCTCCCGGCCCTGCTGCCTCCCGAGGGGGGTCTCCTGCCCCCGGCCCAGAACTTCGTGGGGGTCCCGGCAGCGCCCCCAGTGACCCCGCTGGCACCCGTGGGGAGCAAGCAGAGCCCCAGGAGGACCCGCAGGAGCCTGTGCCCGGGTCCTCCGCTCCCAGCCGCAGCAGCCAGCGCTGCCTCGGGAGGCCCCGGCGAGCCCCGAAGAGGAGGGCTGGCAGCCCCGAGGACCCCTCCCAGCCCCCCAAGAAGCCACCCCGCCGTCGGTGACACTGGGAGGGGGCCTTGGAGCCTGGGCAGCACACAGCCAGGCTGCCAGCGGGGGCTCGGGCCAATCCCCAAGAGATCCGGGATCCGGTCCCATTATTATGATGATTATTGTCATCATTATTTTTTATTATTGTTTATTCTTATTTATTGTTATTATTCAGTCAATAAAGAACATCATAAAAACTGCAGCCGAAGTGTCAGTGTCACTGGCAACGCCGGTGGCGTTGCTATCCCCACCTGTGCTGCTTTCTCCCGCATTTCCCGGTGCTATGCACAGCATTTCCTGACGTGCCCGCTGGTTCTTCCTCTTCCTCCATCCAGAACGCTCTCAAACTCGGCACAGAGCCTGCAGTGCACGACGAGCCTCGGCAGTGCCATGTTGCTGAGCTATGGGACTCAAGGGATGGCGTGCACCCACTGTGGGTCTTGTTACTGCGTGGGGCTCAGGAACACGGGCACGAGATATGGCGAGGCTCGGTCCCACGGAGGAGCCGAATCACAAGGCTCTCGGCTTTGGTTCCCTGGCAAACAGTAGGGATGCCTTGCACCAGCATCTTCCTCAGGGGGGCTGTGCTTGAAGCAGAGCTGCTGTTCCCTGGAAACACCGCACCCTGGCGTGATCCAGTGGCTTACAGCTGCCCCGGGGAGCTCTGTGCCGCGCTAAGGCGTGGGTGCTCTTTGCAATGCACAGGCAGCCAGCACCGTGGCTCAGGGACAGAGCAGGGCAAGAAATCCCGAGTCTGTTCTTGCCCTTGGTTTCCAAAACCAATGTCTCTGGGGACAAACGAAAGTCTGGGGGGCTTCTTGTGTCTGGCCGTGGAAAAGCTGCACAGTTCAGAGCCAGCAAGGAGACCAATTGGCTCTCAGGAGGCGTCTAGGTCTAATGAGGAGACAGGAAGAGAAGATAAGGATGGAAGACAGCAGGAAAAAAAGGTCCTCAGCTTTATTAACAATATTAAGGGGGCTGGTAGATGTTGATGCTCCCATTAGGATCTTCTTCTCGTCACTGCTATGATTTGCCACCATGCACTCGGCTCTTGCCCTTTCCTTCGTTACTCCTTGTTACCACAGATTCTACCGCCTGCCGCTTCTAAGGATGCCAGGTCCTATTTCGGCGTTTCCTTTGCTCCCCCCCAAAAGCCAGCTTTGGCCTGCTGCAGGCCTGTGTCTCTGCTGCTGTTTCCAGCTTTGGCAAAAACCGTCGGACTACAGGACGGGTTGCATGGGAAGGGACCTGTAAACGTCGTCGAGTGGACCTTGAAACACAATCCGTTCTGGGAAAGGGACCACGTCCTATTATGTCTCCATTGGGTGTGTGTGGTGCAGCCACCTTTGTCAGGCAGACGGACACGCAGCGCTTGCGGCTGGAGGCAGCCATACGCTGGGGTTCTCCTCTGGGCAGAACAAGATCCCTGAGAGCAGAGAGCTGCCCGTGACCCTCCCGGGCAGGAAGCCGGGGAGCGCAGAGGGCTGCCAGCAGTGCTGGGGTGTGGGGAGAGCCTGCGGGACTTTGTCCTGACGCCTGCAAGGAAGGCAGGAGGCGTTATCGAAAGGACCCTCTTGCCGCATGCACCTGGGGAAGTCAGCCACAGCCAGAGCAACCTCACGCTGAAGCAGAATGAGGTGGCTGAGGCGTGGGTGACCGGCGTCAAGCCCTGATGCCGGGCACAGACAAGAGACGGGAGGTAGGCGGACAGTGGCGTTGCAGTGGTGCCAGGCACATGTGTGAACGCCCAACCAAGCGATGGACGGTGGTGCTGCCGAGCGACGGGTTCTGATGTCACCGAGGGACGAAGCGTGACATTCCAAGCGATGGAACAGGACTTCCCCGAGCAATGGATTGTGACGTCCTGTTCCTCAAGGCTTATAGGCGGGCGCCGCGTCTCACCCGTCGGCTGTGCCCGCACTCCAGCTGAGCGAGTCCGTGAGGTTGGAGTGTTGAGCGAGGCTGTTGCTGGAGCTGAGGTCGTGCTCGGGGAGTTCTTCACTGCAGCTCTCAGTGCCCGACCCCAGAGCCACTGGAGGATTTTACCCGCCCTGTCTGGTGCAGGCAGCCGGGACACCGCGCAGGAGCGCTCGCAGCAGCAGAGGTGAGCTGTGCCCGGAACCCTCACCCTGGGCAGCCGGGAGGGTTTCCCTCTTGAGGAGCCTGGATGCTTGTTCCGGCCCTCCCTGGAGCAGCGAATGACTGACTGTGGTCTCTCTTCCAGCGTGACAGCCGCTGCCGCTGCTGCAGCGCCAGGGAGAGGGAGCGCCTCGACACCGCCTGCTCCCCCCAGCCCACCGCAGCCCATGGAGAGCATGGCCACGGAGCTGGAGGACCGCTGTCCAATATGCCTGGACAGCTGGGAGGAGGCCAGCTACGTCCTGCCATGCCTCCACCAGTTCTGCTACCCCTGCATCGCGCGGTGGGCTGACAGCAAGCCCGAGTGCCCCCTCTGCAAGAGGAGGGTGACGTCCATCGTGCACTCGGTGCGGGCGGACGACGACTTTGAGGAGCGTGTCCTGCCACCACCTGCAGCGGCATCGCCCGTCGTCCGCCCGACAGCAGGGGCGCCGGCACACGCAGCCGCCCAAGGCCTCCATGGCCCTGCAGCACCCCAGCCACCAGCTGCGGGGCACCTGCGCATGGAGGCATTGGGCGGCTTCCACGTGTACGTCTGGGCATTCGTCTTCCGCGTCCACCCCGCCGTCCTGGATCCCCTGCTGCCCTGGCTGCAGCGGGAGCTGGGGCAGCTGGTGGAGGATGCCCAGGCAGTGCCGGCAGCGCAGAGCCTCGTCATCTCCAGCCTGCGCTTCTTTGGGCTGGATGAGGAGGCTCTGATCCAGCTGCTGCAGCCCTCGCTGGGCCGGCGCACGAGGAGCTTCGTCCAGCAGCTCATCGACACCGTCGTGCGCCGGTGCAGCGAGGTGGCCCGACGCCGCATGGGCCTTGGGACCGCCCGTGCTGCCGGGGGCCGGGAGGGGAGCCCCGAGGCTGCTCTCGGCCCTGCTGCCTCCCGAGGGGGGTCTCCTGCCCCCGGCCCAGAACTTCGTGGGGGTCCCGGCAGCGCCCCCAGTGACCCCGCTGGCACCCGTGGGGAGCAAGCAGAGCCCCAGGAGGACCCGCAGGAGCCTGTGCCCGGGTCCTCCGCTCCCAGCCGCAGCAGCCAGCGCTGCCTCGGGAGGCCCCGGCGAGCCCCGAAGAGGAGGGCTGGCAGCCCCGAGGACCCCTCCCAGCCCCCCAAGAAGCCACCCCGCCGTCGGTGACACTGGGAGGGGGCCTTGGAGCCTGGGCAGCACACAGCCAGGCTGCCAGCGGGGGCTCGGGCCAATCCCCAAGAGATCCGGGATCCGGTCCCATTATTATGATGATTATTGTCATCATTATTTTTTATTATTGTTTATTCTTATTTATTGTTATTATTCAGTCAATAAAGAACATCATAAAAACTGCAGCCGAAGTGTCAGTGTCACTGGCAACGCCGGTGGCGTTGCTATCCCCACCTGTGCTGCTTTCTCCCGCATTTCCCGGTGCTATGCACAGCATTTCCTGACGTGCCCGCTGGTTCTTCCTCTTCCTCCATCCAGAACGCTCTCAAACTCGGCACAGAGCCTGCAGTGCACGACGAGCCTCGGCAGTGCCATGTTGCTGAGCTATGGGACTCAAGGGATGGCGTGCACCCACTGTGGGTCTTGTTACTGCGTGGGGCTCAGGAACACGGGCACGAGATATGGCGAGGCTCGGTCCCACGGAGGAGCCGAATCACAAGGCTCTCGGCTTTGGTCCCCTGGCAAACAGTAGGGATGCCTTGCACCAGCATCTTCCTCAGGGGGGCTGTGCTTGAAGCAGAGCTGCTGTTCCCTGGAAACACCGCACCCTGGCGTGATCCAGTGGCTTACAGCTGCCCCGGGGAGCTCTGTGCCGCGCTAAGGCGTGGGTGCTCTTTGCAATGCACAGGCAGCCAGCACCGTGGCTCAGGGACAGAGCAGGGCAAGAAATCCCGAGTCTGTTCTTGCCCTTGGTTTCCAAAACCAATGTCTCTGGGGACAAACGAAAGTCTGGGGGGCTTCTTGTGTCTGGCCGTGGAAAAGCTGCACAGTTCAGAGCCAGCAAGGAGACCAATTGGCTCTCAGGAGGCGTCTAGGTCTAATGAGGAGACAGGAAGAGAAGATAAGGATGGAAGACAGCAGGAAAAAAAGGTCCTCAGCTTTATTAACAATATTAAGGGGGCTGGTAGATGTTGATGCTCCCATTAGGATCTTCTTCTCGTCACTGCTATGATTTGCCACCATGCACTCGGCTCTTGCCCTTTCCTTCGTTACTCCTTGTTACCACAGATTCTACCGCCTGCCGCTTCTAAGGATGCCAGGTCCTATTTCGGCGTTTCCTTTGCTCCCCCCCAAAAGCCAGCTTTGGCCTGCTGCAGGCCTGTGTCTCTGCTGCTGTTTCCAGCTTTGGCAAAAACCGTCGGACTACAGGACGGGTTGCATGGGAAGGGACCTGTAAACGTCGTCGAGTGGACCTTGAAACACAATCCGTTCTGGGAAAGGGACCACGTCCTATTATGTCTCCATTGGGTGTGTGTGGTGCAGCCACCTTTGTCAGGCAGACGGACACGCAGCGCTTGCGGCTGGAGGCAGCCATACGCTGGGGTTCTCCTCTGGGCAGAACAAGATCCCTGAGAGCAGAGAGCTGCCCGTGACCCTCCCGGGCAGGAAGCCGGGGAGCGCAGAGGGCTGCCAGCAGTGCTGGGGTGTGGGGAGAGCCTGCGGGACTTTGTCCTGACGCCTGCAAGGAAGGCAGGAGGCGTTATCGAAAGGACCCTCTTGCCGCGTGCACCTGGGGAAGTCAGCCACAGCCAGAGCAACCTCACGCTGAAGCAGAATGAGGTGGCTGAGGCGTGGGTGACCGGCGTCAAGCCCTGATGCCGGGCACAGACAAGAGACGGGAGGTAGGCGGACAGTGGCGTTGCAGTGGTGCCAGGCACATGTGTGAACGCCCAACCAAGCGATGGACGGTGGTGCTGCCGAGCGACGGGTTCTGATGTCACCGAGGGACGAAGCGTGACATTCCAAGCGATGGAACAGGACTTCCCCGAGCAATGGATTGTGACGTCCTGTTCCTCAAGGCTTATAGGCGGGCGCCGCGTCTCACCCGTCGGCTGTGCCCGCACTCCAGCTGAGCGAGTCCGTGAGGTTGGAGTGTTGAGCGAGGCTGTTGCTGGAGCTGAGGTCGTGCTCGGGGAGTTCTTCACTGCAGCTCTCAGTGCCCGACCCCAGAGCCACTGGAGGATTTTACCCGCCCTGTCTGGTGCAGGCAGCCGGGACACCGCGCAGGAGCGCTCGCAGCAGCAGAGGTGAGCTGTGCCCGGAACCCTCACCCTGGGCAGCCGGGAGGGTTTCCCTCTTGAGGAGCCTGGATGCTTGTTCCGGCCCTCCCTGGAGCAGCGAATGACTGACTGTGGTCTCTCTTCCAGCGTGACAGCCGCTGCCGCTGCTGCAGCGCCAGGGAGAGGGAGCGCCTCGACACCGCCTGCTCCCCCCAGCCCACCGCAGCCCATGGAGAGCATGGCCACGGAGCTGGAGGACCGCTGTCCAATATGCCTGGACAGCTGGGAGGAGGCCAGCTACGTCCTGCCATGCCTCCACCAGTTCTGCTACCCCTGCATCGCGCGGTGGGCTGACAGCAAGCCCGAGTGCCCCCTCTGCAAGAGGAGGGTGACGTCCATCGTGCACTCGGTGCGGGCGGACGACGACTTTGAGGAGCGTGTCCTGCCACCACCTGCAGCGGCATCGCCCGTCGTCCGCCCGACAGCAGGGGCGCCGGCACACGCAGCCGCCCAAGGCCTCCATGGCCCTGCAGCACCCCAGCCACCAGCTGCGGGGCACCTGCGCATGGAGGCATTGGGCGGCTTCCACGTGTACGTCTGGGCATTCGTCTTCCGCGTCCACCCCGCCGTCCTGGATCCCCTGCTGCCCTGGCTGCAGCGGGAGCTGGGGCAGCTGGTGGAGGATGCCCAGGCAGTGCCGGCAGCGCAGAGCCTCGTCATCTCCAGCCTGCGCTTCTTTGGGCTGGATGAGGAGGCTCTGATCCAGCTGCTGCAGCCCTCGCTGGGCCGGCGCACGAGGAGCTTCGTCCAGCAGCTCATCGACACCGTCGTGCGCCGGTGCAGCGAGGAGGCCCGACGCCGCATGGGCCTTGGGACCGCCCGTGCTGCCGGGGGCCGGGAGGGGAGCCCCGAGGCTGCTCCCGGCCCTGCTGCCTCCCGAGGGGGGTCTCCTGCCCCCGGCCCAGAACTTCGTGGGGGTCCCGGCAGCGCCCCCAGTGACCCCGCTGGCACCCGTGGGGAGCAAGCAGAGCCCCAGGAGGACCCGCAGGAGCCTGTGCCCGGGTCCTCCGTTCCCAGCCGCAGCAGCCAGCGCTGCCTCGGGAGGCCCCGGCGAGCCCTGAAGAGGAGGGCTGGCAGCCCCGAGGACCCCTCCCAGCCCCCCAAGAAGCCACCCCGCCGTCGGTGACACTGGGAGGGGGCCTTGGAGCCTGGGCAGCACACAGCCAGGCTGCCAGCGGGGGCTCGGGCCAATCCCCAAGAGATCCGGGATCCAGTCCCATTATTATGATGATTATTGTCATCATTATTTTTTATTATTGTTTATTCTTATTTATTGTTATTATTCAGTCAATAAAGAACATCATAAAAACTGCAGCCGAAGTGTCAGTGTCACTGGCAACGCCGGTGGCGTTGCTATCCCCACCTGTGCTGCTTTCTCCCGCATTTCCCGGTGCTATGCACAGCATTTCCTGACGTGCCCGCTGGTTCTTCCTCTTCCTCCATCCAGAACGCTCTCAAACTCGGCACAGAGCCTGCAGTGCACGACGAGCCTCGGCAGTGCCATGTTGCTGAGCTATGGGACTCAAGGGATGGCGTGCACCCACTGTGGGTCTTGTTACTGCGTGGGGCTCAGGAACACGGGCACGAGATATGGCGAGGCTCGGTCCCACGGAGGAGCCGAATCACAAGGCTCTCGGCTTTGGTCCCCTGGCAAACAGTAGGGATGCCTTGCACCAGCATCTTCCTCAGGGGGGCTGTGCTTGAAGCAGAGCTGCTGTTCCCTGGAAACACCGCACCCTGGCGTGATCCAGTGGCTTACAGCTGCCCCGGGGAGCTCTGTGCCGCGCTAAGGCGTGGGTGCTCTTTGCAATGCACAGGCAGCCAGCACCGTGGCTCAGGGACAGAGCAGGGCAAGAAATCCCGAGTCTGTTCTTGCCCTTGGTTTCCAAAACCAATGTCTCTGGGGACAAACGAAATTCTGGGGGGCTTCTTGTGTCTGGCCGTGGAAAAGCTGCACAGTTCAGAGCCAGCAAGGAGACCAATTGGCTCTCAGGAGGCGTCTAGGTCTAATGAGGAGACAGGAAGAGAAGATAAGGATGGAAGACAGCAGGAAAAAAAGGTCCTCAGCTTTATTAACAATATTAAGGGGGCTGGTAGATGTTGATGCTCCCATTAGGATCTTCTTCTCGTCACTGCTATGATTTGCCACCATGCACTCGGCTCTTGCCCTTTCCTTCGTTACTCCTTGTTACCACAGATTCTACCGCCTGCCGCTTCTAAGGATGCCAGGTCCTATTTCGGCGTTTCCTTTGCTCCCCCCCAAAAGCCAGCTTTGGCCTGCTGCAGGCCTGTGTCTCTGCTGCTGTTTCCAGCTTTGGCAAAAACCGTCGGACTACAGGACGGGTTGCATGGGAAGGGACCTGTAAACGTCGTCGAGTGGACCTTGAAACACAATCCGTTCTGGGAAAGGGACCACGTCCTATTATGTCTCCATTGGGTGTGTGTGGTGCAGCCACCTTTGTCAGGCAGACGGACACGCAGCGCTTGCGGCTGGAGGCAGCCATACGCTGGGGTTCTCCTCTGGGCAGAACAAGATCCCTGAGAGCAGAGAGCTGCCCGTGACCCTCCCGGGCAGGAAGCCGGGGAGCGCAGAGGGCTGCCAGCAGTGCTGGGGTGTGGGGAGAGCCTGCGGGACTTTGTCCTGACGCCTGCAAGGAAGGCAGGAGGCGTTATCGAAAGGACCCTCTTGCCGCATGCACCTGGGGAAGTCAGCCACAGCCAGAGCAACCTCACGCTGAAGCAGAATGAGGTGGCTGAGGCGTGGGTGACCGGCGTCAAGCCCTGATGCCGGGCACAGACAAGAGACGGGAGGTAGGCGGACAGTGGTGTTGCAGTGGTGCCAGGCACATGTGTGAACGCCCAACCAAGCGATGGACGGTGGTGCTGCCGAGCGACGGGTTCTGATGTCACCGAGGGACGAAGCGTGACATTCCAAGCGATGGAACAGGACTTCCCCGAGCAATGGATTGTGACGTCCTGTTCCTCAAGGCTTATAGGCGGGCGCCGCGTCTCACCCGTCGGCTGTGCCCGCACTCCAGCTGAGCGAGTCCGTGAGGTTGGAGTGTTGAGCGAGGCTGTTGCTGGAGCTGAGGTCGTGCTCGGGGAGTTCTTCACTGCAGCTCTCAGTGCCCGACCCCAGAGCCACTGGAGGATTTTACCCGCCCTGTCTGGTGCAGGCAGCCGGGACACCGCGCAGGAGCGCTCGCAGCAGCAGAGGTGAGCTGTGCCCGGAACCCTCACCCTGGGCAGCCGGGAGGGTTTCCCTCTTGAGGAGCCTGGATGCTTGTTCCGGCCCTCCCTGGAGCAGCGAACGACTGACTGTGGTCTCTCTTCCAGCGTGACAGCCGCTGCCGCTGCTGCAGCGCCAGGGAGAGGGAGCGCCTCGACACCGCCTGCTCCCCCCAGCCCACCGCAGCCCATGGAGAGCATGGCCACGGAGCTGGAGGACCGCTGTCCAATATGCCTGGACAGCTGGGAGGAGGCCAGCTACGTCCTGCCATGCCTCCACCAGTTCTGCTACCCCTGCATCGCGCGGTGGGCTGACAGCAAGCCCGAGTGCCCCCTCTGCAAGAGGAGGGTGACGTCCATCGTGCACTCGGTGCGGGCGGACGACGACTTTGAGGAGCGTGTCCTGCCACCACCTGCAGCGGCATCGCCCGTCGTCCGCCCGACAGCAGGGGCGCCGGCACACGCAGCCGCCCAAGGCCTCCATGGCCCTGCAGCACCCCAGCCACCAGCTGCGGGGCACCTGCGCATGGAGGCATTGGGCGGCTTCCACGTGTACGTCTGGGCATTCGTCTTCCGCGTCCACCCCGCCGTCCTGGATCCCCTGCTGCCCTGGCTGCAGCGGGAGCTGGGGCAGCTGGTGGAGGATGCCCAGGCAGTGCCGGCAGCGCAGAGCCTCGTCATCTCCAGCCTGCGCTTCTTTGGGCTGGATGAGGAGGCTCTGATCCAGCTGCTGCAGCCCTCGCTGGGCCGGCGCACGAGGAGCTTCGTCCAGCAGCTCATCGACACCGTCGTGCGCCGGTGCAGCGAGGAGGCCCGACGCCGCATGGGCCTTGGGACCGCCCGTGCTGCCGGGGGCCGGGAGGGGAGCCCCGAGGCTGCTCCCGGCCCTGCTGCCTCCCGAGGGGGGTCTCCTGCCCCCGGCCCAGAACTTCGTGGGGGTCCCGGCAGCGCCCCCAGTGACCCCGCTGGCACCCGTGGGGAGCAAGCAGAGCCCCAGGAGGACCCGCAGGAGCCTGTGCCCGGGTCCTCCGCTCCCAGCCGCAGCAGCCAGCGCTGCCTCGGGAGGCCCCGGCGAGCCCTGAAGAGGAGGGCTGGCAGCCCCGAGGACCCCTCCCAGCCCCCCAAGAAGCCACCCCGCCGTCGGTGACACTGGGAGGGGGCCTTGGAGCCTGGGCAGCACACAGCCAGGCTGCCAGCGGGGGCTCGGGCCAATCCCCAAGAGATCCGGGATCCGGTCCCATTATTATGATGATTATTGTCATCATTATTTTTTATTATTGTTTATTCTTATTTATTGTTATTATTCAGTCAATAAAGAACATCATAAAAACTGCAGCCGAAGTGTCAGTGTCACTGGCAACGCCGGTGGCGTTGCTATCCCCACCTGTGCTGCTTTCTCCCGCATTTCCCGGTGCTATGCACAGCATTTCCTGACGTGCCCGCTGGTTCTTCCTCTTCCTCCATCCAGAACGCTCTCAAACTCGGCACAGAGCCTGCAGTGCACGACGAGCCTCGGCAGTGCCATGTTGCTGAGCTATGGGACTCAAGGGATGGCGTGCACCCACTGTGGGTCTTGTTACTGCGTGGGGCTCAGGAACACGGGCACGAGATATGGCGAGGCTCGGTCCCACGGAGGAGCCGAATCACAAGGCTCTCGGCTTTGGTCCCCTGGCAAACAGTAGGGATGCCTTGCACCAGCATCTTCCTCAGGGGGGCTGTGCTTGAAGCAGAGCTGCTGTTCCCTGGAAACACCGCACCCTGGCGTGATCCAGTGGCTTACAGCTGCCCCGGGGAGCTCTGTGCCGCGCTAAGGCGTGGGTGCTCTTTGCAATGCACAGGCAGCCAGCACCGTGGCTCAGGGACAGAGCAGGGCAAGAAATCCCGAGTCTGTTCTTGCCCTTGGTTTCCAAAACCAATGTCTCTGGGGACAAACGAAAGTCTGGGGGGCTTCTTGTGTCTGGCCGTGGAAAAGCTGCACAGTTCAGAGCCAGCAAGGAGACCAATTGGCTCTCAGGAGGCGTCTAGGTCTAATGAGGAGACAGGAAGAGAAGATAAGGATGGAAGACAGCAGGAAAAAAAGGTCCTCAGCTTTATTAACAATATTAAGGGGGCTGGTAGATGTTGATGCTCCCATTAGGATCTTCTTCTCGTCACTGCTATGATTTGCCACCATGCACTCGGCTCTTGCCCTTTCCTTCGTTACTCCTTGTTACCACAGATTCTACCGCCTGCCGCTTCTAAGGATGCCAGGTCCTATTTCGGCGTTTCCTTTGCTCCCCCCCAAAAGCCAGCTTTGGCCTGCTGCAGGCCTGTGTCTCTGCTGCTGTTTCCAGCTTTGGCAAAAACCGTCGGACTACAGGACGGGTTGCATGGGAAGGGACCTGTAAACGTCGTCGAGTGGACCTTGAAACACAATCCGTTCTGGGAAAGGGACCACGTCCTATTATGTCTCCATTGGGTGTGTGTGGTGCAGCCGCCTTTGTCAGGCAGACGGACACGCAGCGCTTGCGGCTGGAGGCAGCCATACGCTGGGGTTCTCCTCTGGGCAGAACAAGATCCCTGAGAGCAGAGAGCTGCCCGTGACCCTCCCGGGCAGGAAGCCGGGGAGCGCAGAGGGCTGCCAGCAGTGCTGGGGTGTGGGGAGAGCCTGCGGGACTTTGTCCTGACGCCTGCAAGGAAGGCAGGAGGCGTTATCGAAAGGACCCTCTTGCCGCATGCACCTGGGGAAGTCAGCCACAGCCAGAGCAACCTCACGCTGAAGCAGAATGAGGTGGCTGAGGCGTGGGTGACCGGCGTCAAGCCCTGATGCCGGGCACAGACAAGAGACGGGAGGTAGGCGGACAGTGGCGTTGCAGTGGTGCCAGGCACATGTGTGAACGCCCAACCAAGCGATGGACGGTGGTGCTGCCGAGCGACGGGTTCTGATGTCACCGAGCGACGGGTTCTGATGTCACCGAGGGACGAAGCGTGACATTCCAAGCGATGGAACAGGACTTCCCCGGGCAATAGATTGTGACGTCCTGTTCCTCAAGGCTTATAGGCGGGCGCCGCGTCTCACCCGTCGGCTGTGCCCGCACTCCAGCTGAGCGAGTCCGTGAGGTTGGAGTGTTGAGCGAGGCTGTTGCTGGAGCTGAGGTCGTGCTCGGGGAGTTCTTCACTGCAGCTCTCAGTGCCCGACCCCAGAGCCACTGGAGGATTTTACCCGCCCTGTCTGGTGCAGGCAGCCGGGACACCGCGCAGGAGCGCTCACAGCAGCAGAGGTGAGCTGTGCCCGGAACCCTCACCCTGGGCAGCCGGGAGGGTTTCCCTCTTGAGGAGCCTGGATGCTTGTTCCGGCCCTCCCTGGAGCAGCGAATGACTGACTGTGGTCTCTCTTCCAGCGTGACAGCCGCTGCCGCTGCTGCAGCGCCAGGGAGAGGGAGCGCCTCGACACCGCCTGCTCCCCCCAGCCCACCGCAGCCCATGGAGAGCATGGCCACGGAGCTGGAGGACCGCTGTCCAATATGCCTGGACAGCTGGGAGGAGGCCAGCTACGTCCTGCCATGCCTCCACCAGTTCTGCTACCCCTGCATCGCGCGGTGGGCTGACAGCAAGCCCGAGTGCCCCCTCTGCAAGAGGAGGGTGACGTCCATCGTGCACTCGGTGCGGGCGGACGACGACTTTGAGGAGCGTGTCCTGCCACCACCTGCAGCGGCATCGCCCGTCGTCCGCCCGACAGCAGGGGCGCCGGCACACGCAGCCGCCCAAGGCCTCCATGGCCCTGCAGCACCCCAGCCACCAGCTGCGGGGCACCTGCGCATGGAGGCATTGGGCGGCTTCCACGTGTACGTCTGGGCATTCGTCTTCCGCGTCCACCCCGCCGTCCTGGATCCCCTGCTGCCCTGGCTGCAGCGGGAGCTGGGGCAGCTGGTGGAGGATGCCCAGGCAGTGCCGGCAGCGCAGAGCCTCGTCATCTCCAGCCTGCGCTTCTTTGGGCTGGATGAGGAGGCTCTGATCCAGCTGCTGCAGCCCTCGCTGGGCCGGCGCACGAGGAGCTTCGTCCAGCAGCTCATCGACACCGTCGTGCGCCGGTGCAGCGAGGAGGCCCGACGCCGCATGGGCCTTGGGACCGCCCGTGCTGCCGGGGGCCGGGAGGGGAGCCCCGAGGCTGCTCCCGGCCCTGCTGCCTCCCGAGGGGGGTCTCCTGCCCCCGGCCCAGAACTTCGTGGGGGTCCCGGCAGCGCCCCCAGTGACCCCGCTGGCACCCGTGGGGAGCAAGCAGAGCCCCAGGAGGACCCGCAGGAGCCTGTGCCCGGGTCCTCCGCTCCCAGCCGCAGCAGCCAGCGCTGCCTCGGGAGGCCCCGGCGAGCCCCGAAGAGGAGGGCTGGCAGCCCCGAGGACCCCTCCCAGCCCCCCAAGAAGCCACCCCGCCGTCGGTGACACTGGGAGGGGGCCTTGGAGCCTGGGCAGCACACAGCCAGGCTGCCAGCGGGGGCTCAGGCCAATCCCCAAGGGATCCGGCCCAATTACAATGAGAATTATGATTATTGTTTTCATTGCTGGCTTTTTTTTTTTTAATATTACTCTGTAAATTAAGGAAAAGCATGCGAACTACAGCAGAATTGTCAGTTGCACTGGCAGTGCCCGTGGTGTTCTACCCGCAGCTGTGCTGCTTTCTCATGCTTTTCCCAGTGCTACGCGCACCATTTCCTCACGCATCTGCTGGGCCCAACCACCTCGTCCGCCCTGAACCCTCTCAAACTTGGCACAGAGCCTGCTGTTACCTGTTGCTTTATCTCTGAACTGTTACTGCCTGTTCCTTCTGCAGACAACAACTGCAATTTTAATGCTCCCCCTGAGATAGTGTTTTGCTCAGCTCTACGTCTGTGTCTCTGCCCTTCTTATTATCCTTTGCATCCCTTTTGTAGTACAGCTGCAACTATTCCTTTTCCTTCCTACTTTGTCAGGCAGTGTCCCTGTGCTATTCCTTAGTGTTATTTTCCCTGCTTTCCCTGCCTATGCATCTCTCTGTTGCCTTTCAGTTTGACTGGCTGGTGTGTTCTCTTTTTCACATGCAGTTTGAGGCTTCTTTGACAGGCTCCCTCTACCCTCAGTTTTCCTCTATAATTCTTCCCTCTTCTACTGTCCTCTAATGAATTATATCCTGCGTTACATCTCTCTCTTCTTCTTCCAGACCTGAAAACAGCAGTTTTCCTTCTTAATCAGATTCTTATACAAATGGGACTTCCTTGTGGTAGTTTTCTAAGCATCTGATGATTTTTTTGGGAATAGTAGGAGATAAAGACCAGATAAAAATCAGTCCAGTGCTATTTATCCAAGGGGGGGTTGGTGTGGGTTAGAGATAGAGAACTAATATCAAGCAATCCAAGAAACCGTATGTTGTCTTTGTTCATGTCATGGTCATGTTCTTCTCTCTCTCCCCCTGGACTTTTGCCAAAACCTTGTCAACAGTACTACATGTTCCTATTATAAAATTTAGAAGTTATGTTTCATGCTTTTGTTCACAGTTTCGTGTCTGTTGCATATCAAATGCAGAAATGCTCTTTCAACTTTGGAAGAACAGTCAGAGACTCAAAATACAAAGTACTTCTCCTTGTAACACTGATTTCCTCATTCCCTAGTGAGCATGGGAAGCAGAAAGCAATCATTTCTCACCTCCCCTATGGCAAGCATTAAATGTCATTACCATGATCAGCAAGAAGTAGACCTCTATTAGGAAATGTTTGCACAGAAATACTTCATGTAACGACCCCTGTTCAACAAGCCTTACATAAATATCAGTGAATGCAGTTAGGAGTGGATAAAGCACAGCCTGGCACTTGTGGTCTATCTCATCTCATTTCTAAGCACTGCAGAACAAAAGTGAAAGGGAGAATGCAAACCAAATAGATCTGTTACACTTACAGAAACTGTTCATAAGCAGATCAACGGATTGCATCCTCTTCAAAGGCATCACATTGCTCTTCATCCAAGAGAAATCCCCAATATGCCAAATATGTTATGATGAAGTTTGCCATTAAGTAATCAGGAAAGCAATCTTTAGAAATTTTGTGGCCAGGTCACCAAAATTTCAGGATCCCTATGCTAGAATGAGGGTCTGCAACTAGAAGGTATTACAGGTAAGCTTAAAGGAAGGTCTTCCAGGCAAGCTGAAAGCAGTTTCAAGCACAAGCACACTTGAGCAAAGTCTTCGCTACATCTGTTGCTATAACATGCCACAGGGTCTAGGGCCAGACTTCAACTCTTCAGGCAGAATCTAGGGTGAGGTGGTTTCATACAACTCAGACTTCGGGTTGTTGTTTCTATTATTTTTTCTTGTTTAAAGTGATCTTTTGGAAAAAGCCAATAGATTCTCCTTGGGTTGTTGTTTCTTTAAGAAATGGCAAGACATTAGTCTCCTCCCCATAAATTACGTTGCAGGTAAAACCTGAAGTTATAATACTGTGAGACAGCAATCTCTCACAGCAGTTCTCCAGATAACCGTTGTCATGGTTTAAGCCGTAAATCACACAGTTCGTTCGCTCACTTCCCCCTCTTTCTTCCCCCCGCTCCCGGAGGGATGGGAAGGAGAATCGAAAGAATGCAACTCCCACAGGTTGAGATAAGAACAGTCCAGTAACTAAGGTATAACACAAATCACTACTGCTACCACCAATAATAATAATGACAAGGCAAATACAAGGAAAGAATACAATCGCTCACCACCTATACCAAGCCTGACCAAGCAGTGCACCCCCACCCTTCCGGATCTCTGTTCTCCGTTTTTACATCCTGGGCATGACGTGCTGTGGTATGGAATAACCTCTTTGGCCAGTTTGGGTCAGGTGTCCTGTCTCTGCTTCCTCCCAGCTTCCCCTCCTTGCTGGCACAGCGTGAGACTCAGAAAGTCCTTGGTCAGACCAAAACACTACCACGCAGTAACTGAAAACACTGGTGTTATCAGCGCTGTTCCCAGGCCCAAAATCAAAAACACAGCGCTGCACCAGCTACCAAGAAGGAGAAAAATGACTGCTACTGCTGAACCCATGACAGTATCCACCCCTTATTCCATACCATTCACGTCAT
This sequence comes from Ara ararauna, assembly GCA_028858755.1. Taxonomy (NCBI): domain Eukaryota; kingdom Metazoa; phylum Chordata; class Aves; order Psittaciformes; family Psittacidae; genus Ara; species Ara ararauna. Next base: position 96,010,908 of record CM054410.1, read on the forward strand.
GCTCAGATCCCACATTTTCAGTATACCATCACATATATATATATGTATATATACATCCACACACACACACAGAGGGAGAGTGATCATCCCTCAGTGCATAGACCAATCCCTACAAAGGTGCTCAGTCCATTCGGTCCGTGACATCAAGTTCCATCTCCTGTAACAGTCCTTCAGAGCAGGGGAGGCCATGTACAGTGTTGGATTGTTGCCTGCTGATGCTGATCGTTCATTTACTGCAGAACTCGTCTGGTTTCATTAAAGTTCATTCTCTGTTGGGATGACGATCAGAGGGCCAGTCGCTGATGACCTGAAGACATCTAGTTGGTGGGCTATAAAAGTATTACATAGCAGACAACAGCATACAATTGAGTTCATTGGCTGTTTTCCCCTAAAATCAAATCTCCTTGAGGTACACATTGGACTTCCCCATCTTCCCACATTACCCACCAAGTATATCCGGGTCCCTGAGCAAAAGCAATCCCACGAGTGGGTTTGCCTTTACTGAAGCAGGAATAACCCAGACTGTCTTCCCCAGCAGATTTTTTATATGCACCACAGGAACTTTATCCCCTTCTACAGTATGTAAAAGTTCTGACTGGGCTGGACCAGCCCTGTTGGCAGATCCTCTGGTGCTGTCCAACCAGGTGGCTTTTGGTAAATGTGTATCCCAATGTTTGAAAGTCCCACCACCCATTGCTCTCAGTGTAGTTTTTAATAGCCCATTGTACTGTTCGATTTTCCCATCGGCTGGTGCATGGTAGGGGTTGTGATATATCCACTCAATGCCATGCTCTTTGGCCCAAGTGTCTATAAGGCTGCTCTGGAAACGAGCCTCATTGTCTGACTCAATTCTCTCTGGGGTGCCATGTTGCCACAAAATCTGTTTTTCAAGGCCCAGGATAGTGTTCCGGGCAGTGGCGTGGGGCACAGCGTATGTCTCCAGCCATTCGGTGGTTGCTTCCACCATGGTAAGCACATGGCTCTTGCCTTGGCAGGTTGGTGGGAGGGTGATATAATCAATCTGCCAGGCCTCCCCATATTTGTATTTCAGCCATCATCCTCCATACCAAGGAGGCTTTAACTGTTTAGCTTGCTTAAATGCAACACATGTTTCACAGTCATGAATAACCTGGGCAATAGTTTCGATTGTTAAGTCCACCCCTCGATCACGAGCCCATCTGTATGTTGCATCTCTGCCCTGATGGCCTGAAGTGTCATGGGCCCACTGGGCCAAAAATAATTCACCCTTATGTTGCCAATCTAAGTCCATCTGAGCCACTTCAGTCTTAGCAGCTTTATCCACTTGTTAGTTGTTCTGGTGCTCCTCAGTGGCCAGACTCTTGGGTACATGAGCATCTACATGGCGTACCTTCATCACCAGGTTTTGCACCCGGGCAGCGATATCTTGCCACAGTGCAGCAGCCCAGATGGGTTTACGTCTGCGTTGCCAGTTGCTCTGCTTCCATTGCTGCAACCACCCCCACAGGGCATTTTGCACCATTCATGAGTCAGTATAAAGTACAGGCCACTTCTCTCGTTCAGCAATGTCCAAGGCCAGCTGGATGGCTTTCACCTCAGCAAACTGACTCGATTCACCCCCTCCTTCAGCAGTTTCGGCAACTTGCTGTCGAGGACTCCATACGGCTGCCTTCCATCTACAATGCTTTCCCACAGTACGACAGGACCCATCCGTAAACAAGGCATATTGCTTTTCACTTTCTGACAGTCCATTATATGGTGGGGCCACTTCAGCACGCATCACCTCCTCCTCCTCTGGGCGCATTCCAAAATCTTTGCCCTTTGGCCAGTCCATGATGACTTCTAGAATTCCTGGATGACTGGGAATTCCTATTCGAGCTCGTTGTGTAATTAGTGCAGCCCACTTACTCCATGTAGCATCAGTTGCATGATGTGTAGAGGAGACCCTTCCTTTGAACATCCAGCCCAGCATGGGCAACCAGGGTGCCAGGAGGAGCTGTGCTTCAGTGCCAATCACTTCTGAAGCAGCTCAAATCCCTTCATAGGCTACCAGTATCTCTTTTTCAGTTGGGGTATAGCTGGCGTCAGAGCCTCTGTGTCCCTGACTCCAAAAGCCGAGGGGTCGGCCTCGAGTCTCCCCTGGAGCTTTCTGCCAGAGGCTCCAGGTAGGACCATTCTCCCCAGCTGCGGTGTAGAGCACATTTTTAATATCTGGCCCAGTCCGGACTGGTCCGAGGGCTATTGCATGAACTATCTCTTGTTTAATTTGCTCAAAGGCTTGTTGTTGTTCAGGGCCCCATTTAAAATCATTCTTCTTCCGGGTCACATGGTAGAGAGGGCTTACAATCAAACTGTAATTCAGGATGTGCATGCTCCAGAACCCCACAGCACCCAAGAAAGCTTGTGTTTCTTTCTTATTAGTCGGTGGAGACATTGCTGTTATCTTGTTGATCACATCTGTGGGGATCTGGTGACGTCCATCTTGCCAGTTTATTCCCAAAAATTGAATCTCCTGTGCAGGTCCCTTGACCTTACTCCATTTTACGGCAAAACCGGCTTTCAGCAGGAATTGGATTATTTTCCTCCCTTTCTCAAAGACTTCTTCCATTGTATCACCCCACACAATAATGTCATCAATGTATTGCAGGTGTTCTGGAGCTTGCCCCTGTTCCAGTGCAGTCTGGATCAGTCCATGGCAGATGGTAGGGCTGTGTTTCCACCCCTGGGACAGTCAGTTCCAAGTGTACTGGACACCCCTCCAAGTAAAAGCGAACTGTGGCCTGCACTCCGCTGCCAAAGGAATTGAGAAAAATGCATTGGCAATATCAATCATGGCATACCACCTGGCTGCCTTTGACTCCAGTTCATACTGAAGTTCTAGCATGTCTGGTACAGCAGCACTCAAGGATGGTGTAACTTTGTTCAAGCCACGATAGTCTACTGTTAGTCTCCATTCTCCGTTAGACTTTTGCACTGGCCATATGGGACTGTTAAAGGGTGAGTGGGTCCTACTGATTACTCCTTGACTCTCCAATCTACAGATCAGCTTATGGATGGGAATCAGGGAGTCTCGGTTGGTGCGATATTGCCGCCGGTGCACTGTTGTGGTCGCGATTGGCACTTGTTGTTCTTCGACCTTCAGCAACCCCACAACAGAAGGATCTTCTGAGAGACCAGGCAAGGTGGACAGCTGCTCAATTTCCTCTGTCTCCAAAGTAGCAATACCAAATGCCTATCGGTACCCTTTTGGGTCTTTGAAGTACCCTCTCCTGAGGTAGTCTATGCCAAGTATGCATGGAGCCTTTGGACCAGTCACAATGGGGTGTTTTTGCTGTTCCCTCCCAGTCAGGCTGATTTCAGCCTCCAGTACAGTCAACTCTTGGGATCCTCCTGTCACTCCAGAAATAGAAATGGGTTCCACTCCTCGCCAGCTTGATGGCATCAGGGTACACTGTGCAGCAGTATCTACTAGAGCCTTATACTTCTGTGGGACTGATGTGCTGGGCCATTTGATCCACACAGTCCAGTAAATTCGATTGTTCCCTACCTTCACCTGGCTGGAGGCGGGGCCCCTCTAATAGTCATCTCATTGGTCACTCACATCTTGTTGACAGGAATTATTCCTTATCACAGGAGCTGAAGCAAAATCAGCTCTTCCGCTCCATCTGGGAGCCTGCTCACCAGAGACTGAAGCCGCAGCCTTCATGGGGTGATAAGCCTTGACCTTTGTTCTCCTCTTCAATTCACGCACCTGTTCCTCCAAAACTGAAGTATGCTTTCCATCCCACTTTGTCATATCTTCTCCGTGATCCTGCAGGTAAAACCGTAGGGTGGCCCGTGGTGTATACCTTCTATATCTTCTCTCTCAAACAGTAGGACGCCTTTTGTCAATAGCTGAGACGTGTGTTGGTACACGTGAGGAGCTGGGTAGATCGTCTCTCAATTGTTTGAGGTCCTGGAACAGTTTTTCCACTGCTGAAATGATGGAAGGGGTGAAATTGTCTTCAAACTCTTGGAGTTTATGAATCATTTCATCCACTGTTGGTGGTATTATGTCATTCCAGGTTACTGTTGCCAGTGAATGGGCATATGATGACAGTGCATTTCGTGTAAATTTCCGCCACATGGGTCGTGTACATTTGACTTCATCTGGATCTGTGGGTATATCCCCATTATTCATCTTGATATTATAGATCATCTCTACAATGGCTGATTCCCTCAGAGACCGGATGCCCTTTTCCAGAGTAGTCCACTTGGCCGAACGACTCATAACATCGTCCTTGTATGGAAACCTATCTTTCATAGCTGCCAAGAGCCGCCTCCAAAGGCTGAGGGACCGTTTCTCTCCTGCATTTGCTTTGTCAATTCCCCCTTCCCTAGCAAGTGATCCCAGCTGTTTGGCTTCACTGCCTTCTAGTTCATGACCGTCGGCCCCATTGTCCCAGCATCGGAGCAGCCAGGTGATGATGTGCTCCCCTGGCTGACGGGTAAAGTCTTTTCGCATATTCCGTAGCTCAGCTGAGGTCCGAGGTCGGGAAGTCACCTCTTCTTCTTCTTCGTCATGTGATGATGACTCCTGATCAGATGCTGTCCCAGGTGGTGAGTACTTTGCTTCTTCATCTTGCTTTGTCTTTCTTGCCTCTTTTTTGCTTTTCCTCCTGCTTACAGGGGCAACTGCTATTGGTATGATTTGGTCCTCTGGTTTAGCTGTGGTGATTATTACTGTGGTTTGGGTAGCTGCTGTACTTGGCACTGGGGTTTGAGTAGTGGCTGTACTTGTCACTGGTGGTGGTGTAGCTGCTGTACTTGGAGCTGGAGTAGCTGCACTGTCTCTTGCGGTTGAAGTTTGAGTAGTGGCTGTATTTGTCCCTGGGGGTGGTGTAGCTGCCGTGCTTAGAGCTGGAGTAGCTGTGCTGTCCATTACTCCACCCTCAGATCCAGGGACATTTTTTTTCCTTTTGAAGGTGCTGGATGGTGTTGAACAGGGCTCTGTAAGCATAGGCCAAGCCCCAGCACGTTGCCATGATTTGTCCATCTCTGGTGTGACCAGAATGACAACACACCTCCTTTAAGTGTTTTACTAATTTTTCTGGATTCTGCATTTGTTCATTGGTGAAGTTCCAAAGCACTGGAGGGGCCCACTGGCCTAGATACTTGCCCATACTGTCCCACACACCCTGCCACTCATGACTATCCAGCCTCAGGGAAAATCTCTTGGACCTCTTATATCGTCATTTAACCCCAGACAAGGCCCAAACCCTACACTGCATAACTCTCGGGACCAGACGAAATGGTCGTGAGTAGGACACACTCGGTATGCGCGTCAACATAGCAATCCCCATCACAATAAGCAGGCAGGTCTCAAGGGTATCTAAAGGCCATTCAAAACCTTCAAACTTCTCAAACGATGCTGTAAATGGTCTGGTGGGGGAGCTGGGAGCATAAAAGTATGTCTCCTTCACAGGCTGACCACCTGAGGAGGTGGAAAAAGACGTGCAATTGCTAAACACTTCTATTATATACCTCCCAAAGTATAGAGTTGGTGACCACATTGGGAACAAAAACCAGGTCAGTTTCATGATCACTGAGTCTATTGTATTAAAAATCAGTGCAATAAAGTACAATGTAACAAGAATCTTAACCAAAAACCCATGTCTGAAAAATGTTAAGATAAGAAACACCGGCTGTAAGTAAAGTATCATATGCTGAACATGTGAGAACCAGACCAACAACTTTGAGAGCCATTAAATCAGCATTGTGACGAGTGACTATCAATCCTGTTGTTATCTCAACCCTTCGTGTCCCATGTTGGGCTTCAAAAGAACTGTTGTGGTTTAAGCCTCACAGCCACGCAGTTTCGCTCACTCACTCCCCCTCTTTCTTCCCCCCGCTCCCGGAGGGATGGGGAGGAGAATTGAAAGAATGCAACTCCCACAGGTTGAGATAAGAACAGTCCAGTAACTCAGGTTTAACACAAACCACTGCTGCTACCACCAATAATAATAATGACAAGGCAAATACAAGGAAAGAATACAATCGCTCACCACCTATACCAAGCCTGACCAAGCAGTGCACCCCCACCCTTCCGGATCTCTGTTCTCCGTTTTCACATCCTGGGCATGACGTGCTGTGGTATGGAATAACCTCTTTGGTCAATTTGGGTCAGGTGTCCTGTCTCTGCTTCCTCCCAGCTTCCCCTCCTCCCTAGCAGAACACGAGACTCAGAAAGTCCTTGGTCAGACCAAAACATTACCAAGCAGTAACTGAAAACACTGGTGTTATCAGCGCTGTTCCCAGGCCCAAAATCAAAAACACAGCGCTGCACCAGCTACCACGAAGGAGAAAAATGACTGCTACTGCTGAACCCACAACAGCTTACCACCTATATGCAACCTGACCAAGCAGTGCACCCCCACCCTTCCGGGTCTCTGCTCTCTGTTTTACATCCTGGGCATGACGTGCTGTGGTATGGAATACCTTTTTGGTAAGTTTGGGTCAGGTGTCCTGTCTCTGCTTCCTTCCGGCTTCCCCTCCTCTCTGGCAGAGCATGAGACTCAGAAAGTCCTTGGTCAGACCAAAACATTCTAAGCCGTAACTATAAACATTGGTGTTACTAGCGCTGTTCCCAGGCCAAAAGTCAAAACCAGCGCTGCACCAGCTACTACGAAGGAGAAAAATGACTGCTGCTGCTGAACCCAGGACAACCGTGTATTTATTCATAGCACATACTTGAAAAAAGCCACAGATGAAAGACTATGACAATTTTTTCGCCTCCCAAAGCTGTGTTTTTAACAGTAAACTGCAGCAAAGGAGTTGAGCCCCCCTTCAAGCTGGGGGAGAAAACTGTCCTGTATTTCACCTTTTGGAGCAAAAAAGCCCTTTCTCAATCAGGGTTTGATGAAAAAAGTGAGAATTTATCTCTTCTGCTATGAGACACATCTCTCTTACAAAATACCTCAAGATTGTAGCCTTGTTTTTACTGGTTTGTTTTCATAGTAGTGACTTGTCATTTCCATGTTGTTGAATGCAGAACAAACCAGTGTTGTGCTGCTGTGAACAGAACCTCTTCTCAGCAAAATCTGGCTCACCCAATCTTCCCCAGCTATGAATTTCTACACTTCACTGTTGAACTTTGAGAGAAGAAGGTGTCCCAGTGATAAATGGATGGAAAGGGATAGGAGTCTGTTATTCTCTAACTGGACTAACAGCAGGTTTCTGCACCGTCAGAATCTTGCAAAGTGTGGAAAGCTTCTTGCCATTGACCAGGCTTTTGACAGAAGAGGATTCTTGTTTTAAAGCTCCCGAGGTACTGGCTGATTTTAGCTCCTGGTGTAAGAAAACTAGTATTTATTCTAACAACATTGCATTCTCGATTTCCAGACATTCAGTGAAGATTCTGCAATGTTTCAAGAACTGTATCAGCAGCAAATAATGGGGTGATGAAGAAGTTTTTTAATGAGAAAAGCAAGATGCGTCCACCTCAACCACGCTCTGCTAATAAAAACGTTTAGAATTGCCTTAAAATCCTTAGCTCAGGGTAGGTGGCTACATTGGTCTTCCCAATGATGGAGATAAACTCTGTCTATCATGAAGACTGATTTCAAGTCAATGTGGATACAAGTCCAAGTCATCCTTTTGAGTCCATAAGGAGCAGTTCTAACAGGTACAGACAGGATGGACACTGTATTAGTTAAAGTATTCTGATGTTCTGTTGATCCTTCTCCCCTGAGAACACAACATTTGGAAGCATCTCAGTAGATGATGCTTTCACAGGAGGCAGGTCAAAAAAAAATTACCTTCAAAAAAAGATTCTAGTGTCTTAGGAGCAATCAATGTTCCTGTGCATTAAAAAAATAATGTAGAAATATTATCTTCTGAACCAGTTAAAATAATTCCTTTTCTCCGTTTTTATTTGTCTTAATTTTCCTGATTTTTTTTTTCCTCTTTCGAGCAATGCTGATGCAATTTGATTTTTCTCAGGTATCCCATGAGTGAAGGGAAGTCCAGAATTACCAGAAACATAGTGGCATGCTGAGATGAATGGATCACCTCTTCCTCTTTTGACTTACAGCAGGAAAACTAGAAAGTTTTGGAAGATCTCTGACTAGAGGATGAAAGCAAAATAGGAACACTTACTTCTGACAAAGCCAGCACTAGCAACAGTACTGTTGCCCCCAGTGAGAACAAGTATCCCATGGGTCCTACCAGAAATATTAACAGAGACATTGTCCATCTGTGAAAAAAAGAGCAGAGTGAGCCTTGTTGCACATAGCTTGCAGTTGGCTGAGACTTGGGCTGAAAGGCTAAGTACAAATTCAGTTTTACCGCACTCCATGAAGGTGGCATCCATCTGCTTTCCACGTGTCTGCTGCAGATGCAGAGTGAGGAAAAAATTAATACTAGAAGTCACTCCTGTTTTTGCGAGAGAACTTTTGATTCCTGCTCACTCATTAAACGAAAGGCTTGCACAGAAGCCAGGCAGAGTACACTGTGAAACAGGTCAGCTGCAGAAAGATGGATGTAACAATTGGTTAAAAAAAATACATATGGAAACACAGAGAAGGAAAATGAGATAGAATAGTTATATGATCTGACAGTAGAAAAATGAGAAATGGAGTATTTTAAAAAGTTGTGGGTTTGTTTATTTTTTAAGTATTTAAAGTATTTAGAAGTATTATAAGTATTGAAGTATTTTTAAAGTATTTAAAAAATACTTTAAAAAGAAGGGCTGGATTTTTAGAAGAGCTGAAGTGGGACAAGACACATTCATTTTCATTTTCCTAAAGCACAGTTACCACTTATTTGGAGACTCTCCCGAAGAAACATAAATTTCCTTTAGCAGTCTAGTAGTGAGACATTTCCATCTGACTGAAAGATACTGAAGTTTCAAACCTTTGAGCATAAGATTATTTTATTGGGTTAAATCATATATATAGTCTTGGAAACTTGAATTTAAATATCCTTTAAAAATAATGGCTGAAAGAATTTTTCTCTTTTGTACTTCATTTTGACACATTGTACATGGTTTTGACCTCAGTTTCTTCAGCAGACTCAATAAGAAAGCTTAAAAAACCCCCAAACTTCTCCCAGAAAAAACCCAAAACCTTCTTCTAGGAAGTTTAAAAAAAGAAAACCAAATTAAACCCAAAACCAAACCACATCCATTCCAAGCAAAACCCCCCAAAAGCTATTGAAAACAACACCCTCCACCAACCAAGAAAACACCAAGGAAATAAAGTAAATAAAATAGGAAAATGAAAAAGACCAAGCTACAAAATTAAGAAGATGAAATCTTGATTATTAAGGGAGTCAGAGAGTAATGAAGAAATGGCTCTTACCATTGGCTGCCACTAAATAGACATCTTCAGCAGAAGCCTCTGCTAGAACTCTGGCCGAGATATTTGAAGTAAGGACCAGCTAAAGAGATGTCAAATTATGTGAAAATACAGCTTAAGATACACTGGACTGGGATCTATGTTTTATTTCCAAATATACTGCCTCAGTAAGGAAAAAGAGATATGCATATTTCACGGGCAACATACAAGGAAGTTGTATTTTGGGACTGCCTAGCTACTCAAAGTCTCACTTACACCTTCTGAAGATGGAAAAAAAGTGTGTCCAGCTGTAGAACAGGATACCTCCAAGATTCTACACAGGTGTCAAGAAATCGTGCATGGCACTGAAACATGTATATCAGCAACATCTGCACCACAACTTGTAAATTTTTTATCAGAAACAGGGACAAGTCTTCATTAATATCTGCTACCCAGACAGGCTGTAGAACCCTGAAACTTGCTTTTGAAATCACATTGAATGTCTTTATACAAGGCAGAACAGGTAAGACATCAACAGACCACCATCGTCCTCAACTGGGATATTTTCAAACAAGCTAAAAATAAAGGAAGGGGTTATCTTTTTCTCATGTATAAAGACACAACATATAGAAGGTTAATTATTTTAATGAAAAATATTGGTATGCCATGTAAGGAAGTGACCTGTTTGAGTGGGTTTCTCAGCCACCATTTAAAATTGAAGGTAGGAAAAAAATCCAGTAACCATGGAGCATCCAGTACCAACCAGAGTTGCCCACAGAGAAGTAAATGTGTAGAATGCAGTACATGGTTGGTCTGGGTGACTTGAAGGCTGAACACAGACTTAGTGACAACTTCTGCCATATGGATTTAAATAAGAAGGGAAGGAATCCTCCCTCCCTCTCAACTAGAGCAATAGCAGTACTTCTGGACAGCAATCAGGAGTGATGAGGAGTGATCCATATACCAGGGAACTTGGTATTACATGAATCTGACCTGTGGGTTTGTAAATAGAGATGGAGCGATACCATTCGGAATTGCAGGAAGCATCATACAGGAGGTGTTCAAGGCTAACCTTGAATTTGAAAACCCATCTGCACACATGACTGTTCAGAATCAAAAAAGCCCTCATGCACCCAAAATAAATAGATTTTCTCAGCGAATCATTATACTTTGTTTGCCAGCACTCACAGAGAGCATTTAGTCTAAGCAGGATGCACAAACCTATTGAATTTCTCCTCTATGTGTGCATTCCTGGCTTATAGGAATTTAGCACATTGTTCTGTATTATTTTTGTACAAGCATAAATCCTAACAAGAACTAAACATGTAAAATTCTAAATAAAAGGCTGCTCCTCAATGAAAACTTTAGTCTTCAGTCTGTGCCTCTGAAAGCAAAATGAGAAGCAGATGATCTTGTGTGGTTTCTCAAAAATAAATTGACTGTAGTGACAGTACGTTTCTGACAATTTTGTAGCCCTCGGTGGTTGGGATGAGAACTGCAAATGGGGGTATTTAAAACAAATTCAGAAGCTATTTTGGCAGAAGGGAAAGGAGGAAGTGCATTGAAAAGGAGCTGACAAAAATCGTGTTGGGGAACTGAGGTTTACAGCCAAAGCCAGCAGCTGAGGCACGCCCTGTGCAACATGGTTTAGTGCTTGTAACTACAGCTTCTGAAAGACAGGGCCTGCATGAGAAACACAGAAGAAAAACATCCTGTTTAATGATCAGTCTCCTGGAGAGGTGTGGCTGGGAAGCTTCTTCATAGCAGGATTTTTGTTTTCAAAACAGAAATACGCGCCTTCCAACACAGCTACACAAAGAACATTGACGAAGAAAAGCTCTTTTGAAGTCAAAACAAACTTCTTTAAATAGCCACTGGAATAATAAGAAATTCTGCGCCACAACCTGTGACTGGAACAGTCAGGTTTCTGATGGCGAAGGTTTGCAACTCCAGTGTAGCAGACCCTGTGCCTGAAGGGACAGTTGCTAAAATGCATGCCACACACTCCAACCACCACCACACCACTGCCTGGAGCTGGTGCTGTTACACAGGATAAACTCTCCCCTCCCACTCCCTTGGCTCCCCCCAAACCATCCCTTCAGGATAAGGTTTTTTTTTGGAGAAAACACATTACACCTTGGGAGGTTGTAAGTAGTGTATGGAATTTCACATATGCCAGTGGAAACTATCCCTTCCTAATATAGGAAACTCTAAAATTAGGCGGCAAACCACATCTGAATCATTAGTAACGATGCAGTTATATCTGTTGGGTTGAACAGAGACTAGAAAGAATTCTCTCAGAATAATCAAAAAATGGATTCCTTAGATACCGTACAGGATCTGCAGGCATAATTTGAGCATCGTGAGCACGAGAAAGGGATTAATGAACTGTACGTGCATTCTAGTGTAAAAACTTGCAAGTTTAATTTTGGAAAGGTTCAAACTGAACTCTCAAAACATTTATGAAATATGAAAATACTATGGATTTATTTGTATACAACAATAACACTTTCATATTTAGTCAAAGAACCATGAAATCTCAAAACTTACTACTTACAGTAAGAACTCACCCATTACAACTCAGTACTTCAATAAGACAGATTCTCTGAGGGACATCAAAACACTTGTATGGTTATGATGTGGCTCTTCAGTGAGTGGAAGCAAATGAGCACACAGGCTTGTGTGTTGGTCTCTGGCTGTTTCTAGGGTGTGATACTTTAGGGGTTTTGGGCCCACAACAAAAGCAGCAGGTGTTTGTTTGAATTCAACCTCATTAGCATCTGTCTGAGGCTTGGAGTTAAAACATGTCAGCTTTACAGCAGGGATCAGTTGACCCGATCCGTTAATCACCCTGCAGCATTAACACCTGCATTCCTGCAGAATGCCTGCTCTTAAACAGGCATCAGATGAGTCAGACTTAGTTACAAACTTCTTCATAAGTCACAAACACATTTAAGTACTGCTGTAAGTGCTGTAAAGTATTTCATGTTAGAGCTAATGCTTAGCACAACCTCGATATTCTCACTAATGACACCACAATGGCAGAATAAAGGCTAAAGTTTGACTCATATTTTATAATTTTGAAAAGTTTTTTTAATGGCTACAACTCACTAAAAGACATAGGCTGAATATTACCCATGCCTGCCTTGGTATGTGCTAGACTTATTAATATAAGTAATAAAGAACCTCAAAAAAATACAAAAAGACATTACTGAATCATTAAAAAAATACTTATTTCTAATTAAAATTTTGCAAAAAAATTGATCTTTGATCTCTATTGTGATCTTTAATAGCTGCAGATAATGACAATACACAAGAATTATTCTGTGATTTGACAGTACTGAAGTGGAAGATTAAAACCAGTAATTTTTATTCAGATTGTGGAACTGTCTTTTGTTTTCTTAAAAAGTAGAGTATGGCTAGTGTTAATTCTAAAAGCTTGACAATATCCTTTCGTTAGGGGAGATGCCACAAGAAGTTTCCACATACAGAGCTTGTACTCAAAGGGAGAAAGGAGTAAGAACTAAAAATCAGTTATTATAGCTATGTATGCAAAAATTTATAGCCATACAGTGAAAAAATACTTCAAGGCTCTGTCAACATAAAGGAGTAAAATGTCACTGTATCGATTCCTGCACTGCAGCACTTAAAACCCACACAAAGCAAGAGACAACTTTTTTTTTTTTTTTAATATAGAAAACTGTATCTTGGTATGTGCTGTTGCCAGTAACATGGTTCATGTTGGTAAAACTGTGACTGTAACTCAGAGGCTGAGCACTGCTCTGATTTCAGCTGCAGCGTTAGGCTCTCTGCTTCAAATCATCAGCCCGTGCTCTACACAGCCAACAGGAAGCTCTTTCCCCAAAATGAACACTACTACATTTTTCTTTCACAGCAAATAATCTGAATGTTTGTGATAGCCAAAGGAAAACTGCATATTACTCTGGGTAGTACAGAAGGGGAAAATCCAACTCAAAACTAGTTAGAATCTTTTTCAATAATCTATAACTTTGGAAGTGTATATTATCTTTATTATATCCAACAGATTCCATCAAGGAGTATGTATGCCCTTTGGCATATCACACAACATATTAACGGTCAAAACTCTCTCAACTGAGACAACTTTAGACTTCAGGTTTCTATTATTTCTTTCTGATAATTTTATTCCAGTAAATACCAAGCAAATTGAAATAAAAAAAACCTTCTTTGCTATTGGGAAAGCCACATGACCAGGAAACAATCTGTTTATGAACAAGGAAATATTTGTGTTACCTATTAAAAATAAGATGCTTTAATATAAATAGCATTAGAAATGGCTAACAGACAACTTCGAGACTGCATCTGTGTAAAATTCTTTTTTTTTTTTTATCTGGAAGTTTCCTTGTAAAGTATTTTCCACTCTTTCTAGTAGTAACATGACACGTCATACAACCCCTCTATTCTCCAAGTACGAATTTTCCACTACAAAAGCCGCTCCTAGCCCTGAGAAATACAATATTTCTTTGTTTGCTACAAAAATGCCCTGCTTCCAGAACTGCAGAGGAGTTACAATGCTTTTCCTACTTCTCCCTACTTTAACAATACCTATCCTAGCCCTAGAGATGTCTTTTTGTACAGTGAAGAAAACACCATTAACAGTGAAAACAAAAAGGTGGTAAAATACTTCTATTCAGAAAATCTCCAGTGGTGAAACAGCAAAAAGGCATTTCCCATAGGAACACAATTACTAACTGGATTCTGAGGAGCTATTAATAATTTGTTTCATTTTCTTTTGTACATGAGAATGCTTTGGAATACTGTTACTATTCCTCACAAATCAAATAATGTCTTAGAATTCTGCAAAGAAACCCTAAAACCAGCCTCCTACCATAAATTAAATTTTAAAAAGAAACATAGCATAATGAAAGATTCGCTTATTGAGGATCACCTGCTTTAGATAAATACATTTGAAAACACAGCAGGGTTTAACAGTCCCCTAAAAAGTTTAGCTATTTTAGATTTTTTCTGTTTGTAAATAATGCTGGTTTTCCTACTCTCCAGGAAGATAAAATTGCTAATGAAAGGCTGTGGAAATGCAGTTGAAGCAAATGCTTCTGAAATAGCATTTTTTCAATTTACAAAATGTGAAAACGTCTTTCAATTAGTAAAAAAAATAGTCTAATATACAAACATTTTTTCAAAAATCAATTTGTGAAGGAATGTAGCGGAATTACCCAGACTCATACCCATTCACTCCTCAGATACTAGCAACTATCTCCTCTTGACACAAACCTTTTTATATTAACCCAGAGAAATGCATACATGGCTAGTCAGCCCAAGCAGAATAGTCATTCAGCTTTCCCCATATTTAAACTATCATAAATTACCATATGGACAGCATTAGAAAGAAATTGAAGCATACAAGGAATAAACTATAGTTTCTTTTTATATCAAAATGTACTCTTGAAAATGTGTTTGGCACAGTGCTAAATCATATAGTTAATACTAAATATTGCAGGATACAATAAAACCCTGGAGTTAACTCGTGTTTACACCCTTTAAAGGGATAAAAATAAAAGGATACCAATTATTCAGAAGTCAGCCTATACAAACTGTATAAACAATATTTTATGTCTTGTTTTGAAAACCAATGCTATAGTAAATTTTACATAAAAAGACTGCAAAATAATATAAATGGATTTAAACAGATCTTTACAATAAGAAATTCAAATGGAAACAGACAAGTAACAAAGAGAAGTAAAAAAATTTATTGCAGTATTCGTTCCACCAGATTTGCTGGGGATCCCTTTTCTTGTATTATTTCAGGGTGACCTAATACATCAAAATCTACATTTACAAAAACTCCTCCTGCAGATAGGTCATAGATACTGCATGCTTTTTTTTTTTCTATTTTTTTTCTTTTTTTTTTTTTCTTCAACAGAATAAATTATATACCCAGGAGATTCTGCCATTTTACAGCCTGGAAAAACAACGCTTCCCTGGAAACTGGGCTAAGCTAAAGAAAGCCATCCGCTGCTAGGTTAAACTCCAAGAACACTTTATTAAGAACATTAACAGACTAATTTCCAACATTCACTTGTTTATTTTTTTAAACAGAAAGGTTTTTTTTTCAAGATATAAACAATTTTTTGTTAAACTATAATACAGTGGGAGTAAAAATGAACTGAGAAGTTTCTGCTGCACAACAGCGAAGAAAGCTCCCACAAAAATGTTTACCAAACATTTCCTTCTCTTTTCCCGCGTCCCAGGTTCCATTCTTACTCTTCATTTAACTGATTTTTTTTTTTTTTTTTTTTTTTTTGCCAGAAAGTTGATATTTCAAGTTTGTCTGTTATTTCAATTCCTGTAAATTTGGCTGCATGTACAAATTCATTAGCTGGAAGTTCCATCCTTGGCGGCATACAGCGATCGTAAAGTCTGCACAACTTTATTAGTCAGCTTATTAGCACTCGTTAGAGCAATTTTTTTGTAAATAATGTCTGACTCTTTAATAGTGTCTACCCAAGGCACCAGTTTGCGGCCATCACGGCGCTTAGCCTCAGTCCAGGAGCCACTGTAGGAGCCTGCCATCCACTGAACACTGAAGCCATTGCTGGTTTTCTGTACTACTCTTGCAATTTGTGGTCGGTCTTTGTACTTTGGACAGCAAATAGCGATGACATCCATGACATCAACACTTTCATTCATCTGTGCTGCCAACTCCGTAGAGTCTGAATTTCGTTTTGACCTTCTCAATGACTAAAACATTGGGGGGAAAAAAGACCAAGTGTTACACAAAAGAACTTTAGTGAAATTATTGCTTTTATTGCTTTTAATCCCTTGACGCCGGGAGTTGGGATTTCCCGGCACACATTCCATTGCCGGCAATGAGACGCACCGCGACCGCCAGCGCCAAGGGGTTAACATATCCTTGTAAAACCACATACTCTTAATTTGTACCCGTGTCTTTATCTCTTATTGATATATAAAATTATATATACACATGAATCATAAAGCTACATAAAAACTTGGCAACAATAAAAAGGATAACACACAGTACATTCCAAAGGAAAATTAATAACTTTTTATACGGGATAAATCTCATTTTCTAGTTTTTTTTTTTATTGTCTTTTCTGTTAAACTTTCTACAAAAGTCGTATAAACGGTTAAGTAGAGAATCTCTATCTACAAAATGCTTTCTTTCATGTGGATTACATTACTTGGTGTACATTTAATATAATAGACTGACATTTATAAGCACATAAAAATCATTTTACGTAATACGCTGCGAAATACGTTGACTCCTCCTCCGCCTCACCCCTGAAGTGCCTCCTCCTCTATCCTCCCCATCACTTTCATCGTCCTCTGTCTCAGCTGCATTGTTTTTAGGGCTGCCTCCTCCAAGCAGCGAGGTAATTGCTTTGTTCCGAGCATTTGTGCTAGCTGACACCTCTCCATCTTCTTCCTCTTCATCAGGATCCAGATGTTCCATAAGAAGCTTGAACTATTAAAAAAACATATTAAAAAAACATATGCATATCACACTAGATTAAACAAAGAAACAAATGGCAAGGTAAAGAAATGGGGTAAAACAAATGGCAGACAATTTTAAACTTAAACAGCTTATGCTTTGTTCTACAAACTTTTAATGTAAAAATCTCTTTCTTTATGTAAAAGTTTTCCTTCTGTGTTTCCAAAAGGGCAAGTTTTCTCTAACTTATATTTAAAGATAGGGGGATGGAAAGTAAGTAAATACAACAGATCTAGTTTCTGTTCCTATGATGGCAACAGTCAGGGATATAGTGAACAAGTTGTATGGGTTATACAAGATGGATACTAGAAATTAGAAAATACTCCATAAAGATTAATATCCTTTAGTTGAAATTGATTTTCATGATTTTTAAAATGATTATGTATCTTTGAAAGATAGTCCTGCTAAACACCCTGAAAGGAAGTGGTGACTTAAAATGTATCATGTAAGATTACCAGGACCTTAACATTTTGAAATGTTCATCAAATACATCATCACCTACATTCAAACTTATACTGTGCTACATAATACAGTATAAATTTTAGGTTTTCTGCAACGAAAATTTACTTACATCTAAGTACTGTTTTACTATACTCCTCTTCACTTCTTCAGTGATCTTAGAATTAGCCATATCACTCCGCAGAAAATCCAGAGTTTGTTTTGGATGAAAATGCACTCCTGTCTTCCTGTTTATCGCCTTATCATAAACTTTTGCAGATTCAGATGGAGAGTATTTCTGAATTTTACTGTTTAAAGAAAATAAAAGCAAAGAACTTTTAAGGAAAGACCAAAGTAATTTCAAGAAAATCTTCTAAAATCTTCACTATAAGTAGTTACATTTTAATCATTCCACATATAACAGACAACCTGGTAAGAAATGAAATAATTGCTTTTTCTAAGCCAGCCTTTCACAACATTCAACTTAACACATTTATGTTTCTTCTCTTACACAAATCTATTGCTTAAACAATTAGTTACAATCAGCTTCTTCTTCTAAAAAATGTATTCCAAACTTTATCCTTACAAAGAACTTAATACAAGATGGCCTATGATCTAAATATTCTTACCTATCAGAGAATCCACAGAGGTTCTTTAAATGCTGTTTCAGCATCAAAAGTAATAATATGCCTTGGGAGACATTTGCAAATTCAATTAAAGGAGCTGAATTTTCTGGTAAACATTTCATCACAGCATTTATATCATTTTCTTCATCAGAATCTGAATCAGAGTCTGCTCGTTTCCGCAACCTCCGAGGCTTAGAAGCTTCCTCTTCACTTTCACTCTCACTACCACTGTTACTGTCACTCTCAGTCTCCTCATCTGATGAAGGTTTTCTTTCCTTTTTTTTGTCTTTCACCATAGACTGAAAATAGAGATGTTAACACACATTCCAAAATTAGAGCCAGTAGCATCATGTATGTTTCTAAAAAATGTTTCCTAAGTTACTACTGCCTTAAATTTGCAAGAATTCCCTGAACAATGTTACTAATTTATAACTTGATATTAAACATTAAAATTCTCTACGGCAAAGAGATGATGAAAAAATGATCCAAAGTTCACGTTTTGTAATGTGGGTACAGAACGAACTGAAGCAACAAGTACCCCACTAGCACGTTATGCTTAGAAGACTGCTCAAGTTCATAAGCAGTTACAATAAAATGCAATAGAAAGCCAAATACAATAAATCAGGAATAAAATTCCATTTTATTTTCACCCAGACATCATTTGTGTGTCACACAGATTTTCATATGTACTTTGGTACAATTAGTCCAAGCTGCTTTTAATCCTTGTTTCTGAAAATTCTATGACAGTAATTACTCTTCTGATCAAGAGAAACCTCAAATGATCATACACATTACTAATAATCATCAATTCCACTACCTTCAAAGCTACAGAAATTCAAGCATACATTATTACTGCACCCAGCATGATTTTTTGTAACACATATCTTAACATGTCCTAAGCAGGATCTCATTCTTTCTGTGCTGAGTGCTACCTACTGGTCATCAGTACTCCCTCTTTCTAGCAGGCTAGAAATTAACTTTGGTATGATGACAAATCAAAGCAGTGTAATTTTCAGGCATGAGCTCTGACTTGTACTTTCTAGTCAGGCTGGACATTCTAGAAATGGGTTTACTTCCTGACAGTTTGCACCTTCTGCTGTTAAAGTTGTCCAGGAAATGAAGACACTGAATTCTTCAAGTTGCAATGGCCTTTTATTTATAGGATTGTGTACTGCTACAGCAACAGATACTATACCATAATTCAGGTTCTTACATGCTACCTTAAGAAAAGACAGACTGTAAGCTCTTTTCCTGTAATAAAGAATTTATTTAAAGTCTCTGAGGTGACACACATGCAACTGCCATCAGCTATTTGACAACAAAAGAAACAGCCAACTGGATTTTATTAATAAAATTATACAAACAACCACAATAAACTAGTATTTCCTAATGATTCTGGGCTCATGTGCTTCCAGATGCATGCAATTAATTATTACTGAGCCATACCAGGGAATGAAAGCAAAATTCATCATTATTTTTTAATAATGTAAGCAGCAATGTATGGAAAGTTTTCAACTAGTGTCTACCAGACGGAGTACAGAACAGAAAGGGTTGCTTGTTCTTTACTCCTGGTTACAAAGTAATGCTACTGGTCATTATAATAATAATGGCACTGTATTCACTGAAAGACTGACCAAATTACAGAGAAGCTTATATTGCCACCATAATAAATACACTAAAATATAAATGTGCATACCTCTTTAAATGACTGTAGTAAGTTGCTACCAGAAACTGACAGTGTAATGTCTATATGATGCATTATAAACAGTGGCTCTTCCTGTGTTTGATAAGGGAAACAGGCTAGATTGTCTGCTATGTACAAGAGCATATTCACCTCTGTTTTCTGAAAAGTTAAAAAAAAAAAAAGGTACATAAAACCAAACATACAATATCTTAGATTTATACATTTATCCTTTGTTCCTAACAATCTAGAAACATGATCACAAATTTTATTCTATGTACTGCCCCAAACCCACCTCTAAACAACATGCATATATGCAGAATTTTGTCATACCTGAAAATATAACTGGATATAGAAAGGTTCAAAATGATGCTAAAGCAAGAAATGCATTCTATATAGGCAACATTAGACAGGTCAATGCCTTATGTTATAAAGCAAAATAAAATATATTAGGGAGATTAAAAGTTATCTATAATTAAGTCATCAAAATACATTGCAAAAGGAGAATTTAAGCTTGTATTTCTCTTTAAGTGAAGGAAATGCAATGCTTACTGCAGTATCATCAAAGAGGTTGAGTAAAGAAATCAGAAATGCTCGTCTGTGTTGACGGTTCCCTCGGATCATGGAGTACAGGTGTGAACACAATGCACTGGATGATTCATCATGTCTAAAACCTCTTACAGGATCTTTTGGGCAGGTATTAATTGCCTGTTGTACCTGGTAAGACATCTTCATACCAGCTACTGCTTTCATCTGAAATGGCAATGTATTTATTTTTATTTAAATCGTTGCTTTCAAAGTAGTAAAATTTACTCTTTTAAAGTAGATGCTCACCTGAAATTTGATTTTCAAACATGCACTGAAGCAATACTACCTTTTGAGTTGGCAAATAGATTAAAACAGAACTTGTGGCAGCAATCAGAATGTCGTATGAACTGCTTTTGCTGTGAATTCTGTTAGAAACAGGCAGCTGATCTGTTTACCCACTACAGCCAGGTATTCCAATTTTCAAGAAAACAGAAATGTTTTCACACATGAACAGAATATTTTACCATATGTGTATGCCTGATGTCATTTACAGTGAAACCAACAACTGAATTCATGTTAGTACAATAGGACTAACAAACAGAAAATGAAGGACTTTCTGGTGTAATTTCCAGCTGATTTTACTTACTTCAAAATTCCTGCTCTAGTTTCAGAACAAACTGAATCTCTAGTTAGGCTGCATATGCAACTCTCCTCATACCATCTATGCTGCTGTTCAGCAAAGTAATCCCTTCATCAAACATGGTCATTGCCTACATAGCAAATTTCATCTGCTAGCCTTTTACCTAGTGGATTAGGAATCTGAATGCCATCAACAGTGCAAATGCTCTAATTGCTCCCATGTAAGATGTGAGAAGTCCCACAATGCAGTACGCACACTGAACCTCATCTGGGGCCTTCTGAAATAAGGAGAGGGTGCTGATGCAGCTCTATTTCAGATCTTCAGAAAATTATTTGCACTATGCCACAACTCCACAAGCCCTCACTTAGCTGTCAGATTTTCCTTTCAGTAAGATACCTGAGATCTTAACAGCTTCCTATGCTACTTCTGCTTAGATTACAATTTATAAAGCCTTGACACCTTAACACACTAATATATATACACTAAGGGCTTCTACTTTTACAAGGTGTTCTCTTGCCTAATCCATTGACACAGGAAAATCAGTGCTAAATATTATGAAACGGCTGTCCTTACATATTATCAAATAAACACTCTTAAATACTATTCAGTGAGGAAAATATTACTGTGAATTATAAATCAAAGGAAATTTTAGACTGGAAGATACACTTCAAATTATTATATGCTTTCTATTTCTAAGAACAAAAATCTCCAAACTGAGAAAAGAGTTGAGATCATCTTTACAACTGCTTATGTTACTGTTTATTGCTTAAATTCTTTATTCTGCACCTGAGGCATATTCAGGTGCTAAACTACTAGAGAACTACCAGTATTTTGCAAGATGTTAAATTCGAATTACTTACGTGAATGAACCCAGCATATTTTTTGTCTATTTCCACCAACTGCTGGTCAGCTTTATTTCGCATAGAGGGCTCTGGATCTGTGCCCATAGCAATTAAGTACGGCACGCACTTGGAAAAAAACAAACAAAACAATTATTCAGAGTCACTGTTCTCAGCCTTTGTTCTTCTACTACACTACTGTGCTTGCTATATTCTGACTACTGCAGAAAATAGAATAGGAAGCTCTATGCAACTTATCACCTGACTACTTTTTGCAAGCAAATAATACAAGATACAAGAGAGATCAGCATTATAAATTACAGAAGTTGTGAGAAGTCTCAGGTAATATTTCCCTTGCTCTCAAAATCTAAAGTCAATTTTGAATACAAAAATTGCCATTTAAAAAAACCCAAACCACCACTTCTGACTGAACATACACAATGGATGCAGTATAAAAAACAGTTACAAAAACATTACATAAGCGAAGAATAATGGAGAGGATGACTGAAGTTCTGACATTGACTGTGGAATTTCGTAGTGTCTGGACAACAAGACGACTGAGGTGGAGGCACGACGACACACATTCCAGGATAAAGAATCAAATTAAGAAAACAACCTGGCATATATCGGAAATTCGTAACAGAAATATGCTCCAACATACATTTGTAAGTGCTCTTTAGGCACTGGCTGGGCTTTTACATCCTGATTCAAAACCAGAAAATACAGCATTTGGAATATCACTTCTTGGCTCAACAACATAGAACACAATTAAAAATTTGCTTTCTGTAAAGCCCTCTTGCTACAATAAGAAATTACTGTAACATAGGTGAAAAAGAAAAACTGGAAATTCATGTAGCAAACATGAAACCCTCTGAAAACTTGGATAACAAACACTTCCATCATAAAAGCCTGCCATACCTGAACAGGATGGATGAGACCCTGGTTTAATGTCAGTGCAATGACATTTAGGGCGAAGTGACGTACGCTAGACTGAGTATGAAAGAAAGCCTCAAGGACCTGTTTGAGATATAGCTGCATGATGGAACTACTCATCCCTGAGGAAATATCACCCATTTCTTTCAGGTCTTCCTGTTTTGCTACTTTTTTCCCTGTAAAAAGGACAAAAGCATACTCACCACAGTATAATCATTTACTTTTCCATTACTTAATTCATGCTGATATTTAGGCTTTATAATACATAGACATTTCAGCGGCTTTAAATGGCTTTCTAATCTCATGAAACACAGAACAGTCTGATGGTATATATACATAAAAAAACTAGAGAGACATGACTTTAACTGAAGTCTTGTTCCTTAATAAAGGGTTTTAATTTTAAAGATTTCTTTTATTTATTATTTTCTACCTGTAAATTAACCTCAGAGGAGACTGATTAGAAGTATTACTACGATCATTACAGCAATTCGGCATTCTGGATTGCTTTCAGGATTTATACAACTTGAAAGTAAATAATGTACCTATTATATGTGCATAGCTATGCACATAATGAATTTTTGAAAATTATTTTAAAAAACTTTGGGTACAAAATTACTCATCTGATAGCAATCTTAAAGTGACTCAGTTCACAAATATAGTAACTCTATGCAAGAAAGATAGGTTTTGTATGCCTCATAAGCACAGAAGATCTCAACACTTACAGTCTCTGTCTGCCTGTTGCATACGTGTATCCTCCTCCTGCAAGTAGGTCTGGAGGTTTTTTAACACCTGGATTTTTAAGTTTACTGAACAGTTCTTATCTGAAAGAATACTGTTGTACAGAGTCTTCACTTCCTGTTCAAACATTAAACTTGGGTGTTGTATAAATGCAAATCCTAAGGATGGGAAAAAAGAGGAAATATTCCATATTATTATCATCTAAAAAAATTATTTCTGCTTTTTCAGTCTTTCTTCAAAACAGAGGTATGGAATTCATGTCCTCCCAACAGCATAGCTTCTTCTAGATCAAACAGTACTGCTTTTCTATATGGACAACATTCATAGACTTTAAGAGTTCTGTTAGTCATGACAGTTCTATTATCTGTGACTGTTTGATACAGCAGCTGCACTAAGAAAAGTTATACACGTCTGAAAGCATGTCCAGTGTAGTTGCTTGCACCTGAATGACCACAAGCTCTCACAAGGACAAGGGATGGACATTACTAAAAGTTACCAGTTGTTTTTCTAATACAGTTGAAGAAAAACATTCTGTAGAAACTGTGAAGATTTATTCCTACAGAGGCAGAAAAACATGGA
Source organism: Ara ararauna (assembly GCA_028858755.1). Classification (NCBI taxonomy): domain Eukaryota; kingdom Metazoa; phylum Chordata; class Aves; order Psittaciformes; family Psittacidae; genus Ara; species Ara ararauna. Next base: position 96,034,713 of record CM054410.1, read on the forward strand.
AAAATTGATAAATATCACAAATAACTAAAAATAAAATCTTGAAAGAAAAAAAAAACGACAACAGTGAACACATTAAAAATTTTTGTATCTTGCTGTCAATATTCACATAACTACTATAACGGTCTTTTCTTGAAAATTATCTGAAGTGTTCCCAAGACTACATTTATTGGAAGATACATACTATAGAACTGTTTTTAGCTGGAGCCTAATTCTTGTCAAGGAACTGGTTTCTCTGACTCTGTATTTGATAAAACTTTTCTAAATTAGTGTCAGCATATAGCATTTTAGATCACGTATGTAGATTCCGAACTGCTGCTGACAAACTCTGTAAGAATATCATGAAACAGTAATGGCAACATACCCCCCCAATTTAAATTATATGTAACTACTTTTTTATTAAGATTGTTCAAGAAAAGCAGACATTACATGTATATTTTATGACACAGGAAACAAAGATTCTGAATGGACGCTCAGAAAACATGAACATAAAAGAAGAATGCGTGGAAAAATGAAAGCAAATAAATTATGCAAAAGCAACGTATAAAACCAGCTAAAACGAAGGGAAGACTGAGCCAAGTTTTTAAAACTGGTTCCATACACATGGCACACAGTGCAGGTGAGGTCAGGGTAAGATGTCAATGTCTATAAGATCTCATTTCAGTCTCAAAACCAGAAGCAGAAAGAAGCAGGTGACGTGGACAGGAAAGAAGAGAAAAAGGAATGCCGACTGTCTTCGAAGTATGTGGCATAACTGTGCACTCTATACAAATGTACGCTGTTGTTTATGACTTGACCACCTCTGAGTAAGTCCAACCCATTTCTTAAGGTAAATTTTAAAAATGAAAAGCCTGTTTGTTAGGTATTTACAGGTATAGCTAAATTTACTAACAAAATGTTATATCCTCAACCTGCCTTCCTAGTACACAGCCGCACAAGAAGCATAACCATAATCCTTAATTTTTTGCTAAGCTTAATCCAACAATGGCCAGTGACACATCCCAAAGCAAAGGCTGAAACCATTGAATGTCCTTACTGAAACTACACACTAATAATTGCTAATAGGAAAGTACACACGCTTCACATGATGCCTTTCCTATGCATAAATGTTGAATTAGTTAGTCCTTTCCACCTTATTGCTGCACACAAACATTGAATGGCTTTGACAAATTTGCTCAATAATCAGCCTGAAAAGTGGAACTTTGCACTGTCTACCACATTTCCAAACATACCATAGTTACCCTCCAGATGGAAACAGTACGTAGATGAGATCAATATATCATTGAAAACAGCTTTCCAAGGTTTAATTAAAATAAAGACTGATATGCTTACAGACAGAGAAAAAAGATCTTAAAGAAGCCAATGGAGAGTCACTCTCATTTTCTCCCTTTGCCCAAACTGATCAGTATATAATTTGCATATAATTTATAAGTTCAGTATGCAATGGGGAAACATTTTTAGCGATTGTAACATTAGAATCATAGAATAGTTAGGGTTGGAAAGGACCTGAAGATCATCTAGTTCCAACCCTCCTGCCATGGGCAGGGACACCTCCCACAAAACCATGCCACCCAAGGCTCTGTCCAACCTGGCCTTGAACACTGCCAGCGGTGGAGCATTCACAACTTCCCTGAGCAACCCATTCCAGTGCCTCACCACCCTTACAGTAAAGAATTTCTTCCTCATATCCAATCTAAACTTCCCCTGTTTAAGTTTGAACCCGTTGCCCCTTGTCCTATCACTACAGCTCCTCATGAAGAGTCCCTCCCCACATCCTTATAGGCTCCCTTCAGATACTGGAAGGCTGCTATGAGGTCTCCATGCAGCCTTCTCTTCTCCAGGCTCAACAGCCCCAACTTTCTCAGCCTGTCTTCATATGGGAGGTACTCCAGTCCCCTGATCATCCTCGTGGCCCTCATCTAGACTTGTTCCAACAGTTCCGTGTCCTTTTTATGCTGAGGACACCAGAACTGTGCACACAATACTCCAAGTGAGGTCTCACGAGAGCAGAGTAGAGGGGCAGGATCACCTTTGATCTGCTGGTCCTTTTGATGCAACCCACAATATGGTTGGCTTTCTGAGCTGCAAGTGCACCCTGCTGGCTCATGTTCATTTTCTCATTGACCAACAGCCCAAGTCCTTCTCCACAGGCCTGCTCTGAATCTCTTCTCTGCCCAATCTGTATGTGTGTCTGGGATTGCTCTGACCCAGGTGCAGGACCTTGCACTTGGCATGGTTAAACTTCATCAGGTTGGCATCAGCCCACCTCACAAGCACGTCAAGGTCCCTCTGGATGGTATTCTTTCCCTCCAGTGTATCAACTGAACCACACAGCCATTGACCACAACTCTTGGCGCGCAGCCATCCAGCCAGTTCTTTATCCACCAAGTGGTCCACCTATCAAATTGATGTCTCTCCAACTTAGAGACAAGGATGTCATGTGAGACAGTGTCAAACGCTTTGCACAAGTCCAGGTAGATGGCACCAACTGCTCTACCCCTGTCCGTCAGTTACATAGCCCCATCACAGAAGGCCATCAGATTGGTCAGGCAGGATTTCCCCTTAGTGAAGCCATGCTGGCTGTCACCAAGCACCTTGTTGTTTTTCATGTGCCTTCCAGGAGAATCTGCTCCAAGATTTTGCCAGGCACAGAGGTGAGGCTGACTGCTCTGTAGTTCCCTGGGTCATCCATTTTCCCCTTCTTGAAAATGGGGGTTATATTTCCCTTTTTCCAGTCATCGGGAACTTCACCTGACTGCCATGATTTTTCAAATATGATGGACAGTCGTTTAGCAACTTCTTTACCAGTTCCTTCAGGACTCGCGGACGGATTTCCTCAGGTCCCATGCACTTGCGTACATTCAGGTTCTTAAAATGGCCTCGAACCAGATCCTCTCCTACAGTTGGCCCAAGATCTTCATTCTCACAGTCCCTGCATCTGCCTTCCAAGACTTGGGTGGTGTGGTCAGAGCATTTGCCGATGAAGACTTTCTTCCAGCTGGTATGCAACACTCCTGAGCTTGTAGTAAGTGATCCTTGAATATCAATCAAGAGTCTTGGGTCCCCCTGCCCTCTAGGGCTATTTCCCATGGAACCTTACTGAGCAGATTCCTGAAGAGGCCGAAGTCTGCTCTCTTGAAGTCCAGGGCAGTGAGCTTGCTGCACGCTCTTCTCACTGTCCTGAGGATCTCAAATATGACCATCTCATGATTGCTGCAACCAAGGCTGCCCTGGAGTGTCACATTTCCAACCTGCCCTTCCCTGTTGGTGAGCTTGAGGTAAAGCACGGCACCTCTCCTTGTCGGCTCCTCCTTTACTTGCAGAAGGAAGTTGTTTTCCACACAATTGAGGAACCTCCTGGATTGCTTGTGCCAAGCTGCACCATCCCTCCAACAGATATCAGGGTGGTTGAAGTCCCCCATGAGACCAAGGGCCTGTGAGTATGAGGCTGTTCCTATCTATAGGGCACTTCATCCACAGAGTCCTCTTGATCAGGCAGTCTGTAACAGATCCTCCCAGTAATGTCTCCCATCGCCGTTCTCCCTTTAACCCTGACCCACAAACTCCATATTGACTGCTCACCTGTCCCCAGAGTTCCACACTCTCCAGCCTATCTGTAACATAAACATCAACTCCCCCTCCCTGTTTGCTGGGCTTGTCTTTTCTAAAGAGCTTTTAACCGTCCATTCTAACACACCAGTCATAGGAACCATCCCACCATGTTTCTGTGATACCTATTATATCATACCCCTGTAGACCTGCACACATCTCTAATTCCTCTTATTGTTCCCCATGGTACGGGCGTTCGTATAGAGGCATCTGAGGCCAGCTTCAAAGGAAGGTGGCTCATTGGCTGGAGCGGATGGAATATCTCTACATTTCTCCGAGCATTTATTATAGGTGCTGGTAACTTCCTGGGTCTGTTGTCATGGAATAATGCCCTCCTCCCTCAGCACATCTAGTTTAAAGCATCCTTGACCAGTTTGGGAAACCTCCTACCAAAACCGCTCTTCCCCTTCTTTGTTAGACCAGCTCCACCAGCCCTTGTAGACCTGGCCTCCTAAAATGAGTCCCATGTTCTAAATACCCAAACCCCTGACTATAGTACCTCCCTTCTAACCATTTATTAACCTGGCCAATCCTCCTAGCCTTTTTAAGGTACTCCTCTTTATCCTGGAGAATTGACAAAAAGATTATCTGAGCTCCAGAGCCCCTAACCACCTCTGCCAGGGCTCTGTAGTCCTTCTCTGTGTTCTCCGGGCTATTGATATCTATATCACTAGCACCCACATGGATCACTAGAAGTGGGTAATAGTCAGTGGGACTTAGTAGAGCAGGCAGCCTCTCTGCAACATCTCTCATCCGTGCCCCTGGAAGGCAACACACCTCCCTTGAGATTGGGTCAGGCTGACAGATGGGTGCCTCTGTTCCTTTGAAAGTGGAGTCTGCTACTACTATGACGCGCTGCTTTTTCCTGGCAGCACCAGTAGTGATCTTCTCTACCAGTGCATCACCTGGTTGTTCCTGGTGCAAGTGTGTTTCCTCATTAGCCCCCTGCAGGACAGCAAAGCAGTTCTGGGTGAGGACTACAGATTTAGGAGGAAGCCCCTTGCTTTTAATTGTCCTCTTCCTCCTTTTTTGTTTGTTTTTTTTTTTGGGGTTTTTTTTTTTTTTTTTTGTTAGTTTTCCAGCTTCCTGGGTTAACGGCCTCCTTCTTTCCTCCACGACCTACAGGACTGTCAAGGACTTGAGGCTCCCTCAATGGCTCTTGCTGCTCTGAGTTGAGGCTCCTGGACGCTGAGCCACCCTCCACTCAGGTGTTGAAGACATCCTCTCTTGAGCTACTCACCTCAGCAATTGCATTCTCACACCCATGAGCAAAGCAATCATGTCATATGGTCCATCCCATGTGCAATATTTTGTAGTGGATAATTAAACTGGACTGGACTACAGTAAGTGTTGTGCACCTTGATGTAATGCCTAGAAAAACTCCAACTAGTCCAGAAAACCACAGCATTACTCCTGCAACAGAGACAACTCTAAAGCCATTAATCCCACTCAACTGTCTGAAACAGTTTACCATAGAATATGAAATCAATATTCAGCCTTGGTCCTTATCCTTTGAACCCTCCTATTCTGAATTGAAGCGGCCATCTAAACAGCAACACAAAGCAGCAAATTCTTGTCCAGTTAAACCAGAAAATCCAAACTCACATGCCAAGAACACAACTTTCTTTGGACTAAGCCGTAATCATGAAATAAACTCTTCCAGAATCCAAGGCCTATCTGCCCAAACAAGATTCTCTCACATGTAGTTTTTGTCCTTATGAGAAAATGAATATGATACAAACCACTCAATGATCAAAGGAAAAGATTCTCCTCTACTCCACTCTTGTGAGGCCCTACCTGCAGTACTGCGTCCAGCTCTGGGGCCCCCCCCCTAAGAGGGATATAGACCTGCTGAAGCAAGTCCTGAGGAGGCCACGAAGATGCTCTAACGGCTGGAGCACCTGTCCTATAAAGACAGTCTGAGACAGCTGGGGTTGTTCAGCCTGGAGAAGACTCTGGGGAGACCTTAGAGGAGCCTTCCAGTACCTAACAGGTGCCTACACAAAATCTGGAGACAGGCTTTTTACAAGGGCTTGTACGGACAGGATATGGGCGGAAGAAACTGGCAGAGGGTAGATTTATACTGGATATTAGGAAGAAGTTCTTCACTGTGAAGGTGGTGAGGCACTGGCACAGGCTGCCCAGAGAAGTTGTGGATGCCCCATCCCTGGCAGTCTTCAAGGCTAAGTTGCATGGAGCTTTGAGCAACCTGGTCTAGTGAAAGGTGCCCCTGCTCATGGTACTGGTGCTGCTACTGGATGATCTTTAAGTTCCTTTCCACCCCAAATCATTGTATGAATGGCAGTTAATGTACTACTGCAAGTCACTGAAATACCATACTAATGCCTTCAGATAAAGAATCTATTTAAAAAGTTAAATAGAGTTAAAATGCTGAAACAAATTGTAATACCTAGACTATGACAACCTTTCAATGCCTTGTCAAGTCTCACAGAGCACACCCAGTTGGTGTAAACTACCAGAGCTCCCTTGACTTCTGCAGAATATCTGCTCCTACACTTAAAATATTCAGTTTTTCCAGCACATTTTTTAGGTCTTCTCTAACCATACCTTATGGACTTAAAAAAAAGATTGAGTTACAACGTATTTGCATATGGAGAAAAAGTAACTTGCAGAAGTATGCAACTGGCAACTCTTTGACAACTTTTCTACGGCTGGTTCTCAAATATACAGTAAACTTAGACTTTAAACAAACTCTGTTGCCACTACACAAATTCATGAGTTCCTACTGATACAAATGGATTTTTACTAAAGCAGAATAATCAAAACTGTAACATTTCTTACCAAGGCCAATAATAGCTTTTGTCTGTACTTCTTCATCTGAATGCTTTGTAAAATACATCAGCAGTTCCAGTACTTTATCCTTAATGTTAACCTGAGCAAAATAAAACGAAAGAGCTAGTTGAAGATAAACCAGATTTTTTTAATCTCTTATAAAAACATAAATATCAAAAAGCAAAGCAGAAACACCATCTTACTGAATGGCCTTCGCAAAACCATGTAGTTAAAAATCAAAAAGCTGTATTTTGCCCATTATGAAAAATTAAAATCACTAGATATAATGTGCTTTCACATTAAAGTGGAACATTCAATATATCTAAGACATGGAAAGTAAATACAAGTTATTTTACCTTACTGTTGCCCTTAAAATCTTCATGATCAAAATCAAAATGCCGACACAGAGCACCAACAGTGAAAAGTGATCTAAGGAGTGCTGGTTTATTAGCAGTAAGTATTGTACTGTTTGGATCTTCTTGGTGTTGACTTTTTAATTTTGAAAGCGCACCTACAGTAAGATAGAAGTTTTGATCACAGTGTTTAATCATAGTGTATCACTATGATAAGACTTTCATCCAAAACTGAAAAGTGAGAATTACATGCTGTGATTTTACTTACCATAGTATCTATTAAAACAGGCCCATACAAATTTATAGTTCTGGGTGACCTTGTTCACAACAGCCCCAAGACAGCTCACACAATGTTGAACAACCTACGAGCAAGAAAGAATAAATGAAAGATTTTTGTAAAGTTATGTAGGAAAAAGCTATGCTGAACTAAACCCAATAACCTAATAGATGTAATGTCCATCTTCTAGATTGCTTTGAAAACTGCTCAAACTCATCAAAATATAGCAACGCGTACAAACTCCAGTAAATCAAGTACACTAATTTTTCATGGCTCAAAAGTAATCTTCATAATGAAGACAGACTTTTTAAAAATAAAAAGCACATAATTTACAACATGAAATGGAATCCATGGAATAGTAGCAATTAAAAAGCTTACTGTCATGCCGTATTTGATGATGAGTTTCATGAGGTCTTCCTCAATAGTGGCAAGAAAGGTCTCACTTGGGTGCTCCATTAGCGGCACTACAAGCTCTAAGATTTTTGCAACATTGCAGATCACCATGAAATCATTCTGGGTCTGAAACAACAGTATTTATAGTGTTCAACATTTCTGGCAATTTTATCTTAACCTAAGTATTATTATGCACTGATAGTTAAAACTCCCAACTCATAGAAGATATTTTGTAAAGAACTAAAATAATTATATAGTTTACATCTGCTATTAAATTCCATATTATTATGAAAGCTAGTTCTGTTTTCTACAGAACTTTTGGGAAAAAAAAAGTATGAGCCGAACTTCATCTCCCATTAATGCTGTGACAGAACTGAAAACTTTTGGTCCTGATTCTTTTTGAGTCCTCAAATAAATCTGAGAACTTTTCCTTACACATGCACACTACATAACGCACAACACATGGAATCGAGTGTCAGCACTAAAATGAAGCTGTGTTACGACTCAATGTGCCTTAAGCAAAATACATAATAATGTGCATAGATGTAGGAAATACAATTAAAATTACTGGTTTGCATTATCATGACTCTGTATGTATTGTAAGTGAGGAATCTATGGAAAAATATTTATTTGTTAAAGGCACATCCTGCTAGAAATTGACTTTTTTGAAAAATCTAGCCCACAGATCAGGATAGGATAATTCCCAAATTCTACTATCAACCTATTTAACATATTCAAGGTGATAGTGGCAATTCTACAGTTGATCTCAACCTGTATAAGTACAAAACCATTGTAACCCCTTAAATGGGCTGCAGCAAGTAAATCATCAGAAACCCTTTCCTACACTATTTGATCAAAATTAGCTCTAAAAGCCTGTAGTAAATATGTCTAGAGAAAGCTCCAGAGATGAATGTGGAAAATGCTAGGCTATACCTACAATCTAAGCAGATAACAATTATTCTCAAGCCTGCCCTGGGCTGCATGATTCTGCCCTGCTCCTTCTGCTAGATGAGGGTTTCATCAGAACCTTTACTGAGCCAACTATCCTAAGAAGTAAGGCAGAAAGTACTGCAATGTTTCAGAGGCCATTTTACTGCAGGGGATGGGGTTCAACATTGCAGTTGTCTATCATTTCTGTGAGCTAAGCTGTTTTACTGGTGAATACAAAAACATTAGAGCTAGAGAACTGAGACAGGAAGTACGGAAGAGGACAGAGCAGGACATTTTTCCTCCGATATATTTGCTCTATGTTAGATCACTCTGTCTTAGAACCATAGAATAGTTAGGGTTGGAAAGGACCTGAAGATCATCTAGTTCCAACCCTCCTGCCATGGGCAGGGACACCTCCCACTAAACCATGCCACCCAAGGCTCTGTCCAACCTGGCCTTGAACACCACCAGCGATGGAGCATTCACAACTTCCCTGGACAACCCATTCCAGTGCCTCACCACCCTTACAGTAAAGAATTTCTTCCTCATATCCAATCTAAACTTCCCCTGTTGAAGTTTGAACCCGTTACCCCTTGTCCTATCACTACAGTCTCTAACGAAGAGTTCATCCCCAGCATCCCTATAGGCCCCCTTCAGATATTGGAAGGCTGCTATGAGGTCTCCACGCAGCCTTCTCTTCTCCAGGCTGAACAGCCCCAACTTTCTCAGCCTGTCTTCATAAGGGAGATGTTCCAGTGTCCTGATCATCCTTGTGGCCCTCCTCTGGACTTGTGCCAACAGTTCCATGTCCTTTTCATGTTGAGGACCCCAGAACTGCACACAATTCTCCAAGTGAGGTCTCACAAGAGCAGAGTAGAGGGGCAGGATCATCTCCCTCGACCTGCTGGTCACGCTGCTTTTGATGCAGCCAAGGATACAGTTGGCTTTCTGGGCTGCAAGCGCACCCTGCCGGCTCATGTTCATTTTCTCACTGACCAACAGCCGAAGTCCTTCTCCACAGGGCTGCTCTGAATCTCTGTATTATGGAACCGTACCTTTAGTCTTAAGTCTTAGCATTTGTATGTTAAATTACTTCTAAGACTGTGACGAGAAACCAAAACAATTTAAAGAAATTATTTCGTAACAGGTGAAAATCTGTGTCTTAAGTCCTCAAGGGAAAGAGACAGCACAGGTTTCAGTTTCACTTGGCTGTAAAATTTAGAGGTAGAGGGTGAGGAACAGCTTAGAAGCTACAGAGATCATCAAAATTACCTAGTATCTTCTGAAGCTAAGGTACCCATAAGAAAAAAACACAATTTTAATTTTTCTTTTCCTACCTTCAATTGCATCAAGTATACAAGACAGTCATCATTTCCATGCTTAATTATCTGGAAAAAAAAAAGACTGATTTTCTCTACTTACACTACATTTAGTGGTCAGGTATGGCTGCATGGTCATGGCATGTTTGACCATTAGCTGGGGCCTGATTTTGCTGAATAAGAACAAAGTGGTTATGCAAGCAACCAAGCGACCAGAATTCACACCTTTGTTGTCAGAATCTGCAAAAGATTAGAAAATACAAAAAATATATTAAGTCCAAGTATGTTTTAGCAATGAAAAATATATACCCTAAACATAATTTGAATTATCTCTTTCATTACATTTCTTTCAAGATCAATACAGAATATTCCTATTAGATTAGAGAACAAAATGTTTCAACACTTACATGAGATCGCAATATGTTAAGAAAGAAGCAAAAGTTCTTCAAAGATATCGCTAGTTTTTAAACTATTTACTGTGCACAGAACACTGGTCCACACAATAGTTCCTATTACAATTGTGAAATATACTAATGGAAATAAAAGTTGACATATTTTGTTTTGGTTTTAGTGATCTAATAGCTTGAAGAAGTTATTCTGTTTTGTAGTTAACTAGTGAAAATTAGAGAAGCTTTACTACTACGCAGTGCTCAAAAGAGTTCATAAGGAACTTAAAAGGGAAAAATCATTACCATCACTTTTGTAGCAGGAATTCTATAACAGTTATTTTTTCTGATAGTAATTTGAGCAACCACTCTTACACTGTCATATAAAATTCAAAAAATTTGAACTACTGGGTGGTAAATAATATTACCTGATAAAGATTCCTCATATTTGAGAATGTGCTCAACCAAGTTGTCAACAAGTTGAGTACAGGCTTTCTTCACAGGTTTATATGAGGCATCCTCTTCTGACTTCAACAGCTGTAGAAGATGAAATAAAGTGATTTAGTTTTAAGGGTAACATTCATTTACATTGGATACATGCCAGTTTTATAACAATTACCACAGATACATAAGGAAGAGGCACTGGAATGGGTTCTATGATTCTATGATGATTTTACACTACAAAAGTATTTATTTAACTTCTCCATAAAAGTTACATGGTGATGAAAAAACTATGGGAAGTAAAAAGTCAAACCAAAATGTAAGAGAAGTAAAAAAAAATTATTTGCAATAAGAAGCCAGAAAACTTCTATTGATTCTTGCATTGGGATGAAAGTTAACTTTGTGTTTAACGAAATAATGCAGAAAACAATAATGTAGTCATACTTGCCAGCAGTAAGAAAGGCTTTTAAAAAAGCTTAGATAAAAAAAGAACGAATTCAAAAGGTATGTTGTTTCTGACACCAAGCAAAAACGTAAAACAAAGATGAAACATAGTGTTATGAACATTTTAACCAGTTAGCCTTCTTCCATATGACTTCGGGTACTGAAATCATGTCCACGATGATCCTTTAATATCTACGTAGGATTGAGACCAATACTATAGGCTTTTTTTCAGTGTAGGCATTAGGAGGCTATGGTTTACTTGTCTCCCTATTTTATGGTACTCCAGGCTACAGTAAGATCAAACAAGTTTTTTTTGTTTGAAAATTAACCAGTGCGTACTTAAACAGGGCCTATAAGTAAGCTGAAGAGGGACTTTTTACAAGGGCCTGTATAGACAGGACAAGGGCAATGGCTTTAAACTGAAAGGGGGGAGATTTAGACGAGATATCAGGAGGAAGTTCTGAACTGTGAAGGTGGTGAGACACTGGCACAGCTTGCCCAGAGAAGTTGTGGATGGATGTCCCATTCATGGAAGTGTCCCAGGTGAGGCTGGATGGGGCTTTATTACCCTGGTCTAGTGGTAGATGTCCCTGAGCAGTGCAGTGGGGTTGGAACTATATGACCTTTAAGCTCACTTCCAACCAAAACCATTCTATGATTATTCAAGGGACTATGAAACAAAAACCAAACAAAATCCTCCTCAAATGAAGTGGTGAGGCAGTTTTGAAACAGATGATATTGAAAGACAGAAACTCATGTCAGAGAAACAAAGATAACTGCACCAATGAAGACTGAAAAAAAGGTCAGATCTTTAAGGGGCATGATTCAAAGTTGACTACTGTAAAGGACTGCCCTTGTAGTCTGCCAAGTGTTTTAGTACCAAAATAAATGTTAAAATTCTAACAATGATCATACTGTACATTCAAAAATCATTACTTACATTTTGAAGAAGCTGTTCAAACCAATCATACCCTGTATCTCTACAAGCTGCCACCTAGAAGTATTTTTGAGAATAAACTGGTTAATAAAAAAGGTATCAGAGAAAAATTACTTCAATACAGATGTCATCTTAGAAAACCATTAAACACGCATAGATAGTATTTCCCTATGCATTCAGTATAATGATTTTCTATCTTTGGAGATCAGAAACTTCTACATTTGAAAAATAGTCCTCACCATTTAAGGTACTCCAGAATTTATACTCCATACACACAAAGCCTACACATTCTACTGGAGATTGCTGACTCTAATGTAAGCCAAATTTTGGTTCTGTAGAACATTTTGCAGATTTAAGAACAAACACAATCTTGATTCATCGGAAATGAACACATGTGCACATACATGTACATGTGTATTTTTATTTAAACAAACCAAGCCTTCATTGGTATCATATCTAAGAAACAGCTCGCAGGTACTCTAGAGTGTCTGGAAAAACGCACACTAGACTACCATTTCTGAAAAGCGCAATGAAGTTTAAACCCGTAACTGCAAGTAATGAAGTGAATACTTTTATTTGGTATTTACATCTCGGTGTAATGGATATTAAAACATAGTGGTTTTTACACAACGTATTTTCAGTACATATTAAAGCATTTTATTTGAAACAGATTTTGTTATTCTGAGATATTCAATTTGCTGCTCCTAAAAAGCAGATACAATTATGCAGATACTAGTTTACCCTGACTGAGAACATAACCCTGTTTTTGTTAGAACAGCATATTACTCTTTCAAAAGAAATGTTATTAGCTTTTGGAGAAAATTTTCTTTTAAGAGACAACGTCTTACTTAGGCTTAACTATATACTGTTACTACCAATTCCTGGAAAATGTTAAATAAAGTAGAAATTTGCTGCGCTTTAACTGAACAAGTACTTTATGCAATCTGAATATAGCATGGTCCCAGTTATCCTTGCCAGCGGATCAGCATTTAATGCTTCCCACAGCCTGTTCCATGAGATGAATAATTTTGGCATATATTCAATACGAGGAGATACAAAAAGAAAACCATCTGCCAATCAAATTACTGTATTCTAAAAAACTACAGACCATATATCAAAGATACTAAAGGCATAACCAAATTTTGCATACAACTTAACTCATATTTGTTTAACATACCACATCAGTGATGTTTAATATTTTCCTTGTCATTGCTTCTTTGTCATGGTGTGGAGTTGGAGTAAACCAGAGCTTCTGGAATGTCTCATTTACTAATTTCTGAAGGGAAAAACAAAAAAAAAGGGATAAATAGACCTATCTTGGCACACTGGTATTATTTCTACTACATTCATATAAAAGACTTGATGTGTGCCATTCAGAAGGAATTATTCAACCTAAGTGAGACTGTTGCAGGAAATGTTATCTGAAACAGACACACATCTACTGTTAGAGGAGTTATACTGACTCTAAACAAACTTCCACAAAATGATCACTGGGACCTGATGCTACAGAAAAATGGAGTTACCACCTTCCTGCATTAATCTGCATTCCGCAGGACAATACAATACCCTGAGAAGCTGATTATAATAAGAAGATTATGATTTGTACTGCATTACTAGCAGCAACACTACGTTACTCGGGAATTTTCAAAACAGCTGTGAAAAGGGGGGAAAGAGAGAGAAGTCAAGTCTTAGTCTAGCATAGGAAGTATGTTCCCTTCCAATGTTTCTGTATGAAGGAATAAATGAAACAGAATGGAAGTGAACAAAATTATTCCCTAATTACTTGAAAGGCATATGGTTCGAAGAAGCTCTCCTCATCCATGAAAACATAAAAAACACATCAAAGACAATGCCTCATTTTTTCTAATGCTGTTAGAAAGGAAAGAGGAATGAGAAGAGAAAATAAGACCATCTTCCTTTCCCAGAAACAGCTTGGATCCAGCTGTTCAACAGTCTTCTTAGAAAGCCACTTAATGCTAACATATCTCAAGTGGCAAAAAAACATGCTGTAGCTTTAAAGTTTCACATTTAAAATCCTACTGAGAGTGTGATACCAAAATTGTTATCATTGCGTTCTTAATTACCCAATAATCTTAAACTTATTTTCCAGATCAAACAAAACCGTCACTGTAAGGTTTACGATTTAACACAACTTAGTTTTGTGGCCTTCTGCATATACATTGTGCAGAGTTACATATGATTACATAAATAAAATTTTAGGGGGGACTAGCTGGTCCACTTGAACATTCAGAGCTAATGCAAAATTAACACAGATGGATAAATACAAATCTGGCATATATTAACATAAAGTTCTAATATTGACTTAAAGTCTATTTTGTTTGCAGAAAGAAGTTTTATATGCCAATTTTACCAAACTCTCCAGAAAATGACGTCTTAAAATCTTTTGTCAACAAGAATTGAAAAAAAATAGAAGATAGAAAAGAAAGAAAAGCAAGTCAGACAGCATTTCAGAAAGCTAAAACATCTGCTCTAAAAAATCAGAACCGAATAAAAATCATAAATATTACAAAGGAGCAACGCAATACTTCTGTCTTTTGGTCAAAATATGGAAACACTAAAATAATGATAATTAAAATCCTGAAGGATATGTTTTATTCTACCTTAATGCCTTCTTCGTCATTGACTCTTCGAATCATTTTCACACACATCTCTGTAATTTTGGGAAATGTCGGTTGTTCAATGCAGATATCTCTAAGTATCTTTATGACTCTTTTTCTGACACTGATACCAGTATCCTGTGAACATAAAAGCATTACACTATTGAAAACAAATCAGAAATATAAATTAACTTCTGTATTATATGAATTAATATTTGAAGATTATCCAATCTGACTTGCAAAATTCATTTGGAAAAGCAAGCTAAAAAGTTCAGGAGTGCATTTATATAAAATAAATAACTTGTACCATTTTATTTGCAACAATTTTAAAGGTTGAGTCCCCAGAATGCTGAAATGATACCGTCCTCCACTTATACCCTCCCATCTAAGAGCTCATGACGCTGTAAATGTACAGTTCCAGTTCCCAATTCAAGAGTTTAAAAGCTAGATGTGATGATGGTTTAGCTACTTTGTTGGAACAAGCAAGATTTTTTGTAGATCTGGACTGTAAGATTTCAAATCTTTGGATAAAGGTAATAGACAAAGAGACTGACTTAGTATTATCTTATTAAAATCCTGCTGAATCTGAATGTTAGGATGAATTGCTTTATGCAAGCTCATATGCACATGAAGCTGCTTATCCCCAAAAACCTTCACAAACATGTTCTATCATGTAACTACAGACAATGAGTAATATTTGACAAAAACCTGACATAGATGCTAAGAGTTAGTGTTATGTTACAGTCAAGTTAACACTGTATTTCATCTGACATTGTGTTTAATCTGAATGCCCAGATGAAAAAAAACCAAAGAATAAAAACCGACCAAACTTTTCATACAAAAACTCTAATAAGAAGCCTTTTAAAACACTAAAAATAGCATAGAAGAGCCAAGCATTTTTAGGTTTGTTTGTTTGTTTTTTCTCTTTTGGATTACAAATGTCATCTTTAGATTACTGTGCTGTAGATCTTTCGTCATCACACTACTGAACTGCTCTCAATAACCCGTATCTCAGACTGCAGAGAAGTGGCAAAATTCCTCATTTCACCTAATTTATGTCTTAATAATGGAATCAAAAGAAATGCACTTCTGGTTCTGATGGGGTACAACTTTCTACGTATGTGTGCCTTTTGATATAACAAACCCTCACGGGGAAAAAAGTGGTACATTTTACAAGGCTGACCTTAAAAGCATGATGCTCCCCATTAAAACAGTAAGATATAATTCACTCTTGGGATCATCATTCCATATTATGAAACATAAATCAGTTAAAACCAAATTTTTCATGCCACTTATCATTAATATCACAAGTCACCATACCAATATTCTTTCGATCAACATGTCATAATACTGCTCAGCAAGCTGAGGACGACAGAGCACAAATCTGCCAAGCAGCTCCACAGCTGCTTCTCGTACACTAGTGGAGTTATCCATTAACCGTCCATGAACACCTCGTTGCATATCCAGCTGAAAAGATCAAATGAAACACAGATTCAAAATAAGAAATAAAGATTGTTTTGAAGTATGACAAAAGAATGTATGTGTATAATGGATATTTCCTTTTTTTTACCCTGGCTAGAATACTGGGGTCTACAGCAACAACCTCAGACAAACACTTCATGGCTTTTGTTCGAACAGCAATTGCATTTTCACCAAGTACACGCAGAATCTAAGAAGAAAACAAAAACAAAAATTCAACTGTGTTGCAAAGGTAGTAAACAATTCAATACGCAAAAATGCAGGCAAATAGCATGCAAACAATTCAAGTAAAATATGAGTATCTGTCTATTAAAAATCAAAAATATCTTCTCAGACACTAAAAAGATGCATGCAAGTGAAGTTACATGGCACTGATAACTGAGTGTGGATATTTATTATGTTTGCTACATCAGTAAGACTGGTCCAAATGGGATTTACACAGGCTCCATATGTTCCCATTACGTGCTATCGTTTTAAAATCTACTTCTGTCATTCACCTGTGGCTTTCACAACAGTTCTTTCAACAGAAGAGCTGGATTTAGGCACTGTAATTTTAAGAATGGCTCTTAATGTATGTAGACCAATATAGGTAACACAACCTAAACCAGTACTGCATGTCACCATGCCAATGTTAGTGTTCTCCTTCCAGAGAAAGGAAAGAAATTACACTGGTCAAACACCTTCC
Source organism: Ara ararauna (assembly GCA_028858755.1). Classification (NCBI taxonomy): domain Eukaryota; kingdom Metazoa; phylum Chordata; class Aves; order Psittaciformes; family Psittacidae; genus Ara; species Ara ararauna. The sequence continues at coordinate 96,051,374 of CM054410.1, forward strand.
AAAGTGACATGAACTGCAACTAATTGATGAAGCCGGCTTGTATTTTCTCATCAAATTAAGCTCAGTTTCATGAGTTAGTATTACCAAACGAGCACGCCATGAAATTGTAAAAGTGTGTACATATAATTACAATGATTTTGCCATACACAGATGGGTAAATAGAATAATGCATGTACAATATGACATACAGAATGCATGCAAGAAAAAGAAACAAAATTACATATGTCAGAAATACTGAACATAAAAGAACATGGCATTATCATGGCCTATTAAATACCTGTGCTCAACAGTGAACAGATATGGCACACTATCACAAAAGTGTTTTGAATCAGAAACCAACTGTGTGTCACTGTATGAAGACTTCTGGCATAGTTTACCTGTGTCAAATAAATATCGAAGCTCTGGGCAAACGGCCTCATAGAGGCCAAGTAGCGAACAATCAAACATGCATCTTCATAGTCCACAGTATCAGAATTCATCCTGTAACAAATTCCATTTGTTAATTAGTATATGTATATAAAAAATATTTAAAACATCAAATGCATAGCTAATAAAGAAATAAATGGTACTGAAACATACTTTAATGTACTGAACTGAGATGGAGCAGTTTTAATGATGCTGCGGAGAAACTTTTTGCGACTTTCTGCTCTATGCATGATCTGTCCTGTGGTCTCAACATCTTTTGCATGATGAGTTCCTTCAGATGAATCCTCATCCTTCTGAGATTTAATTGCTTTCTCTGTCTCCATAGTTGTATCACGGAACCACTGAGCTATGTAAAACTTCCGAGAAAACTAGAGAGATATAGCGGGATGCATAGAAAACAAGAACAATATATACAGAAAAGGAAAATTAACAGATTTATAACGACATTAAGTGAATCTAATGCATAAACAATATTTTGGAAAACATAATCAACAGTATATGTGCTAGGGTGACAATTTCATTAAAGCACTAATATGCATACTAGAAAATCACTTAATTCAGTACACGTTACTAAAACTGTTTTCATATACACTTGACACCAGAAAGCTGAAATTTACCACTAATGATGCATCAGTTTCTGTGTTCTCATCCAGATAATCTAGCAAGGCCTTTTGCAGCTGTTGAATTTCATCTTCTCCTCCTGAAACCTTTTGGAAGGAGAGAGAGAGATATAAAACAAAATACTACACAGTGATAATTATAATCTGAAATCTGCATGTCCACATGTAACATAAACTGAAGTCAGTTGCTTTGATAATTGCAGAATGTTAACAATTTTTCAATTATTTATAAACTGCGTGGAGACTGAATCAAACTAGACAGTGGCTCTAAAGTCTAAAAAAGATTAACAGCAGAGTAAGACTGTTTTTAAAACAGACTGACTGATTTGATTGATTTTCATTCTATGATCCTGTGTGAAGACCCTCTGTCACAGAGGGAAAAAGAAGGGCTGAAATCACACAGAGCAAACTAACACAGCATTTAAAATAGAGAAGTCACCATTAGCTGACTTACCAATATTAAATACCAAAACAGTGAACAGTTAGCAGTTCAGAAATAAATGCACAGCGTCCATATGAAATGCACAAACCCAGATTTTTAAAAGGACACACAGAATATGAGATTTTCTCACCATACTATGTACTCCACAGTGCTCAAATGCATACACTGCTTTGATAATTTTTGCCACACTTGCAAAGTTGAAGAGCATTAGCAAAAATGCAAATATGAATATGCACTCTCTAATGAAAAAAAAAATGCAAGTCCCATAAAAAAAAAAGAAGAAAAAAAGTAGAGTGTATTTCATTCAGAATTATGAACAATGAAGACTAATTTTCCACAATGCCTCTTTTTCAAACATCTTTAAAACTTTCAAGATTTTGAATGGATACATCTCAAGCCAGCTGTCATGGGATCTTTCACACACCTGTTTAAGGATTCTTGCTAAAGATCCTTGATCCATTTTGCTAGTGACTGCATCTTTCCTCAGTCTTGCAGCTACAGTTCCAAGGTAGTCAAGTGATGCAACTCTTAATGCCATTTCTGTAGATTTGTTACTGAACTGGTGAACCTAAGAAAAACAGAATAAACTGTTAAAAACAAATAGTTATGCAGCTGAGATTCTTCTTAGAAGAGACTCCTTGACCTTATCAAAATGCCACCTATCTGCTATGCTGCATACAATTTTGCAATTTACTATTACATCACAAATACACTACTCATTTTACATTACTCTTTTTCCTTCAAATATGTCTGTTAGTACTGTATCTCTTCAAATATGCTTGTTAGTTTTGAAGTTTTTTTAATATGCATTTTCATAAATAAACTGGACAACATGCAATAGCATCGATCTTAAGCACCATAACCCTATTTCCTCATTATTCACAAAAGTATGAAGAAAGCTACACTTCATCAAGAATGGGACCATAAAATATTTTCCAAGAAACACCTCATACTGAAGAACAACTCTCAGGGAACATGCCGACAAAAACATTCACATTCTGTAATTATAAGTAAATGCTATTACTGGTAAAACCCCTAACTACTTAGTTGTTTTAAGGTTCTGTGCTTAAATTTACAGTCCAGAGAAGATATTTAACATGGATAATTACAGCCATTAGTCTGACTTTACTCCAAATGAATATCTACACTTATTAGACTCTATACGGTGGCAATTTTCATGTTGAAAATGTCACGGAATAGTGGAAGCGGATTTCCATGAGGAACTGTATACATATGATTTTTAACAAGTTCCATACCAATGATTCCCTAACCCAAATTTTATTATTTATGTATTACACAATAGTGATACACGTAAGAAAATCCTTAAATGCTGTATGTGTGCCAACAATCAGAAAGCATTTCTGTAGTTCAGTTGAAATGAGTCATCATTGTAGTAAGAAATACATTTATATAACAGTTTAAAACAAGAATCCCTTACCAATAGCCTTCCTAATAAGCTAAGTAGCAGCTCCGCAGCTGGCCATTCTGGTTTATTGACTGTGGAAAGAAGATCTTGAATGAAGTTCTCAAACAGTGGTCTGTAATCTTCTTCCCCTTGTTTACTGCCACACCTGTTTAAAACCAAATGCATTCTGTAAGTGAATTTAAGAGCCATTTAAGCCTTTTTTTCTGATGTAAACAAAAGTAATCCCAAGTTTAATTAGAAAAACAGCTTTCTGCAATTCTAAGAAATGTATCTGAAATGTGTTCTATTTATTTACAAAGAAATAATTAAGTTACCACTGCAAGTTGCACTGCAAGTAATGCAACTAATTCATGATAGCAGAATTGTGTTCCTAAGATTTTTTATTTAACACTTTAAGTCCACATTAAATTGGAGAAACAATGTACATAAAATCGTGAAGCTGAAGCTGGCATGGCCTGTTTATGTTCCTTAAGCTTGGGCTAATATATTGGATAGTGATAAGATGTCTCAGTATTTTGTTCCACAAAGGTTAAAATCAGAATGCAAAAAAAATCAAAAGATAACATACCTGATAGAGTCTCACTTATATGTGGCATTCCTAACTTTAAGGATACCAGAACTAGGCAGAGAGACTGCTAGATGGCTATTAAATAGCCTTTCAGCCCAAAAGTAGAAATTAACACAATAAAAACCCCAGAACTTAATCTTATAAATCCATCGGTTGCCCAGGCATGTTAAGATTTCTTTTAATCCCCGATGAGCTATTATTGACATTCCTAACTTTAGCTAAATGAAAGTAATTTTTAGGGCTTTTTATATCCTTGTCATTCTGATGACTGAATGAATATTCTTTCATCACTTCAATATTTACCTGGCCTTCTCTTCCAGGCTTCAGATGAGTAACAGGCCCCTAATTAAGGGATCCTACATGAATTATCAAACAATATTCTTAAATGTATAAAGAGCTCTCTAAAGAATTTCTGTTCCATAAACATTTTTGTCCAGACAGGTATCCCTCCAAGGGCAGGCCTCCGAGGGCTCTATACAGTATATTGATATAAATTTATCAGTGGGTATTTTTAACAAGAGGAATTAGAGATGTGTGCATGTCTACAGGGATATGATAAAATAGGTATCACAGAAACATGGTGGGATGGCACCTATGACTGGAGTGCTGGAATGGAAGGCAACAGGCTCTTCAGAAAAGACAGGCCCAGCAAAAAGGGAGGGGGAGTTGATGTTTATGTTACGGATAGGCTGGAGAGTATGGAACTCTTGTCTGGGGACAGGTGAGCAGTCAATAGGGAGTTTGTGGGTCAGGGTTAAAGGGAGAATGGCGACGGGAGACATTACTGGGAGGATCTATTACAGACTGCCTGATCAAGAGGACTCTGTGGATGGAGTGCTCTATAGACAGATAGGAACAGCCTCACGCTCACAGGCCATTGGTCTCATGGGGGACTTCAACCACCCTCATAACTGTCGGAGAGATGGTATGGCCTGGCACAAGCAATTCAGGAGGTTCATTGATTGTGTAGAAGACGACTTTCTTCCGCAAGTAAAGGAGGAACCGACAAGGAGAGGTGCCACGCTTGACCTCAAGCTCACCAAAAGGGAAGGGCAGGTTGGAAATGTGACACTCCAGGGCAGCCTTGGTTGCAGCAATCATGAGATGGTCGAATTTGAGATCCTCAGGACAGTGAGAAGAGCGTGCAGCAAGCTCACTGCCCTGGATTTCAAGAGAACAGACTTCGGCCTCTTCAGGAATCTGCTTAGTAAGGTTCCATGGGAAACAGCTCTAGAGGGCAGGGGGACCCAAGACTCTTGGTTGGTATTCAAGGATCACCTACTACAAGCTCAGGAGTGTTGCATCCCAGCTGGAAGGAAGTGCAGCAGAAGGGCCAGGAGACCTCCTTGGATGGATAAGGAGCTGCTGAGGAAAATTCAAAGGAAAAAAGAGGCTTATGAAAGGTGGAAGCAAGGACAGGCGGCCTGGGAAGAATACAGGGATGTTGCTCAGGAAGCTAGGAATCAGGTTAGGAAAGCTAAGACCCAATTAGAATTAAACTTGGCTAGGGGTGTTGAATAGAACAGGAAGGGATTCTATAGGTACACTGCGAATAAAAGGCAGATTAGGGACAACGCTGGTCCCCTCCGGAAGCTACCAGGAGAACTGGCTACCCTGGATTTGGAGAAGGCTGAGGTTCTTAATGACTTCTTTGCCTCAGTCTTCATCAGCAAATGCTCAGACCACACCACCCAAGTCTTGGAAGGCAGATGCAGGGACTGTGAGAATGAAGACCTTGGGCCAACTGTAGGACAGGATCTGGTTCGAGACCATTTTAAGAACCTGAATGTACACAAGTGCATGGGACCTAAGGAAATCCATCCGCGGGTCCTGAAGGAACTGGTAAAGAAGTTGCTAAGTGACTGTCCATCATATTTGAAAAGTCATGGCAGTCAGGTGAAGTTCCCGATGACTGGAAAAAGGGAAATATAACCCCCATTTTCAAGAAGGGGAAAATGGATGACCCGGGGAACTACAGAGCACTCAGCCTCACCTCTGTACCTGGCAAAATCTTGGAGCAGATACTCATGGAAGGCATGCTGAGGCACATGAAAAACAACAAGGTGCTTGGTGACAGCCAGCATTGCTTCACTAAGGGGGAATCCTGCCTGACCAATCTGATGGCCTTCTGTGATGGGGCTATGGAACTGATGGACAGGGGTAGAGCAGCTGACGTCACCTACCTGGACTTGTGCAAAGCGTTTGACACTATCTCACATGACATCCTTGTCTCTAAGTTGGAGAGACATCAATTTGATAGGTGGACCGCTTGGTGGATAAAGAACTGGCTGGATGGCTGCGCGCCAAGAGTTGTGCTCAATGGCTCAATGTCCAGCTGGAGTCCAGAAACGAGTGGTGTCCCTCAGGGATCGGTCTTGTTCAACATCTTTGTGGGTGACATGGACAGTGGGATTGAGTGTGCACTCAGCAAGTTTTCTGATGACGCCAAGCTGTGTGGTTCGGTTGATACATTGGAGGGAAGGAATGTCATCCAGAGGGACCTTGACACGCTTGTGAGGTGGGCTGATGCCAAACTGTTGAAGTTCAACCATGCCAAGTGCAGGTCCTGCACCTGAGTTGGAGCAATCCCAGGCACAGCTACAGGTTGGGCAGAGAAGAGATTCAGAGTAGCCCTGTGGAGAAGGACTTGGGGGTGTTGGTCGGTAAGAAACCTAACGTGAGTCGGCAGTGTGCGCTCACAGCCCAGAAAGCCAACCATACAGTGGGCTGCATCAAAAGCAGCGTGATCAGCAGACAGAAGGTGATCCTGCCCCTCTACTCTGCTCTCGTGAGACCTCACTTGGAGTATTGTGCGCAGTTCTGGGGTCCTCAACATGAAAAGGACATGGAATTGTTGGAACAAGTCCACAGGAGGGCCACGAGGATGATCAGAGGACTGGAAGCATCTCCCATATGAAGATGGGCTGAGAAAATAGGCACTGTTCAGCCTGGAGAAGAGAAGGCTGCGTGGAGACCTCAGCAGCCTTCCAGTATCTGAAGGGGGCCTTTAGGGATGCTGGGGAGGGACTCATCATGAGGGCCTGTAGTGATAGGACAAGGGGTAAAGGGTTCAAACTTAAACAAGGGAAGTTTAGATTGGGTATGAGGAAGAAATTCTTTACTGTAAGGGTGGTGGGGCACTGGAATGGGTTGCCCAGGGAAGTTGTGAATGCTCCATCCCTGGTGGTGTTCAAGGCCAGGTCAGATAGAGCCTTGCATGACACAGTTTAGTGGGAGTGTCCCTGCCCCTGGCAGGTGGGTTGGAACTAGATGATCTTAAGATCCTTTCCAAACCTAACTATTCTATGATTGTATGACTCTATTTAGCACTGCAAAGTAGTTTGGTTTGTGTTAAGGAATGACAGACTTTACTTGGAGTTGGTTTCATCAGTACACTAGAGAATGCAACAGTACTTACTTCTTAAGGAAAATAGAAAGGAAGTTTTGTGCTGTTCTCATGGCTGTTTCATATGAATTGGTAATAAGCACATCTTGATCCACCTAAGAATAGCAAGACATATTTGTCTATTATTTTAGCATACATAGAAATACGATTCCATATTAGCATTTCTAATGCACAAAAAATTACAGCAGACACGAATTTATAATATTTGATTACCAGAGCACCATAGTAAAGTATTATGCCTACAAACACACTGTCATTCATGTGCAAAAAAAAAATTAAAAAAAAAAATCTTACTTTCTTGTTTGATTCCTCCTCGGAGTTCGAATCTTTTTCTGCTGATGGTAAGTGCACCACACACTGAATAAGCTGCAGAACCAGTGCTGTTACCATCTGAATATACATAGGCTCTCCATCAGTGTCACTGCTGTTTAACCTGTTAATAAGAAAAGACAGCATTAACATTAAAACTGAAAAAAAAAAAAAAAAAAAAAAAAAAAGAAAAAAAAACAACCCAAAAAGCTAAAACTTTTTGATCCTAAATATTATCTTTCTAAAACTATTACCGCAGCTAGAAATCTGTGTTCTAGACATTTATCCAGTCATTTGTTTCTCTCTTATGGTTAAAACAAATCAGAAAGTTTCTTTTCAGGAAGAAGGGATGAATTGACATAGCCTCAAGATGGGCTATCGGAGTATCTGTGAAGTGCGGCAGCAGAAAAATCTGCAGGAATATTTAATAAACCAAACACCTACATGCTAAGGCACTAATAGGATTATAATGCATAAGGCCATATCAATTTCCAACATAACACCAAAAAAACTCCCCAAACTGCTGCGTTAACAATGTATTTCTACTTTTATTAATATAAATTATATATACTATTATATGTTATAACTATTATATATTATTTAATGCATATGAAAAGTGCAACAACAAAAAATAGTGACCATGACGTGGACTGACTTCTGTGAGAGTTACTCCTATTGTAATCCTAGGTAGCATAAGAGACTATGAACCTCAGCATGTAAGTGTCTTCAAGAGTCTTAAGTCTGTCTTTAACTTGGTAAGGCTACAGTCCATGTTTCTCCCGTAAGAAACACTATGACATTTACTAGTCTTATACACATGAACACCATCTACTGCTACACTTTACAACATTGAAAGTTGATAATACCTGACATATTTCTCGCCAGATTATCAAATTACTTACTGCGCACAACACAGATTGCAATTATCTTTCGGAAGTTATCTTTGACTACTTTCAGATAGAAAAGCTTTTCAATCAGATTTTGTGGAAGTTGTACCCTTCATATCTATAGCCAGTTAGAGAATGTCCTTTAACAGACCAGAGTTAGAACTCTACAGATGAAGAGTGCAGTCTCACTGTGGCCCTCAGATAGTGATTTCCTTCTAGTACAAATCCTAATTCAAAGAATGTATACCTACCATTTATGCTCCTATACCTACCACCCTCCCATCTGATATCTATAACCAAAGCAATAGGAAATACTAGGAACAAGCACTTAATTTAATGGCAGGGTCACTGAATTCAACTTTGAAGTTTCAGTGCAATTTTTTCCCAGACATTTCCTTTTCATCCACCTGGCATTGGACAAAACATTTAATTGACTATTTGTGTCTGAGGGAAAAATGTATGCAAACAAGGAGCAAAATCAACACCAAACCCGAAAGTTTTAGAATAATTTGAAGTGTCTCAACCTAAATTTCAACTGAAATCTTGTTCAGGTCAGCCCACCTGTCAGGCTGAACCTGAACCGATACTATAATTCTGAAGATACACTGAAATCCAGTGGAAGTGCTTAAAAGACAGTTACAGTGGGCAGAGTAGTTCCTAAATGAAATTCATTAAAAGAGATACAAGACTGACTTCTATCCTTGAAAGAGTGATCTATAACTTCATACAAACAGAACCAAAGCACTTTTTTAACAAAAGAACTCTGAATACACACTAACATTTGTCATTTACATCCTTAGACAAACTAAGATATTTTTGTAAGCAGGCACAAACATGATGGCATATGGAACAGTGATTATTATGACACATCTATCAGGCAATTTTGCGATCTTTTTTTTTTTAAATACCAACTTGTAATAAAATACAGCTTGTGGAATCACAGATTTTTAACGCTGTTAATCCTGAATCTGAAAATACTGTATCTACAAAATTGTAAATGCTGCTGTCTACAAGTTATTAACCTATGTCAGAAATTACCTGAAGTTTCTCAAACTCCTCTTGCTAGTTGGTAGTCTTGCAAGGGAAGTGAAAATTTCTTCTAGTATTAGCTGCCTATGTTTTTCGTATCTGGAGAACACCTATTTAATAGTTACAGGACTGTTAGCAAATTATTACACAAAATACATTTGTGTAATACATTAAATATCAATACATTTAAAAAATTATTCAAATACATTTGAAAAATTATAAATTTAAAATACATTTAAATACACTTAAATAAATTTAATAATGTATTCTTAAATATTTCTTCAATACATTGAAAAATATATGTAGAAACATACATTTTAAATGATGCTTACATGAACTGTAATTAATGCATATCTTGGTTTTAAGGCATTATTTTGTTTTTTCTAAACAAGCATTTCATTAATTTTTTTCAAATCTACATTTTTAAAAATATTCAAATAACATTAATGTGTGACAGCTCTCAAAAATATTGTCTATTTTAAGAATTTTTCTCAGTGGTAAAATCCACTGTACAGGAAAGTCAAACAGTGTAATACTAAGCTTTCAGATTCTTGTCCAGAGCAAAACTCCATGGTAACATAAATCACACGAACACATGTAGTGCTGGAGAGCACATTTGAGAAACAAGTTTTACTTCATATTGTAAGATTTAATGTTTGCCTGAAGTGACATATTCTTTCCGTTTACAAGGACAGGATAGTAGACTTTTCCTCTCCTTTTGTTTAGGCAGAATAATGGAGTACGTCATCCATACAAAGATGGAAAACTCTCATTTTAAGAAGCACATCTGTGTTGTGCTGAATTCTTCCAGAAACAGTATTTCATCTCCCCTGTGAATTTTTCACATAGCCATCTATGTGAACCTCATATGGCTATTTCCACATATGAGGAAATAAATTTATTCTATTACATAGGGGTACCCTACCAGTTCTATACCTTATTCAATTGAATAATTTAAAATCTTAACATAAGAAATAAGGAAAACCACATTGCTAAGATTCCTTAAGACAAAAACGGACAGGTAAGAGGAAAGGGCTTGTGTTTAGACTTTGCATGACACAGTCAAAACTAATAAGTTCCTTCCTATAGAGTACTCTGCAAACAGGGGCAGCTGAGGCAGATTTAATACTGTCCTAGACTGTGATATTGAATTGTAAAAACATTCAAGAATAACATTAGTTCTAAACTCAAATTCTCTATAAGACAGAAAATACAGCCCATGTAAATGCCCTAATAACTCTCAGTAGTACAGGAACTGAAGCTGCAAATTAAAAAGTACTTACTGCTGTCACTAACTTGATGGCACATAACTGTAGTTCACTGACATTTTCTACAAAGAAAGGTGTTATTCCCATAGATGATACCTATCAATGGAGATAAATTGCTGTAAACATATTTGACTAACAAACTTGTATTTATGCAGTTTCACAAGTAGGTTATTCATTCAGCAGGCAAAGTAGTCAGCAAGATGCATTACTTTCAAGTAAAGTTATAAAAGGATATTAGAGCACAAGTCTGTTGATAAGTAGTTGAGGGAACTGGGGTTGCCTAGCCTGGAGAAAAGGAGGCTCAGAGATACCTCATAACTCTCTACAACTACCTGGAAGGAGGTGGTAGCGAGGTGGGGGTCAGTCTCTTCTCCCAAGAAACAAGTGATAGGACAAGAGGAAATGGCCTTAATTTATGCCAGGTGAGGTTTAGATTTGACATTAGGAAAAACTTCTTCATGGAAAGGATTGTCAAGCATTGGAACAGCCTGCCCAGGGAAGTGGTGGAGTCACCATCCCTGGAAATACGTGAAAGACGTGTAGATGTGGCACTTAGGGACATGGTTTAGTAGTGGAAGTTGCAGTGTTAGGTTAATGGTTGGACTTGATGATCTTAAGGGCCTTTTCCAACCTAAATGATTCTATGATTCCGTTCTATGTATGACATAATTCAATTGCACACATCAAACTATTAACTTTAAATACCAAAAATATTATCAGTAATCAGAAGAGATGCAAAACATTAATACCACACAACCCCCTCACCAAAAATATCTAGAAAAACCTAAGTTATTTATTTTATCTTACAATTAATGGAGCTGAAACTATAAATCACCAAGTTAAAGAACAATGGTGATTTATATGCTATAACTTGGTGATTTGTATGCTTTAAGTTGGTGATTTGTATTTTGTCATATAGATATATAGTATATACAGATGTGGTGCTTTGGGATATAGTTTAGCAGGGGACTTCGCAGTGTTGGGTTAACATTGATCTTAAAGGTCTTTTCCAACCTAATGATTCTATGATTTTACCTTCTAATACAATCAGGTTAAATTTTCCTTAAGTGTACAAGAAAAGGCATTAAAGATCTGAACATTACATGCTGTCTCCTGTGGATTATCTACGACACAGCAAACTACTCACTCTGATGTCAGTAATTTGAAAGTTTATACTGAGTTCATACTTTGTGTCACTGAGACAATCATTCTTCATATTCTCTCTGGGAAAATAAAACTCAAATATTCGCAGACAGATTTTTTCTGATAAAGCTCACCTGAAGAATAGTCGTATCAGTAAGAAGCTGTATCTCCAGCAACTCTGACAAGCTGCTGACAATATCACAAACTTTGTTATACAACATCACTATAACTCTTTGCTTGTGGGTGGAACACTTGGCACGTTTTGCTTTTGAGCTTAAAACACCACCTAGAAAACAAAAAATATCTTTATTAATTTTTTCAACATTTCACATGAAATACAAGAAACATGGTCTTTCTAAAAAGTGCCCTCAAAAAACTGGATAACTACAGCCTTGCAAGAGCAATTGCTGACGAAAGAAAAACTGTTTAGCAGCATCAGCTGGAAAGCAAGAATTTCACAATACTAATTTTTCATAATTGCTTTAAATTCTGGATCCAAGGTTTTTGAAAAGGTTCTTGCAGTTGGATATCTGAATCTAAAGCTAAGTACATGACCACAAAATGTTAAATGCTAAATAGGTTTCACTGAAATAAATCATTATATACACAGAGATAATGTCTACAAAATGAATCATTCCTACATAAACACAGAGGTTGAACTTCACACAAACTTCTAAATACCTTAGTCTAAATACCTCAGTTACACTGACACTGTTACACTAAAACAAGATTTTGAATGAGTTAAGTTATTCACAGGACACACTTCCTTCATTGTTTTTTACTCCATCATCCTCACGCTAACACAAAGCATTAATTCACAATGCTGTATGTGATATGGAAGAACTATCAGTATAAGAGTTACATATAAAAATCTTATTCCAGAAACTCATATCACTCCATCATCATACAGTAGATTGTGTTTTGGTATTTTTTAACATGGAAAGATTTTAAGAAATTTCTTAGCATACTAACCACCATGAGGATCCACTCTATAAACAGGATCATACTGAGGATAGAGTGTGTTCTGCAAATGAAATTTTGTGTATTGAATAACTCTTTCTATTACGTCCTCAATATATACAGCTTTAGGCATATTTGGTGATGTCATAATATTGATAGCAGTAAGACAAGCATCAGCAGATTTTGTCACTCTTTCCATAATAAGATCTCTCCATAATCTCTCCTCATCTTCAGTGTCATTGTTCTGTAACAGGCAAGAAAAACAGGACAATGTGGAGAAGTAAAATTTTTATATTTATCAAGTAAAAGATAATAATGTTAAATTAATATACTTACATACAGGCATGTATAAAATGTTTTATTTCCTTTTGGATACAAAACCAGTTTGTTTTAGAAATCAAGTAATGTTCGTATTAACAGCAATATGTTTGTAGTATGTCTCCCTAAGCTACAAGTCTTTAAAAGTCTCACTGTATTTTTCTGCTAGAACACAAAGAAGCTTTCTGTATATCACTCGGAACTTCCCACTATGAAGGAGGTCTGCAGTACCTTAAGAAAAATCTAAACTCATTCATCCAGACTTTAGTGGCCTATGCACAACAGGTGCTGCTTTGATCAGTCTAATTTTTGCCACTAGAGGGAATTCTTACTCAAAAAGACTGTTCTAAGTTACATAAAACTCCTAAGAACACGATTTTCTCTGCTTCACTGGCTAACCTATCAATGGTTTTAAAACATTTTTTATCAACTATGTCCATATAGATATAGCATAGGGCACAGAATCTCTGTATTACTGTTTGTCCAAGTTACAAAACCAAATATACATGAAGTTAATAACGACCACCCAGCAGAACTTAAATATTGTCAAAACTGTTGGCTTTCCTTGTAATAATAAGAGCTTGGTAAAACCACATCAACTTTTTTCCCTTTGAGGTAAGAGAATCTAAAACAGTATCACAGTGCATTATAAATATATTTGTAAAATAAACAGAAATCTGAAAATCAGGAGATCTCAGTAAATTTCTTGCATATAGATTGGTTTTAAGCCATTTGTTCCTTAACCAAATGAGGTTTAAAATCCCAAAACTCCACGTAGTTTTAAATCTTTTAGTTTTTCTCCTTCATTAATTTTGGAAACTAGAAGAATACACAAGTGCGCTCCTGCCTCTGGAAAACATCTTCATGTGGAAGACAACTTCCTTCTACAAATAAGAGAGGAGCCAATGAGAGATGCCATGCTTGACCTCGTCCACACCAAAAGGGAAGGGCTGGTTGGAAATGTGACACTCCAGGGCAGCCTTGGTTGCAGCGATCATGAGATGGCCGAATTCGAGACCCTCAGGACAGTGAGAACAGTGCACAGCAAGCTCACTGCCTTGGACTTCAAAAGAGCAGACTTTGGCCTCTTCAGGAACCTGCTCAGTAAGATCCCATGGGATATAGTCCTGGAGGGCAGGGCAGCCCAAGACTGTCGGTTGATATTCAAGGATCACCTCCTGCAAGCTCAGGAGTGTTGCATCCCTACTAGAAAGAAGTGCTGAAGGAGGGCCAGGAGACCTCCTCGGATGGATAAGAAGCTGCTAAGAAAAATTCGAAGGAAAAAAGAGGCTTATAAAAGGTGGAAGCAAGGACAGGTGGTCTGGGAAGAATACAGGGATGTTGTTCAGGAAGCTAGGAATCAGGTTAGGAAAGCTAAGGATGTTGAAGACAACAGGAAGGGATTCTATAGGTACACTGCGAATAAAAGGCAGATTAGGGACAACGCTGGTCCCCTCCGGAAGCTACCAGGAGAACTGGCTACCCTGGATTTGGAGAAGGCTGAGGTTCTTAATGACTTCTTTGCCTCAGTCTTCATCAGTAAATGCTCAGACCACACCACCCAAGTCTTGGAAGGCAGATGCAGGGACTGTGAGATTTAACATCTTAGGTCCACTGTAGGAGAGCATTTGGTTAGAAACCGTTTTAAGAACCTGAATGTACACAAGTGCATGGGACCTGAGGAAATCCATCCGCGGGTCCTGAAGGAGCTGGCAAATGAAGTTGCTAAGTGACTGTCCATCATATTTGAAAAATCATGGCAGTCAGGTGAAGTTCCCGATGACTGGAAAAAGGGAAATATAACTCCCATTTTCAAGAAGGGGGAAATGGATGACCCGGGGAACTACAGAGCACTCAGCCTCACCTCTGTGCCTGGCAAAATCTTGGAGCAGATACTCTTGGAAGGCATGCTGAGGCACATGAAAAACAACAAGGTGGTGGGTGACAGCCAGCATGGCTTCACTAAGGGGGAATCCTGCCTGACCAATATGGTGGCCTTCTTTGATGGGGCTATGGAACTGATGGACAGGGGTAGAGCAGCTGACGTCATCTACCTGGACTTGTGCAAAGCGTTTGACACTATCTCACATGACATCCTTGTCTCTAAGTTGGAGAGACATCACTTTGATAGGTGGACAAAGAACTGGATGGATGGCCGCATGCAAAGAGTTGTGCTCAATGTCCAGCTGGAGACCAGTAACGAGTGGTGTCCCTCAGGGATGGGTGTTGGAACTGGTCTTGTTCAACATTTTTGTTCGTGACATGGACAGCGGGATTGAGTGTGCGCTCAGCAAGTTTTCTGATGACGCCAAGCTATGTGGTTCAGTTGATACATTGGAGGGAAGGAATGTCATCCAGAGACCTTGACATGCTTGTGAGGTGGGCTGATGCCAACCTGATGAAATTTAACTATGACAAGTGCAAGGTCCTCCACCTGGGTTGGAGCAATCCCAGGCACAGCTCCAGGTTGGGCAGAGAAGAGATTCAGAGCAGGCCTGTGGAGAAGGACTTGGGGGTGTTGGTTGATGAAAAAATGAACATGAGCCGGCAGGGTGCACTTGCAGCCCAGTAAGCCAACCGTATCGTGGGCTGCATCAAAAGCAGCATGACCAGCAGACAGAAGGAGGTGATCCTGCCCCTCTACTCTGCTCTCGTGAGACCTCACTTGGGAGTATTGTGTACAGTTCTGGTGTCCTCAACATAAAAAGGACATGGAACTGTTGGAACAAGTCCAGAGGAGGGCCACGAGGATGATCAGGGGACTGGAGCACCTCCCGTATGAAGACAGGCTGAGAAAGTTGGGGCTGTTCAGCCTGGAGAAGAGAAGGCTGTGTGGACACCTCACAGCAGTCTTCCAATATCTGAAGGGGGCCTATAGGGATGCTGGGGAGGGACTCTTCATGAGGGACTGTAGTGATAGGACAAGGGGTAATGGGTTCAAAGTTCAACAGGGGAAGTTTAGATTGGGTATGAGGAAGAAATTCTTTAGGGTGGTGAGGCACTGGAATGGGCTGCCCAGGAAAGTTGTGAATGCTCCATCACTGGCAGTGTTCAAGGTTGAGCTGGACAGAGCCTTGGGTGGCATGGTGTAGTGGGAGATGTCCCTGCCCCTGGCAGGTGGGCTGGAACTAGATGATCTTAAGGTCCTTTCCAACCCTAACTATTCTATGATTCTATGAAGGTAGGATATCTTCACTAAAGTAAGCTTAATCCTTGCGAGAGGTTTTCTTTGCCATAACGATTTGAATCATCTTCAATACATTTGAAGAAACATCTAAAACTTATTTGGCTAAAGTCTGCTTTTTTTTCTAATCAAAGCTTTGTCGCTGAATTGCAATAGCTGGACAATTTAATTCACTGCTTAATAATCTTGAATTTTGGTATAAAAAGCTAAAAAAATTATCACTTTAAAACCATTTGCATAAAGACTTAATGTCAGTGAAACAGAGCAGGCAAACCAGCATTTTTTTTTCTTTTCATTTATTGTTCATATTGCTAAAGACATTCAGAACCATATAATGAAACTTTGAAAACCCTACAAACAATCTAGATGAAAGTATTTAGGTACAAATAATGTGTCTCTGGTTTTTATTTGTAAGTTCAAATTCTACCTTTTGAACATAAATAATTATTCTCTACTTATGCAGATCAAACGCTATTTTTTATAAAACTCAAGAACTCTGTTCTTGCTAGAATATTATTTTGACTAGAAAGTGTAGAAATAAATATATGACATGCGCAATATCTCATATCAACCTCATTAAAACTCTAAATCCCCATATATTTTAGGTGCATCAGGAAAAAAAATTGAAAAATCTTAGACATCCTGATAGTTTTGTTTACATTGACAATTTTACCTTTGCAGCATAACAAGAGACCTAAATAAAGTTTCATTTCTTAATGCTCAGGAGAATACGCTCTGTGTGAAACCTCTAATACTTCTTTCATTGTGTAAGGGATGTTTCATGAACACGTAGTGAAGTAGCAAAGAAATAAGAAATGGTGCAAACTGCACCAGTTACCATGAATATTTCAGGATCATACTATAATATTTAAAATTGAAAAATACCCCCCACAGTTTCTCCCAATACACTTGTTAGTTATTAGTACTATGATAAAACAAGTTTAGCACTTACAAAAAAATATGATCAATGAATTTTACTTCAAATCTTAAAATCTGGCAATGTTAATCACATACATATTATATTAGATGATCCTTCACACACAGTATTTGAAGCTCTCACTATATAGGACCCAAGTAAAGAAAACTCTTCTACATAATGTTGGGAAATCATGTAATTTGGAACTCACATGGTTAAGTAACGTAGAAAGCTTTGATCCATCTTGAATATTCTTCTCCAAAATATTCAGGACTTTTACTGTTTTATCTGTTGAGAGCTAAAACAAGAAACATATCAAAAACATGCAAGAACATAAACACTTCCAAATGGCTGAAAAGAATACCCATGAATGATATAGAACCTGTTATATAATCTGAAGCACTGATATTGTAAGCAATTGGAAATAAGGTGAATAATGATAATGTATTAAACTAGGTGAAATATATTCTAAGACTGCAAACAAACTGCATTTTCAAACAGCAAAATCTAAAGAAATAACTTCAAATTGCATAACTGTCATTAATGTTGAATAGTTACACACTTTGGCTTCTAAAACAGAAATTGACCAAATCCAAGTATCACTCACAACTTCAAACTGACCACATAAAGTTTTATCAGGAGAAAAACCAAATTCCATGAACAAGTAGAACAAGAAGATACCTGAGTGCTAATAAAAGAAAATGTATTCCTTGCGTTTGTGTTAACTCTAAAGAACTAGCATGCTGAAAAAAGTAACACAAACTCACTTACTGATCTTCTACAGAATTATGATTAAATAATTTGTAGAATATTCAAGAGAGCAGACTCTGGCCTCTTCAGGAACCTGCTTGGTAAGGTTCCATGGGATATAGCCCTAGAGGGCAGGGGGGCCCAAGACTCTTGGTTGGTATTCAATGATTGTCTGCTACAAGCTCAGGAGGTGTTGTGTCCCAACTAGATGGAAGTGCAGCAGAAGGGCCAGGAGACCTCCTCGGATGGATAAGAAGCTGCTGAGGAAACTTTGAGGGGAAAAAAAGGCTTATAAAAGGTGGAAGCAAGGACAGGTGGTCTGGGAAGAATACAGGGATGTTGCTCAGGAAGCTAGGAATCAGGTTAGAAAAGCTAAGGCCCAGTTAGAATTAAACTCGGCTAAGGATGTTGAAGATAACAGGAAGGGATTCTATAGGTACACTGCGAATAAAAGGCAGATTAGGGACAACGCTGGTCCCCTCCGGAAGCTACCAGGAGAACTGGCTACCCTGGATTTGGAGAAGGCTGAGGTTCTTAATGACTTCTTTGCCTCAGTCTTCATCAGCAAATGCTCAGACCACACCACCCAAGTCTTGGAAGGCAGATGCAGGGACTTTGAGATTTAACATCTTAGGTCCACTGTAGGAGAGCATTTGGTTAGAAACCGTTTTAAGAACCTGAATGTACACAAGTGCATGGGACCTGAGGAAATCCATCCGCGGGTCCTGAAGGAGCTGGCAAATGAAGTTGCTAAGTGACTGTCCATCATATTTGAAAAGTCATGTCAGTCAGGTGAAGTTCCCGATGACTGGAAAAAGGGAAATATAACCCCCATTTTCAAGAAGGGGGAAATGGATGACCCGGGGAACTACTTAGCACTCAGCCTCACCTCTGTACCTGGCAAAATCTTGGAGCAGATTCTCATGGAAGGCATGCTAAGGCACATGAAAAACAACAAGGTGGTGGGTGACAGCCAGCATGGCTTCACTAAGGGGAAATCCTGCCTGACCAATCTGGTGGCTTTCTATGATGGGGCTATGTAACTGACGGACAGGGGTATAGCAGCAGACGTCATCTACCTGGACTTGTGCAAAGCGTTTGACACTGTCTCACATGACATCCTTGTCTCTAAGTTGGAGAGACATCAATTTGATAGGTGGACCACTTGGTGGATAAAGAACTGGCTGGATGGCTGAACGCAAAGAGTTGTGCTCAATGGCTCAATGTCCAGCTGGAGACCAGTAACAAGTGGTGTCCCTCAGGGATCAGTGTTGGGACCGGTCTTGTTCAACATCTTTGTGGGTGACATGGACAGTGGGATTGAGTGTGCACTCAGCAAGTTTTCTGATGACGCCAAGCTATGTGGTTCGGTTGATACATTGGAGGGAAGGAATACCGTCGAGAGGAACCTTGACACGCTTGTGAGGTAGGCTGATGCCAAACTGTTGAAGTTTAACCATGCCAAGTGCAAGGTCCTCCACCTGGGTTGGAGCAATCCCAGGCACACATACAGGTTGGGCAGAGAAGAGATCCAGAGTAGCCCTGTGGAGAAGGACTTGGGAGTGTTGGTTGATGAGAAAATGAACGTGAGCTGGCTTCAGTGCGTGCTTGCAGCCCAGAAAGCCATCTGTCTCCTGGGCTTCATCAAGAGGAGCGCCACCAGAAGGTCGAGAGAGGTGATCCTGCCCCTCTACTCTGCTCTCATGAGACCTCACTTGGAGTATTGTGTGCAGTTCTGGGGTCCTCAACATGAAAAGGACATGGAATTGTTGGAACAAGTCCAGGTGAGGGCCACGAGGATGATCAGAGGACTGGAAGCATCTCCCGTATGAAGACGGGCTGAGAAAATTGGCGCTGTTCCTGGAGAAGAGAAGGCTGCGTGGAGACTTCATAGCAGCTTTCCAGTATCTGAAGGGGGCCTATAAGGACACTGGGGAAGGACTCTTCATTAGGGACTGTAGTGATAGGACAAGGGCTAAAGGGTTCAAACTTAAACAAGGGAAGATTAGATTGGGTATGAGGAAGAAATTCTTTACTGTAAGGGTGGTGAGGCACTGGAATGGGTTGTCCAGGGAAGTTGCGAATGTTCCATCGCTGGCAGTGTTCAAGGCCAGGCTGGACAGAGCCTTGCATGACACAGTTTAGTGGGAGATGTCCCTGCCCATGGCAGGGGGGTTGGAACGAGATGATCTTAAGGTCCTTTCCAAACCTAACTATTTGTATGACCTGAGGAAATGTATTCTAATATGCTAAACTCAAGAGAGCCAGTTTCACTCATGCACATGCTACTAGCACTCACCTTTAGAAGCAATAAAATTCTGATTTCATATATAGAGGGATGTATTTATGTACATATGTATGTGTGAAAAATAGAAGACAGGCTAAGGGTGAGGACTATCCCAAAAAAAAAAAAACCACTCAGATTGACAATATGCTACAAAGCAAGGTGGGGAGACTGAAGACAAGCCTAGGAAGAATTTCTAAATTTTGGATTAAATAAAATCCATCTTCACAGACACTTCCTAAACATAAGTGGTCACAAGCTGGCAGAGTAAATAGTTGAATATAAAACAGCTTAAACCAAGGAGTTCCAGGAAAGTGAAAGGAAAGCAAGAACATTGTTTCTGAAAATGTAATACCAACACTTTGCACCAAACAAAAGGTTCCTCTGAAGTTGGGAAGAATATGGCAAAGAAACCATGATACGTAATTTACAGAAAATGAATCTTTTCACCCCCTGCCATGTTAAATCTTCTATGCATGAAAGTCCTTTTTGGAGAGAGGGAGGAAGCATGCAATTTATTGTGATGCTGTCTGGACCATGCACCAATGGTGTATATCAGAAAGGGTTAATTTTTTCACTTTGCCAGCAGATTCTGGTTTACTGTGGGTGCTCAACATCAGCCATAAGAATCAAAGCCTATAGGCTGATGTGCGTTTGTGAAAGTATACTAATTATTTTAGATTTTACTGCTCAGGCATGGGTATTATGTATTGGTATACAGCTAGCATTGACACAAAGAAGGACCATTCAACAATGGCTCAGCTTCAGACAAAGTAACAGTTAAGAACTGGTAACATATAACCACTTCAGCTAATTCAGCAAAAGCACAACTGTTTACCCTGTCACACATACAGCAGAAAAGGATGGAATGTTATAGTAGGGGACATAAGTTTTTGTGTATTTATCAATATTATATGATCAGAAAGAGTTAAAGACTATGAAGACTTACCTTGTCCATAATGCCCATTGCCTTGATTTTTGCAGATTCACTACCCAACTCACTAAGCTGATGTTTTCCAAGTAGCAATTCCTGTGGAATCTCATCATCATCACCTTTAAAAAACAAAGAAACCAACCCTAGTGATATCTCTAATGAAACTTCAAGGAAAGCAGCCAATATGAAAAAAAATAACCAAACAAAAGGAAATTATTTCCAAATAGCTACCATCTAATAGTTCCACCTAGTGAAAACTGATAATCGCAACTTTTGGTTGTGTTAAATTACTGCTTGTTAAATATAACTGCCTAACATGAGGCATCCATTTTCAATACAGCAAAATCCATTTACTGCAGCTCTTGTGCCATCACCCTCATTTCACTAAAATAAATATTAAATGATTATTGTCCTAATTCTAAAGGTCAAATCGGCAGAAGAGCAGTAGATGAAAACCACATAAGAAATTAAGCATCTTGGGATACACTCTGTCTTAATTGTATCTACCTTTAATAAAAACCCATTATGCTACAGACAGGGAAAGTACCAATGATTTCACTTCCAAATCCAAGGCTGTATACACTACTGCTTTAAAACCTGTAGTGATTTGTTTACTATGCTCCTCCCCTTGTTCTAATCCTGTGATAAAAATGGTATGAAAAAACCCCAAACCAAATGCTCTATTACCCATTTCAATAGAAACCCACCTTGGTCAAAATGAACTAGTTCCATAGACACTTACGCTAAGCTTTCCACTGGAATGGTTAAGAAGCATATAATGATTCAGCAGCTAACCAATAAACACATAAAGACTTGGCTATGTGAGTTGAATAATCAAACTCTGGTTAAAAGCCACAACAGATGCAAAATTCTGTGCCTTGGACACTATTAGCAAGAGAAATATCTTATGTCTTGTTTGAAAAGATACGTTTGACAGAACAGTAACATCTCAAAGAGATACCCTTTCCACTCCAAGGGACTATTAGTTGTCTCATTATGATTCTTGCAGGAAGGAGGATCTTCTTGCAGCAGCAAGTGAAATCGAAAGGCCAACCCCTCAAGGTGGTAGCCACATAAAAGCAGTATGCCCAATCGTGTCACAAGCAATTAAATCACCAAGTAGGAAGTTCGAAAATACTGATATACACATTTTTTAATGTTTCTTGTGTTTCTAATGGGGAAAAACATTTTGAAAATTTCTGGCATATTACCAAAAGCTGTAAAATCCATGTCTTCCAAATTTTCCAAAATATTCTCTATTGAAGCAGTAAATCTTTTGAAAGTGGAAGAATCCATCATTTCTAGTGAAAAGAAAAAAAAAAGTATAAATAATTAGTTTACATACAAAACACAAAACACAGAACACAAACTGTAGAAAACAAATCTTCTAAAATTACCTTCAGGTGTTAGTTTAGGTTCATAAGCTTTCCTCTTCTTTTGTTTTTCTTTTTTCTTCATTTTTCTAGCCACTAATTATGAAGATAAAAGAAACAAATACTTTCTCAAAAATTAAATAAAGGATTATTTACATTTCTTACACTTGTATGCATTACTACTGCAAGATGGGTTATTTTTAAATGTTTAGCATGTCCATTAAAAACACACTGGTCTTACGGAACAAAATTGATTTTTTAAAATGATCTGTTACCCTCACTGAGGCTAGGGGGAGAAGAATAATCATCCATATCAGAGTCATCGGGACTACGGTTCCGGTAACGGCCACTACCAGATGTCCTCCTTCCTTCATGATAATGACCACTTCTCCTATGATCACCAGAAGATCTTCTGTCATGTTCTTCATACTCCCAAGCTTCATCTCTATCCTTTCTATGTCTTTTACGAGAAGCTAGAAATGAAATCCATTTTCATTATAAATACAAAAAAAAAAAATTTTTAATAGTTCAAAATTAAACATCTTTAAATGCTTAAAGGATGTGTAGATGTGGCACTTAGGGATATGGTTTATTGGTGGGATTGGCAGTGTTGGGCTAATGGTTAGATTCAATGGTCTTAAAAGTCTTTTCCAACCTATATGATTCTCTGATTTGCAAGTTAAACACTACTTTATAGCTGCTCTGTAAAACAAGTGAATACTTTAAAACTATTATATCAAATTCTGTTACTGCATTATTCTAACATTATTTTTTTTTTTAGTTACATGAAAGCTGTGCCTGACACTGGCAAAGTCACCAGGAAACATTTAAAAACATAAATTTAAAGGGCATTTATCCTTTTTAAGCAAAGTAAGGAAAGTGGAACAAATCAAAATAAGTTTCATCTTTTCACAAGAGAACACTGAGACAATTTCTTCAGTTATCCAAATTGTAACAGTTACTGGGCATTCATATTCCAATTCAGTGATTGCTTTGCCTATTTAACATAGCAAGTTCCAATGAAACTTGGTAATCTAGTGGCTTAAAGATACTGTTTCGGCAAAACAGCTAAAATTTTGTCTTGATACATAGTGCAGGAAATTCAGAATAAAGGAGAAAGCTGGAGTCACAATTCTGGGCCAGACAACAAGTCAGTACTGCAGAAGGCTATTGTAAACTGTTTTCAGGCAGGATCAAAAAGCCCAGAAGAACTGAATGTTGAAGAAACAGAGATAAATGTGCTGTGCACATCAAAACAGTTGCAAACATCAGATTCTAGACTAAGTAGAGTTTGTGAACCTGCAAAGATAGTCCTGACATCTTGTGTATTCCTACCAAAATCTCCTGAAGTTTAGAGAGGTATGACTGTATATAGGGCTGTTTCTGAGCTCCAAGTGTTTATTCAGAACTAGAACGAAACTGACAAGTTTTTCCTACAATGCTAGTTTATTGGGAAGCATAGGAAATACCAGGATACAGTCACACCTGATATACACACCAGGATACAGTCAATAGTCAGCTCTGGTTCAGAATTAGTAGCAAAAAAAAAAAACCACCACCAAAACAAAACCAAAACTGAGGTGATACTAATCTTCTGTACTGCACCCTAAAGAGCTTCCACTTCTAAGAATGCAGTAAAAAAAGTTCTGCACAGAGTTGACACAAGTCTTTAAGGTAATAGTTCAGGCTTTGAGTTGTACTGAACTGCTTCTCGATCAGACTTTCTTGTGGATGCACTACAGCCATGTTCATGACATCCGATATACTAACACTGTCTAAAATGCTTGAGACTTAATTGCAATTAAATCAAAGGAGGGCCAATCTGGATACCTGGACTGCATTCATTGAAGAAGAAAGTAAGTGTTTTAGAAGAAAAGACTTCACACATCTGAACTGATTCTTTTTCCCCCATAAGACAGTAGTTTGTGCAGGCAGATGACACCTGTCTCCAAACTTTACTGATTACTAGTATCAATTTAAGCTCTGCGGGATGAATTCTGACTCCAGCTACACCTCCATGAGAAAATAATTTCCAATATTACTTTTCAGCAGAATTTTACATTGGCCATTTTTTTACTGTTATACGACAAAACAGGCTCTGCTACAGTCGTGTTAGCTCTGCAAGGCAAGTAAGACAAACATAGGAACAGCTATTCACAATCAGCGCTCTATAGAATTTATCCTGAGTATACAAAATTGACTAAAAATGCAAGTATTAGTAACATCACAAGAGATCCTATTGATTTGATACATAAATAAAAAGTATTCAGAATACAAATACCCAGTTTCCTTCTGAATTCTGCCAAACATTTATGCAGTAACACATTGAGCATTTACTGTATGAGAATGATTCCATCAATTTTTGATTTCTAATAATCTCATTTAATAGAATGTCCTTTCTTCATGAAAAGAAACAGATTTATCTCCTTCTATAAAAATTACTATTTCATTTTTTAAGTTCAATTTTAGACAACCAGAAGAATTTTGAAATACGCACTTGTAACAATACAAATCTATTCGGTGTGGTTGTCACAAATATTTCATTTCCTTAATCATTTTGTCTCATTTTAATTCAATTCAGTTCTACAGTATCCTTTGAGAAATATTGCAATTTATTTTTAAACCATATGTCCTTACTCAGCTGTTCAGAATGACGGCCAGATCTTGAGTGGATATAATGAGCCTAGAATCTCTCAAAGCATAAAATTACTGTGAAAGTTTTCCTTAATTTGCTTTACTTTATATTTAAGAATTTCAACAGCCACTATGGCTAATTCATGCATTAAGGTGTATGAAATTCTTGACAATTCTCTCCATTCCCAACCAACTTAGATAATTCTGTATTTCTTTTTTTTAATTCACATTTCCAGATTATTAGCACCATAAACATGTGACATGATATGGTAACAATAAGCAAAACATCATTAAGCCTTTGCCATAATCAAGGCTGATTACAAATTACCTCAAGATCTCATACACTCAAAGCAGCGTTATTGAGTTATAATTAAAAGGAAAACCAAACAAAGAAAAAGTAATTATTTTCTGCTTCTTTGATAAAGATCAAAGTTATCACTACTATAATTTTTATGTGTATGTATGCATAAGCACTGCGTAACTGTTGGACAAGAACTTCAAGCATATTAAAAAGCAGAATAAACAAATATTTCTCTTTTAGACATTAAGAAAGACTGAAAAGCAAAACATTATGTTTTACAAATGTTCAGTGAAGTGTTTATATAAGCAAAGGTGGAAAGCATTTAACTGTGGAAAAAAAGCATGATAAGCAAGATTCCTGCTCAGGTTAACAGCAATAAGCACTTCTCCTGTAGCCCTGCATGGGTAACACAGCTAAGATGTCAACTCAGACTGAACTGATAAGTCTGTTTTAAAAGAGTCTCTTCAGCGTTGGCTAACTGAACTACCATAGAGACAAACTACCGATCCTATTATTAGCAAGTAGGAAATCCATTTCTAACCCAGAGGCACATAATTTCTTGACACTTAGGAACTTGATCTGATTGTGCAGCAAAATTCCAACTACAATCTTCCCCTCTTCCTTTGAAAATAGTTAATTCAAGAAGAGTATCATCAGTAAATGGTATTTTGAAAACCCATCAAAAACAACTCCAGTATTTAAAACATTATGCCAGAGAAATAATAGAAAAAATTCTTCTAGGCAGTAAGATTCTCAATTTATCATGTTGGAAATCCTTCACTAATTAATAAAAATAGGAATAATTTGAAATCTATTTACTGGAACTTTTCTCTGCATACCATTGTATACAAGTTTTCAGTGCTGTTTTAAAGGCTATTTTCCTTAATCTGATTGGCTAAAAATGTTTCATAGTACAAGTGAAAAAAAAAAAAAAAAAAAAAAAAAACTAGGCAGTGGCTTCTCATATGGTAATTAGGAAAAGAAATTTAAGATACAGCTGCTTTCATGTTGAGTGATAAAACGAAATCAAGTAATTTTTCTTTAAAAGAAAAAAAAAGATTCTTGTCTAAGTAGTTGTCAGGAAACTTGTTTTCATAAGTTTTTGGAATAGCCAACTTAAAAAAAGAAGTATCTTTTTAGAGAAGTTAAATATTAATATGTACTACTTACATTCAAAAGCTTCTTCACTGTCATTGTCTTCATCAGAACTGATTTCAGCATATTTTGGTTTCTCATTAACTGTGCTACGTTTGCGCTTGTTCATTTTCACACGTTCACAAAGTGGCATGGTGGATTCAATTTCTGCCAGGAGCTCAGGAGGCAACTCCTTTAACACTGACTGATCTATGCTACCTATTAATGGAGAGTAAGAAGAGC
The DNA here is from genome assembly GCA_028858755.1 of Ara ararauna. Classification (NCBI taxonomy): domain Eukaryota; kingdom Metazoa; phylum Chordata; class Aves; order Psittaciformes; family Psittacidae; genus Ara; species Ara ararauna. The sequence continues at coordinate 96,077,929 of CM054410.1, forward strand.
AAATGTGAACCTGAAGATAAAAATAAGGGCCTAACACTACAGTCCTTATTCAGGAAGCACTTAAAGTATATCCACTAATAATATCACAGTTAGATATACATGGATGTATTTGACAGCTCTTTTTAAAGTTGTATTTATTGTTCACATTCCAATTAGAAATTAGCATAATAAATTGCATACACATCTCCTTCCATAAACTATTCTGTCAGGCATATAAACAAATTCAAATTGGTGAATATCCTTTTTAAAAAGATATTCCTCCTCTACTTACGCAAAATTTAGCCCAATTTTAGCTCATCCTCCGAATTTAACAGGTTTTCTAACAGTGAAAGTAAATTAAAAGATTCTTTGTGCCTCATTAATAGTTGTGCTTATTCTCATTCATACTACTTAGTGTTATATTTAACAAGAAAATAACAAGAAATAACAAAATAATAAGACAGTCATTTTCCCTTTTCCAGTAAGGAGGGACAAATCTGCGGCAGAACCTCTGAGGTCTTGCGCCTAAATACAGGCCAAATCATTGGCAACCCAACCTCTGGCTCAGTTTTTTTTTTTTCTGAAGTCCTACTTGCAGTTTTATAATGTAAACCAGATTTGTGTTTGATTTCATCACTCAGCAAAACTGTAAGATTTTTATTTAATACAGACCAACAGCTAGCTGGACAACATCATGTTTCTTTTCCACAGAGGTAAACAGGTGGACAATATCACACCATTCTCATCTCATTTTGAACTACGATTAGATCCATATACAGTCAGAATGGAGATTTATAGTCAAAATTCTTACAACTGATACAAGGAAAGCAAATTAATTCAAAAATATTTCTTGGGGTTTTGTTTATTCAACATCTTACCTCTACCCATCAAAGAACCTATTGCACATATCTGAAGATTATCAGACTAAACTGTTAACCTTTTTCAACAACAGAACCAACATCTTTTGCCATAAGCACCTCTCTCCCCTTCCCAAGGCATACAATGTTATTTAGAGAGGAAATCACCAGCAAATTGCTGTACACACACACACACACACAAACATACACACACACACACACACACACACAGAGCCCTCGAAAAATCATCTTCTGGATGATAATTCACTTTTTAATTACATTCACTATGTCACTAACATAACTTTCTAAAATTTATTTGCATTCATATCCTATCTTCTAACCCAAGATTAGTGTTTTTATTTCTTTCCCTCTTTAAACATCTTCAACTGGAATTAGAAAAGCCTTAATATGAGAAATCATTTCCAGCAACAAAATTTTTTGAAAGTCTCATATATTACTTGCTTCACATACGTCTAGATTCATAAAAAATGCCTACAAGCAATGCAAGTGATGATCAAAGAATTATTTTTCTACAATTCTTATTATGTTCAGGAAGTCATCTCATTTAAGTGCAACTAAAAAGAAGATTTTACTTAAAATATTAGGCTTTTCTAACTGAGACAGGGGAACACCTATAAATCGAAACTAACAGCAGAAGTTGTACCTGCTTCCCTCATGCTATGGTCACTCTTTAACATTTGTGTTAAGTTGCCATCCCTAGACAATCTCTACTTGCCAAGGTTACCTATATTTCTCAATATGGCTTTTGAAAATGCTAGAAAACATTTCACAATGTGGGTGACCACACTGCTGTGACACAATTATCCTTTGCTGGCTGGGCACTTGATTGAAGACAGACAGAAGTATGCCAGCATGGACAGATTACTCCTCTGTATGCACCAGCAGCTGACTGGATGCCAGCCAGGTCTAATCTGGATGCCACACACCTCTGCACCTGAGCAGTGGTGTTCCCATACTAATACTCCAATTCTTTCTGTAAGCCTATACAGTGCCTGAGGAGGCCCCTTACATTCAGGCCCAGACCAAGGAAAATTCACATACACACGTTAAGACAATTTCCATAGGTGAAGTCACTAGATGGCCTCATATCCTGGTTCTCTAATGCATATTCTCAATTTTACGCACTGCTTGTAATTTCATTGAAATCAGCAGGACTACACACATAACATGAAGCCTACAGCAAATTTGTCCAAAGACATTGCAAAAGTCAGCTGAAAGTAAAGGAACAAAAGTTGCATTAAATCTTCAAAGAACAAACAAAAATCACAGGCTACTATCCTCCTGCCTCCAAGGAGTATCTATTCTTGCTGTCCTTACTGATCTTGTTCCCAGGGTAGAACACTAACCAATTTTCAAAAAGAAATAAATTGCCACAATATTAATTAGACAACAAAAGCAAAAACCAAACAAAAAACCAACAAAATCCCAACAAAAAAACAAAAACCCAAAACCCAAATATTTGAATATTTGTAATATTCAAACAATATTGTAATATTTCCTTCTGAAAAATTTATGTTTTCCAGTGCTAAATTCATCTAATACTTTGATTGCGTTCTCCCGTTACAGATATTCCAGATAACACTATAAGCTTACCCTTTTTTCTTTTACTAGGAAATATGTAAATATTTCTTTATTCAATTGGGACAGCAGAAAAGAGAACAAATGGAATTATTGTAAAGTTCTCTACAACCTATCTTTAAAGTTTTTATTTCTGTCACAATGTTCCCTGAAGCAAGTGTGCTGAAGGGTCAGTTTCCTCATCTGCTGAAGACTGTAAATAACTTCTAAAATGAGTTTTACTCATGCAGTACAAAGGAGTTAAGCACGACTGAGCATGTAAAAGGACCCCCCCATCCTTTCTGAAGAAAACCAGGAGTACTATATATTATGGGACGCCAATCAAGAGCTTGTTAATGTTCATTTTCCTCCATCACTTACGTGGCATCAGGGCCACCCAATATTCACTAGAAACATCTTACTAAATTCCTTCTTTTATACCTTATATTTTATAACAAAGGAACTGTTTATTTGCTCAGGGTAGTAAGGAAATAGTTAAGAGAATCCAGTCACATGACAACAACCATTAGGTATAAAAACCATGCTAATGCGTTTTCAGTTTATGGGATACTTTTTAAAAACAATTAAAATAATATACAGCACAAACCCCATTGAAAGTATCTACAAAAACATGTACAATCACCTTCAGTTTTTCAATTTCTTTGCCAAATTTGCTAAGACAGTTACATTTGCCTCTAGTTTGCATGGCTTTTAAACAGCTAAATACTAAAAAGTTACTACACAAGTTAATAAGAATGCCCCAAAACAGCAGATTTCTGAAGAACTGCCTCCACCAATGGAATAACTCAATTTTTTAAAACGTGTGATCAGTGTACACAACATGCCTGAAATGGGCTGTAGGCAACAGTGTTCTGCAGACATCACACATATTTTCAAAGCTGCTTCAACAATTAAAACAAAACAAAAGAAACAAACCAGAAGAAAAGTATCATTACAAAATCTTTGTCCCACTGTAAAGAACAGCATGCTAACAAACTCCACATTAATGAAACCTCACTTGGAGTATTGTGTGCAGTTCTGGTGTCCTCAACATAAAAAGGATATGGAACTGCTGGAACAAGTCCAGAGGAGGGCCACAAGGATGATCAGGGGACTGGAGCACCTCCCGTATGAAGACAGGCTGAGAAAGTTGGGACTGTTCAGCCTGGAGAAGAGAAGGCTGTGTGAAGACCTCATAGCAGCCTTCCAGTATCTGAAGGGGGCCTATAGGGATGCTGAGGATCGACTATTTATTAAGGACTGTAGTGACAGGAGAAGGGGTAGCGGGTTCAAACTTAAACAGGGGAAGTTTAGACTGGACATAAGGAAGAAATTCTTTACTGTAAGGGTGGTGAGGCACTGGAATGGGTTGTCCAGGGAAGCTGTGAATGCTCCATCGCTGGCAGTGTTCAAGGCCAGGCTGGACAGAGCCTTGGATGGCATGGTTTAGTGGGAGGTGTCCCTGCCCATGGCAGGGGGGTTGGAACTAGATGATCTTAAGGTCCTTTCCAACCCTAACTATTCTATGATTCTACGAAGGGCAAGTCAGAATTGCTGTAGGACAATTCATCTCAATGAACTGCATCCATGAACAGCCACTTCTTTAGTGCTTCTCTAAACAGACATGCAACGGTGTCCATGAGTTACATACTAGTTGCTTGCTGGAGGAAGAACAAGTTCTTGGGTTTGATGGATATTATCAAAAGGCTCCTCAGAGAAGGTATTCAAGAACCTTGAGCTGCCACTTGAATATCCACTGACCATCAAGATACTTTTTTCCTCAGTAAGCAGTCCTTGACAAAATTTAATACAGTTAAAGATCAGCCAGGGAATGTTAGCTAAAAATGCATCAGTCTGCAAGCTTCCACATCCTGTTTTAATGTGGGAAGCTTTTCAAAGGGTTTTGCCAGGTACACTAGAAAGATTTCTAGAAACACGCAGTGGATGTAGTATTTTCCTTTGCCACATATGGCTTAGAAAAAGAACAGGCAGGCACAGATCTGATTCAAACTTCAGCATTGCTTTTGGTTCATAACTTTATGGGTACTTTCAAGCTTGTAGAACAGCCTTCAGTTAATATTTAAGCACCTCTAATCTTCAGTAGGATCCAAAATCACTTTGCCTTTAATTTGCAAGTCAAACAGATCTCCCTGATCCAGGCACACAGATGCCTTCAAGAGAGGTTAAACATCAGAAAAAATTCAATATGGACAGCACAATTTTTTTTTTACATAACAATCAGTGTATTCATATAAGTTTCACCTGCCTTGATATAATAACTTCAAGCAAGCACCTATGGAAAAGGGAATGATGCTTGGTGATGCTTAGGTCAGCACTCATGCAGATACATTTCTATTTTAGATAAGGAACTAAAAGAAAAAGGGGGGACAAAAGAGTACTTCCTTACTTTATAAAGACATTTGGAAAACAACCACCCTTTTAAAATAGTCAGGTACTGTTATATTTTAGCACTCAAGCACTACAATGCAAAGGGCCACATGACTACCTGCAGAAAATGAACAGTTTACTGGTTCAAACTGAAAATGTTTGGCTATCCCTCAGGGTGCAAATTTTATTACATCCTTTCTAACAGGATCTCCCTTAAAATGCTCCAGCATGTTGCACTGAGTCCTTGGTGGTAAGAGTCCCTTGCCCACCAGCTGCACATTCCTCCAAATAATATTGTTCCATGGAGTTTCAAGAAAAGAAAGGAAAAAAGGAGAATCACAATGCTTTTCTCAAACTAAAATTTAAGGCACTAGGACAGTACATCTGCTCATTAAGATTGAAGTTCCACTTTTACCTCAATACCATGTTATCAGCTGAAAAACACCATCAAATGAATACGGGTGAAAATAATCTGAGAAGTAGTGGCATTTACTCTAGCAGCCCTCCTCTTTCCTGCTCCATTGAAGTTTATGGATGAACCTGAACATGAGCCAGCAGTGTACGCTTGCAGCCCAGAAAGCCAACCATATCGTGGACTGCATCAAAAGGAGCATGACCAGCAGACAGAAGGAGGTGATCCTGCCCCTCTACTCTGCTCTCGTGAGACCTCACTTGGGAGTATTGTGTGTAGTTCTGGTGTCCTCAACATAAAAACAACATGGAACTGTTGGCATAAGTCCAGAGGAGGGCCACAAGGATGATCAGGGGACTGCAGCACCTCCCATATGAAGATAGGATGAGAAAGTTGGGACTGTTCAGCCTGGAGAAGAGAAGGCTGCGTGAAGACCTCATAGCATCCTTCCAGTATCTGAAGGGGGCCTATAGGGATGCTGAGGATCGACTTTATTAAGGACTGCAGTGACAGGACAAGCGGTAACAGGTTCAAACTTAAACAGGGGAAGTTTAGATTGGACATAAGGAAGAAATTCTTTACTGTGAGGGTGGTGAGGCACTGAAATGGGCTGTCCAGGGAAGCTGTGAATGCTCCATCGCTGGCAGTGTTCAAGGCCAGGCTGGACAGAGCCTTGGATGGCATGGTTTAGTGGGAGGTGTCCCTGCCCATGGCAGGGGGGTTGGAACTAGATGATCTTAAGGTCCTTTCCAACCCTAACTATTCTATGATTCTATATACAGCTACATCCTATAAACAGGATATAACTCCCTACTGAGCCCATTACCCTCATTTTCGACTACATCCATGAATGGTAAGCTCAGCTCACACGCACACACCATTAAGAGGGTGGGGAGACTAGACATGCCCTCACTATCACCCAAGGGACTGCATCCACAGGATTCTCAGCTGCAATGAATTTGGCAGGAGGAGAAAAACAGTGTTAAGAAGAAATGTGTCATTCCATAGAATCTTCCTGAACATATCTTTCAAAATAATTTTTCCTCATTTGCCCCAATACTGGTACAAAGGTAAAGCTCCCAGCCTTGGACTAAAGGAAAGAAGAGGTTCAGAGTCCCTGCTTATACTCTGGTGTCTGTAGTTCTGGCCTTGAAAAATGGGACCCAGCCAGATAGGTGGGTCAGAGGAGAATCTGGACATAGCAACAGAGTAATCCTGTGATACAGCAAAGGTCATCATTGCACAAGGCTAAGTAGCACAGATTCAAAAAGAATTTTACAACAGTACAAAACACTCTCAGAACAAAGAAACATTTTTTGATGGAGGGAAGAGATTTCCAAAGAGCATCCTGAAAGATCCAGGCAGACAGCAGGGAATATACCCAAATTGTACCCTCCAAAGATGCCAAGAGAACTCACATTTACATTGTCATCAATTATTTCCTCAAGCTATCCGACTGCTGTGGCACTACAGCCACATGTTATTTTATTCTTTATTACTATTCACTGGCTATTTGTCTTTACAAAAATTGGTGAAAGGAGGCTAGAGCAGTCTAGGTTTGCAAGATACTTTACAAAAAAATATAGCAGTAATCAGAGTAGAATGGAGCAAGACTGGAAATAAAATGCAGTGCTGCACAAAACCCCTGACTTTCATGAATCAGTGTCAGGGGATCATTTCTGGATTTTGCTGTCACTGCTTTTGAATATATGCATTGAAATTTAAGCCAACTTAATTAATTATATTAAAAAGTTATGGTGTTTTGTACAGTTGCAAAACACAGCATGTAATTTTCTGTTACTATCAATGTTCAGAATCAGAAATTTATGATTGGTATGTTTTCCCAGCCATGTATTCAGATTAACTGGGGTCTCACCTAAGAAAAAAAGATCTTAAATAAATTCAAATTACACCTCATAATTTTTCTTCCCATAAAACTCCCATACAAATAATACAACACAACCAAGATCTCTGCAGAGGATAAGCAAACAAAACAAGTAAAACAAATACCATGTCTTACATCTGATCTGTGACTACAGAATGTCAAGAACATCTGCTTTCTCCTCACACTATCATGGAAACATTCTGAGGCTTTACCGTTGAAGATATCACATGAAGCTCCTCTTGCTTTGCTTCTTCAAAATAACTTAATTACATAAGCAACAACAACAAAAGATTCCTGATGTCTTAGCTTTTAATATAAAATACCACTGAAAAGTTGCTCAGAAGATAATGAAATAGTACATCTATTTAAGGAACATTTATTTGATAAAAACAACAATATTTTGAAGAACAAAAAAGTTCTCATCCTTTTCTTTTTATTGATAATGTTTCCATGAGGCAAACTGAATTCCAAATTTCAAGTAAACAGTTTAAATTTTCTCACACATAGCCAGCTGAAAATGTTGAGCAACAGAAAAGTCAATTCACCAGATGCAAATGTGAGGCTTTTCCCTATTTGTATTTTGTCAAATTTACCCTTTGTTTAGAAGAAAATACAGACCAAAAATTTTGAACATGTATCCCTGCACATAAGCTAACATCCATATTTAGATACTTAGACACATGAATAACTTACATACTTAGACAACACTGCATATTGTAATTGACATCAGGCAAATTGCTGGCCTACATTTTTACATATTAGAATGCATTATTGCAAAAAGTACTGATGCAAAAATAGCCTTAGCTATTCCCAGAAGTAAGAGGAACCTGATCAAGCATCCACATCCATGAATCAAGGACAGGTTCAGACTTTCAACAAATTGCTCTGACAAATTAGGTAATAAATTTCTATCACTTACACATGACAAAGTAATTTTTCAAAAATGAACTAGTTAAACAATGAACTCCTAAATCTGCAAACAGACAAAGCATCATATTTCAGATGAACTAAAACACAATTAAATCAGTAGTTTCAGTCCAGTTTATTGGTGTGACTAAGAACTAGATGCACAACATGTGAAGTTCACTCTTAATTACCCAGAGTAAACTTAAGAGCAAGAATCAGAATATTTACCTTTGTGGCAAAGACCAAAGTAGGAAATAATTAAAGCAGCCACACTGTGCTAAAAACATCTCCTATTGTACTGGTAACAGATGAACACAGGAAAGGACTCCAGTGTTCAGTGGCTGAATTCCTGCCGCCTACCAGTTTATCCAAGATCTACTTCTGCAAAACAAATACTAAATATAAAGGTCCCACAGAGTATGTAAAATGCTCATAAAAATCTCAACACACTTTCTGGGACAAGATGGACACATCATACTTAAAAAGTCCCTGCAAGTAGGAGTGATATATTCCAGTGCAGAGCATGCTAGAGAAATGAGATCTTCCTAGACTTTAATGGGTTATATATAGTCTGGTTTTGGCTTTTGACTAAACAATACCTGGAACATTTTTCAAACTGCTCAATCAAGAAAGGACAACAAAATTAATCAGGGCCAAATAGACAAAGTAGATATATTAAGATAGATCCTCTGCAAACCCAACACATCTTTAAATGCCAAAAAAGGACAGCCAGTTCAGTTGAAAAAAGGTAGTCATTAATATCTCAGAAAGGGGGAAAACCAAGAAGACAGCAGAATTTTTATGAAAGTGATTTTTTTCAAAAAAACCCAAAATTCTAGTCAAACTTAGATCTTAAGAGAAGCTTCTAACACTTCAGCTGAGAAGAATCATAATATATGTCTTGCTGTAAAGCATGAAATACATCCTTTTTTCTCTGAAATGTGGCATAATTTTCTGTAGAACTTCAGAGAAATTAATGACATGCTTGATACCAGGTAGAGCATGCACATGTGAGATGCTTAGTGGGTTATTACTCTGGTCTTCCCACTCCATGACAGTGATTTCAAATTTCAGGTTTGTGGCATTATGGGTTTTCACAACAGCAATCTTTACAAAATCACCATCAGTTGTAAGCAAGCTGACTTGCAGCCTTTTCCTTTTTAGTTATTTCCCTGCAGCACAGCTGCTTGCCTCACTGATTTCAGTGAGTATAATAGCGCCTGTTTCAGCATCAAGAGATTGTTATTTCGGAATTGGGTTTGGAAACAAATTTGAACTCTAAAATTTGCTTGATGTGTTAACATCCATAAGCAATTTTTTTAAAGGTTTGCCAATTTCGTCCTTTCGGAAGCCCCATACACGAAGGATTAAAAAAAATGTTTAAAATTGATACTCCCTTTCTGTCCAGTTTTCAGCCTTACCAGAAAGTATTTGTGAGTAGCTCTGCTGTGCTAACTAGAAGTCTGTGAGAGACATCACAAGCTGCCTCACTGGGACAACACAATCTGGATACAACTTTTCATCCTGGAATACTCCATTTCTTGTCACTCCTAGCTAGAAGATGAGCATTTAATTGATTACTCTGCTTCACAAGTGAGACTATTTCCAGCAGTGCTAGTTACACAAATGCCGAATGATAGTCACTATAGGCTCTGAAAAAGTCACCTGGAATCAAAAACCAGAAAAAAACACCAACAACAACCCCCTTCCCCCCCGCCTCCCCCCTCCCCCAAAAAAAAAAAAACCCACAAGCAAAGGACACAGGAAAATCTAGAAGCATTGTTTTACCTCTATGACATGAAGATGATTAAGCAGTAAATTTTTTAGCTGATGCTGTAAGAAGATGGGAATATGAATATGAAAAGCATCTTCAACAAAATGGTAAAATGCCACCGAAATTTCAGATCATATCATCAGAGAATGTAGTATATTTAGGAAGACTTGCAGTGAGCCACAAAAACTTATATGTAAAGTTCTGTGTCGTACCAATAATGAATCCATGCAACAATTCACACAATTAAGTAGCAGCATTCAGGTCAGACATGGTTTTTTTCTTTAACAACAAACGCTTCTTAGGTGATACCGGAAAACCCAAACAATGTTTCTGCATATACACACTCATCTGTTCTAGAACTTAAACTTCCATTACATGTATGGTGCTTAATTTTGAAATGCATTCCTTCAAACATATTATAAACCAACTTAGAAATGTCCTTACACAGACAGTTACAGTTTCTCTCATTATTTGTATCTGTTTCATAGTTTAACAAAGTAAAATGCTCTTATTCAGAATGCAGCAACTGTGAAACTGTTAACAGCTCCCATCCCAACACAGCTGATTAGTACAGCTCTAAGAAGCAGCAGAAAAGGTATTCGCTGAAGCTCTGAAAAGAAAGGATAGCAAACATGACCTCCTCATTGCAGGCATGAACTCGAAGGTAGAAGTTTCATTGATCCCCCAACAACATATATTTCCAGTAAAACCAGGATAAAGGCATTCACAGACATTAAACCAGAAGAAAAATGTGTTACAATTCATTCTGACCAAGACAAAACAGGCCACAAAATTTCACCCTAAGACCCCTTAACAAATACACTACTAAAAAAACTTCTATAACTTTTCTTGGAGCTGGAGTGAATCTTTCAGAAACCAGGACAGAGAGAGAAAAAAGTTGATTCTTCATCATAAATGCCAGAAGGGACTGTTGGGATGATTCAATATTAACAGTTGTGTACGGTGGTCATCCTTCCCATTTGTATAATAAAACAAAATTTCAAACCTGTCTATAATTTGACTAAAATCTTACTTTGCCTTTTTGCAGTGTAATGCAAGGCTTATCCACATGCATAATAAAGTATGGGTTTCAAATTTAAAATTTATAGAAGCAATGTAAGAAGTTGTATAGGCTTTCACTTTGCAACACATTAATTTTAGCTTAAAATGAGCCAACTTTATTGAGTTTTACAATGAATTAGTGCCTTAAGACAGAATGACTACTGAAATGGTGTTTTGAAGCAGGTGAACTAACCATATGTCAAACTGGATTTTAGATAAATCACAGCAATGATGTTGTATGTGATGAAGCCAGGAGAAGACATTTTCTTGTGGGAGGGACGGATGAAAAAGCAAAAACAAAGGATAAGAAATACAAGCAAGTAAAATAAGGAAAGATAAAGTAAAATATACTAAGCTACATGGAATAAGAGGGATGTGAGAAGTAGAATAATGATGCTACAAGGTAACACTAGAAAAGATCTGCTACAATCTATTAAGAAATATAGGATGAACTAAATAAAGAATGTTTATGAAAATTACTTTTCCTAGTGTATTAAAATGTTTAGAACTAAAAGTAGCACAGAGTAAGACAGTGAACAGTGTTTCTGTTTTTTGGAGTGAGGATGTTGTGGCTATGGCATGAATATTTTCTGCATCAGTCAGTTGTTGACAAATAAGACTTTAACTTATGAGGAGACACTTTCACAAATTATGAACTTCTTCAGACACTGGAGTTCACCTAGTTAGTGTGTACTACATACCCTAGGAAGTAAGCTACCAGGATGTTGGGGGAAAAAAATACATAAAACTAAAAATATACATGAAAATTTGAAGTTCAAAGACACTTTTTTCCAAAATCTGCCTAGCTGAAGACTCAAAACCATTTGTAAGAGAGAAACATATCTACAACATTCTTCTTTTCACAAAACCTATTTCTAGTATCATTTTAAGAACCTTGTTCTGAATACAATAGCAAAAAGATTGATATCAGACTCAAACTTTTTTTTTTTTTTCCCCTGGAAAATATGTCCCAAGTTATTTAGAGTATATAAGAAATACATGACTTTATAAACAAAAAATACATAAAAACACTGCAAAAATTTATAAACCTGACTTCAAAATCAATGTGTTGCTCATGTGTGGCACATCTACTAGTCGTGCTTATCAGACAAGAGTCATTAAAACCTTTACACGTAACTAAAACGTTCTATATGAATAACCACATACAATACAGACGACAAAAAAAGTACTTCAGAAACATTTTAGAAAGTATAAACACACTGCATATGGCTCTGAGGGCTCTAAAAATTACTGATTTTCCACACACAGAATTGTGTGAATTCAAACTCTATCCTTCTAGGACTAGAGCTGAGCTCCATCAGAAAGTTTTTAGCATTCCCTATCAAGAACATAAAGGTTTAATCTGAAACCTTTAGACTAAACTTACAACAAAGATGTCATAATTGCATAATTTTGTGACTAACTCTAGATACCTATTATAAGAAATGGAAATTTTGTCTGTTCTGAACCTCAAAAATGGACATGGAAAATGTTCGTATTTCCAGGATAAAGAGCAAATATTTAACAAGGAGACTAATATCTTACAAATAACTAATACACGTCCTGAGCTTTTAAGAGTGAATACAAACAGGTTAGTAGATAGAGAATTGATGTAGCACAATAAATTCATTATACAGGTATCAGCTCTGTTGTATACAAGTACAAAAACATAGTTATATGTTCTCCAAGATAATTTTTACATTATTTCTTATGAGATCAACTACATAAGAAAACATTTTAATTTCAAATTCATGATCTACCTGGAACTGCATTCCTAAATCATCTTGAATACAGCTGAATTCCTCTCCCCTGCTACCTGATTTGTCTATTTTGAGACATGACAACATATAAACATAACTGTGTGGGAAATTTAAATGCTTTAAATGTTGAAGATTAAAAAAGAAAATAAGCCTGACCAGTCAGTAACACCGATTTCACAATGTGAATTTATCTACTTCAGTATGAAACCAAATTAGTCAAAATCAGAGCGCCAGGAAGAAAACCAATCTTATATATAAAGTGTTATAACTGCAGAGGAGATAATCAACCAAAAATCAAACCTACAAACTACACTGAATTATTTCCTGTTCATATTACTAATTTGAAAATTCCAGCCAATTGTTTACCAGTTCATCTTCTCTTTCTGCATACAGTGAGCCCTAAAGACAATGTCTGAACTGTCCTAAAGACAGAACTTTTTTATAAGCTTATTGTCACACAGCCTCAAGTGTACAGGCTCTCTAACAGAGTTGTATTTACAGTGTAAAAGAGGCAAATGGCACTTTGTAACTGTGTTCTTATTGCATCATGTTAAAACATGCCCTGGAAAAGCATAATTCTTTTCCAGTTAAGCTTACAGAAGAATCTTAGGGCTTGTATACATAGTATTTCTCACTGCTCCACCTACACTGATTTAGTTACAGTAGTACCAGTCCCTTATACAAAACACACTTAAACCTGAAGTTTAAATCATGCATATAGGATTTACACTTCACTGGATAAATTACCAGGGTAAACTAATGTAGCTCAAGTACAGCTTACGACCATTTAAGTGTTCTCACATCAGGTACTTGCACTGGAGTAAATAAATCATTTCAGGTTCATTGTAGTAAGACTTCTAGTAATGACAGGCCCACAATGAGCTTCACTTTGTTCCCCAAATTCACCATATAAAAAAATTTATAAACTAGCTATCAAATGTTTATGTTTAATTTCTAACTACAAAAGTAGCAAATTTAAAAGAACAAGAGTGTAAAAAAGATATAATGCAATTAATATTAAAAAAAAAGTCTTACCTTTATTAGATTTGGATGACTTGTTCTTGTTGGGTTTAAAACAAGAGCCCCTCGATTTATCTTCTCTATCCTTAATAAATTTCTGCACATCATCCAAAGAAAGTTTTTGAAGGACAACTACAGGCTTAGCTCCTTTATTTAGATCTTCAACTAGCCCAATCTTCTCTACTTTGTCTTTCTGTTCAACTCTAAATTCAGTTTTCCTTGACTCCTGAGTAACATTGCCATCTTTATCACGCTTGATTTTTGGAATGACAAAATGTTTCAATGCACCAGATCTTGCCCCCAACAAATAACTGGGAAACTCTGCTTTACTGTCAGCATGTCCTTTATTAGTATCTACTTTACTCTTATTACCATCTGTCCTTCGTTCATCCTTGCTGTTTGGTGATTTAAAACCAGGTTTATCAGGTCTTGATTTACTTGAATCTCCTCTACCTTCCTGTTTAATACGAGGGCTGTCAGGTCTTGATTTCTGATCCCCAGCAGAAAACCTTTCCCTTGAATCACCAGACTCATGCCGATGTTTCCTTTCAAATTTCTCAGGTTTTGAACCATCAGATTTAATACCATGCTTAGAATCATGTTCATTTTTGTTCGCGGACCTCAAATATTCAGGCCTTCTAATTTTGGATGGATCTCCTCTGTATCTCTCTGAATCCCCCCTATCCTCAGATCTTTGTTTAAGGCTATCATGATCACGCCTCAGTGCATCAGAAACTGAACGACCATCAGGCCTTTGTTTTGTTGGATCAGATCTACTTTCAGGTTTTACCCTTGAAAGATCAGATTTTACATCTAGTTTATGTCTAGATACTTCAACTTTCTTATCTAACAATGGTTTACTGGAGTCCCTCCTATTATCATGTCTATATTTTGGTGTTTCAGGCCTGCCTTCAGTCTTCTGTTTTGGTGTTTCAGGCCTGCCTTCAGTCTTCTGTTTTGGCGTTTCAGGCCTCTGCCTTATTTCCTGTTTGCCATTATTTTGTTTTCCCTCATTCTGTTTCATCTCCATTTGCCTGCTCTCATTTTGTTTTGATTCTGTCTGTCTGTTCTCATTTTGTTTCACTTCCATTTGTCTGCTTTCATGCTTGCTTTCATGTTTAGCTTCTAACTGTTTGTTCTCATTGTGTTTACTTTCCAACCGTCTGCTCTCACTTTGCTGAAATTCCATTTGCCTGTTTTCATTTTGCTGGATATCAGTCTTTTGACCTTCAAAGTCTGGCTTTTTCCTAAAAATTTCTGGATGGATTTCAGGTTTAAATTTAAGAACTCCAGCAGTGTCTTCTTGGGGAACACACACAAATGCATCATTATACTGCTTAATTTCTTCAGGTTTTTTGATGGTGTCCAAATCCTGAGTTACTGTTGCCTGAGAATCCGCTCTTCCTGCTTGCTGCAGATCGATACTAACCATCAATGCTGGCCTTGCCCCATTTCCTGCAGAACCTGTCTCCTGAGAAGCTGCTCTGTTTCCTCCAGTAGCACCTCCAGCCTCCTGTGGCTTATTTTCTTGTTTTCGCTTCTTCAAAGGCTTATCTGCAAGTTAAAGAGAAACATCACAAATTACATATAGAGACTGGTAAATGGTCCATTCCCCTCCACTCCCACCAATTAATCCTCCTCAGCAAGTATGTGCACACAAAAAAAATCATCTGAATTTAAAAGAAGAATAAAACTTCTCTAGCTAATACTTTTTAACATATTCAGACTACCATTCATTGTCAGTCTACCACAGCTGCCAACTACTCATCAAAAAACCCCACCCTTAAAACATATGACACCAAAGTCCCTGTGAAATTATTTCCTGAGAGAGACACCTAATAAAACAGCTGTAATACATAAAGACAAAAAAAAAAAAAAAAATCCCAACCAAACCCAAAACTTTTAGAAAACCCCAAAGTAATTACACTTGAAGCAGAAGTCTGCAGCAACAAAGTTAATGTGCACCTCCACAACTACTTTGTAGGGAATACTACTATAAAAGATTCTCTTCTGACGGATTCAGCCTGCTTCATTATACACGAACTAAGCAAGAATCTACAGTGATTAAGACAGAGGTTCTCCCTACTTGGTTCAGTGTATCAGTTGGACTTCACACGTATTTTATAGCCAGGGAACACTTGAACAATGAACAAAAATTATTAAAGTAACTCCAACACTCCATGCTTATCTTTGAACCAAAACAGTATACCAAGAGTTGGAGTCTATACCATAACACATACGTATTTGTTGGGGGGTGACTACACACTTAAAAACTTCAGTATTTTCTCTTTGCAACCATAATTCTTTTCATGGATGAAATTAAAAGTTCAGTGGTAACTTTATGTAGTGTCAAGAGCTTGACTTTGCAATAAGCCTTTCAGTTTGTGCTAAAAAATCATTAAGAGTAGAACACAGAAAATAAAGTGAGCCAATCACATGCCCGGTAATTTTGCAGAATTTGTAGAAATGAGAAGCATATGGAAGTTTCCAAAAGATAGGTTATTTTCATTTAAACTACAACCTATTTCCATAACCAACATGGTATTCTAAACTAAAATTAATTTTTGCCATGAAAACCAAAAGCTCTATTTGCACTAAGCCTTACATTCTCATTCCTAAACTATCATTGCATAATTTGTCGAAAAAAAAAACCCAAACCAATGACTTTCTCTGTAATCAGGGAATCCGACTTTAAGTCTAAGGAACTATGAAACTTAGGCTGGAAACACTGTTGTGCAGATGTATTGTCAAAATGCCTAGACCACAAATATACAAAAAAAAACCTTATTTCATGCCGACATTTGTGGTGCTTTATCACCAGATGCAATGAGCCAACTCTTTTTTGGAGCAGGAGAATGAGGTAAGGCGGATGCAATCAAGGAATATGAAATAAACGCCAAGGGAAAAAACACCACCCTCTCAAATTCTAAACCAAAATTATAAAGTATGTTTTCCAATTTCTTCTACATTTGTAGAAGATTCTTATTTAGAAGAATTAAAACTTTGAACCCTCATCTCCAATATTAACATTAAAGAACAATATCAAATAGTTACATGGTCAATGCCAGTGATAGGAACATGCTTTTTCCCCCATCATTTTTATTTCCAAGTCTATTTTACATCTCTAATTTCCTAAAACTCCAGAATTATATACAGTGTTCAAGGCTGGAAGACAGCAAAGACAGATACAATCAACTCCATGCAGACACTGGTCAACTGCAAATAAGGATCTTTGCAAAATTCAACAAAAACCTGAAGGAACACCTGCCAACTTTATGGTAGAGATGTGAAGCAAAATGAATTTGCAAAATCGAAGGTGCAGCTTTAGAGCACGGAGATTTTTTTCTTTTTCTGTACTACACAACTATTGGATTGATATGAGAACTTACACAGGTTAATTTCCCTACACTACTGATTAAAATGAATATATTTTTTTGAAACCTTCATGCAGAGATGAAAAATCTTTTTCTCCTTGTGACTAAGAGGGCTTTGGCCTCATTGAGCTTCATGGCAAATCTTAGGAATCGTAATGAAGTAGAAGCTTTCAGATTCATTGGTTTCAAATTGGATGTTGGGTTTTTTTTTTTTGTTAAAGAACACATATACATTAATAGACACACATCCACACACATCATTACCTTATTTCTGAATTACAACTCTTTAAATTTTGAAAAACAAACTGACAAAGTTGTGTCCTTAGCAAAAATCATTCAGCTTTTCATTTTAACCTAGAAATGTCAGCCACACTTAAAAAGCCCTGTAAAGCTCTCATGGTGGATCTAACAGTAGCCTTTAAGACATTACTGTTATCAGTTATCTGCCCCATTCCTTTGAATGAGGTTATCACCTGTAGCAGAATGGAACACACATTCGTATTTCCACCAGTGTATGTCATTGTCCAATGTATCACCTTAAGGCACTAGTGAAGATGGTTTACATAAGCATACCAGGCTGAACAAGTCAGATAAGAGCCAAGTGAATTTTTCCCTCTGCTACCGCTACTACAGGAGCAAGGCAGATGGCCAGAAGCTGCGATGTCTTAAACAACTGTAGCTGGATCAACCAAAACTCACCTTTCAGAGCCCTCATGCTGAAGGCTCCAAGATTAAACAACCAAAACAATTCAAGTAGGATCAATTTTCTCGCTTGAACTTCTGTAACTGACCAGGCTCAAAATGCTGATGCTCTTCATCATCCAAAACATCAAATTGTAAGTTGAGCACATGTAAGTAGATGATCAAATCAGAACTTGGCAAATGTATTGCCTTTAAACACAGAGGTCTTCTGATGCACCTTCCTCATTTCTCTTGACAAATGAATACTGATGTTTTAGTATATTATGATAACAACATGTTGACATCTTATCTAAGAACACCTTCAAAGTTTTCTCTTCCTAAATGGCAAGGTGATTGTAAACAGAGTTACAGATTACTCCAGATTTCTTCATATTTCCAGTGCATCTTCATGGCGATCCTCAGAACTAGATTTCATCATTACTGTTTTGCTTCTATGAGATTTCAGGATCTAGGACAAAAAAACTGGCCCAAGTATATGAAAATGTCAGGTTGAACTAGGGCATAAAAGATATGACAAGTACATAGTACAGCCATCTTCATACAGCATAATGAAAAAATTCCACTGAATGAGCACAAAAATTTTTTAAGTCGCCATGGTAGCTGCAGAAATCTGAAAGCTGACATACACCATTGGATTTCAAGGGCTTTATGAAATCTTGAACTCAGTTTGAACTACATGAGAATAATCAAAGAGTCAGAGGTGAACACAGAGGAATTACCGTCAGAAAACAGATGTCTTCATATCTTTTCTTTTACAGTCAAATATATGGAAGTTTGCATGCATCTACTTTGCTGTCTTTAGTCCCAAGACCCTTTAGGGTTTTGAACATATGAACATAGGAACTTTTACAATATCCATCCATATACTTTGTATCCTTCAGTATCCAAGCTTCATCCACTTCATTTCATATATAGTAGGATTTCTTTTTATCGTCAGCATCTAGGCCTTTGCCAAAATACCAGGCTAATGTTTTGCTTTCAAATCCTACAGATGTAGATTCAAAGCTTGTCACAGTTCTGGACACACAGGCTCACAAGTTCTTGAGACTAATAAAATGTGATCAGCATCTTTTTTCTTCACTCTTTGTAACAGTCTTCATAATAAAAGGAGTATGTTTTAGACTTTCTATGTTAGAGGTGAAGTATCCAAGTTTGCTGTTTTCAGCTTCTTTTCTCTTTAGTAATATTATCCACTCCTCCCCCTCTTCCCTCAGAATGTAGATACATCCAAAATATATCGATATTTTGTGCAATTCTCAAAAAAAAAAAAATTATGATGGTTCAGAACATAGTCTGACCCTAGTTATTCTCTTTGTGTATACATCCTTTCGGTTCGGCAAATCTGCATAGATGTTCTCTTTACATTGCAACATGCTCAACAAGAGACAACACCTTGGTATTCAAAGCAAGATCAGAAGCTACCTTATTCTAAAAAATAGTAGAGATGTTCTGTAAGTTAAATGGGTCACTGTGGTGCAAGAAAAAATACATTACAGGAACCACAAGTTAGAAATGGAAAAAAAGATTAGCTGGATTTCCAAGCAGTTATCCTCACCTGTTCTCTTCTGAACAGTATTCCTGGAGACCTGGATGGCCTTCATCTTTGGAATTGTCTGTGTATCAAAATGATGAGTACTTTCATATTTAGTAATTAATCCACTACCGTGGAACCTTTGTGCAAAAAAACCATTGCACTGGAATAACCACAAATACTTTCAAATACATTTCTGCTGAAGCCACGAGTCTATAATGGTCTGAAGAATATCCATCCTGAAAATGGGTATGCTTGGAAGCAAAGTGTTACGCCTAGCTGCTGGATGAGGGGAGCTGTACTAAAGAAGTATCTCCATTCTTCCGTTTAATGTGAGATCTTTCCAAAGCAGCAGCCATAACACCATTAGTGCCGAAGTCTCCAATGTTACTGGTTTCTTGCAAACCTGACTGCTTAAATCCCAGACAAATGAGTATAATAGGATGGTAGCTTAAAAACTTCTAGAACTGCTTGTCCTAGTACACTGAAATGAGCCTTTTGTAACTATATGTGAAAATGTAACAAGTCTAAATAATAATCACATGCATGGTTGCTAAGTTTCATTTTAGCAGAATGGTAACACTTTGCTCTACTGCGTGGTAGACTAAAACACAGAGATTTCTGAATGATCTTGAAGACATAACAGATCAATTATCACTTTGCCATTTACACCTTGTAAGGGATTCAATTACTATCCAGGATGGTTAAATGTGAATGTACTCCTCTTCAGAGCTACAAAGATGATGAATTCTGGCTGAACCATTTTTGATTACTCCATTACAAGCTTTCTTTTCTAAAGCACAGAAATAAAGAGTTTTATATTTTAAAGCTCTGACAGTCTTCAGAGATTACTGCAAAGCCTCTACTATTCGAATTACCACTTATTTAAAGTATTTAAATCAGCAGTTAATAAATTAACTAAATTAAACCAAATATATCAGTCCTAAGCAGTTAATGACTATTTTCAAACCTTCCATTTTTTTTACATCAGTGACAAGTCAGCCAGAAGCCAATGACTAGCTTATTTTATTTAAGCTAACAGCCAAGATTAGGAATTTTCAACTGGTAAACATACAACTAGGCATCTATACATCAACTTTGTGTTTACTGACTGTTTTCTTTTCTTAGATACTTTTCACAGATCTCTTCAAAGCTGTCCCAGTGCCCTGTCCCCACAGCCAACAGTGTTCTGTAGACCATAGCAATTGAAACATTCTGGGTACAAGGAAGGTTTAAAATTACTCCAATGGTACTGATGGATGACCTATGAATGGAGTGAGGACAAATATCCATTCTTACCTTTCTAATCCTTCATGACAATTGAACATTACTGACCATGAGAGCTTGCTCTCACATGACCTCCCTGCAAAGCCATATACCAACAAGGAAGTGAAGAACCAATGAGAACTCTTCACATCAGCAGAAGAGACTCCTAGAGTACACCCTGCTCCCCTTGAAGGAGAGACTCAGCAAATACATGGTCAAAAATCTTATTCTCACTGGTTGCTCCCTTCCAGAAGAAACTAAGAATGTAAAGTCGTGAATCTAGTATAGGAAGCTTTATAGACAGAACATAATTCCAAAGTCTCTGAAGAAGAGACCATAGCTTCCAGCTGCTGCAGTTCAGAGGAAGGGATTTCTGAGAATCTGAACACAAAGCTGCTGATTTTTATCAATCTGTTCAAAAGACCTTATCAAATTTCTGGACACTGCAAAAAGGAAAGCCGACCAGGAAGAATGTCCAAAATCAGTCAGGAGAAAATGCAAAAAGACTACAGAAGTCCCTGACATGCCTTAAGAGTGTAGCAGACTTCAGAATCTTCATTTTGGTAAAGTTCTGCTTGTTTTCTTATATATAACAATGATGTAATCAGCATAAGTGGAGAATGAAATAAGATCTTATGATTTTTTCTACTTAAGGATGCCTAGTAACACATATCCTGTTAACTATACTAATACAAAATATATTTAAAAGGAAATAACAAGAACTGAACTGAAGAAATGTATAACCAAGTATCTACACTTGTTTAGAGACTGGAAGCTGTAACTTAACCTCCTTGAATTTAATATTGCTTTTACAAACAATATGGTTTTAATTTATTTTTGAGATAATTTTTTTCTGACACAAATGCTAGGTTTTATCCATGTGGCTGCTTTGTGAAGAATTATAGTTTTGTAAACTCAATTGTTAAAATATCTTAGCAAAACCTGAAGTGCAATTGCTTTGAAATGCCTAATACAGCATCAAATTTCACAAGAAAAAAGGAATACACAGCAGACTTAACGAAAAATACATATTTTATGTATCGCAAATTAACATATCCAATTAGTTTTTAATTCATTTGTATAGCTAGCAAACTTTAGAAATTAGTAATGACTTTGAAATCCTTCTTCCAGGTGTGGATTTTATTCTGACATCATACTCTGCACTCAAAAATATCTTCAATTAACTAGATTCAGTAAAATTTATACTGCACGAAATAAAAAAATGTCTATGTCTTCTTAGGTTGATGTCAGAGTGAACTTGGTGACTATATAGAAATGCTGGTCCTAAACTCTTAATAAGGTTTATTAATTAGACATGTCATTTCTTTACCAAGATTTAAATCCATTATAGAGAAGTGACTGTCCCAGAACAAAATTCATTACTGGGTAAGAGAAATACACCTATCTATCTAACAAGTACAATTAAAGGCATATGCTACATGCAAGTTATATTAAATTTTCTAATCTTAGGTTACACTAAGATTAAAAAAAACAGACTTCTTACCAAACTGCTAACATTTAGTTATTTTTTACACCTGCTTACAAGAAACAGGTTTCTGCACTACCCTATGTAAACCCCACCTGAGATAAATGAGGGTATTTTCATGTTACACAAGAGCACCAAACTGAAATTAAATGCCATTAAAAAACATACACGTCTACTTTTGTTTTTTTTGTTTTTTTTTTAAATGTGCTTTTCACTCAATTAGTATTTCATTCTTTATAAAAAATAAAAGAAAGTAATTTTTCCTAGACAGAGGGAAACACTGCAGTACAGCATTGCAATTTCTCAAGAGGAATTTCTTCCCCTTACTTTTCTTGAGACATGTCTGAACACATACACACAAATCTCTCATCTACAGGAACCGGCAGTTGCTAAACTACTTTTTCTTGGGAGAGCTATATGAGGTGTCAGCTTCACCCATTATGTCACACCACAAAATGCAGACCTAATGAAATACACAAAATATATGAAACCTAATTCTCACACTGTCCTACAACAGTCACACAACCATTTGTATTTTACACTGTCTCATCTCATCTTCTGGTATTAGTCACCTTAATTTTCTGCAAGATTACTACACAAATGACAACACTTACAGCTCTATTTTTAAGGAAATGAAACCCCTATAACATATTTTTGGAAATGAATGCTAATGCACTGGCTATAATTAAACATTCTGTCATTTCATTAACTGGCTTCATAAAATAATATGTAAACAAACTGCTCCTCTTAATAGTGTTCTATTAGTTTCCTCTTTGGGAAAATTTTGGGGGTGATGGGTAATGGGAAGAAAGGGAGAGGGGCTGGATAAGAACTTAAAAGGTAAGAGAAAAAGGTTACTTACCTATAACTGTAGTTTTGAGAGTTTTTCTCCGGCAGATTCACACTCTTGGGTTGTGTGTCTCTGCTGCTATGGGCTCGGAACGAACTAAAAATGGACGGCCCACAGCAGGCATCCAAATGCCCCCTAACTGATCCAATTATTGGAAATAAAGTTATCACAGATCCACTTCTTCTTAATTCAAAGAATCCACAGTAAGATTCCAAAGAAATGGGTAAAATGGATGCTTAGAGGTAAAATATATAGGGAAAATAACAGAGATACGAGTAGGTTTGTCTCATTAAAAATGCTTCTAATGCTTGTAAATTAAAAAAATATATTAGCCTCCCAATGAAATTGTTAGTGATTAATGATTTCATTACTTTTCTCACAAACTCCAGAGAATGGTGCCTTTTACAAGTAAAAGTACAACTCCTTAATCTGTTAAGACAGCTGTATTATATAAAAGTCCCTTTGAAGTAGCCTTAATCTAACAGTGAACACACAGTGCAATGCATGGAAGAGTTAAAACTGAAGTTTAGCAAACCTGAAGAAAATAAAACACTACAGAAATTTGAAAAAGCGTCTTTGAAAAAAGATGGGTTACTTTGTGGTTTTTGGTTTGTTTTTTTTTTTCCCAAGTAATTTTTAAGGTTACTTTCCCCTTTTCCCTTCCTAGAGGACTCAGAGCTCATTTTAGTATCTGCAGTATTTTTGATTCACAGTATTTGGGGTTTTTAGTAAAGCATGAAAGGTCTTGAGGTATAAAGTGTGAACCTGAAAATTAGTTCAGTAGCAGTTCTAAATTTTGAAGAAAAAGAACTTAACATAATTTTCTAGGAAAGGTTTATACCCAAAGTGACTAACCAGCTTTAAACTACTTGACCATACACAGAAATAACCCACTTGGATTATTTGAACAGTGGACAGTGGGAAAGCACAAGCTCATGCGAAAAACTGAGGTTACTGATAAAATTTCTCTCTAAATATCCTGCCCAATCCCAACCAAGGAAAAGAAGATTTCTGAGAAGAACAGAAATTCCTAGGACATAATTTTCTAAAACTCAACAGGATTTCCTAAACTTCCTTGGAGTAGTCAACTTCAGGATGTGAACAGAGCACAACTCCAGTTAAGTGAACAAACCAGGTTCAGAATATGGACCTCTACTTTTTTCAAAAGTATTCAACAGCACCAAGTAGTACAGGAAATAGGACTACTGATGGTGATTAGAAGAGAAGAAAGTGTGCAAGAAACTTCACTGCCTTTCTAAAGATACAACATCAGCAAAGTATCACAATGCACCTGAGGCAAGGATGGTTCATTCGTTGTGATTGTTGTGGAAAAAGATAATCCCTTTCTGTATCAGCCCTTCCAAATCACTTTTTTTTCCAACTCAGACAATCTGAGTCTTCATCTGAGCAGGATCTATTTGCAATTATACACATCCTTTCCAAAGAGAAGACACCTAGCATTGATTAACAACTTGTATCAGATGAGGATATAAATGCCATTGTGAGGGGGGCAATGGGAACTGAAGACCTGAGAATGCCATGTTCCATGGATTTATTTACTTGTTCCGCAGGTATTAGACATAATAGATGCATTAGAATGTAACTTCCAGTGCCAGTGCCTTAATCTTCATAATTTCCAACTATTTCTTTCATTAACAAATGCAGACAAACTACTTGCAAAGTTAGTCAATACAGAGAGACTTCCTTGATAGAAAAAGTAGGAAGAAGAGATGGACTCTTGTTTTTTCAGGCAGAGCACAAGGGTGAAATCAACTTTTTTGAACTTTGCATGTCTCTATCATGATGAAAAGACCATGTACTCCACTTAATCCAAGATCCAAATGGATCAAAAGCATAGAATTATAAAAACAGAGCTCTGAAAAGTACTCAGATACTAAAGTCTATATCATAAAATCACTCCTCATGCATATCTGATACACATTAGATAAAATCTGCCAGATTTTGCATTAGTTATTTTTGCACTAAGAATCCCTCTTTCAAAAAGCAAAAGCATGATGATCAGGTTCCAGAAAGAGATGCTGCTTTTCAAAGAAGAAGGCACTTGTGAAAAACTGTGTTAGTTCCACCTCTGAAACAGAGACTGCTTCCCCCTTTGAGAGACTTTGTTTGGTGGAACCTAAACATTTTAATAGCTTTGTTAGAATTAATGACTTATTACAGAAAGTACTATAATTACCAAAGGGCTCCAATCGCCACTTCCCACATGTACCAAACATTATAAAAGGACTCCAGCACTAACAAGAAAGACCTTGGCATTGCCTTTAGGCAAGTGTACCGCCCGCAACAAATCTCTGCCTCTCCCCTGGAAGAAACAGTTCCACCACACTACGGGTTCCAAGCCTCTGAAAGAACATGGAATATCCAACCAAAGCCTTACAGTTAGAAAGAAAGTAGCTGAAAACCTCTGAGGAAGCATAGCACTACAGACATTTCATGTATAAAAAAAAAATAAATGATAGAAGAGACTAGTAGCCTATCAAAACTTGTAAGTACAATTCTACTCAAAGTTATGCAAGACAAAAACGTGTGCTTACACAGAAAATGTAATGTTACTGTAATATGCATTCCCATGCCTAGACTACAAAAGCAGCAAATAATTCTTTCATGCAGATTTCAGCATGCAGTAGCATCCTGAGTAAGTTCTCTAGAGGGAAGCTGGCTATTGTAAAACATCAGCTAGCATTATACATTCCCATTCTAATTAGACTGAGTACTTGCTAGAGTCACACAATTTTCTTCACATAATGTGACCTGAAGTTACAGTGTATGTAGTAAAATGCACAAATGCCAGGCTTTTGCATAAATACTGTAAGCAGCTTCACAAAAATGAATGACATATTTAGGAGTTATTAGATAGATTTCTAACAGACATATTCCCATAGGAACAATAGAGGAAGCCTCCTCCTGCAGACACACCAAACTGAACAACTATAACTAGAATAACCCCAGTGTGTGTCAACTTGTAAACACAGTACAAACTTACAAGCAACGCAAAAGCATCATTAAAAGATAAACCCCCTATTTTTCCAAGGTAACAGATTTTCAGGAAATCTGTCACAAGACTGCTAAAACATCATTCGACTCAACACTATTCATTCATGGCTGAAATCTCAGCAGCCAAAGTGAAAAGAGCTGCTGTCTAGCAACACACCGCCAGTGAATAAATTGTGAACATTTGTCTTAATATAAGGTAGCAAATCCTACACCTGATCAATACCAATTGCAGGAACTCAGGAATAATTGAGACCTGCCAGAAGATGCAGTTAGAAGGGAAGCATAAGGTTGGAATCATTTGGGAAGGTGGTTACTGAGAAGTGGTGAAGGGGAGAGATCACTTCCTGTAAAAATCACTCCTTTCTCCAAAAGAAACAAATCAGAGTCAGCCCATGGCTACATAATTATGGTAAACAAATTTTACAACTAATGCTCAGCATTTCCTGAAAGCCAGAACAAAAGAGAAAGTGTGTTTTAGTCTTGCTTTAAGTGCATTTTTCCAGATGCTTCTCAGCTAAAATGTGCTGAGATTCTACCTGTAGTGTGCAGATAAAAAAGTAGCTTTTATAGTATGAGGAGACAAACCACAAGCTCTCAATCAATGAATTTAAAATCAGTAGGAGAGATTTAAGCAAACAGGCAAATTCCTCATTTCACTAAATTAAAATTAAAGGTGAACACTCTAAAGGTGAGCACACATTTTCCTCTGTATATTCACATACAACATTTCCTAAAAAGACTTAGTCAATAAACAAGAAATATCTGAGAAGTTAAACCTTTTAGTAACTGCAAAAAAAACCCACATTTTCAAACGGACACACAACTCTCTCTCCTCCTCTCCCCCTGCCCCAGCATCTTTAAAAACAGGAAAAAAAAAAAAAAAAAAAAAAACAAAAAAAAAAACAATTGGAGTAGGGAGAAAATTTGTGCTGTGCCAGTTAAACATACAAGCTGTACCTAAATTCAGCTGCATCCACACAGAAATGTCCAAAATTGATGATTTTCACCTTACAAAACTTACAAAATCATAATTTGCATCACTTTCCACTCTGCAAGATTTTTCTTGGGAGCGCCTAATAAATTAGGATTTTACTGTAGAAGATTTTTTCTCAGAAGTTAAACACAGTGCAGAAGATGATTGTGAAAAATACTTATGTTAACCTATTACTATGTAATTCATAAAATACATGTATCTTCAAGATTTACATGTGGACTTTGCATCTGATTTTGGGATTTCTGAACTCTGACACCTTCAAACCAGTTAACAACAGAAAAACAAAACAAAACAAGCCAAAGAGGATAGATTCAATGAAATCACTTAGACAACCAGTACAGCTACTGAAGTTAAGAGAAAACATTTCAGAGGCGTATCTGGTTCTGTGCTAGAGACTACATAGATACATGGCAGTTCTTCTAAAGCTTGTAATGCCTACATAATAATGAATATCCAGCTGAACAAACATTGGAGACAAGATAGTAGTGTATCTTACCAAATCATTACACTTCTTTTAAATAAATAGATGTGATTTTAATCTAATACTGCCTTTACATTAGGCTCAAATGTGTATTTTCATAAATTAGGCAGCATAGGTAGTTAATTAATAATTCAACTACCAAAACTTACTACAAATTTTGACTTAAGATATTGCTGGGATTTTAGAAAACACAAACAACATCAATTGTGCATCATTCAGTCTCATGATTCAAAATAAGAGTAACTTAAAAAGAATTTTGAAACAAGATCTTCACTTTCTATACATTAAGACCCCAAATAAAGAACACCAGATATTAAAAATATGCATATATGAGAGGTTACAGACCATTGTTGGAGGGGAATGGAGATGAATGTCACAGAAGAACCTACGCTGAGTAAACAGAATTGAACTATGTGACAATGAAAATAAGTTTTTTTAAGATATATATATATGGAGTTTATATGCATATATATATATATATTTATATAATATAGTGTATACACACACACAATCCTTTTACCTTTATCTTGCACTTCTTTTGAAAATCGCTCCCTTTCAATAGCTGATTCGCGTTCTATCCGCTCAATTTCAGCCAATGCATCCAATTCTACTTCATCATATGACGTTATAGTTCCTTGTTGCGAAACCTGTTGCTGTGTCTGTACCACAGGAGTTTGAGGTTGTTTTGCAGCAACTGAAGTGTTCTGTTGTAAAACAGGCACTTGTTGTGCCTGTAGGAAAGCTGTCTGTTCGTGCTGCGGCAAACACTGAGTAGCGTTTAGTGGGCGGTTAACATCCTGTGGAGTAACGGGTGTTTTAGAAGTCTGTCCTGGGTACTGCACATTAAAAGGAATATCACCCTCTGACACACTGCTGTTTTCCAAACCAGAAAGCATATCATCCTGCTGGTCCATATCCGAAGATCTTACACGAGAGAGTCTTAATGTAAGCTTAGTGGAGTCCTTGGAAGGAGAACTAATGATATCATACATTGCAGCTTTTTCAGTCTGGTCTTTTTCATCCTTGCCTAACTTCATTTTCTTTTGTTTCTTTTGCTTTCTTTCTGGAGAATCTAACAATATGTCTGGGGGAACATCTCTAGGTGATGAATAAGGTGGAGGCTGAGACTGTTGGATTAAAGGTTGTCTTGATCCTAGAATAATAATTCAGAAAAACTGAACAGTTATGTTGTTTCATGTTTATATAAAAACACACTAAATATAACCTACTTATTTTTAATGTGTACTTCTACATATATCTGTGTTCACACAGGTCTAAATAAGATTGGTAGGAAGCACATCATTCCTTGATCAAGACGTAATCTAGATAGGTGCAGTGTATTTCCTAGGAACTTTAGCAGTCTGCTGCAGGTAGACAAGGGATCATTTCAGAGAAGATGGAATGAAAAAACCCACCACCAAAAAAGAACAAATAAATATAATACCTGCAGGTTCAGAATATCAACTATTAGAAAATGGTCAATGAAAGCAAGTTGACTACAGAAAAAGTAAAGATCAAAAGATTCATAATAAGGTCCAGTGATGAAGACTTAATGATCAGTGCATAGGCATTAGCTATTTCAGCCACACATTTTAATTCTTTTTTCTTAAAAAAAAAAACAAAAAAACAAAAAAACAAAAAAAACACACCAAAAAACAAAAACCCAAACATACACAACCTCCTTAACTTTGATTCTGACTGTTCATTTTCATCTTTTTAATTTTTATTTTATTTTAGGTAAAGTCACTCCAACCTCCCCCCCTTGTTACTATCTAGATAACACTAATTGTCTTAAGGTATTTTTCCTGCCTTATCTCTCCTCCCCTGTCTTTCTTTTAACGTATGAAGTTTTCCTTCTACATGCACCTATTCCAGACATTAAGTGTATCTAGAGAAGTTTTTAAAAGAGGGCATTTTTAATTAAAAGCATTGTCCAACTAATCACATTTAAATATTTTGTTCCTCAAATTAAATTAGCTCCACATAAGTGTTAGCCTAGAAAAAAACTGAAAAACAGAGAAGCTTTTCAACCTGTCCTAATCATAATTTTTACCTATAATTTTTGGCTTAAAAAGGAATACTGAATGGAGGGGAAGCCTTTTGGCTCAAGCAATAGGGCCAACTTCCTCTTGTTAAAGCAAACATTTATCAGATTTATTAATCCATTGGGAATACTGGTCTTCAGAAAGCAGTGACTGAGATTATTATTAGCCATTCATTATTATACCCATCATTATAGGTCAGTACTTCTAACAATAATAAAAAACTAACTGTAATACAGGTTCCCATGTGCTTCATTCAAGAAACACTACTAAACAAGAAAGCAGCTTTATTCTGCAGCTAAAATTTCTACTAGATATTTTAGGAAATATCAAGAATCATTAAGTAATGTACTGACCTGTACAAGAAAATAAGATAGATACCTCTAGCAAAATTTAAATTCAAATGAAATGTGTGGCTTTACTGATGACTTCTTCGCACACACTGCTATACTTACTTCCTCTCCCTAGTACATTCTGTGAGAATACTTCTGTATATAGAGAGCACATTATGAAATGGGTTTATCTTACCCCTTCTTGATCATTGGCAACACCTCTATACTCTGCCAATAACATGCACAATGTTGGGAAGCCCTATTTTACTCATCACAGTTCTCAAGAACTTTCCACTGTTCTGCTTCCCCTTCTCAAATTAGATACCACACTCAACCACCAGTGCTGAATTCACAGCTACACCCTAAAAATCTCTCATTTGCTTTTCACCAAAAATTTCTATTTTTGTGATGCTCCCCCTAGTACTGTCTCATTTGGTAATTTAAAAGATTGTCTTAGTGTAATGTGTAGCAGAAATCATTAGCTATTGATTTATTTTATTGATTTATTTTATGGTAATGACCACCATTCAGGACAAGCTGCATTTTCACTTCTACAAATATTACAGGCAGCTCAAAACTTTTCAATGAGATCTTACTCTTGAATTATCTTACATGAATATTTCTGAAGTTGCAACAATTGAACATTTACCGGTTTTCACAGTTACACCTCAAATAGAGAACAGAGATTTGATTTTCCCTTGTCCTAAATTTTTAAGTAAACACAAGAAGATTGTTTTGATTTGGCACTAATTTGGCATTTGACATGCTGAAAAACAATACTGCAGACACAGTATTATCTTTGGGTAGACTTGAGGAGGTCAGAAGGATTTCAGTGCATTCCATTGAACATACATAGAATCCAGTAAATGAAGAAACAAAAGCAAAAAGTTCTCCCTTTCTTAGGCAGCACTACGAATAGATATCTGAAAGTATCTTTCTCCTGAAGGAAATTCCTGAAAGGTTGACAGTAAGCACTACAAGCTGCACTGTAAGTGCATATGTTCTGGCAGTAACTTCACATATTTATGAGATGTCTAATGATGGTTAAGCTTCCAGCAACAAGGAGGCTTAGATGCTACAATATTTGTATACTGAAGTGAAAAGGAATTGAGAAAGATGAAGTGTTGTTCTAGAACAGTTTCACTCCACTGCAGACATTAGCAGTTTTGAACAGGTATCACATGTTGAATATGTACCACATTCTGTTAGATGCTTAGACATCAGACAAAACATCACCCATTCTACAGACAGAATTTTGTCTATTACTGTTGAAGTCAGTCTGGAATATTTCCTATGGGAGAAGGCTTGAGCCATTAGATGTCTGAAAACAAAGCTCCTACAAGACTTCTTAATAACAGAAGAAATGCTTTTGTAGAAAGAATACACAGACACACAGTTATGATCTGTTTGCTGAACCAGTTGAGATTCCAAGGTTGGTAAGTTTTGCTCTACCAAATGCTGTCAATGTAGTAATTAATATGATGATCTTTGGAAATGATCCTTGGGAATGAATGGCATTTCAGCAGCTTTTAAGTTTAAATCTAGGGCTGTCTGGTAATTCAGTAGGGAAAAATCTGACTTTCTGTAGTTCATCTTCCATAGCATCAGTAAAAGAACTTCATGCAATCACTCTTTATATGGGAAGAATATGTAAAACTTGTGAAATAAAAAAATTCTCCACTGATTTGGGAAGATCATTGTATCATTACCAAATAGCAAATATTGATGGTCAACCAGATAACACCAAATGTAGCTGAGAAGCAGGTAACATCAATAGCAACTTAGACCTCTACAGAGAACAAATACACCCATCAACAGCACTCCACAGTCTTTCAGTCATCCTGACCATATATAATAATTCTGGAACTGGATTTCTGTATCAATTAGTTTTCCTAATGATTCCTAGTGATAGATGGTACTGAGTATGAAAGAAGTTTTATCAACTGCTGTAGCAAATTTTAAACAATTTTGTTCTGTGACTCTTGAGGGATTTCTTATCAAATCCTTTATAATGCAAGCAACTATGAAATGCATTGCATTGACAGCAACTTAGCCTTCTTAAAAATCTAAAGTTTTGAAACCAGTTCCTGTTTGTTTACAGAGCTTCACTCACTCATTATGCATCAGAAACTTCAGTAGCAAACAGGCAAGTTTCTTTCCAGGAGACTGAACACATCACTGACATATCCGTCTTATGTTTTCTGTCTATACACTTTCAAATCACACCACAGTAGTTGCATCTCACTTAAGCATTCATGATACTTTCTCTGATATCCGTAAACCTATTCAGAGCAAAGGCTGCTTGCTTTTCAAAGCTGATGCATCCAAGTCACACCACTGATCCCTTTCTTTGTTGTGATCCACACGGTTAAAAACCAACTATTGAGGTTACCAAGAACTTAGGATTCACATATTTTACAGAATTTTAAAGAATTACTAGATTTCCACTTGCACAATAATTTCCAAAATTACTGAAACTTCCAAAGGGTTACTCAAAACCGTATCTTCATATTTCTTTGACTCCCCTGCAGCTAAAGGTTTCCAGATGTCAACAGAAAGTATTTCACCCATCCTACATCCTCTTTTGCCAGAAGTATCATTACCTATGCATGAAAGCTGGCAAAAACCTGCTAGAGAACAAATAAAGACTAATGTCTAATACTTGGTTCATAGCACGTTGGAGAGAAACTTCAGGAACATTCAAGTGCTACACCTTTTTAAATCCACAGCAAAGTGGTCCTCAAGACT
The DNA here is from genome assembly GCA_028858755.1 of Ara ararauna. Taxonomy (NCBI): domain Eukaryota; kingdom Metazoa; phylum Chordata; class Aves; order Psittaciformes; family Psittacidae; genus Ara; species Ara ararauna. The sequence continues at coordinate 96,110,371 of CM054410.1, forward strand.
CTAAGGACATTGTTTAAGTGGGTACCAAACTATTGTACAAACCTGGACACAGCATTCCAGACTTTTTACTGGAAGTCTCTGGAAAGAGAGGCTTTAAGAAATTTGTATGTGCTACTTGTGGATTATTAGACTTCACATCTGAGTAATTACATTGTAAGTAAGCTCCTGAAGGCAGAAGCTGGAGAAGGAGAAAAGAATCAGAGCACCCATTCTGCATTCATACTGATGTTTATCTGTCAGAAAGCTAACAACCTGAGGATGACAACAGAATCTGAGGAACACACTACTGCCGAAAGATTTTAAGAGAATGGATTTTCAGTGTGTAAATGGAAGTGTTTCATACCTTTTTTTTTTTTTAATTTAATATGATCCTATTTACCACTTTCATGTAAATGAAATGTTTTCAGAAAAATGGGATCAGACAAATTCATCCTGGAACTCTGGCTAAACCAATCTTAGAATTTGTAATAATCATTTGGAGAATATGTGTCTTCAGCAGACTGAAGAAGAGAAAAACAATCCCTTCAAAAGGATAGTTAACAACTGCCCAGAGTATTCTACATAGCCCGTATGATTTAAGTACATACTGGAAAAATAAATTCTAGGACAAGGTACTAGGATTGAGGTAACAATAAGAGGTAGCATTCCAAAGTGAATTTGTTAAGAGTAAGTATCACCAAATCAAAATAATATTACTCCATAAAACAATTTTGTGGATTAAAGAGAACTGAGTGCCATATCTAGCCTTTAGCATGTCTTTCTATGTAGTTTTTCATAACAATTTCACTAACAGCCTATGAAGTATGAGCTAGACAAAAATATGGTAAGATTGCAGTATACCCTATAGAAAAACTGTGTTCATCAACTATCAGTTGTTCTTGGTAAAAATGGATGGAATGTAAGTGAACAAATGCAGATTTCAGAGCACTGTCTTAAGAAAAGCAGTTTAAATTATTTATTTATAACTTCTCGTGTAACAGAGTATCTTATTAATCTAAAGATCATAACAGCTTTTGGCGTTGAGTCTTTGAGAGGCCCACCACTTTCAAAAACAGAATCAAAAATTGCAATTTTCTTGACTAATTAGAATAACTTTTTGAAACAAAAGACATTCAGTGAGAAGCACCAAAAAATTTCTATTCACCTAACAACAATTGTAACATCATGAGAGGAAGATAGATAAGCTCTACAGAAAGACAGCAATACGTTTAAAACAACTTCCAATATGAGTATGAAGTCTTTATATACAACAGCAGTATCATACGAACTTGTCGACAGTACTTTTCTGACTACTCATCCTTCTAAGTCTAAAAATAGAGTTACAGTTACAACATAGGACAGTACAACTCAAGATAAATGTAGACCACTTAAAATCCAGGCAATAAAATCAAAGACAAGTAGAAGCTCAGAAATGGTGGCTTATATAAAGATGATAGAAAGAGACCATGCTGCTCTGCCTCTAGAAGATTAGATTAGTGTAAGACATGATAATGTTCTTTGATATGTAAATGACTGCTACAAAAAAAAAAAAAAAAAGAAACAAAAAAGGACATGAATGGTTTTTCCTTGCCCACTGCAAACAAGTCAAGAAGTGTCATGGCTAACTGCAACAAAAATTATTCAGGCTAAGCATTAGGAGAAAAGCTTTCTAGCACTAAGAATTCACATGGGTTGAATGGCAAGAATAAGGAAATTCCATTTTAACAACTGACATCTTAACAACAAAAAAAAGATGGAGGTTATTGGGAGCAATACTAATACAGCTCATCCAACATCAGATGGGATGATTGGAAGCACCCAAGTCCTTTCCTGCTCTATTTTCTAAAATCACTGAATCTTCCTCTAAAAATCTTCCCCAAGTTTTGTACCAGATACAAAGAAATCATTTCTTATTTTGATTAACAATGCTGACATCCATTTTCAGAGAGGATAGCTTAATTCAAAATTCAAACTTAAAGGGACAGCACATGAGATAAAGAAAGAACATATACTGGAAGGTTTTTAGGGACAGACTGCATTCATTTTCCACATACTCTTTCAAAAGTTTTCAGGGAGGAGTCCCACCACTTTCTCCAGAGCTTCAAATGCCTCATGAAAAAACTCGGCTTTAGCTGTTCTAGCTTAGGACTGATGTATTCAGAAGGATCCTTGCACAAGAAAATCAAGACTTTAAGAAACAAACAAGAATTAATGTTTATTCTGGCCCTGTCAAAAACAATCTTTTGAGTAAATTTCTTCCACCTCTCTTTTGAAGGAGAGAGGATGAGATGACACTTTTTCTTGACAAGTACCACTGAGAGCACTGAACACTGATCTGAGAAAATTCCTAATTCTTCTTGCCACCCACTATGCACTGAGAGGCAAAGTGCAAAGAAATCTCTCTGAAGAAGTCCTATAAATCCCTACAAAAATAAAAGCAATTGTTCCAAAATTTTTGGAAAATAATCAAATACACATTAAGAATTTCTGGAGGGAATATAACTTATTTCTAGAAAGGACTGCAAAATCATATACTTTCTGAAGGGCTATTGCTAGTCCTACCTTACATGTTTTCTCAGGAGTTTCGGAAACTGGATGGAAACAGGACTGTAAACTATACGAACACTTCTCTTTGGAATGCAACTGACTAAAATCATTGTGGAAAGCTTTCCTTTATACAGATCTTTAGATGCTGTCTTAAACAAATCTTTTCTGAGGTACCAGAGCTGCAGGAAACTAGAACAAATGGCTAAAGGATTTTGATGTGTGACTGATCCTGGGTAACAGAATCCACTGAATATTAAATGACATCAACAAAAGGAAAATAGTCTATGTTAAATCTTCATAGGTGAATTCATAAAAATGAATTTTTTAAGAAGGAAGATGTAGAAACAGATGGTAGCATGAAAGCAGAGCCAAAGGACAAACACCAGCCTAGAACTTCTGGATAAAATTTCAGCTGCTCTGGTACCTTTACTAAAGTAGAAGTATAGCAAAGATTCCTGTAACAGAGAAATTTTACTCCCCTCAATAAGTGAATAAACAAAACACTTCTTCCATCTCTCAAATATTTGCCTGAGTTGCAAACTTCTTCCTTGTTCAGATTCTGTCAAACAGCCAGCCACAGTCAGTCTTAAAGTAATTCAAGACTCTGCAATCCCATTCTCCAAGTTTCGAGAAGTCCTTGCTACTTTCCCATCAAAAGCACGAAGTATAGTCTGTACCTATACCTTTGGTAATCACCTCAAGTTTCTATGTTATACAAGGAAGCTTAGACGTAACATCCTCCCTGAGATCTACCTTTGTACTGATGATGTTTAGCGCCATTCTTTTTTGTCCTCCCGAACAAAAAATGAATTATTTTGCTAATCTTCTTTATCAAAGTGTGCAACCTTTCAACCAAACTTCCAAGGCTAATGAAAATACCAACAAAAAAAAAAAATCAACTTTTTTACATCACTGCAAAATTTATCATCACAACTTTCACTCCAAATAATAGGCCAAAAACTGCTAGGGATCCCACATTCCAAATATCACTTTAATTATCTACACCTCTCCCATACATTTCTAAAATATGAGATTAGAGAAAGTAAATGTCTGGCAAAGTCCTTGCAGCATCAAGAACTTGTTCTCTTAATCAGGGTTCATTAATCTCCTTAAGAAGTCAAAATGGTAGCACCATTAGTAACAGTACTTCAGTTGTGTGCTTTATTGATAGGAAAACTAAAGCTAACTCCTCACATACTTTTTCAGCCCCACTAATGCTGAAACATTACAATCTAGACTGTAAGATCAGATTGTTTTCAGAAATAATCCAAAAAGGTATCCTTTCAAAACTGGGTTCTGACACAGCCAAATAAAACAGCAGCAACTTTAACCAAAAAATGATTCAAATATTCTTCTGAGTGATAATCATGTATCTGAGTGTAAGTAGCTTAGATTAACAATGTTGTTGAACTGATCAGTGTGACAAAGACAGAAAAACAACCACATGTAGTCTTCACCATTTACACAAGTCTTACAAGTCCTTTAGCATAAGACTTCATGAAATACTGATGATGCTGGCATGCTTATACAAGTACTTCCACCTGCCACTTGAGCCACATTTCTTCTATCACTGTTTAACACAGTATATGCCTACAGAAGATGAACTACAGAGATCACTCAGCAGTCATAGGATCATAGAATAATTCAGTTAAGAAGGAATCTCAGGTCTTTATTTCATCCTCAGGCTAAAAGCAGGGTGAGCAAGGCCACATTATGCAGAGCTTTACTCAGCCTGAACTTGAAAGCCTCTAAGGATAGAAAATGCACAGATTCTCTGGCCAGCCTTTTCCAGCGCTTGACTGTCCTCATAGTGAAAAGGTTTTTCCTTAGACCTAGCTAGAACCTCCCATTTCAAGTCCACTGTATCTTATCCTTCCTCTACAACACTGAAAAGCCTGACCCACATCTTCCTGATAATTTCATCATAACTACAGAAAAGCTGCTATAAGGTCCACCCCTGCCAAAGACATCTCTAACCCAGGCTGCACAAGGCCAGTAACTTCACCTCCTCTGGAATCTCCCCTATCTCCTGTTTTCATTCTCCACCTAACCTGACCATCTGGAAAGACTTAATTTTGTTTTAGGGCTAAAGAGGAAGAAAGCACTGTTGCATCTTTATTATATAAACATATGCATAACAATTTATGTTTATAATATATACATCTTCATCATACATAAACACTGAAAAGGAAAATTAGAAAGAATATGCCCAAATCCCTACCTTACTAAGTTTTATGTATCTCAGTCATTGCTTCTTAGGGATAATAGTAAAACTGCAGTATGCATTCCAGATTTTAGCATGAAGAATTATTTTGAGCAGATTTTTCCTCTGTTCCCTCACCAGACTGACAGTTCACCCTATTCCTTCTCAACAGCTAAATTTTTCAGGCTTCATTTATGAGATATGTATTGAGTTCATTGCACTACATTCAATTTCATGTCCTTAAGATTTCATGATTGCAAATAAGTATTGCATGTTAAAACACTTTTGAGATGGTTAAGGGTTCAATACTCGTAATGCTGCCTTTAAACCATTTCCTATGTAAAGCAACGGAAACCATTCTTCTAAAGAACTTAATCCTTTTATTGGAAAGGATTTAAAATCCTTCTGTCCTCCATGAATTTGCGCTTTGATTTGAAACATGATTAATCAATATTTGGACTTTCAGAAATTTCTTCTGGATCAGGGCTCAAAATAATTTTGTATCCAAAACATAATATACTCTCTAGTACTATCTGAATACAAAAGTCAGGATGAACAACTAAATACCTTCCTAAACATTCTGCTCTTTAAAACTGGGAAAAAATACACTGATATATATGATTGCTAGACTACCTTTAAGGGTTCCATCACTTCCAGCTGGAGAGCACACTGACTGTGGTGATCTCAAGGAAAAAGATGCAGCATTCCTTATTGAAGGATCGCCATCCTAAAGTGATAATGATAAAAATTAACATCAGAAACATGAACACTTGATAAGAAAAAAGACTGAAATTACCACACATGCTGATAAAATGGATTTGACAAGAAAGCATATAAGAAATATTAGAAAAATAACTATTTACATAAAAATATTTGTAATTTAGACTGCTATTAGATTATATAAGCAACATTCTAAAGAACAATCGGCCCTAAGAATAATCAATAACCAGAACATGCACATAACAATAACTCTATGTACATGTCTTCTAGCTAGATAAGCACTTTTGGTACACATTAAGATTTCATTTAGAAATTTTCTGTTACTCATAGTGAAGCTGAAAAGCAGCAGATACATGACCTCTATACAATGTCAATTGAAAGAAATTGAGCATAAAATGAATATTATCAAAACTAACTCGTAATTTTTTTCACTTAACCTACCCTTAAAGCTTAATTTAGAATGCCATCTTTAACAGTTAAGCAAATTAAGACTTTGTATCACCAAGACTGAACAGAATCGCTAGCATTCTCATTGCAGCAGCTGAGATAGTCTCATGTAAAACATAACTGGAGTGACTTTAGCTTGTTATTTCCTGTCTCAACAGTTAGATAGGAAAAAACTCAATGGCAATATAAAGCACCTCTCCAACACAGCAAACAAGTTCTGCTGTCTTCTTAGTTCTACACAGAACAAACTGCTTGAATGCAATTCATAATTTCTGACATCTTTATAATACAATAGTAATGGCAATATCATGATCTCCACATTCTATCTTTAATAATGTGAATGTGTCTTTCTTACCCCAACACTACCTTAAAATTAAACATGAAACCACTATTCAAACTACCACTCAATGTTCTACCTGGGGTTTTTATTGCTTTCACAGAGCCCTCTGCTGGTCAGGAATATACTCAATGCATTCACGCAATGCCCTAACTAGATTTAAAACATCTTCAGTTGTATTTCCCATTTTCAGAACTTGCTTTTTATTAATGCAACATCTATAGGAATTTTTGTGGAAATAACAAACTAACAAACTTGTGTCAATGAAGATACAAGTTCTATAATTATAAATAAACTGCAAAAAGTCAGTTTTTCTAAAGAGTAAAGTCATTCAAAGGAAGTCTTCAAAGAAATTCTAAGGTTATTTAACCTTTATTCTAATTACATTGGTTACTTAGGTAGCTAATATTCTAGTATGGTTCCTGTTGAGGCAGCTCAATACATGAAGTTCTTACATATGACTTTTTTTTTCTCCTGAATTATCTAATAAATACCTTTTATCCTTTCCACCAATCTCAACCCAATTGATAGAATGTTAGAAGCCTCAATGGTAATTGCATTGACACGTTTGCATGGAAAAAATCGGCAGCCAGTAGTAAGTTAGAAAGCTAAATTCCCATTTCAAGGAGAAAGAACCCTGCACACACCCTGTGACAAGGGCCAAACAGCCAATTTCCACACAGGCACAGCCGTAGACTAGACAGTGTAAATGTTACACCTTGTGAAGGTGTAGATGACACTGCTTACAGGAAAGGAAAGAGTGATATTCATGGACTGAAAAGCGCTTACAAGTCAAAGAACATACATCCTTAAGAAACCAGATTTCATCAGTTCCATCATCCATGGACATTTAGAACACAATTCTGTTAGATTTTTTCCACTTAATCTTTCTCCAATTAAAGTGACCAGTGAGGGTATGCTTTATGTTTTCATAGTCTGCCCATTTTGAATGAGTTACTGTCGTGGTTTAAACCTCTATACCTCACGCAGTTTCGCTCACTCACTCCCCCCCTCCTTGTTGGGATTCTTGTAAGTTTTCATAAACTAGGATGCGGTTGCATTGTTTGCATCATAAAATTAATGATGAATATTTTTAAATACTCCTTCTTTAGAATTATGAAGTTATTCTGAAATTGTTCCTAATTATTATAAAATTTTTCAAAAATCCTGTCTTAACACACCCAAGATTATCTTGATAGTTTAATATAGTTGGGGGATATATGTATATTTAATGCAAAGAACAAGGAAGACTGATATAAAAATATAAGACTGATAAGACTAGTAACTCTCTTGGAGTTCTACTGTATTAATCCTTGTAAGGGATTTGGAGAGTCTGGAGTTAATAGTACACTTGTTGAATACAACAGTTTTTTGCTTCCACAAGATAGTTTAGGAAGACAAGAGTGGCCCACATTATTTTGTAAGCTCAATAAAAAACAGGCACAATCACACTTACCCAAAAAAAAAAAAAAAAAAAAAAAAGCCTGCTTGCCACCAGGTTTTGATGGGAAAACGAAACTGAAACTCAAGTGCCATTAACAAGATTTTTTGTATCAAACTTGAAAAGAAGAATCCCAACAAGTTTCACCCACATGATGAGATGCTCATTAGGAAGAAAATTAATCAGTCTTTAGAAAAAATGGGGGAGAAAGTTATGGGGTTTTTCACATTAGATTCAACAGTTCAGAAAGAATTTTTCCCTTGTGAAATAAAAAGTCACTAAAGGAATACATGTTACAAAGAAACCAGGCCATAAAAGCATATAAGAGATCAGTAAGAAAAGATGTCCATAGGAATTATTGCCTCAGACAACACTACTTTATTACCCAATAGGTTATTCATATATATCAAGTCTAATGGACAGCTGCAGGGATCTTCAGAGAGACAAGTTAACCATACAACTATTTACAGTCTAGTATTGTTTTCACCAACACATTGCTACAGTAATTGTAGAGACACTCTACCATTTCGTTACAATAAGCTCACATGAGTTTATGTGAAGATTTCTCACTTTTCTTTATTTCTTCAGAATGAGTGCTACAAGCAGCTCCAAAGGAAAGAGAAATCTAGCAAAAAATTAAATCTCACACAGTAAAGTCACATGGTTGAGTGGCATCAGAAATTGAAATATATTTTCAGTGGCTTTATAGATTAACAACACAATAAAGTATCTGACTTCTGAGGCAGCTAAACACATACTTCCTTTATAATAAATATTTACTTTATAATAATAAACTGATTTAGTTAACATACATCACTACTTAATCTGTGCACCATCTGTAGGTAGTCTTCATTTGACCCATGTCTAGAATTATCAGCATGATGATTAGCTGAATTTCCAGACAACTGACTTGAAACTTTATTTTCATGGAGATTCCTCATCCCAGCTGTGACAATGGGACTGGATACCGAAGCTGAAATACAGAAAGTATGAGTAACTATACTGATATGTTCACACACTCATCAACTGTTGAAAAGTTTCAGAGAAAACACTATAATAGTGGATATTTATGTGTTGTATGTGTAAGCTCTTGAATCTGAACAAGAATCTAACTTTCTGATTGAATCCTTTTGCCACAAACACCTTGAATAAAATTTGATCTCTAGGATTTTAATTTTCAAGAGGATTGAAAACCTAAATTCCTTGTACAGATTATCCATGTTACTATTCACATTTATCTTAATTACAGTCAGTATCTCAGCCTTACTGGTTATAGAAAACTTTGTTTTCCTCCACATAATTTATTTTCACTGCCTTTAGTAACTATCAAGGTATTCAAGAAGCATACAACATTACACAAAGTACCATCTGTATCTATTCTAAGCACAATGCTAAACTTCAAGAACAAATTATTTAAAAGAATCCAATGAGAATTCTACTTACCAATAGAAAAATGCCCTAGATATTTCAACAGTGCTTGTGTTTTTCAAGATTGTTTTTAGAAAAGGGAAGTACAAAGACATCCATTCATTCCAAAGGTCATCTTTACCAGTTACAGCATACTTTTGAGCATATTTCTAGCCAACTTAGAATTAATTTGGTCAACACTACAAAGATTTGGTAAGGCTAAATAAGCTGGCAGCGAAACTTACGATATCTTGACAAATCCAAGGTTTTAACTAGGACAGAAAAATGGCCATAGCTAACAAGTAGAAGTTTCTGGTTTGTTTTCATTTGTTGGCTGTTATGTATACATGCCAACTATGCAAAATGGGCAAAGTTGGCAGGTGGGTATACTTATATATACTTTTTTTTTTTTTAATAAAGTGTATACAAGCACTCTGTAGAGTCAAGTAAGCAAAGCTTAAACACACCTGCCAACTCAAAAATTTCCATTAAGCATGTGACTCTTTAAAAGACATTAGAAAGCTGTGAAACATGCACATGAAGGTAAAGCTGACATAAGCTAGAAGAATAAAACAAACATCACAGACTTACCTTGTTGCATCTGCGGATGTGGTGTATAACTTGGAGGATGTGAATATGGCATGTATCCTGCAGGGCTTTGAGGAGCATATGGACTAGGCACTGGGCTGTTCTGTTGCGCCAAAAATCGGTTACCAGAGCTTGTCTGTGGTGGCACAAACCGGCTAAAAATAAAATGAAATTTTTAAAAGTTGGAAAAGCAAATTTAGACAAAATTACTGATGAAAAATTTCAACATAATCAATAATCTCCCCCAAAAGCAGTATTTTAGGCTATCAATACCTTCCTAAGTACAATTATTACTTAGGAATCACAGCTTAGGTACTGGATTAATAACAGTAAAGACCAGAATAAAAAGCACTCATAAGGCCTCCACCTAGAGAAAGGATCTGCAGTTTCCATAAGTTAGTCCTAGAAATTCTAATGAAAGTGACAGCTAAGTTTTAATTAACCACTAGGTCAGTAGGATCAACAAGGAGCCATCTGCTCTAAATACACTCTCCTCGAAGAGTTCAAAGATATAGGAATGTGGTAGGCAGTTAGGTACGACCTGACACAAAGTCCACTGAATACAACTTACTCCTTCCTTGGCTTTATCTTAGACTGATCCTACAGATAGAAAGCCATAAAAATAACATAGGTTTGTGGCAATAATACATGCACATTATAACCCAGTAACTGGGTCAAAACTACATGCAGAATTCTTTCCTCTAGTCCAGTGTACTTTATTATATGAATAAAGGCTTGGATTATAGTACATACTACTTGCAAACACTCAGAAGTTTAAAAAAAAAGAACCAGAAATGGTTTTCTATGATGGGGCTACGGAACTGATGGACAGGGGGAGAGCAGTTGATGTCATCTACCTGGACTTGTGCAAAGCGTTTGACACTGTCTCACATGACATCCTAGTCTCTTAAATTGGAGAGACATCAATTTGATAGGTGGACCACTCGGTGGATAAAGAACTGGCTGGATGGCCGCATGCAAGGAGTTGTGGTCAATGGCTCAATGTCCAGCTGGAGGCCAGTAACGAGTGGTGTCCCACAGGGATCGGTATTGGGACTGGTCTTGTTCAACATATATGTCGGTGACATGGACAGTGGGATTGAGTGCGCACTCAGCAAGTTTGCCAATGACACCAAGCTGTGTGGTTCGGTTGATACATTGGAGGGAAGGAATGCCATTCAGAGGGACCTTGACACGCTTGTGAGGTGGGCTGATGCCAACCTGATGACGTTTAACCATGCCAAATGCAAGGTCCCACACCTGGGTCGGAGCAATCCCAGGCACACATACAGGTTGGGAGGAGAAAAGATACAGAGTAGCCCTGTGGAGAAGGACTTGAGGGTGTTGGTTGATGAGGAAGTGAACATGAGCCGACTTCAGTGAGCACTTGCAGCCCAGAAAGCCATCTGTCTCCTGGGCTTCATCAAGAGGAGCGCCACCAGAAGGTCGAGAGAGGTGATCCGGCCCCTCTACTCTGCTCTCGTGAGACCTCACTTGGAGTACTGTGTGGAGTTCTGGTGTCCTCAACATAAAAAGGACATGGAATTGTTGGAACAAGTCCACAGGAGGGCCACGAGGATGATCAGGGGCTGGAACACCTCCCGTATGAAGATAGATTGAGAAAGTTGGGGCTGTTCAGCCTGGAGAAGAGAAGGCTGCGTGGACACCTCATAGAAGCCTTCCAGTGTCTGAAGGGGGACTATCAGCATACTGGGGAGGAACTCTTCATTAGGGACTGCAGTGATAGGACATTGGGTAACGGGTTCAAACTTGAAACACAAGAAGTTTAGATTGGATATAATGAAATAATTCTTCACCGTAAGGGTGGTGAGGCACTGGAATGGGTTGTCCAGGGAAGTTGCAAATGCTCCATCACTGGCGGTGTTCAAGGCCAGGCTGGACAGAGCCTTGCATGACACAGTTTAGTGGGAGCTGTCCCTGCCCGTGGCAGGGTGGTTGGAACTAGATGATCTTAAGGTCCTTTCCAACCCTAACTATTCTGTGATTCTATGAGTCTTTTTTTTTTTTTTTTAAAGCTGAAGAGGATGTTGCTGGAAGACTTGCCCAACTACTACACCTATCCTCTTCTGAGTTGCCTTTAGTGTAACTGTTAACATGTTAACAAGTACTCCATGGTTTGACAAGCTTTCTTTTCCACCCTCCTGCCACACTGGTACTGTTTTGCATACTGGAACACATTAGCCTCCTCTCTATTAACCTCTTGCCACCAGTCTCAGCCTCTGCCACAGGTAGAAAAGATGTGGAGGGACGGACGGCAGGAGATGTGGAGGGACTTGTTAAGCAGGAAAAAAGTTTGTCAGAATTATGGAAGGGAGTAAGAGAGGAGAATCATGACTAATCCTCAGAATAAAAGGATTAAATCGGCGACAAAAAGGTTTCTTTGCCAGCTGAAGGAACTCACCCTGCTGTCAAATGCAAGATTTGTCTTGACACTTATCACCTTCCACTCACATACTTGCAACAATAACTGACTTTCCGTGTAGGAAGAATTTGCAGTTAGCTGCCCTTCCCACCCTATTTAAAAGAAAGCATTACCTGGAAGGACTATGTGATATAGTGGTTTGTTGATAATTAGAAGATGCAGGACTACCACGCATGGAATTCTGAGAAATATTAAACTGTGACATCATCATCCCTATTAAAAAGAAATAGCAGCATTACTTTACACACATTTCCTTTTTAATTAATAAAATCTCTCAATTCAGAAATTATTATACGGAAAGAGACTATAAACTTTACAGCCATTAACATCATCTACCCATTTCTAGTGTTAGAAAACACTAGAAATGATCGATTCTGTTAAAGATGTTCATTTTACATCATGACATACAGAAGTGTTCTTAACACAGTGTTAATTCAGTTTTATATATTAACAGTGGTTCTTTCCTCTGTTCTTTTCTGCTTCCGAAGCCAAAACCCACCAGTAAATAGAAACATTTTGTAACAGGACATATATTCCAAACCCCAGGCTAGTGCGGACAGTATTTGTTGTGCCAATAAGTAAAAGATTTTGAAACTTAGCAAGTCAGAAGAACACAGAAAATTTATCTCCCATTTTTCAAGCAAGTACAGCAAACAATCATCTTGGGCTGTACCGTAAGTCCCCACCACTACCATAATGCCCAGTGGTTTCTTCCTACCCAGGGACAAAAGCTTTTTGTTCCAACTCCACTACCGTTTATAAGTAATGTTATCAAAGGAGGTGCTGAAATACTTCAGTTGCATAGCAGAACCAATATTCCAACTGTAAGCTCCCATAGGCTGTAGATCCCCACAATCATGCTTTGGAAATTCTGGAGTCATACTAGGTGGCAAGCCACAGGTACCAAAGTGCTTGAAATTAATTGAAGGGGCATTTGGACAAGGCCCTTAATAATTTGCTGTAACTTCTTCTCAGGCCTGAAGCAGCTGGGCAGCTGGACTAGATAATCATTGCAGGTCCCTTCCAACTGAAATACACTATTCTATTCTGTTCTAACTTGCCTATTAGGGAGAATTTAAAGGAATCTTTCATTTTTCCTCTCTTTGATACAGGAATAAAGAATTCCCTAATAACAGCATTACATTGGCAATTGAAGTGATGCAGAAACAAAAAAAAAACTTAAATTACTTTTAAGTTATTTTAATGAGAGAACTTAAAGTACTGCAGCTAAATGCAGTGTCATAATCCACGTGCACACTGAAGCTTGGGAAGCCACAGCAAGTAGTACAAATATTTTTAAACAAAAGTTAGACAACAGGCTGACAGAAGTCCCCAGTGCAGAGTGTTTGGGAGCTGTCAATCCTTCAACTGCTATCATGGATTTTAATTACTGCAATATTCACATATGCAAAACTGGTTGCAGAAAACCTCCCTGAGGTCTGTCACCCTCTTTTTCCCCTCTCCCCAGCAGAGAAGATATGTGATAATCCCGCAGGAATGTAGCCCTTACTACCTCCAGGTATGTGTGAAGTGCTGCACTCCAAGCATGTTAGCACACAAAAACTGGCCAAAGAGCAGAAGTCCCCTGTTGTGCTGAAAAGAACCCCGAGATCTCCCTATGGAGGATACTTCACTGTCCCGAGTAATGGAAGGGGACTCCTCAACTCTATGGACACTGATTGCCTCAAATAGAGGCAAGTGAGAAGACAACTCCGGGGACGCTTTGCCACAGTGGCCCCACTGCTCGCTCACCTCTCACTGCCACTCTCAACATCAGCTAGGTAGGGTATTTTAGTCAAAGTACCAACCCTTATCATTCACACACAGGAAACTGACAGAATGTGTCGGAATGAGCACAAAATATACAAAGAAAGTTTCACTTTATGTTTAAAGCAAAAACTGTGATTTCAATATACTTTAAAAATTTTCTATGTATTCTCTCCTCCCTAACTTCAAGACACATTTTAAACCACAGATGCAATAGGTTTTCGTTTAAAAGAATCACAGGAAATATAGAAATGAATCAGATTTTAATATCATTAAAAACCCAACCAACCAACCAAACCAACCAACAAAACACCTAAAAATTAATCTGTGACAGACAGCTCTCACTTCTCTCTCTCTGTTGAGGGAGGGAGCGGGATATAGGAGGCAAAACCTGGGTAACTTAAAGAAAAAAAACCAAACAAAAAAACCCCTTAGAAAACAAAATTAAAAAAACCCACAACGAAACAAATAAACAACTAACACCAGCCAAAAAACAACAGAAAAGCCCCAGCATCTCCAAAGTTCTCAGACAGATAACAACCATACCTGATAACAATTAAATACAAAATAAGTAAATGCCTCAAATATTTAGTCTAAAAAGGAGTTGAACTTGGTTTGCTGCCATTAGCACCAACATACCTTCTTGTACATGTTTTATATTGTTGTCATATCATTAAGCAGCAGATCTATGGCTCCACTGTGCAGTTCTGTACCTTATATATTTAAGAATTTCTTCTAAATGCAACCTTAATTATTATATATATATAACTTAACCTAATATATATATTTTTTCTATATATATACACCTTAACCAAAATTATTAACTTGAATATCAGTAACACTCAGGTTTGAGAAAACATCATCCCAGTAGTAACACTACTACAGTGAATTTCCTTAGAACATACTTCCAGTCTTGCCTATGTTTTGCTTTTTCTTTTTCTTTTTTTTTTTTTTTTTTTTTGTTTGGAAAAAAGGTGACATTCATAAATCCATTTTACCATTCCTACTAAATTACTAAATGCCAAAGAATGCACTACATAAAACTGCACCTCAAGGTCACAGGAAGCCTTGCATGATTAAACTGTATTACAGCATCAGCATGTTTAAGCTATGACTGCTCACCAATAGGTGATGTTTCAGTGTAAAGATATACTCTTATTTCAAAGTTTTTCCCTTTTACAGGCACATCCACTTGAATTTTTGTACAAACAAAAAAAATTATCCACATAATTTATGTTTACAGAAATATGCATACGATGATAAGCCCCAAAATTCACAAGTTCTGATAAAAAGCTTGAAGGGAATATTAAGTCCCTCTTGAACCCTAAGCGACGTTATGAATACTAACCTATTGCAATATCCTATTTTAGCTTATCTTCCAACACATATCTGCTGAAAAACAAAGCCAAAGTGTTGATAAAGAGAAAAAAATATTATGAAAACTGAAAGCAATTCTAAATAATTCCTAAAAATTTATTCTAAAGAAATTCACTCCACTTATACACTATAAGATGCAAGAAAGGTGTAGTTGCAAGATGACATCCAAAACTGTCATCTGATGAAAAGTTCTAAAATAAAATTAACATTGTGCACTTGTACACAGTTAGGCCTGACACCACATGGTGGTGTGAATCAGTCTGTTCAGACAACCTGGTAATAGAAAACAGTCTGAAAAAACCTAACTAACAATCTAATCTAAAAAACCTAGCATGTTTGAAGACTGTCTTGACAATACGACTATTACCTAAAGATAGGGAATAACAGTTTGAGCACTGGTGCTATGTTACTGCAAATTAAATATACCAGCAGTGGAGGGTGGGAGGAGGTGTAGGGTGCCCAATCAGGAGACGATTAAAGCGTCCAGATCATACATCCTTCTTGCACTATTTGTTCATTATAACTAAAACCAATTCTTGCTCTAAAAGTTAGTTTTGAACTAAATGCAGATCAGTATGAACTTGTGAAAAAAAAACATCAGCACAGAATTCTGCTTGTGCTTTACCTTATATTCACAAGAATTCCTAACATAGTATTTAGCTTTCTGAAGATGCCTTTATTTCCTGAGAAACTGTACTGAACCAAGAACTTTATTCCATGCTTAATGTAATTCTTTAGCTAGGTGATCTTCCTTTTCTTGCATCAGAAATGAAAGCTTGGAGAAATTAATTTGAATTCACTTTGTCCATACTAATGCTGAAACTGACACACTCAAGGGATGATGGTGCATAGATCCATCCCAGGCTGAGTCCTCAGGGGGTCTCACTGCCTTTGTTGCTTCTCAGTTGTGGATATTACAAATACGGGGTTACAGTACCCACTTCTGACTTCAATGTATGCTGGACTCAATAGAAAGTGGAAAGACAATATTCAGAAGACAGTAAGGAAAGCAAAAAAGGTGAATTCGAAATATTAGTAAAGAGTCTAAATTTCACTCTTCTAGCTGGCAAAATGTATTACGTAAGATCTCTACCAAACCCACAATTGTTCTACAAATCACAACCCTACAATGATTACAGTATCTGTTCAGAAAGCAGAAGAAAATCCAACCTTTGCATTCCAACACATCAGTAAAGCCGCCTTTGGTCTTGGAGATCTGAATGGGACATGGCATAGCTAATAAGGCTATCACAATCTGCCAGCATCTAACTTAAAGATCCACGTATTTCCTGGTATGAGTGTAGCCTTTTTCAATTGAAAATAAAGTCACATTTCACTCAGCTTTTCCAGGCATCCATTCCAGGGCCTTCTTCCTTTCAAAACACTTTGCCTATAGCTGTGATTTTCCTCTCTTCCCCTTTTCTTTCCAGTTTTCAGATTTCACACTTACAATTCTTGCACTCATACAAGTAACCAGAATTATATAAAATAAAATTAAATATTCAAGGGAGTTTAAAAGTCTGATCTCTTCTAGTTCTCTGAGGCACTTTCTAACTTACTAAAATACACCAACTCTTCTAAGTTTTATGTTTAATTATTTTTTATTCTGTACCAATATCTTCCTTCAAGGAGGGCCAAAACACATCTACCAAAGATACAAGGGCTTTTATTTCATTGGGATTATCCTTAACCTACTTAATCAAGCTGCAAAAATGTTTCCCCCTGTGAAGCACAAATAAATGCATCAATGAACTTAACAATATCTAGCACTGCATTTCACATTTTCATTTCAGGAAGTTTCGGCCTTCTTTGAAGTAACATCATGTGTTCTGCCCTTAGCAAGTTATTTTCAAATATTGATTGGCTTTTTACTCACTGGCACAGATGAACGAACCTAATAATCTCATTTTGCTATTTATCCTGTCCAAAACCACCTTACACTTCCTATGCTCTGCGGACTCCAGCAACACTTCTATCTATATCTCTGCAGTGCAAGCAAACCTTTACCCTCACGCTAAGGAAACTCTGGAAATTCTCCTACCTATTTTGTAGTTCACTACTGCTGCAATAACACACTATAATCATACAAATTTTCAGTAAGATTAAGGCATATTTTTCCAACCTCAATTATTTACTAAGGCAAATATACAAATGTAGCCATAAAAAAAAATAAACTATTGTAAAACAAAATCTAATCACCCTACAGATTAAAGATTGTAGTGAAATTAAATATATTTTTACAAAAATATGGTGCCATATTTCCACGCTTATTCTACTAGAATCAATCACCCTCAGAAGATGTCACGGTATACAGGTTTATATCACTGTCAAGTACAAGGTAAGGCATAAATATCACAGTTGTACTCCATATAAATTTGTGGTTAGTATCAGGCCCCTAAACTTCAGAACAACATAAAATGCAATAATAAATAATCAAAAATCCTTACCGCTTTGTACCCCGTATCTGTTTTGCATGCTTTTCTCCCTGAAAACATTAGGATTCCTTGCCAGGATAGCCTGCAGCAAGACTGGTATATCTCCCTCTGGATCATCACTGCCAAGGTTATCTTTCAACTCTCTGGAATTGTGGAAGTAAGCAAATAAAGAGGCAAATGCATTTTCAAATTATAAGAAACTATGAGTCAAGTAAAAAAACAAAAAAAAAAAAACAAAAACAAAAACCAAAAGAACAAAAAAACAAAACCAAAATGAAAGAAAACAATTTACTGTTAAAATAGACAAAACCAAGCCTGCAAAGCACTGCCCCCTGCCTTTGTGGCTTTTTTTTTTTTCTCTTTTCTTTAAGAAATGGCACAAGTGGTATTCCTACTAGTCTTCAGAATTACTTTCTGCTGCAAAGCACTTCTATTTACATGCCTGTCAGTTTCAGACTATTATAAAAAGTTCCTTATGCCCTCTTTTATATTGTGACCTTCCTCACAAAAGTACGCTTTGGCACAACTTCAGTAAAGTACTATTGCAAGAGTAAAATTAACATACACATGAATGTATAAGATTCAGGTTACAACCCACTGCTTTGAGAATAATTTATTTTAAAAAGGGAAATTGGCATATCTTTGATATCACAGGATTCCCTCTTAAATATAAAAAAAAAAAGTAATGTATTTTCTATAACTGTATCCATGTTTTCAGTTATGGTTTGCTTTAAGTACTTTTTAAAAGCTAATTTCACTTGATCTAAACAACTGATTGGAACATGCAGGTAAAAGAGTGTTGCCAACATAAGACAATTCAAAGGACAACGGGGGGAAAAGAAAAAAGAAAAAAAAGGAAAAAAAGGGAAAAATTAACAAAAAGAAAACACATTACCATACTTGCTGGTCCAGTTCTTAAAATATGTAAATTCAATACCTAACCAGAATGGACACGGGTCTTACATGGGTATCTCAAAAAACTTTCTTTCTGTATAATACTGGGTATACAACTTGTCTACATGCATTACCAACCAAAGTGGAACACAAATAAGTATTGCAAAATCAAAACCACAAAGTCTGTGCTCCTAACTACCAAAACCAGAATAAGCAGTAGATCTATAAACTATCTCCCACAGTTATGCATAAAGGCTGCAGAACAATTATTAATGTTCAGACTGATTAGAATATTTGACTCATGTATAGTAGCCATCTGCTAAGCAAGCCTAGTAAAAACTCTGCATGTTCTAATTTTCAGATTCTCAAAAATATCCTTCTCAATCCAGTTAATTTTGATTTCAAGGAATACAGATCTGATGCAGCTGAAGTTCAAAATACATACATGTGATCTGTTGACACCTGATTGAGACTGTGGACGAGCTGTGAAACCAGATTTTCATCCCTGCAAGCCAGAAGGCAGTTGACCTCTTCAGCTATACGTCCATTGAAAAGCAGGCTTTTTGTTGTTGTTGCAGGTAAAGGTGATGGAAGAGGCAGCTGGTTCAAAACTGTTATCAGATAACAGAAAAGAGCTCAGAGTCATTTCATGGAACACAGTAATAGAAATACGCACACTTTCTTACTCCCTCACATGATTAAGTAAGAAAACTTATTTAAAATATGCATTTAGATATAGGGAAGATTTCTCAAATATTTTTTTTTCTGATCAAACACACACACACAGATGCTGGACGCTGCTTTAAACAAAGTAATGCAGTCAAGCCTAAAAGTGATATTACTATATTACCATAAATATTTAACTGTGCTAAGGCAAGTATTATTAATAAAAGCATACTTTTAAACATTCCAGAATATTAAGCTACTTATATATGCCAGCTTTCTCTTTGAGCCAAAATCATTAATAAAAAAATGAAATGCAAAATCCTTGTAGTTGCATGTAAGTACTGTAAGTGCACTAAGAATATACTTCAAGGTTTCTGCTCTGATCTTCATTTTTAATTAATGTTCCCACTTTGTATGGTCAGGGTAGATTAAAATGAAACAAAAAATTAAATCCACCCCCAAAACAATCCACAAAAAAAACCACCACCAATTTAAGCCACTAATTAAATTCTCTGTTTTTTCTTGTCTTGTATTTCTTCATATGTAACTCATCTTCTCAAGAAGAGGCTAATATCATTGGTTGGTATGATTACTAAAATGCTATCATAGTCAATATACCTATTCATAAATCTTGGTAAAAAAGATTAAATGAAAACACCAATCACAGTATTTCAATCAGCTTATAAACCACCACACTGTACTTTCAGAGGGCATTCTTAGGTCTGCAGATGTAACAAGTGTACCTTATAAGCCTTGATCAGATGATTTGCAGAGCTACACAGACAAGAGGAGAGTAAGCCAGAAGAGGCCAAAAAGCTAGCTACAGAGAAAAATCACTTTCTCGGGTCCACAAAAACAAGCTGACTCTTACTTTAAGTTTCCAGGCTGATTATAGCTCTGAGATTAAAAAAAAACAAACAAAAAAAACAACAAACAAACCAAACCAAAGTAAAACCAAAAAGCCTCAAGCAAAATATACTCTTTTGGCTCTTTTATGCTTTGAAATTCTCTATTAAAAAAAAAAGGGGGTGTGTTTAGAATTCCAGTATTTTTCCCCCTGTATAATGTATACCATTACTGTATTTAGAAACACACTGCAATTCAAACAGAAGAGCATAATATGTTAAAACAGCTAGCTTTCATTACTTGCATCAGATTACATTGAATGTGGCAGAAACTTTGAAAAAAATTGCAAGATCAGTAACACATATTTATTAAAACAGCAGAAATTTATTTGGTTAACTAGCTACTCTACTACCTCTGGTCACCATGTCCTCTGTGTTTTTAGGGAAACAGGTCTTGCCTATTGCAGTTCCTTCTTTTCACACAGAGAAAAATAAACCAAAGCAGTTACAAAACTTTCTCTTTCAGCTGCTGTGCTGTTTCTAAATAACAGATAAACATGACAGAAAAAGAAGCAAATGAACCTAACACAAAGGCTAATCCTACCAAACATACTGGAAGTGTTCCAAGAAAGTCTTGCACCAGGAGTCTGGCCAGTGACTTCTACCAGTTAAGGATTTTGATTTTCTTTAGAACCTTACCTGCAAATACTTAATGCTGCAAAGCTTCCCATAGACTGGAAACTTACTCTTTGCATACTGATGATTCATTATTAGATATACATGAAGGTACACAAAAACACATCTAAACACATAAGCAGCATCTTCCAATTTGGTATTTCAGAGTATCAGAAGGACATTAAGATGTTTTTTTCTTCCAATACATCCTCTTTTTTTACTGTAGGCAGTTAAATTCAATTGCTGGGTATATATGTGCATGTCCCAAGTGTCCCTTGGAAAGTTTCCACATTTCAGTAGTATAAAAACAAGAGCTTAGAAGTACCTATGCCAGAGTCCAATTATCCTCAGACAAGTGAGCTACGAATTCTTTCCTACACTTTATAAACAACAAGCACCTTTGTCCAAACTACTCTTATTACAATGGTTATTCAAGGACCTCATTACAGCAATAATAAATCTCCTCTTAGTTTTCTCTAAAAATATACATTTGGTCACCTTATAAACCATTTGGGTTTGCGCCAGTATCAGTTTTTGATGTAAATAGTTCCTTCCCTTGCATCTCGTCTTCCTGATACATTTAAAGACAGTACACACACCTCATCTGATCCTTTTGTAGGCTGAACAGCTAAGAAAGAAGACTTACAGTTTCAGCTGCTTATCTCCATTGTAGCAGCCAATCTTTGCACCTATGAATTAGAGCAACTTTTTTGTACCTTGTCCAAAACTAAGGAACTAGGTTTCAAGTATATTCAGCATATTCCACAACTCTAATTAGTTGAGCACCAGTCTAATCCTCCCTCTCCCTCTCTCTGTTTCTCCCTCTCCATCACTCTGTCGCGGTGATCATGATGACGTATGTTTTAGAGAAGCATTTTATAATTTATCTGGCTTTCTTTATTTGGGGGGTACCGAGATATACTAATGAATGGTATTCCAAACAAACATGCCCCATCCTTAGCACTGTTCATGGCCAGGTTGGACGGGGCTTGGAGCAACCTAGCCTAGTGGAAGGTGTCCCCACCCATGGCAGGGGCTTGGAACTGGATGGTATTTAAGGCCCCTTTCAAAACAAACCATTCTGTGATTCTATGAAGCAATGAGTTCCTATATTTTGTTTCATGTTTCCTTAAGGATTTTTTTCTTTAACGTGCATTTCACTTCATGTTTAAATTAGCATGTTTTATTTGAATAGATTTTCGAAATTAAAGCAACGAGAAAATTAACATTTTTAATGCCAAATCTGATTTTGAACAATTCTACCTCTATGAAATTTTTAAATAAAATTATTTTTAGTATTTTGAAAATGCAGATATTTACAAAAGAGGTACAAAACAGCACAGCAAAGTCAAGAAAAAGAAGAATACTTACGGTCTGTAAGACTAGCAATCCCTGCAAGAGTAGTGATGGGAACATGAGGCATATCCCCATTCATCCTGAAGTTCTGGGATAGTAGTGCCTACACAGATATTTTAATTCAGGTGCCAGCTATCATTACTTCCCATCTCCCAAGCACTAAAAAAAAAAAAGAAAAAGAAAAAAAAAGGGGAGGGGGGAAGAAAAAGAAAAAAAAAAGAACAGAAAAAAAGCAAATGAAAATTCTCAGTTAACTTGTACAGAATTTTAAATTCAGTAACATAAATGAAACACACACCATACCCTTAGTTGTATACTATGCAAATTTTGTCAAGACTGAGTAGAACAATGTAGATTTTAAATATTCAATTATATTAAGCAATCAAGAGGCAAGCTTCTGGTCTCAGAAGGAGAGTCCTTCACCAAAAAAGATGCAAGATAATGCAATTAGAAGACAATCTGCTCAGGTTACACAGTACCAACTCGAAACTGATAACAAAACTTCTATTAGTTCAATACTGAGGAAGATCATACTTAATGCATACCCAGTGTAATTAATTATAGCTGCCATATTCACTTTCCAGTTTTGTAGGAGGAGATATTTTTTCATATAAGAGTATAGCAAAAACAAAAGGACTAAATTACAGATGCAAAAAGCAAGGAGTAAACAATGTGACAAATACAAAACCTTGGTATAATTTAAAAGTAGTTGCTTTTTCAAAATTGATCTGAAAATGTCTCTTTAATAGTAAATAATGTCTGGTCAAACTACTACCAGAAACTGCATCACCCCCCCCTTCACAACAGGGGTTTTGCCCTTGTGAAGGGGGTTTAGCCACCTTCGGAAAAGGTAGCTAAAGAAAAGGTTCAGCCACCACAGAACACAGAATTTATTTCCTGTAAACCAGCACAGTTTATATTCAACTAATGAAAAGGGAATTTGTTCACTTAGTTTACACTAACTATAAAGATCCCAACTGTAATGAAGTCCACAACGCTTAAAAAAAACAACAAAAAAACCCCAATAATTTCAATTGCAGTTCCAAAACAACAAAACTTTGGGAAGATCACACATTACAATCCACTATTATACTAATGAAATGGAAAAAGAAAATAAAAAATTGCATATGGTGCTTTTGCAGGCAAACAAATTAAAGGAATTTGATATGTATGTGGCTACTTACTATAGACAGGCACCTGCGTTAACAGCTTTGGTAACAGTAAAAAGACTCCTGTAAACATCTACATTACATACTAAGGAGACTGAAGTCATGATTTGCTGACTTTACAAGACAACATTTTTGAGAATTACATACAATACATACATACAAAGAGATCGCTGAAATTTCCTTACTAATTTTTCTCTCCTTTCTTACTCCCCACCAATGGCAATATATAGGACATCACTGCAAATAAATACATATAGATTCCAAGACAGACAAGGAAATTAAAGGTTTTAAGTTTTTTTCATGCTCAAAGTTTTAATGAACCACTGAAGTTAACTTTTCAAGCTTTCCCTAGCAACACATAACTGAATTCTTTGGAAAAAATACCAACACTGAGGTTAAACAGAACTGACAATGAGTTGACTTCCTTTGCTGCACCTGCCACAGACTCATTCTCACCACTAAACTACAATTGTTTATTTAAAATATCATACATTATAGGTACAGAAATCTAGTTAAGGAAACTGACACAGAGAGATACTCTGTATGGGCTGTTGGTTTTGGGGCAGGTTTTTTTGATATTTTTTGTTTCTTGTTTTTTGTTTTGTTTTTTCTTTAATCCAGGAGAAAACAGTCTTCAAACACCCAGTTTCAAGCTAGATACTTGAAGGGTTTTTAACCTGAAATGAATACCAATACACACAGAATTTCAGTGGTTTCTTAGTTCCATAAATAAGCAAATCTTAATGAATAAAAAAGACTCCTTCAAGAAGTCTGCAACAGCAAACCCACAAAAAAATAGTTTTTTAATTTAAGTTCTCATTTAAAGGTTAGTAACTAAAATCTATATAACATCTTTCACAGATAAGCCATATGTTCAATTAAAAGGCCATGTCTGATGACTTCTTCTGTCCTTATAAACTGCATCAAAGCTGACTAAGGCCACATCACTAATCAGTATTAATAGAAACTTTGCATGCAACACAGAAACAATGAAAACAAGAAAAAAAAATAATACATTCACTTTCTCCTCCTATCATCTGGGAAAGCTGTAAACATCAGAGGCTGTTAACTACTTCAAGTTCTTTTTTGCTATTACTGCCATAAGAATTAAATTATACAGTTATTTAATGGGAAAAATCCCTCCAAAACCAGACACTTAGAAAGTAGACAACTGGAAACCTTCTCCACAGATACATGATAAGAAACCTAAACGGCAAGACCTGAGAGTGAAGCCAAATGCAGTAAGCTAGTACAGTCAGGGAAGAGCAAACTTTCTTTTGTAAGAGCAGAGTAAAAGGGGTTGGTTTGTTTAGCTAACAAAACAAAGGTCAAGAGGGGATGTGGTTGCTCTCTCTAAAGCAGTCAAAGAAGGTTACAAAGGGAGAATGCTACAGCGCAATGCTAACACAACAATAAATGGGACAGGAGTGCAAGCAAGAAGAAAAGGAGAGAAGAGAGCTTCTCACCATAAGAGCTGCCAATATTTGGAAGAGCTTCCATTAAGAGTAGTAGAGATAAGCACAGATCATACAGTTGTTACAGAAGGGACAGTATGTAGTTACCTGCACTAGCTGGGAACTACCCATAGCAATTCAAGAATTCTGCCTCTTACTTAAGTTTTTGTAAGTATGAGAATGTGAGTAAACAGATGAGAGTAAACTAAAAGACCAAGAGAGATGGGATTAAATAATGAGATTAGTTTATGCAACAAGCACAATACAAAGAAACCACAAAGGAGTATCTGGGTCGAAACACTGCACCTGTTGTGTTGAGAGCAAAACTGTTATACAACTGGCAAACAAGGTGGGAAACAACTCCAGAACTAGAGACTAAAATCTAGCCATATTTGATGTCAGCAAGAGCATCAGTAAACTCACTCAGTTAAGGAATTTAAAATATTGAGCAGCTGGGGGGAAAAAATTGACAGTTCAAGATAAGATAGGTTCTTTCACACAAAATATCAGAAGAGCAAGCAACAATTAATAGCTTGACTGATACCAGGTTTTGTTGTAGGGTTTCTTTATTTTCCATTCCCCAAGTGTAATAACAGTTAGAAGTACTACATCGTAGCAGCTCACAATTAGCTGAAAAGAATCAACATTTTATAATATTTAGAAAATTTTACATTATCAGCTTTGCACAGTAGCTAGTTCCAGCAGTACAGCATTTCTACCTCTAGACTGAAAAAATGAAACTGGTGGTTACATTAGCTAAACTAAGGAAATCAAAGAACTGCTGCACTGGAAAGCTTTTAAACAATGCATCAGATTGTAGCATAGCAGTTCAAACAGAGAAGTAGAAAATCAATTTACATATACGCAAATGAAGTCTTCCACATTCAGTATAGGTGCACTTAGGCTCTTGGTTCTTTATAAGAAACAAGAGATACCATAAAAGATGTCTCACAAAGAAACTACACTGCACAAAGGAAGTGATAAAAGAACCCCCCAGTGAAATGAAAGCAGTGAATTCACAGCATATATTGAGAATAATATATGAAAAGGCTATCATCCTAATACACAATAATAAAGTGAAGCCAATCCAAAATAGTAAGGAAAGTAATATTACAAAAGCTTATGCTATGGTTAACAAGTATACTTTTAAAGCGTTACTTTAGTATGGAATCTTCTTCCTCCTTTTTTTTTTTTTTTTTTTTGGATCAATTATGTATATTCTCCTTCACTGCAAATTAAAACTCCAAAGAAAACTGCTATCAAAATGTTAAATTTAATGTGATGTGGGTTGATGGGTTTCAGCTTTTCGTAAGTAGAAAGTAAATATGTGCCTGGTACTCCATAGCATGGACATGGAATATACTGACTGCCATCAGTGGCACCAGGTGTGTCATGCGGATCCTCTCCACAACTCATATCTCTCTGCACTTCTCATTTCTCACCATAGTACTGGATTAATGGCAGAGTGGAAAACTAACAAGAAACAAATCTTTTTAGAGAGAATGGACAGGCATAGGTAAAATTAAAGAAGAAAGAGAGGATGAAAGTAAGTTGTGAACAATTTTAAGTAAAGAGATGACCACAATCAAGGGAGGGGGAAAAAAAACCAAACCAAAGAAAAACAACCCAAGCAAACAAACAAGAAATTACACCATGAAAAATCCAAGGGGAAAAAAAAAAAAAAAAACCAACAAAAACAAACAAAATCCAATGGTACTTTTCCAGCTATTGCAGCATCTGACTGTCAATGAAACAACAAGAGGACTCTTAACCACTCGTTACTATATGAAGGTTCAAGCTCCGCATTTATGAAACGTTCCTCCTTAAAAAAAATATCAGTTCTTCCCAGCTTAGCTATGTGCACGCATGAGAACAGTAGAAAACAGAATAAAGGAAAAAATCTGTTTATGTGCAGTAATAAACAGGTTAAGTAGTAATGCAAAGACAAGTAACCAACTTCATCATTCAGAAATTTCCTATGTACATTTAAATGTTTCACTCCCCATTCCCAGGGTATTCTTCAATTTATTATGTCTTTTTTAAAAAATAACTTGTATATGACTGACTTAATGTATTTCTGAGAAGAATATGAGAGACAAAATTAGGTGGATTAAAACTACATTTTAAAGAATGACTATGTTATTAGATCTCTATGTTTCTTTTTTCCAAAGCATTCTGTTAAATAGAATACTTTAAATACACCTGTGTTTTATTTAGTTTACAATATTAAATCTTAATTTAGAATTAAATACTTTAAAACATAGTTTTCACTTCTTATATGCTGAGTAGCATCATATTGATGTAACTGCAGGACTATGATCAAAGTTGACTTCTGTAGCTGCACGCTGAAAGTAAACTAGTACAACTCATGTATTAGCTGTTCTATAATTTTGGTGACCAGTGGACTTTTTTCTTTCTTTTAGATGAGGAAACATGCTACTAGAAATTTAAGAATCCTTACCTCATAGCCGGTTTTAAACTTGGCATTTTGCAATAAACTACCTTTCTTGCTAGTCACTAAATGAAGCTCTGCTATTAATCAATCCTTAAAAAAAATAAATAAATTAATAAATAAGAGAGGGCAGAAAGAGACTGAGGGAGAGGCATTAAGAGACTGAACGCTCTCTAATTCTCACTGAAACAAGATACTGAGTGAGGTACATCACACAGATTTACCCACAAGAGGGCACATTTCTGATTTCCATACCAGAGTTACAGTACACTAAGTTTTCAGAACTAAATGCTATCAAAACGACTTCAAAAAATACTAAGGAAGGAGACACAGTTGTAAACACAGCCTAATACGTAAGTACCTGAGGGGCGTGGGGGAGAGGGGAAACATACACATTGGTCCCTTCCAATCCTAACTATTCTATGATTCTATGATATAAAGCATTTCAATACTTCGACAACACAAAGTCAGCCTTAGAAAAAGTCAGAACTGTAACTGCACATTAATTAACCACTGATCCAGCTGTCTAAAGCTAAAATAGTAATGCAAGAAACTATGAAGCTACCTGATATTAACCTAACTTGAACAACCAATAAGGAGTAGTGCTTGCAGCATGCACAAGGAGGTAAAGAGAGTGATAGAAGGGTGGTGGTTTCAAAAATCAGAACTCATTATTAACAACAAAAGCTCAAGAGAACTCATCAGCATTTATGAAACCAGGAAGTTCACAGCACACACAGAACCGTTTCACCTTCTACAATACTAGATACAAAAAATTGTTTGAAAACACAAATACAGAAATCTCAGAAGCACAAAACCAGATGAAATGCAGTGTGCTAGTGAAATCCATGCTGGATTCATGAAGTGATCAGTCACCACAATCAGTGATGCTGCCAAAGCAAGTGAAAAATTAAAAAGTTTGAGATAAAAATTACCTAGAGCTATTTTAAAACCAGTATTAGCATAATGTGTTAACTACAACTATTCCCATAACAGGTGCTTGAATAACTACAACCGCTGTAAGAAAAGAAACCTTAGTGAGAATGACTGTATTGTGCCAACTGTAAGCTGCTTCT
Source organism: Ara ararauna (assembly GCA_028858755.1). NCBI lineage: Eukaryota > Metazoa > Chordata > Aves > Psittaciformes > Psittacidae > Ara > Ara ararauna. The sequence continues at coordinate 96,138,649 of CM054410.1, forward strand.
GAATATAAAGAAAGCTTTAGAAAAGAAATTTAGAGAAACCAGCTTCTTCCTCTGTGGCTACTGACACATTCCTTTGCAATCCACTGTTCTAGTCCATAACAATGACAGTGATGTCTCTGCTGCCCACGGAATACTAGTGGCAGTGGCACTGTAGTAAATGGCAAGAGAAACCCCAGTAAAGGTGGTGGAAGCATACACAGTATGAGAGGCCTGTGGATTCAAGGAAAGATGCCCCTAAAGCAGAAGGACACGTATTTCCACCAGCGTAAAATAACAAAGCATTGCATCTGTAATAACTCTTCCTGTGGAACAAGAGGAGACAAAATGACACAACTGGACCATCACAAATTTTAAAGAAAAAAAAAAGGAAAGAAAAAAAAATCAGATTAAGCCATGTGCAGAGAACAGATACCAGTGGGTAGCACGCAGCTTCCCTGATATACATGATGCAGAAGTGGACAGGTTAGCTTTACAATGACACCAAGCTGTACGTTTCAGTCAACATGCTGGAGGAAAGGTATACCAACTGGCAGAACACTGACACATTTGAGAAGTGTACCAATGCCAACCTGATGAAGTTCAATAAGGCCAAGCACAAGGTCCTGCACTTCTATCAGGGCAATCCTAAGCATCAAAAGAAGCGTGACCAGCAGGCTGTGGGAGATGATTCTTCCCCACTGAACTGTTCTCATGAAACTCCACCTGCAGTCCTGCATTCAGCTCCTGGGCCCTCAACACAAGAAACACACGGACCTGTTAGAGCAAGTCCAGAGGAGGCACAGAGATGATCAGAGGGATGGAGCACCTCTCCTCTGAAAACAGGCTGAGTTAGTTGGGCTTGTTCATCCTGAAGAAGGCTCAGGGAGACCTTCAAAGGGCCTATAGGGATGCTGGGAAGGGACTCTTCATGAGGAACTGTAGTGAGAGGACAAGGGGTAACCGGTTCAAACTTAAACAGGGGAAGTTTAGATTGGATATGAGGAAGAAATTCTTTACTGTAAGGGTGGTGAGGCACTGAAATGGGTTGCCCAGGGAAGTTGTGAATGCTCCATCACTGGCGGTGTTCAAGGCTGGACTGGACATAGCCTTGGGTGGCATGGTTTAGTGGGAGGTGCCCCTGCCCCTGGCAGGGGGGTTGGAACTAGCTGAACTTAAGGTCCTAGATAGATGATCTTAAGGTCCTTTCCAACCCTAACTATTCTATGATTCTATGATTCAAGCAGCCTTACAGTACCCAAAGGAGAGCTACAAGAAAGCTGGATAAGGACTTTTACAAGAGCAAGTAGTGACAGGATAAGGAGGAATGGAGGATTATGTATTAGGAAAAACAATTTCACTATGAGGGTGGTGAAACATTGGCCCAGGTTGCCCAGAGAAGCTGGGGCTGCTCCATCTCTGGCAGTGTTAAAGGCTAGGCTGGATGGGGCTTGGAGCAACCTGGTCTAGTGGAAGGTGTCCCTGCTTGTGGCAGGGGGATTGGAACTGGATGAGCTTTATGTCCCCTTCCAACCCAAACCCTTCTATGAGTCTATGATTCTTCGTGAACATCCAGGAAGAAACGCAGACTTTTATTGTAATTGCAATTACAAAGGGTGAAAATACATTAAAACACAGTTTCCTGAAAAGAAGTAGCAGGTCTCTAGTAGCATTAGAACCTTTTCCTGTTAAAGCCATATCCTTCTTCAAAGCACAGGAAACTTCCATTTTTATTCATTATATGTGATACAAAAATTAAAAAGTACTTACAAGCAGTGCTCCACATTAAAAATAACATCTCATATATTTAATCTGGATGCCTTAGCATGAAGAACTCTTTAAAATGAGTCTATATCAAGTCCTTCATATACAAATAAAATATTTAAGCAACAAGTAAAAGCCCATTCTTTCAGAAATCATAATCTGACCCAAAAATTTGCAGAAAAATCAAATTATATTTACAAAGTGTTGTGATGATCAACAAGTGCAGCTTATTTCAGCAAAACAGAAAAAAAGGAAATCTCAGAATTACTAAATTTTATGGAAAACACCCTATGTGTCAATGGGGCTATGTAAATAAGAATACAGCTTTACAGGAAAGTGTATTCCTTGCTATTTTATTAAGAGAACTAATGCAAAACAGAATCTGCTTAAAAGCCTTACTGCAAGGCAGCTCAGTTGTCTCCTTAAAACACAGCAATTAAATTTAACTGAATGGAACACAAATCTTGTACCTGGTTCCAAAGTCAGATACTAATGGCTCCTTCTCATTAGAAAAGTGATACAAGATTGAATCATACTGATAAGGTAGCAACAACTAAACCAAAGAACTCGTATGTTTTAAAAATTTAGCTTGTATAAAATTCACATTATTTTTGCAGGCACAAGTGCATTGATAGCTATGAGTCATGTAATACCTTAGAAGTGCAATTATATTCGCCAGTTTTGCAAAATAAAGTAGGTAACACTTCTGTCAGGGAGAATCCAGCAATTTGGGGAGTTTATTTCCACTCCTTTTCCATCTTTTTAAGCAATAAATATTCTCTCTATGAGATTGATTTATGTAAAAGCTCCTAACACTACTGAGAGCTACTGAATTCTTTTGTCCTGCAGAAGCAAATGTAGAATTAAACTGTAAAAACCTAACTTTGCTAGGCAGCAGTCACGATATTAGGTGTAACTGAGAAATTCAAACATAAAGGGAAAACCCCAAGCAGTAGTTCTTGCATGTATTTCCTATCTGCACTACATAATCCACACACAACTTTTATTCCAACAAAGAAGTGCATCTGTAATTGCGCGTTTTTGGTGAGCACAACTCTTTTGCTTGCTCAGGCACACACAGAGAAGCATAAACTAGATACAGCTCATTTTATTGAAAGAAAATAGGTGAGAGATGAAGAAGAGCATGAACAATTAAAAGGGTTCAGTAGGTCAGATTTGTCAAATGGAGAACACTTTAGGTTGCAACACACATCCTTGTTAACAAAATAGTTCTGACAGGCATGAGAGGAAGTAGCAGCTTGTTTTTTTAACTTTTTCTTGAATGTTTCATTTATGTTAGCTGGTAGTAGCGCTGCTCTTTTCTGAAAACAGTTGCATACTGGCATTTACTTCTATTTTAAAGACTTTTTTTCTTTAATTAGGTTGGATCTTAACCAGGCTAAAAACCTAGTGACTAAATACTGAACCAAAACCTATTTAATTCAGCAGTCTTTTCCAATTTTTAATCTTGCATTTCTGTCTTTGAATTCTCTCAGATGATTCATAACCTTTATGAAACAAAACTGAGAAGAAATAAACCTGTTGAGGCAGCAGCTGATTTTGCACAAGTCTACCAGTTGCACATTTTTTTGCCTCATTTTTGACTCCGACAATTAAAACAATTAAAATCCTTCCAAGCTTCTTTAATACACTCTAAGAAAAAAAGATACACAAGTATTTCTTTAGATATCCACAATAAATGACAATGTAAAATTTTACGTAAACAGATTTAGTGTGTTGCATTTCAAAAGCGCCTCACTGCTTTTTTGTGTTAGAATTAATATTGACCTATGATACCTTATTCCCTTTCCCCTAATACTCATCTCATTGTCTGTTTATCAACTTCAGCTCTGTGCATGCTTAAGACTGATGCTGTATAGCACTGCAGGTGGCTAAGATGCTTTTTTTCTGGAGTGCTGTATTATTTCCCCTCAACCCCTTACCACAACAATGCAATTCGTCTTTCCAAAGGATCTATGATAGCTCTCTAACACAGCCAGCTTCCTCCCCTCACAACAAATCCACTCTCACACCTCAGCTGCTAGATGGAAGAGAAAGCATGTGCTGTAGCCTCTTCCTCAGTGGGGACATGAGTATCTCTCCTCTATCCAACAACCAACTTCCACAAATCAAGCTGTCTTGAGACTTTCACCTTCTGTAAAATATAACTGAAATTAGCTGATGCTTTCCAAAATTATCAGACTGAGGACTTATAGATAAACAGCGCCATGATCATTAAGAAGGAAATGATAAAATAAATCAGTGTTATTACTGACTTTATACAGAAACACAAAGATCTTGTTTTCTACTGCCCTACTGTACACATCTGCACAATTACTAGTAACGGAATTATTTTTGTAATTTTATAGTATCTGCTACCCAAATTTTTTTCCATTTGGTTCATTTTACAAAAGGTAGCTTATATTGCTCATGCAACATACAGATAAGATACACTCTCTCTAAAGGAAAGTATGCTAACTCTAAAAAGACAAAACCACCAAAATAATACAACATAATACAATTTAACACATAAATTAACATTACTAGCATCTTGCTAAACCACTCTGATTGGAAAGACTGAACATGAGAGAAAAAGTAACTTTTTAAAAAAATACATGCAGTGTTAGCATCTAATAAAATAATCATGTAAAAATTTTTCATCTCTTGGTAACTGATTTTATATAGTGTTTAAATTCTAAAACTGAGGATTACATAAACTTTTTTGCATACAACATCCAACCTAGCAATCCTAAAAAAGTAAAGCTCCATGATTTTTTTAACTACAAAATTATGATTACTAAAGAGTCAGGAGTCCCTGATTCTTTCCTTTATGGCTTTTTTTTTTCATTATTATCTTCCTATCCTATTCAATTATCATTCCTCTTAAAATTACAAACAAAAATATTATAAACAAGCATGTAAAAGAGTATCACTAGTCAGCCAAGATAATCCTTTTTCCCAATTGCACACACACTAAAAGCTTTTTTTCATATGAGTATTATAGTCAGCTAAACTTCTGGAATACAATGAACTCAAAGACATGGCACAGGAAACAGAGACTACACCTGGAAAAAAACATACATATTCAAAGTTCTCAATAAGCCCTTAAGTATGTAATACACAACATCTAGAGGTATACTGTTGGAATTACTGTTGATCAACTAAACTCAAACAATGATCAGCTCGCCATGAGCAACCACAGCTAGATGGTAACAATCAGGTATGCCTCAGTAGCTAGGAAAAATACTATATAGAGGTAGGATCTTTGTATGTTTGGGGATGGATTCATACAGTTATCCAGAAAAGAGCCCTGTGTCATCCTGAACTGCTGCTGCTGATTCTTCTATGGCTGCAGCACAAACACAACAGAAATTTCTTTTGCTCCCAAACTGTGCTGAAAGGAGGGATGCAGCTCCAGGAAAAGCATTTATCTAAAGTGATGTTTCTTGCATCTTATTCTTCATCTTCCATATCCTACTCTTGACAGTCTGCACATATTACAAATGTAAACCAAAGCTACCTATTTTGCAATAGGCTAGAGCAATTAGTTTGCAAAGCTGCTTACGGGCTTCAATCAAGCTTAAATTCCTAACTTTAAATTTTTTCAAAATTACCAATATCACAGCATAAACAAACATTCCATCAATAACAATCAGGTGGAATCTCAAAATTATGATGGCCATGCACAAAAAACTTTTCACCTGTCCACATTGAACATTCCCAGCCCACCTCCACACGGTACTACAGCAACACAAAGAAACACAGAAGAGCTGACAACACTTGAAAACATAGTTGTTGAAGTAATAGTCTGGAGCAAACCAAAAGGTAAGTAGCTCTAATAGATAGGATTACTACAACCAGTTAGTGTAAAACAAGTACAATGAAGAACACTACCTTAAGGAAAACCTCGTTATGCGTAGAAACTCCCTAAAATATGCATGTGTTTTGGTTATTTTTTTTTTTCCTTAACAGACTTAACTATCTCAAACCGGTTTAGAAATCCTCTTCATACATACGTACAGTTCACTCGATGAAACTTAATTTTACAGTAAATAAAACCAACTGAGTTCAAGCTACTAATTCTGAAGGACAATATAAACTTAAATGTTCAAGGTAGCTCAACTAAGTCACTTGAAAGCATTTCTTCCTGTTAATTTACATTAAAAGCCTTAAGTGTTACACAGACATAGTTTGAGTAGTCCCTTTAACTTCTACTTATTTGGACAAAGTCAGTCACACATCTTGAAAACAGTTCAGGTGAACACAAATAATACACCTGTGATTTAGCTGTGAACTAGCTCCAGTTTTTTGTTTCTCCAAGAAATAGCGAAAATTCTAAGTTTCACATTGTGCATTTCTATGATACACTTCTGGTACAAACTTATCAATCAGAACAAAAGTGGGTAGAACAAATAAAAGAAAACAGGAGGTTTACTATGACATTTCAAGACTGAATCATCGCTAATCTAGAGGGAGAACAATGTCAAAACCAAGGTATATCACTGGAGGCCATGCAAAAACACTGCAGGTCACGTAAAGAAATTAGACAGTGGGAGATCAATAGGAGATTTTATTTTCACTTTAAAGAGCAAAGCAGGATCATAATCCATGACACAAAAAGCTGAGAAACTTTCCCACTGAGAAACTGTGCTAAAAATTTCACTTCATTTGCAGGCTATTATTGAAAACACAAAATACAGTCCTTCCATAACAGCTATATCCTCCTTCCACAGCAATTCCAGAAGGCACAAGACTAGAGGAGGCAAAGATCAAAGAGCTCACAGAACAGCCTATGAAACCAATGCGATTACCAGCCAAAAAAGTTAGCCTTTGCTGCCATTTTTCCCACATCATGATGTCAGTCACACATCTTGATACCATGATTCATGTATTAATCCCTTTCCTCCATAAAACATGGTCTACCCATGTAGGTACGTCTGCAGAACTCTCCTTTTCATTATGCAACAGAAAGAACTGCACAAAACAAGTCACTTCAAATTTGAAAGGACTAAAACTTGCCATCCAGCTAACACTGGAACTGAAGAATGCTTTTTAGTACCAATGAGGTAGATAGTCCGTGATAACAAATACCAAGGACACTGCACATATTCAATTTCCTTTCCCTTTTCCTGTCCTACTCTTCCAGGGTGAAGGAAGTAATAGAGGACTACTACTCTGCTCATGCATCCATAATTTTGCATATCCCAATATTTTTCTCCCAATTAAAAAAAAAAAAAAGAATTGATGTATTCAAAGAGACTATCTCTTCTTTTTTTTTTTTTTAGCAGCACTCTTTATTATACCTCGTATATAGCTGCCAGACTTGCTCTACAATAAAATAAAGACAATTCAACCCTTTAGACAACATATTTTATTAAACTGAGGAAGAAAGCACTTCCCAAAACCTGAGGCTCCCTGTTCCAAAAACAAAAATGCGAACAATCCACTGAACAACTACATATTAACAAAATTCATATTTGCAGAACTCCTTCTCTGAAAGTATGCATTTAGGCATTTTCTCCATTTTCATTTTAAAGAACAGCAGCAATACTTTCAGATCACACAGTTGCATCTAACATATCTAATCTTGATATTGACATTGAATGCAAAAACTTTCCCTGAAGTTCACCTCATTAACCTCTTTAACTTACAAAGAACACACAAGCACACACCAAGTGCACATGCGGCTAAAAAAAGTCATCACAAGGTAAAAGAGCATTAGTAATCTAGAAATTGTGCTAAAATCTGCAAAGAATTAAGCCTACACTTAAGGTTGCTTGTTTTCCAAAGCTATCCATGTTAAAGTTTTTACTTTTAGCTTTTAATCCTATGTGTGTATTACTTTTATAAGCAGCAGAGACTAAGCTACTTGCTTGAAAACAGTTGACATGCACACTGAATAGTCATATTTAAAAAAAGCCCATCCCTTTTACTGTCAGTAAGGAGAATAACAAACAGAAAACCAAACCCAACACAAACCACCAGAAGCTTTTTAAATGCATCTTCCAAATAGAATCAGGCATCTTAACATCTCCAACTGGAATGGTCTTTTTAAACAAAATAAGAAATACCCATAATGACAGAGACATTTTCTGCTGCATGATCAGTGGATGCAACAAATTCCTCATTAGTCGAATCACAGATTCATGGAACTGCAAAAGATTCAGTTTCCAACTTTAGAGTGCCAATACTAGAAATGAGCCATAGGCTTTCTATTCTTGCTTTGACAAATACAAACATCTTGGGTTAAATAAACTCTCTACAACCAGATGAAGTGGACGAACTGGAAACACTCGATACAAGGATCTAACTTTTCTACTTCCCTAATAAGACTTGTAATCACAGTTCGGTACAACCCCTACAGTTATTCAACTAGGATGACCCATAAGTATGTTCATCTATGAAAAATACATCTCCAGTCAGCAAATCCATGACCTTTCTAACTGGAGCGGGAAGAAGTAATAAAATAATTGTGTATTACCCTAAGTTGCCAGTCTGCATTACAGGAGTTTAGGTATAAACTTTCTATTCCGTTTTACTGAACTTTCATTTAATACAGCTGTAGAGCAGAAGATAAACTACCCTGAAGAGTACATGATGCACTATAAAGCTGAGCTTTAAACATAACATTATACTACCATTACAAGATGTTACTGATGTGGTTTAAACACAGCCAGTAAACTCAGAAACACACAGTCGCTTGCTTACTTCCTCCTTTCTTCCTCCCCCAGCTCCTGGAGGGATGGGGAGAAGAATCGAAAGAACGTAACTCCCACAGGTTGAGATAACAACAGTCCAGTAACTAAGGTATAACACAAACCACTGCTGCTACCACCAATAATAATAATGATAAAGGAAATAACAAGGGAAGAAAATACAACCACTCACTACCTGCCAATGGATGCCCAGCCCCACCTGAGCAGTGACCTGGGTCTTCCAGGTAGCTCTCCTTAGTTTATATACTGGGCATGATGTGCTGCAGTATGGAATACCTCTTCGGTTAGTTTGGGTCAGGTGTCCCATCTCTGCTTCTTCCCAGCTTCCCCTCCTCCCTGGCAGAGCATGAGACTCACAAAGTCCTTGGTCGGAGTAAACATTACTGAGCAACAACTAAAAACATCAGTGTTATCCGTGCTGTTTCCAGGCTGAAAGTCAAAACACAGCACTGCACCAGCTACTGCAAAGGAGAATAATGACTGCTACTGCTGAACCTAGGATAGCTATCAATCAGTATTTAAGCAAAGCTAACTACTTCATCCACTACTGTCATAGTACTTGCCTCTCTCTTCTTCTGGAGTATATGTGGTACAGTTACCAAATATAAAATTATAATTAAAGAGTAAAATCTTAACAACAATACCCACAATTTTGCTATGATCAGTAACAGAAATTAAGAGCTCAAATAAGATTAAATCATTTCCAGTAAGGTGCTCTGTTTGATAAAGAAAAAAATCCACCTGTTTTCTAAGATTTCTTCTTTTTCAGCAACACTTCCCCTAGATCACGAACACAATGCCTTTAATTTGCTAAAGTAAGCATCATTAGCACTCAGCATACAGATTCCCAAACTAAAGGTTTGTTTCCCAAGCCTTGAAGGAACAAAACATTCTGGCCAATTGCTCACTTCTTCCGAAGTAACTTTTACTCATGTGATACACCTGAAACATTTTTACTGGTTTCAAAGTAATCGTCACTGGCTTTGCAACTGTTGGTGGAAATGTATAGGGCCACTGGCAATCACCATCAGACCTCCCCCAGCTCTATTCAGTCTTCCACCAGGACTTTGCAAGTGAGCACTTTCCCCAAGGCAAATTATTGTTATCTGTCACAGTCAACAGCACATTATCCAAAGCCCGAATGACGTCTCAGCTCCTCCTGGAAAAATTTAAGTCCTTCAGTATCACTCCTCAGCACAAATTTTAAAACTAGATGGAAAAGGGATTGTAACTGCCATGGTTCTTGAGCTGATTCCAAGTTCTCAGTTCAGAAGGCAATTCTGTTATCTAGTCTTCACAAACCATGCAAACCCTTTGATAAAAATGCTGCTTCAATGACTAGGCTATTATGCGAGACAAACAATCTTGGAAAGCTGTAAGCAGTCAATCACTCATAAAATTTCTATTATGTTTGCGTACCTCTTTTGAACTAAATTTAGTAAAATAAGATCTCACAGCCTATTAACACATAATTAAGAAAAAGGGCTTCTACCATTAGAGGAAAGTTGAATTCCACTGCATATAACAGAAGAATAAATACTAGCTGAAACTGTATTTGAGATAATAATTTGAGGAAACTGGAAATGTTCACACTACCAGTCTCTAAAATGACAATTCCCTCTGTAGTCATTTAGGGCATAGTTCTACTTTGAAAAGCATTTAGGAGACCCTTTTTATTATCTTTTTCTTATCTTTTGCTTTCCCCAAATCAAGAATGACTATGATTACTGTTTATGTAAGTACAAAAATTAGAGAGTTTAGCCACTTATAAACCAGAATTTTTTACCAAGTGTTAAGCTCCAATGAAATATAACAAACCCCAAGATATGTTTCAACAGTTCAATAGCAATGTTTTTTCAGCACTGTTCATGAGAAACTCTTTGCAACTTCCCTTGGTTTTAATGAGTTGCCAGTACCATCTTTTACAACTATGTGTTTTTCTTTTAGAATTAATAAATCTCTGGTACAGTAAAAACAGGCATAAACCTAAATGCAGTTTCTTGCTATCATATTTATTCCTTAGAATGAGGTATCAATGCAGAGTGCATAAGTAAGAACTGCAGGATGAGGCCTTTAATCTCAAACCACTGTTTGTACCAAAAAGTTGTCATCACAATTTCCACTAACACATTGAAGTACTTTGAAGCTGCCCCCAGTAACAACTGAATACTTACTAGCTTTCCAAGCAAATATAAGAGGACTGAAAAAGAGACTTTTAATTAGTAAAATCAGCATACATGAAGGAACATATTTTTTAAAAATCATCACATCCCATAAAGCTTCCTATTATGCTAACACGAGAGCCTTAACAGTAAAAAGGTGATAAAGTGTCTAGGCAATAAATGGCCATTTATGAAACATACATGGGACAAGAAGCAGATTTTGCATATATATGTAAAATATATATGAAAGGTAAGTTACTGAAGTCAGGAAGTAATACCATAAAATAATTCTGTAACAGATAGCTGGCATTTAACAACTGTGATGATCTGCACAATGCAAGTACCTTTTTCTGCCTTAAGGGAATTGGTATGAAAAAAAAATAAAAATAGACTCCTATAATGTTTAAAGTTGGAAGGGACCTCTGGAGGCCATCTAGCCAAGTGTCCCTGCTCAGAGCAGGCTCAGCTACAGCAGGTTGGCTCAGGGCTGTACCCTGTCAGGTTTTGGGTAACTCGAATGATAGAGAATCCACAACCTTCCATATTCAATGAGGGTTGATAGCCCTCAGTCTATACTAATGCATGGGGTTATTCACTCCCAAGTGCAGGACATAGCATCTCTTTTTGTTGAGCTGATTGATGGTTTTGCCTGCCCAGTTCTCCAGCATGTTCAGTTCCCTCTGAACAGCAGGACACTGATTTGATGCCTCAACCACTCCTCCCCAGTTTGTCTGCAAACTGGCTGAGTGCACTGTCTCCCACCATCCAAGTCACTAATGAAAATGCTAAACAGTACTAGCCAGAGTGCCAGCTCCTGGAGTACACCACTGGTGACTGGCTTCCAGCTGCACTTTATGCCACTGTTTACAATGCTCTGCCCAGCAGTTCAGCCAGTTCTTGATCCACCTCACTGTCTGCTCATTTAGTCTGTACTTCAGCAATCAGCCTAACAAGGTGTCGTGGTTTAAGCCCAGCCTGTCACTCAGAGACCACGCAGTGGTTCGTTTACTCCTCCCCCTTTCTCCTCCCCGCTCCTGGAGGGATGGGGGGGAGAATCGAAAGAATGTAACTCCCACAGGTTGAGATAACAACAGTCCAGTAACTAAGGTATAACACAAACCACTGCTGCTACCACCAATAATAATGATAAAGGAAATAACAAGGGAAGAGAATACAACTGCTTACCACCCGCCAACTGATACCCAGCCCCACCTGAGCAGTGATCTAACCCTTTCAGGTAACTGCTCCCAGTTTATATACTGGGCATGACGTGCTGCGGTAAGGAATACCTCTTCAGTTAGTTTGGGTCAGGTGTCCCATCTCTGCTTCTTCCCAGCTTCCCCTCCTCCCTGGCAGAGCATGAGACACACAAAGTCCTTGGTCACAGTAAATATTACTGAGCAGCAACTTAAAACATCAGTGTTATCAGTGCTGTTCCCAGGCCGGAAGTCAAAAACACAGCACTGCACCAGCTACTAAGAAGGAGAAAAATGACTGCTACTGCTGAACCCAGGACACAAGGATGATATGGGACAGTGCTGAAAGACTTACTAAAGTAAAAAATGAAGATACTTTCATCCACACTGCTAGTTATGTCATCACAGATAGTTTATTAAGCAAGATCTCCACTCCATAAACCTATGCTGATTACTCCTGATAGGAAGCAATATGCAGGATTAGTTGCTGCATCACCTTCCCAATGATCAAGCTAAGGTTGACCGGCCTTTTATTTTCTGGATTTCCTCTCTTGTCTTCCATGAACAAATGGGTGACATTCACTTTCTTTCCGCCCTCTGGTGCTTCCCCTGATCACCATGAGCATTCTAAGACTATTGAGACTGGTCTCACAATGACACTGGCCAGCTCCTGCAGCACTTATGGATGCATCTCACCAGATCCCATGGACTTCTGCGTATCCAGTTTGTTTAAATGTTCCCTAGCATGATACTCCTCTACCAAGGGTAAGTCTTCATGTTTCAACCTTTCTGCTGGCCTCAGTGCCTGGGCAGGTCAGTCTTACCAGTTAGGAACAAGGTGAAGAAAGCATTAAGTACTTCATCCTTTTTCATATCCTTTGTCACCAGGACCCTATTGCCATTCAGCAGTGGGTCCTTGTTTGCCCTAGCCTTCCTTTTGCTTCTGATGTACCTGCAGAATTGCCTTTTGTTGTCCGTCACATTTTCACAGCACACAGCTCCAGATAAGGTGTGGCTTCTCTAACCCCATATCCCTGCATGCTTAGACAGCCCTGCATGATCCTAGGTCACCTGTTCCTGCCAACATTTCCACATTTTCTTTTTATATTTGAGTTTTGTTAGGAGCATCTTGGTCCTCCATACAGACTTCCTGCTATCTTGGCTTGACCTCCTGCATGTCAGGATGAACCATTTTTGAGCTGGGAGAAGGTGATCTTTGAAAAATTAACCAGCTTTCCACAATCCCTCTTCTTTCCAGAGCTTTAACCTAACTCTTTGAAGCGTATCCCTGAACAGGCAAAAGCCTGCTCTTCTACAGTCCCTCAATATGATCCTGCTATTTACCTTGCTCCCTCCTCTCAGGATCCTGAACTCCACCATCACATATTGCTGCAGCCAAGGCCATCTTAGCCTGTATCCCAAATCAGTTCTTCCTTGTTTGTAAGGATGAGGTCCAGCACCACATCTTCCCTGTCAGCCTGTAAGTCACCTGGTGTCATGGAGTCATTGATAATAAAACTCTAGAAACCTTCTGAATTACTTGTTTCCTACTATGGTGTCCCTCCATTCTATAGATAATATGAAATACCTAAATACACTTAGCCTTTAGATAAAGGCAGCACTGCTAAGTCCTATGCAGAAATCTCAGGAAACCAAAAACACCTCCAGGTACAGAAGAACCAACTATCAGATGACAAAAGAACATGAATTCCACGCCATCATTACAGCCTTGACAAAAACTGTAAGTTAGTCTCCCACTTTTTAGCACCTTTTATCGTCATTTACAGGAGTCCATCTACAATACAGCAGATCACACTGCTTCAAGCAGTGTGATTAATGACACGGATTTGGTAGCATTCATCAGACAGTTTTGAAAGAACTGAGATCAAAGAACAAACTGAAAAACGCAAATGATCAAGAACAGTCTCAAGGGATGTACAGTGGTCAAAATTGCACAGTTCTTTCAACAGGCACTGAATGACCTTGCAAGTTTTATACCATCAAGTACTACTTTCAGCGTCTGAAAAAGTAATTTAAATGCCCATTAAAACATAAAATAAGAATATGCAACTATGGTACTTGGAGACCAAACTCTATAACAACTCATGGAGATTTCAAGTTATGGTATTTTAACTGCAAGAATTATGTAGGTGTGAGAAGTATGACTATGTATGTTTCTTGTGAATACCTAAATGTCGCGGTTTAAGCCTCTCTAACCACGCAGCTCTTTCTCTCACTCACTTCCCCTCTTTCCTGCCCCTGCTCCCGGAGGGATGGGAAGGAGAATCGAAAAGAATGCAACTCCCACAGGTTGAGATAAGAACAGTCCAGTAACTAAGGTATAACACAAATCACTACTGCTACCACCAATAATAATAATGACAAGAGAAATACAAGGAAAGAATACAATTCTCACCACCTAATACCAAGCCTGACCACGCAGTGCACCCCCACCCTTCCGGATCTCTGCTCTCTGCTCTCCATCCTGGGCATGACGTGCTGTGTGATGGAATAACCTCTTTGGTCAGTTTGGGTCAGGTGTCCTGTTACTCCTTCCTCCCAGCTTCCCCTCCTCCCTGGCAGAGCATGAAACTCAGAAAGTCCTTGGCCAGACCAAAACATCACTAAGCAGTAACCGAAACACTGGTGTTATCAGCGCTGTTCCCAGGCCCAAAATCACAAGTAGAATTGATTTTAGATGGTTTCTAAAACAATTTTTAGGATACTCTGTAACAAAACTCATGACCAAGAAGAGGGAGGCAAATAAACTGAAAGCTGATTAAGGCACAGAACCCCTGAAGAAACAGGAGTATATGAGCAGCAGTTAGCATGGATACTTATCATCAGCTCAGCAATACTTTTAAAGGCATTATGAATATCTGCCACAGATCATGCCCTCATCTTGCATGAACCACACCATTCAACATTACACGTCTTCCCAAAACTAGGAAACTTCTTTCCAAAACTAGGAAACTAGCAAAATGAGCACTGGAAATAAATACAGAATTAAAAAAAAAAAAAAAAAATCAGAAGGATTCCAAGTTATTTCTATAAACTAATGATTAGGTGATTAAAGTAAGAGAGAAATGGCCTATCCTTCGTTCATAAAATCTGGTAAAGTTTCCCATTTTCACAGTCCACTGCTGAAGAGTGCAGAACTTTCCAGTCTATCTTTAACTAGTACAAACAAATATTAACTAGAGAGGAGAAATACATTATTATAAGATGTTCAAAAAAGAAGAGCTGGCAGTCAGAAAGTAATCAGTTTTATTCTGATTATTTCTCCAGTCTGCATTTAAGCTTTCAGCTATTTTTATGTATTCTGTATCAATTCACTGATAGAAATTACCCATCAGCAAAAGCTGCACCTTTACTGCAAGCACCAAAGAAATATCACAAACATATACGTCCAAACCAATATGTCCGCTAAAGTTCCTAGTGCGCAGTCCATCCTAGTAAACTATATGACACATTAGTATTGTCTCCTTATCTGATATAGTGCTTTCCATTAGGAAATTTAACCTTACAAAGCAAGGAATGAAAAGACCAAAATAATGAAGTTATAACCATAAGCAGAAAATATAGTATATACAAAAAAGATGTCTGCAGAGAAGCCTTCGCAATATGCTTATTCCTTAAAAAGTGTGATAAATTAAAAGGCTTAAAAGCTAATAGTGCTGCTTAAATTCATTATTGACATAGAAAAGCAAATATTACATGTTACTGTAGGAGCTAAGAATGAAAAGGTCATATAGTTGCACTGAAATCTGCAATTTTGTAGCGTTCCATTACATACTTTAAGAATTATCAGCTCATAAATTGATGATTAAATGACTGTTAGGGTACAACAATGTACTACAACAGATTTTTAAAACTTGAAGCATAAATACATCTTGAAATATTCTGCCCCAAAATAGAAAGTTACTCACACACACTGAAAATTACTAATGAATGTCCCTCTTGAACAATCAGCTGCAACAGGAACTTCCTATTTTTTTGCTTTCAGCTGACCAATGGCACATGCATGAATTACAAAATGTCAGTATAAGCTCACTGGACCAAGTTCAGTTCCAGTACGTAAGAGGTTCAGTATAGCTACTGGAACTACTAACCACCGAACACAGGACCTTTCACAGCTAACACAATCCAGTGGCAAAGAAGTAGCAAGGACAATGCTCCTCCAGAGAAGAGCTGGAAAACGAGTTGAAGACCTGCAACTTCCCCGATGAACACCCTGCCATCTATCACCCCTTTATCCACTGCTCCATACTTGCACCCCAATTGTTTAAACGTCATGTTCCACTGATCATTCTCTGGTTTGAAACTGAAATGTCTTAAGTTTGACAGTGAAAGATTTTTCCTTTCAAAGTTAATATACTAAGAAAGTACTGGTTTTGGTTGGGGTAAAGTTAATTTTCTCAGCAGCTAGCATAGGGCTGTGTTTTGGATCTGTGCTGAAAACAGTGTTGATAACACAGGGGTGGTCTCGCTAATGCAGAGCAGTGCTTACACAGAGTTAAGATCTCTTCTGCTCCTCACACTAGCTGGGGAGAGCTGACCCCAACTTACTCAAGGGATATCCCATACCACATGGCAGCATTTGCAGCGTGCTTGTCACATAAAACCGGGGGAAGAAAAAAGGGGAGGATGCTCTGAGTGACAGCATTTGTCTTCCCAAGTAATTGGTAGGTGCGATGCAGCCTGTCTGTCCTGAACACCTGCTAAACACCTGCCTGGCCATGGCAATTACAGAATCAACAAGGTTGGAAAAGACCTTTAAGATCATCAAGTCCAACAGTTACCCCAGGACTGCCAAGATCACCACTAAACCACATCACTAAGGGCCTCATCTACATGGCTTTTAAATGCTTCCAGGGAAACCTGCTCCAATGCCTGATTACCTTCTCTGTAAAGAAATTTTTCCTAATATCCAATCTAAACCTCCCCTGGCATAGCTTGAGGCCATTTCCTCTGGTCCTGTCACTTGGGAGAACAGACTGACGCCCATCTCACTACAACCTCCTTTCAGGTAGTTATAGAGAGCAGTAAGATCACCCCGAGCCTCTTCTTCTCCAGACTAAACACCACAGTTCCCTCAGCCGTTCCTCATCAGACTTGCGTTCCAGACCCTTCACCAGCTTTGTTGGCTGTTTCTGGACCCACTCTGGCATCTCAGTTTCTTGTAGTGGGGCCAGAACTTAACTGAGGATTTGAGGTGCGGCCTCACCAGTGCCAAGTACAAGGGGATAAATAAAAGTGGTGAATTAATTCCTTGGTTTGCTTTGTCTGTGTGTGCCGCTTTTGCTTTACCTTTACCGTCAGATACAAGGAAGAGACTCTTTACTGTGAGGGTGGTGAGGCACTGGAATGGGCTGCCCAAGGAAGTTGTGAATGCTCCATCCCTGGCAGTGTTCAAGACCATGCTGGACAGAAAAGTGGGTGACATGGTTTAGTGTCTGGTGTCCCTGCCCACGGCAGCGGGGTTGGAACTAGATGACCTTAACGTCCATTCCAACCCTAAATATTCTATGATTCTAGCAACTGTCTTTATCTCAACCCAGAGTTTTCTCACTTTTACCCTTCCAATTCTCTCCCCCATCCCACTGGGGGAAAGTGAGTGAGCAGCTGGGTGGTGCTTAGCTGCCAGCTGGGATTAAATCACAACAGTCCTTTTTGGTGCCCAGCATGGGACTCAAAAGGTTCGAGATAACAATAGCTTTGATTGGAATGTGCTAGATCAAATTTTTAGCTGTTACTGCTGTTTAGCTACTAATCAGTAGGCTCCTGTACTTGCCATGAGGCTTGCTTGCCTTACTGTACCTTAGAGTCTAGTGCTCCTTAGTAGCTGCTTTTTGCTTTCATTGTAGGCTGTACTTATCATCTTACTCTGCTGTGCTGGAACATTCTGATAACAGCCATGAGCTGGCAGATAGCCAGGGCACTGCTTTCGCTTCTGTGCTGCTCTACTGGACAGGCTGGAGTGTGAACTCTAGTCGAAGGTACTGTGACCTGTGGATAAGTTCATGCGGAAGCAGAACACCCTGAAGCATCTGTGGCTGTGGAAAAGTCCACAACAGAGCAAAGTGTCTGTGTCTGTGGTTATTTCTGCGCACAACAGGTATACCTCTGAAGGGGTTACAGCCCAAGGCCAAGTCCATGGTCACCTGAAAGCATCTGTGGCTGTGGGTAAGTCCATGCTGCAGCATAGCATAGACCCTGACGCATCTGTGGCCGTGCACGAGGTCATGCTGGAGCAGCTCAAAGCATGTGGTCATGGATAAGTCCACAACAGAGCATATACAACCCTGGGGGGATTGTAAGGGCAAGGCCATGTTGGAGCAGGCTTACTTCTGAAGGGAAAAGGGATGTGGATAAGTCTATATCACAGCAGGTATAGCCCTGAAGTGACTGTGGCTCATAGATAAGGCTGCACTGGCAGCACATACAACCCTAAGGGCCTGCAATCTTTGGATAAGTCCCAGCCAGCGCATGGGCAAGAGAAGGAGTTCATTGTAATGCTAATAGTGGGTTTCTCATTTGTCCCTCTTACTCCCTGCAGTGGTTGCAGCAACTTCTGAAGTTCTGTCCTTCATCTCAACCTGTGTGGACTGTGACTTTTGTTTCCACACAGAATCTCCCTCAAAATAAAAATCAGTTGATCATTGAGCTGATCATTCTCAGTTGAGAATGTCTGGATTAGTTTGCACACAGCTCTTTAATTTTAAAACCTTAGTAACTTCAAACGATTTTTAAGTAAACCAAACCATAATACTTAAACGTAACAGTAACATAACATTTAAAAACAGCAATTTATGTAGCATTTAAAACCAATAATTAAAGTAAAGTAGATGTAATCTTAACACGGAATCATAGAATGATTTGCATTCGACACTACCTTAAGATCATCTAGTTACAAACCCCCCGCCATGGGTGGGGACACCTCACCCTAGATCATGTCACCCCAAGGTTCTGTCCAACCTGGCCTTGAACACTGCCAGGGATGAAGCATTTACCACTTCTCTGGGTAACCAAAGAACCTGTTCCAGAACCAACCAACCTATTGCAGGGCCTCACCACCCTCACAGTAAAGAACTTCTTCCTTATACCTAACCTGATCTTCCCCTGTTCTAGTTCAAACCCATTCCCATTTTATTGTATGCTTTACAATAAAAGTGCATTCCTTGTCCTATCACTACAGTCCCTGATGAAAGTCACTCTCCAAGATCCTTGTAGGTCCCCCTTCAGATACTGGAAGGCTGCTATGAGGTCTCCACGCAGCCTTCTCTTCTCCAGGCTGAAAAATCCCAATTTTCTCAGCCTATCTTCATACAAGAGGTGCTCGAGCCCCCTTATCATCCTCATGGCCCTCCTCTGGACTTTCTCCAGCAGCTCCACGTCCTCCTTATGTTTAGGACACTAGAACTGCACGCAGTACTCCAAGTGGGGTCTCACAAGAGCAGAGTAGAGGGGCAGGATCGCCTCCCTCAACCTGCTCATCATGCTTCTTGAAGCAGCCCAGGGCACAGTTGGTTTCTGGGCTGCGAATGCACAACGAACTTAACTCAAGTTTCTCATCAACCAACACCCCCAAGTCCTTCTTCACAGCACTGCTCTGGATCACTTCTCCACCCAACCTGTAGCTGTGCCTGGGATTGCCCAGACCCAGGTGAAGGTCTTTGCACTTTGCTTTGTTGAATATGAAGTTGGCATTGGCCCACTTCTCAAGTGTGTCAAGGTCCCTCTGGACGGCATTCCTTCCCTCCAGTGTATCAACCAAACCACACAGCTTGGTGTCATCAGCAAACTTGCTGAGGGCTCATCAATCCCACTGTCCATGTCACCAACAAAGATGTTGAACAGAATCGGTCCCAACACCATCCCCTGAGGGACACCACTCGTTACTGGTCTCGAACTGGACACTGACTGCAACTCTTGGCTGTGTGGCCATCCAGCCAGTTCCCTATCCACCAGGTGGTCCATCCATCAAATTGATGTCTCTCCAGTTGAGAGACAAGGATGTCATGCAGGGACAGTGTCGAACAGACTGCACAAGTCCAGGTAGATGACATCAACTGCTTTGCCCCTGTTCGTCAGTTCTGTAGCCCCATCACAGAAGGCCACCAAACTGGTCAAGCATGATTTGTCTGTAGTGAAGCCATGTTGGCCATGCTGGCTGACTCAACTTACACATCCTACACACAACAGGTAATCAATCATAGATGAGGAGAGTCTGTATTTTTCATTTTGATCATTTTAGAAATAGAATTTTAGGTTTGATTGCTTACTATTTTACGGCCATAATGCATAAGCCACATATTCTACACATCATCATTAAGTTTATACTAATGCTAGCTCACACAGTACTACCTGCCTGATGACAAGTCAAAACCCAGGAAACTAGTGCAGCTCTGGATTTTAGAAGCTGGGAAGAATATATGGTGGAAAAAATAAAGACTAAACTTGCATATTTTGACCATAAAATTGAAAGTCATTAGCAATAAAAATCCACAGTGGGAATCCCTGACATGAAGCTTGCAGTAATAAATTGTCTGAAGACTTCAGACTTGCAGTCCTTTTCCAGATACAGCTGATACTGGCAAAAACATCTGCATAGTCTGGTCTTATGCATGTTCTTGTGAAATCTCACAGCACAACACCATTCTTGTATCTTGAGTAAATAGCTCCTATAGCACTATGATTACAAATCAACACCACCACTTACTGTATTCATTTCAAAGAAAAAGCAACAAAGCAAATAGTTTGTTTTCTCAAGTGTCAACCTAGAACCAGAGCATCAAATCAGGTTCTTCCTCACAAACACACCACTTTTTTAGGTTCCGCATTATACTTAAACAAATCCTTAAATGAAAACAGTTCAACACTACAAATGTTTGTTTCATTTCCACCTAAAGATACCTGGAAATCTTAATCCTATTAGCCCAAGTGGATTTGCATACGAATAGTAAGTTCCAGCTGAGCAAAGTGAGGACAAATTCATCTGTCTTCTAGCAGTAGCAATCACTTTATATTGCCAACAGAAAAGAAAAAAAGGAAAAAAAAAACCCACATAAAATTTAGCCAGCAATGTAAAAACATCGCTTTCAGAGTACAATTTAGAAAGCTAAGTTAGAGATGAAGTTCCTTTTCAAAACCAGGTACAGTCTAAAACTACCAGGAGCTGAAGGTATAACAGTAATTCCGTAACACTGAATATGGCAAAATAGAGTAATGTAATTTTGGGGTTCTTGTGATTTCTGGTTTTTACAGATTTTTCACATTAAATACATCAGAAGTTATTAAACAATTTCTCATGCTGCTTGCCTAAGAAATAACGTTTACCCTGATAGTGAGGTCCAGACCCTCATAATGTATTCCAAGTATTTAGTAATTTTAACAACTTTCCTTCCTTAACTAGTTAAACATTTCAGCTTCATCATTAGCATGGGGAACAAACAAGAGGAATTAGAGATGTGTGCACGTCTACGGGGCTATGATAAAATAGGCATCAAAGAAACATGGTGGGATGGCACCTATGACTGGTGTGCTGGAATGGAAAGCTACAGGCTCTTTAGGAAAGACAAGCCCAGCAGACAGGGAGGGGGAGTGGGAGTTGATGTTTATGTTACGGATAGGCTGGAGAGTATGGAACTCTTGTCTGGGGACAGGTGAGCAGTCAATAGGGAGTTTGTGGGTCAGGGTTAAAGGGAGAACAGCGATGGGAGACATTATTGTGGGGATCTGCTACAGACCACCTGATCAAGAGGACTCTGTGGATGAAGCACTCTATAGACAGATAGGAACAGCCTCACACTCACAGGCCCTTGGTCTCATGGGGGACTTCAACCACCCTCATATCTGTTGGAGGGATGGTATGGCCCGGCACAAGCAATCCAGGAAGTTCCTCGATTGTGTGGAAGACAACTTCCTTCTGCAAGTAATAGAGAAGCCGACAAGGAGAAGTGCCATGCTTCACCTCATGCTCACCAAAAAGGAAGGGCTGGTTGGAAATGTGACACTCCAGGGCAGCCTTGGTTGCAGCGATCATGAGATGGGACGAGTCTGAGATCCTAAGGACAGTGAGAAGAGCGTGCAGCAAGCTCACTGCCCTGGACTTCAAGAGAGCAGACTTTGGCCTCTTCAGGAACCTGCTTAGTAAGGTTCCATGGGAAATAGCCCTAGAAGGCAGGGGGGCCCAAGACTCTTGGTTGATATTCAAGGAGCACCTGCTGCAAGCTCAGGAGCAATACATCCCAACTAGAAGGAAGTGCTGCAGGAAGGCCAGGAGACCTCCTTGGGTGGATAAGGACCTGCTGAGGAAAATTCAAAGGAAAAAAGAGGCTTATAAAAGGTGGAAGTAAGGACAGGCGGCTTGGGAAGAATACAGGGATGTTGTACAGGAAGCTAGGAACCAGGTTAGGAAAGCTAAGGCCCAGTTAGAATTAAACTTGGCTAGGGATGTTAAGGATAACAGGAAGGGATTCTATAGTTACATTGCAAATAAAAGACAGGGTAGGGACAACATGGGCCCCCTTCGAAAGCTATCAGGAGAACTGGCTACCCTGGACTTGGAGAAGGCTGAGGTTCTTAATGACTTCTTTGCCTCAGTCTTCACCAACAAATGCTCGGACCACACCACCCAAGTCTTGGAAGACACGGCGTCTGTGAGAAAGAAGACCCTAGGCCCACTGTAGGAGAGGATCTGGTTCGAGACCATCTTAGGAACCTGACCTTGCACAAGTCCATGGGACCTGAGGAAATCTATCTGCAGATCCTGAAGGAGCTGACATATGAAGTTGCTAAGCCACTCTCCATCATATTTGAAAAATCATGGCAGTCAGGTGAAGTTCCCAATGACTGGAAAAAGGGAAATATAACTCCCATTTTCAAGAAGGAGAAAATGGATGACCCAGGGAACTACAGACCAGTCAGTCTCACCTCTGTGCCTGGCAAAATCTTGGAGCAGATTCTCCTGGAAGGCATGCTGAGGCACATGAAAAACAACAAGGTGGTGGGTGACAGCCAGCATGGTTTCACTAAGGGGAATCCTGCCTGACCAATCTCGTGGCCTTCTATGATGGGGCTACGGAACTGATGGACAGGGGTAGAGCAGTTGATGTCATCTACCTGGACTTGGGCAAAGCATTTGACACTGTCTCTCATGACATCCTAGTTTCTAAATTGGAGAGACATCAATTTGATAGGTGGACCACTCGGTGGAAAAAGAACTGGATGGATGGCCTCACGTAAAGAGTTGTGCTCAATGGCTCAATGTCCAGCTGGAGATCAGTAACGAGTGGTGTCCCTCAGGGATGGGTGTTGGGACCGGACTTGTTCAACATCTTTGTAGGTGACAGGGACAGCGGGATTGAGTGCGCCCTCAGCAAGTTTGCCAATGACACCAAGCTGTGTGGTTCGGTTGATACATTGGAGGGAAGGAATGCCATCCAGTGGGACCTTGACACGCTTGTGAGGTGGGCTGATGCCAACCCTATGAAGTTTAACCATGCCAAGTGCAAGGTCCTCCACCTGGGTGGGAGCAATCCCAGGCACACATACAGGTTGGGCAGAGAAGAGATACAGAGCAGCCCTGCGGAGAAGGACTTGGGCATGTTGATCAATGAGAAAATGAACACGAGCCAGCAGTGCGTGTTTGCAGCCCAGAAAGCCATCTGTCTCCTGGGCTGCATCAAAAGCAGCGTGACCAGCAGGTCAAGAGAGGTGATCCTGCCCCTCTACTCTGCTCTTCTGAGACCTCACTTGGAGTACTGTGTGCAGTTCTGGTGTCCTCAACATGAAAGGGTCATAGAACTGTTGGAAAAAGTCCAAAGGAGGGCCATGATGATCAGGGGACTGGAGCACCTCCCGTATGAAGATAGGCTGAGAAAGTTGGGGCTGTTCAGCCTGGAGAAGAGAAGGCTGCGTGGAAACCTCATAGCATCCTTCCTCCAATATCTGAAGGGGGCCTACAGGGATGCTGGGGAGGGACTCTTCATTAGGGACTGTAGTGATAGGACAAGGGGTAATGGGTTCAAACTTAGACAGGGGAAGTTTAGATTGGATATGAGGAAGAAATTCTTTACTGTGAGGGTGGTGAGGCACTGGAATGGGTTGCCCAGCGAAGCTGTGAATGCTCCATCACTGGCGATGTTCAAGGCCAGGTTGGACATAGCCTTGGGTGGCATGGTTTAATGGGACGTGACCCTGCCCATGGCAGGGGGTTGGAACTAGATCATCTTAACGTTCTTTCCAACCCTAAGTATTCTATGATTCTATGATTATTCAGGAACATATTTCCAGTATCCCATTGGTTTGCGTTTTAGAGCTTTATATCCATTTCCAGACCAGAATTATTCAGACTCAGCTTATAGTCCCTCTTTCTTGCATCATCTTTGCCTGCACATCCTCTCCTTTCCAGGTGTGAACACTTTCAGTATATTTAGAGAGCTCATTTGCACCATCCCTCAGCTATCCCCCTAAAGAGAGATCTACAGAACACAACCAGTTTACAGACTTTACAAATTTAACAGCTGGACCATCACTTAAAAAAAAAATAAAAGAGCATTGTCACAAAGTTCTGAAATGGAAGAAGAAAGAAGAAAACCTTGGAAACTGTTGCATGAACAGGTGAGTACCATTCAGTGAATGCTCTAAGCTAGCCAGACATAAAGCCCGCTGTAGCCCAGAAGGCATGTAAACACATTAGTTCAGACTGCTGCATTATAAATTATGCTGAGAATCTCCTCTTTACAAAGTAAGTTTTCACATAAATTTCCCAGTCTTCTTACCAAATTCTCTATGTGACATCATCTGATTATTTTATTTCCTGAGCACAAAGGAAGCATGCAGCAATGCATATACTCTGACTCTTCAATATCTCTACACAGACATACCTCTTGAAATAGATTTGAAATGCATCAACATTTGGCATTTAAATTTCATCCTCCTATTTCTGCAGCTCTCAAGGTCACCAAATTTCTCCTAAGAGGTATTCCCAAACTTCTTTCTAATGAGAACAGCTAGCAACTCTATAACTGTTTTTTTATTCACAGCTTTTTAATGAATCCATTGTTTCAAACAGCTTGTACATCCACCTTCAGAACCTGTATTTACTATTAACAATGTTTTAAACAGGCTTTACAATAAAAGTGCATTCCTTCTTGCACTCACCTGCAAAATGAGATTCTGTATCACTATTGTAACTTTTCAGTAGCTTAAAGAATAAACTACATTCTGTAGAAAAGATTGAATTCACTACTGTGAAAGACACTGAGTTAAAGCTATAAAACAGCCTCTGCCTGCAAGAAGTCCATCCATAGCAACAGGAGACGAAGAATAAAAGTATGGGGAAGAAACCAAACAAGTAATTACAATTGATGAGTTACATCATGGAGAAAAAAACTCTGTGGAAGATACTTCAGTACAACTACCTATTCCCACTCCTCCTGTCATCATTTCAACATAGAATTTCAAAAAATGAATATGAAGTGCAGTAAACTGGGTACAGAAATTTGAAGACACATTTTAAAAGCTACCTTTTAGATAAGCATCTTAATCCAACTGAAATATTTAATTTCCTCAAGTCCATGAGAAGTACAATATAAGTCATCTTAGCCAGGAGTATAACTTCCAAGTACTGTGCTTAAATGAAACTTTATATTCACACTTGGATATAAATATTTGACTAAATACATCATCCAAGTAAGATTTAACTGGTCCAGTATTTTAACAATGCTCTCCTCCAGTAGCTCCTCTTGGTACAACTATAGATACTGATTCTAAACAGAAGCTGCCACAAAATCATAGATCTGTTTAGGCTCAGATGGACTGCTGGACTCTGCTCAAAGTAGGACCAGATTCAAAGTTATGTCAGGGTACTAAAACCCCTGCCAGTCACATTCTGAATACTTCCAAGGACAGAGATTCACTGTGAATTTTTCCCTGTTAAATCCAACCAGTATCTCCCTTTTTGCAATAGCAGCTGTGGCTTCTTCTGCTGTCTATCTCAGATGAGCTTGTCTTCTACACAAATGTTCATTAGCTAGGTAAAGCCAGTATTTCAATCTCCTTCCCTTCACCAGGGTAAAAGAAACCCAGCTACCTTAGATTCTCTTACATTTCATATTCCACCCTCTAACTGTCTCAGTAGCCCTCTGCCACAGTCACTCCATTTTGTCAGCATCTTTTTTTTCTTTTTAACTGACCGAGTTGTTTACATTCTGCTTTCAGACTGATTTTGTCTTCACGGCCCACAGCATAATTCACTGCTACAACTGTCATAAAGGTATTTTGATTCCACCTTTTCATCTTGTATCCTCAACCAGCTTCCATCTCCAACCCACGATGTTACAGCTGCAAAACTTTGCATAATTTTTTTCCACTTGATGCTTCGTATACAGACTTGGTCTCACATCACACTTCCTTCCACCTCCTTCACAGTCAGTAAGGACAGCTTCTACTACCATTTGCCCCTTTCATACTGACAAATGCTTTGTTTTGTCTTCTCTACACAAAGTGCATTTCCTAGATTCACCGCAGGTCTTTTACATTCTCTATCCCAAAACCTCTTTTAACAATTCACAGAACACTTGCCGATTGTCATACACAAGGTACAACTTGCATTCCCTATTTAAATAAACTTGTAAAGATAACTGTGTTTACTTACTTAATGTACCCATAAATTATTCCTTCTTTTATAAGACTGAAAGGTTACTGCAGCTTTTGGTTTAGAAGACAGTTGCACTGCTGAGGTACTGAACTAACTACTCCTTCACTGTCTTCGAAAACTGCTATTTAGAATCACAGAACGGCTGGAAAGGATCTTAAGATTGCCTAGTTCCAATCCCCCTGCCATGGGCACAGAAACCTCATTTCAGAAATGGATTTTATTATCTTCCTGATGAATTTCTGAATGAGTTTTAATTTATTTCAGTACAAGAACTGTAATCATCAATACTTCATCTATCCATGTATTGCCAATATTCTGGCTTAGAGCTCTCCAGGCTACTGTATATCAGCTGACCTACAGTAACTGCCTGTAACTTCCTGAAGTTTTGCACCTGATACATAGTAAAAGTGCAAATATGCCTCTGTCAATATACAAAAACATTATGCTATCATACTTGACAATGAAAGTTTAGCCTTAGAAACATATGCTTCTTAGATCAGGAAGTTTTCAGTTTCATTTACTTTTGCATAAGCATGGTAATTTTAACAAAGTATGTGTTTCATATTGCAAGTTCAGATTAAAGACAGAAGCAGGAGTCTGAATCACTCCACTGTTATTCATCTATTTTTAATTTAGACCATTCACAATATACATGAATTTAAATGGCTTACTGTATTGTGTGCAAAACCAGAAAAACTGGAGCAAGAAGTGGTATGATCAATTAACAAAAGTTAGTCCCATGACTTTCTCTAACACATCTATTTATGGGAACAGTAAATAGAACTTAACATACAAGACAGTAAATGCAGGACAACCTGAGAATCAGAGATGCTGAGTGAGAGTAACAGCACTAAAGGTGCTGACATACAGCGCAGGATAAAGTTCCATGTAACAGCTGAACTGTTTCAGTGGCTCACTGTCACTTGCTGTCTCCAATTCATTATTCATTTCAATGAGAAAGGACAATATAGCATACAAATAGGAGGGTAAGAATAAGATGACCTAATCTGATACTGAAAGGGGGTACTCAATAAGAAATCTGTATTTTAAATTTCTGATGCAATTAAAAGATGGATTGAGAAACAGGAGAAAGACACTAATCATTTCTTTATCTCCCTTTGCCTTCGCCTGTGTATTTTCAACCACTAAAGCAAAACCAAACATGCATCCTTTCCTACTACTATTGCTACCAACAACTCTTCAAAAATATTATTTTGCAGAAATCTTTCCTCAAATTCAATAATTATAGGTCTTACTGCTTTCTTTTTCTCTCAGTTCTATTCATTAGGCAGGTTTCCTTCTACACTGTCCTCACTGCTTCTCGCAAAGATCAAGAGAAACTATTCCTACAGAAATGCAAAATAAAACTGGGATTAATCCTGCCCCATTTGCTTCCTCAGGAGAGGAGATCAACAGTGTAGTGTATCAATATAAGCATTAGTAGAAACAATGGTGAGAAAGTGATGCAATCTTTGAGAGCACAAATGTGCTGACTTCTGTAGTCCAGTATACCAATATTTCCAAATTCTTAAATTCTATACAGACATTCATGAGTAAAAAGCTACAAAGGAAAAAAAATAACCAAAAAAAAAAAAAAAAAAAAAAAAAAAACCAAACAAAAAACCCCCACAACAAACCAACCAACACAAAGAGAACAAACCAGAGAAAGGTTATGGGAACTTGACCATCAATGATGCAAATGACCCTCCAAAGAAAGGTTTCTCATCTACAAGTATCACAAAAACTATCTGGTATTCTAAAAGCAGGTAATTTTTTTGTTTCATCTGTTTCTACCATCTTATCAAGAGCTGGTCCATATGAGGAAACTGGACACTTCAATCACCCATAACCCAGTGTTCAGTTCACTGTCAAACTCCCTACTTGGTCTCACACACCTAACAAAATCCTTCAGCTATTCTAGTAAAATCCTTGCATTACCTGTACCTCTGATAGGATAATTATATAATATGCATCACTATGTCAAAAATCATGTGAAAGAACAATGTAAAATAAGCTGGATTTAAAATACCACCATATACTGTACTGTACATGTTTTGTCTGGGATAGTTATTTTAATTCCTAGTAGTTGGTGCCATGCTGTGTTTTGGCTGTAAGTCTGGGAATAATGTTGATAACACATCGATGTTTTAGCTGTTGCTAAGTAGCACTTATCCTGTTCAAGGACTTTCCAGTCTCTCATGCTCTGCCAGTGAGGAGAAGCACAAGAAGCTGGGAGGGAGCACAGTCATCTGTTCTGAACTATCCAAGGAGATGGTCCATACACCACAGAACATCATGCTCAGTATATAAACTGGAGGTGTTGGGCGAAACAGGCCGATTGCTTCTTGGGGATGGGCCAGACATCAGTCAGCAGGTGGAGAGCAACTGTATTGTGCATCATTTGCTTATTCCTTCCTCTATTTCCTATTATTATTGTATTATATGAATTATTGTAAATTATTATAAACATAAATTATTATATTACATAAATTATAAATATATTTAATATATAAACTGTTCTTATCTCAACCCATGGGTTTTTACACTTTTCTGCTCCCTGTCTCACAGGGGGTAGTGGGTAATGAGCGAATGGCTACATGGTATTTAGTTAAACCACAAAATCTATCCCCATCAAAATAAAGACATACAATCACTGTAGCACCCACTATTCAGACAGACGTGGGTCATTGAAAAATTTCTATCATGTTCTTCTACAGAATCCATGAACGTTTACCTTACACTGTTCTGCAGCACAGCAGTACAGCAACACTGGCAAGCTCTGGCCATTCTCACTGGTACTTCTATAGCAAAAACCAGTAGGACCAAGATGTTACTACTGCAGACTGGGAAGTCAGCAAAAATATCACAATTTCTATTTTTATACTGCACAAGAATTATCCGTGGTGGTTTCTGGAGAACCAAACTCAAACTCCACCTGATGTTACACTTGCTAACAAACCCCTAACAGCTCATTGGAAGGAAGTTCTGGCCTACTGAACAGACCCACTGAGAACAATTCAGTGCTGAGGTCTGAAACTTCTATTTACATGTGTAGATAGTTAGCCCCTTATGTGACATTGTGGGGATGGCACTTGTGAATATATAGGGTACTTCAAATTCAGTGGACTTACTCTCCACTGAAAACAGCTCATTTTGTACAGGTTCCTATTCCAGATATTACGGGCAAGCCCTTCTCTGACTTGAGTTCTATTCAGTGGACAGCCTGACTCCAAACTATGTATACATGCCTTCAAAGCAGTAACAGCTTCTGGGTGAAACTTCGGGAATATTTGGCAATGCCTCCAACACTGCCAGGTAACCCTCTTCAAAAAGCTTAATCACAGAATGGTTTGAGTCAGAAGGAGTCTTAAAGGTGTAGTTCCAGCCCCAGTGCCACGAGCAGAGACACCTTCCACTAGACCAGTTTGCTCAGATCCCCACCAGTGCCTGCGAATACTTCCAAGGATAGGACATTCACAACATCTCTGCGCAACCACTTCTAGTGCCTCACCATCCTCCCATGGTAAAAAACTTCTTCTTTATGTCTAACCTAAACCTCTTTCAGTTTAAACCCACCTCCCCTTGTCCTATCAGTACATGCCCTTCAAAGTCTCCCTCCAGTTTTTTTGCAGGCCTTTACATACTGGAAGGCTGCTTGAAGGTCTCCCTTTTTCTTCCCCAAGCTGAACAACCCCAACTCTCTCAGCCTGTCTTCACAGGAGAGGTGCTCCAGCCCTTTGATCATCTTCATGGTCTCCTCTGGACTCTCTCCAACAGGTCCACATCCCTCTTCTGCTGAGGAGCCAAGATAATTTACGATTCATAAATAACACCACTAGTAAATATAAGAAAACAAGCAGCACTTTTACGAAGAGGCAAGTAGAGCCTGCACTCAAGTAGCAATATTTCTTAGGAAAATCTATGGGTCCTGCAGACCTGTTCACTGGCCTCTCAAGGAGAAGAAAGTTGTCTGAGTTTTACAAGTTTGTAGGCAAAGAGGCATGATTAATATAAGATGTGGTGGGAGAGACACTTGCCCATTAAACTGCAAGTAGTTATTTCTAGCCTTTAGCAAAAAAGTGTTATGCCTGAATTCTGTGAACAAGGAATAAGGCTTGTACAATGAAATTATCCTTATACTTCTCTCTCCACATTTTTGTAAATTAACATCACAAAATTGAATGTACTATCAAACTGACTGAGAACAAGCACTTTCAAAGTCTGTAACTTCTGATATGGTTTGGGTTTTTTTGCTTTTCTCCCCTTGATTACAAAGTGATAATTTTGATACAGTGTGCAATCTGAAAGCTGCAATATGAAAATATGAAAAAATGAAAAAAATTTGGAGTTGGGAGGTCAAGTTGTCCACTGAATAGAGTGGAGAGGAAAGCTAAAGGAAATAGCTGGCCCCACTTTGATGCAGTTACTAATCTTTGTGCTAATACAGGCATTCATGGCATTTCTGTTGTACTGTTAAGAAGACACAACACAGGGAAAGGAGAAATCATATAAAACAAAATGTGAACACCTGTGTACCAGTGCTATTTCATCACTTTCAGCCTTCTGTATGGGATGGAAGCTGCTGAGGCATTACTGACCTGTAGAAACTTACTTAGGTCACTGGAAGTTTTTCAATACGCATGCAAAAGAATGGTTTCTGCAATTCCTTGGTCACAGGAAGATCTTTGCAGGAGTAAACTTGATAAGGATTTAAAAAAAAAGATTATAGAAATTGGGGAAGCAGAAAAAAATGGCTTGGGAGAACATCGTTTTAAAAATCGCTTCCAGGATTTTGCAGTTACTGAACATACTTCGAATTTTTATCACTACAACATTTTCAGCTGCAGTATTAGCCTTTCTACTGATTTTTCTTTCCTGAACAGTAAGAATCATAGGCCATGTCAGTTTTTATATTATTCACGATCAGATACAGCTCCACTAGAAACAGAGTTCAGTTAAGAACAGATCTTATGTTAGGTAATGCCCAAAGGAAACACCCTCCTTATTCAAAAGCTTTTCACTGATTATTTTCTCCCCAGTTTAAATTTATAAAACTTGTCTGTGGTTTTAAGCCCTCTGATAAGCAATTTCATTGCCAAAGTCACCTAAGAAAGACTTCTCTCACTTTTACCAGTTTTGGACTGCAGGTTCTAGCACCCGGTGCTTCTGAGAAGTTACAAGCAAGTGTTCTAAATTAGTCAAAATAAGAGAATATTTGAGACTGCCTCAGTCAAGCACCACAAACTGTTTTGGAAATCAAGGTATAATTTGTCTAAGGTATAACCTTACATAGGAGTTTGATGAGATCTACTAAGTGAATGGCAAGTCCAAAGTCAAATTCAAAATACATGGTTACAGCAAAGATTAACCAATAAACTGCAAGAACCCATTGTTTAAAAATGGATATTTGTATGTTATTTCTCCAGAACAATGTATTGCAATTCAAGTGGTTAACTTTAAAAAAAAAAGCTTGCTACCTAATTGTCATGATTTCTAACACAATGCAACCGAGATCTCTCAAGCAGTGGGTGGAAAAAGCATTTAACAATTTAATACCAACCATCCAATTTCAAGAGCCAAAAGGCACAACCTGTCTATGACACCTGACTATGCAAAG
Organism: Ara ararauna; assembly: GCA_028858755.1. Classification (NCBI taxonomy): domain Eukaryota; kingdom Metazoa; phylum Chordata; class Aves; order Psittaciformes; family Psittacidae; genus Ara; species Ara ararauna. Next base: position 96,170,745 of record CM054410.1, read on the forward strand.
GGTGCAGAAATGCTCTCTGCTGATAAGGCACTAGAAACTTCAAAAGTTACAAAGCTTTGTTTTTTTTCCTTTTATAATAATACCACCTACACCATCTTACCACATTTTACCCACTTGCTCTTGAAGCCACGTAAAGAAATTATACTACACAGGTAAGCTGAAGTACAGAGAAGAGTAATGCGGTTACTGATAATATTAAGGTCTGATCTTGTGCTACCTCAGTGGTTTAATGTTTCCAGTTGGACAAACCAATTCTTATTAGAGGGACAGGCAGGAGTGGGGAGGATATACAGGGAAGGTCGTTTCCAACACAGGGAGATAGACCTTCCATAGTTTCAGAAAACAGACCGAAAGGCAACTGACATCACACAGAAATAATAAAATATTCTGAAAGACTATACTTAAGGAACCAGAAGGACTCTTTTCATTAGCAGTCACAGTTTACTGCTTGTATTCTTGGTTGGGTTTGGTTTTTTTTTTTCTGCCTGGTACTCAAATTGTTTTACAAATTATACATGTCAGTTCTCTTTGTATTATATATAGACACACACTCAGACAAATAACACAAGCATAATTAATGCTACCAATAAAAATTTCTGGCCACTAACACTGGCCAAAGACACTGGCTGGATGAACAATATCACAAGGAGGTTTAAGAGAAGAAACACTGTAAACCTAGAAAATTATACATTAGTGTTTTTCTTAGTTAAACTCTGGCATGTGACAGTCTGCTTCATAACATAATTTAAAACAAACACAAACCCACCTCAAACACAGAATAAGGGAAGGGGAAATACATAATCCAGACTGAACTCTTCAGTCAGTATGTACTGATTGCATGCAACACCACTATCACGGATTTTTAACTTGGTTTTCAAAGACTGTACTTTTCACAGATGTAAATTAAACAGCAATTTTAAGGAGTATTCTTACCACAAAAAAAGTTAACAGAATTTATTAGAGAGGTTTTATTAATCAATTTTGAATAAAAGTATTTCTCCTTACTTTTCCAGTTCTAGAGAGTCAGAAGGTCATGGCCCTGCATATCAACTATCAACTAAACCCTGTAAATCAACAGTACTGAATAAACTACTTTAATAAACTAGTTAAATCTTATTAACTTTCAAAACTCTTGCTATACCTATTGTGGGGAAAGTATTATTTTTCAGGTAAACAAACTGATTAAACAGACTAACAATTGAATAATTTATCACAGAATCATAGAATAGTTGGGGTTGGAAAGGACCTGAAGATAACCTAGTTCCAACCCCCTGCCAGGGGCAGGGACACCTCACATTAAACCATGCCACACAAGGCTATGTCCAACCTGGCCTTGAACACCGCCAGCGATGGAGCATTCACAACTTCCCTGGGCAACCCATTCCAGTGCCTCACCACCCTCACAGTAAAGAATTTCCTCCTCATATCCAATCTAAACTTCCCCTGTTGAAGTTTGAACCCATTACCTTTTGTCCTATCACTACAGTTCCTCATGAAGAGTCCCTCCCCAGCATCCCTATAGGCCCCCTTCACATATTGGAAGGCTGCTATGAAGTCTCCAGGCAGCCTTCTCTTCTCCAGGCTGAACAGCCCCAACTTTCTCAGCCTATCTTCATACGGGAGGTGCTCCAGTCCCCTGGATCATCCTTGTGGCCCTCCTCTGGACTTGTTCCAACAGTTCCATGTCCTTTTTATGTTGAGGACACCAGAACAGCACACAATACTCCAAGTGAGGTCTCAGAAGAGCAGAGTAGAGGGGCAGGATCACCTCTCTTGACCTGCTGGTCACGCTCCTTTTGATGCAACCCACGATATGGTTGGCTTTCTGGGCTGCAAACACACACTGCCGGCTCATGTTCATTACACATGCATGCCAAGCTCTCATTTGCTAATCTGTCACAACACATAAACTGGAGAAAGACTTACAGCTTCATTCATGCTCTACCCAACTTCTGTTAATGCTCTGAAATAAAACAGGATGAGAAATTTTTATTTTCCCCCCAACCTCCAGAGCAGTCTTTCATTATATGTCTTCTTCAATGACTTATGAGAGTTGGTTGAGTAAATAGCAAATTTCAAAATTGGGGTACAGGTGGGTAGAAGGAAGAGATGAGCAAGTCTTTAGTAACAAAAAAAGATTACACTTTTAAAGTAACATCAAAGAAATTCAGAAATCTAAGTCTCAGTGTACAAGTAGCTTGGTTTGGTTTAGTTAAGCCTGTTTCCAACTTCACTTTCTGAAGCAGTCCCATGGTCTTTACAGGAAGTATACTCTAATTATGTCAGATACACAAGCTCTTATTTATAAAAGAAAGAAGATATTGAGGTTGACAAAAAAAAGGGCAAAAAAAACCCTACACAGTAAAATATAAAAGTGCCCTTAAAATTACTTCTTCAAGCAAGTGACTGGTATAGTCTCAGAGAGGATAAATGCACTCCTATTGCTTCTCTACTTATTAATGTAAGACAAGTATTTTTTCATTATTTATATATGCAAGGCACACCTTCCAATATGAGCAAGCTGGTCATCACTTAATGACTAAACCAGCAAATACTGTATTTTCTCATTTCTGAACTGTATTTCTATAATCTGCAGATAGCACTTTACAGATTAAAGAAAAATCCACATGCAACTTATAAATACATCTCAAAACTCTAAATTGATATATTAAAATAAGAGAGAAGCATGTCTTAGGCCTGGGACTCAGTTCTGTTATTGACTGAACTGCCCCATTGACTATGTTATAAGCATATGGAGAAAGTCCAAAAAGCACCTCATGAAGGTTAAATTAGTCCTCACAGCATCATGCCAAGAGAATTCACACTGAATCCTTCCATCCCTGTCTGTATCGAATCCACAGATGTTCTGCTTATCTTCTGTGTACTTTATTCTCCAGGCACTTCAAATGATGACCACCTTTTCTTACGGATCTAAAACTCACTACTGTGGCTAATTATAGCCCTGAATTTCTCTAAGGCTTTAATACAAAGCTTTCTATTACTGAATTCAGACAGTACTTGGATGTAGCTAAGCAAAGGAGAACTGTGGCTTGTACACTACAGGAACATGAACACAATTGACCACGCAGATAAATGAAATTAATAACTAAACTGAAAGCTAGATTACTCGGCCATGCTCAAATTTTTAACAGAATTTATACAGTTGCACGCTGACCACTTTATTTTCATAAGCTGTTGGAATGCAACAATTTGCAACAAAACATTCTTTTTCCAAGCAAGGGAATGATTTTAAAATGCAGGCAAGTTACATTTGAGGTATCACAAAGAGTTCTATCAATGTTGAAAAAAACATAAAACCCCCAATGAAATTGAATTATCATCACTGCATCTTTAAATTACTTAAAAACTAAGCAATAAATAAACTAAACTAAGTGTTCTATTTATTTCAGATTACTCTGTTAAAAAAATACAGTTATAGCTGTTTGTCTACCATAATTCACTGATGAATGAAAATCAGTATGTACAAAGTAAGATGTAAACCACAGCACTGCTATAAATATATATTTGTACAGTAGTACCTTTGAGAAAAAACTACAACTGATCTTTGCAGTCTTCCCTGAGATGCAAGTTATACCACCCACTTTTTAGAGAGGTAGCTCAATTTTTCTAGTATGAAACACTATTTCACAAGGCACAGGCTCATTTTGGAGAATATTCCAATTTCTCTGGATCTTTGCTTTCACAGAAGGAAAAGAATTAATTTGGTTTTTCCTCAAAATTGGAAATTACTTTACCAAACGAGACATCTTTATGGGAATATTCTGTCAATACAAAATCATCAAAATGAAGCACGACAGCATTCTAGTTCCATTCACACGACATTTGAACAGAAACAAGCAGCTGAAATGGATCAGACCTTAACTACCTTAAACATGGATCAATACTGACACATACACTACAGTAGCAATATGGAGTAGCTAGGTCTCAGTCTTTCCTTTTTACACTGGATGCTCAGGTACCTATATAGGTAGGGAGAGTGACCTTTGCTAGCTATTCATCCAGGCTGTCGAGCTACTGTTTCTGTCCTGTTTTCCAGTAGTGTAATTGCTAACTTACCACCAACCTCTGTGATAAAACACAGAACTAAAAGGACAGCAGCTAAGCAGCAACAAAAACTGTTCCTGTGTCAACTGGCTGTTTACCTCAAAAGAAACCCCAAACAAACTCTTCACATTCAACTCACGGAATATGATCCAGGAACCCATCTCAATTTATAATCTTTTTTTCTCTACAACAGTTGTCATGGGAGACTATAAATTAAAGCTAGCAGAACCACAAGTGCCTTTCCCAGGCCACATGTTTGACATTATTATCTGCATGCTTTTGTACACGATAACACTTATGTCAGAGACAAAAATGTATACTGACAATAGTATTCTGTACTAAAACGCTGTCTCCCATAATCCAATATTCATTTGCATTTGTGTTTTCCAGGTTCCTATTCCAAGGAACTCCCACCACTGCTAATTATCCTTAATGTTTACTCACAGCAAACATCCTTTTCTAGGTCTTCCAGGACACTGGCTGTCAAGTAGATATTTCTTATTTCTGAAAAATTTTAAGGAAAATTTTCAAACATGACTGTGCTTCTGAGTGGACACAATCTGAGTACTACCCAATTACATATAAGCCTTTTACACAGGTAATTATAAAAAAATCTTTCAAGTTCTGAAGCTAACTAGCATGTACATTAACATATGGCTGATGAATATGATAGTAAGCTACATGACTGTTGAACTTATTGAACTACGTTCAGAGTTCAGAAAGTTATGGCAAAGAAATCACAGCAAGTGTGAGCTTACCACCACATCTTAGCAAGTAGCATGCCAGGCCACAGGCTACCCATCTGCCCTCCATCCCCACAGATACAAACATATTTGACTTATGAAGACTTACAAAGTGCTTAACAATGATCCTCAAAATAAGAAGGACATGAAGCTGTTGGAGAAACTCCAGAGGAGGGCCACGAGGATGATCAGGGGTCTGGAGCACCTCCCGTATGAAGACAGGCTGAGAAACTTGGGGTTGCTCAGCCTAGAGAAGAGAAGCTGAGTGGAGGCCTCATAGCAGCCTTCCAGTATCTGAAGGGGGCTACAAGAATGCTGGAGAGGGTTCTTCATCAGGGACTGTAGCGATAGGACAAGGAGGAATGAATTTAAACTAAAACAGCAGAAGTTCAGGTTAGATAAAAGGAAGAAATTCTTTAATGTGAAGGCGGTGAAGCACTGGAACAGGCTGCCCAAGGAAGTTGTGAATGCTCCATACTTGGCAGGGCTCAAGGCCAGGTTGGACAGAGCCTTGGACAACATGGTCTAGAGTGAACCATCCCTGCTCATGGCAGGAAGGTTGGAACTAGATGATCTTGAGGTCCTTTTCAACCCTAACCACTCTATGATTATGACAAAACCCAAATTAACCACAGAACTATATTAAGTAACTACAACAGAACCATTAAAGCTACTGTTAATCACAATGGGGTAAATTTAATCTACAAAATTATTACATATTAAAGAAAAAAAAATACTTCTTTAAATAGTCTTGTGTACACCATGGCTATTTACTACTATAATAACCGAGTTCAGTGAATAACTATTTTACTGTATTTGCATACTCTAATATTTAGGGACTAAGATATTTAAAGTTCACTTCAAATTCTAACTTATTTTAGGAAGCAAGTACGTTGATATCTAACAATTTCAAGTAATTATACCTGTGTAAACCCACTGAAGCCTACCCATTCATAGAAGTATAATTTTAATTATCTGACACACAACCCTATTAATGAACTTGTATGCAACTTGATTTACAGAATTATTCATCATAATCATTCACCAAAAAATGAACTGTCAAAGTAAATGTTATTTTACTAATAAAAACTCTAAGCTCTGTACAGCAAATTTAATGTGTTTGGCAACTACTGCTATTTCTATAGGGTCACTTTGAAAACTAAGGTACATTTATTTCCTAGTTTTGCTTGGTTTTCATTACAAAACAGCATAAGCATTCAAGTTTTTCTGTTCTTTTTTAAACAGTTATCTGTTTATATCTACAACAACCTTTCTGGAATCTTCTGTCAGGATTCCAAAATTAGTCTATTTTACAATGAGATATTTCACCCATTTTTACGATCCTTGCCAAAACACTTGTGCAAATTCATACCTATAGGTGTAGGCAGGAGACCTTCAACAGCTTTGTTTCAGACACTTGTTCTCTCCCAGAGTTCACACAGGGTTACATGGAGTGTCAGCCACATTAGGGCAAGTTGAGTAGCCCAGACTCTCAGGTTACTGTGCATCAGCTGACTTTCAATAATTATGCATACACACTTAGCCCATGAAAAATGCAAACTAATTCAACCTTCCTTAGCCAGCAATGAAACAGGGTTAAATTAAATCAAGTTACATGTAATTGCCACAGGCTACATATACACAACTGAACATTCACTGTTGCTGAGCATGCAATAACTTCAAATTATCATGACCTAACAAGTTATGTTGAATCCTCAGAAGTCCATCTACAAAGCTAGACTCCATTGGCTAATTATCAACATGTGATTAAGAACTTGCTCAATCCCATGACATTACATGTCTTCTTTGAGACTAGAAAAAGCATTTGTCAAGAATAAACACATTTACAGGAAAAAAGAGAGAATTCCTGTTCTGAAGTCTACTAATTGAATATAATCATTTAACATGGCACTAAGTAAATACCTTTCATTATTCTTTCTCCAGGTTGCAGGCTAAGATTACAGTGTGATGTGAAAACTGAGTATGTTTACCTTCCAGTATTATGATGGTTTATTCATGTAATGATATTTAGAGAATTGCAGACAAAATAGGTTTTAAACGGTACCATTTTTATTGCAATTCCTTGAACATTTTAATATTTTCCATAGTAAAAATAAATGATCTATTTCTGTAAATAACATGATTAAACTTTACATCGTGCTAGAAAGAACCAGGGGAATTACTCCAGCGAGTAAATATGCAAAGCCGTAATTGTAATCTTTTATGACAGTGACCCTACAGTGCACAGTGCATTGCTACATCTCTCTAAGCCATTGGCCACCTAAATTATCACCAGTCAAGTTCACCTACAGCTTTTCTTCAGTGTATACCAGAACTGCCGCTATTTTTGCAAAATTAAGCAGCTCAAACACCCTTTTCACATTTAAGCCTGGGAAAGACACTCAGAGTAGGAAAGTCCAACCATACACATTTTGAACATGCATAATACGCAAACTGATTACTTCACACTGCGTAACAGCCACTGCTTCCAAGCCTTCACTCAAAATCTCCGCAGGACACAGGAAGAGCACTTTGGCCAGGGCATCAGCACACAGATTCTAAAATCTTCCTCAGTAGCAGGAGATTAACACATACATTTGTCACTACCTATCAGCATCTTCAACTGGCTCTAAGATTTTATGGGGCAGCAAGCATTCACTTCCCCTCTGGCAGAAGTAATACAACACAGTGCAAAGAAAATTAACTACAACAGGGGAAAAGTCTGGAAGAGAGAATATGACCATAAACCAAACTTACTTAAACCCTCTTTCAGGAGGTAAAAATCTGTCCAGTGTTTCCTACTGACTAGCACTATGGATCCCTTTTGCATGTGTGTAGTTCTGTTTTGCATGCTCATACATCTCACAGAATCACAGAGTAGTTAGGGTTGGAAAGGACCTTAAGATCATCTATCTAGTTCCAACCTCCCCGCCATGGGCAGGGACACCTCACACTAAACCATGTCATGCACGGCTCTGTCCAACCTGGCCTTGAACACCGCCAGGGATGAAGCATTCACAACTTCCCTGGGCAATGAAGGGCAAATCTCAAATCTTTTGATTGACAATCAAGAGTTGAAGAGTGAACAGAAGTATCACACAACAAAGTCCCTTTTTCAGCCCACTCCAATTCCTTTTTATAATACAGAAATCAAGATGAAAATTTTAATTACTGCACTGTGACAGCTGGCTTACATGGCAATGTATAAGCATATTAAATAATATTAAGTACACTAAATGCATTTGCATATGTTAAAATTTGCACCACCAAAAATGCTGAAGATCTGACTTAAAAAAACCCTTCAAGAACACTCAACACAGAAAAGTTGACATCAAATATGCAAATGTTACTTTTTCCATATACCAAGTCAAAGCTTTCCAGACTTCCACCAGGAAATCCCACACCCCCAGACTGAAAGATCACATGTGCAAAGTCAATCCAAAGTTAATAAATGCCCCCTGCACTCAAGAATTGTGACACAGTCCTTGGATTATATACTTGTGTAACATTCCCTTCCCACCTCCCCAGCCCAACCTTCATTCAGCTTACAGGAGGAATCTGCTCTGGAAATGAATCAGAAGCTAATCATAAGGCTGTGAAGTCTGCTGTATACGTGACTCTTCAAATAAAAAAGGAATACAAGTATGAAGAAGAGGAGGCTGCAGATCAGATAGCAGGAAACTGAGAAATGTTGCTCCGGGGAATCTCATTGTATTTCTATCACTGACAGTAAATATTTCTGTGTTCCTTTTTTCCTGCATGCTCTGAATCCCTGATTAGTTGTATCTGTAACCAAAATTAGCAAAACTGTAGGAGCCTTCCAATACCTGAAGGGGGCCTATAGGGATTCTGGGGAGGGACTCTTTGTTAGGGACTGTAGTGATAGGACATGGGGTAACCGGTTCAAACTTAAACAGGGGAAGTTCAGATTGTATATGAGGAAGAAATTCTTTACTGTAAGGGTGGTGAGGCACTGGAATGGGTTGCCCAAGGAAGTTGTGAATGCTCCATCGCTGGCGGTGTTCAAGGCTGGGTTGGACATAGCCTTGGGTAGCATGGTTTAGTGGGAGGTGTCCCTGCCCATGGCAGGGGGGTTGGAACCAGATGATATTAAGGTCCTTTCCAACCCTAACTATTCTATGATTCTAATATTATCACACATACTATGATCCAAAAAAATCAAGCTAACTTAAAAGTCAGGTCCTACAGTTGCTTCAGTTAGTCTTCCAAAGTTATAAAGACCAACTTCTGCATCTCAGTTCCAAACTTCCACTACATACTCTCCTCAAAAACATTTAAAAAAAATAGTATTTTTGAAGCATTCCAATATTACAATATATGCCACAGAAAAGCCTGTGAGGAAATGAAGAATTCTGTCTCTGGAGTAGAGCTTAATGATGTGAAGCGATTAAGGCAAAGGAGTATGCAGTGAATACCATAGAGAAACCAAAACACTTAATCATAAAAGACAGGACTGGAAGCAATCTCAAGAGTCTACCACTTTCCCAAAGGTAGAACCAACAGTACCTAAGGCCAATCCCAAGAGACTTCAACGTAACCAGTTGTGTTTTCTCGAAACAAAGCAAATCAAAAACCAGCTCCATTCATTCCACAAAGTCAAAGAAATAGGCATTCTGCTTTAAGAAAAAAAAACCTGACAGACTTAAAGACTACCACTATGCATTCACAAAGATGCCAAACACAGACCACATAGGTAACCTGAATTACAGAACTCTCCATCATTTGCTCTTGCAAGAAGTACTTTACATTTCTGAAAAAAATTTTTTTTTTTTTTTTGCACTATATGATTACCTCAGTCAAAATAAATAAATTAAACAATTAATTCCTGTGTTCAAAATAATGCTTCTTCACCCAGCCAATCCTTGTTTTGTACTTCTGGTTTTTCAGGCAGTTTGCTCTTCTTCCCTTCTCTGGTCTCTGTCAGTACATATTTCTCACCCATTTCCACCCATGAACTGCTTCCCTTGACACCCAATTCCAAATTACCTTTCTGTCTCTGCTTCTCACTAAGGCTGTTCACAGTTGTTCTGCTATCTTGACTAAAGACAGTTTTATCTGCCTCACTAGCTCTTTTATCCAGTCCTCACAGGTCAGTCATTATTCCCATAGAAACTCTGAGCGCTCCTATCCTCCTCCCAGTACCTGCCCTTCAAACTTTCATTCCTTCCCCATTCTGTATAAGTCTGGCTCCAGTCCAGTACCTCCTCCATGTGTACACCCTTCCAGACACCTGAAACCTCAGTTCATGTCTTCTCCACACTCAAACAAATCAGCACTGTGGATAATCAGGGAATGGACACCAGCAAACTAAGAGTCCGTACCACATCTGACTGCTTGCAAGTGTACTTATTAGGAAAGTCCTCTTGTGCATGCCAAATTTTCCAACATTAATGCCTACAACAAGAGAAGTCACCTAATCTTTCAGACACCAAAAACTTGTCCAATTTTTTAACAGTTTTTCGAATGGCAACAAAATGCACATCCCTAATGTAAAAAAAGTCACCTCACTCTTAAATTTTAAATTATTTTCCAAAAGCATGGGGGTGCTCCAATTACTTGAGAAAAGGGTCAGAAATTTTTAAACATTTTTCTTTTTCTCTAGCATGAGCCTGAGGAACCAGTGAATTATTTTGGCTTCAAGCTTTGACCCAGCATGAATGATTTTGGCTTAAATGACTGAAGTTTAGCAAAGTCAGAAGTAATATCAGTGCCTATAAATAGTTATGCTTCCAGGAAACTGAAACAAGTCACTATTGGTCCTACCTACAAAAAGCAAGCAACATGCATTCTTAAAGTTGACTACTAACTGTTAAGAAATGTTTCAAATACCTGCAACTGCCAAATTTTATTAGGATACACTGAAGTTTTTCTATGTTACAGGTTATGCCTCAGCATTAGTTTTTAGCGACACTTCCAGGAAGACCAAATGATCACTGAGCATACTAGTAAAAGAAAATATATTTCCCATTACTGAAAAAAAAAAAAAATAAAAATGAAAAAGTGTAAAAGGAAAAGCTAGCAACCGTGTAGTAAAATGCAATCGTATTTCCTTAGTTTTAACTAAATATTTAATAAACAAGTTATCAGGCAGATTTTTATTTTTCCCTTCAGGGGAAAAAAAAAATAAATCAAAAGTCAGACTGATTTTAGATCTCCGCACAACATTCCCCAGGAGTTCTCACCACAGCCTTACCATAATCTTACAAATTTCCTAGGTTTTTGACTACAGAAAGCAGGTTCCAGACTATTTTCTCTACAGACACTAAGGTAGCTATTATAGGTAGCACCTGATGAGGGCCCTCTAAATTTTGCACTCATCCTCAATATCCAGCAAGCATATAGATTTCATACTTAGGTCACTGGGAGTCACTCTGTTCCTCCTCCATGGAGCATCGCGGGTGAATACTGCCACTCACCCCGCTTCACTGCCAATTCCACACCTTGTGGCACTCTAGGCAGACATAATTCTGAAGAAAAAAAAAAAAAAAAGGCAAACCATCTGAATGGAAAATAAAATAAAAGAAGGGGGGGCAGCCTCTACTAAAACCTAAGATTGAAAACAAAATTTCAGAGACAAGTTACTTATAACCTTCTCCTTTCTGAGTACCTGGTCAACCCAGAGGAGAGATTGTAAACTCAAACATCAGAGACAGTGGTTGCACTATCACAGACACGTGTTCACATTCAAGAAGGTCACTTAATTACATTTTATTAAAAAAAAAAAAAAGTTTTAGTACTATAAAACCAAGCATCAAAGAGTTAAGAAATATCAGAATTCTGGTTGCTTACACCTATAATTTAGCACCTTGTGCAACATGAAAGTAATTAATAAAATGATCATGTACTGTTTCCTGTTATTCACAGGATCTCTGCCTCATATATGGCATATGACACACAGGTCACAAAACAAATCAGTGTTACCAAGTAAAAGGAGGTACCTCCCATAAGACGTTACACTTTTTTACTAGGAATTTTAATAAAACACAGTTAATAAATCTACTTGATTAAAACCAGTTTCCCATCTAAGATCTTTTGCTGGGAACTGCCATTTATAAAAATCAACTCTTAAAAATAAATTTAAAAAATCCTTATTTTCCCAGAAAACTTTCACAAGATAAAAACAAAAAAAAAAAAGGAAAAAGAAAAAGAAAAAAAAGACTGAACACTACTTTACTGGGAGGGTGGTGAGGCACTGGAACAGGCTGCTCAAAGAACTGATAGATGCTTCATTCCTGGAAGTGTTCAAGGCCAGGCTGGACACAGCCTTGGACAACATGGTCTAATGTGAGGCATCCCTGCCCATGGCATGGGCAGTTGAAACTAGATCATGTTAACAAACTTTCCAACTCTAACTATTCTATGATTTTATTATAACATACTCGCAGCCTCTGGGCCATGCCTAGATCATATGACATAAAAAGCCACATGGGGAGAACAAAAAACACTTCCCTCCCAACACGGATTAGATGTTTGGACCTAAACTTTTCTATATCACAGAAGCAATGGTCTAGCTAGGAACACCTCAGAACAGTCTTGCCTTGCTAACAGAGCCCTACAGCAGCTGGACAACAGGCTAACATCACAATGAAATGGTCAGACTACTAGGTGCAAAAGTTTCCCCTCAACCAGTTTACATAACTGCAACAATTATCAGAGTAAGAGGCGGAGTTTTATCCATAACAGCCAATAAGCAAAGTTCCAGAAAGAACTAGCAACCCTGGCGGTTTACAGAGTAACATTTTGAATGTCGGCCTCCAATACTGCAGGAAAGCCATGTAATTACTTGCGGGATTGAGGTTATTAACAGTTGCCTCTGTTCTTTGCAATAACCTTTAAAGAGATTTTGGCTTCTTCACAATATGGAGGGTGATTTTGTTTTAAGTTTTCAGGATAGAAGACCCATTCTTTTCCAACTACTGGCATGATCAAGACAGCTGAAACTTAATAGATGTTTAAGGCCATCAGTAAAACCATTCCATATTTTTCAGGGATCCAGCATAAGAAACAATGAGCCTGATATGTTGAAATAAAGTGCATTCACAACCATAATAAAGTCAAAGAAAACAACGTTATGAACCTACCGAGTGCTGCAAAGTAACTTTAAAAGTCAGATAAAAAAGGCATATCAAATTACTCAAGATTTTAAGCTGTTTTCATTATTTTGATTTAGTTTCTGTCTTCCATCTGTAAAAATGGAAATAATACTTACAGATGTGCAAAAAAGGTTCTCTAATGTTTGTAAAGCGCAGGTAGTTATTTTAAGATAATTCCTACATAATAAGAGATGAAAAAACTTCAGCTTTCATGAAAGACTTGCATGCAATAAGGCAGCAGGCTGCACGCTGAATGACAAAGGAAAACACATACATGAACTAGGCTATGTATTTGTTTGGTATGGTGCATAACAGTTTACCAGTCAGCTGGCATTTCCCATGCACAGTATGAGACATTGAACTGAGGCTCCAAAGATACAGTGGAATATAATAACGTAGTTAAAAGGTGCAGCATATGTAGAAGGGAACTGGATTATGCTTGGTTCTGTAATCTTAGTCTGCTATTTCCTTATTTTACTCCCTTACTTTGCAGCCTAGCTGTTTTTGACACTGTTCCTGTAAAGTGCATTCCATACCTACACATACACATTGCTACAAAAAACAAAGTGCTTCAAATCAAACCACAGCAATAATTTGAAAAGTTAGAATATCGACACGTATGAAGTATTTTGAGATTCCTGATTGGAAAATCACTTAAAACTGATACAAATACTAAGGGCCATAAAAATGAACCTTTCTAGAATTTTTTTCTGACCTTAACATAAAAAAAATATAAACATTGAAGAGTGTATTTTAAGTTATTTGTGAGAACCACATAATCACCTTCAAGTACAGTATGAACAACCACATCCAATTTAACTGGAATTCCTTTTAGTTTCTGCATATGGGTGGGCCCAAAATCCTTTCTCCCATCCCGTTTGCTAGCAAGACTTTTTCATAGTGAACAGTAGGGAAAAGGAAGTGAGACACAAATCATGGATCCTGCACAATCTCCTCAAACACAATTTCCTCACTCCTGAGGTGCAGCAGACGTCAATATAAAGCACTTCTCTTGCATGTACTTTGGGGGTCCAGATCAATTACTAAGAAGTATGTTTGTAATACTAAGAAAATAAAAACACAAATATAGATTAATTTAATAAAGTTTTTTAGAATACATGCCTTTAACAATTGTCATTTCAAGAGGACTTCCTTTTTTGATTATTAAAAAGGATCATTATTGTACAGGGTTATTAGCAATAACACAGCTATTTGAAGCATTCCTTTGTAGGAATCTCTGTGCAACTGAGTGTTCATTACTGACAATTCAAAATCAGATGCTAACTTAAACTGTGCTACTTCTAATAAAGGCATATAAAAAGCAAGATTGAAAATAGCCTGGATCACATTGAAATAGACTTTTTTTTTTTTAAATATTAAGTATTCCTAGTAATATATTTTGTGGCAATAAATAGCTACCCCAGCATGGGATGAGCCACATCATACCTACCAAACACCAAATTATAAAGCTATCACTACTCATTTTTCCAATGAAGTATATGTTCATAATGAATTTACATACATCCATTTATGAATATTACACACTTTTCTAGAATAATTTCTAGAACACATTTGCTGAATTTGAAGACTTTATTTCTTTCCTAGATCTTGATATACAGAATAGACATTTTTTTCTATTTCTAATTGTACAGCAATTACCCACTAACTTTACATTTCCTGTGCAGTATTTATAAAATGTTAATATAAATTCAATATGAGTTTAACACTTTCAATATAATACATGCATGAAAGTATCACACTTGCCACTGAACACATTTCGCAGTAGGAAGTTTGTTATACTAATCCCTGGCACAAATCCATTCAAACTTTGACTACTTTTCATCTAGTAGCCTCCAAAATACAGTTTATTTATATTATAGAGGAATAAATACATGAAACATTTAGGATTAAAGTTGCATTACCTTAATCATTACACAAACAAAAACCCTCATGGTTCTATCCTAATGAAATTACTATTTATTGCCTTGATTCCGCAAGAAGAGTCACGTGAAAATTAATGTACACTGAGTCTCAAGCATGCAATAGGATTGTACAGGGCTACCTGTACTAATACAGAATAGGGATCTGAAAAGGGGTTTAGTGACATAATTTTGCTTCCCTATTCCTGTTTCACCAAAATTAAAATACAAATACTTCAAATATAAAAAAAAAATTATTTTACTGGTATGCCTGTTCCTAAGTCTTTATTTTTTAAAAAAGTATAAAAACAGGTTGAAAAGACAGCAAAAGGCTTCAGCAAAAAAAATTATTGGAATGACTTCAGGTAAAAGTTTAAGAAGTTAAAAGCAAAATAAAAAAGAAATAAAACCTATACTCAGGAAATTCAGAATATGCAAAGTGTTCAAAAATACAAAATAAAAGACACAAAAAAGAAAGTATTTTCTTCTTTCAGTTAAAATAATTGCTACAACTAATAGCTACTCTATTATCTTGTGGAATAATTAATTTTGTATTTCTATAACATGAATAAAAACTGCAGCAGCTAACTGTTGTGGTAAGCAGTGGACCAGTATAAACTCCTGAAGTTAGAGAAAAAGTAGCATATAAGTGACATAGTCCTGTTTCACCAACACTTACACACTCTTAAGCATGCTAAAAACACAACCTAAATCAAAACCAAGTACCCTTATAAGCGTTTCCACATTAAATATTTCTGAATGCTAAATATATTTTTCTGAGATAAAGAAATTTATAACTACATAAACTGTGATAAAGCAACTAATTTAGGATTAATCACATACAGCTTAGAAGAACAAAACAAAAAAAAACTCATTACAAATCACAAATAGTCTTAAATTTCACTCTGTAAGTAAGGTTATTTTTCATACCAGAAAAGTACATGTTTTCTGATTAAAAAAAAAAAAAAAAAAAAAAGTGATGTAAACACAACCCTGGCAAGATAAACTTGACAGGAACTACATAACTACAGTAGCTCATTTCCTACTCATATCTGCTGTATTTAAAGCAAAGCTCCAGAAATGAAAAATAAGTCACTACTGTTAGCTTAACAAACCCATTTTTGTTACAACGAGAGCTGTTAAGACGCCGAAAGAAACGCTAGAGCTAATGTCGCTTCCTGATGATGAAAACTATCCCACAACTACAGCTATTTCTGCACAGTCCTTTCTTTCCTATAAAGCAGTTACACTCGGCCTCTACGCATGCACGGATAGAAAGAAAACAGCAATTCTGCTGCTACACACTGAGATAAGGAAAGTTAGAGACGACTAGTGGCTCCCTGTGCAATTCACAAAGTTTAAAAATAAAAGGTTGCCTTTTCAAAGTGTTAATGGTTCCTCTCCACGTACGTAGGCCCGAGGCCCTGTTGCAAACAGTGTCTAACAGGACCAGGCAGCACAAAGACAGGAATGGGAGATTAGTGGGAGGGAGGGAGGCCGGGATTGGGGCTCAGCAGGATCTTCAAGCTTTTTAAAATTCAAACTGCTCCCTGACCAATACAAATCACGGACACGCTACTGACTACTACATGGATTTACAGCATTAAAAACACGCCTTCTACGTGACAGCTATATTAACTTCACCCTTTAAACATGTATCAGGGCACTCAAAGACATGATAGCACAGTTTTATTATACAATTCTACACACAAGACACCAGAAGTTACTCTATTATACCTTAACCACTTACTACAACAGATAAACCTGAACCACTAAAAAAGACAGAAATTATGTAATGTTGATACTTGTTTGCCATTTACAAATTTCTTTGCTACATGAAAGATGAAAAAATGTATCTTGAAATTTCCCTCTATTATGTAATTCCTGTAGTATTTCTATTAGTTCACACAGTGTCTGTTTTAAATCCACCTCAATTTTTAGTAACACTCTCAAACTCTATCACACATAAGTCCAAGATTTACTCTACTCTAAATTAGCTTATAAAACCCTGACACTTAATCAACAGTCACAAAACACATTTGACCTGTTAAAATGACACCTAATTACATATTCAAACATCGTGGACACAAACAGCCAATAACAACCTCAGCATCTCAAAGTGATATGGCCGGACAAGAAAGGATGACACTTTTTAAGCATTCCTCGCTTTTCACTAAATTAAATTAAACATTTGATTCTTAAGTACTTTGGGCAAGATCTCATCTTCACCTTGGTCCCTCAAATGTCATAAAGCCAGCACTTTACATACCATCCCTCTCCCATTTTCTTTTTGCCAGAAGCAAAATATGGTATTTCCTCTGAATTTAGCACATATTCCTGTAACATATACAGCACATAGGCACTGAGATTGTGTGGAGTGCTTGAAACAATATGCTTGCCTATCTCTATTTCCTGGGTCTGCAAGCGTCCGTGTTGTGTCAATCATCCCACCAGCACTAGTTTTATGCTATAAATATACTAAGTGATTAATACACTAATCAATCTCTGTATTATTTAGAAATTAAACCCCTGCATATTATAAATCCAAATGCATTCGAACTTCTGAATGTTCAGAACGCAGTTCTGATAGGAAGAGAAGGTATTAGCGAAGAGAGATGGGATTTTTGTTCCTAGGTATTTACATTGTCTCTCTTCCCCTATTCCTCCACTTCTTCCCACTTCAGAGGGCTGTCTGCGCTGGGACCTTCCTTTCTTGCCCTAGGTGAAGTTGCAAATATGGCAAAGGACGAGTGCACATTTGCGGCTAATTGTATTGTTTCCTCCTCCTCCTGCCCCTCTCCGGGTTGAGGCCTGTCACTGAGAAGCCGCTTCGCCTTTCTAATCCCCGAGCTGGAGTAAAGGCGCTGGCCGGCGGGCCTGCGCTCTCCACCGGGCCTGGGCCTCCCGGCAGCCCTGGAGGAACCAATCTCCTCCGCCAAACCCGAACAAGCAGGAAGAGGGGCTGAGAAATAAACACCTCCGGTTGCCACTTGCTCCCCTCTACTTCGGATAACAGCTAATCCCCTCTGCTCCCGGCAGTGCTGGGCCGCCTGGGCTAGGAGGCCCGGCCCGCTGTTGGAAAGGGCAGGGAGGGGAAGGGGAGACAAGGAGGGGGGATTACCTGAGCAAATCGGCGTCTGAATCCAACGAGAATCCGAGAGAGGGGGAGAGAAATCCACCCCCCTCCCTCCTCAGAGGAGCCGCCGCCGCCGCTGGGCCGCCGCCGCCGCCGCGGAGCAGGAGGAGGAGGGGAGATAATATAACAACAATAATCCGGGCCGGGAGGGGGGCTGGCTCCTCTTCCGTCTCCTCCTCAGTGCAGCGAACATGTAGAGCCGGGGGGTGAGCGGCCAAGACAAATCCCTTCCCCCTGCGCCTGCTTCACAACATCAACAACGGCCGGGCTAGGCCGGGCCGCGCCGAACCGGTTCCGAGACACTCTCCGAGCGGCGGGGGAGCAGGGGGGTGGCCAAGCGGCGCAGCGCTGCTAAGGGGCCGCCGCCGCCGCCGCCGCTCCCTCTGTATGCGCGGGTGCAGGACGGCGGGGGACCGGTCAGCCTGGGCACGGTGAGCCGATACCGGGCGGGGGGGTTGGGGGAAGAGGAGGAGGGGGAAGGATCCTGTGTGTGTCTCTCTCTCTCCCTCTCAGAACAAAATGCCGACCGGAAGTGCAGCTGCAGGAATGACTCCCTCCACCGGCGCCAAACACCAACAGCCTCCCCCTTCCCTCCGCTGCCTCCTCCTCGCCCGCTCGCTCCCTCGCTCAGCCAACGCCGCTTCCGGCGCCGCCGCAGCTGGAGCTACTCCCTCCGCCTCGCCTGGCCTGGCGGCGGGCACAGCAAGCGTCCTCGGCGGAGCCGCCGCTGTGCTTCCACACCCCTGCGGCTGCCGCACCGGTTTCTCTTTCTGCTTTTTTTATCCCCCTGGTGCGCGGAACGAGACCAGAGTTGACGCTCGAGCCTGACCAGCGAGGGAGGCAGCCAGCGATTTATGAAGAAGTGGACGTTAAAAAAAACCCATACGTTTTGGGTTTTATTTTTATCTTCCGCAAGGATGGGGGGGGGGGGGGAGGGGGAGGACTGCAAAATGCCGCGTCGCGTCAAGGCTTAAAATGAACGCGCAGAGGCTGCAGTGCCCCTCTCCCGGCGGGTGAGGTGTGTCAGACCTGGGACACTTGCTGGAGTTACTGTTACCGCTCACGTCCGGCGCTGCGGGTGTGAAGGGGCCGTGCCGCAGGAACTGGAGCACCCCACGCTGACGGCCTTGCCGGGGCGAGGGATTTCCATCTGGACACACCGAACCGGAGTGACTTTTAAAAACAACCTTTTTTGGACGAGCACAGGGGAAAATGCTGATGTTCTGGTGAAGGGTCCTACACTGGAGGCTGATGGTCCCCACCGCCACCAGATTTACTGGAAATATTTTAATTGTGGGTTGTGTTTGGAGAATGTCCTAGTCTGAAAGATTTTCTGATATTCCTCTGTACAGGTAAAACTGTGATTAATCACAGCACAGGATAATAGTGAAGAAGCATTTATATCTGATGAATTAACTATATCATTTTGTACTCACTTATGTTGTTCTGCTCCTTGGCACTTGGACAAAAATCCCTTCATTTCTAGAAGAAGCCTTATTTGTCTGCCTGCTTCAGGATTCAGCCATACAGTTGGTCACAGCTGTAAATACCCTGTGACATACAAAAACACCCTTTCAGCTCTGGATGGATATCATTTGCACAAAGGGATAGCATCTTACACCAATTCTTCCAAGGCTTGGGATTTCCCTAATAATGTCATTAATACAGATTTAAAATGCCTCTCCCAAGCTTAAACAACTAGTAAATTCATGATGTTGGATAAACCAAAGTTTGTTTTATAAATGTATGTGTTTTTGAAAGCAAAGAAACAAAGATGGCACAGGAGAAATATGGTAATTCAGTACTGGAAATACTCATATCTGATGGATATGTGCTCATGTAAACTTAACGGAGACAGAGAAAACCAGGCTCTGAGAAAAAAAAAGTATTGCATACATTTGTTCCAAGTTAATACAAAACATTTCAATCCTGTAATTGTTTATGCATTTACAACTTCAATTTATCCATCTGAAATAAAGGGAAATAATTGGTGTAGCAAATGAAGTGTATTCATAAGTCTTTGTGCTTAATCTAATACAGTGTAACTCAAGGTGGGAAATATTTATCTTTTTTTGCTAACAAACTAAATTTTAATGAACTACCTGTTTAGAGTTCACATATCTATTTGTATGTGGACATACACACCTATAAATTCACAGGAAAATGTGATTCTAAATTGACAGAAGTTGGCCTGAAAATACTACTTCAGTCTGCTTCTAACAGAATGTTACCAATTCATATTGATGGAGTCTTTCTGTGATTTTAGTAATTTATTTATATAATGACTACTTTGTCTTAATTAGTGACTTAGTATGTAAATACAGTGTAAATAATGACATTTTGCTTTTCAAATGCCAAAGGGTTTAGGCAGCACAAACATCATGGTAAGACACAACACCTATTTGACTACTGTTTCAGTCACAATTTTCCAGCGAGAATGTCATGGGACCATTTCACGCTTTTAAAATCCTGTTCAACTAAACAAATTTATAGAAATTACTATTTTGCCTGAGTGCTGTGATGTTATTATCTGCCCAAGAAAATTTAAGTCATTCGTTCTTTTAGAAGGTGATGTAACAGATGAGCAAATCAGGATTTATTTTTTTTTTCTAAAAGTAAATTAAATGTTTTTTATTCCATTAGGTATTTCTGTAACCCACTTTTTTAAAAGGAAAGATTAAACTCTTCAAATGCATTTAGACAAGCGGTTCTTTATATTCCTTTTGTCTTCAAAGGTCTACTCATAGCAATTTATTTCAGAATGGAGGCTCATTATGCTCCTAAGAGATATTTTAGTATGCATGGGGATCATATCATTATGTCTGAAATGGCCAGGAAAAGGGATGAATCAAGTATTTCAGGCATTAACAGGACACGTATCAAGATACTTTCAACCTTATTTCTGTTCCAGGCCTTAGTCATTGGGTGTAGCTAGTCCTCATCTGTATGGGAGGAGCTTTGCAGTCACACAAACAGGACTGTGGTAAACTACCGAGCATACACGGCACTGAACAAAGCTGGTGGCAGTGCGGAGAGGGTCAAAGATCTCTGAATTCCCTTGACAAATCCACACCTCTGCAGTCCTGAAAACGAACTGCAAGCTTCAGAGTAAAGCTTTAGAACCTAATCCTGTTTCCTTTGATGTCAAGGGAGAATGTGTTTTTTGCCCCATAAATCTAAGCTAGTTGCACAGCCAGTTATTCTGAGGCTCATTCCTTGTTCTTCAAAGAGTATTTTCATGTGGCGTTATAAGGCAGGAATTAAAGATCTTCATGCAGACAGTAGTTTTCAAAATGTATTTATGAAGCAATTTTCACAAAATATATGGTAAAATGTAGGCACATCTTATGCCACTGTTTACAACTGTGCACTAAGGTTAAGTTTTCTAAATGCAAAGACAAGTGTTTGCATATACCCTGTTGGAAATAGTGAAGAGACCTCTTTGACCTCTTCATTCAGCTGTTAACTTCCCTGACAGCTACATGTTGGTATTCAGCTTCATAAATTATGGACAGTACGTAATATTACAGTAAAAATACACCTGGCACCAATGTTTTCTTAGAGGCTGCTTGCTGTCAACTGATTATATTTTTCCTATAGAATCAATGAAAACATGTACTGTGCTTTTCCATTTTTGTCTGTTTTAAGGACTGGTGTAGCATACAGGTAGGGCCTCCCATTTTAAATTGTTAATAGGATGCACAAACATCCCATTAAAATATGTTTACCTTTTATTAATTTATAGGTAGTATGTATGTCTGAGCAGATTCTTTTAAATAAATGACAGTGAACGTTGCAAATAAAAGGCAGACTAGGGACAACGTGGGCCCTCTCCTGAACCTATAAGGAGAACTGGCTACCCTGGATTTGGAGAAGGCTGAGGTTCTTAATGACTTCTTTGCCTCAGTCTTCACCAGAAAATGCTCTGACCATACCACCAAAGTCTTGAAAAGCAGACACAGGGACAGTGAGAATGAAGACCCTGGGCCCACTGTAGGAGAGGATCTGGTTCAAGAACATCTTAAGAACCTGAACGCATACAAGTCCATGGGAACTGATGAAATCCATCCGCGGGTCCTGAAGGAATTGGCAAATGAAGCTGCTAAGCCACTCTCCATCATATTTGAAAAATCATGGCAGTCAGGTGAAGTTCCCAATGACTGGAAAAAGGGAAATATAACCCCCATTTTCAAGAAAGGGAAAATGGATGACCCAGGGAACCACAGACCAGTCAGTCTCACCTCTGTGCCTGGCAAAATCTTGGAGCAAATTCTCCTGGAAGGCATGCTGAGGCACATGAAAAACAACAAGGTGGTTGGTGACAGCCAGCATGGCTTCACTAAGGGGAAATCCTGCCTGACCAATCTGGTGGCCTTCTATGATGGGGCTAGGGAACTGATGGACAGGGGTACAGCAGTTGATGTCATCTACCTGGTCTTGTGCAAAGCGTTTGACACTGTCTCACATGACATCCTTGTCTCCAAGTTGGAGACACATCAATTTGATAGGTGGACCACTTGGTGGAAAAAGAACTGGATGGATGGCCGCACGTAAAGAGTTGTGGTCAATGGCTCAATGTCCAGCTGGAGACCAATAACAAGCGGTGTCCCTCAGGGATGGGTGTTGGGACCGGACTTCTTCAACATCTTTGTCAGTGACATGGACAGTGGGATTGAGCGCGCCCTAAGCAAGTTTGCCAATGACACCAAGCTGTGTGGTTCAGTTGATATGCTGGAGGGAACGAATGCCATCCAGAGGGACCTTGACATGCTTGTGAGGTGGGCTGATGCCAACCTGATGAAGTTTAACCATGCCAAGTGCAAGGTCCTCCACCTGGGTGGGAGCAATCCCAGGCACAGCTACAGGTTGGGCAGAGAAGAGATGCAGAGCAGTCCTGTGGAGAAGGACTGGGTGGTTTTGGTTGATGAGAAAATGAACATGAGCCGGCAGGGTGCGCTCGCATCCCAGAAAGCCAACTGTATCCTGGGCTGCATCAAAAGGAGCGTGACCAGCAGGTTGAAGGAGGTGATCCTGGCCCTCTACTCTGCTCTTGTGAGACCTCACTTGGAGTATTGTGTGCAGTTCTGGTGTCCTCAACATAAAAAGGACATGGAACTGTTGGAACAAGTCCAAAGGAGGGCCACGAGGATGATCAGGTGACTGGAGCACCTCCCTTATGAAGATAGGCTGAGAAAGTTGGGGCTGTTCATCCTGGAGAAGAGAAGGCTGCGTGGACACCTCATAGCAGCCTGTCAATATCTGAAGGGGGCCTATAGGGATGCTGGGGAGGGACTCTTCATGAGGAACTGTAGTGAGAGGACAAGGGGTAACAGGTTCAGACTTCAACAGGGGAAGTTTAGATTGGATATGAGGAAGAAATTCTTCACTGTGAGGGTGGTGAGGCACTGGAATGGGCTGCCCAGGGAAGTTGTGAATGCTCCATCCCTGGCAGTGTTCAAGGCCAGGTTGGACATAGCTTTGGGTGGCATGGTTTAGTGGGAGTTGTTCCTGCCCCTGGCAGGGGGGTTGGAACTAGATGATCTTAAGGTCCTTTCCAACCCTAACTATTCTATGATTCTATGAAATAATAATAAAAGCCGTATTTTTTCAACCATTGAATATAACTTTCCTATAGAATTTTGAGAGCTCATTCTCTGAACATAATACAGTAATGCAATCATTACCTATCATCCTAAATTAATGTATTCAGATTATTTAGAATCTGGTGTTCAGACTGGACTACAACAGCAAGTAGGAAGAATGTAATAATGAATGCCGTATGACAAGTACTATAAAGTTATTTTCTTCGCATTGACTTTAGCTCACAGCAGCAAAAATAGCACCACATAATCAATTCACTGAGGAATTTTTGTTGTGAGAAGCAACGTAAATATCAGATGAGGTTTTCAATAGTACAGGTAAAATAAAAAGCCAATGAAGTCTGCAGACTGAGGAGTACGAATCTTGTATAGTTACTTGCTCTAAGCTTACAACTTGACGGTGACTACTGATAATTTTTTTTTTTCTGGTAAGCCACATGGAGGTAATATTTTTTCTTTCTTGTAATTATTTAGCAAAATTTACCAAAAAGAATCTAATATGAAATGAAATAATACTTTTTAATTTCTCCTATGTGGCATATTTGCACTATTTCTATCATGTTAGGGATGTGCTTCTGTTTGTATGAAGACATGATATGGATACTATGGCAGATACATTTTTTTTAATGGATACTTCTAAAACAGTTCTATGAAAGAAAAATGAGAGAAGACAAATCTCTGGTACTTTCATTTGCATGTTACAGTCTGATCTTGATTATGCAAGGCATTAGGGATTGTGAATAATGTTATATTACAGAATTCAGACTATAAAACATATGTAATAAAATATATAACAGAAAAAGACGTCAGTGAGCAATCACTGGACAAGTAGACTGTCACAGTATTGTTACATTAGGACCGTAAGAACAGACATAACAACACTGGATTTTGTATGGAAGATAAATGATCACAAAAGTTGCACATTGTCATTGAAAGACGTCTGAAATTTAGCTCTTTTCTGTGGATTCAGCATCATAGAATCATAGACTAGTTAGGGTTGGAAAGAACCTTAAGATCATCTAGTTCCAACCTCCCTGCCATGGGTAGGGACACCTCACACTAAACCACGTCACTGAAGGCTTTGTCCAACCTGGTCTTGAACACTGCTGGGGATGGACATTCATCAGAAGCATTCACAACTTCCTTGGGCAACTCATTCCAGTGCCTCATCACCCTTACAGTAAAGAACATCCTCCTTATATCCAATCTAAACTACCCCCATTTAAGTTTTAACCCATTACTGCTTGTCTTATCACTACAGTCCCTAATGAAGTGTCCCTCCCCAGCATCCTTTGACCTGCTGGTCACTCTCCTTTTGACACAGCCCAGGGTACAGTTGGCTTTCTGGGCTGCGAGCGCACACTGCTGGCTCATGTTCAGTTTCTCATCAACCAAAACCACCCAGTCCTTCTCCACAGGACTGCTCTGCATCTCTTCTCTGCCCAACCTGTAGCTGTGCCTGGGATTGCCCCAACCCAGGTGGAGGACCTTGCACTTGGCATGGTTAAACTTCATCAGGTTGTCATAGGCCCACCTCACAAGCATGTAAAGGTCCCTCTCGATGGCATCCCTTCCCTCCAACATGTCAACTGAACCACATAGCTTGGTGTCATTGGCAAACTTACTGAGGGTGCACTCAATCCCACTGTCCATGTCACCAACAAAGATGTTGAACAAGACCGGTCCCAACACCCATCCCTGAGGGACACCACTTGTTACAGGTCTCCAGCTGGACATTAAGCCATTGACCACAACTCTTGGCGTGCGGCCATTGCAGCCAGCCATCCAGCTCTTTATCCACCGAGTGGTCCACCTGTCAAATTGATGTCTCTCCAACTTAGAGACTAGGATGTCATGTGGGACAGCGTCAAACATTATGCACAAGTCCAGGTAGATGACATCAACTGGCCCTCCTTCTAGTTGGGACACAACACTCCTGAGCTTGTAGCAGACAATCATTGAATACCAACCAACAGTTTTGGGCTGCCGTGCCCTCTAGGGCTATATCCCATGGAACCTTACTAAGCAGGTGCCTGAAGAGGCCAAAGTCTGCTGTCTTGAAGTCCAGGGCAGTGAGCTTGCTGCACTGTCTTCTCACTGTCCTGAGGATCTCGAACTCGACCATCTCATGATCGCTAAAATCAAGGCTGCCCTGGAGTGTCACATTTCCAACCAGCCCCTCCCTGTTGGTGAGCACGAGGTGAAGCATGGCACTTCTCCTTGTCAGCTTCTCTATTACTTGCAGAAGGAAGTTGTCTTCCACACAATCGAGGAACCTCCTGTATTGCTTGTGCCTGAACTTCAGAAAGGAAGCAGGTACCATTCCTGCTAGAACTTCCTTAACTTCCCACAAATTATTTTTCTTCTTTTTTTTTTTTTTTTTTTTTTTCTAGTTTTTAATTTGAGCCTTAAGTAACTCTATCCTCTCAATGTCCTGTTCCAGGTAGGCACTGGGAAAACAACTTACTGTCATTTTTTTATAACCCAGATATAGAACTGTATGTCAGTTATATAAGAAATCCTGTGCAAGTTCATACAAGAACTGTTGAGGGCCGTTATGGATTATTTTGAGCGATAAAGATAAAAACATTTGGGAAAATTATTTTATTTTTTCTTTTTAGGGTATAAAGGTGAATCAATACAGCTTCATGACCAGCAAGTAAATGTGGACATTCATCTTCTGGCAAAGCACAGAAGTTAAAAATTGCCCTTTAGAAATAGAAAGTCTGTTCTATTAAGGTCATCTATAAGCCCTACTCATATGGATTAAAGAACTGTAAGAACATCATATCATGCTTAAAATGCCTTATCACTCCATTTTAATGTCCTTGCCAGTAAAAAGAAGGTTTAAAACAGAGATATGTTCATCTAAATCATGTATGTTAAAAAATCTTCTTGGGCTTAGGCCTTTAAAAACTGCTTCTTTGAAAGAAAGCAGAACTTTTCCATTCCTCAGATACTGAAGTGTTAACCATCTCAGCCAGAAAGTTCAATGTCTAGATGTAAACTAACAGGTTAAACATGCCTGGGACTGTTCCCTGGCACTGAGCGTGGTAGCCACATAATGTTTCATGCCTTTATTACTAAACTCTTTTATTCTTCAAAACAGAATAGTCACATGCATCTATTGCCCATTGGGAATGGTTCCTGACTCACACTAACTCAGAGACTCTGCCCAAAATTGTTTGAGAAAGCGCTAGCTGGCATGCTTTTAGCCTGTACTAACGCCTGATTGAACACTTTAACACACAACTTTTAGACAAATGATTTCCAGTGTCCATGAATGTACTGTGGTGGCTTCATTTACATTGCACTTTATGGACACACCTAAACAGTCTCCTTGGAGTGATTACCCAAAAGTAAGGTAAGAGGGAATGGTGGCTGCTCACCTCCTGAAGGAGCTGGCAAATGAAGTTGCTAAGCCACCCTCCATCATATTTGAAAAATCATGGCAGTCAGGTGAAGTTCTCCATGACTGGAAAAAGAAAAATATAACTCCCTCTTTCAAGAAGGGGAAAATGGATGACCCAGGGAACTACAGACCAGTCAGCCTCATCTCTGTGCCTGGCAAAATCTTGGAGCAGATTTCCTGGAAGGCATGCTGAAGCACAGGAAAAACAACAAGGTGGTTGGTGACAGCCAGCATGGCTTCACTAAGGGGAAATCCTGCCTGACCAATCTGGTGGCCTTCTATGATGGGGCTACGGAACTGATGGCCAGGGGTACAGCAGTTGATGTCATCTACCTGGACTTGTGCAAAGCATTTGACACTGTCTCACATGACATCCTTGTCTCTAAGTTGGAGAGACATCAATTTGATAGGTGGACCACTCCGTGGATAAAGAACTGGATGGATGGCCGCACGCAAAGAGTTGTGCTCAATGGCTCAATGTCCAGCTGGAGACTAGTACCGAGTGGTGTCCCTCAGGGATGGGTGTTGGGACCGGTCTTGTTCAATATCTTTGTCGGTGACATGGACAGTGGGATTGAGTGCACCCTCAGCAAGTTTGCCAATGACACCAAGCTGTGTGGTTTAGTGATATGCTGGAGGGAAGGGATGCCATCCAGAGGGACCCTTACATGCTTGTGAGGTGGGCCTATGACAACCTGATGAAGTTTAACCATGCCAAGTGTAAGGTCCTCCACCTGGGTTGGGGCAATCCCAGGCACAGCTACAGGCTAGGCAGGGAAGAGATTCAGAGCAGCCGTGTGGAGAAGAACTTGGGGGTGTTGGTCGATGAGAAAATGAACATGAGCCAGCAGTGTGTGCTTGCAGCCCAGAAAGCCAACCGTATCCTGGGCTGCATCAAAAGCAGCGTGACCAGCAGGTCAAAGGACGTGATCCTGCCCCTCTGTTCTGCTCTCGTGAGACCTCACTTGGAGTATTGTGTGCAGTTCTGGTGTCCTCAACATAAAAAGGACATGGAACTGTTGGAACAAGTCCAGAGGAGGGCCACGAGGATGATCAGGTGACTGGAACACCCCCCTTATGAAGATAGGCTGAGAAAGTTGGGGCTGTTCATCCTGGAGAAGAGAAGGCTGCGTGGACACCTCATAGCAGCCTGTCAATATCTGAAGGGGGCCTATAGGGATGCTGGGGAGGGACTCTTCATGAGGAACTGCAGTGAGAGGACAAGGGGTAATGGGTTCAAACTTCAACAGGGGAAGTTTAGATTGGATATGAGGAAGAAATTCTTTACTGTGAGGGTGGTGAGGCACTGGAATGGGCTGTCCAGGGAAGTTGTGAATGCTCCATTGCTGGCGGTGTTCAAGGCTGGGTTGGACATAGCCTTGGGTGGCATGGTTTAGTGGGAGATGTTCCTGCCCCTGGCAGGGGAGTTAGAACTAGATGATCTTGAGGTCCTTTCCAACCCTAACTATTCTATGATTCTATGATTTTGCAGGTTGCCAACTTTTTCTACTGTATTTCCAATAAAGATTGCATTCCAGTGCAAGTACTCCAATGAAGAATGATGTAGTGACTCTCCTGAAGACCCTACAATCCGCATACTTCTCCTTTCACTAGTATGATTTCCATGCATGGTTCAGTTCGTTAAGGTGGCCTGTCATGCATGATATTTCTGTTATATAAAACATATTACAGGTAGTTGTCATAGACAATGCTCTTTTAAATCACTGTAAGTAGTAGTTGAACTTTCTGGAAAAAGAACAGCCTCCATGAGAACACAGGTACACATCACCACCCAAAACAAAGACAGATGCAGATGGCACATATTTTCATGGATATCTGAGGATAGGCTTGTGTGAGAAAAAGCATGTAAAATGCTACAGAAGCAGATGCAGAGAAGACACAGAAGCCCATACGCAGACTCGAGCAATCACTGGGAATGTAGCTCTAAGAGAAAATTGAGCAAAAGAGATATAAGGTAACTACCAACTGAAAAGGACTCAAGACTGAGTAAAATTTAGCTATGGTTTCAGAGGAAAAGAACATCCACCCAGTCTTTATATGCAGACTGCATCAAAACATCTGATGCCGTTATACATTTTTTCTGACAGAGACAATGCACTAGTTATTCAACTCAAAGAAGGTAAGAATACGTTTTCAAGTTTAAAGACAGTTGCCTTCTAATAGATCCATTAAACTAAAATAACCTGGCAGCATTCAAAATTCCTGTCAGGAAAACATATACGCA
This sequence comes from Ara ararauna, assembly GCA_028858755.1. Classification (NCBI taxonomy): domain Eukaryota; kingdom Metazoa; phylum Chordata; class Aves; order Psittaciformes; family Psittacidae; genus Ara; species Ara ararauna. The sequence goes on from CM054410.1 coordinate 96,199,979, forward strand.
TGCATCATAAAGTATTTTTTATAGTGTAGTCAAATAGACTAGTCAAATGTTTACAGAGGCAAAAGAGAATGTACTGTGTCCTTGAGTAGATGGTAGAAATGTACAGGCTATATATTTTGATGTTACCCTCATCTGAACTTTCCTTTAGAATAAAGTTTCATAAAAATTTGGTCATCTAATCAAGTACTATGAGAAGTTTGAGGTGTTTATTTTTTAAAAACTAGATTAATAAACATAAATGTAGCTTTTTCTAGTCCATTTTAATTTTGAATGGGAAGCATCAGCTTTTATTTTACAATTAGTCATGATATTCATAAGGTCCCCTCATTTTCTAAATCATCTCATTAACACCAGCTAGAACTTGAAAAGTGAGAAAAATGCTTAGCATTCTTATACTGTTTATGATTAACTCAAAAATATAATGTGCCTATGGGGAAAGAACCATGACATACATATCTTATAGCCTGTCTGCAAGGCTTTGTTTCATCATTATGAACATTATGTTACACAGCATTCTGATGGCCTTCATAGTGTAATGAAATTGGTATAAAAGTGGGTAACTGTTGAACATTCATGATCTATCAAACAGATTATCCTTAGCAGTCACTTACATCTTTTTTCTCCTTCTCACTCCTTTAACAATCTTCCCTCCCAACCATAAAAATGTGCGTATTTAAATGAAGATTTTTCTTACCAGGCCTCTACCAGCTTTGCCCTCTTCTAAAAGCAGTTCAGAGATGTCTATATGAGACTTCTTTATTGCAGGTGTTCTTCACATGTAAACAGATATAATTTGTCCACTTCCCCAAAATTTCATTCAAAATGCTATCAACTGATGCCAAAATCCCTGAAACAGAAAAATTCATATGCAATTTCAGGGAAGTTATAAAGCTGCAATAATCTGACTATAGGAATACAATCACATATTTAGGTAGCTATAGAAGAATAGCTATTTATTGCACTTAGGAATATGTTTTCTTTTCATCTGCAGAAATGTAAAGAACAAGTTATTAGAACTGTGCATCTGTCAAGCAAAAAAGTTACAGTACTGTTAATGTAATACGTTTCCTCCAGCCTACACACTTTCTGTTGATTGCAAAAACATGCTGCAACTTTTTCTAATTAAATGCTATTTTTGGTCACGTGTTAATGCAGAGCTCAAGAAAGGTTCTGGATTGCTAGCTTAGCACACTGAAGTCCTTTTTTAGTCACAAAACCAAACGTCACAGGAACAATGATTAAAGCAAACTTCCTGGTGCTGCTTCAGTGGTGCACGCCAGAGGGACTCAGAAGGCTACAATGTAGTTCAGCCTCTCACATCTTTCTTCTCAGGAGGTGAACTCTTCCTGTATACCATGTTACCACAGTATTACTGTTTATATTGTTCAGCTGGTACTTAGGACTACTTATGAAGATTTAGGAGTAACTGAACAGGCAAGAAATGTTCTTCTTAATCATAAAGAAAATACCAAGTTAAAAATGTCAATTTGGTTTCCCGAAGATGGTAACTCTCCCATTCACCTAATTTTATGCTCCTAATTTGTTTATTCTGTGTGATTTTGGCTAGCTTTTAAGTTTCTCAGTGAGCTTGGCATTTTAGTTACCTAGGAAGCACTGCACATGCTTATGATCTTACAGAAACACTGTTAGTATGATGGAAGGCTCTCTTAAACTGCTCTTATACCAACAGCTGCTCTTACACCAGCTACTTCAGGAACCTTTTAAGTGCCGCCAGTTTCTTTCTGTCTAGGTGCAGATCAAGGAACCCAGTTCCTCACTTTCTCGATAAATTCTTTTATGGGCCTGTAAATCAAAGATGTGCAGCATAATTTCTCAGTAGCACAAAGTTGGTTTTTTTACTATACGTAAGTTTTAAGCCGATCCTAAAAAACACAATCAATGTATCGAAGACAACCCAAAGTGTAATAAGACTTCTGAAGAAGCCCCCAGTGCCCCAGAGCTGCCTGTGGGGGTCTCACCCACTCAGCCCCCGGCTATCCAACACTCTGTATGAAATCTGGTCGAATTACTTGCGTATATGCTCAGAACTCCGAACCTGTCTGTTACACCTCTTCTACTGAGCAGCTTTTGGTTCAGCACTTCAGGTTATATTATTATTCGCACTAAAGAAAGACACCGGCCTCCGGACCGTGCGGCACCGCCGGCTGCCCCCGCTTCCCGCGCCTTTGTCACTCCAAACCGCTTCCTTCCACCACCACAGCTCCCATGCCCTCCCTTTTTTCTCTCCTCCCAGCCCCGTTCAGGTAAACGAGGCCTGCTCTGAGCAGCCACTGCCCAGTGAGGAGGAAAGCTCCGGTGAAGAAGTAGAAACCGAAGTGGATCTAAACCCTCCTAACACGCCCTGCCAGACCCAAACACACTACCGGGGTGCCGTCTCTCCTCCTCCCTCAGATCAGCCTGAGTGGAACTTGCCCACGCCAGTGAAAGGAGAAAGGTGCCCTCAGGATTTTACCTCAGATTTACCTCTTTTAATTTATAGATATGTTCCTTCTACTTTTTAGTGACAGGTTATAGCTCTCCTTTCGAAATTTTGTCATTAATTTTACAGTGAATAATTAACAGATTGTAAGTAGATTCCCCCCTCGCAGGGAATGGAACAGTCAGCACCAAAGCTCAGCTTTTAACCCCCTTTCTGCCAAGGCCCAATCTCGCTCTGAAGAAGGTTGTTTCTGCTATAGAATTTGGATCTTGCTACACAGCTCTGCCACACTTAAAACACCACGGGCTGGTCCAGGTTGTGACAACTGTCCGATATAGACATGGGGGAAACGACTGCCATGTCTCAAGATGGACTTAGTCAATCAGTCATCAAATGTGTTTTCTTCTTATGCTATCGAAATATGTGAGAGTGCTTAAATACTGATTGGACAAAGTGATTTTTTTTTCTTTCTGTTTGAAGTTCTCCAGTGCAGAACATAGTAGACCCTGCTGCCCCAGTAACAGTCCCCTTACCCCGAGGCTGTGCATTGCCCTTGGCCTGTGGAGAGCAGTAGCTCCTCCATTAAACTAAGTCAGCTTTAGGAAACAACAACTTTTTTTCTCTTGAGCAATAACTGGAAACATGGAGGCGACCTGCCCCGAGACCAGAGGTCCTAACCTGCTTTTCTCAATTTAAGCATTTAAGTGTCTATGGTAAGGCGGTATGGGTTTTCATATACAGTCTTTCCCAATTGCAATTGCTGGGGAACTAAAGAGAATTGTTGTAAATGTACTTACTTTTTTAAAATAGTGTAATATGAAGCATCATTTAGATCACATTTCTGTTTCTTCAACTATTCCTACATTTCTCTATTCCTGCTTCTCAATTTCAAGTGGCAACTCAATCCCTCAAAGAATTTCAGATTTCATAAAAAAAACATGTAAAAAACCTATTGACTTCTTATTATTTCTTAGTCTCTTCAGTCTCTTGGCTCTATTAAATACCAGAAAATCTATTTCCCCTCCTCAGACTGCCTCCTATGTTCACAGCAGTGGATCTCTTTGGAGTTTTCCCTGACCTGCAGTGTTTTTCTTTCTTAAATGTTTTTCTTTCTTAAATGTTTTTCAGTTAATATTTTCCATCTTTACAACTTGTCCTAATCAGGATTCGTTCCTCAGACTACTCTTTTCTTTCCATTCTCTTTTATTCTCTAATTCCCACAGGATAATATTCTGGACCATACTGAACTGTACGGTAGGAGCCATTTACTTTTTTTAAGGAAGAGAGGCATATGGCTTAAAGTAAATGTGAAATAGAATTGTTACTTTTATTCCAAGTAGTTAGGGTTATTAGGCATGTGTTTGTAGCAAAAAGTGCATGGAAGAGTATTGGCGGAAGAACTTCTGAGAGTTGTGCTAGTTCAGGAGATCTTTTTCCAGTAGCCTCCTAAGTTATATGATGTAAGAATTGCACTCTTAGAAGGCTTAAGGCCAAGCAAGGAAACTTCTGCTGGTGTCTTACCATGAATATGGGTATCCTATTTCCTTTAACAAACTAGACATTAGAATACTTAAATTTACTACAGCTGTATAGCTTCTTGTCTGAAAAGTATTTTGCACATTTGGTTTATATTTCAAAGTTAGGCCTAGTTTTCTGATCTAGAAAGCACACATGGTGTACAACTGCAACCACAACCCTTAAAAGTAAGTAGAGAAGAAAGCCATTTTGCGAAAATAACAATACATTGCAAGTTTTTGTTTAATACAATCCATATAAGAAATATCTGCTGTTGCTTACAGAAGTTGGGCGAGCTTTTAAAAAAGAATAAACACATTCACTCAGTGAATTTTATTGTTTGCTTCTCTTCAGTCTAATGTAGAGCTTTCCTTTTCACGTAAGGAAGCATTGGGAGCACTGGGAACTTTTGGAGTGGCGGTTGATTCTGTTGCCCCCCTGATTCTCCCTCCAGTTAGGCTCCAGAAAGCACTTTTTTACTGTCACACTAGACTCACAAACTGTGGCTATGATTCTTTGGGTTTTGGTTGCTTGGTTTATTGGTTTGTTTGGGTTTTTCTTGCTTGTTTGTTTTGGGGTTTGGTTTGTTGTGGGGTTTTTTTTGTTGTTGTTGTTGTTGGTTGGTTGTGTGGTTTTTTGTTTTGTTTTGTTAAAAACCACAGCCTGCTTTTCTTCCTTCAGAAATAAATAAGGAGATAATATGAAAACTTTTTTTCTGCTCTGGGTTCACCTTCAGAACAGCCATAATCCTTTCCTTGTAGAAGGCAACTTCACTGCCTTTGGTTGCTATTTAAGGTTGTCCATAGCACTGATTTTCTGCTGTACTTTAAATTGAATGCACCTTGTGGCATCTGTCAGCCTCTGTCTACTTCTCATGTCAAGAAATTTAGTATTAGGATTATATTTACAAGAAATAGAGTTCCATTAGGTATATAATTACATAGCTGGGTTAAAAAAAGCACTTCAAGCTCTGTATTGATATGTGATGAGATAAATTGCACCCTTTAACAGTTGAAATCTAGTTTGGAAGTCGGTACACTAAAATACTCCATTCCCAGTAAAATTTTCTGAATAATTACCTGCCCTTCTAATGTTCCTGAAAATATCAATATAGATTTTAGCCTTATTAGATATAAAATTTATCCTGAAATCCAATTTTTCTTCTACCCTTTTGTTAGAGTTATTGCTTTAAAGCTGCAAAAAGGAAAAGAAATATAACAAGTCTTCCTCTATTCTTTGATATTTTTACCTCAAATACATATTTTTCCATTAGTGTTATCTTCTTGTCCTTGTTTCAGGGATTAAGCAAATTATATCCAGTTGTTTTATTTCCCTAAAATAATCACACCAGTTTTGTGGCTTGTTAATTTACAATAAACTATTTGTACTCAATGTTTACTCTTGTCATGGGTTCAGCAGGAGCAGTTATTTTTTCTCCTTCTTGGTAGGTGGTGCAGCACTGTGTTTTTGACTTTCGGCCTGGGAACAGCGCTGATAACACCAGTGTTTTGGTTACTGCTTAGTGATGTTTTGGTCTGACCAAGGACTTTGAGTCTCATGCTCTGCCAGGGAAGAGGGAAGCTGGGAGGAAGCAGAGACAGGACACCTGACCCAAACTGACCAAAAAGGTATTCCATGCCACAGCACATCATGCCCAGGAGGTGAAATGGAGGGCAGAGACCTGGAGGGGTGGGGGGGGTGCACTGCTTGGTCAGGCTGGGTATAGGTGGTGAGCAATTGTATTCTTTCCTTGTATTTGCCTTGTCACTATTATTATTGGTGGTAGCAGTAGTGGTCTTGTGTTATACTTTAGTTACTAAACTGTTCTTATCTCAACCTGTGAGAGTTGCATTCTTTCGATTCTCCACCCCATACACCCGGGAGCAGGGGGAAGAAAGAGAGGGGAGTGAGTGAGAGAGTGACTGCGTGAGTTATAGAGGTTTAAACCACAACTCTGAATAACAGGGAACAGTTTATCATATTTAACTACCAAGCATGGAATTTATGGCATTCAAAACTACACTAATTATTTTGGTCTAAAATGGTAAAAGGTTAGAAAAGGCTGAGCTGTTGATCTGTTTTTCTGAACATCACTGGTCTAATGTTGTCTCCTATCCTACAATTAACTGTTCTCAGGACAGAAGGGTTCAAATAAAGGAGATAATGTAAAATCTATCAGAGCATTCGGTCAAGAACCTGCTTTCCTACTCGTGCAGGTCAGCGGCGTCGCGTATATGCCTGTGGAAAATGAGAGCAAGTGAGGGTGTTTACGGCAGCAGCAGGATCACTCGGGAGCAGAGCGGGGACCGCCGCGATTCGCTTCTTTTCCACTAGATGGTGCTAGAGGAACAGATCAGGCTTCCCCTTCGAACTGACACCCGGCTGACCTCTAGCGGGATAAAAGACGCTAATACAATCTGACTCATGCGTCGCCTGTGAGATATAAGCGGACTTTCAAGCAAGCTTCTTTCCGGTTTGTAGAAAGTGCAGTCCATGATAAGCTTATAAAGCAGGATGAACTTTATCAAGAGAGAGCAAGTATTTGAGTCTGAGTAATTGATATGTAGATATGTGTGGTGGTAACACTAATAAACAAAACTTATTTTAGGACACTTTGGAGGAAGGTGCATTTTAGAAATTTGGCATTCTAAATGGCATCAGTGGTAATCTTTCACCTAATTAAAATAGAATAGCTTAATTCAGCACATAGTAGTCTATCAATTCATATGGCCCTATGGAAGGTCTTAATTATAATAAAGACAGCAGTGTGTGAAACTGCTTTTCAGACAGGGATTTAGGTAAGAAAAAACAGCAGCCAAAATTAGAGTTATGAATATATTTAGAAAGACTTGTATCAAAAAAACCATGATATATATGCATGAGGCAACTGCATGTTACAGAGCTGTGGGAAAGTAGTGGCCCATATGGAAAGTGACTGCTAATGATTCAAAGTTTCATTCTTTTTTCTCACATGTAGAAATAAACAGGCAAAAATTCTCTTCACTTCAGTAGTTTTGTAAGAGTGGGCTGCTCACAAAAGATTTACTGCACAACTTTGGCTCCTCAGTCGTTTTCCTGCTTTTTTCTCTGATCTTCCACATGTTATATAAAGTGCTTATTCTGAAGGGCTGGAACTTCTAAAAGGGTGTGGGTTATCTAAGATGCAGTCTACACCCATGAAAATACAACATAGGAGCATTGAAAATATAACATAGGAGCAGTGAATAATAAAATTTAATTTGGGAAGCTTGGGTTTGAGGCCAGAAAAACAATCTTGCATCTAAGTGAATCAACTAAGTAGAGGAGAAATCTCTAAATACAAGCTGAAATTGAGAACTTGCACAAAGTGCACTCCCACCATTGCTGTCTCTGAGGAAAGGATTTAATTCAGAATATTTTCTTAAAAAATGAATCTAAGAAATTTTACAAACCACTGGCAAGGGCATTTGAAATTCTATGCTGCTGTGGTTCAGCATCCCTAAAACAGGGACTTGGGTTTTATTCCTCCTTTGACTTTCTCTGACTGAAAAAGAAGTCTGAATCCTGTCAGCCAAATGATGGAGACAATATTTTCCCTTCTTATCTCATAAGGCCTCATGAATAGCAAATATTTATGCTCCCACATCTGTGTTTATGTAATTTTTATATTTATAACAGTTTGTGACAAGTATATGCTACATTTGTGAAGTAGTTTAAGCCTAAACTGAATATTTTAATAATTAAAAAAAACTAACTCAGAATTCAACATGCTGTAAAAAAAAAAAAAAAAAAAAAAAAAAAAAAAAACAAACAAAAAAACAAACAAAAAAAAACCCCCCAAAAAAACCCAAAAAACAAAAAAAAAAAAACAACAGTGAGGAGAAATGGAATTTAATATATGCTCCAAGTTGGTTGTTGGGTTTTTTTTTTTGCTATTATAATCACTTAAAATAAGATTTTCTGAAAGGCTTTTGTTTAGTTAGAAGAACAGACTTTGTAATATCTTAGATTTCATTATCTAAGATTTATTTCTCTTGCCTACAGAAATGTTAAAAACATCTGAGAAGGTTTCACAGAGAATATCACACTTTGTACTGCTATCTGAAAATCAATGAGTTTATCATTCCAGAATTAAGTATACACAGAAAATTGCTGCTATTTTAATTAATGTTTTCTATAGATAATTTTATCTGTCACTCTAAACCAGATTTTAAAAGGTTCATTAAACATTATTAAGAAATATAGATTGTTTTGTTATCAGTATGATTATTAACATCAGACGCCATCACATCTTATTAGAACCTTTACCAGTCAGACCTTTCTTTTGACTTTCTTGAGATGAACCTTGATGTTATCCTTCATTCCATCTTACTGTATCTTTTCTGATTGTTCAAATGTTTTCTTCACAACATTGTAAGTTATTTTCTCATCTTTACAGGCAGTAAAATATCTTGTAGAGAAATCCATAAGCCTTTTTCTCTACTAGTATCGCCCTGAGTAGAACCAGATGACATGGTAATAACATCTCCATTTTGCCTATGCTGTAGCTGCCACTGCTAGAATCATCATTAGAGCTGCATTTGGGGATGGAAAACAAACAAACAGAACTCCTTATAGATACATTTTCTTGAGGCTGTGCATGTATTTGCTGAAATTTCTACAATGTAATTTTCCTTCTTACCTTGATTGTTACAAGTAGATGGATATAAACTAATGCGGAACGATTCTGTTTACCTTCTTACTCTGGGAATGTGTCCCTGCGCCCTAGCAGGGTGTTGGAATTAGGAGATCATTTAGGGTCCCTTCCAACCCAAACCATTTTATAATTCTATGACTTTACGTATATTTTAACACACTTTTTCTATTGCCTTACTGCCATAGTCTTTCATTCAAGAAAGAGCATTTCTAGAGATAGGAAAATACCCTCAATTAAAAACAGGTTAAATTAACATTCTACAGTCTCATCACTGAATGAAACTATTTTTGGAATCACAGTTTTAGAAACAAATTTCCAAATTTGAAACAGAAAGATTTAACATAGAAAAAAAACATTGGAAAACTGAAGTATACCAGAGGTAAGTTAACAAAATGTTGAAGCACCAGCCTCAAAAAAGTAGTCAGGGCTGAGCAAAGAAGTGATTTTTCCATCTTTTAATTATGTGTGTTACCTGCTGCTAAATTTGGGTATATGCAAATGAGTTAGTTGACATTTGAAAGTATATTTAGTATGATGTAAGAAAGATATAGGGGAAAATGGATGACCCGGGGAACTACAGACAACTCAGTCTTACCTCTATGCCTGGCAAAATCTTGGAGCAGATTCTCCTGGAAGGCATGCTGAAGCACAGGAAAAACAAGGTGGTGGGTGACAGCCAGCATGGCTTCACTAAGGGGGAATCCTGCCTGACCAGTCTGGTGGCCTTCTATGATGGGGCTACGGAACTGATGGCCAGGGGTACAGCAGTTGATGTCATCTACCTGGTCTTGTGCAAAGCGTTTGACACTGTCTCACACGACATCCTTGTCTCTGAGTTGGAGAGACATCAATTTGATAGGTGGACCACTCGGTGGATAAAGAACCGGATGGATGGCCGCACGCAAAGAGTTGTGCTCAATGGCTCAATGTCCAGCTGGAGACTAGTACCGAGTGGTGTCCCTCAGGGATGGGTGTTGGGACCAGTCTTGTTCAACATCCTTGTGGGTGACATGGACAGTGGGATTGAGTGCACCCTCAGCAAGTTTGCTGATGACACCAAGCTGTGTGGTTCGGTTGATACATTGGAGGGAAAGAATACCATCCAGAGGGACCTTGACACACTTGTAAAGGTGGGCCTATGCCAACCTGATGAAGTTTACCATGCCAAGTGCAAGGTCCTCCACCTGGGTTGGAGCAACCTCAGGCCCAGCTACAGGTTGGGCAGAGAAGAGATTCAGAGCAGCCGTGCGGAGAAGGGCTTGGGGATGTTGGTCGATGAGAAAATGAACATGAGCCGGCAGGGTGCGCTCGCAGCCCAGAAAGCCAACCATATTGTGGGTTGCATCAAAAGGAGCGTGACCAGCAGGTCGAGGGAGGTGATCCTGCCCCTCTACTCTGCTCTCGTGAGACCTCACTTGGAGTATTGTGTGCACAGTTCTGGTGTCCTCAACATAAAAAGGACATGGAACTGCTGGAACAAGTCCAGAGGAGGGCCACAAGGATGATGAGGGGGCTGGAGCACCTCCCGTATGAAGATAGGATGAGAAAGTTGGGGCTGTTCAGCCTGGAGAAGAGAAGGCTGCATGGACGCCTCAGAGCATCCTTCCAGTATCTGAAGGGGGCCTACAGGGATGCTGGGGAGGGACTCTTCATGAGGAACTGTAGTGAGAGGACAAGGGGTAACAGGTTCAAACTTCAACAGGGGAAGTTTAGATTGGATATGAGAAAGAAATTCTTTACTGTGAGGGTGGTGAGGCACTGGAATAGACTGTCCAGGGAAGTTGTGAATGCTCCATTGCTGGCGGTGTTCAAGGCTGGGTTGGACATAGCCTTGGGTGGCATGGTTTAGTGGGAGGTGTCCATGCCCCTGGCAGGGGGGTTGGAACTAGATGATCTTAAGGTCCTTTCCAACCCTAAGTATTCTATGATTCTATGATTCTGTGCACTAAGAGTGAGGGATAGTTGGATCCAGGAAGATCATGTGTAATAGAAAAATTAAGAGCTGAGATATACCTACAGTGGTCCAGAAGATTTGTGAAATAAGATTTACGTCTAAAAAGCCAAATTCACAATCTTCTCTACCAGTATTTATCCATGGGTCCATAATTTATGAATTTTGGTATTGTTTCTACCAGTTTTCCTCCAGCAGAATATCAGACTTTCTTGGCATTCGCTCCAGGTATAATGTGCAAATTGTTAATAATTTTATTTGATGATGATTATGTTGTGATGTGGGAATTATGGGAGTTCAACAAGGTGAAAAAAAGGAAAAACATATTCATAATTTTATTTTTATTCAAAGCAGGTAACATAATTTCAATTAAAGTGATGAAAAAAGTGGCTTTACACAAGATTTTACAGAACTGCAGAGAGCCCAGTCTTAGTCAATGGCATTTAGTGGCAAGCATAATAATGATATGATATTCAAAATTGTTTTTTGTCATAACAGATAGTGACACTGGCTGGTCACTAAAAATTAGCTTATGCCCTTCTGCATTGTGATTTAAGTCCTGATTTTTAAGACTGGCAAATATGAATTTTACTTTCTTAATGTTTTCTTACACATTCCATAAAAACAACTATGAATTAATTATTCTCATATTGTGTCCATTCTGGTTTACTTCTACCTATTCACATTAACTAATAATCTCCCCACCATGTTTCTCTCAAATAGACTCAGTACATTCCACATAATAATTCTTAAAGCAACTAATACAATCTGATAATCTATTGATTATACAGTGTCTCCACGGTTGGACGCAAACGCATATTCTTTATTTCTATTTTGAAACAAAGGACATATTTACTTTTGAGTAACCTTGCCATACTAAAATATTCCATTAAAAACCAAGAAATTGATTACCCTTCAGATAAAGGTGTCCATAAAATAACTGTATGTAGGCTCTGTGATATTGCTGAATTGGCCATCGGAGAAAGGACATCCCTTGTTTCAGACCCAGTCACTGTTGACTGTTGTACAGTGTTATTGTAAAACTTGAATTTTCTTCCCAATAGCATTTTGGCTTGGACAATTTCGGTTATCTGTGAGCTATATAGTATTGGATTTCTAGATGGAAACATTCAGCTTTGTCGTTGAGAGCCATATTTATGCTGCAGTGATTCACTTGTGTCTGCCTTTCAACTCTTTATGTGTCTTCCAGTCCTTTAACATGAGCTTCCCCTCTGTCTTTTCAATGCTTCTTGCTGCTGTTGGCACTGTCAGCTTCTCTTAACTCCTGGGATCTGTCTCATTTGTCCATTTAATCTCAGTTAATTTCCACTTTTCTAGTCTGAAGTATAGAATCTGTTTTCTAATCCTCATTCTTGATTGTTAAAAATCTAGTGAGTTTGTATGAAAGACAATATACATGTTGTTGTTTATAATAGCTACTTTTTAGTACAGAATGCCAGCAATCTTTAGTGACAAATATGAACCCAAATAGAACCCCCTCACCCAAAATAGTTTTCAGTTTAGATAAACAGCCATGGGAAGAAGGACTAAATGGGGAAGTAGAACAACTGAGCAGGGTTGGTTTTTTCTTTGCTTTCACCCCTCTTTTTCCCTTAGAATTTTAGAAATGCAGAATATTTAGTTTTCTCTTACTAGTTTGTGAATATATCTGATGCTTGTAGTCCTTTAAGGCCCATATAAGGTTATTAAAAAGGACAAAAAATATATGACTCTTTTACTGTTAGAGAATTTTAGAAGGTTTTGTTATGGTTTAAGCCCAGCTGTAACTCACGCAGTTCTCTCGCTCACTCCCCCCTCTTTCTTCCCCACTGCTCCCTGAGGGATGGGGAGGAGAATTGAAAGAATGTAACTCCTATGGGTTGAGATAAGAACAGTCCAGTAACTACGGTATAACACAAAACCACTGCTGCTACCACCAATAATAATAATGACAAGGGAAATAACAAGGGAAGAGAATACAACCGCTCACCACCCCCTGACCAAAACAAAGCCTGACCGAGCAGTGAACCAACCCTTTCAGGTCCCCTGCCCCCCATTTTTACATCCTGGGCATGACGTGCTGTGGTATGGAATACCTCTTTAGCTAGTTTGGGTCAGGTGTCCTGTCTCTGCTTCCTCCTGGCTTACTCTCCTCCCTGGCAGAGCATGAGGCTCAGAAAGTCCTTGGTCAGACTAAATATTTGATCAGTAACTAAAAAAATTGGCGTTATCATCGCTGTTCTCAGGCCAAAAGTCAAAACCACAGCACTGCAGCAGCTAGTAAGAAGGAGAAAAAATGACTGCTGCTGCTGAACCCAGGACAGCAAAATAAAAGCAAATATATTTAGCAAATTACTATCTTGATTTTGGAGGACTAATGTGTAGATGCTAGTACCCCAGACAAAACTTATTTCTGCAGATCATTATAGTATTCAAACTTGAGAGTGCAGCAGCAGTTACTTTAGCATTCACTATGAAATTTCTTTTTTTTTTTTTTTTTTAGATATATACTCTTTCATAGAAATGCTTTCTGGATATATGTATGCTCCTAAACTGTGTCAGTTTCTGCTAATATAATTTAGAGTAGATGCATTCTGATAATAAAAGGTGTTACAGGAAAGGGTAAAACAGTTTACAGTTATCTTAAAATATCATTTAGAGTCATGTTATGCCCCAAATAGGTAAGACTGTAGGAACTAGGTCCACGGCCAGGATGTGTCCAGAAGTGTTTCTATTTAGGCTGATTTCCATATCAAGACTCTCACATAATCACATCAAAATGATGAAGAAAGCTTCCCTCGAATAAAATCTTAGGCAAGGTTAAAGGTGCAAATACTGCCTGCTCTCTTTTGAAGATGAATCACCCAGTGGGCATGATAGAGCCTCAGCTGAAGCAGAGAAGTTTAATTTGCATACTGCATGTCTGCAGTGATGAACAGCCCTCAGAACTTGTAAGAACAACGAGGTGTGTTTTTCACCCAGGAAAAAGAGAATTGGAAAATTGTGTTATTATATATCAGTAGTTACTACAGACAGTGTCATTTCTCTCTAGTTTGATCAACAGAAGGGCTTTTTAAATGATAACGTACTGCTTTTGCTTCATACATAAAATATATACTGTGCTATTATTAACAGGTCCTATTATTTACCTCCTTGAATGTTAATAAATGATTCATTGATCAAGACATAAAAGTAAATATGTTAAAATGACATTCAAATTCAAGTGCACTTTCCAGAAAAGATACATTCTAAATCATATTGGTTAAATATCTTGCTAAAACAGTAATTAAAGGAACCCTCAGAAAGAAACAATAGGCTTTAAAAGTTTTTTTGTTGGTCTGTAAATGATCTTGAGGGAAATTAAATGAATGTTTAAGGAGACTTTCAAAATTGTATCAGACAGTCCATTCATTATTGCTGATATATTTCAGAATTACATGTCCATAAAACAATTTATTTTTTCCCCTAAATTAACAGCATCATAATAGTATAAGTGCATTTTGACTCTGGGATAGGTATTTGGTGATAGGCTAATAATGGCATTACCATAGCTTGACGTCTTTCCGGCACTGAGCTGTTGAAAAGATTTGCATCTAAAATTTACATCAGTTTATCAGTTTGTCATTTTCAAAAAGTGCTATTATCCTTGTTCTTTTTTTTTCATTTTTCAGTGAGAACAAATAGATAAGGCAGATAAAAACTAACTGTCCAAGATTAATTAAATTAAATTTAATATAAATAGGATTGAGTTTGTATTTTATTTAAAAAACACCACATTTTCATTTCTTCTAGTATGAAATACTACACAAAAAGCATCAGAACAAAGAGCTGGATATCTTCTTACCTTATGAAGATTATGCTCTGTTTTGCCTAGCAGTAGCTTCATAGGGTAAACTTCATAATTGAAATACGAATATAGAATGTTAAACCGTATTAGGAAAGTCAGACAGAAGAAGAGGTATTAGATACTACTTGGTATATTGAGGTATACATGCATGCTCTGAGAGGCATAATCTGTCAGGAGATAAACCTGTTTATAGTTCCTAGTGACGATAAGAGAAAAATAACAAAGGTGTTTTCATGGTTAGTCCAATATAAAGCATCAATCCAAGGTGCAGATTAAATCATTTCAGACTAATCTGAACTTTGGTAGAAGTACAGCATGCAGCAGGATGCAAAGTATGAACAAGTTCTTTGAACATGTTGGCCAGATTTTTTGTTCTGACAAGAAGATGGAAAGTGGTGAAGTGCATCTGACATTCAAATCATTGGTATAGAATTGTGTGCCAATTTGAAGGTGAAAAGCAATATTGATGATTGCAGTAAGGAGCTAATAGAATCCACAGTTCCTAGGAAGAGTGAAAAAACATCATTAGTGAAAAAATCCATTAGGAAAGGATTCTAATGGGAAAAAAGTGCTCAGGAGTGCTAGCAGATACTTAGGGAAAAAAATAAGGCTATAAATGAGAAAAATTTCAAAGTGAAGAAGGCTGGAATAGTAACATGCAAAATGCAGGATAAAGAATGACAAATTTGTAAAGAAAGTTCAGGAAGTGCAATAGCTATCCTGAATACCTATTAAAACTATTGTGGTACTGTTTAATAATCAAACACAATATTTAGATGCTTAAATAAGAATATTCTGAGTAAGACAGAAGGAATAATATGCCAACTATATTTGAAACTGATAATGCCTAAACTGGAGTATTTTATTCATCTTTGATTGCTGTATATCAAGACGTCCTTGGACAACTGGAGAATAACCTGCTGAAAAACGTAACCCGCTTTGCAACTTTGAATGAATTCAAGCTGTTCAGCCAAAGGAAGGATGGCTTGAGGAAGCTCTCAGAACTCTGTTCAAATATGCAAGGTGTATCTAAAAATGGCAAAGTGGTCATCATTGTTTCTTCAGGATGGGATAAGAAATAACAGCTCAGTTTGCAGGAAGGAGGATGTCCATTAAGCATTAGAGAAAAAGACCTGCAATATTTTCATATTCTGGTGGTTAAATGCTGAAGTAGATAGCCTGGACTTATTGCACAATCTTTGTTGCCGAAGGTTTAAGGACAGGTGCTGTAAATAGTTCAGATCCTGCCTCTGTACAAGAGAACAGATTATATTAATTTCCTTCTGATTCTTTATGTTTCTTAGATTTTGTATCTAATTCACAGAATGAAGTCAGCTATGAGAATAAGTTCAAGAGTTTTGGCAAGCTAAATAAATACAGTTTTTATCTGGATGATTGTCCTCTATTAACGCACATAGAGATTACCATCATGATTTTAAAAGCAGAAGACCTGCATTTTTAAGTTCCAGTTGGAATGTAAGTTTGCAACAAAGCAAACTAACATTCACAACTTCCTGGGTTGCCCAAGGACTTGTGAATGCTCCATCCCTTGCGGTTTTCAAGACCAAGTTGGACAGAGCCTTAGGTGACATGGTTTAGTGGGAGGTGTCCCTGCCCCTGGCAGGGGGGTTGGAACTTTGTCATCTTAAGGTCCTTTCCAGCCCTAACTATTCTATGATTCTATGAGAGCATATACTGATGTCATCTACCTGTACTTGTGCAGGACACTTTTCTGCCTGGCTTCCTTGTCTCTAAATTGGAGAGGTGTAGATTTGATGCATGGACCACTCACTGTGTAATGAATCATCTGGATGGTTGCAGTCAGAAAGCTGTGGTCAACAGCTTGATGTCCAAGTGGAGATCAGTGACGAGTGATGCTCTTCAGGGGTCAATACTGGGACCAGGCCTGTTTAACATCTCTGTTGGCGACATGGACAGTGGGATTGATGCAATCCTCAAGAAGTTTGCTGATGACAGCAAACTGTGCGGTGTCTTCAACATGCTGGAGAGAAGGGATGACATCCAGAGGGACCTGGACAGGTTTGAGAGGTGGGGTAGTGCAAACCTTATGAAGTGCAACAAGGCCAGCTCAAGGTCCTGTGCCAATTCTACCAATTTGTGTTAAGCCAAAGGACAACCATTTTATATATTGTATTTTAATGTAGGAAACAAATTTCTTGTTTAGATGATTCTATTTTTTACAGTGCTTTGAAGTGATTTTGGCATAAAAGGTAATATGGAACTGAAGATGCCATGTTTTGCTTCTGTTCCTGTGGCATTATCCAGGTACATCTGCACTGACATTACTGGAATTGTGGCATGGGAAAGAAAATCGTTGAAGATAAATGATGGAATCAATGTGGTTATGAAAAACAATTATTCTGTGTGCTCAGAAATAGTTTTCCAAATGTATAAATACTATGACTTTTTTTAACATAGTGAAATGACTCCATCTATTAGCTGCTTGAAAATATTACTTCTTAGATATAAGTTCAAAGCAGATTATTTTCAACTCAGTAGGAAGAAGTAGAAAACCATACACTGCTTTTAGAAAAGAAAAAAAAGGAAATATTCCCTCTTTAGCAATAGCATATTATTCACAAAGCCCCAGGCTATTTTAGAATGGAATACGACATAGTGGGTTTTAAAATAGAATGTCAACTCAACCTTAAGTGCAGAAGCATTCCATGCAACATAAAAGCGATTTGGTCCCTGAATCTCTTTCCTGTCACTAAATCTGTCAGTCTATGGCACTCAAGAGGTGCATTTATAATAACATATAACTTTTATTTAGCACCTCTATATCAAAAAAGTAGTTTTCTTGTATGAATATACATGAATAAATTCAGTGGTCACCTTTGGGACAAAATGCTACAATGTAATCAAGTGCGGCATCCTTACTTATCTTTAAAGCTACTGTCCTGGGTTCAGCAGTAGCGGTCATTTTTTCTTAAACCCATGACAGATACCTAATCCTTAAGTATCTTAGGTATCTTTTCTAATCCTTAGGTATCTGTAACATGAGAATAAAGATGATTGTAGCATGCATCAAAACCTGCAGGATTTTGGTAGAAGTGATTTTGCTACTCAGGATACAATATGAAGAAATCACAAAAAGAAGGTGTCACTCTGTTCTTAATGATAGGGTTTGTTTAAAGTGCGAATGAAGCAGGGATGTCAAAGAAAATATAACATTATCTGCAGAAGATAAACTCAGGACTCTTCTCAATTCAGAGGCTGACCTAATGTAGCTTCTCATGTAATCTTGTGATAAAGGTAATAGAGTGAAAATGTATCTTTTTCATTCCAACTGATTTATAAAAAATATGTACATTTTTGCTTGCAGTGATGTGTGATTCACTTGATACCTCTGTATTTCATCAGAGAGATCTAAATATGTTCACTTTGTGTATATCATTCTTGTCAAGTACAGCTTATCTTGGCTTAAACCCTATAGCTTTTCCTGGTTGCTATATTATGAAGTTTTTTGCTAATAAGTACTTCAGAAATTAAGGTTCTGATCTCTCGTATCCCCACTTTTGCTCATCTGTGACTATATATTAATAATACTTCTGAAACATCAAGTCCCCCAAAATTTCATTAATTCATTCAGCATGCCCATTGTGTCCATTTGTTTATTTATCCTCCAGACTACAACTTCAATCTGTGGATTCCACTTTTGCTACAGTCGTTCCATGACTATTTCTTACTGTCAATCTTGCAGTTCTTCCTTTAAACTAATCCTTAAAAAAAGCCCTTCCTAAATTTTAGGAAACAAGCCACTTAGCTATGTAGGGACACTGACTGTATTAGTTTATTTAAGCCTCTCGTACTTTTGTAGAGTACTTTTTTTTTTTTAAACCTATATAACAATCCCCCCAATCCCAGTATGGATATTTGTATCCATCTCTTATTTTCACTCCTTCAGCTGTGGTCATCTTGTCCTCTTCTCAGAAATTCTTGCACTTCTGAGAACGGAGATGTCACCTAGCGACAGTGTTTTGCCACCCAGGAAGCTAAATCTTTACATCTCACTGTAAAGACTTCTGTTTCTTTGGCCTTTCTGTATTGTTTCATAATATTATAGATAGTATGAATATTACAAAACAGCAGGGAGTGGATGAAGATTATATTGCATTACAAAAAAACCCTCAATGCTTGGACACATAGAAAGATTACATTATTAATTAAAAAAATCAGATATTTTGTTTGTTGGATATCCACTGCTAGCACTGATACAATATCTGATGCAAATGTCTTGTCTAATGGAGCTCTGATATTTCCTTTGTCTCCTTTGCTGTTTTTTTAATAAAGAATGTAATTTTACTGTAGTTATTTTATTATATTTTTAATAAGATTACTGTAAAGTGCAGTTCTTCACCTCTTACTCAAGTAGCCTTTAGGGTCAGTCCTCTATGAGATGCAGGGGTTCTACCAAGATCACAAGAGGAGATAGGGAAGGTAAGCATTACTAAGGCACACCAACTGGTACTTCAAGCAAAGGAGTTAAAATCTGAGTTAACTCATCCTTAGGGCTATGGCTAGAATATACCTGTAGATTTAAAACACTAGTTTTGAAGAGAAGAAGCTGAGAAGGGCTTCTAGTTTAGGATTCATTTATTATAAAAACAGGATTTCAAAATAATCCTTTTTAAGAATTCAGTTCCTAAGTGAAAAAAGTAGCATAGATCTTGTGGATTCTTGGTGCTGTTATTTGTACTTCTGGTTCATTTATTGTTATTTTTCTGATGTGTTCTCAAGTTTGAAGTATAGTCCAGAGAGGAACATAAACTCAAGCTTTAGCTACCTGAGCAGTTGCACTAACTGCCGTGGGACATACTGACATACTTAGCTCATGTCAAGTCAGCAGTGTTTAGATGACAGTTGATTCAACGCCTAGGAAATTTCTAAACTTGGAACCATAAATAAACAACGTTTGTATGTGGCTCCAAGTGTTGGCTAATTTTCCTTCCTGCTGTCCCTACAATCTTTCTGTTAACATGTCATCTGTCTGGGTGGCAGTTTCCTCTGTTCATGCTGGTAATGTGACTCAAACCCTAACTACTGCAAGGCTGACTTTTGTGAAGAGCTATTCATACATGTATCAGAATTGTGTCTATATTTATAGCTAGTAAACCCTGTGCCTTTCTCATTAAGTTTTCTGTTCAGGGACTGTTCATATAGAAAGGTTCAACAATGATATAAGGTCCAGACCCCTTTTATGAATTAATCACCTACATGTGTATCTTTACTTAACCCTGGGTGTTCAGGCTATAGGAAACCTAACATATACATCAGAAAAATTGAGTGTTTCAGGTTAAGAAACCGTAAATATTATTACAGTTTCCTTCTCCAAGTAGACTTAAAAAAATAATAAAAGCAGCTCCTGTCAAACTTAACTAATGGAAAATCAACAATGCTTGGAAGAGGCAGCTCTTCTGCTCTGTTGTGCAGTAAGAGGATTCCAATGTACTTTACCTATCCAATACTGCGCCGCAGAGGTAAGAGAGCATTGCCAACTTTCTAACATGAAAGAAACCAAAAAATAATGCTTCAGTGCCCTTTTGGACATCAGTGCTCATTTTAAGCACCATCTAAGACAATTCTGACCACTCTGTATATTGCATTATTATTAATCATTATATTATTATTATTAATTACATTTTATTGTATAAAGGTCTTGGGCTTGCATTTGAGAATTACTGCAAGGAGTGAGCTTTGCCCAGGACAAAGGACTTAGTTCCTGCGAATGCCACTACACTGCCCGTGAAGACATCACTATTTGGTACATGATGATTAAAAGAAAGAAAGTAGTTGCATGTGCCAGTAGTTTCTCATTGTATTGCCAGTAGTATCTCATTGCTATGCCCCAAAGATGCATCTTGTCTCTATTTTGACCCTGGCCTGAGTACTCAAACACCAAATGGTGGTTGAATTCCACATTTCTAAATTACTTTCCTCTTTTCACCCCTTCTCATCACATACTCTTTCATGGTCATTCAGTTCTGCTGTATTGGACTGAAATCTGAAAGAAGCCGTGGAGCCCAGAATATAAGTCAGATTCACCTTTGAGCTGAAGCAAGTTTTGCTTATTGTGCTCAGGTTCAGTGACAATTATGTTCTCCAAATGTGGCATTATGGACCACTTGCAAGCCTTTCTTGAACATGGTATTGGTGTGTGCAAATCTGCTGAAGCCTAGGCAGATTCTGAGTGTCAGATGACCCCTCTAGAAGCTGAATGCACCTGGGCACAAATGACTGGAATATACAGTGTGCACAAATTATAACTAATGGTTAAGTAGAACCCCCTCATGGATGTGAATTTAGCTTGTGCAAAAGACAGTTTCAGATCACCAAGTGCAACATACTAAATGTAACATAACAACAAGCAAAACACCTCTCAGTGTAACTGAGATCCCAGGCTCTGGTTTGAGTGGAATTAGCCTCTCTCAGTGACAGGAAAATGAGAATGTTATGTGAAAACAGTGCTTTTAACAAGAAAAGTAGTAAATGCTTTCTGGGGATCAACTCAGGTGGTTGCAGATGTGGATTTCTGTTCCAAAATCTTTGATTCATGGTGTGGCCTTTGCTAAATCAGATCCTACCTCTTAATTTTCTCACATGTTTTGCCACCTTTTAGAAAGTCCTTTCCTTAGATGAAAGATACCATCTAAAAGCAAGATATCAGCACTACCGCAATTCTGTTGCCTTTTGAGCTATTTCTCTTCTGATTCTCTCTGATGAGCACAAACCTTGCAGTCATTTTCATTTTCTGTTCATCTTTATTTTGATTAACAAGCCATTTTCTAGCAGGTCTTGTCTGTTTGTACAAAATAAGCACTTACTGTACCTGATGTTTATAAAATGTGGTGATTTTACCAGGCTTTGTGAACCCTGCAAAGCTGAGAATGAAAGTTGTCTTCCATCCTTACTGATAACAAACCTTTCCTGTACCTTATATTGTTAATTTTATACTGTGTACCCTCAAGTTACGGTTTCTTAAGTTTCAACAACAGATCCCGGCCAGTTGTTTGTGCTTTCTTACTTATATTAGGGTAAGAGTTACCACACTGAAACCAGGGAGGGTGTTATTTCTTTCACAGTTCTCATACATTGGAAATCAGTCAGTTCCTTTCAAGCTAAACAGACTCAAACTTTGAAGAACTCTCAGTGAGGCTTTTGTTTATAAGCTCATACTCATGTGGTTTCAATGTAAGAAGTCTAGAATTTTCTACTGTCATGAGTGTTGAGGTAAATTTCTTTCTTTCCTTTTTTGACTTGGATAATATTAAATGGATGTCAAGAACGTCTAGATGCTGTTTCTGCATAAAGTTCTATTTTCTGGATTATGTAATTCTGTCTTTCATAGGAACATCCTTTTACAAGCATGCCTCCAAGTGACATTTCCTTGTAACTCAAGTCTAAGTTTTATGTAAAACCTGAAGTGGAAATCCAATTACTCTTCAGGCAAATTACATGAAATGAAGAGTACAGTCTCAGTTTTGTAAGAATAAACATAATTTCTGAAACTGTCTGGTCTTTTTTAGCTATCAGTTTCCCTGTAGTGTCCATCGTCCTCCCCTCTCCCTCCCATTTTGATCAGTAATTTAATCAGTTATATATCAACTTCCTGAGGTTTAACTTAATAGTCAGCTCTACAATAAACACAGTCTCGGGTTTCTTCTGCAAGGCAATATTTGCACATACATGATTGGAAGAGATTCTGTATATGAATTTATTGCCAGCAGTAGTAAAGACATTATGTGCTGTTGTACTTGATTGTTACACATCAACAGATTTTCAAATTTAACCAATTTGCCCTTAGTTACATCTAGTTAAACACTTTTCTCTGCCTGAAAATGTACCGAAATGTCATATTTCTTTCTTTTTCTTGATCCTCAGCATCCCACACCACTTTGTAGTACAAATTCAGTGAGTCAGAGCAACAGGACTTGTTGCTGATGCTCTGTTCTCATTCTGTCATTTTCTCCAGAATGTCTTGTATTGTGGTTGCTCCTGGATATCTTGCTATATGGATGTGCAACACTGTTTCTCATTTTCTATGAAATTTAGAATTATGAAAGTGTTGAATAAAAGCGATAAAGTGTTTTAAGTTTTGTAAAAGGGTTTTCAATGTACCAGAGCGTTTCATTTAGAGCCCAATGTTTCTTCCTAACGTACCTTATAAAATTATCCTTATTACACTGCCCTCTCGTGGTATGAATTGGTAGTTTAAGATACTTTTCGCATCGTGAGGAAAACATTGCCTTGAGGAACTAGAGAAAATTCAGTTAATGCAGCAATGATATTACAGTCAATATCAATGTTAAATTAATCCACATTTGCTGCTCTATTTGAATACACCAGCATTCAACTTATAGAAACTAGTTTGGTTGGAACAATTGCAAAAGTAAGTTTGAAATGAACTGTAGTCATTTAACTATCCTAAAAACTTCCAATATGCTAATTAGTCCTAAAGTTTTCTGATATGAGTTTAATTTTAAAGACCAAGATAACAAGAATAGTCATCCTTTCTGATAACACAAACAACATACTTGCAATACTTGCAAGTAAAACATTAATACTTGCAATAAAAGATAAATAGATACAATGAAAAGAGTTTTGTGCTGTTTGTAAAAAGGGCTAGAAACTGCAATAGTCTATCTATTGCAGATAAATTTCTCATGCAGAACTCACTATAGGTTATGACTACAAAGTCAGTATTTTAAGTTGATTTATTTTACTCAGAACCCTTTTTGCGCTCATGCACCTTTCTCAAATGCATGAATAGAAATAAATAATGAACAACCAACAATAAAGTGTCACATTTCTCAACAAATTGCGTTTTCTTATCATGTGAAGTTCCGCAAAACACACTAGGTTCTGCATAAATGTCTAGTAGCATGCATCCCTGCCTTAAGGAGATTACCTACATTACTTTTTTTGTAAGAAAACAAAGCAGAATTTAATGACAATTATTCAATTTGTAAAATTTTATCTTGTAGTTGTGCTCAAATTACTTGGCATGAGTTTACTCGAAATGTTACTGGTTCTGGTTTTGCATCAGTGCACTGCTTTCAGTTGGTTGACCACTTTATAAAAAATTTAAAAAACCAGTAATTAATGCCGTTTTCTTCTCTGGCATAGCAAGCCCACAACTTAGAGCTGAAATGAAAACCTCAGCTTCTCTCTTTTTCTCTCCGTGTGCTCCCCTCACCTCAAAGAAGAGATTTTGTGGCATACCAGCAAAGCATCAGGTGCAGGCCATGCTTTCTCATCATGTTTACATTGTTTGTAATTGCTTCAGTCTTGCCTTTCTCTCTCCCAGAAACGTCTGTCAACTTCTTGGCTATTTCCATGATGGTTATCCATTTCTGCCTGTTTCTGCTACACTTATAGATACAGTTTCAGAGTTTATCCCAGGAAGCCAGCAAAGTTGCATCAGATGTAACTGGAAGAGAAAGTTATCTTACTATTTGCCATAAAGCTAAGGTTTTTGGAAGACTGTGTTAAGATAGTTTGATATATCTGGAGCAAGCCTGAAGATCTATCTTTGACCCTCCAGCACCTAACAAGCCAGAAGCATTTGAACTCTCATTGGAAAGAGCCCAGCAACTGAGTTATATCATTATACAAAAAGCTCAAGTAAAGCTAATTTATTTGAAGTAATAAATGTAACAAGTAGGCCAAAATAAACAATTCTCTCAGCGGCAATCATTCCTTTTACTTAACTTTTGTCTCCTGCTACCTCTGTCCCCTGTTTCCTCTCCTGAACAGTAAGACCATGGCTGCTACTGGGCTTAGAGCCAGCAGGCAATTTCCCAATTGGTACCACCAATTGGCTACATACTTCTCACTTGCCCTCTCATCTCCCTTCTCTCCTTCCCTCACTCTTCCTTATTTTTAATGAGCTTTGCTGGGCCTGCTGAATGCTCAGAGCTTCACTAACTGCAGAGCAGTGGAGCCTGACACAGCACTGGCTTGAGACAGCAGCTCTGAAAGAGCTGCTAATGCCAACTGACCTCCTTCTGACCCCTGTATCATGAGCGTATTACCCTGTGTCTTTTTTCAGTTCAGGTGTTGGAGGATTTACCACAGCATGAGATTAATCTTGCCTGTGTGCGGAGAGGCTGTAGTTACTCTGACCTGTGGTAAGTGGCAGGACACTTTGTCTAGAAAAACCAGTGGAACAAGTAGATGTACATTGCCCATTTTGTTATACTCTTGTGGGTTTTGTGTGGTGTTTGCCCTGATGTGGGTAGGGAAAGCTTAATTGACATTCAGTTTAACTACCACATTTTGACACCAAGTTAGTGTATTTCTTTTCTTCAGCAGATGTACCAGTAAAGAACCATGTAGGCATTTCCACAAAGGACACCATGGGTCTACTGAGTTGCACAAGCTGGGAGTGATGTTCGCCCATTTCTCCTCCTTACACTGTATCAACCATACATGCTGCTTGCCTTAAGCTTCTTTCCTGAAGTAAAGAGGACACAACCTCAGTGGACAATATCCTACATGATGCAAACAGCCTCTGCTCTGTAGGGCTGAAGTTCCCAAATCTGAGTTAGAACAGACTGACACACAGCAGAAGGAATTAGGTGTGACACATACGTATCCTTTCATTTGATCTAAAGCACACATGCAGGCTAAGTCTGGTCAGGCAGTACCAATGGTTATAGGCAATAACCTGGCTTTGTCGTTATGCTGTAACTCACACTCAGAAGTTTCTTTTCTCTGGGTATGTTGCATGGCTGTTATTTGTTCCGAGTTGAAAAGCAAAAACTCACAGTTACAAATCTGGAAGTCAATGTGTTGGACAACATTGTGCTTTAGCGTTTCACAGATATCTGTTCAACTGCAGACATTTGCTGCACTGTAAACCATCATCTCTGCAACATTCCTCTTATTTCCACAGATGTGTCTTTAAGTGTTTTTTCCCTGGAAAGCATATGAGGAATTGGAAAGAGATCTAGTGAAGGATCACGTTGTACACCAAAGGAATTTGATGTACTTTCTTCAAACTACCAAGCAACAGTACTTTATTGTGCCTGTGGTTGTGAAATCAATGATGTAGGCTAGGCTAGGATAGGATGAGATGGTGGGATGGGATGAGATGGGGTGGGATGAGATGAGATGGGATGGGATGGGATGGGTTGAGTTGGGATGGGATGGGATTGGATCGGGATGAGATGGGATAGAATGGGAATAGGATGGGATAGAATGGGATAAGAGAGGATGGAATATAATATGATGGGATGGGATATGAGAGGATGGGATGGGGTGGGATGAGGTGGGATGTTATGGAATAGAATGTGATTGGATAAGGCAGGACAAGAAGGGAAGGGAAGTGAAGGGAAGGGAAGGGAAGACCAAAGGTTAAAGCCCATTATTAAAATGCCTGTTAAACAAGAAACCTGTTTACTTTTGCCTCCCAGAATGATGTTACTGTAATTGTGATCTGGACACAAAGTATGAGTTCTGTTTTCCTGCACAAAGTCTGATCCAAGGATCTTTCTGGGAGGTGTAACTGAAAAGCCAGGCATAGAACTGCAGTTGATACAGGTTTATACTGAGTCCAGCACATATTGTAGTTTTGTTGTTCATGTTTCCTAATGAGAAAGCCAGACCCCCAAGATGTTTGTCTGTGTAGTCTGCATGTGAAGGATCAATCCTGTAGAGAGGTTGATGAGCAGGGACAGAATAATGCTTAAATCATCATTTGAACAAATGGGCTGATTAAACATCTCTCAGGGCAGAATACATACAGTAATCACAAGGAAGTTAACAGAGGCTAGAAACGAGGGAGAACCTAGATGAACTTTATGCATTATATTTGCAACATTCTGATGCCTTAATTAACAAGGCATTCTTAGCTGCATCACGTCACTTTTCAGTGATCTCAGCTGATGGTATGTCTTCAGATTCTGTTTTGTATTGCTAGATCACATGCCAACCTGAGCTCTTCTAATCCACCTTTCTTTCATCCACTCATTTATATCCTTGCTCTCTTATGAAATTATTTGCACACTTTCATCCAAGCCTCTTTATCTTTGTTCCGAAGCCATTGCTCCACCCCACATTTCCAGACTTTAACATTACCACCTCCCTGCTGTTTAACCTTCCATTGAGCTAGATAGGTGGGGGCCGTTTTCACTCTGCTTCCAGGAGTTCTTTCTGGGTCTGAATGAGGAACAGCTCTACCCAGCTGATAATGATCCTACTGGATAGTATGAGTGTCACCAGTAGATAGCAGCATTTCTGTCCTATGGCCATCCCTACCCTTCGCTATAGCAGCCATACTGTTGACTAAAAGTAGAGGTGATTGTGTCAGCACACAATTATATTTTATTTCCACTTGCCCTAAAACAATTCTTTTGCTCTGCACCTAGGTGAATTTTAGAGGCACCAGCAGAGTTTTATCAGCCTTTGTGCGCAATTCAGGCTATAAGAGATTGTTAAGACGTCCCAGCTAGAGATCTGTGGGATGCAAATGAGTTGAATGTTTGAGGTGAGGCTGATTCCCACAGATGCATCATTTATAGTTTCTTAGCACTTAATTATGAAGCCAGACAGGCTTACTGTCCCCCTTGTGTGAGAGGAAGTGCTGCTAGAGCCACAGACCTCCCCAGGATTACAGGAGTGCATGCCAAAGTCATGTGTCTGCTGCCTCTGCTCAGAAGACCTCCACATATCCTTTTGGCCCTGAATGTGCTGAGGTAATCCTGGAGGCACTTTCTGTGGTGATGAGGAGGGTTACACTGCAGTCATTCCCTGTCTGCCTCATGCTTTGGTTTTGTTGCCCTATTTGCATTTGCTTTGCTCATTTTCAGATTGGAAGGAGACAGAATGGCCATAATTAATACATACTGCTCAGAAAGCATTCCAAATGTGCCAGCACATGGCTGCTATTGCTGCTGTAAAAATGCACCTTCCATCTCTGTCATGTATGACAAAATCAGTGCCTGCCTGTTCTGAGGGCGGTCCCACCAGCACTTGGCTCTCCAAGGTGACAGCGCAGAGCTGCTGCCCTGATGGGCCTTCTTACTGAACCATCCCTTTTTGCATCTGACTCATGCATTTTTATGCTGACTGGATAATTACTCTCTGAAATTAAAATGGTTCCAACCTATGTATGGCAAAGATTTCTTACTTCAAATTAACATTAAGTGTTGCATGCATGAATCCTGTATAGATGGGAAAGGGAGGGGTGGGGTTGCTTTGCAGCATGCAGTTCCCACATCAGATGATATGAAACTAATAAACAACTTGGTGCCAGGAACTGGATTTTCACACGCTGGCTTCAGGTGCAGTGGAAGATCTTCATTGTGGGGATACCAGGGCTGCAAACATGGCTGGGGCACAATAACCTGTGGAGACAGTGAGATATTTACTCGAGTGAGCTCAAAAGGCTCAGATTGAGGCAGATTTGCTGCTTCTGCAGAAATAGATTCCCCAGGAGGATCCAGTAGTTTCAAGACATCTGCTTGCCAACTCAGACAGGGGACATTAGCCTAGAGGACTCTTCTCCACCTGATCTCTCTTGTTATAAATGCCACTTACTTCAAGCAGGAAAACAGAACAACCTCAAAATGAGCAAACAACCTGTTCAAATTGCTGTTACTTACTGCTCAAGAGGACAATAAATACTTAATTGAAAATCTTCTGATTCATGTAGAAAATTGAGTTCATTGTGCTAGCTTAAGAAAGGATGTTGGTGCATCTGGCACAGGGGCTGTGTCTGGTCACATTCCTGTCCAGTTTGCTGCTTAGGTAAAAGCCTGATAGTAAGAAGTTGACTGGTTCCTGTGGCCTTTGGAGACTTACAGGTGAGCCATGCAGACACACAATAAAATCCTGCATAGGGCACAGCACTATATACACTTATCTACTCAGCATTGTACAGGAGTTACTCGGCTGCTGAATCAAGATGATTTATTTCCCTTATAAAGGTACCCATATGTGAACTGAGAAGATCCTTCATCGTGTGACGGAAATTCAACATTGCCCACTGCTGGCACTGTCTCTCTGACAGAAGATAAACATAGTTTTATACCTTGTTATTTTCCATGCTGAAAAATGTCTTGCAAAATATTATTGCATTCCATTTCTCCCTTTCCCAGCCCCTGTCCCTTTTCTTCATCTCCCTCTCCCTGTCACTAAACACAGCTTTAATGAAGATGCTGCTGCCAGTAAAATGGTGGCTGTATTTGTTTAATGAGCCTGTTCCAATGTATCATTTAATTTCTCCATTTTTTTCTTTGTCAGCCACTGGATAACAAAGTTATCAGTATTTCAGTAATTTTTCACGCTTGAATTAAATTTTATCAGTAAATACCATGTTGGCTGCAAAAAGGAGCTATCGGCAAACTATGGGGATTTAGGGACTTGGCTTTTTGTTGTGCTTTTTTGGTTGGGTTTTTTTTTTTTTTTCTGTCTCCCAAAGCAGTAATTACTGAGGTAAACGGAAGTTCTGGAAACTGCTATTTCAAATTGAATTTTAACTGCCTGCTTCCTGTAAGGGAAGGCATTAAGCACACTGTCTGAGTGAAGCATGAACAAGAATAAATAGAGGTACTTAGTGAAGGACTTGCAGAGAAAGCAGATATGGGGTTGTTTATGCTGAGTGTTCTGCCCTTCATATTTAGGTCACAAAAAACGAAGTAACTCAAGCAGCCATTACCAACCTCATGAAGTCCAACAAAGTGCAAGGTCCTACATCTGGGTCAGGGCAATCTCAAGCATAGCTACAAGTTGAGAAGTGATTCAGAGCAGCCCTGTGGAGGAGGACTTGGAGGTGTTGGTCAGTGAGAAACTTAACATGAGCTGGCTTCAGTGTGTGCTTGCAGCCCAGAAAGCCAACCATATCCTGGGCTTCATCAAGAGGAGCATGACCAGCAGGTTGAAGGAGGTGATCCTGTCCCTTTATTCTGCTCTCGTGAGAACCCACTTGGAGTATTTTATGCAGTTCTGGTGTCCTCAACATAAAAAGGAAATGGAACTGTTGGAACAAGTCCAGAGGAGGGCCACAAGGATGATCATGAGACTGGAGTACCTCCCATATGAAGACAGGCTGAGAAAGTTGGGGCTGTTTATCCTGTAGAAGAGAAGGCTGCGTGGAGACCTCATAGCAGCCTTCCGGCATCTGAAGGGGGCTTATGAGGATGCTGGAGAAGCGCTCTTCATCATGGACTATAGCAATAGGACAAGGAGGAATGGGTCTAAACTTAAACAGGGGAAGTTCCAGCTGGATGTAAGGAAGAAGCTCTTTAATGTGAGGGTGGTGTGGCACTGGAATAGGTTGCCCAGGGAAGCTGTGAATGCTCCATCCCTGGCAGTGTTCAAGGCCAGATTGGACAGAGCCTTGCACAACATGATCTAGTGTGAGACATCCCTGCCCATGGCATGGGGGTTGGACTAGATGACCTTAAGGTCTTTTCCAACCAAAATCATTCACAAGGCTCCCAGAAGAAAATATGCAGCAGTCTGTACAGTCAGTGCTGTAAAAGAAAGAGACCTGGCTCCTAAGTACAACTTCTTCCCTCCAAGACACCTTTCTGACCTGCTTCTGACCACATCTTTTCTTCTGGGGGAATGGAAGGAAATGGAAGGGAAGGGAAGTCTGATTAAATTCCACACTGAGGTTTCATCATGTCTGAAATGAGAGGTTGTATAAATAAGTAAGCGCAGAGTGTGAACCATAGTGCTTTCAAACCCAGCAATTGTATTCAGAAAAAGAGTGGATTAAAGAAACTGAAAGTTCTGTTAACTTTTTGCAAGAAGATGCTTTCAAGTAGGACCGATTCTGAAATCACCTTAAGTAGCAGACAGTTTCCTTAGCCTTTTAAGCTGCAGAAGATGTTTTTCTTCCGTGTTTCCCAGGTTTCTATAATCCCTTGAGACACCCTGTCACTGATAAGAATAGAGCATCATGAAGTGGGAAACTTAGAAAGCTTCCTGGGACTAGAACACACCTTCATTATAAAACCTGTGCTGCAGGACAACATCCTTTCTAGCTCATTTCATTTAACCACAGGCAGCAGAAGGCGAGATGAGAGCAACTCACTGAGAGTCTTACTGCTAAAATAAGCATAATGAGCAGCAGAGGAGCAAAGAATGCTAGATTGCAGCATTCTCTAAAGCAGATAAACAGAGGGGTTTGTGTTAAGATGTGGTTAATAAGGTGTAGCTGCCATTTGGGAACTGTGCTCTTGCATCAGATATTCACGAACTTTCATCATGGCTGTTCTGACAATGTAACTGGAATTGAAGCCTGTAAACTGATGCAACAGTGCTTACAGAGCTGACAGCAGGGGATTAGTTACCACTGAGATGGAAAGGAATGAAAGAAAGACTTCGAAACATATAGTTTAGGCTATGAGTTAAAATACATACAAGGACCTCCAAAATTAACTAGTGCTGCAGAAAAAATGTGTGAGATAGATGAAATTGTATCTGCTATCAAAATGATAAATTGATCTTTAAAAAAAGGCTTAAATCTAAAAAATGCTATCATTTTACTAAGGCTTCTACATGGGGAAAGGCTCCATGGGAAGAGCCTTAGGAGCCCCTTGCAGCACAGGATGGGAGATCTGGGAGAATGGTAAGGCTCAGTTTTCCAAGATAAGACTCCAAGAGTTTGTAATGATTTTGTATGTCTGAATTTATACATTCTGTCTCCTGAACATCTCTTCATTTTCACATATGGAATCATGGGATCAACATACCTACCTTCTTTTAAATTGAACTCTTTTAAATGGAATTTAAAAGCATGGAATTTAATTAATTTATGGGCAGACAATCTTACATGGTTGTTCATTTACTTAAGAGAGAAAATATATTTCAGTTTCTGTTTCAAGCTGTGTTTATGTCTTTGTATTAATTGACTGTTTAATATAAATATTTGAGTGTGCATTGGAGCAGAAGCCAGAACACAGCTATGTATCTGAATCACCAAACAACAGAATGATGGTATTTCTAGCTCAGCATTTCAAATTCTTTTTCATGTAGTGGTACAATTTTAAGAAAAAAAAAAGACCTTCCTGTCCCTATCTGCCCTGAGAGCATTTTACACAGCTAGTTCTTCCCTCTGGCGCAGGTGCACCCTCCTCAACTGTGTAATGAAAGGTACTTTCCTCCGACTTTATCCAGGAATCAGTGAAAGGGAGGGCAGCACACTTTTGCTGGCAACATAAGTGTGGAAAAGCAGCAGCCATTTATGAAGATATGTCAGTTCCAGAGAGAGCAGGGTACTTTGTGTTCAGCCAGGCAGTCACTGCTGGATTACCCTGAGATGTGTTCATGCAGGAAGACTGGAAGTGGAAGCTTACGTATTTACTGAGACTTCATCTGAATATTCTTCGAATAGTTTTGAATACTGTAGAAACTGAGAAACATTTTGTGCTGTTCATGTATGTAATGAGTCTATCAGCTGCCTTGGGTACTATTTACAAAATGTAGATTTGCATGCGTTAATTGTAATTCTTTTGAACAAGTAATCAAAACCGGCACGCATGAACTCTGGAGAGTAATTAAAGTGACAAAAATTTTAATTCTGTAGGGTCATGGCTTTAGATATGTAAAGCCAAGGAAAAAATAAGATACTTCAAATGGGCAGCGGTGATCTATTTGTCTGATACACAGTGGAACATTTGTTTCACTGGTTACCAGACTCTGGCAGATCTTGCGTACAGGGATATGCCTCCCTGTGTAGATGTTGCGCAACAAATACTCACTGTACTGGTTACCAAATTTCATTTGTACTTGAAACAGGAATTACAGGGTTGCAGGGAAATTGTACTGTAAATTACAGTGAACAGGTTAGAATACATAATAATTTAAATATTAATAAAAAAACTGCGAAAGTCCCAGAGAAAACATGAAGAAATGTGAAAGGTTTGTAAAACTTGTTATTAAGAGAGGCTTAGAGGATAGGGTCTGTTTAAGCTGCAAGAAAGAAGATTGCAGTCATCCACAGTCTGCCCGTATACCGAGACTGTTATCAAAAGCTCTTCAATAATTTTCTGAAAAAAAACGTCATCTTTTGTTGCAGAGTGGACTTGAAGTGAACTTTAGGAGATAGACACT
This sequence comes from Ara ararauna, assembly GCA_028858755.1. Lineage (NCBI taxonomy): Eukaryota > Metazoa > Chordata > Aves > Psittaciformes > Psittacidae > Ara > Ara ararauna. Next base: position 96,232,494 of record CM054410.1, read on the forward strand.
CCTAATTGGACTGAAACACTGGATGTGGCTAATTAAAGATTTCCACAGCCCTGTTAGTTTTGAGAGCAGATTGGACAAACATCTGTCAAAGGTAATGTTACTTGACCACATCTTGCCTCTGTGCAGGCACTTAGACTGTACAGATGTCTCTGGAGCCACCCTTGCTGTGATACCAGACTAGCCTGAGCTTTGGAATGCAAAGACTTAGCAAAAATCAGAAGGAATTGAGATGTGGGGACTAAATGAAACAGAATAAAATGCTGTATGGATTCACAAGACATAGACAGAGCCACACTTGCTGTATCATTTTCTTTGTAAATATAACTGGTTTTCTTGACAAAAACAATATACTGGATCACATTGATTTGGTATTCAACATTGTGTTTAGTATTATGATGTCTTGAAGAAAATCGTTAACTGAATTGAAGCGTATTGGTTTGTATAGGACTGCTCAGGATTTTGAGACTGGTTAAAAAAGAAAAAGAACAACCTTAGAAAAGGATGATTCTATTAAGGACTGTGATATTAAAAGAAGCCAAATACTGATTTAATGCAGTGAAATTAACTTGTGCAAAGTGCAAAGTCATTGCACGTAGGGACTAATAACAAGAATTTTTGCTATAAACTGGAAGATAATTAGTTGAAAATGTTTAAAGGATGACTTCATGTAAAGAGAACGAGATGGTAGTAAAACAGTAAATGAGATCTTGGGATATGTCAGTGAGGTATTTGGTAGCTACTAGGAAGAATTAATGGTTTTGTGCATCCCTAACTTTGTCTGAAATACCATTAGCAATTCTGATTGGTTATTTGCAGGAGGCTAAGGACTCCAGTATAGAAGATGAATGCTGGCACAAGCAGGATAGCAGAGATACAGTGGCTTGAAAAAATTTACTCTTGGTAAAGCCAAATGAAGGCTGGGAGGGAATACTGTATCTTAACATGGTGAGTGAGAAGAGTCACATGCTGTGGAGTATTGGAATAAGACCAAATGGATATAAAATAGTGTTATAAAATTGGAAATTAAAAGGAAATTCTTAACTATTGGACAGGTTAATAAAATTTGGAAAAGCTTTCCAGTTATAATGATTGACGTAAAAATCCAAATCCTAATTGTTTTTAAAATAGAGCTTAGTAAATTCACAACAGGAGATTTGGTATCAATGATAAGAGGGCATCTGCCTCAAAAGGTCTTGCTTTCTTGCTTTCCCATCCTCCAGTAATAAGCATACATGTCTTCTGCTTTCACAATCTGCTGTGGTAATTGGGGACATGAGAACTGCCATCCTGGATCAGACCTTCAGTTCACTTCATTCAGTAATTTGATTTTGGCAGCAGCAACAAGCCAAAGCTTCAGAAAAAGTGCAAAACTGCCAAAGAAGGCAGATATTTTACTCCTGCTCGGCACACAGAGACTGGTGGGTCTCCTGAGATATGAGAATTTCTGTCCCTTTTTAAAGTTTGTATATGAATTTATCTGATGTGAGTATGGATGCTCTAACTGACTCTATAAACATGAAAAGCCTTCCGGATTCTGCTGAAATCTTCATCCCAATATAAACTGAAGTAATTAACTGTAACATGTGAATGTTCAGCTTTTCATTTCGTGGACTGCCAATTCACTGCTTCATTGGAAGAGAGCATAAGTGGCACAACTTCTTTCCACTTATTGGAGATCCTGGCCACTCAATGGCTTTGTTAGCAGCACTTCAAATAGTTTTACTCTTTCTATGCTCCTTTCAGCTGGAAGGTTTTCCATTCCTCCAGTATAATTTTTATTGCCTTTCTTGGAATGCCTTTTTGTTTCTGTACAGTTTTTGAAACAGTGTGGCCAAAAATGAACAGTGAGGAGCTGTTATTCAGCCCACTGGAAAAAAAACACAACTATTTTCTGCTTTTGTCTACTCTGGTCTTTTTTGTCACTGTATTTTGTACCAGTAGTTCTTGGCTGTGTTTTTGAAAATTGTAGTTGAAAGAGATATTAAATTCTTAAAACAGAATAATGAAAAATGGCAGGTAAGGTACATAGATCCAAGATAAACTTCCATGTCATTTATACTGACTGCCATGGTAATATTCTTGTTCTTGAAAATCTATATTTTGACAATTTTTAAAAATTGGGATGATAGTGTAGCATAGTATATTTATTTTACTGGTCAGGTAACAGAGCTGGTCTTCCACAGTAACATGTTTGTGTATATGGGAAAAATCCATGGCAAATGATTCTCTTGACTATTGACTGACGTTTCTATGCTTTTATTTAAGTTTTTCACTTCACTTGAAAAGTAAGAAGACTTCAGATCAAAATGCTGATTTAAATAATTTTAATGAAAAAAAACTACAAGCCTTCCATCTGAAACAGGAAAGTTTCACATGATCTTCAGGCTGAGTGTGTACTATTCAAATGAGAAACGAGAAAAAAGTAGAGAGTTGCTGAAAATGTTTCTGTTTAGAACCGCTAGATGTCAGGCAGAGCAAAGATTTCACCCTGATTTGTGGTGAATCTCATCCTGATGTAAGGGATTACTGCAAAGCCTCTAAGTCTCCTTGAGGAAGAGAAGAGGAAAAAAGCACACAGTCCTTGGACTGGCTTTCTCTGCAGGACTGTCTGTCACATCTATTGCTCAAGCTTTCTCTGCACTTCCCTGTATGGTGAGGTCTGCCCTTACTAGTGTTGAAAGTAGGTATTGTAGGGACAATGCATCTTCTGGACAAAAGCACTCTACTGAGGCTTTAAATCTCACTACTTTGGTGCAGCTTTTAGAGGCAAAACTTTTCGTGTGTGATAGATACCAGTGTTGTAGTGCCTAACAAATTCTGCACCGCTTCTTGTCTCAACCAATTTCAGGACATAAGGACAGATGGCCACTGCCCAGTCTCCAAAAGGGACTTCAAGAAGCCCACTGGTATAACAGGCCACATACATAAATACACGAAAAATGCCAGTCCAGGTTCCAGAAAACAAAGACGCAGGAGGGAAAAATGAGTGAAAAAGAAGAGACATGAAAAAAGAATAAAAGTTAAATGAGCAGAGCTGCTAATCTTTACAGTTGCTATAAGTGTGTGCTTCATTCTGTGATGTCAGCTGAAGGAGTGTTTAATCTTGGAACAAGTAGCTAATTGGGTCAATGAATTATTACCCTCATGTTGGGTTACAACTGTTTACAGCCTTGACCTGTTAAGGGGAGGAAATCACAAGCCTTGTATTTGTTCATGCTTGACATGCTAGTTAGAATAGAGACATCATGTTATATCTGGAGACCCAGGATTTTACTTCTAATGATACTGTGTTATCATGAATTCTACCAAAACCAATGCATTCAAGGCATTCAAAATTGTCGTAAGTCTGATTTGCCATATAGTACAAACTTTCTGCGTAGTTTTTTTAGAATTGCTCTTCAATACAATAAGAACTTATAACAGCAACTTTGTAGCATGCCATTTCTAAATACTCTTATGCTGGATTTTCGAAGTTACATGCTTTTAGTAAAATACTCTCATAGATTTACTAACCAAAGATGAAAATCTGCAAAATATTTACACAAGACCATCTGGTGAGGCACTGGAATGGGTTGCCAAGGGAAGTTGTGAATGCTCCGTCACTGGCAGTGTTCAAGGCTGGATTGGACATAGCCTTGGATGGCATGATTTAGTGTGAGGTGTCCCTGCCCCTAGCAGTGGGGTTGGAACTAGATGATCTTAAGGTCCTTTCCAACCCTCACGAGAGAGGTCTCACGAGAGCAGATCATACAACCTCTGCAATTAAGAAGTCCCAGCCTTTTTGTAACACCTCATAAGGCAGCTGTTTTATTTCATGTCCATTTCTCTGTACCTCTCTAAATCCCTCTATATCCTCCTTGAAACACAGGGGCCTGGACTGTCTACGCGACTCAGGTGTGTCTACACAAAGGCCTTTGCACAGCAGCAAAATTATGCCCTCTGTTCTTTTTGTTCTGATTAACTTTCCTGATGACACCCAGCATTTTGCTGCCTTTTTGGGCCAATGCATTGAACCAATTATTTCAGGAAACTGTCAGGGACAATTCTAGGATCATTTTCAGTGTCTTGTCTGTACTCCCATGCGCTCCATAACTTGTTGGCAGATTAGGGCAGATAAGCCAGGAAAGTGGCTTGGGTCAGACTCAGTCTTAGGAGAAAGAAAACCTAAAATATTTTGTATGTTCTTCTCTTTGCTAGATATACCAAATGCTTTCTGGCTGCAGCTGATCTTTGTCTTTCAAGGATCGTTAATCAAGGGCTCCTGGGGAAAGACTACAAGTCAGTGTACTGCCTATATGCATCAATAGTGGCAAGTTTTGGCAGGTATAGATTCCAAGGGTGCAAATCTATCATTTTCATAGCACCTTGGGGGACATCAGATTACTAAGAGAAAGTCTTTTCAAAGAGAAACAATTAAGACTGGAAAAGACATTAATAACTCTGTGAAACTCCACTATGCTAACAATTAGTGTTAACAAGTTAGCCGATGTACCACTATTCCCACAGTTTCTAAAAGAGTGTTTCAGGAACTGTAGCAAGTATTTTTTCCCAGACACCGTTGTCTTGCCTGACGTGTGGTGCTCAGATAAAGTCCAGACAAATGAACACACACACACACAAAAATCAATATGAGAATGAAGGTGTTCGTAGCTGAGCCTCCTTAAGGCTGTGCTGAACAGAGGACAGGAGGAACAAATATATTCTTTATGTGAATAAATTGGATTATCATTATACCAATAGTGGTTGGATAATAATAATAATAATAACAGTGATATTCTGCGCCTGAAGCAAATGTTGAGTGTTGTGCTCAACTGCTCATCGAAGGATTTAATTTAATTTTTTAATTGAAGAGAAAACTTTACCTGTATAAAACAAGTGCCACGTGATGGCAGCATAATCCAATGAGACAGAAATTTTGGCTGTAATTGCTGGGAAAGTGCAGTTTCCAGGAGGCTGTTTGTTACAGAGCCACAGTATGTCTGAAAATGAAGCATTGGCAGCATTTGAATAGCTCTTTTGCACTGTGGAGGCTAAGTGGCACAGTGGGTTAGTACCGTAGTCTTTTTCTTCTGGAGACTCAGCCTTACATCCTGGCTTAGCTGGTAAATGAAAGCAAGTTGGGTGGTCTCATACCAGTCCCCATTTGTGCATATCACAAAACCAACAGGCAATTTGGCATGGTCAGGAGTTGCTGCCTGAGAGAGGAGCAGGATTCAAATAGGAGAGGAACTGCAGGTCATGAGCGAGGTGAACTGGCAGTTCTGTGAAGGGAGGTTTGTGTCCCATCTGCTCAGAGTGGATGACAGTCACCACCTGTCATCAGCACTAATTCTCTTTTGAATAAATTTGTGCTGTAGTTTATTTTCTGTGTGTGAAATCCAAGTCAGGTCTTTATTTTATCCTTCCCCGTTGCTATTCATGCGAGTTTCGCAAAAATGAAAGGAGCCAGCAAGCACTACAGGATTTGGCCTGGTTTTATGCGCAATTAAGATTAACAACTTCATTTAAGTTTTGTTTTGAAGAGAGGGTAGCATAAATCCTTAAATACACCTCAAGTATCTATAACACAGCACATAACAGTACACAGGTACTATGCAGTAAAGGCAAACCCTCAGGGTCTGGATGGTGCATGAGCCATGATGCAAGCATGTGTGTCAGCCCCACTGTACCAGCTCTCTACAATCTTGATCTCTCTGGAAATCTGTTACTAGTGTTTCCATCCAGGGGAACACTCTTGTCCCTATTTAGTTGGTCATGAACAAAACGTGGGAAGACTGAATCATGCCTAGATTTATGAAGGAAACCAAGAATATCACTGAGACCTGCATCTGGATTTATAAAGACCTGCTGCAGTGGAGTTCCTGAAGGAGAAGCTGTTAAAATGAAGAGTAAAGCCAAGAGAGAAAGTGTGGTAGATGAAGAGAGGAATATGGTACTGAAGAAAATGGGAAACTGGTTAACACATTATAAAAAACCCCCACGATGCAGGAAATGGACACAAGCTTAAGAGCAAGTGTAATAGCAATAAGAGTGGAAAGATATCGGGTAAGAGTTGATGTTTAAAATTTGCATCAAATATCAGGAATTCTGAAAATTGTTTAAAAAGCCAATAGTATAGTGAAGAATAAAAAAAATCTAAGCAACAGAAAAAGCAGAAAAATGTGCAAAGTCTGGAGAAAGGAAGTTGTAAAGAACAAAAAAAGCATTAATATAAAAATATACTGCTGAAAGATACAGTTTTGAGGCAAGTACTTGTGAAGCTGTTCCAACTTCTGTAAATACAATTTTATTTAAAGTGAGGAGATTTTATAGAAAAGCTGAAATATTTCATTTTGACATTATCCCAGCAAAGTGGTTCAATGTTTTATTTCCAGGTCACTTTACAGCTGAGTTTGTTTAAATTCAAGATAGAGTGAAAGTGATCCAGAAGTGAGATCTGATGTTTCAAGAAGTGGAGAATAAAACATTTCATTATACCTGAGACTTCCTTTTTTTTTTTTTAGCAATAACAATAAAAAAAAATTCATGATGCCATGGAAAAATTACTCTTCCCAGTTTTTCAGTTTTCTTACTGAAGTGAAAAATCAATTATTTGTTCAACCCTAGTTGTGTAATGAGGCATGTCAAAGAAAAACTTTGAATAGCGATGCAACTGCTCTTGTACTAAAATTTTTTAATTTTAGATACATCTGGGTATCTTACAGACATCTGAGGAGCCAGGTGGGGGAAGAGAGGAAGAAGGGATCACTGTGCAGAATTATATCCTCTGATTGCATCTCCCTTTATTATCAGAAGGCATCTTGCCTCACTGGTGCTGTAAGTCTGGGTTTTCAGTTTGGCATGGAAGTGTATAAGTCTTCATCTTCCAAGAGTCTTTCTCTGTCTTACTCCATGCTTCCAGGGTAAGCTGATCACTTTAGAAAGATGGCACAGAAATCCAGAGAGGGAGTGCTCTATCAGTTCACCTCAGATTTTTTCTCCTGTTGTAGGAAACGACTGATCTCACCACGAGCAAGTTGATCAGATGCTACTGATCACACTGGAAGCAAGATACATTTTTCTGTACAATTTCCATTATAACTTTATGAAACCAAGCTTGCGTTGCAACCTAAGTTGAAAAAAAAAAAAAAAAAAAAAAAAAGCCCTAAATTGCTTATTAGTTGTGCCTGTGTTGGAACGCATATATTGCTTGTGAAAATCCAGTCCTTCAGAAGCAAAGGCAGAAATACTTTCCTGTGCCCGCAGTTGATTTTCCACATGCATGATCACTTTGCTTTACACTGGCCACACACTGTTACAGGGACATAAATTCTTGCCTGAGAATGGCATGGCTGTTTTGTACCCTAGCTTCCAAATGGAAACACTGCTGAAAAAGATTATTTATTATTCCATAAAGATTATGGAATACCAGTAATCTTTATTCTGCATGGGGGCACAGAAGAATAGTATGTCTAAGTGATACATTAACCCTCTTTCTTTAGCTCTTCCCATCAGGATAGTAATTCTAGAAAAACAAAGATACTTACCTGGATTTAGCGAATGCATATGTAGATAACTAGAAAACAACTGGAACAGCTATGCTTATGGACTTTAGAAAACTATGTTTACTCAGTTTGGTTGTTTTTGGTTTTTTTTGTCTTGTATGTTGTTTTCACTTAAAATACCACAGATAAATTCACAGAGGTCATCGTCCAGTGATTTGCTGGTTTATGTTCAGGAAGGTAGGACTTGCCCTGCTGCATTCATCTGCTTCAACCGACACAGCTTTCCAGATGCAGGTGATTCAGCTTATGACTTCTATATTTTCTCAGTCCTCTGGGAAGACATTCACTTCCATTAGACGACAGCGGCTAGGTGAAATTGTTGCTGAATAAACCCTGACACTATCACAAACCACTTCTGTGAGAAAAAAAGTGGATTGTCTAGGACAGTGTAATGTAACTATGTAATGTAATGTTATAAGGCTGTAATACCCCAGTCAACGGGGGTTTTGGACCATCTGATTGTACATCCAAAATGGACTGGCAGCTTTGCAGTAACCAAACAAATGAAAATGTCAATACTTTTTTTTTTTTTTTTTTAGTATTTTGCAGATATCAATATGAATTTATACACTTGAACTTGAATGAACGTAAGTAGCTGAACATTGGTTCTTTCAATTTTTAATGTTCCCTCCCCATTTGCTTATTTATTCTTGATCATGAAAGTGTAAGCAGGCATTTGAAATGAGGAAGCCTTGCTATATCAAATTCATTCTGTAAAAATGTCCCGGAATTCTGAAATCTCATATTATGTATGAGTTTGTCATCTCTCAGTTTGCACAAAGCTTCTATTACAGAACCTTTGACAGAAATTCTAAATCACAAGAAAGCAGTAATGTAAAACTATTTTTATTGAAAATACATCTACAAAGTAATGTTTCTCAATCCACGCTGGCTGCATATCAATGCAGAACCAGTAAGGGATGGGGAAGGGAATCTTTCTATAATACCTGATTTCCATAACAAACAAAGTTAGTATAAAAAAAAAGATCACATTCTTTGTGACACAATTCTTTTTTCTCAGCTGATGCCATAGAAAGACAGCCATTTACATTGTCTTTGCAATGTATTTCCAAACAAAATCTTCACAAAAAATTAAATTGTTATGCCATAAATTCTACTGTTAATGTTCATACACATTCTGAATACAGTATCTATATAAAAATATCTCTAATTACATATCAGAAAAATGCCTGTCTATATCTTAGATTTGCATTCTGTTAGCAAAAAAAAAAATCCCCCATTTTTTTCTCTTTCAGTCAGAGATTCATTTAGAGCTTTGTTGGTTTGACTGCTCAATACTTTGTATTAAACCCTGCTCACTTCATTCACTGCAGAGTTCCTGCTCATATTGTCTGGGTTACTCAATTGGAGAAGATGGGCAGGAGTTTTCAGTCCTTAAAAAAACCCAGTCTTGCCTGGGAAAAGATTTGCTTTTCAACCAGCATGCTGACATTTTCACAATAGTTATTTGTACACCGTGTTTATATTCATTTAGTGACAGAACTAACATATTGAATGTTTTCTTTGTGGCAACTGGGACACTGGAAGGGAATCCTTCATTTCTGCCGTCAGAAGTTTTGGGTAGGGAGCAATAGACAATCATTTTAATTAAAAAATCACTCAACACTATTGTGCCTGTTGATTAATATTTTTTCATTTCCCCAGTTGTAATTTCATTATAAAACTTTCCAGTTTAACCTCTATAATAGTACAAGGCAAAAAGGAAGAAATACATGATTTATATTTCTAGAAAATTGCTTCATCAAAGAATAATCTTGAAATGAACAAAAAAAGCCAGAAGATTACAAGTGCATTGTTTCACTTTTTTCATTCTTTCCATATCTATTCCCTGAAAGAAACCTACAATATTGTGCTTTAAAATCCTCTCTAATCAAAATTTCAACATTTATTATAGTATTTACTATTTCACAATTTATATATTTTTTCTATTAAAAAAGCACCTATTAATTTTACCTTCCAAGGGTATTATTTTTTCTGAGATGCTAGTGATAAACAAGGATTTCAAAATTTCACATTGAAACAGGGAGCCTTTTTCTTCAGATGGAAAAATGGAAATCCATCTAATAGCTCTATAACTTACCAGTGGGGTGACCAAACATTTGGAAGTTTTCCAATCAGAAATCCTCCTGTTGGTCTCAGGGATCCAGATTTAGAATCTAATCCCTTTAGGATATGAGCATCTCACCCATCTGCCCCTTCTGCAGAAGGCTGGCACTGCTTTTAATTCTTACAAGTGATTTTTAAGTAGATAATGGCATTATATTTATTTTTTCCCCCCCCAACAGGAGATGTTCTGTCTCTCAGGAGAAAACAGACATTTTCTGTCCCAGAATCAATACAGCCCATGGCCTTTCTCCTGCAAACACACACATGGATTTTTCACCTGGGTGGTGATGTTGAAATTAAGGGAGCAAATCAAGGTTGGAAGCACATATATACATATGTAAATGCTTGCAAGTCAGTAGGAGCTGACAAGGGTATTTTTTTGCCAAGATCAGCTGAGGCTAATGCAAAAATCTGTCTAAATGAAATAACTTTATCAGAAACATTTCAATTTAGCTGATAAAAGTGCTGATGTTGGGTATTTTTTAAAATTTATATATCTTTTTATCCTTTCAATTATTGTCCTTTTTATTGTCCTGCTAGTATTTGAACGACTAGAGAAAAAAAAACCAGAAAACAACCCAACAGATAAAAAGGGAAAAATACTGTTAATTTAATTAGCTGGATGCAGTAACCAAGTTAAAAATACTGATTGTGTGTTTATAAATGTTAGGAATTTTACAACTGGTATATAAAAAAATAAAACCATTTTCAGGCTCTGTTAAGTGTTTTTACTTTCCAGTTCATTAAAAAAAAGAAAAAAAAAAGGTGCAGAGGACTGAGCAACATATTCACTGATTTTTTTTTTTTTTTTTCATTTAAATGACAATCTCTTTTTTTTTTTTTATCCCCAGTTAGCACATGTGTAGCAGGATCAGTGCTGTTGCTGGTTAACTCTCTTTAAGTGGGAAGCCAACATACACCATGACCACTGCTAATTTGGAACATATTTTCATTAATTCTTTCTGGTGCGAGCATAAAGGGAGAAATCAAGGAATAAGTGAACTTCGTGAATTCAAGATAAAAATGGCTGGAAAAAGTATGTGTTTTCCACATTTCTAGTGTTGGACTCATGCTTTCTCTACCTTACATCTTGGTTTCACTATCTAATGGTTTCTCACTCTCATTTTCTTGTGAGATCAGTTGATATGGTTTCTTCATTTCATTCTCCTCTATCACAGAATTACCCATTTCAGCATCCCTGTTCTTCAGCTCATGTCGCGATAAGTGTTCAACAATTCCTGCTCCAATGGAATCTCCCAAGACATTGGTAGTGGTACGGAGGCGATCCCTAAGGAGAAACAGAAAGTTAGTTTTGATTTCACCATTTGTTCACTGAAACATACAGACTAGCTCTTAAAATGGCCTTTATATAGCTACTGATTCAGCTGTTTTATGTATATTTATTTGACCTTTCATGCCATGATTTCTTCTACGGAAATTAACAAATATAAGAGCATTTGGTGTCATAAAATGTGTTAATACTCTTGGCAAGAAATAGCTGTGTGATGAGGGCGACAAAAGGAACATACGGAAGATACTTCTTGTAGGCATATCTGTTCTGCGGTGGTTGGGTTTATATCCTCTGAACATTTAAGCCAATAAGTACCTTTTTAGGGTTATTTTTCTCCTGATCATAAACTATGATCAGTAATTTAGGGTGGAACTATGTTGAAATTATTAAAATTAAACTACAACAATTTAGCCCTCTTAAAGGGCCCTGTCCAGAAGATGCACAAAGCAGCTTGACAAGGAGTAACTGGCGCTGTTACTGTGTCTACCTACATAAGGCTGTGGGCGTGTGGTTAGCTAATCATTTGAAGACATTAAGTTCTGATAACAACTTGAGCAACTTCTGGCAGGAATCACTTGAGAAGACCGAAGGGTAAAAGCCTTTAGAAATGCTAACTCCTAAGTGTAGGGTGAAAGAGAGGTTGCAGGAAACCTTCTGCTTTTGATTTAGTCCCTGGACTTAAGGTGTTTCCCCATATATTTACAAGTGTCAGCTAGTCTTCTACAGGGGAATGAAAAACTGGGGGGCAATACATTGTGGTAGCTGGATAAGACAGTTACGCAACTGTTTTTCATTACCATGGGGTAGACATATGAACCTTCCCTAGATTAGTCAGCAGGGATGAAATGAACTGGGTTGGATCTGAGCCAACTCTGAGCCTGATTGATGGAAGGGTTTTAATCGCCATCCTACAGAAAATAGAAGACTAAAGCAATTTTTTGCTAATTTAATTACAGTGTGTCTGTAACACCTTTCTTAGTACCTTAAAGATCCAGGTTTCTAAGTAACCCTTTTCATTAAGTAGCACCCTCCACCATCTGCTCCAAGAAAATCCCTTAATTGCAAGAAATTGTGATTTTTTTTTTTGAACACTTGTTTCCAACTGCTTTCCACAGCAAAAAGAAGTACACCATTGACTGCAGTATTGCCAGGATGTCCCTGGCAATTGCACTTCTAAATATGGTCCAAGGCCTCAGTGACTCCATAAAAATACTTACAAGAACCAGTCCACTGCAATGATAAGAGTGATATCATCTGTAGGCAAACCTACTGATGTAAGTACAATGACCATGGTGACCAATCCAGCTTGGGGAATGCCTGCAGCACCAATACTGGCAGCTGTAGCTGTGATGCTGTGCAAAGAGACGGCAAGAGCAATTAATCAACTTCCATAATAAAGTCCCCTTATTGTCTGGCAACACTAAAAACAGATATGAAACAAGAAGGCATTTACTCAGTAGCAAATAAGAAGATGAGTCCAGTTCCGTATTTGCACACTGCATAGCTGCAGGTAAGTGTGGATCTTAATCCAAAAATGTTTACACTAAACCTTTATCCAGAACCCTTGAAACATGGGGCTTTTTAGGTGTTAAATCCCCTGCTGGATGCTAAGGGCCAAACAAAAACATTATAGCTACCTGCCCCCACCCACTAAGTAAACTCACACCACAAGCTCAAGCATGTTAAAATAAAAGCCGAGGAGGAAATTTTGTCCTGGCAGATCTAATGCAAGAACTTTTATTCTCTATCCATCTCACTGTATGCATACTTCATGCCAGGTGAAGTATATGTCCTCCAGCAGTTGGCGTTCTGCCATCAGAAAACAGAAACCTGCCAGAAACCCTGAATCATGCAGTCTAGTAACTTGACATAAATATGATTGTTCACACCTAGTTTAGGAAGAATTTGTTTTGTCAGGTTATTTGGCAGGGAGCAGCTCTATTAGTAATGAATGTGGATGATTGCCTCAGAGCATGAAGGCAGATTTTTGCCTTCTGTTGATGAATTTTGAATTATGCTGGTGGGTTTTATGCAGACAAGTACTTTTTAAAAATCTTCTACCTTCCCAGTTCTCCATATATGAACTTTAAGTGTTCCCGAGAGATAAATATGTGTCCCCCTGTCCTACAGTGTCCCTCTTTTGCCTTGCCAACATTTCTTTCTTCTGCACATGTACCCATCACCCTTTTCTCTTTAACTATTTGAGTAATATAAGGAAATTAATGCAGATCATTTATCATGGGGTGCTACTTAGTGGGTCGTTTATGGTTCTATTTCAAACATAAAGGCTTGTGTGCTTGAAAATGTACCTATCTTCTTTCTCCACCTGTAACAGCTGATGTAATAAAAAGTGTTACTGCTCCTTACACGGGTTGTTCTACTTGTATCCTGTACCTTCAGGACTAGGAAAACAGTACTTCTCCTAGCATTAGTACTCTGCCGCTTTTATGCTATTGCTTTGTACAGGCATTATAAACTACATGATACTGATTGTAAGTCTATAGCTCCCAAGAGCTGCATGAATTCTTAAGAAAGAAAATGTAAAAGTAATTCAAAACTGTTCTGGTTGCCTCTACTAAGTGTCATGTTACAGTTTTTTGAAGGTATACTAATGGAGAGTATGTGCAGAAGATGTAAATCATTACAACTATTCAGCTATTGTAGCAGTTCTTGGTTTTAGCTCTAGATGCTTTTGTTTAATCCCACATACAACAGCAAGGTGTCATTACAGAACACTTTTATAAGATATAGGTAATAATGGTTTCTGTACCTGATTGTGATGATCTGCCCAAAGTTCAGATCAAAGTTGTTAACTTGTGCAATGAAAATTGCAGCCAAAGCCTCATATAAAGCAGTTCCATCCATATTAATTGTAGCACCAACTGGGAGTACAAATCTTGTAACTCGTTTGTCCACTCCGTTTATTTCTTCTAGACACTTGAATGTAACAGGTAGTGTGGCAGAACTAAAACAAAAAGAAGGAAGTTAAAATACAATATAAATTCTACAAAAAGGGAATGAAAATGGTGGCACACATTGTGATGACAAGAGAGATTGTTCTGTATGTCTTAGTTTTTATGTGATCTGGCAGAATATTTTTCTAAAAATGCAAAGGCTTTTAAACACTTTTAATAATGAAGATTCTCCTCATGCTCTTGGAAATTTTTCCAGTGGTTAATTACTGTCACTCTCTATGCAACACCTAGTCTGAATATGTTTAATTTCAGTAATTTGTCGTGAGATTCTACTGCCAGACAGAAGAATCCTACTCATTTTTCATGTCATGGAGTTCTTACTGAATCATCCCTAAGCATTGTTTTCCCTAAGTTATACAAATGGAGCTATTGAAGGCTTCAGTAAACAGCATGTTTTCTCTTCTTTATTTGCTAGTTCTCCTGGAAAGGGCATTTGATGGACAGTTGTATTACTCCATCACTTGTGGGTTAACACCAGTAGGCAGCAAAGCAGCACACAGCCACTTGCTTACCTGCCCTTATACCTTGAGTGAGAGGCACAAAAAGGAAAGGAACACTAAAAACAAGAAAATGCAGGGGTTGAGATCTGTGGGGTAAAAATAAAACATTGAATAAGTGAATGAGAAATCTAAGAAAAGAGAAAAAACCAAAATAGAACAAGTGATGCAAAGGCAATCACTCACAGCCTCCCGCAGATGGCTCAATGTCCAATCAGTTCCCTAGTAAAACGTGGCTAGCCTACCTAAAATACCTCTTTTGCCTTTTGATTGCTGAGCATACTGTATATGGCATGGAATCTTCCCGGTTGTGTGCCCTCTCAATCTATTGCGCACCCCTCAATCTACTCACTGAAGGGTTGAATGAGAAATAGAGAAGGCCTCAATGCTGTGTAAATACTGTTCAGCAATAGCTAGAAAATCAGTATGTCATCAATGCTATTTTGGTCACATGCCATTACAAACTACCTGAAAATCATAAAACATCAAGACTAAGGCACGAGGATTTCAATGATACAGTCAGCATCACCAAACACACTAATTTAATCTCAGTTTAGTGATATTTATAGAAAATAGAGTTCAAGTCAGTACCATGAAAACAATTATCTCTATTGGAGAGCAGCAGAACAGAAATGAAGTGCCCAAGTGAAACCTTGAATAACCAATTACAGTACACAATTGTTTCTTAAATCAGTAATATTAGAAAAAACATATGGCCTTAAAATACTGTATTATACCTGGAAGACGTTCCCAAAGCTGTGACTAATGCCTGGATTAAGCCTCCAATAAATACCCAAGGGTTCTTACGAGTGATCAGGAAGTAGAGAAGAGGTAGGACAATGACAGCATGAATTAGTAAACCGATGATAACTGTTACGGTATACATGGCAAGCTGACCACCAATCACACCCATATCTTCCATTTCAACAATTTTTCCGGCAATCAAGAAGAGGATTCCAAGTGGAGCATACCTTCAAATAAGAAACAAAATCAGTAGTGTACTAAAAGTAGAAATTCACTCCCCTATAAAGACTTTTTGTCTTTATATCTAAGCACAATCATAGGATTTCACAGTTAGGACGTCTGTAATCATTCAGAAGCATTTCAAGAGTTTAACTTCTCACAGTTCAACGTGGATTAAACCACAGTGGTCAATGTTTCTGATAGGCTCCACTGGATTCAGGATCTGATAAGGATTTCAACATGCATAGCATGCCTATCAGACATGTAGGGAGACTGGGTCCCTTTGGAATTCAAGTGTAATTTAAAAGCTGGTTTAGCCAATTCTGTTATAATTCTGTCTGTGTGAATGAAGGCTCAATAGACATACTTGTACAGTAGGTCATGCACCTAATTCTGTCCTATCAACAGTGTTGTTTCCCATTTTATTGGGAAAACATCTGATGATTCTGGCCATACCCCATTTTATACAGTGGGGCACTTGATAAATACATTAGCATGAAACCATCTGTATGACAGATTTTAGCTGCACTGCGGGACAGCAATCAATGTAGTATGATCAATTTTTTCCTATGGGTAAGCACAACTATAGATGAAGAAAGAGATAGTGCTGAGCATAAAACCCTAATGTAATTCTGTTGCAGCTGGACATTTGGCACAGCCTTGTATCTATAAATGTCCACTTGTCTGTTCATACTGAGTTACCACAGAACAAAATTCACCCAGCATATCTCAATTGCATTTTTAAGCCATCAAATACATATAAAAAATTCTCAGAAGTAACAATGCTCTCTAATTAAACTTCTCCTTGACAAATAATGCTTCTTCGTCCCTGAAAAGACTTCATACCTAATAAGGGAAAAGGCACTGAGTTTATTTACCTATTGAACATAATCAAGGAAGTAGGAAAATTATGTGTATGTTTAAGCAGTGCAGCTACAATGCAAGGACATATATATACACTACCCAACTGCAGGAACCAGTTATGTTGGAAACTAATGATAACAAGGTCTTGCTGTGTAGAAATAAGATTACGGGAGAGATTTGTCGGTTTCCTTTGGTAAAGTCAGATTAGGATATTAGGAAACTTTGATAGTATACTGTTGTGATTGCTATCTTTATGAAGACATAAAATGGCTCAGTATAAGTTTAGCAAGTTCTGCCACAGACCCTGATTTTTCTTATGTCTAAAGCTAAACACACTGAAAGAGTAGATTGTTGACATTGTACTGAACAAAATGTCAACACTTCGTTGTGTGTCAACAAAATTGTTAACATACAGAATTATAGTTCTTGGGTTCATGTATGAAAAAAAGCTTGAGGTAGTTAAGATCTTGTTGTCTGATTTCCTGCCAAACAGACTGTTGCTATCCAGTACCTGACTGTGATGGAAATGTATTGTTAATAACCTAAAATGGAATTTATCAAAGAGGCACTTACCACATGATTAGAGCTACCAATCTCATGATTGCCTCATTAAGGCTATCAAAGAAGTCTTTTAATGCTTGACCTTGCTCCCTCATGCTTCCAATCACCAGGCCAAAGCTCATTGAGAAAACCACCAAGCCAAGGGCATTCACTCCGTTTACAGAACCTGGAACAGGAACTACTTCCTCTTTCAGCTGGGTGAGGGTTTCCATTGCTTCTGACACATTGTTTATTATGGAAGCCACTGTGGAAGTATCATTGGATGGAATACCTACTTTAAACATTCTCTTTTCATAGTTAGTTTTGAACTGTTGAAACAAAAATAAAAGAAAGATTGGAATTCTGTGAATCATAGCAAACAAAGGAAAAAATCACACATTAAATTATTACTTACTATTGTAGAACATTTGAGATATTTGTGAAATATTTATTAGTAAAATGTACTGCAAAGAAAACCTGGCTTTTCTGAAAGCAAAAAAAAATCCATGTTAACTTCAAGAGCTAAATCTTCACCTTCAGTTTCCATAACTCATCTTCTCATGAGTATGCCAAAATCAAAGATGCAGATTTGTTGTGTTCATGAGTTTTGTGACTAAACTATTGCTTCTTAGTTTGCATTTTTATAAATTGGTATTTTTACCAACAACATATTTACATTTGTTAAATAAAGGAGACTTTTTTGGCTAGTGAGAATATTTTATATGCTTACTTTTTCCTCTTTTTTGAATTATAAAAAATTAGATTGAAAGTAACTCAAATATAATATACCTCTATTCTTCTTTGCTATGGCAAAGTCATTAGTTTTCTACGATTTGCAGTAACAAATCATCACTTTTCTTAACTAGGAATGGGTTCTACCTTAAATGGTTCTATTATGGAGTGGGTAAATCAATTTCAAAATCTCAATATGCTCCTAAACATCTACTCTGAAAAACAGTCCTTAACCACCTTATGCCTTTGTAACGAGAAATGTTATCCTGAATATTTCTATCTGAGCTCAAAAAGCCCTGCAGTCTGTCCTGATTAAACTCTATTGAACCCAAGGAATACTAAGTATCATTAGTAAAATGTTTCTAATGTATCTCAGGATACTAAATGCCCTATTAAAGCAATGGGACGCTGGTGTCAAGGTAATTCACCAACTTTGGATTTTATTCCTTTGGGCCTGCCAACATAAGACAAATATTAAGTCCAGGAGCTGTAGTATTATTAGTAATATCTAAAGACTGTTGCACACTGCAGCAGTATTTGAGTGACACGGAGTACTTACAACCAAGATGAGAAACCTGAATACCAGCATCTATCAACCCTGATCTAATTTTCTGTTATTCTACACCTGAACAGTTTTATGCACTCCTTCCACATATTTGGCATATCCAAAAGCTGTAAGTCTTTCAAACTTTCAACTAAAATTTGTTTACAGGAGATTTATGGAAAGTTTCTGAATAAGATGTAGCAGAACAAGTATCTATGGAGGTTGGGTATTCTTGAGTTTTAAATGAAATTTGCTAAAACGCTTCACGATTTGGCTGCGGTTAGAGGAGGCCGCTGAGCTGTTCGATCAGTTGGCTGACACAGAAAGGCCCACTTCCACTCCCTTACCCACTTACATCCAACCTGTGATGATTTAACCTCTGTGTCACCTTTTGTCAATGCCTTTTTGTGGGGCAATAGAGTTATTACAGTGGAAATGGAAATTTTCTAGAAGTTCTTACTAAAGGGTTTTTAATTCAGTCCAGACAGTAATGTTAAAATACTGCCTAACACTGTACATTAAACACTTCCAATTCTACTAATTTTCATTACTGTTTTTCAGTAGAAAAAAAACTCAGGTAGAAATTCCTTAAGGTGAATATCTGATGGTTGGAATTATGCTGGACTTTGGGCACACAGATTAGACTAACATAAAAAAGCAAGCCATTTAATGAGGACTGGAATTAAAGCCTAATTTCCTACTGAATTTCCTATTTATTTCCTAATTTCCCTAGCACATCATAACTGATGTCCTGATTCTCCTCCATTACCCTCAGGTCCTTCTTTCATTCCTGCCTATTTGACTAGGTCAAAAGAAACAAGTGATAGGCTGTTAGACAGTGTTAGATGTGTACTGCCTGGCTGCTTAGCTGCTGCCTGTTGGAACAGGCCATGAGCTGAATCAGAGGTGTCCTTTCTGTTGGCAGCAAAGCCTTGATTTGTCTGAGAATTCCCCCCTCATATCAAATTAGGTTGGAATTAGCTTTTGGCTCAGAAGTTATGACAGGCTACTAGAGAAGAATTCGGGCAGATACAGGGGAGAAAGCACAGTCACTTAAGTTCCTTACCTTTAAAAACACCAGTTAGAAATCATTTTAGGTTGTAATAAGCATATATCTTCTTTTTAGTGCTGATTCCGGAACTCTGACCAAGCAGGAAGATGCCTTTAATTCTTTATTTGTTAGGTCTCCTTATAATATAGAGTTTAGGACCTCACTTAGCAAAGTCCATTTCAGCTGGCAGATTGATAGACACATATGTAGATCTTATCTGTTGACTCACCCCGCTGGTCAGACTTAAGTATTCAGACACTTTGGAATGGAGAGCCACCCTGCAGGATGACCTGGATAGTCTGGAAGAGTGGGGTAACAAGAAACTTATAAAGTTCAGCAAGCACATGTGTAAGTCTTACACCTGGGTAAACATAGTCCAAAAGTGGGGCACAGGCTGGGATTTACCCAGGTGGGGAGCAGCTCTATGAGGGTACTGGTGAACAGCAAGCTCAGTAAGAGTGAAGAGTGTGCTGCTGCTGCAGCACAGAAAGACAAAATGATGGCTTACATCAACAGAGATAAAGAAGTCATCATCCCACTCTACTCATCACTTGTGAGGCCAAACCTGGATTACTGTATTCAGTTTTAGTCCCAAATGCACAAAACAGATGCAGACAGGCTAGAGAGGGTCCAAAGAAGGGCCATGAAGATGACCAAAGGACTGGGCAGCCTGTGATGTGAGGAAAGGCTGAGAGAGAGAGGCTTATTCAGCAATGGGAAAAGAAAGCTCAGGGAGACCTTACCACCATGTTTCAGTATGTAAAGGGTGTCTAAAAAGAAGATGGAGACTTCCTTTTTTCAAGGAGTCACATGGAAAAGCAGAGGGGTAATGGGTAGAAGTTAATTCTGGGGAGATTCTAATTGGACACAAGTGGAAAATTTTTCAAGATGAGAACAATCAGATATTGGAATAACCTCCCTGGGGAAGTGGTGGACTCCCCAGCATGAGACACATTTAAGATTTAGCTGACAGGGTGCTGGGACATCTAGTCTAGACCATGCTTTTTCCAGGAAAGGTTGGACCAGATGATGCTTGAGGTCTCTTCCAACCTGGTGTTCTATGATTCTATGAAATGTTGCTAAGGATAACAGTCTTTCTAGAACCCCTTCCAGATTCAAAATGGGAATCTAAAGAATGGGAATCAGAGCAACCTTATTTCTTCTAGAACAGCCACTTGAGCTATTCTGTCTATCATTATTTCATTAAATGAGCTTAAGGATAACTCTCCGGATGTGTCTGTCTTCTTATGCTCAAAGTAGTCAATCAAAAGCCATGAGAAGTTTCCTGGTGAAGCAAAAGAATTTAAGTAAAGCCAAATATGGGAAATGCAAATAGGATATCTACTAAGGAAAAAGTGTAGGTTAAGCTTTATTCCTGTCAGTGTTTTTTCAGCTGACACTAAAGACTACATACAAGATTGCTTGATCACCACAAAAGGAATGGTGAAAAAGACAAAATTTTACAGGAAGTGACAATGAAAGACCACCTTTAAGATGACAGAAAATTACAAAGGTTTTGAAATGGATGAGATAATAGCAGAGTTGACTATTGCTGCTCTGCAGAGAAACTCGTAATAAGAGATCGCTTTACGAGCTTTTATGAGTTTCCTACTTTCAGTCAGATCTCTATCTTGGTAGGAATCAGAGTTCTCAGCTGTTTGTGTAGCTCTTTAAAATGAATTGTAATCAAGTTAGCCCATTATGAAATAGACAACATAATTGCTTTATTGCATAATAGAATGAATTAGCTGTTTACACTTTATTATTATTTTGTTTTCATTAGCGGTATGAGAAACCCACAGTCATTTGACTTCAGTGTATCGCACGACTTTTTAAGAAGCCACATTATAACATAGCAGTAGCACATTCCAGTGGTTAACTTGCAGACAAGGTAATTGCATGGGTAACTGCTCTGAAAACTCTTAATTTACTGATAGTATTGTGAGATGGTGTAATTAGCACTGTGTGCTAAGTCTATACGATGGTGCAGTTTTTAATGAATGATGATTTCAAAAGCAACAAGTTTGCATAATTTAAAGCCTAAAAACTGAAAATAAATTAAGTCATTAATATCCCATCTTCCTAAGATTTTTTTCTTTCCTTTCCATAAGGACATGTGTTAAACTGCCTGCGTCAGAGCTGGTGACATGGGTGAAAATATGTCAAACTAGCCAAAATTATCATGAGGAATAGACAGCATATATTAGTTAGCATTCATGTTTAGGCATGTGATTAACACTTATAATTCCCTTTAGGAGTTCAGGAAAGAATACTTAATTAAAAATAGCTCAGAAGAAATGCAGTTATGAGATGGAACTTTACAGTTCTTTAAGCTTCAGCTGACATCAAACTCCACTTATTCACAACAGAATGACTCTCCCCAAATTGTTAAACTGATCTTGTTTCTCTAGATGTTGCAAGTTTACTTGTGTTTCTTTTGCCTTTTGATATATTTCCAGAGCACAGCACAAAGAACAAGCAATTAAAAAGCACTATCTGCTTAACAAGCAGGCTGGTTATGACTGCTTAGCTTGGCCTCAGGCTAGATACCATTTTTGAAATTATCAAAGAAAGAGAAATTAAGAGATAATGGCCAGAGCTGAGAGATAAATCCAAAGAGTTATTTAGATATCCCTAAACTGGGGATGGTTATAGTGAAATAGAGATAATTTTTAGCAAAAAAATCCAGTTTCAGGTAAGTGTGGAATATTTATCTGCATTTGGTCTTTTCAGATTGTCCTGTTACTTATAAAAGATTTTTTTCAGTATGACAAGTGCATGGAGAAGGTAGCAACATATGTCATACAGAAATAACAGTATCAGAGAGTACGTTGCTTGGATTAACAATCTGTTGTCTCCAATGATTCCTATCTGTCACTGATTTAACTGGATGAGGTCCTGATGGAGACAGGGCGCCAAGAGGACTCTGGTCTTTCACAGGGACAGAGGGAGTAACTAGTGAAGAACAGAGTGAAGCTAAAGCCCAACATTTTCCAGATTATTCTCTTAACTTGATCTGCTAGACAAGGGTTGCTCTTTGTCCCTGTAGACCTTCCTGGGGCATGTAGCTGAATACTCTAGCTAAACCTGAAATGGTTCTGCCAATTCTTAGCTGAAAGGTTTGAATGAAAGGATTCCCTTAGGCTTTTTTGTAGGCTCTCTTTCTCACCTACTGGGACTCCTCATGGCTTCTGGGATCCATAATGGGGAGTCATTTAGGAGGTGATAGGCCATTTTGTTGCACCACACTTCCTGTTTCTGGGGAAGAAACTGCACAGAAAAAGAAAGAGGAGAGGAAGTAAGAGGGGCAGTTTTACCTCACAGACTCACTGGGAAAGAAAAATAGAAAAGTGAATCCAAAGGACCAGAAGGCTGAATAAGGAACAGCAGAAAACTTAGGAAGATCCTTCCGAAATAAACCCTAAGGTCCCAGTCTTCCTTCATGACTCTCCTTCTCCCAGCAGCAATCCTACAAAAGCTTTCTCAACTCCATCTAGAAGCCCTCCCCAGCTTGGTTGCCCTCTTCACACAACTCCATTTAGTTTTGCAGGAGAGCAATTCTACATACAGAAAATCAATGTTTCTTCTCTAAAATTAAATATGTGAAGGAAAGTGCAATTTTCCATGTCCTTGTGTTACTTTGAGGCTAAAAGCGTTGGAAATTGTAGCTGGTTCTCTGTGTTAATGGAGGTGCTTTGAGATGTGCTTGCTATTGAAGGGGAAAGTAACAGGTTGAAACCTTGCTGTGAGGACTAACACAGTTAACTAGAGAACTTATCTGCTGGCCATGATTAGAAAGAAAAACCTTCCAGGGGGTTCCAAAGCAGATCTCTGTTGGGAAAGAAACCTGCCTAAGGATGCTGTAAGACAGAACGCAAGCACCCAATATATCAAAAGCTGTGTTTTGAATGCAGAGTGCGTATGCCTGTGATGGTTTCCACATGCACAAAACTGTGGATCAGTATTACACCTTTGAGCATGTATGAATATGAGTAGCCTGTGTTGCATTTGGGCCAGCAAACACAAATATTGTTACAGAACCAAATTATTGCCAGATGGATCATCCTTCTTCATAAATCTTCTGAGAAACATATGAAAAACCTGATGTAAACTTTTGAAAAGAAAGTTGAGTCAGATGTACAAAGTCACCTGGATACTTTTCAATCTTACACATACTTGTTTCTCCTGTAAAACACTTATAATTTAATAAATCTGCTACAACAAAATAATTATACCTAAAAATCTAGGGCTTGGTACCTGATTGAAAATGTAAGAGTATGACAGATTTAAAATCCTGCTTCAATAAGCAGATATGATGATGAAATTCAGAAAAAACATTCATTAGACATTTCCAGGTTTATGAACCATTTTTGGAAATCCCTTTAAGCTATAAAATACATTGGAAATACAATATACCTAATGTAAGCAGAATTTATAGAGCATCTTTAATTAAGAACATAGATTTAGGATAGCTAGTCATTGAGTCAAGTTTCCTGTTGCTAAAGGATGCTTTATCAAAACAATTTTTCAAGCTGTATCTTGAAACTGATGACATAGTTTGTCCCCATGACTCCTAATTGAAGACTTTTCCAGGACCTCACATTTTAGGTAATGAAGGTTAAAAAACTTATTAATTCCCGCTTTAAATTCAGTCATAGTAATTTCTGGTTCTTGTAGAAATGTTTTTCTTTATCTTATACAGCTCTGTTCCCACTTTGGTTGTTGTACCTGAATAGTTAAATCAAACTTCTTTTTCTTTATATACAGTGTTCTTAATCCTAGCAACCTCTCTCTCCATTATGCTTATTTTGCATGAATCTCCCTATGAATGTAATGACATGAATATACCAGTATTCCAGAGAATCACATTCCTCTGGCTTTATTTTCTCTCTTGGAGTTACATCAGTAATATATACTAGAGCTCAGTTAGAAGTGCTCATTTTGTTTTCTTTCTGATGACTTCCCATCTCAAAGCAGAAACTACTTTTAATTTCTAAATATATATTTCCACGTGCTGAAGGAGATAACTAAAAATGCCAATGTTTGCAAGAGCAAATTCACTTTGTTGGTGTGACTTTACATGATTACAGTGTGCAAAGAATACACCAACTTCTTTGGCATTTGTTAGACATTTTGATACGATGTGCTTGGACTTTCTTGTCATCTGTAAATTCCACTGTGTGCATCCTATGGAAATGTAATTTAAAAAAAAATTACCAATTGAGGTGCACCCAGTCCTTCAGCTACTTTCATTGCTAACTCCACAGATTTTACAATTCTTACAATAATCTTATCCTCTGCTCAGCTACTTCCTTTGTATTAAAAAAGGAAAGAAGAAAATTAGCAGCCTTGTGAAAGAAAGATAGAAGGTCATTCTGGTACAATCTCAGTTTCAGAAACTTGTGTTATTCTTTATCTTTTTTCATGTATTTTTAATTTTCATTTATTATGAATTCTTTACTCTTTTCTTGTACTTATATTCTTCAGCACAACCGATATCGGGCTCATGGGTTATTAACTACTTAAATCAACTCCCAAATCTTTTTGAAATTAGAATTTGAAAGGCAGTATAATTGCTTTCACCAGTTATAGAAAATAACATCCCAACTTGAGAGATCTATTAAAAATACTTGCTGTTAAATCTGTAACTTTATGCCCTAATTATTTCATTATTTTCAGATGAAGATTGTATTATTTGCTGACCTTATTACATTAAATTATTTGAATTTTGTTTCTAATTTAGATATAGACTTTTGCATTTTTGTACTGCTCAGCTGGATCACTGTCTTGAGTTCATCATCATCGTTACTGAAAACAGAGGCATAACATTTGTTGGTTTTGGACCTGGGTCTAGTCTATCTTTATCTTGAACAAATCTTTAATCTAGAAAGTCACTGCTTTTTATTGGTTTATGTTTATATAACTAAAGAAAATGTTGCTATTTCTTTTCAATTCTTCTACAAGATGTAACTCAGCTGGACTTTGGGAAGTTTCTACTTTATCCCCTTGCTTCTTGACCTCCACATTTCAGCTTTTTTTATTGCAACACCAATAACTGGTAAATAATACGAGTTCAAGATTGTCTGTGGGGTCACTTAGATTATGGACACACGCATACATTTTGCTGAATCTATAATGCCCTCCTTTTAAAAAAGGAATGTAACTAGTTACTATTATTTTCTCTGTAGGACCAAGCTAATAATAAAGGAATATGGGAAGCAATATAAGAGCATTCCTATGCACTCATATCATAGGTGACAGGAAGTTCTCTAGTTAGATTTTATTATTGATGCTCACAGAATTGTTTTCTCTGATTTGAACCCAAGCACATTTCTCACCTGACATTCTTGAACATCTTCCAGTCTTTGTATAAATGATGAATATCTCCCAATTTAACATAACACTGGTTTTGAAAAGTAAACTCTGTATTGACTTTGATGAAGCTTGCTGTAGACTTATTAATTTGACATTTTGAAAAAACCCTTACTTTATATTTGTTTGCCAAGTGTGTTTTCTTCTTTTCTCTTAGAAAACAAAGCACAGATTATTTGGTCTAATTTGTGGGTTTTTTTGACAGCTGTCAGCATACGTTAGATTTATTTCTGCTGTAAGTACAAGTATGTGGTATTCCTAAAGAAAATGCTGTTATATTTCAATTCCTTACTTTGTTATGTTTTAGTTCAAAATAGCAAAGCATTTTTACCTGTTTAAAGCAAGCTTCCACCAGATTTGGAGGGAACATATTTCTGTGAAAAAGAAAGAAAATAACATAAGAAGCAATAAAATTCTGGTAATATCTTAAGTAGGGAAACAGCTAAATAATTGATGAGCTAATTTTCAAAGGAGTCCTAAGACCAATATGTAGTTATGTATACAGTGAGCAGAGCTTTGCATATAGTATTGGCCTGGTTAGCTTAATCAGGACAAAATGTAGTAGGGTTGGATAGATCCTGGCAATGGCAATCTCTGAATCAAATATTGTATATCAGGTCTGCTTATGGAGCAAAATATTACCTAAATTACCAACTGAACAAAGCTCTGTAGGACAGTGCTGACTTTAAACTATGTATTTATTAACGCTTTCTGAATCCAGATTAATAAGTAATATTTAATGCATTTCTACTTCTCACTTTTTGCAGTCACATAGCCTAGTACTTCATGGCATTCATCGCTTGATTTAGAATCTTTCACGATTAAGAAATAAGTATTTCTGAAGTTTGAGTATTCTTTAATAATAAACACACATGTATATGTGTTTGTACTTGTTATATATGGGGGTTTGTTTCTTTGCTTTCCAGAATGGTGACATTTCTGAGGGAAGTAGAAGCAGCCCATCTGAATAAATCTTGAGGAATCTGAGTGCAAACCTCTTCATGGGTCTTTCTGAAGTCCCCCTTCCTGGCAGCATGACTCTTGGAGGCCTTTCTCCATGTCTCTGGCTTCTCCAAATGGGTTAGTGGAACACAAAATTTTGGTGGCTTTACCTGTGGAAAAGCTCCTGAGTTCAAAACCTCAGCTTCCCTACTCCCTGGAATACATCTATGACATATTAGCTCTATAAAAGAGGCATTGCAGAGTCTCTGAGCAAGGAGAAAACAATATTTTTTATCTGTGCCCTTCAATTTCAAGCATTTACTTGCCTGTTCCTGGAATTTATTTCCCATCCATACAATTTAACAAGTTCAGTAGATGCACCCAGATTGGTGGCTACAATTCAAAATTAAGACGAGTAGCTAAATCAGGGATTCAAGTGAAGTGAGAAAACTTTCAGAAGTTGGAGATAAGGAAAGCAGAGCAATTTGGTAATAAAGATTGTGCTATGGAAGGAGGTGAAAAGACTCATGCAGATAGCAGAATAGAAGTCCCTCTTTTGAGAGTGAAAGTATTTTTGAATATTAAAAGCAGTTTCTTCTCTTGCAATGGCTTGATTCGAAAATAAATCCATGTATTCTTTTGTAGCGTTGTAGGGGTTAGTGATACTGGTATCACATAGTTGAAAGAAATTTGTCTAGCTTTTGCAATTACTGTCTAAAATTCTCTACTTTTTCACTTGTTTGAACCTAAATATTATTACTGTTGCTATTGGTATAGAAAATGTGAAATATCATAGCCATACCTGATTAAATCAAGAAAGGCATCTGCTGCTGTCACTTGCACAATTTTGCCTTCTCTGTGCATGTTTTCTTTAGTACCTTTCCCAGGGTGAATGATGACCACAATGATTATACCAATCAGTACAGCAATGATCGTAGTACTCATGTAGTAGACTACTGCTCGGACTCCCATCTTCCCTGACGCTTTACTATCCAGGGCAGCAATTCCTAGTAAATTTAAGCACAAGGACATGACCTCATACAGTTGTGAGTAAAGAGTATAAACTCAGCATGATGAAAATGGTTTTGTGCAAAGAGTTTTGATGACCATTACATTTGAAAAGCTAGCCAAGGTAGGTCGGCCCACTTCTGCAACTTGTACTGTCCCTGTCTTGCCATCCCACCCCTAATGCTTATTATACAGTGTTCTATTACAAGAGTGTTGTAGTTTAAGCTTTCTCTGCTTTGTTAGCACTTTGTAAAAAGTAAAGATTATTGGTCTGATGCAATATAGTATTGCATGTATTCCAGAGAACCAGTTTGTGGGTTTTGATTAGCATAGTTATTATAGTCTGAAAAATGTGACTTAGAAATGTGCTGCACCTAATCTGAAATAGTAGGAAAGAAAACACAGTACTCTTCAGTAATCTTGATAATGTTTGTTACAATTAACGTGTATGAAGAGATTTCTTCAATCCTTAATGGAATGACCTCATTTCCTTCTGTCCCAGGCTATGGGAGTTTAAAACAGATTAAATGCCGTTAGCTTTTTTTTTTTTTTTTTTTTTTTCCGGAAAATACTTACTATTGCATGAATAAGCATTTAGAGCCTTTTTTAAGCTTTGCAAAACTTGCAACATTAATCCCAATTTTTGGCTTGTCTTAATGCATCTGATCTAATGTGAATACTAGGGTCCTCACTATGGCATCTGTTAAAGCATTTGTTCATCAGACTTCACCAACAAGGCTGCAGTGTGCTTTTTAAATGAAGCCGCGTTTCTGCCAGGGAAAAAGCTCTGTATCTCTGAGGAGTGTCTCATGAAGACTGTCACAAATGCAAATTTTTTTTCTGTTTTTAGTGTTCTTCTCCTTAAAACATCCCTTTGCTCCTCCTCCTTATAATTTAAAATAGTCAATAACTTCCCCATACTTCATCTGGAGGGTTACACCATCTGTCTCAAAACAGTGCTGATGTTTCTTGTTGAAATCAAACTTTCAAAATGCGGAATGAAGAAAGAGGTCAAGGAAGGATCTCTTCACTTTATTACCTCCTTCTACGGACCCCTGCATGGCACTGTCTAATCCAGACTTCTGCAGGCTGCCCGCACATCTATCTATATGCTGTTTTTGAACGTATAAAATCTAATGAAATTTGACCACCTTCTGCTCTAGATGCCTGTTTCAGAGGAGAAAGCATTTAAAATAAGGTAACAGTACTACATGAATATAAATAATATGGAAACATAAAACAAGAATCATGTACTGGAAAAACCAAATATTTTCTCAAACCATTGTAGACATATTGTACTTCTGTCTCCTAAAGGAGGAAATATGTGCTACTGGAGTTACAGTGAAAGTAATCTAGTCACTGATGTAACTGAGATCAAGGCTATGTTCCAGACAACGATCAAATCCCCAAAGTGTAAAATTCATCACATGCTTCATACCTACCCTCTCATTTCAGCAAGGGCTTGCCTGTCCTTTTGGCAAAAGCCATTACAGTCTGCAAAATTTGTACACTCAAAATGAATTGCAAAGGAAGACCACTGGATTTGCACCTTGAAATGCTTGATTTATGCCTGCCATTGTAGTGGAAGAACAAAGTGTAACTGGCACAGTAAGAAACTGAAAATTTAAATCCAACATTTGAAGCACTTGAGCCTTCATTCCTCTCCTTAGTTTTTCCATCTGTGAAACTGGATGCTCGTGGTAAGTCTACATTTATGTTTTGAAAACCTGTGAAAAGGGTAAATACTACCAAGTAATAGTTTTCTTATCTTTACAAACTGGAAGTCCTGTATCCCTCTTGATGGTGGGTGGAGGATCAATTATTTTTTTAAAGTCCTCAAAGTAATGCAAATGCAGAATAATGCAAATATAATTAACCAATGTATAAAATAAGTCATTTTTACTGAATTTCAGATCTGCTACTGAGTTGCACAATGTTTATACCAGACAGCATTTGTTGCAAATATTTTATTTAAAGTATGTAACTTGAAGTGTAATTTAAAAAGTGAAATACGAATCCACGCATACGAGTCCAGTCAACTTTCTCTGTGTATATTTTTATTCTTTATTCTTACTTGCTATTTCAAAAGTAGCATCAATGGGCTGTGTATTTTTTCATTTTAGCTAAGAGCATAGGAGCAGCTTTAAAATCGTTTCACATCCTAAGTGCAAAAAGGTTAACCAATCTAGTTTGATAGGAAGGTTTGGAAATACACAGATATTATATCAGCCAGTTCTCAGTATTGTGGCCTTGCCAGGTAGTAGATTCAGGACCAAATGCTGAGCACTGTCCACCTATAGGGGTTGCAGGCATTTGTACTTACGACTCTAACCAACCCTGATCTTTCTTTGCACTCCATAATTGATACTAAGTTGAGTCTCCTGCAATCCAAAAATCACTTGGAGTCTGTAGGGCTTATTTTACCACTAAAGATTTCTGTGTTGAAGGTTTAGACTTTGTGATCCTCTTTCTTTCTTGGACTGATTTTGGGATTGACTGGTGAACTGTGTGAAAGTGGTATGTCTGGGAGCAAGAGTCATGCTCTTTTCTTAATAAGCTGTTTTCCAGCTTGGTTTCCTATTGTGCACTCTGGCTGTGACTACATGGCCCCTTATTTTAGGCTGGTCAGTCTTATCCTTGCTTTTGCTACCATATAAATGACTTCTCAGCTTGAAAGTAGGGAAGAGCAGTTCTTCTCGTCTTACACTCTAACTGTTCGTGGCTTGCTTATAGCAGCAAGCATGAAAAGCAGAGGGATGACAGTATGAATAAAGTATGAATAAGTACGAATAAAATAGCCCTAAGTATGAATAAAAGCTATATGAGGAGGAAGCAAGTTCTCACCTCAGAGAGCCCTACTGGGGACCTGCTGGGAAACACTCCCTCCCACTGAAGCTAATGGTAACTCAAGGAACACACAGGAGGGACACTTGGTACCATACAGGGCTGAAACTGCAAAAGCTTCCAGCATATCACCAACAAGAATTAGCTAAGAAAATATTTTAAATCTGTTTTCAAAACACAAGAAAATGAAAGGGATTGTTTTCTTTAAATTTTAAGATGTTGACAAGATTTCTTAGAGCTGAGACTCTGAGGGCTTAGAGGTTAGAAATTCTGGAAGGATCCTTAATGGAGAAGCAATAAAGTTCGCTCCAAAGCTTTCATGTGTTGCACACCATTGTATCCTCAGTGTGTCCTTTCACAGCCAGCCAGCAAAACTCCCATTGTCCTGCAGGAGATGTATGTGTCCCTTTCATCCTGCTCTCTGCTCCTTCCTCTGCACGGGTGCTGGCTCCAGCACCTCTGCCTCCCCTCTTCCATTTCCCTCCCTTTCCCCAGGGGGCCTGGGAAACTTCTCTGTGCCACCGGTCCCCACGCACAGGGATGCCTTGAAGTTGTCAAGGCAACCTGGAGCAGAGGGCCTGTAATTTCTCCCAGCGTGTGTGCTCACGCATCATGAATGGAAATGACTTTTTAAGTATTGATGAGGAGGGAAGGAGGCAAGGAGGGAGAAAGGGAAGAAAAGAAAGAAGGGGGCAGGCCTAAGTCTAAAACTGCAAACAAACCCAAGCCCTTACCCCTGTCCTCTCCCTTCACCTACTCGTTCCCTCTGAGAAGTGAGGAATCATTCACACTGTGAGTAAAATAAAGACATGACAAGGAGCTCTCCAGAACCAGGGCAAAAATCAAAGCACTACGTTGTTCATTAACAACGGTGTTAGAGAAGAAATGAAAATATTTTAGGATGTAGGGAAAGGCAGCAAGCAAGTAAGTGTGTAATTGCAAGAGACAGAGAGAGAGAGAGAAAAGATGCAGGGAAAATGATAAAAAAGTCTTGTTAGGGCAACTTGTTAAAAATTCTGAATTGTTAAGCTGATAGTTCTGATTATTCACTTGACTTAATCATTGTTTCACAAATTAGCCTGAACTAATAATGCAGCAACTTTCCTGAATAGCTACCATACAATGATTGGGTTTGTGCCAACTACATTTTTTTATATTGTACTTATGAGTCTAGATTTACATACTTTATGATTCTAGATATACAGAATTCTAGAGTTTACAAATCCAGAGCTGCGTCTATTGTATTGAGCTTCTGTTTACCCTTAACATTAGTCACTTATAACATGATATACCAAATCAGGGCTCATAACTTGCAGGTTTTAAATGGGATCTTTTGCTTTATACTCAGCATCAAGTAGGATGCCAACGAAGAACTGGGCAAGAAGCAAGATTCATTTTCTTTTGTTTTTTCTAAAAAACTACCAATTGCTACCAAGGACTGATCCTAGCACCTTCAGTAATTTTATCATTTCTCAGAGCAAGTGGGACTCTGTCACTGTGGGGAGGGGCTGTGCATGTGAGTGTACTCATGTGTGTAATTTCAGTTTGAAAACAGTTAAAATGCCCAACTACTGTATTTCATGTTGAAAGACTCTGTTTCTGAAATCTTTTTTGCTGCCTTTTAAAAACTTTAGGAAAAAATAAGAAGCTTCTGTGTTTGCTTTCATATATTAACATTCTTCTGTTTTTAACATAGTATCTAATATTTTGCCCCCAAAATTTCAATTTTTGGTTTCTTTAAAGATTACTTTTGAGGCATAAGGGTGAAAACTTTAAATACAGAAAGTATATTTCAGTTATAAGGAACCTACAACAATCTTCTAGTCTGACTGCCTGAACACTTCAGGGCTGACCAAAAGTTAAAGTACATTAATAAATGTATTGTCCAAATGCCCCTTTGACACTGACAGGCTCACTGGGCATTGATCACCTCTCCAGTAAGTCTGTTTCAGTGTTTGACCGCCCTCTTGGTAGAAAAATGCTTCCTGGTGTCCAGTTTAAACCTCCCCATGTGCAGCTTTGAACCATTCCCATGTGTCCTGTCACTGGGTACCAGGGAGCAGAGCTCAGCACCTTTGTCTCCACATCCCCTCCTCAGAAAGCCATAGAGATCAAGGAGGTCACCCCTCAGCTTCCTTCTCTACAAACTAGACAAACCCAGAGCCCTCAGCCACTCCTCAAAGGATAGTAGCAATGCTGCCCAGTTCAAAAGGAACCACAGGTTCAGAGCCCTTGTGTAGGCACTTGGCTGTAGGTCCACTGACACAAGGCTACCATCTCTGGGCATATGACTGAACACCTCTCAGTCAGAATCCTGCGAAGATGTAACTGTATGATGCTGCAAATATACAAAAACATGAACCAGCTCTGAATGAGAGTGCAGAACAAACTGTATTCTGGCCCTCATACATACTGACTACTGGAAATAAATAAGAGAGGATTTCCTAAATCATGATGAATTATTTCCTTATTCAAATGTATTAGAACTGAATTGATGGCACTTCCTTGTTAATGTAAATTTTTAAAAAAAAATCATTCAGATGTTTTGGACTCAGTCTTTAAAAACAAACCCTAATGAATATAGCATCTTTTCATTGCTAATTATTTTCCTGCTTACTTTTTATGGTCTCTTCATTAGGAAATTGTAGTTGCTTGTTAAGGATCCCTATGGTGGAACAGCAATAATGGCAATTGTTGACTTAGGAGTGTTGCCCTAATTTTGTTTCTTTAAGGTTGTCTTTCATTCTTCTAATGAAGCAGTCTAAAACGAGCTACTCCCGACCCCCTGCATCCACTAAGCACTGTGTGATGAGTAAACTCACAGTGTGAGGCCAGAGAACAACCCTTTTGTGTATGTTGATGAGGATTTGTGGAAATGAATAAGGCTGTGCAAGGTCATGGTAAAATATGCTGGCAGAAGAATTGCAAGGCGAAGCAATAGGTAAAAGTGGAAATATTGCCCGAATTTAATTAACATGATTAAGCTCTAGAGCTTTATTCTGATAGATGATGAGCATGTCTTGAATGGTGCTGAGTGTTCCCAGAAAACAAAAGTTAAATAATATTTAAAGCTTTGACAACTGAGCCCTTGACAAGATCAGGCCCAGAATTAATCAAAACTTCATTATCATTTTTAATAGCATTAGCATTAAATTATAAAACTGCACAGAAAAAAAGCTAAATAACATTTTCAAAGAACTACATGCATTGATGAAGTTAATTAATATTAAATCAATACAGCTAATGACTTCCTGAAGCCACATAAAATGCAAGTCTGAAATACAGCTCCTTATGCTTTTTTGCATTAACTAATGGGACAAGTTGCCCCTAAAGTTCAATTTAACTTATTTGAATATCAAATTTAAATAATGAAATTAGATTTCACTAATTTAATTGTACTTATTATATTTAACTTATTAACTTAGATTGGATTCATTTTTCCAGGTCCACTAAAGAACACTGGGAAAACACCTCACAGAAAAATTAGCAGTTATTTTTGATCCAAAATTACATGACCATGATTAAGCCAAGCTGACTAATGACACCCATGGCTGGGATATAGCAATGCAATTCAATGAGCCAATAAAATGGGTAAGAGTGGCTCTTAAAGGACAAGATGAGACTTGTCCCACAGCTTTGTAGTTGTGCTCCATTTATTGCCACCAGAAAACTATTAACTTTGAGATTTGTTGGGTTAGTTTTTCAGCCAGCTTGTCATTATGAATCATTTCAGAATCATGTCATGTGAAAACCGGAACTTTTACAAGGGAAGCAGAAGGAGAGCATGGCCAAGGGCAGAAAACTAGCATTTTGGCAGCAGTTTGTCATTACTTCAAGTTGGCTGTATTGATAAACTGCATCCTTTGCTCTTTGGTAGTAGCACTACTAAACAAGTTAAGCATTCCTCATTTCTCCCAGCTTATCTTCAAGCTGCTCTGTTCTCACCAGGAGCTGAGCAAACATCATCCACCATTTGATGACAAGGAGAGAACAAGGGTGTGTGAAAGAGCACCTGGGCTGAGCAGAGCTTGTGAGGGCCACAGCTACTCAAACAGCACTACCTCAAAAAATCAGTATAAAAATATACACTAACGAAAATACACAGATGTTCCTGCTACATGTAAGAAAATAATCTCACTGCATGAGTGAATAAGAGACACATTAAAGACTTTAACAGAAAGGTGCCATTAACAACATGCAGAAGAGTCCACATAATCACTTAAAATGAAGTACCTTACTTTGTGGATTCTCCACTACTACAGTAAGGAGAAAGGTTGCTTATGATGAAAAAAGACTTTTTCTGGAGGATGCTAAACTAATCTTGACACATGTACTTGTAGAGGCGCAAATAATCTTTAGTGGCTTTACAACAACTTTTAACTTTCAGTTA
Source organism: Ara ararauna (assembly GCA_028858755.1). NCBI lineage: Eukaryota > Metazoa > Chordata > Aves > Psittaciformes > Psittacidae > Ara > Ara ararauna. The sequence continues at coordinate 96,267,178 of CM054410.1, forward strand.
ACGATGAATAATGAAAGATCATTTTGTTATTCATCACTGATAACTGCTCTTTCAGTGGAATAGCTTCACTTTATGAAATTCTGATTTCAGTGCACCAAGTTCAGTTGCTTTCTTGTAAAAATAATATAACAGTAATCTATGCTGGAAAAGTATTTCCTGGGCTGTCAATAGCATTCACATGCAGCAGGCAAATATATTATACAATGTTGGTTAGAAATTTATTGAGCTTGAGCTTCAAATCAGCTGCTATTTTTTATATTTTCCTGGTAGGGTACTCCACAGCCATGCTCACTTCTGACTTCTCTTGTTTCCATGTACAAATAACTTGATTGGTCAACTCAATGTCCAGATGGAGATCAGTACCAAGTGGTGTTTCTCAGAGTTCTGTACTGGGACCAGAACTGTTTAGTATTTTCATCAATGACATAGTGGGATCGGGAGCCCCCACAGCAAATCTGCAGGTGACACCAAGCTGAGTGGTGCAGTTGGCATGCCTGAGGGACCTGACATGCTATCCAGACGGACCTGGGCAAGCTTGAGAAATGGGAGCATGTGACCCTCATGAGGTTCAACAACACCAATAGCAAAGTCCTGCGCTTGGTTTGGGGCAACGCCTGGTATTAAAGGATAATAAATTGAAAGGATTGAAAGGACTGAGAGCAGCCCTGTGGAGAAAGACTTGGGGATTACTGGTGGATGAAAAGCTGGACATGAGCTGGCAATGTGCAGTCGCGGTCCAGAAAGCCAGCTGTGTCCAGCATGACCAGCAGGTTGAGGGAGGCGATTCTCCCCCTCTACTCTGCTCTCATGAGACCCCACCTGGAGTATTGCATCCAGCTCTGGAGGTCACTTTAAAAGAAATACATGAACCTACTGGAGTAAGTCCAGAGGAAGGGCATGAAGATGATCAGAGGGCTGGAGCACCTCTTCTATGAAAACAAGCTGAGAGTGTTGGGCTTCAGCCTGGAGAAAAGAAGGCTTCAAGGAGACCTTATTGTGGGCTTTCAATACTTAAGAGGGGCTTATGAGAAAGATGAGGAGAGGTTTTTAGTAAGGTCTGTAGCAGTAAGATAAAGGGAGATGGTTTTAAACTAGAAGAGGGTAGACTGAGACCAGATATAAAGAAGAAATTCTTCACTATGACAGTGGCAAAATACTGGCACAGGCTGGTGACGGATGCCTCGTCCTTGGAAACATTCAAGGTCAGGTTGAATGGGGCTCTGAGCAAGCTGGTCTAGTTGAAGATGTCCCTGCTCATTCTTGTCTGTCAGGACAGTGTCAGTCTGTGAGAGAAGGAAAGACTTCCATAAAACTCCCTAGACTGTGCTTGCTGTTGATCAATAAGTTAAAGATATCAAAGTATTACACATCCTAGTAAAATAAAGTATGTAAATATGGTACAGTTAGAGGCTGCATTTACTGTCAGTGATACTTGTGTTACTTCAGGAAACCTCTTGCAGGAATATGCTCTCCCATTCTGAAAAGTATAGTTGATGTACTTTTTAGGTTTCAATAGAACAGAATACATTTGGAAAGCCAGTAGGAAAGAACATTTCCTGAAACTTGCATCTGCCTGAGAAGGCCCCTGCTGTGCGGCTATTTAGATACCCATTTAACTCTTCGCATTATTCCATCTTTTGCTCACAGTATTGGAATGTGCCAAACAATATGCTTTCTGAAGGGAAGCTAGGGAGTAATTTATCTTCTTTATGTGTGCTAAGCAGAGCAGGAGGGAGAGGCAAGCAGGGATTCACAGCAAGCCATGAAGCAGTGATTAGTAACAGCTGACAGTCTCAAACCAAGACTGTCTTTCTTTGGTTACCTCATTGTAATAACAGTGTACAAAGGGCTGACTGTCTTCAAGCCAAGAATCAGAGACCCAGGAACACAGAAAATAGCAGCTCACGATTTTTTTTGGTAACAAAACACTGCTGCTACCTGCATAGTGCAATTCTAAAATGACATCCTTTTATGTCCAGACCTTTGGACTAAACTTTGCTGGAAATGGGGTTCTTCAGTTCGGCATAGAGCTGCTTATTTTCTGTATCAGAAGTGAAAAAAAGAGCACATTCCGTTAAGAAAAACATAATGTAGCATGGTAAATTATTTTGGTTTAATGAGGAAAAAAGTGAATTGTAGTAGCTGATAAGCCAAAGCGTGTTAATTTAGCTTGAGTACTAAAGGACATGTTGTTACAAGACTGAAATAAATATGCTTGAATTGAAGAATGGATGAAACGATGAAAATACTAATTTTCAGTTATTCTGAACATATTGCTAAAAGCATCTACTTCAAACTTGAAACACATGCATCCTGGCAAGATACCAGTGACAAAGATACTTTTGCCTTGTAGATGGTGTTTATGCACATTACTTAGTGCTCCATAAGAATTCGTAATGCAATTTCTTAAAATACACGTGTAAGCTTTTAATCTGCTAAAACACTGGTCTGAGTTTTGGTAGACTGTGTCTGGAGTTCTTCACAGACATGGTTTTGCATGTGCAGCACTTATGAAACAGCATTCCACCAATGTACAGTGCTTCCATTATCTGACTGGCTGTACGAAGCTGTAGACTCTTTACTATGCTAAGTCACTCTTGATCTACTTTAGCTGTTACTGAAAAAATAATATGACATACTTGAGAATACAGATATGAGATTAGAGGTATTTGTACAGATGCAATAGCTAGTAATGCTAGGGGTATGGGATTGTATTGATCTGTAACCTGTCACAGGTCTACGCTGGAGGCATCACCTTCTCACTCAGAATGTGATCCAGGATTGTTTGGCCAGCCAGTTCTTGGCTCCTTCACTAAAACTTCCAATAATAGACTCTATTGCACTGATAATGTCTTGTATTTGGATGATTGTTCGCTAGGATCTGACACCAGTTAAGTTATTTTTATAGTGTTCATGCAGCAGCCATCACCTGGAAATAAGCTTTGCCCAGTTGGATGTTACTCAACTAAGGTTTGAATTAATGGTATTGTGTTAATGCATCTCGTAGAAACCTGGCCTTTGGATTTCTGCTTGGAATTCTAATTTTAGCACAATTTTTAAACCCCTGATATAATTTTTCTTTCCTACTTCAGCAACATTTCTATTTGAGTAATCTGAAGTTACTCTAGTAACATCCCACTCATGAAAGAATCCTGCATATTTTTTGGTTTTGCAGTAGCTACTGTCTATTCTTCTAGCAGCTTTTTAATAATAAAAATGGCTCGTTATTTAAATTTTTTATTTCGTTTTTACTAGGAATCTTGTCAGTGGCACAGCATTAATTGGTGCATCTGTCCAACTTAAAAGTGATAAATTTTCATTCTGCTTTCAAGCTAGCAGTTCATTCATCTGCTATTGTTTTATTCCTTGATCTTCCAGAAAATTTATGTGAGCTGGTCATGGATCTATTGCTTTCATTTTTCTCTATGTTACACATACCCTGCTGGTATTTACATGTTTTTGTAATCTTTTTAGTTCAATACATTCCTTCCAATGTGTCACACATTTTTTCAGTCTGTAATATTTTACATCAGTATGTGTGTTTCCATGCATTGTTCTTGATTGATTTACACATTTTTTCCCTGACATTTCTTCCCTCACGCCTCAAGTACAATCTTAATTTCTGATGAGTTGTAGAGCTATCTGCATTCACATGAAGCAACATAAATCACTTTGAACAGAGCTCCATGCTGCTGTCATCCAGTTCCCTATACTGCTATAAAAGTAGCTCAGTTATCTATCATCCGTGACATTGAAGTCAGCAATATCAACCTAACATCTTCTCAGTCTGCGGAAGTTTGTCCTGAAAGACATTTTCCCCAATACTATTGACTTTGGTACAGGGGCTTGTATAGTGGGGCCTCAGTCCCTCTGATAGTTCAGGTACAAATTCATCACTACATAGTAGTACCTATCTGTATCAGAAGGAAATGCATAGAGCTCTTTCATGTCTCTAACTAACTCATTACTTGCAATAGAAATTGCAAGACAGTAGCTAATTTGACAATACGGAGCACTTTTAGATTCTTTTTTTTTTAAAAGAATCACTTTAACTTGAATTTGATAAGAAAAGTTCTACATATAAAGCTTTATATGACATAAAAAATGAATTTTGTATTAAAAAAAGAGTCTAGAAACAATCTGAGACTTCCTTTATCAAGTACAACAAAGTCTATTTAAAGAGTATGGGATCTAATGTAGTCATAACTTGAAAAAATGTATATAAGCATTTTTCAGTTTATGAACAAGCAGCATTTTAAAACACTACTTACAATCCACAAGTTAATATCTGAATAATAAGTACATTCAAATTTAGAACATCATAAGCACTTAAAACACCTAAGAATATCATATGCATTTATCCTTTTTTTGTCATCATCCATAGGACTAAATCATAATTTAATTACACCCTAAATCAATGCTTCCTATTTGTGAAATTAAGGTCCTCTGGTAATATGACATATGAATACTAAGGAGTCCGTACTTTAGCGGCAATTAGTGTATGACATTTTAAATTGTTGTTATAACTGTGGGTTGCTTTTTTTTTTTCACAATTCAGTAATGATGTTAAGGCTGTTCTGAGAACTCATTATGAAAGTGTGGAATTGGAGTTTCATATGAAGAGGCTTTTGTTTTCCTTCTTTTCTCTCCTTTGTTTCAATGACCTCTTGAACTTTGGGTCACTGATTCAGTTTCAACCTAGCAACATCAAAGCTGTACAATTTTTTGCTTTGTCTTTCTCCACCTTACAGGCTTGTAGGAAGTGATGGAAAGAAGTTAAGATTTCCTCTGCAATGCCTGACAGTAGCAATCACTGCTTTTTAATAATATTATTCAGCTCTTTTTCTGGGATATTACAGTGCTAAGTACAGATGAAGAATAGGTTTTGGCTTCCACAACTCAAGTGTTATACAGTTACCATCTCGGCATCATCTGCTTGCAGGGAGAATTGAGGATATAAATTTCAGTGGGAGGTCTGAGGTATATCAGTGAAAATACCGGCTTATTTTAACTTAAGAGATGAAAGAAAAGAACACTATCATTATTAACTGTAATGTCCTGCAGAAAAGAACTCAGTTTACTTTTTAACGAACTATTAAACATCATATCTTGAATTTGAAAGTTTACTTTCTCTATGGATGTAGGCTGCTGCACAGCTTCATTAACCTTTAGATATTAGCCAGACTCAGTAAGCCGATGTTCTGCAACTTTGCTTTCAGGGGTGGGGAGTTAAGACATACCACAATTGTAAATACTGGACAAAGCTGATTTTCAGTCCAAGAATGTATTCATTAATGAAATAGCCATTCATTAAGCAAACCCTTGACCAAAACCTATTTTTCCCCTAGCTCTGGAAAGAAACTTTATTCACTGAAGAATTTCTGATAATATCTAAGTATTCAGATCTAAGTTAGAAGTGGGTGGTGAAATGTCAGAATAAAGTAAGTGTTTAGCTTTGCATATGAGTAGAGAGAAAGTAAGAGAGCTGTTTATGGCGAAAAAAATCAGCATCCGTATGTTAATTCTATTGTAAATAGTGTACTTCTAGTACTGTGCTGTACTTTTCTTTTTCTTATCTACCCTCAGTAAGGAGTTAGCAGTATAATATTCTCATGATGAAAAGGTGTAATTATCTGAAAAAATGTTAATTCTCTGTAAGTATATAATTGTTACTGAAGCCTAATTCTGAAAACATGCTCAACTGAGGCATCTAAATAAATGTTTCTGTTAACGTGCTTGGACCAAAAAACTCTTCACAACTTCTGATATGCTTGAAGCCCTTCAAACTGTTCACTGAAGTAGAGAAGATGGATATTTCTTAAAGATTAATACCAGATCTGCTAACTCAGGAACTACATGTAATGTTTTCTGAATACTGTAATACTCTAAACCCCAACATTTTTTCACATAAGTGCTCTTTGTTGTATGACTCTTGAGTTTCCAGAATACAGCCAGAATCTGGTTTTGAGCTTTTCTTCACAACTAAGGGGCCAGGAATTCAACTTGCTTTGATACTTGATTTTAAAAGATGATGAGTCTTTAAGAATAACATTAAAATTGGAAAGCTTGTGTTGACATGAGAATTGAGCACTCGACTGTTTTCCTTACTTGCATATTTCTCACTTGATATTAGAACTGAGTTGCTATTCATTCATGTGAAACTAAAGAACTTTCTCTTTTCTTTCCTACATAATATGACCCTATAAATAACGAGACTTGTTATGGGTTTTGTTTTTGTTTTTGTTTTTGTTTTTTTTTTGCACAAGTGTTTCTGTATCTTAGTAGTTTTTACTTCTCTTTGTAGATCAACATTGGTATATCTGGTTTTGACAGACTCGTGTGGAGAAAAAGGTCCTTCCAAGATAGTATAAATAGAACACACAAACTATTGTTTCTGCTGAGCTGAAGAACCAGAATTTAAGAGCTTATCACCCCAGTTGCTTTTCTTGTTGTTTTGCTAGGTATAGCTGTCTTCACATTAGCAGGAACTGAAAGTCTGCAGTGTATTAAACGGCTCTGCTTTGCTAAGTGTGCAGATTTCTGAGGAATCTGTTTTTGCTGATAGCACATGTCCCTTTGTCCCTCTTTAATTAATAATTTAAGATGGAAATACCATTTTTGACAAAGATGAATGCTTGGTCAAGATCAAAAATGCTAAACATACAAACTTTGTTTTCCTGAGAAATAGAGACAGGCAATTCAAGAAAAGCCAGCCTTGAGAAGAGGTAGGGGACTGTAGGAATTTCTTTTTCCCTATTTCTGGAATTCAGATGGTACTTGCTACACATAGATGGTCTTTTAGCTAAACTGAATTAACTTCGCTGTGAAATGTATTAGTGACATCATTCAGTCAAACCTGGAAAGATCAAGTCCTAGAGGGAATCAAATGAAAAAGGCCTTGTGTCCTCATGGTGGCCTGAATAAAATATCTGAAGCAGAATCCACCCAGAATTGGCAGAGTATGCCCAGACCTAGACATAACTGATGTTTTCTGGAGAAAGCCATTATGGGACTGGTGGTATGTTACAAGAGTTTTGCATCAAACTTATCAGTACAACAGCATCATGGATGCACTTGCATGAAGAAAACCAGATCTGATTGTGTGAGTCTGAAAAAGTTACCATCACAAGACTTTCCACCCAATTAAAAGAAAATGGCAATTCTGTGAAGAGATTCTAGGTTTCAGCAAACGTTTTCCTGAGCTCATGGCTGCCCCATGATGGCTGTATCTCTACAGTGAACTCTCTTGCCTTTTGAAACTATTAACTTCTGGCTTGTGGCACTGTACAAAACAAGTTGTGTGCTATGTGAAAAAGTACTTCTCTTTATTATAAATGTGCTCACTAGTTATTTCATTCAACCAAATTATTTCATATTTCCCTAATTGTTTCATATTTCCTTAGTTATGAAAAATCATTATGAGATAAAAGAATCAATAGTTACTTCATCTAAGCTTCTACAAGTGATTAATATTTTTGTGGACTTTTATGGCCATCTTCTGCAATTATAGCTTTTTCAAGCCATAAAGTTGTAGTCTGTTTAATCCCTCCTTGCATTTCACTAGAACTCCATTCCTCTAATATGCTCTGCCATCTTTCCCGGGCTGCTGCCAGTGAGTCTGAGAATTCTTGCCTGTGTACTAATGGTCATCTGAGAGCTTGTGATTAGGTATAATATAGGTGTAGTATGTTCCCCTTTCTCAGGTGTATTACTTTGCACTTGGCACCACTCTAATTGAACTGCCACATTATCACTGAGTCATTCATTAGTGACAACATTGTTCTTTACAGTTTCAGTCTTCAATATCCCAAATAAAATGCCTGTTTTCAGTGTCCTAATTCCCAAAATGCTGAGGAGCCTTGGGTTTGCATTTTGGCCATTTTGCTGTACAAAATACACCACCAAGTCTTTTCTATTTACAACCTAATGTAGCTGATGTTACATTTGTAATATTTTTGATTTTTTTTTTTTTAATTTTCAGGCCTACTGTTTTTCCTGTAACCAATTTATATTCATTTATATCAAACTCAAAAATTTGTTCTGAGTTGTACCTAAGGTATTTTTAGTCTTTCTGCCTTTGATTGAAATAAAAATGTTAAAAAAGAGACAGTGCAGACTGACAATAGCTCATCAGTGCTGAGGTAAGATGTTTTAACTCTTATGTGTTCCTCCAAATAGTTTTTGCTTTTTGCTTTGCCAGTGAAATGCTTGGCAGCAAGAAAAGTCTTGGTGTTACCCTTTTGAACTAAGATAAAAAATCAAACTAAGTCTTTGTGGATGGCAGGTTGTTACCTATTATCAACTCAGTTGAAATCCCATTCAGACTGCAAACTTAATAGAAGTGTTTAACAACCAATGCAATACTTTGTGAAACAACTGAAAGTAGTGGTCCACTAAGAAAAGATGTATTTTGCAATGAAACTTAAATCAGCCTTTAATAAAAGGCTTCTAGCAAACTGGAATTATTTTAAATGGCTTTTTAAATTTTGCTGTCTAATTATTGTAGACTTTGCTCTTGAATACCCTTGCTGTCTGTGCATGTCTCTGCTTGCAGAGACTAAGACTTCAAAAACCACAGCTGTGTATTTTCTGCTGTATACCATGCTGAGGTTTTCTTTTTTAACATATAATAAAATTTTATTTTATAGATTGTCATTATATCCACTAATTTAATCTCTGTTCTTACTGCATTCTAATTTTTAGTGAGATCTGGGTTTGCTTAGCACTAATCTCTCAGGCTTGTGTGAAGACAGATTGACATGTGTTTCCTATTCAAAATTGATTCAGAAATGGTTCAGAATGTAGTTATATTTTCATTTTATGATCCTTTTGTTGCTATTTACTTTTGGTATTTGCATAAATAAAGGTATACAGCACTTTCTGAGTGCCACCCAAAGCTGCGTTTATTCTACAAATACACATGACACTTCATTATGATTTTCTAACATCCAAGACGTGCAACTGGGTATAGTTTATTTCCTCCTGGAGCACTTCAGGTGCAAAAACTTGTTCAGGAAACGTATTCAGGAATCATTGTCACAGTGACTGCCAACACACACTAAATCTGGACATAGTTCTTTTTGCATTTTGACTTGACAAATTATGTTTCTAGGTGCTGAATAGTTTCCAACCTACCTTTTTTTCTTAATGATTTTTCAAAATGTAGCTGCTTGCTACCTATTTTTTTTAACTTTTAAAACCTTTGTCCAAAATACTTTAGAATTACATGACATAATTATTGAACTTATTTTTCCTACATTCTCTTAAAGACTGCGGAGGGGAACAGTACAAGAAGATTCCAATTTCTTCATCTTTGAGTGCCTGTCTAAATAATGATTATTACAGGCTATATGCTAGACCTTATAGACATTTGTTTATTACAGTAATATAGGCATTGAAAGCACAGTATTGGAAGTAGTTATGTGTTTGAAGTTTCATGTTTGTGCATTTTTAGCTGCTGAATCTGCCATTAAGATGCTAGCTTGAGACAAAACTCTTACAGAACATGAATCAACACTTGCAATATTTCTTCAATTGTTTCTTTATCCCTACAGAAAATCCTGTTTGCAAGATGGCTGGATCTCTACAAACTTACTAACTTGCATGCCCACATTTTTAGCCAGTCTTGGTTTTAGACACACACAGATCAAAACATGAGTTTTCCTTTATTTGTGGAAAAAAGTTTTTGGATGTTCAAATTAAATAGCAGCCTAATTTTATCTCAGTTTTCATGTATGAACTATATGAACTGAATCAGGAATGCTACATTTCTTAAAGTGAAACACAGAAGACTGACTTTCGTTAATATTTTTGGCTTTCAACTTTGCTGTGAATATGCAAGATGCTGCACAGGCGCTGGTTATAAGTCCATTCTGCCAGAAAGAGCTAAAAGGAATTACTGCTGACCCCCCCCTTTTCCTCCTATTAGAAGGATAATCTGGTTTCATACCATTTGTTCCCCTCTCTGGAATCCTGCTGAATGAGAGACTTTCTATCTGTTGAAATTACCATAAACATTTGTGGCTGATATGAGACAGCACCTGGGACTTTGTAGTAAGTGATAGCCATTTTTCCACAATAGACTTGTCAGCGAGAAGACAGAACACTGGAGCTACCTACAGACTTCATGCATTATGGCTCCTGCTTCCACAAACCTAGACAAAGGATGGATTCCCGACACTTTTCTGAAGAGGTCTCATCTCATTATGAGACATTCCTAATGTGTTCTCTGACGTGAGGGGTTTAGGATGAACAAATTCAGAATTCTGGCCCTTTATGTTTACTGCTATTAATATAAGATATCAATAAAGGACACTATAATTGTCAAAATGAAAAATGCTAATAATTTACTAGAGGATAGGTGTTTTGATAAGATTTAACAGCATTTGCATCCAGTTACACTTGATGGCTCATTCACTGCCTCATTCCAAGTATTGGAAAGGCAAATATAAAACCTAATTCCTTAAATTTCATAATATGAAACTATATTATTTGCTAAAATTATGTCTTTACAGAAGACTGGGTACAGCTGCTATCTGGATGTAAGAGGCTGTGCCATTGTATCCCTGTCATACACTGTATCCCTGTCATATAACCTAGTTTCAGTCCATCACATCATATATTAACTTCAGAATATTTTTTTTAACTTCATGGCTAACACATTCCTGTTAAATAGTTGTATGTGGTCAAAAATTAATGGTCCATTTAAGTATATCTGATTATTGGTGATAGCATCACAGATAGCTGCAAGCAGTCACTAGGTAACTTTGGGTGCAATATTTCGACAGCAACTCTTTCACTGGTGGCCCCATATACTAGTCTTGCTGTAATCATTTGCTTATTTCCCTCTCTACATTAATGTAACTAAAACAGCTATATACTCTGTGTCTGCTGAACTGTGACAACTTTATCTACATGTCTCCATTAAAATTTCCATCATATGTAGTCATCTTATTTTCCTGCTACACACTGGTATGTGACTAAGATTCACTTGTACAATATTGCTGTTACTCCCATTAAAGGTTTGGACAAGCATTATAATCTAATGCACAGTGCACTGTATTGGTATTCATAGTTGGGATCTTTGCTTGTTTCTATTATTGCTGTGCATTCTCCAGTGAGCCAGTGGACCTCGCTGTTTCAGTGTTTCTCCATACCCTTTCTCTTTCCACAGTTTGATTTACATTAAAATAAATATTTTTAACTCCTGTAATTCCAGCAAATTCAAAACAGAGATGAAGCAAAATTGTCAGCCTGTTTTTAATCAGGTCAGATTTGTGAATGAAATAATCCAAACGGGAATTTCACCAGTTTCTGTGGTTATTTATGCTGCCTCCCATATGCTGTGCTTTAATTTTTGCCTTTGACTTTGTAACACATACTGATTGGGAATAACAACTTAGGAGTTCTCCTATTTGAAAGACTGTAGAGAATGAAGACCAGCAACCATACAGTACGCAGCTGTACTTGTATCTAAACCACAAAAGATAAAGACTACTGATATTCGTATAAGCCTATTTTCCTATACAGTAAAAGACGGTGAAAGGTATGCAAATAAACTTTGTTTTCGCCCAAGCAGATGTTAGTACATGCCGGGTAACATACAAATCAGAAGATAAAATCTCATAGAGAAAAGTGCATACCTGCTTGAGCCATATGCACTAATGATACTCATAAGGTGAATGTGAGTAAAAACTTTTGAATGTGATTCTGCATTGCTTCTTTCATGAAAGTACCAAAAGGGTGGGTTGACTTCACCTTTTATAGTTTATTTTCCCGAGATTCTGTGAATAACTGTCAGAACTGTTTAGCTGTATAGCAGAATTCTTCGGTCTCTCAATTTATCTTTCATTTACATACCAGCCTATAGCTCGTAAGATTATTAATTTGGTTTTGTTCTAATTTCTTTGACATTCACAAAATTTGCAAAGGAATATAACTATCCCCAGCTTATTTCTAGTACTTCAGAGACCATATGTACTGATATTGTCATTACCAGTTGTTGTGGTTTAAGCCCAGCCGTAATTCATGCAGTTCAGTCACTCACTCCTCCCTCTTTCTTCCCTCCCCGCTCCCGGGGGGATGGTGAGGAGAATCGAAAGAATGTAACTCCCATTGGTTGAGATAACAACACTCCAGTAACTAAGGTATAACACAAACCACTGCTGCTACCACCAATAATAATAATGACAAGGGAGACAACAAGGGAAGAGAACACAACCGCTCACCACCCCCTGACCAAAACCAAGCCTGACCGAGCAGTGAACCAGCCCTTCCAGGTCCCCTGCTCCCCGTTTTTTGATCCTAGGAATGACGTGCTATGGTATGGAATACCTCTTTGGTCAGTTTGGGTCAGGTGTCCTGTCTCTGCTTCCTCCTGGCTTCCCCTCCTCCCTGGCAGAGCATGAGACTCAGAAAGTCCTTGGTCAGACTAAACATTTGAGCAGTAACTAAAAACATCGGTGTTATCATCGCTGTTCTCAGGCCAAAAGTCAAAAACACAGCACTGCACCAGCTAGTAAGAAGGAGAAAAAATGACTGCTACTGCTGAACCCATAACACCAGTTAAATTGAGCACACTTACATATATACAAATGGAAACCTAGAACATCATATCTAGGACACACATTCATTCCTGCCAACAACATAAGAATTTGTTCAGATCATTCACAGTTGGAAGAAGCAACTATATTATCAGTGTTCAAGACCCTGGAGGAATCCTTCTGAGGTTAGTTAAGAGGCACCCACTTTACTTTGCCAAACAAAATACAGGAAATAACAGATTTGGCTCACGGATGCCAAGAATAGCTTAAGACAGACTTGAGAAGCATAAGAATTATCCACTAATGTGTAAAAAAGAAACTAATAGCTTTTATTAAATACCACAGTAGTACACCTGTAAAGGTTACATATAGTTCTTTATTATTTAGATACTCAATTATACCTGCATTTCTACTTGAGTATGACAGTTCTGCAGCAAATACGTAAAAGCAAAAAAAACCCCACACAAAAATTTGTGCACCACATGAGGCTCAGTGTAGAAAAGTTTTTTCCGGTTTTAAGCAATACTAGCAAATTACTTTTAATCCCATGAAAAAAGATACAGTTCTGTTGTTTTTAATGATTCTTTTAAAATTATGAAATCTGCCATTTGTGAATTTCACTGAGTTTTCTCTGACTGTTCATTGCTCAACTAAAGAAGTTTAAAATGTTTTCACTTTGCAAATTACCATCTCTAATTCAAAAGAGAAATCTAAGAATAGTCCACTTAATATTACAAGGCACTGGTATGCTAATAAGATGAATCTTAAAGGTAAGATTTCTCTTTGCCAAAACTTTCTATAATAACGGAAATTATTGTTACGAAAAAAGGCATAAAAAAAGATAAAGGACTCCAAAGGTCTCAAAGGGGAATAAAAGCCATCAAAATGAAAGGAATTGTTTAAATCCAGAGATTGGTGATTCTTTTCAGAATAGAATTAACTGGAAACTCATTGTTCTGGTATTTCACAAAATCTCCACTGGGGCCTTGATGATATAGCAGATGAGCATGGTTTATCACTAGGCCAGCTTCCTGTGAATGTTTGTGACCCTGAGGTGGTTTTGTTTATCTTTACCTGGACAAAGTGTCTGTAATTAGAATTTTGAAAGGGAATCCAAATCCCTGCATAGAATGATCTACCTGATTTCCTGCTTCACCTCAAGTTCTCTCAGAGAACCAGTATGGATACAATTACAAGAAACTTTGCAGGTAAATTGTCCTGCAGTAACTCATCCTACAAAATGGAGCAGCAGTGAAGCTGAAAGATGAAACTGAAAAAGGGTGAATGTCTCTCCTTTTCTATTTTAAGTGGTGCTTCTGTCAGCGTCCAGCCAACCTGGGGAGTTCTGCATGTGAAAGGGACACAAAAACAGCAAGGAGATATGACATATAATAGAATTACACACCTGTTGGGAATTAAACATGTCATTTTTTTACCGACAAGATTTATAAATTTCTCTCTGGTTTCAGTGTTCATTAAGCTTTCAGTATCTGCATAATACGCATGTATAGAAACAAACTACTTTCTCCTTGAAATATGGGCAGGCAAATGACTTTTTGGCTGTGAATACCCTAGTTTGCTGCTGTTATATGGACAGCTCATATACATATATACTATCTTTGGTGTCTGTGAAGATTGTGTGTATGTTCATTTGCATTTGTAAGAGGAGATCTTAATATTACTTGACAATTAATGAAATGAAGAAGAGCTTATAGTCCCCGGACCTGCTGACAATTAAGAAGTGGTTTAGGTGTTTAGAACATAAGACTGCACAGTGTATGGTTTGATTAAGTTCTCCAAGCTGTACCACTGATGTGCTGACAAACAAATGTCCATGCTTTCTTTTCTTTAATAAATACAATTCTTTTATATAATAAATGCAATAAATACATCACAGATACATTCTGAACATTCATAAAAGATCTGAGAGATTTTCCATGAAACTTAGATGGAATGACAAAGCATATATCATCATAAGAAATTAAATATTGTATTTCTAGCTCAAGGAACAACCTAGTAAAAAGGGCTTGAAATTTAGTAGAGTTTCTGACCAGAAAACAGCAATGGAATTAATGGAATTTAGCAGAACTGATGGAATGAAGTCTCTTCCACACTATCCAATCTATCCATCTATCACTTATTTTTCATAATCTGTTATAAACGATTGGGATACCCAATTGTTACCCAGGTACACAATTCATAGTTTAAACTTTCTTTGGTCTTGGATGTATTTTTCTGAGATACATTATCTGTGATAACAATAGGACATTGTGAAGGAAATATCTGTTCAGAAATTAAGAGAAAAAAGAAGAGTACAGAGTCAGCTTCATGGAAGCTACATATAGTAATTTGTCCAGTTAGATTGCCTTGGAATTGCTTTCTTTGTATATTAATTCAAACCTCTTGTTATATTTCCTCTAAAACAGCAAGAGTAAATGTATCTCCTTCTGCAGGTTATAACACTTTTAGGACATGGAAAGTTTATTTATTACGATTTGGTGTGTGCATTTTTATCAAATTATTTAAAGAGCAAAAAAGAAAGTTTCTTTTTTCTTTCTTACCTGTGACTAAACTGGACACAATTAGTGGCAGGACCAGCATTTGCAGCATTCTCATGAGTAGTTCTCCTGGAAATGAAAAGTACTTGACTTCCCGATAGCTCATCTTATATGGCCGGAGAGAAAATCCAAGTACTACACCTAAAGAGAGGGAAACGATATCATGACTTACTCTTCCAAAGTAATAGTAACATGTGAACATTAATATCTGCATAGTACTTACTTGGCATATCTGATTGTAACATGCAGTGTCCCAGATTGCACTCCTGATTTGTTCTCTCAAATATCAACTACTATTAGGATGGTTCTTGCTAAAACCATTACATTATTTTTCACTGTAACACAATCATGAGGTTATTTGTGCTGTTATTTTTTCAAATCTGGATTAATGTCAAAGGTATAACTTTAGCATTTATGAAAAGATAACAGCCTCTGCTACTTCAGCCAAGTGCTTTGAATTCCAGGATTGTGAGTGCAATCCTATGTGCAATGCACCTCCATACTAGCTACCAACCTTCAGAAGTCTTGTCCATGCCTGTTTACTCTGTGGGCCCTAATCCTGTAGATGAGCTCAAGACTGGATGAGAAAACCTTTGCAGACGTATTTGAGAATCCCCCTGTGGTTAGGTCTTTACACAGCAAAACAGCATCAAGAGGTTAGTAGTTTTACACATGCTTATGTTCAGAAACACAAGCATTTGCAAAGAAGCAGCTAATCAGGCTTGGAAGGTCTTGTTGGATGATCAAGTGATGGGTTTCAATGCCTGAGGGAGTGGAGCAAGGGAGTGGATCCATTTATCTTGCTGGGAACAGATAAATGGTGCTTGAGATATGTTTACAAATGGAATCTACAGATTAGCTGATGTGTGGCAACCTAAATCTCTCCAGTAGAACTTTGTATATTTTGTCCTGTACTTGGCACCAAATGCTTTATTTGCTTATTTAGTTAAGTATTTGGTTAATTTACATAAATAGTCGCAATTTACTAAAAAAATGGTCTGGTGTCTATCTGATGTAGGTCTTCTATATCCAGCCAGGCAACACATTTTAGTTATACAGATGGTGAAGCTCAACTATCCCCCCCTTCCATTAATGACTCCATACTCTTCCCCACTGTCTAGCACTGGTATTTGTGTTGATCATGGCTGTATAGAAAGTTGAATCAGGGAACTGATCGTTCTGCAAAAATAATTTCTTTTTCTGGGTTAATTTGAAGCTAGGTCAATTCCCTGAGGTAATTTGCTTGCATAGCTGCACAAGTGTTGGTACCTTCACAGGGAATAGGTAGAATTGTGCCTTGGAGAAGAGTGGGACTGCCCTTTTTGGCAGATAGACAGACTTAAGTTTTCTAAAACTTTTCATGAAACTGAATCCTCAGTAATGCTAGGCAGCAGAACATTCAAGTTCACTTCTAGATCCTATTAGCACTTGGGTACATCCTAACACTGCTGTAACATTGAACACTTTTGGAAACTGTTAGTTCCAATTCTTAATCACTTTGTGGTTATGTGCTTTTTAAAAAAATCAGATTTTAGATTGGCACATCCATACAGCAGATATCTTCATGCCAAATTTTGCTAGCTAGAATATGCTGTTATGCCTCCTACACTAGCTTATTGCCATCTGCTGATGTAAGGAAATAGCTGTAACTCTCCTGTTAATGAGTCCTGTCTGTCTGATCATGCAGGCTGGTTAAGTTAGAGGAGTCCATAAATGTCTCATGTAGGACAGAAAATCTCAGTTTTACAGGTCAGGAGAAAAGTAATTAGAACACAATTGGAACCAAGCACAGAGTTCACACTGTGGAAAAAAGCAATGGGACTAGAAAGCATGTAAGTCTCATTCATGTTGCAAGAAGACTCAGGTAGTCCAAGTGCATAAATCATTTTTTAGGTAAAATTAGATCATAAAATACAGAGAGAAAGGGACTCTGAACTATTCTTGATTAAAAGACCTGCCTTAGACTTTCCCTTCTTTCCAATAAGGTTTTAAATTCCACAGCAGTGCTACTCATTATCTTCTTTTTATATGGGCAACACATTTCCCAGATATAAAGAATCCATCTGGACCCTTTGTTTCTGCATTTAATGAGCACTGCATTTTGACAACTCTATAACAAACAAATAGAGCTAGACCAGCTTCTTAGGCCACAGTCCTGCAATTATTTCCACATGAATTAATGTCTGCACTAGTACAAAGCCTCACTGAAGTTAGTAGGGGTTTCTGAGGCTACTATAAGAACTAGTCCTTATGCTATATTATAAGGACTCGATTATCTGGTCCACTACTGTCCAAGCACTACAAAGTGGCCTAAGAGAGAATCCGGGCCTGAGTAAATGGCTGTTTGAATTAATATTGTTCATAATGAGAATAAGTTTCTGAAGTTTCAAGTAAACCTGTTGAGCCAGAAATTACTGCTTTTTCTTTTTTTTTTTTTTTTTTTTTTTTTTGGTGTGTGTAAAAACGCTCTCTGCATAATTACAGGGTTGCCCAGCACTGCAGTTTGCAAAAAGAATTTCTGCAATGTGGAAAAAATGTGCTTGGTAGCATATTGTGGTGAACTGGGTCAACACCCAATAGTTAGTAATTCTTCAGCCTTAATCTTATCACTGCTATTAATTTCTATGCTGTTATGCCTAAGACGTAAGAACCTTTCTCTGACTCATTTTCCCTGCTTTTAATATAGATGTAGTAGTGATTGCTATTACAAATGTTTCTGAAAATGTCTTCACATAGTGAAGCTCAGTAAAGAATCTCAGCAAGTTATTTCCTCATTGTATGTGTGACAATGAAAGCATTGAAGAGACAATGACAGAACAGCACGATTTTACCAGTGTCTCTTGATCTTAGAGTATATGGAGATAAAACTTTATTTTTGATTCTGAGT
Organism: Ara ararauna; assembly: GCA_028858755.1. Lineage (NCBI taxonomy): Eukaryota > Metazoa > Chordata > Aves > Psittaciformes > Psittacidae > Ara > Ara ararauna. The sequence goes on from CM054410.1 coordinate 96,285,165, forward strand.
TTAAGTACCTAGATACTGGGTATTACATCCTGTCTGACAAAGTTTTATTAAGAAAAATCATGAATTTGAAACAGAAAAGTCAAACTTGGAAAGGTAGCTTTGACTTGCTTAATTCACCTCTCAGAACCAGCATTAACAGGTTTTAAAATTGTGAGACAACAGCATACAATGATGATTTAAAGATAGACACAAGGACAATGTATCAAAATAAAATAGGGAAGTAACACCCTGTAAGAGGTACTAAATCTTTGGAAGGTGTGTGGTATTTCAACAATAATTCACGTATTTGTGTGTGGTAAGAATTGCAGTGCTTAGCAGTCTTCCCAATCAAGACTGAGAGAATTAAATACTGGAGCTGGCTTTTCTCAGTAGAAGTTTCAAGTTTCTGATTAATTCTGAAAATTGTAATGAAAAAAGCCTTATGTGAAACGAGTTCCCACAACCTGTTGCGCAGGTTTCTGTCTACCCTTTGTAACAGAAAAGAACAACTAATCAACGCTATCAGAGCCTGACTTCTCAAATGGTAAATGGCGTACCATTTCTGCACTGCAGGGAAGAGCAGATTTATCAACAGAATTTGTTAGGTTTTTTTTCTGGACAAAAATCAGTAGTGCTTGTTTAAGTTAAGGAGATTTATTCTATACATGTGTATAGTTGTATAACAGAACCATACTGCTGATTAATTAATACAGTTCATTACAAAGAAACGAATCAGATTATAGTTACAAAAAGATTTTTGAGGTGTTCTTGTCAGCGATATAGCCAAATTTATGGAAAAGTTGATTTGTAGATAATCCTGAGGACAATCAGAACAATCCTGGAGCTACACAATTTTATTGCATTTTTCGACCAATGTAGACGTTCAAAAAATATTCAGTTTGTATGAATAAAGTGAAGAGATGATATTAAACTCAAAAGTAGCAGAAGGTGGAAATAATTCTAACAGTGACAGCAACAAGAATGGGATGGAAATGGCAAAAATAGTAGATATGATTTGGAATTGTTTATTCCGAAGATAGGAAAACACTGATGAATGTCCTAGGGTTTAACTTGTAGATGCTGCAATACCAGAACGGAAAAATAAAGTCTTGAGGTCAGGCTTTAAAAGACATGGGTAAACCTGCAATTGCTAAGAAGCATACAAACTACTATATAAAATTTCTTAAATGGATCAACACCAAAATGTGATGAAGTGAGCATTAAAACCAGGGTTTGAAGGAACAAGACAAAAATACTTCTGTAATACTCAGTTTTTAGGAATAGTTGTGTTATGGAGATATTTATTCTTTTTTGTTTGGGTGTTTTTTTTTTTAAATATTATTGTAGTGATCTGCTAGAGTATCATCAATTTATAGATAATTTCATAAATTGAATTTGAAAATAAACTTTAAAATCCTCCATAGAGAAAATTAAGCTCTTAACTGTATTTGGAATGTCTTGTTCTCACAATAGTAGAGAGCGGTTTCACACGATCCTTTCTGTTGCATAAATAAAACAGGTTGCATATCTATATATAGGTTTAAAACAGCATATCAGTAAAAGAAACCAAATCACAACTCTTCAAAGAGGAAGGAGAGATGGAGTGTTACCCAGATCTAAATGCTATTTCAAGGACTTTAGGAAAGCTTAAGACTACTCTCCTCTTTGGCATCCTTAGAAGAATTAGATAGAAAAGATTAATAGAGCAGATTGTGGGTTTTTTCACTACTTCAAATAATCCATAATTTTAAGAGAATAAGGAAGCTCCTAATAGCATGGTGTTTTTAAATGAAGAATAGCAGCATTTTTCTTAAATAGGTGAAGTCTTGGGGTTTTTTTTAAATTAAACCTTCTGAGCCTCTGGTCTCTATCTTATTTCAGAAACACATGAGTATGACCATACCTTTATCTGGAGATAATACTTTTTACAATCTCCATGCTCTATGCTGTATTTTCATGCAGAAAGTAGAAAAACCAGCAGGTTTACTTTTGAGTTGATCAAAAATTTTTTAAGCATATTTCAAGAGGAAAATACTAGGTGGTGTATTAATCAAAGAGCAAGAGATGTCTTTTCTATATTAGCGCTTGCCAGCTCAAACAGAACACACCAGCCAGATTTACATTCACTTCTGCTTTTTACCAGTAAATCTCAAAGCACTGTTAAATGAGGTCTTTATCAATAAACTTTAACAGGCTATTGATAAAGACTTATTTTTTCTTTTCTAGCATGAAATATAAAACTTCATAAAAAATTGAAAAGAATACCTAAAAGTAGGTAAAACAGTGCGATTAAGTAATAGCGGTAAATAGTACTGTTCCAGAAAAACGTAAGCAGCAAGCAAATAACATTTTTTTTTCTATAGCAGAAATTAGTCTAGAGCAAGCAAAAGAGTTCGGCTCCTACAGGTTCAATGGTGCATTGTGTATTTTTGTTAGCTGCCCAGCCATTTCATTCTTATGTTCCTGCAGAGCTCTGGAATGAATGCTTTTGTTCTTTGGGTCATTTGCTTCTGCTTAATTTATCATTTTGTTCTGACACCTTTTCTTCTAACAACCAATTTCAGATAAGGCCACAACTATATGTACTTGAAACAAACAGGTAAGTAACTCCTCTAGTGATAAGAAATACTTCAAGTTCCCGACAAAATCACAATTGTTCTTAATCTCTTTCTTTGCTTGCCACGAGAACCGCAGACTCACCAATGCACTTGCATGCTTTTGATTTTTATCATTTCTTTTTTTCCCACAATATTATATTAAACCTTCCCCTCACTCTCACTTTCCCTCCCCCCACCTTGCATATCACCTGCTCTTTCTTACTTTCTGGTTTTCTTTATATAGGATGGGATGTATGTTCCCTTTGAAAACATTTTGTTGAACCTAAATACTAGATACCTAACCTACATATTCAATTCTTAAATATTGCAGCAGTCCTTTTTTCTATGTGTGATTTTTCTGTTATTTTTACTAATTCTATTGTAAAGATTAGCTCTTATTACACTAATTACTGATTAGTAGCTAACTATCTACCTTTTTTACTCAATTAATTTAATTTAGGATTGCAACAGGGTTACGGCTCTTAATCATTTGAGAGCTACTTCTTACGTTACACGGTCATCACAGTAGAAGGGACCTACTACAATCATCTAGTCTAACTGCCTGACCACTTCAGCGGGGACCAAAAATTGAAACACATTAATAAACACATTGTCCAAATGCCCTTTTAACACTGACAGGCTTGGAGCATTGACACCTCTCCAGGAAGCCTGTTCCAGTGTTTGACCTCCCTCTTGGTAAAAAAATGCTTCCTGGTGTCCAGTTTAAACCCCCTCAGGTGCAGCTTTGAACCATTTCCATGTGTCTTGTCACGGCGTACCAGGGAGCAGAGCTCAGCACCTTCGTCTCCACGTCCCTTCCTCAGGAAGCTGTAGAGAACAAGGAGGTCACCCCTCAGCCTCCTTCTTTCCAAACTAATCAAACTTGAAATCTGTACTTCAATGCACTTGCACGTGGTACTGAGATGAGCTCATTTGGCTCCTAAACCAGGGAGGACCTATGTTTCACTGGGTTAGTCTTCTAACACATTAGTTCCCTGGACAGGTTTACTGCTGTGCTAGATGATGGTGGTGATGTAATGGCAAGGGAGGAAAGCAAACATTTTAGGGTTGAAATATGAGGCCAGGGACAGAGGTAGAATCATAGAATCATAGAATAGTAAGGGTTGGAAAGGACCTTAAGATTGCCTAGTTCCAACCCCCCTGCCGTGGGCCAGGACACCTCCCACTAAACCATGCCACCCAAGGCTCTGTCCAATCTGGCTTTGAACACTGCCAGGGATGGAACACTCACAACTTTCCTGGGCAACCCATTCCAGTGCCTCACCACCCTCACAGTAAAGAATTCCTTCCTCATATCCAATCTAAACTTCCCCTGTTTAAGTTTGAACCTATTACCTCTTGTCCTATCACTACAGTCCCTCATGAAGAGTCCCTCCACAGCATCCCTATAGGCTCCCTTCAGATATTGGAAGGCTGCTATTAGGTCTCCACGCAGCCTTCTCTTCTCCAGACTGAACAGCCCCAATTTTCTCAGCCTATCTTCATACGGGAGGTGCTCCAGTCCCCTCATCATCCTCGTGGCCCTCCTCTGGACTTGTTCCAACAGTTCCATGTCCTTTTTATGTTGAGGACACCAGAACTGCACACAATACTCCAAGTGAGGTCTCATGAGAGCAGAGTAGAGGGACAGGACCACCTGCTGGTCACACACCTTTTGATGCAGCCCACGATACGGTTGGCTTTCTGGGCCGTGAGCGCACACTGAAGCTGGCTCATGTTCATTTTCTCATCGACCAACACCCCCAAGTCCTTCTCTGCAGGGCTGCTCTGAATCTCTTCTCTGCCCAACCTGTAGCTGTGCCTGGGGTTGTTTCGACCCAGGTGTAGGACCTTTCACTTGGCATGGTTAAACTTCATCAGATTGGCATCAGCCCACCTCACAAGCATGTCAAGGTCCCTCTGGATGGCATTCCTTCCCTTCAACGTATCAACCGAACCACACATCATGGTGTCATTGGCAAACTTGTTGAGTGCACACTCAATCCCACTGTCTATGTCACCAACAAAGACGTTGAACATCAACCACAGAAATGTACCCTTAAGCAACTTTATCAGTTACTCTTCCTAAAAGAATCCGAAATTAGAGTTTGAAGACAGTTTAAAATTTCTTTAATTCTCTTTTAAGACTGAATTTAGAGCAAATGTTTTCCATATGAACTTGCTTCTCTGTTTCAGATGTTTAAAAGACCAAGCATCAATTTGCTTTATAAACTAGCTGTTACTCTTCTCAGCTCTCATCTGATAGAGACCCAGAAGAGAATCCACCTGTAAACGTGCATATATTTTTGCGTGATATCTCACTTCTCTCTTAACTGGATGATGCAAATGCAGTAGAGAGATTAAGGACCTATACTGCTGAGTAATTCTAACAGGTGGCTTTATTGAAGTGGAATATGGCTTGATTTAGACACAAACAGCTACCTCTGTTTTGCTTGAGAGATACCATGAGGGGAGTCATGGAAGAAGAACCGTAGAAGAGGTAGGTATACAACAGATCCCAGTCATATCACAGAATCACAAAATCATAGAACAGTTTGGGTTGGAAGGGACTTTAAACGCCATTCAGTTCCAACCCCCTGCCATGGGCAGCGACACTTTCCACTAGACCAGGTCGCTCCAAGCCCCATCCAACCTGCCCTTGAACACTGCCAGGGATGAAGCAGCCACAGCTTCTCTGGGCAACCTATGCCAGTGCCTCCTAGCCCCCTACACTTCCTAGCACCTAATCTAAACTTACCTTTAATAATTTAAAGCCATCCCTACTTGCCCTATCACTATATGCCCTTGTAAAAAGTCTCTGTCCAGATTTCTTGTAGCCCCTTTAGGCACGGGAAACTGCAAAAACGTCTGCACAGCGCCTTCTCTTCTCCAGATTGAACAACCCCAGCTCTTTCAGCCTGTCTTCATAGCAGAGGTGCTCAAGCCCTCTGAGAATCTTCATGGCCCTCCTCAAGACTCCTTCCAACAGGTCCACATATTTCTTATGTTAGAGGGGGAGAATCACCTCCCTCGACGTGCTCGTCACACTCCTTTTGATGCAGCCCAGCACATGGTTGGCTTTCTGGGTTGCAAGCACACACTGCTGGCTCATGCTGAACTTCTTGTCAGCCAGAGGGGTCACAACAGTGGCATGGTGCTCTCAGCTATACTGAAGAGGGACAGACCTGCAGTGCTGCAGTCACTGTGTGTCAGGAACACCTGCCTCCTGAACCTGACCCTGAAGATTCATTTTATCCAGCGAGACCTATTACCTTCAAAAAAAATCACACCAGACTTCTAACACCTCTATTCAGTTACAATTACATTTACAGTTACAAAAGATCCAGAGGCATTTAATAATATTAACACAATTTATGGGCATTTAAAGCTATAGTAATATAGACACATAGGCATGCAATTCACAGCTCAGAAGTAAGACACTCAAAGCTTCTGCCTTCCACTGCCTAACTCTGCAGGTGCCTGAACTCCTGAAACATCTTCATAACTATAGCTGGGCAGTTGGCCATTCTCTCTACTTGCAGACACAGCAGCTCCTCCATGTATCTTGTGTACAGAAAGCATGCAATTGGAAGGGGGAGTCCGAAGCTGTAAGGAAGAACTGATGGAACTAAGGAATGAGAAGAATCACATTTTTTTATGAGGTTCTGCCTAAGCCAGGACACTTCCTATACCAAATCTGGGGTCATAGTAGCATCTGAGTTTTACTAAAAACTTTTTTAAAAAACACTGAAATCTGTCCATTGCTACTCACTGGCACCAGTGTTACACTCATACATTTTTTTCCCCAATTCTCTCTGAGGTTATTTTGTTCATTAGCCTTTCTTCCCCAATTAGGAGGTAATTTTCTTCCTTGGAGAACATGCCCAAAAGATTGTTCTCATTTTACCCAACTTCTGCTTCTATGTTTGCCTTCAATTTTTTATTATTTTTCCCTGTTTTCCTTGAACCGTTTCTGTATTTATTTCTAATCTTTGATTTCTCTGTTGTTGTTATTTATAAGACAAGCAATTGAAGGATTGTAGAGGATTTGGAATGAAGAAGGGTTTTCACTGCTCCACTGAAGCAGACCATTCTTCATGGAATAGGGACATTATTCCTGATTCTATCCTCAGACAAAAGACTTTATTGAAAGACAAACTACTCATAATTTATGTACTCTTATTAGACTCTGAGCTATAGGAAAAAAATTTTAATGCACAAAATAACAAATAATTACATCAAAATTCAGGATTTTTCTCTTATTATATATATAAAAGATCAGACATTCACGATATATGCCAGATTCTATTTTGTGAAGTATTATTTAGAATTATGATGCTCACTAGTGCTTTATATAGTTACTGGGTTTTTTTCATTCCTGGGTTTACTTTGCTGATTCACCTTCTTAACTAATGCTAATGCTTTTACCCTCCTAAAGAATAGTTCCCAACTAATAAGACAGCTGCCCTCTTAAAGTTTATATAGTTTCTTTCTTGCTTTTACATTTCTTTTTTCCCTGTTTTTCCTCAACTGGAAGCTGACAGCCTTTAACAGCACCTAATTCTGTTTTTCTCTACTACAGTTTCAGCTGCCCATCTGTATTATTTTCTTTTTTACAATATTGTAAAACTGAAGAATCACAGCCAATGAGACTGAGATCCCTCAGTGCCAAGAACTGTGTGTGAAAATGCTCAGAAAACAGAGCTCTGCTCTGAAGAAATTCCAGTGTAGTTTAACAGAGAGACTAAAGTTAGACCTTGATAAGAGCCTTTATTTGCTTTATTTAAAATCCACCTCAGACATATAGACTCCAAAACAGTCCATTGTCAGCTTCTTTTCCTTGATATGCAGTTTTGCAACATTATCTGTGGGGCATTCAAATTATGCATTCACATGTCTACGGAAATAGCCCAATTTTTCATTCCTACAAAACCACCTGCTAATTTAGCCTAGTGCTGATAGTATAAATCTGTAACTGAGATGTTTGCCCCTGAGCATTAAGTATTTTGTTGAATCAAGACAGGCCTATGCCAGTACTGTTTGGGTCATGCAACATAATTCACATGGAAGATTTTGTTATAAGATTTTAAAGAATCTTGTTTATCCAGTATTCTGCTGACACATGAAAACAACCTGGACAGACTGACAGCATGCATTTCCTGTTGTAGAATACAAGACTTTTGTCATATCAGGTGCAAGTATTACCCCGATCCTTGATTTATGTTTAATTTATCATTCAGTGAATTCTTCAAATAAGGAAATCAGGTTCATTACTAAAATTCCTGGAATCATCTTTTTAAAAAGATAGGTAGGAAGCTTTCAGTCCCCAGTTCTTTGATTTTATTACTGAAGCCACTTCAACCCTAAAAGTTTCAATATGACTGTGAAACTATTCTTAACTTGAACCTTCAATCTGTTTAGTTTACAGGTCAGACAGCCTCTTTCAGCACATAAACTTCGAGAAGTGTTTTATTTCAGTTGCTTAAAAAGAGGTCTCACACCTGACTTCTTGTAAGTTAACTCATTGTAGCATACAGAACTAATTTAAATGTAGCTTCCATATAGTTTACAATACCTCTCTTCTCACCATTAAGTGTTATTCAGAGAGGCAGAATTTTCCTATCTTAAAGGTGACAAAAAATGGAAAAGAGAAACCGGCACCTGGAACAATATTTAATTATATAATAAGTACCTGAGTCCAAACTGCAACCTGCAAAGTCCCACTAGATAAAAAAAGCTTAGTTCTGGAAATCTACAAAGTTAACGGGCACTTCATTTGTTTTGGAAGACCCCTTGCTTCACTGTTCTATTTGTGGTTTTCTCAGAATCGCCATGACTTAAACATCTATTTGCCTAATTCCAGCAGAAGTCTTAGAATCACAGAATCATAGAATAGTTAGGGTTGGAAGGGACCTTAAGATCATCTAGTTCCGAACTCCCTGCCACACCTCACACTAAACCATGCCACCCAAGGCTATGTACAACCTGGCTTTGAACACTGCCAGGGATGGAACACTCACAACTTTCCTGGGCAACCCATTCCAGTGCCTCACCATCCTCACAGTAAAGAATTCCTTCCTCATATCCAATCTAAACTTCCCCTGTTTAAGTTTGAACCCATTACCCCTTGTCCTCTCACTACAGTCCCTCATGAAGAGTCCCTCCACAGCATCCTTATAGGCTCCCTTCGGATATCGGAAGGCTGCTCTGAGGTCTCCACGCAGCCGTCTCTTCTCCAGACTGAATAGCCCCAATTTTCTCAGCCTATCTTCATACGGGAGGTGCTCCAGCCCCCTCATCATCCTCGTGGCCCTCCTCTGGACTTGTTCCAACAGTTCCATGTCCTTTTTATGTTGAGGACACCAGAACTGTACACAGTACTCCAAGTGAGGTCTCATGAGAGCAGAGTAGAAGGGCAGGACCATCTGCTGGTCACACACCTTTTGATGCAGCCCACGATATGGTTGGCTTTCTGGGCTGTGAGCACACACTGAAGCTGGCTCATGTTCATTTTTTCATTGACCAACACCCCCAAGTCCTTCTCCGCAGGGTTGCTCTGAATCTCTTCTCTGCCCAAGCTGTAGCTGTTCCTGGGATTGCTCTGACCCAGGTGGAGGACCTTGCACTTGGCATGGTTAAACTTCATCAGGTTGGCATCAGCTTTGGGGATCTAGAAACTGAACTTGACTGACACATGCAGAAAACTAGCTGGATTTTGGATGCCTCAAGTTCTTATTCTTGCTGAAAGGATTACTTCAAAGCCTGAGAGGGGTTCCCTGTTACAGATGAGTATTTTAGCCATGTTTTAACATCCTGCCAACTTTTGCTCTCTTGGCATATGTATTTGCCTTTAGAAGTATTGCATTTCCTTCTGCCTGATGACAGAACTTTAAAAGTAATGGTGGAATTGCATCCTCCTGTTACTTGGCTTTTGAAAGGAAAAGAGCCAATTCCTCAAGCACTGCTGACACCATTTCCAAGGTGAGGGCTCCTGTGCTTCTGGATCTTGACTGGGTAAAAATATCTGGCATGGTCCTGACTTAGACAGGAGTGGGAGTAGGAATGCAAACCTGGTTTTTTGTTTGTTTTTCTCCTGGCAAGTTTTAGGCAGTTACATGCTTAGCGTGTGGACTTCTGGGGCCTTCTGAGTCTCACAGATTTCACTCATGCCCTAGAAAGACACCCAGCTCTGAGATTTGGATTCCATATGTTGCTTCAATTTCTTACATTTTAGACTTTGAAGGACTAGATGGTATATCTATGTTTGTTTAATGTATGTACTCCCAAGTAAAAATTATTTTAAAATACATCAAAATATATGCAGTAGCATTATTTATCAACTGTCTTTGGTTAGTATCCTCAGCAATTCCCTGGTTGTTAGTCCTGCTATACAAAGGCAATTTTATTTATTTTTCTTTTTAATTCAGTCCTTGTGAATGATAAAACCACAGTAATTACTAGAGCCAGTGTGAGGGATCATCTTATGCTTCAGTGTAAATAACACTTAACACTTCAGCCCCATGTTTTAGAACTTTTTTTTTAATAAATGAATTAGCAGTTATGCCAAGGTAAATGGTGAAAACCAAGCACACACTTTGTAACTGTCAAGTTGATTTCCATTCATACTCTTCTATCCATGCCAACAGGAAATACATCAAATCTCAAGCAAGAAAATGCATTTCTTTGATGTACAGAATTTAACAAGAACTCAAAAGGTGAATATAACTGCTGCTAAGAGAACAGACATGGGAGAACCACCACAAAATATAAATAACAGCAACACTTTGCTACCCTCCTAATTCTGCTGCTATCCTTGATTTCTTTGCCTCTTTTCCTGCTTTTAACTGTTCTTCTTTTCACTACTGTACAGTTCACTGGACCTATTATTTTCCTGTTTGTTAAAAAAATGCCTTATAAAATTTATCATAGAATCATAGAATAGTTAGGGTTGGAAAGGACCTTAAGATCATCTAGTTCCAACTCCCCTGCCATGGGCAGGGGCACCTCCCACTGAACCATGCCACCCAAGGCTATGTCCAACCCGGCCTTGAACACCACCAGCGATGGAGCATTCACAACTTCTCTGGGCAACACATTCCAGGGCCTCACCACCCTTACAGTAAAGAATTTCTTCCTCATATCCAATCTAAACTCCCCCTGTTTAAGTTTGAACCCATTACCCCTTGTCCTCTCACTACAGTCCCTAATGAAGAGTCCCTCCCCAGCCTGTATGAAGATAGGATGAAAAAGTTGGGGCTGTTCAGCCTGGAGAACAGAAAGCTGCGTGGAGACCAAATAGCAGCCTTCCAATGTCTAAAGGGGGCCTATAGGGATGCTGGGGAGGGACTCTTTATTAGAGACTGTAGTGAGAGGACAAGGGGTAATGGGTTCAAACTTAAACAGGGGAAGTTTAGATCTTCAAAGTAGATTTATTTTGTATGGATTTTTAAAAGTTAACCACCCCATGGATTAAAAGTACAAACAGTGTCTGTACAACTTCAAGTCTGATGGGTTGACATAATGATCCAGCTCTTAATAAAAGTTTAAAATAATTTCCATTTTTTCTTTACCTATTTTGCATATTTTCTTCCCTATTCCAAACCATTTATTTTTGTTGTATCAGTGACTAATTTAAAACTCCTTGGTCAGGAGCCTATTAGTTTCTAATATACATTGTAGACACCATAGCATATACTAAGAACGACACAGCTGGAGAAACTGGTATTGAGGAAGATATCTTTCCGCTCCTTACTATTACTTTTTTTTTGGTTCACTTGCATTGCCTTGTTGTTCCAAAGCTCCAATGGAACTGAACTATAATATGCTGAGAAACAAATACATCACGAAATATCCTAAATCACAAAGAATCATAGAATTGCTTAGGTCAGAAAAGACCTTTATGATTAACAAGTCCAACCATTAACATAGCACTGGCAAGTCCATCACTAAACCATGTCTCTAAGTGACACATCTACGTGTCTTTTAAATACCTCCAGGAATGGTGACTCAATCACCTCCCTGGGCAGCCTGTTCCAATGCTTGACAAAACTTTTTGGTGAATATATTTTTCCTAATAACAAGAGTAAACGTCCCCAGGTGCAGCTTGAGGCCATTTCCTCTTGTCCTACCACTTGTTACTAGGGAGAAGAGACAGACCCCACCTCACTGCAGACTCCTTTCAGGCAGTTGTAGAGAGCAGTAAGGTCCCCCCTGAGCCTTCTCTTCTCCAGACGAAACACTCCCAGGTCCCTCAACCGTTCACCTATTACACTTGTGCTCTAGACCCTTAACCAGCTCTGTTGCCCTTCTCTGCACCCACTCCACACCTCAATGTCTCTCTTGTAGTGAGGGGGTTACTAAATTGTAATCTGAATATTTGATTGCAAATCTGAAAAACTGAATGAAATAAATATTTGAAAGGAATGCACAGTAAATGAAATAAATTTGGAGGACAGAGAGAGGATATACATAAGTAATGTGACTACATGGGTTATTTTATGCAGCTGGTTGTACCAGAGTATCTGATTTTTTTAACAAGGCATGGAAAGATGTGAAGTCAGTATCTCCCAGCTGCTAGTCTAGAAGTCAGTGCCACAGTCAATTAGCACAATGCCTGCATTTCTATCTTACATTTTCAGCAGTCTTACTAGAATCCAGAAGATCTAATTTCTTTATTTACTTCTAATTTCTTTTTTTACTTCTTTTAAATTTCAGATTTCTTTATATGGTTTTCCAAATGCATGTTATCTTAATTCACATAAAAATGTAAGTATTTTATAAAACTATTTATTCTTCAGTATCATAAAATCCCTGAAATCTTTTAGATAATTGGTTATTTCCAGTTTTAATGTCCAGCTGGAAAACAGTAACAAGTGGTGTCCCACAGGGATGGGTTTTGGGACCGGTCTTGTTCAACATCTTTGTGGGTGACATGGACAGTGGGATTGAATGTGCCCTCAGCAAATTTTCTGATGACACCAAACTGTGTGGTTTGGTTGATATGCTGGAGGGAAGGAATGCGATCCAGAGGGACCTTGACACGCTTGTGAGGTGGGCTGATGTCAACCTGATGACGTTTTACCATGACAAGTGAAAGGTCCTCCACCTGGGTCGGAACAATCCCAGGCCCAGCTACAGGTTGGGCAGAGAAGAGATACAGAGCAGCCCTGCGGAGAATGACTTGGGGGTGTTGGTCAATGAAAAAATGAACATGAGCTGGCAGGGTGCGCTTGCAGCCCAGAAAGCCAACTGTATCCTGGGCTGCATCAAAAGGAACGTGACCAGCAGGTTGAAGGAGGTGATCCTGCCCCTCTACTCTGCTCTTGTGAGACCGCACTTGGAGTATTGTGTGCTGTTCTGGTGTCCTCAACACAAAAAGGATATGGAACTATTGGAACAAGTCCAAAGGAGGGCCATGAGGATGATCAGGGGACTGGAGCACCTCCCATATGAAGATAGGCTGAGAAAGTTGGCGCTGTTCATCCTGGAGAAGAGAAGGCTGCGTGGAGACCTCATAGCAGCCTTCCAGTATCTGAAGGGGGCCTATAGGGATGCTGGGGAGGGACTTTTCATGAGGTACTGCAGTGGTAGGATAAGGGGTAGAGGGTTCAGACTTAAACAGAGGAAGTTTAGACTGGATATAAGGAAGAAGTTCTTTACCATGAGGGTGGTGAGGCACTGGAATGGGTTGCCCAGGAAAGTTGTGAGTGTTCCATCCCTGGCGGTTTTCAAGGCCAGATTGGACAGAGCCTTGGGTGACATGGTTTAGTGTGAGGTTTCTCTGCCCATGGCAGGGGGTTGGAACTAGACAATCTTAAGGTCCTTTCCAACCCTAACTATTCTATGATTCTATGATTTCAAGAAACTGTGTGAGAAATTTAAGCCACATGAATGAAATTTTCAAGAATTCATGAACAACAGATCATACCGTTTTCACTACACCTTCACTGTGGCCAACTCAAAAGCATTCCAGTACAGATGACAACTCATTCTAGCTTTACAATAGCGATGGTGCTAGTAAGGAGCTAACAATCTTGAACAATTACTCAGCATACAAATCATTGGCACCTTGCTTATGACGTTGTACTGCCTTGCAGTCACCATAGTGACTACAGTGACTACTGACTGAAAAGTGGAAAGGACTGGCAACCGTAACACTAGTTCATTTAATGCAGAAAAGTCTTTTTAGTCCCTTTTGATGCTAAACACAAAAAAAATTTTTATGGTCTTTGAGATGACCACTTTTTCTGTTTTAACACATCTTTCAATAGCGTGATTGCCATATTCTACTGGCATTCAGGGAATTCTCTTGTAAGATCTCTGAGAAACCACATAAACATCCTAAATGTCTCATGCAGTTACTGCCTTGCATTCTACCCAAGGCAGGCTTGAAATCTGCCTTGTGAGTAGTGGCATTACAAAAATAAATTTAAATTTAATTTGTAGCGAGAATTTTGAGAATCTCACCTTCTTTTTCACTAGCTGTATGAAGAATGCAAGGAATATATGTTTCTCTGGATTGTTTTACGACCACTCAGACATACTACTTTTGAGCACCACTTTGCAAGTCCCCTGAATTCATAGAATCGTAGAATGACAATTTAGAGTAAATGAGAACGTAGTGAGTCTATATTAAGCACATCTTATACCTTTAATGTACATATATGCACAACTGCTGTATCCAGAATGCCCAACTGTGATTCACAAAGTAGCCACATTTATAGTTGTTACCCTGTGTCATGTACTCCAGTTACACTAGAGTGTACAGTAAGAAATTCAAATTGCAATAATACACAAACGTAGTTTTATTTTGATGGTAACTGCTAAACTAGTGTACTGTTCATATTTCACAGTCTGACCCGTTAGTTAGTAGCAGAATTGAAGTTCCCTATATTTCTACACTTTTTCTCCTTTTTGAAAAAGATGATTTTTTGAATTTTTAAATGTTACTCTGGATCCTACAGTGTTTGTTTATGTTTTGTTTGTTTGTTTTTCCCCAAATCATAAAAATCTCTTAAAAAAAGAATTAAGGTTTTGGTTAGCATTTTTTTCAGAATATTACTTAGGAAAGTTTTGCCACTCAGTGAGAAAGCAATTGGCTGGGCAGGTTATTCAGGGGAGCACTGACTAGCATAGAGACAGCCTCTGAGATCAGCACAAATAGAATTAATTAATCCTTCCCTGCCCCCAAACTATCTTGATTTTCTTGTATATGTCTTCATCATTTGTCTGGTATCACATTTCTTTCCTTACGTTTTAGCATAGTCTCCCACGCAGGTCTCACCTCCCACAGCTGTTTCCCCTATAGTGACCGATCTTTTGTTTGTTCTTATGCAAATTTTACCAAAGCTGCCTTAGGCATTGTCATCTTGTTCATTGCCGGGGATTAATGGGGTCAAATGCCCTTCTCTGGGTATGTCAGCCTCATTCTTCAGTAGACACAGAGGATCTGCCATAGCAGAGAAGATGTCACTTCTGCACACAAAAGACTTGTTTTTTGTGTTACCCAGAATTCTACCTGCATATTACTGACTTATACTACTTAGGACTCATTTAAAGGAGTGTGCTGATATACGAGAATCTGCTACCCTGCACAACTTTTCACTGTTCAGATGTTTTAGGGGTTTTGTGGGGTTTTTTTCCTTCTGTATTACGAAGGATCATCTTCAGGCTTTATTTAGCTCTTTGCTTTTTTCAGGGAAACAGGAACACTGGCTATGCTTTCATCTCTCTTGCCTTCTTCCTGTACTTTCAACTAGTTTGGCCTGTTTTTTTTTAAAGATGTTGGAAAGTTTTGGAATCTTTGGAATCTATACAGTGCATACTGTTGTAGAACAGATGTGTGGGCCTGCCTACATTTTATCTCTATTGTGAGATTGCCTGCAACTACAGAAGACTGGGTTCAATGACAGAGCCAGTCCTGTGCTCCCTTAGATGGACAGGTAGCCAGAAAACAGAACTGGTTCTCTCTCTGTTCCCCTTGAATGTCTCAGTGGACAACTGCAGCATATGACTTTGGCAGTGTACAGAGGATTTCAGCTAAACATTTGGAGCTATAGTGATTTCATAACTATGCAGAAACCACGTTTTATAGTACTTGCTCCACAACCTTCCTCTATTTTACCTATTTCCTCAATTAAAACAGTATTTCTCTATGTACAGCTTCTTAGGATCGCTGCTCAGCAGCTCTGTGTGTCGTCATCTTTCCTTCAGTACAAGTTCAGAATCCACAGGAGATTTTTTGGCATTTAGGACTCCTGCCAGAGTAAAGTCTGGACTTCTGTGGCATTTCTTAAAAATGGGAGGTAAGTAGAGAATCAATACAGTCCACTGAAGGAAGGGCATCTGAAAGGAAGTCATTCTGGGGACAGGATGATGGAGCTACGTAGCATAGGAGAGAGGGCGCAGCCTGAGATTTAGCCAGTAATTTGGCTAGCACTTCAGAGTTTGCAAGACTTCCTGCAGATTTTCCATGAGCCATCATGACCCCTAGCCTACCTTAAATTGCTCGTGGTCATCCTGACACTCCGAATTCATCAGTGGTCTGCTTCCCAAGTTCACCACACATAACGGTTCTCAGCTACTGTCTCTTGCCAAGATCCACTGCAGAAAATTAATATTTCTAGGCATACCAGAAGAACCTGAAAATTGCTTCTTAACTTACCTACTGACCATGCTTTTCCTGAAGTTTTTCAAAGAGCTTGAAAGCAGATTAAATTTCACTAAAAACAGTAACAACAATGATAATGACAATGTGCTATACAGACCCTATCTATGCAGAATGTAAAGCCAGAAGGACCTTTCATGAGGTTTTGGGGAAATGGAGAATAGTTCCAAGGAATTCTCAGCATGAATTGTAGCTTCTTGCAACTTCATTAGGCTTTCAAAGATTAATTGGCTTTTTATTGTAGAAGCTATTCAGGTTAGAATTCATTTCAGAATCAGAGTAAAGGCAGAAGTTGGGGTGAATGGCTGTACTTCTCCTTATCATGTGAATGCCAAAAAAATCTCTATTCTGTCTGCAAAATATCAGTATGCAACACAAGCAAATGCATATTGCAGCTATCCACCTCGTAACAAAGTGCAAGTCTCCACAGACACAAACTTAAGTGTCCATTAGAAACTACAGTCCTGTAACTGGGCCTAAGAAAGATGATCTTAACCACTTAATCTCTACCAGCATTAACCCTGCCCAGCAAATCAGTCAGAAATGCTCTATTAAATAGGCTTTTTCATGTCAGTATCTTGACAAAAGAGGCCTGAAATAAATATCTCTGAAGAAATGTTGCTCTCTTTAAAGTTAAAATTTTGCTTTTCCAGAGTTAAGTCTTTATGAAAATTGCTAGACTGACAGTCCTAATAACTGATGTAATCTGGCTGTTTAGATTACAGAGAGCATTAAGCATCGTTTCTTGTAAATGATTCAACCCTGGCCTGAGCATAGTTTGGTTTCCACCTACACTACACTCACATGCAAGCATCTCTGATGAGACAGCCAGTGGCGCTAATTGGCAGGTGAATTTCACAATGTTGATTGCTGTCTGCTAGGAAAGGGATCCATCTGATTTTTAACATATCACCATACAACCAAGAGGCGATAATGATTAGTCCTTGCCAAAGACTACATCTGCACTAGACAGATGGAGTTTAACCACTTCCAAACTCTTTAGCCAACTGTTCCCTACTTTTGAATATTTCTATGACAGCAAAAGACTGTCCAGAAAAATCTTTTCATAAGCTACCAAGTGAGAATTTCCTGTTCTGATAGATACACTCTGTAAAATTACACCACAAGAAAACAAATGTGAAAAAATCCTGGAGTATTCCATCACAGTAATGCAAAGCCTTTTTTCTGCATATTACACCAGATACATCTATAGGTTCATTAGCAGAAGTGGAGCAGATGGCCCATCCAAGTCTGCACATTTTCATTAGTTCTACAACTTGGGTTCCAGCCTTACTGATACTTTGCCACTGCTGTAGGTGCTAGTGGAGCTGTGGGCAGACATTCATTACTAGTTATCTAAAACTAATTGCAACATGCAATAACAGTAAAAACACTTGTCCAGCCTACATTTCTGCTCCCACTTTGCCAGATTTATGGGAGTCACACTGGAATTAGATGACAGTGAAGAAATTGCAAGCGCACACTGGTCTTGTGCAGTATTGACAGGTCAATAATAAAACTGCATTCATTTGAGGTTGGGCAGTGTTTCAAAACCTGCTTATTTAGTTCTGCTCTTCCTGATCATTGTAGATAAAATGCTTGAATTCTTCACTTGTGATCAAATACTGCTGATAAATATCAACGGACTGAAATTCTGTTATAGCAACAAAGTACTTTAGTTTACCAATATGTAAATTAATATTACTGTCTCCCAGAAAAGGACCATCAAACCTGAAATAAATTTAAAATAATCCTGCAGATGTGTCATCAAGCAACAATAATGGTAAAGCCCTAAAATTTTAATTCCCGAAAAAGTTATAGAAAAATAGCAAGCAGATTTATATGGAACGGCATTACCAAGGACATTAGGGTCTACACAGGAGTAGGATATAAACCTTTACTTTTAAGTGCTGATATTTGGGTTTTAATAAGCAGATTCACTTTTATTTTCAACTAATTAGAAAATAAAACTTAAAGTGGTACAGTAAAGCCATAATGTTCTTGCCCACACTAAAAGAATGGTATTTCATGAAACATATGGTGTCATTCAGAAAATCTGTAGTTAAGGGAAAATTATCAAAAGTGATACTATAGTCATATGAAAAAAATTTGCTTTAAAAATTGTATATTTTTCTCAGAAGATTCTCTTTCTAAATGTGTAGCAATATTTTAAATTTACATTTTGGTGCATTCCAAATCTAAATGCTGTTTGATGTTCTAGATTCCTCTCAGTATCCTCTAAAAGGGCATGTATTCAGGTGCTATCTTGCAGTCTTTTGAATAAATAACATTGCCATTGTTGCCCCAATTACATCTGAAAGATGCATGTGTGAGATTGTGAACGACTGAGAGACCATAAGCTTGTTTCACATTTATATGGGGAAAACCAAAACCACTGAGGCTCCAATATATATCTTTGCTAAGAAATGCCACTTAATTTAATTCATTGAGAACTTCTGTTTGTCATTTGCAAGGTGTTATTTTTTAGTAGATAAGGTAAATAAGTTACATACTGAGCATTTTGCAGCAGCTTGCTTTGGTAGAAAAAGATTTCATTGAAAACATTCAATTCATCTACTGTATATAATTCTTCAAGAGAAGAAGACATAAAACAACTCATTTTTTTTCCACCCAAATTCTCCTTAGGCATACTAGAATAGTAAAAATGGTTCTTCCTTAGACTTCAACATGCAGCTGTCAAAGCCAAAGCTCTCAAACCCAGAACATTCTTATCAGTGCAGAAGAATTTGAGACCTCATTTGTAATGCAAATTGCCCAGGCAAATCGTCATTGTCAAATGCACTGGAGAACAGAATATTCCTACTGAACAAATTACTCACCAAGAATCACAGCAATAACGGTGAAGAGCACAAAGGCATTCCTCAATAAATAACTTTTAACATCGTCCTTTGTTATGCTCTGCACTTTTTTTTTGGCCAAAAGGGTACGTTTCCGGACACCTTGTTGAATGCGTTCCATCCTACTTCCAGTTTTTGGGTCTTCTCCGTTGCCTTTAGTCATCTGTCTTGCTGAAGCTTTTCTCCTATAATTAACTTTTGCCAATATCCCTTCAGAAAAGTGGAAGATTCTTTTCTGTGGGAGGTACTGGAGAAACCTGGAAGACAAGAAATACCACATATTGCAGTAAGATTTTCAGAGGAATGATTAGCCATATGGAAGCAAGTATTCTTCATGTTGCAGTAAAACTTGTAATATTTATAGTATCTAAGTTTTTGATTGCAGTTTTTGATAGATAACCTCAATGACTGCTAAAGAACTCTGAAAGAAGGATTATATGAATTGATCAAATATGTCATGTGTCTTCAGAAATTAATCTGAATTGTTGTCATGCCATAAAACCCAGGATTAACTTTTTAAAAATGAGAATTTAGTAAAATTTGTAGGAGTGTAAATTGCTATAGTGTTTGAAACTATATATCAGGCTTGCTTTTCATCTGTTTAGCATGCCCATATTAGCTGAAAAAAATTCCAGCTCACCTTCACATTACCCATTGGAGAGAAATATTTTGCTTGAACTGGTACATTTAAAATGCTCTGCATTTCAGATGTTTTTAAATGGTTGAATGCATTGGCCGAATTCCTCTTTTTCACATGGCAAAACGCAGCAGGAACAGTTTATTTATCCCTGAACCACTCTTTAGAAGATATGCCTTTGAGAGTTTTATGTTGATAATGTTCATCTTTGAAGTGTATGAACTATTCAGAGCACATCTGTAAAACATCAGAAGTTATATCCCACTTAGCTTGTCACTTCAGTCTGCAACAGAAATTCACATTGCAAAATAATGCTTACTTTGCCTGACAGTGATTATGGGGATATAATCTGATTGTAAGAAATCACACACTGAATCAACCTTAAAATGTTTTAATATTAAAAGTCCTTGATTAGAACATAATTTTAATTTATTTATTTATTTATTTTTTAGTGGCTGCTTGGTATGAATTTATTTAATAATGCATCCTGCACAAAGATATTTTCCCATTTTCTGAAGTCTTTGTCAATACACTGGCATGATTTTGTGAGGAAATTAGAAATTAATAAATGGATAAAGTTAGGTGCTTCCATTGAAATCTCTCAGTTTATACACAGCCCGACTAACATCTTACTTTTATTAAATCTCGTGGCCTAATACTTTTAATAAATTAGACTATAAGTACACAGAGTTTTCAAACAGCATGCTCTAGAGCAAATACCATGTTGTAACAATTTTATTCGGATGGGATTTGATCACTGCTTCTACCATATGTTCCGAGATTGGCACTTTGGTGCAATATCCTGTCTAAATTTTAACAGAATGCTATGTATGTTTTGCTTTTTTGAAGAGTGGAAACATCCTGAGACTGAGCTAGATATTTAAATTAGTAAATATTCCAGGTTGGACCTGACTACTGGGTGCAAGCAGCGTTTTGTTTCAGAACAATTAATTTTATTTTTTTTTAAAGATTCATTCATGGTGACTTTTCTTTCCAAGATCAATGCAGCTAATCTGTCCTTTACAACTTACACCAAGATAAAGAGCGAGCATGGGTACAGCCAAAAGGATCAGGACATTAAGTACAATACAAAGGCAGAGAGTGAAAAAAATAAGACTTCCTACTCAAAACCCCACCAAACGAAACAATCGGCTCACCTTTTCAGATCTCCAGTACCCTAAGAACACGGTGGTGGCAGATAAAGTAGGGGTTTCCCAGCAAATACAACAGAGCTGCAGAGCTGAGCGAGCGAGAGGCCGAGCAAACTGACAATCTGCATGTGCTCTGGTATACAGCAACTTACTATCACTGTAACTTAAGGAAAGGGGAGGAGACTGTGAGCCCAACTCTGAAAAAAATAAAAACACATCAGAAGAGAGGGCAAAGCGGAGCTTCTGGAATATTGATTGGTCTTGGCACAGTGAAAGCAGGGTCACTTTCTTTGTTTTTCCTTTTAGACCACTTTCACGCTTTGTCAGTTCAGCTTCGTTAGAAATGCAAAATCAGAATGCAGGAAGAATTGAAGGATTGCACACACACACACACAGAGCAGGGGAGGCTGGAACAGGAACACTTCTTCATTAGGCATTCCAGACTGGAAATCTGAAAAGCCTGAACATAATTATATAACACTATCCCTGTGCTTTTTAAAATAAAGGGTAAAATATCTGGGCATGCTAGTTTGTTCTAAGAGGAGACAGTGTATGAGGCTATCACACATTTTCTAATTCTTAAGGACAGTTATTCATGATCTGCTCTTCCCAGGGTGGGGAGCCAGACATATCTTTCAGAAGCAACTGGAGCATTATCAAGAATAGAGAAAATCAGCTATTATTCTTTGTATGTTTCTTGTAGATATTCAAACCACATGATGAGACTTGCCTCTTGTTTAGCAATTTAAACTCACTGGTACTAAGCCCCATTCAGCCTGCTTCAATAGCAAGGAATGAATGATGAAGGGGAAAGCATAAAACATTCAAGAAGTAAGTGGCCTTCAGTTTTCTTAGCATTTAAAAGTTCGTACTATTGAAAAGATATTTGCAGAGGAGAGGCAAGGGAATTTCAAAAGGCCTTTTTTCACTTCTTAGAAAAACACTTCCATTTTAAATATTGGTAAAGTCAGGTTTATATATTCCGCAATTATATTTCAGTGCCATCTTTCATGAGATTTTTAATTGTATTTATTTAAAATATGAACAAACACTGTAAATAGAAATTCATATAAACTTAGGCTAAACATTCAATTCAAGAAGTTTGTTTATAGATTATATTGGCTCTTAATGTTGGCTTTTTTCCCTCTGGAAAGTGATTTTAAATGAGCAGAAATAATCATATGTGCCAGGCACATAAAATATACCTAGCCATGAAATAAAATTAAGAGTAGTGTTATTTCCACACAGTTACAGTAATAGTTTTGCTCAAGTGTCTTCTAATTCAGATGTGCTTCAGATAAAAATGTGCAATGTAGAGAGAAATAATAATGCAAACTTACTTATGATTTATGTAGGTTTGAGATTGATCAGTGTACTGCGAAACCTTGATCTTAGGTATCTAATTTAAGAAAGAGAGCATTCATCTAAATTAACTCATTAATTGACTTAAAAAGGCAAGCAAACATGTTGACAGTTTGTGCTGCAAAGACAGGAACACATGCATTTTCTTACACCTGGCAGTGTAAAAGACAATCTCATTTTTTGTGGTGGAGTTTTAAAATACTTTCACAGTTTTGCCCGGAGATGGGACCTGACCTCCTAACTGACCTTTGGCCTTTAGTGATCTGCTTGTTTGATCTTTCTTTTTGGAGTAAGGCATGCTTTCTGTGAAACCTCACAGATAAGGGTTTTATTTTGCTCTCTGTTCATATGAATAATAATGTTCCAGCTGCCTTAACAGGACAGGGGTCAGGTCCTAAATGAAGTGATCCAAAAGTATGCCTTCATTTAATGCCATCATTAGTAATGGAGTTTACAAGAAACAAGAATAATCCTGTGAGGGAATTATCTATTTAGTGAGACAAAATGAAAATAGACAATAAACAGCCATACAGCTTAGCTAAATTTCATCAGTGATACTTTTATTAGCTCTTAGTGAGCAACATATACTTCAAAGTGCTTAGAAAAACAACTATTAAGAGCTTTTTTTTGGCAACATGTTTTTGCTAAAAATTTTTTTTTGTCTCTTTTCACCTCTCCTCAATTTCCTGAAATCTACTTCTTTTATTGATTTTAACTTTGATGATGAAATAAGGCAACTATATAAAGAGTATTATCCTCCATATTATAATAAACATGTATTTTATATATCCCTGGATAGTAATAAATGAGTCACAATTCATAGTACAATGCCACACTGCAACAAATGAAATCGCAATGAACTGGAATTTCCTTTTACATATATAATAGATTGAACAGATTTAGTATACAGTACTTAATACTAGCACTGGGAAAAAATTTAAAATGCTACTGGCTAAGTGCTTCTGTCTGTAATTTTCAGTAGTATTATTAGTTTCTAAGAAGAGCAACTTCAGGCATGGAAGTTGCTAGAAACATTGCAGACTTTAAATTGAATCAGCCAACATTAGGAATGCACAAAAGCATTGGTATGTTTTGTAGAATAACACAGAGCAGACGTCATTGGTGTTACCACAAGTTTTGCATTGGCAAAATAATTTCTAGATGCTTCATGTTTGTTTGATTTTGGTTTTGTATTTTGGTTGGGTTTGGGGTTGGGCTGTTGGTTCGGTTTCTGGGTTTTTGTTTGTTTGGGGGGTTTTTTGTTTGGTTGTTTTTTTTTTCCCATAAAAATTGACAAGGAATGAACTAAGGCCTTGGTGAGCCTGTCTGTGTTACCCTGTTAGCTCAGCATTATACTCTGTGCTTTGGGTTTCAGTTTTAGCCCTTCTCTGACAATGTACCAGCTGGCTTGCAAAACAGGGAATGCAAGTATTGGGTAAGGATTGGCTTTAACTTGAACCCCATCTTCACCAGGCAGTGTGGATTCAGCCAGCTGAATTCATATGTGGTGGTGAACTCAAGCCTTGTTCGGTTGTGGCTAAAAAAATCAGCCAGCGAATGTACTCAGTGTGTCAGCAAATTATCAGAGTGTCTCTGTAAAATAAGTAAAAGTATTAGATTGGAAGCTGCTGTTCAAACATGAAGTATTGTTATTTTCAGCTGACCAGAGATACCAAACAAAAACCCAGGGAAGTCAGCTGTAGCAAATGCAAGAAGTGGAAATGAAGCAACAAAATGCACAACCATTTCATTTCCCAGATAGTAACAAAACTGAAATAAATTTTCTAACATTCAAAGTCTTCACATTAATAAATCAGAACTATAAATTAGTACTGGCTGAATCTTTGAAGTTTTAGAGGCTTAGGTAGAAGCTCAGCAAAGTATTGTTGAAACCAAAATGTCAAAATTGGAATAAAATTCTTGTGAAATACTATGTGGTAAATGGTATGTCAGTGTGTCCCCAGTCTTCAATTAAGCTGGACAAAATAAGAATATTTTGCAAGCTCCTTGCAAGCTCAATTCCATTTTACAGCTGTTAATTACCATCATACCCTGTTGTACCAATGAAGAAACTGAGTCTCTAAGGGGTCAAATTTAATCCATACAAGTTAGCAAATAGTTGGCAGAGCTAAGACACAGCCTTAGGCTCCTCAATATTTCCACAGGACCATGGCATGTTTTTCTCTCCTGAGGTACTTGGTTAGCTCTTGCTTTTTTTGAGCATGCTAAAATTAGTGTGAGAAATTGAGATTAAGTACTTGTTTCTTTTCAAATCTGTTTATCAGAGTGGTATTTGACGAATACCTCAGTTTTGGTCAGCCAAAAGTAAAAACTACACTTCGGTTTTTTTATTAAAATCTGATTCAGTTATAGCTACCGGATTATTTATTGAAGTAATTGGGAATTTACTTCAATAAAGTAATTACTGTATTGAAGACAGTGGGAACAGATAGTGTGCTGTAATCTATATACTTGATGTTCTCTACATACTCCATAAAAGACACAGGCTACGTTCTGTTAGCAAATATGAAGAGCTACAGGAAAACATCTGTAGATCCATGGTTTGTATTGAGGATGTAACATCTGCAATGTAGGCACTGGAGAAGTGTTACTTTGAATTAATTCTAACCTTGTTTGGTGACCCAAACACCCATTTGTTCTTGGGCTGTATGATCTGGTTTTGTTTCTCATAAGGGGATGCAGTTCACACCTCCTAACAGCCCTCTATGATGTGAATCAAAGCATGTTGCTGTTTGTCACTTTTAGTAGGAAATTTCATTTACAAGTTATGCTGAACTTGAGTTTATCAGCAGGACTCAGATTTTCAGTGACCCATTTCAGCACTTCTATTTAGTGTCCCATTACAGTATTAATATTGCTCATTCAAGACAGCCAATAAATCCTCCTGGTCATTTTTTTCCCTACATTTTGAGCCCTTGTGCAACGAGAATAATTGCGATTTTATGCTCTGCCACTTGTCAGTCGGAAGTTGTACAACAAAAAAGTGGCATTACTTTTCTGCTCTGTGAAAACTCCCAGCAGAGAAACATGAACCTTTAGTATCTCCACTCAGCATCATGGCCTGTCTGGGCCTTAACATACTGTATGTTTGACTGCAGCTGAATAGAGAACCTTGTTTCCTTTCAACATAGGGAGACAGATCACCCACTCACTCTTGGGAGAAGGGGGAAGGGAAATGAAGTTATACCAGCAGAGGATGAGGCTCATGAACTTTTCCCTACTGTCTTATCAAGAATGTGAATGTCTGCATGTACAATGGAGCAGTTCTCACCAAAGAATAGGCAAGGCTGTCTAGGAAGAATGGGAGATAGGATGGGATTGTGTCATTGTAAGAAAACTACATCAATAGCTGATAGCGTTTCAGATCCAAAACACTGTACAGTATAGCTTCACTGCCTTTCCCACAGCTAGTGACAACCACTTAAATGGGCGTCGAGGGATAGACGGGTTCATTGTAAAATTTAATGCAGCATTGTGGAGAGTTACAAAACAGCGTGGCGTTGGAGCCAGAAACTTGCTACCACCTTTCTCTCATGTCACTCTCTGTGTCCTCTTCCTGATTTCTTTTTTTTTTTTAAAAAAAAACAAAGCTTTTTCTGAACAGCTGTAAACTTCAGTAGCTTGTGAATCAAGAACTACTGAGAGTCCTGGGGAAATCTGGCTGCGAGTACAAACTGTCATGGGTACTCCAAATGGTGACCTCGAATCCCTGCTGGTCATAGTAGCAACAGATCCATGATCCCACACAGGTCCCATATTGGAATAATAGCACTGATGGTGGGTGTCCCTCTGCCTGAACTGTTTTCTGCCTTTATTCCCTACCAGACTGGTTGTTGAAGAAGCCCATTTCTTGGATCTTGTGCCATTTATATTAGATGCTCTTTACACAGCATATAGGCTTATCATTAGTACATGTACTAGACTGTACAATAGGTCTTTGATTCCTTTTTCACTGCTCTATTTTCTTGAGATGATCTCACTCAAACACAGTGAACAGTATGCTGCAGCAAAGAAAGCCAACAGGATGCGGGGTAAGTCAACAAGGGCATCACCAGCAGAGATAAAGAAGTTATCATTCTACTATACTCAGCGATTGTGAGGCCACATGTGAGTACTGTGTTCAGTTCTGGTCCCAAAACAGATGTGGAGAGACTGGAGGGGTCCAGAGAAGGACCACAAAGATGATCAAAGGACTGGGCAGCCTGTGGTGTAAGGAAAGGCTGAGACAGCTGGGTGTTCTCCTGACAGACAGGGTACACCACAAAATGAACATGCACTAGCTGTATAATATGCAGAATTTAATAAACAAGCACACTAAAGCCAATAAACACACTAAAGCAATCACACTAATGTGAACTAGGTAAATATCTCTATATAATAAGTACAATAACGCAAATCAGAGATACAGGTATATAAGTAAAATATTGAAGAAAGTTAGCAGTGCATTAAATTATTACTGGATAGAAAGAACAGAGATTAAGAAGAAATACTTCACCAACTACCACTGAATCATCATCCAGGCCTACACTTCCAGCTGGGAAGCCCCGATGCAGCTGATGCCAGGAGTCTCAGGTAATTGGGAAAATTCCTACATGGTGTGTCCACCCATAGGTGAGGCATCTCTCATGGCCACAAGAGGGTCCTGCATTTATACACTTATTAAAACAAACGGCTTTATGCCAAATCTCTAATTGTTTACTCGTGGGACGGCGCAGTTTCTCACGATCTCACCGTTGTCCGCTCTGAGAGTGCTGGCCAGGAACCCCAGTGCAGCCAAGTATGAAGGTCATAGAACTACTGCACACCTACGTTTTCCTGTCTCTTTCTGACAGTCACAATTAACATAAACATATATACTCTACTGAATACCAGCTTTATGAAGTTCAACCAAGGCAAGTGCAAGGTCCTACACCTGGGTCGGAGCAATCCCAGGCACAGCTACAGGTTGGGCAGAGAAGGGATACAGAGCAGTCCTGTGCAGAAGGACTTGGGGGTGCTGGTTGATGAGAAAATGAATGTGAGCCCATTTCAGTATATGCTCACAGCCCAGAAAGCCAGCTGTATCCTGGGCTGCATCAAAGGAAGTGTGACCAGCAGGTCAAGAGAGGTGATCCTGCTCCTCTACCTCACTCTCATGAGACCTCACTTGGGGTATTGTGTGCAGTTCTGGTGTCCTCAACATAAAAAGGACATGGAACTGTTGGAACAAGTCCAGAGGAGGGCCACAAGGATGATCAGGGGACTGGAGCACCACCAATATGAAGACAGGCTGAGAAAGTTGCGGCTGTTCAGCCTGGAGAAGAGAAGGCTGCGTGGAGATCTCATAGCAGCCTTCAAATATTTGAAGGGAGCCTATAGGGATGCTGGGGAGGGACTCTTCATGAGGAACTGTAGTGGTAGGACAAGGGGTAATGGTTTCAAACTTAAACAGGGGAAGTTTAGATTGGCTATAAGGAGAAAGTTCTTTACTGTGAGGGTGGTGAGGCACTGGAATGGGTTGCCCAGGGAAGTTGTGAATGCTCCATCACTGGTGGTGTTTAAGGCTGGGTTGGACATAGCCTTGGGTGACATGGTTTAGTGTGAGTTGTCCCTGCCCATGGCAGGGGAGTTGGAAATAGATGATCTTAAGGTCCTTTCCAACCAAAACTGTTCTCTGATTCTATGATTCTATGAATACAATGTGGCAAATAACATACTTTGTTACGTCTCTCAGTCATGAGAGGGAATCAATTCTCAGCTAGGTTGCCATCCATTACACTGGGCTTGTTCAGCACTGGGAAAAGCAAGCTCAGGGAGACCTTACCACCATGTTCCAGTACTTCAAGGGTGACTACAAAGAAGACGGAGACTCCCTTTTTACAAGGATTTACATGGAAAAGATAAGGCTAATGGGTATAAGTTACTCCTGGGGAGATTCCAATTAGACACAAGAGGAAAATTTTTTACAATGAGAACAATCAGCCACTGGAATAATCTCTCCAGGGAAGTGGTGGATTCCCTAGCCTTGGGCATTTTTAAGATTCAGCTGGACAGGGTGTCAGGGCATCTTGTCTAGACCATGCTTTTGCCTGGAAAGGTTAGACCAGATGACCCTTGAGGTCCCTTCCAAACTGGTGTTATTCTGTGATTCTTTAACAAAGCAAGGGCAAACTGGTGAGAAACGAGACTAAAGAGAAATATACATTTCTGAATTAGAATCTGGTATTAGCTGTGTGAAATACATTTCATATAAAACACTGCATTTCATTTGACATCTTTGTCCACAGTTATTTTTCTAATAAAACAATGGTTTATCAGCTGTTTAATACCTCCTACTGTGTTTTAGCATCGCAAGTAAAATAAATACAAAGAAAACCACTAATCTCTATCAAGTTCATTTAAGGAAACTCATCTATTTGGAGCAGTAAGCTAACATGACTTTTTAAATACACATTTACTATTATGGTATCATAATTACTGCAATCAAGACACAAAAATCTTTTGTAAAAATAATTATAATTTAAAAGCACAGAGCTCAAAGTTGCTGTTATTATAATGACTATAATAGCAACTGTTTAGCATTTGGACATTTTTTTGGCAGGAGGGCTTTGCATTGTTTATTGTGAGAAAGAAACAGGCTCTGAGAAAACATGCAAATTTTCAACAAGGGAAAAAGCAGCATCAGGTTTGGAAAACAGAATGGAAGAAAGTCTCCTTTGCTTCTATCTTTCCAGTCCACATATGCTGAGGTGATTTAATGTCATTAGGGTCCTCTGGATGATCCATTTTAATATAACACAGACGATCTCAAAATATCTGTTTCATAGTATCCCTGGCACCCAGACATTCAGGATGTGTGGTGGTCAGCACTTACTTTGTTGTTTTTCTTTCTGAAATTCCATTCTCTGTTGGGATCTGGGGCCCTCAGAACTCATTGGTAATCTGTGATTTACTTAAAATAGGAACAGTCCCTTAATACTCACTAATCATTGTTCTTCTTGATCAAATGCCTGTCATCAGATTGATAGAAAAATTAAGCATTAGGTAGCAGGGCATGTTTCAAAGATGATATCACTGGTGTGATACATTACTTCAAGTTGTTCTGTTCAGAGGGACTAGGCACTTCACTCAGTTTCTTAGAGGATATAAATATTACTGTTATACAAAACAAATGCAGAAAATTGCAATTAAAAATTAATTGAAATTAAGAAACAAGAATGTGTTGAGTCCACATTTGAAAACTGTTTTTTCTGTAACAACACAAATGATTAACACACTCAAGATTGTTTTTTTCTTTAACTTTTTTTTGCTATGCAATGACATATTATAAATGCATCTGTAGAAAGAACATAAACAGAAGCCTTTTCATTCAGGCCAGAAATTTTTAAAAGAAAGATGTAAATCAAGTATTTCAGCCAGTGTGATATCCTATCCTTCATTTACTGATTCACTACATAATACACATTAGGCTTGTTTTTCATGCAGTCCCTTACTCCATCCCTTCTACTCTCTCTGAACTTCTACCCCCATTGTTCTATTCTCCTTGGTAGAGCTACAACTCCCCAAGTTTCTGCTGGTTCACTGCTCTCCTTCTCCCTTTATTTTCATTAAGTCTATATTCCTTTTTAATCCTTAGCTCACCACTACCTTCCTTGGAGAGAAAAACAATTAAGGACAGGTCTTGTTTTCACTTGAATCAGTGAATTGAGTTTTGAGCAAAGCTTAGACCTTGGCCCTATTTGTTTCTTAAGACACCTACTCCAAACCACCCCTTAGATTATGCTCCTTCTGTGTGTAGTCTGTAATACTCCTTTTCTCTTTCTTCTCTCATGTTCTTTTTTCCCTGTAGGCTTTCTTGTCCTGCTGCTTTGTTCTTTTTTCTCCACTTCTTTCCATCTCCTTTTTTGCCTGCTTATACCAATTCTCAGTTGGGTTGGTAAATGTGACTGAAGGACTCACTCATACTGACATGTTCATGGAGGAGTCTGTACCACAAATATATAGCTGTCAGTGTCTCTATAGATCAGTGGGTATGCACTTACACAGCAGTATGCTGGGAACTGGTAGTTAGAAATACCTCCGTCTTCCAACTAAACAATGATAGACAATATGGACAGTGGAATAGATTGCTATTTTTAGCTGCAAGGATGTCAGCTCATCCCCTCCAAACAGAGATGTCTCTTCCACCTACAACTCCATGCAAAAGGAAATTATTCTAATTAATCTGTTAAACCAAAGGGAATGTTGGAGCCAAGAGCCAGATACCTTTCAAAAAAAAAAAAAAAAAAAGTTCAGGCCAAAACAGGGGGAAATAATAGACAATACATTTGAAGCGCTGCTTTTTACAAGTCTTTCACATGTCTCCAAAAATATCTGTATTTCTTCCAGTCATGTCTACCACCTAGTATTAACTTCAAAATGGTGATGTATTGGGTGCTTTACTTAGCTACTCTGTGAATGGCTCCCATTCGCCACAAGTCCCCAGTCACTCCATATGCAGGCAGAACTCCTAGAGAAGACAATAGGAATCCAGGTCTCCTGACTCACATTTTGCTGAGGCAAAACCCCCATTGCCCAGTGATTGCTTTGCTCAATGAGCAGTGATTCAGAAGTGCTGAATAGGAACACAGTCAGCTGTGCTTTGATATTAAAATTGATGATTCAATAATTCTGGAAAATCACTACTGAATTCTTTGTAGAATTACCCAGGAATTCTGTTTTAGCCTAAACATTATAAACACATCACCTATAAGAATGTGTCATCCTGGAAGAAGTACCCTTAAAGCAGTATTTTCTCCGAGATCTGAATACTTTTTGAAACGTGTTTGCTATTCTTGACTTCCTCTAAGCCCAGGAATATGAAAGCATTTAATTATTTGATCAGGTTCCTGATCAAAAGTGGAGGGACACTGAGAATGAAGACCGTAGGCCTATTGGAGGAAAGGATTTGGTTTGAGACCATCTTAAGAACCTGACCTTGCACAAGTCCATGGGACCTGATGAAATCCATCCACGAGTCCTGAAGGAGATGGCAAATGAAGTTGCTAAGCCACTGGCCATCATATTTCAAAAATCATGGCAGTCAGGTGAAGCTCCCGACGACTGGAAAAAGGGAAATATAACCCCCATTTTTAAGAAGGGGAAAATGGGTGACCCAGGGAAATACAGACCACTTAGGCTCACCTCTGTGCCTGGCAAAATCTTGGAGTGGATTCTCCTGGAAGGCATACTGAAGCACATGAAAAACAACAAGGTGGTTGGTGACAGCCAGCATGGCTTCACTAAGGGGAAATCCTGCCTGACCAATCTGGTGGCCTTCTATGATGGAGCTACGGAAATGATGGACAGGGGTAGAGCAGTTGATGTCATCTACCTGGACTTGTGCAAAGCATTTGACACTGTCTCACATGACATCCTTGTCTCTAAGATGGAGAGACATCAATTTGATAGATGGACCACTTGGTGGATGAAGAACTGGCTGCAATGGCTGCACACAAAGAGTTGTGCTCAGTGGCTCAATGTGCAGCTGGAGACCAGTAACGAGTGGTGTCCCTCAGGGATGGGTGTTGGGACCGGTCTTGTTCAACATCTTTGTCAGTGACACGGACAGTGGGATTGAGTGCACCCTCAGCAAGTTTGCTGATGACACCAAGCTGTGTGGTTCAGTTGATACATTGGAGGGAAGGAATGCCATCCAGAGGGACCTTGACACGCTTGTGAGGTGGGCTGATGCCAACCTGATGATGTTTAACCATGTCAAGTGCAAGGTCCTCCACCTGGGTGGGAGCAACCTCAGGCCCAGCTACAG
This sequence comes from Ara ararauna, assembly GCA_028858755.1. NCBI lineage: Eukaryota > Metazoa > Chordata > Aves > Psittaciformes > Psittacidae > Ara > Ara ararauna. Next base: position 96,317,223 of record CM054410.1, read on the forward strand.
GTTGGGCAGAGAAGAGATTCAGAGCTGCCGTGCAGAGAAGGGCTTGGGGATGTTGGTCGATGAGAAAATGAACATGAGCCTGCAGTGTGCGCTCACAGCCCAGAAAGCCAACCGTATCGTGGGCTGCATCAAAAGGAGCGTGACCAGCAGGTCAAAGGACGTGATCCTGCCCCTCTGTTCTGCTCTCGTGAGACCTCACTTGGAGTATTGTGTGCAGTTCTGGTGTCCTCAACATAAAAAGGACATGGAACTGTTGGAACAAGTCCAGAGGAGGGCCACGAGGATGATGAGGGGACTGGAGCACCTCCCGTATGAAGATAGGCTGAGAAAGTTGGGGCTCTTCATCCTGGAGAAGGCTGTGTGGAGACCTCAGAGCAGCCTTCCAGTATCTGAAGGGGGCCTACAGGGATGCTGGGGAGGGACTCTTCATGAGGGACTGTAGTGATAGGACAAGGGGTAATGGGTTCAAATTTAAACAGGGGAAGTTTAGATTGTGTATCAGGAAGAAATTCTTTACTGTAAGGGTGGTGAGGCAATGGAATGGATTGTCCAAGTAAGTTGTAAATGCTCCATCCCTGGCTGTGTTCAAGGCCAGATTGGACAGAGCCTTGGGTGACATGGTTTAGTGGGAGGCATCCCTGCCCATGGCAGGGTGTTGGAACTAGGTGAACTTAAGGTCCTTTCCAACCCTAACTATTCTATGATTCTAAGATTCTGTAAGTTGTTAGGCAGAATTCCAGTGATACAGTGATTCAAAGGAGAATAAAATAAGAGATGAATGGAACGAGATGATCGCATTCAGCTGCTTTTGTCATTTTGTATTCAAACAGCTTAAAACAAGTTATGTGAACCTTGTATAATCACAGCTATTAAAGCCTACAGTGGTTCAGTAACAAATGAAACTTGGAATTTTTGTTTGCACACAAAATTTAGTTACAACATTTGAAATCTTGTTTGAACTGCAGGAATAATATTTTACTTTGATGGATCTACGTGAATACCATTAAAATTAAATATGTTTGGCTCAGATTTTTAAAATTTTTTAATTTCCTCCATCTTACTAGTGATATGTGAACAGCTTCATTCCTTTCTTTCCTCTGATACCTAAGGGTTCTCTAAATGTAGTGCAAAGAAGCACAAAATGCTACTAATTTCACTTCCCGCTAGTTCCAGTGAAGTTCATGCTTGTGTAGGGTGTGTATATTTAATATTTATTCCGTAAATATTTTTAATAGAGGCTAGTTTTTACACATTTGAAACATAATATAAAATTATACTTTAAATAGATATGAAGCATAACCCCTAATATATTTAATTTGTGCTATCAGAAACTCCAGGAACTATCTGTAGCAATGTGTCCCATCTTCCTCAGATAAACTCACTGTTCTGTAAGACATGGGAGCAGTGATCCAGAAAGTGGAGCTTTTTGCCTACCACAGAACTTTCCTTAGATTACATTAAAAACGTAGATGTTTAGTCTAAGCCCCTCAAAGCCTCAAAATTGACAGCATAGCATGTGGATCATGAAGCACGGTGTATTATCAGATGAATGTATTAGCAGGGAATTTATTAAATAGGAATCATTAGATAATCCTGGAAAGGCATTTTTTCCAGTATGCTGGGATGGTGATCAGGTATCAGCTTCCTATTGCCAGTAAGTAATCAGGATTTTGCTTTCATTGGGTTCTTGGTTCTTTTCTGGTTCTTTCTTTTTCCGCATTAGGTATACTATACTCCCCTTTTGTAAGGTCAGTTTTAGACATAGCATTCATAAAGAATATTTCAACGCTTTTCATCCTTCAAGAGAAAGGTCTCTGCTAATGGCTCTTTCCCTTGTAAGGTTTTCACTTATCTTTACTGGCTTTCTGAGTTGGGCTTTTTTCCCTGCAGAGGTAATCTTTTCCTACCAGAGTATAATGTTGGCTGTTGCGGTTGACACAGGGCAATCACAGGCCTTCTTCCCACCCCACATATTGGTATCCTCAAGTTTCTTCCAGTAAACATCACAAACTAATCTTCATAAAATCCCAAATTTCTATGCAATTTTGAAAGGTAGATATAAACTTCTTCTTTCCCTTTTTAATTTTCCTTTTTTTTTCCTCCCTGTGTCAGACTATTGCCTGTTGAACTGTTTTCTGTTGAAATCACATTGGGAAGTGAAAATTGCCAATTTTTCCATCTCTCTTCATAAGTTATTGGTATGTACTGTTTTTAATTATTTTCTTTTGACATTGTGACCATGTAGATTACAAGAAGAAATCTGTTTGAAGACGTGTACATGAGATCTTTTAGCTTCCCCATGTGTTGAGTTTTTTGCTTGGTTTTTTTTTAATTATTACTAAACTGCTTTCCAGAGAGAAGTTTCAGCTCTGGACTTCTAGGCAATATTAAAACACCTTACAGTTCTATTCATTTTCTGAGTGTTTCAGATAAGAGCCCTGGAGAAGGGAAATACTCAGTTCTCCCGATAGGGCATCAGTATCTGATAATAGCCTCTTCTAGTCTCGACATCTCAAAATTATTCTTTTCATTTTGGTACTTTTAACACGGTACAATGTAACAGGATTTTCAGAGTTCTGATACATCACTTTGTGCTGAGATTTCAGCATCCAGCATGCATAGCAATCTTCAAGCAGCACAATTATTTCTATCCAATCTGTCTCCTTTTTTGCACCCTTTTTGTTTTTAAACTTCACAATTCACCTCTTATTCAGCAGAACAGCTCTATACAGAAAACTGGTTTTAGAGCATATTATAATTGTTTGGTTGCCTTGGAATACTTGTTTGCAAAGAAGAGTTTGAATAGGTATAATGTATATGTAAAATAGAAGCCATTTTGAAAATACCATTTGCAACAGACTATAAATGTTATTGCGTATTATGGTACATCACAATATAGCAACATGAACATAATTTTTCAGTTAGTTTTTCATTATTTTTTAAATTTTTATTTGCTACAGTCATTGTGAGTAATACTAATACTATTTCATTAAGTTATTTTTAAATTTTAAAAAAGAAAATTGTCATTTAGGGCACATTGGAATCTTTTACTCTTAGCAAAACCACACGTACCCTTTACAGCTATCTATAGTAAAGTTGCCTATAAAACTGACAGAAACATTTTGACATAGTAGAGCATTCTTGAAGACAGTGTAACATTTAGTAGGTTTTAGGTCTCATAATATAAGTAAATATTATTGCCACAAAAGGAGCCCAGTGTGAGAAAATGGGTTTTGTTTTGGTTGGTATTTTGTGAAACAGAACTGTGAAAGTGAAACTATTAAAATCATAGTGAACTGTGTATCTCTTCGTGACTTGATTTTTCAGATTTGAACCTTAAAACCTATATCAGGTTATAGCAGCTTAATAAAACACTGAATTTAGAGTAACAACTATAATAAAACAGTGACTTTAGAATCAGTGCTAAGAAAGAAAACTAATATAAAATTAATGCATAAACAGATTTAAATAAAATAGTAAGGTGAAATCTCAACTTACTGTGGAATATTGCCAATTATATCCCGTATATGATGCAACTTCTGTTCTCTTCATGGAAAATGTTGTATGAATCAACCACACAAGTGTAATTCTGTCTGAAGAATCATACTTAGTGATTATGCAGACAGAACTTACTTACAAATTTAAAGTAAGTTATCTATATATACTATTGTTTCAACAAGTTTCTGAACAAGAAGACACAAGACATATTCAACCAGGGGGGTAACTATTGAAATTATTTAATCTATTTGAATGTATATTATTCAACCCTTATCCAGTATGAATTTTTCATTTCCAAATGTAAAATGAAAAAAAAATATTCTAGTGACTTCAACCAGATGCTAAGTTAACTATGAGAGTTAGGTTTTGCATAATTTTTAAGCATCACAAAAAACAGCAGAAACTGTACATTCTTCCTAGTATAGATGAATCAACACCTTTCAACATTATTTAGACCCCTTGCAGATAAAAGCTTATGATTTTGTTTGCATTGGTGTAAGTCAGTATCTTTGACTATGTTGAAAGCTAGATGTTTTGAAAGGTGTCACTGTGGAGGATCCTATGAAATTTCTGTTTAGTAGCTGATTTTTATCTTGTTCAGAAGATATTCCTTCATCTGAGACAACAAGTTAAGGTATCCACCAATTGCTTTGGATATTAAGAAAGGTTTTTTAGAAAAGACCATTACCTTCATGAATATTTTGTAGGTGGCCAGTTGATCACATTACTTGCTAGGAAAAGTCCACAGAAGAGAAGACTTTTCTGACATCTGTATTTGCCTTTTATGAGCCTGCAAAACTTGTAGTTTTGTATTAAGAGCTATATATGGCTCTTGAATGAATCTTTGACCATCATACATGAGATTACTAGACTATAACCTGGGCTACAAACATCTACAAATCATTTAGGAACTTTCCTATTTCAAAACTCTTTATTGATTTGCAACTTGATCCAAATCACAGGAAGTATCATATCCAGGTAAGAATAAAAGACAGGAGACTGCAGCTGGCAGCAGGAAGGAAGGCAGAGCTGAGAAGATAACCCTTTGAAAGAGCTGTGGTCTTTGCTGGTCTCACCCATCTTATGAAGTTAACTGCACACAATTAAATAAATAAAAATATTTCCAGGGAAGTAAAGAAGCATGTTTAAGCATATGTTGTGTTTACTGACATTCAGAATGCTTCTTTTCCATTGTTTATTCATTGTTTATTTGTGTATCAGTCCTTGACTACAATTCTAAATGCTTTCATGTCAAAGACTTAGTGTTAACAGTTCTCAGATGTCATTCATGTAATTTTTGAAATGCCTTTGGATGAACTTTATTTCAAAATGAGCTCTGGTGCCGTGCATAATGAAAATTCAATTTATCTTTCAGAAAGTTGCAGACAATAGATTACATGTATAAGCCTATTCATGTGCTATTTAATATCCTTAGGTAGTACATGTTTTTATAATTTGGGAGAAAAAAACAATGCCTGTAAATGCCAAGAGATTTTTTTTTTCATACACAAGATGTCAGTGTTTGTTATGATAACAACATAAAACTTAAATATAATAGATTTTATTTTTTAAAAAGATAGTAAAGGAAGGAATAGTCAGATTCTCCTTCATGAACCAACAGGAGCTGCAGCCCAAAGTAACAGCTGAGTTGAAAGAGCTACATGGAACAGGCTGGCGCGTTACAAACATGAGGCTGCAGGACTGACAGGCTGTGTATGCTTGCCAGAGGCAGAGAGCAAGAGAGAAAACAAACAAAAATGTTGAGCACAGTCCTATAAGGCAGCTGAGAGTCTGAACTTCTTTAGAAAATAGTTGTCACTAGAAATTTATAGTTTTCTGAACTTGGGAATGACCTATTATTAGCTCATATGCTTAATACTCAGTGAAGCAGGATCTTGTGCACATTTTTGAAAATAAAGTAGTACCTGGCTATCATTTTTCTTGCCAACAATGTGCTTCTGCTCCTGAAACTGGCTAAATGCTGAGGGTTCTACACCTTTACTTGCCCCTTTTACCGTTACCAACAGATCAAACAGCTCTTGAGTGACAGAAAAACTCAGAGAAATCTGGATGCTGCTGTAGAGCCAGTGCAAACATTATGATCTAAACCAAAGCCTGGACATTTAAATAAGTTATATGTGCTAATCTAAAAACCATTCTTCTTATGCTAAGGTATTTGAAGTCTTTCATTCTCTGGATAGGAATGTTAGTTCTACCACAGGACAGAGAAAATAAGACAGTTTTACTTGGAATTAATGGTAACAGCTAGACCTGAGTAGGTTACATCCTGTCTGCTTTGCAGTCTTAATAATATCCTTCTCTTCCTGTGATCCACGTGATCAAAACCAGCCTGGCCTTTCCTAAACAGACAAGCAAAACCAGCCTCCCCCCCTACCAATAATGCTTTCTCCTTTTTTTTTTAACAATATACATAAGATAATCTCCTGGCTTTTTTCTGTTCTTGTACATGTGAAAGTCAGTACACACACTGACTTTTGAATCACAGGAGTTCCATGCAAGCTGCACAACTGATCAGGAAATATGCAAATAGAAAAGTTCTGGATTGATGGATTTGGGACAGAAAAGGCTTAAAAGTGATGCTCAAAGAATAAGGCATGAGAACCACTTTTACATACCATTTCTCTAGCTTTATTGCACTATAGCATGTCCTGTTAAACTGACTTGATCAAGTAATTTGGAAAATGCTTTTTACAGTATTTTGGGGCCATCTGTATAGCATTTTGTGTAATATATTTGAACAATTCTTGTCTTGAACATTTTTGTCTTGAAGACAAGAAATCATTAACTCCTTCTCCCTGTAGGTACTCCTGCATTTTTTATTGTAGATTCTACCAAGATTAAAACAACTATGTTATTAGAAAAGTTTAATATGGCAATATTTTTCCCATAGGTACACTCAGAAACTTTTAGGGGAGATTGTTCCAAACAGCTACAGCACTACTTTTAAATCAGACATTCTTCTGAGTTCAGAAAAGCTTCCAAACCTCTCACTTCCAGCATGTTCATCCAGCACTGATCATATTACATACATATGAAACTTACGGGACAAATCTCAGCTACATTTTTGCAATTTCATTAATGAATTCCGTCTTTCCTCTTTATGCCTGCCTCTCCCTTTTGTTCACAAATGTGGCAATGAGTGAAATCTTCTTGCTATGAATGTACAATGACTTTGTATAGTTAAAGTGATTTTGTTTTCCTATTCTTTATTGTTTTCTTGATAAATCTGCACTTTGATCTTGAAGCTGCCTTGCCCCTGGCACAGCTTTCGTTCCAGCAGCGCCTGTGGATTCTTTGTGAATGAAGAGTAAAGAGTAGAGTCTCTAAGTACGTAAGAATGTGAGAGTTGTGATTCCAATGAAGTATAGAAATTTGCTGTTTTGTTTTCAGAAAACTGTGCAGTCTCTGGGCAGACTCAGAATAAAAAAAGACATTTCACATAACTCACAATAAGGGCTAAGAATTCCTTCCCAGGACTGCTGTGAAGACATTTCATAGAATCATAGAATCATACAATAGTTAGGGTTGGAAAGGACCTTAGATCATGTAGTTGCAACCCAGAACTTAGAAGCAAGTTAAGTTAACTGAAAGAGTGAAACTGGACTGAAATGATTATCACATTATTTGCCATGATTTTGATATCTTCTATCAGAATTTAAAAATCAAACAATCAAAACAATTTCAGAAGACTATTTCTTTTCCTCAAAGTCTGTTTCAAGTTAAAGTTCTAATTAAGTTGCAGCTGTGAAGAGGAACAATTTAAATTATTAAAATTTCTTTTGCCACAGATGGTTAATGTGAAATTCTATTTCTACAGTATACACCTTCTTTATAACCCGCTCAATGGCAGGGAGTTTGTGACTGAAGAGACTTGGAGAGATGTCGTCCTTAAACACTGCACTGCAACAGTACCCTCTGAATACACTTCAATAACTGACAATGATTTGAGATACACCACAGAGACAAAATATAAACTGAAAAGATGGTAGGAAAAGAATAGACATTCTTAAACTAGATTTCTCAGCATAGGATCTTTTTCAATTTGAAAAGTATTCTCATCAGCTGTTGTGTATTTAGAAATGCCTAATTTTGAAGGAGAATGGCAGTGGAACTCCTGCAAAGATCTTTTTATTCAGAGCATATGCACTAGAATAATAAATACGGCATGTACCGCTGGCATGATAATAGTCTTGCCGCTTCTTATTTTTCATTCCATATTTGTGTTCACAAAGGTTGATATGTTGGCACAGTGGGAATCTTATGCTTGCCCTTCTAGCCATATACACTTCTGTGTCATACATGCAGCCACACTGGGAACTCACTGGTACCCTGCCAAAAACCTCAGTCTTGCAATCAAAAGTAATATTTTCTTCATGGACAAGAGATAATTCAGTCCTGGCATGTGTTTGTTTTGGGCCTAGCGTGATGAGCAGCTTAGAAACACCCTTTGTAATTGCACGGTGATTTCGTAACTCCATATGGACAGTGGTGTCAAAATGCTCACAGGGATCTGTGTTCCATGTATTTACCACTATGACTGCATCAGCAGTTGTCCATCTGCAACTGTTGCATCTTCAAAAATCCATATTTGGATGTGTGTATTGGGAGGTTTGGTTTCTGACTGTCAAACCAACTCATACTTGGCTGCATGCAGCTACAGGGTCCTGCTTAATTATGAGCAAAGATTCAGAGACTGGAAGGGATGGATTCACTGTTCTTAGGCCAACATACAGGAAGAATAAGGAAAATGAGTCTTTTTAAAAGAAGAAATACATACTCATTTGTATATGCATTTAATGTCTGATAACAACTGTGAAAGAGCCTCAGCAGTCTAAACCTGGTGTTTTGTTGGGATGGCCTGATAATGGAGGGAGATCAAAGCATCTCTCAGAATCCAGATAGCCTCTAGATTCCCAAAAGGGTTGGGCCTTTTGTGTCCTTTAAGCACAGAAAAGAGGCAGACTATGCCCTGAAGGGCTTTCTGTCTGAAACACAGAATAAAGGTAGGTTGCACATCACAAATCAATTTGCTGGGGAACTGGCCCTGCTTTCAAGAGTTGAATGGAATGCACTTTGTTTCTTTGGCTTTTCTTCCAGAGTCTGGAGATTGGGAAGGAAGCAGCATTAAAAGGAATACAGGAATGGGAAACAGCCACAAAATCTTCATAGCTGGAAATTTGCCATGAGCTTGAGGCCGTAGGGAGGGATCTGGTGGAAGATAAAGTAACTTCCAATTATTTATTGGAATTTTCAGAAGAAGGTTTTCCAAACCACAGATTTCTGACAGAAGAAATTTTAATAGTGCTTAGGATTTTGGTGAGAAAAAGGGAAGAGAATGAACAGGTATTATTTATGGTGCCAAGACTTTGTGCATTTTATTTACTATAAATCAGTGTGCACCCATGCTGCTTTGAACTACTAGGATTTATTTAGTAACTAGACAAATATGCAAGATTCCCACTGAATCCTCTGCATTTGACTCAATTTGACTGAAATGTTTTAGGAGGTGCTTGCAGAGAAGCTCTGCTGGCAGGACAGAAAGTATGGTAGACACTGCAAGGGGTGCACCAGTGAGCAGCCAGCAATGAATAGGAGTTGCAGCTGTCTGAGCTGGCAGAGCTGCAAACAGAAAGGATGCATAATCTTTGCCCAAAAATATTGCTTACTTCCTGTACAAGTATGTATCTCCAGTGGAACATGCCAGGTCAGCAGGGAACATGAGGAAAAAGCAGCAGCAAAACAGCAGAGCAGCCTCACCACCTGCCCAGTAGTATGAATGACATAATTTAGCTCAGATGTAAACTGTGCATCTTCCAGGCAGGGTTCTACATCTTCATACAGTCACACTGACCAAAAAGCTGGGAGGATCTGGCTGGCATCAGAACTGTCTAAGAATTTAACATCATGCGGCTCTACTGTTGGGGTTCAAAATTAATTCATTTCTGCATTACTTGTAATGTTAGTACTTAGTAGCAAAGACAATTTAATTTCCTTTTGTTTGATTCTTGCTATGCAATCACAGTAACTTTAACATGACTGTTTATTGCAGTGGCTTTAACAAATGAACATAAGCTTTCCCCAACTTTATTAAGAAGTTACAGTTGACTGTAATGATTCTTTCTATTTTTTCACACTGCCATGAATTCTGGACAGCTGCACAACATTTTTTTTGTTCCATTGGTAGGTTTGCACAGCATCTCCACCTGCATTAGCCTTCAGGACTGACCATAAAATGCTTGTAAAGCAGAAAGGGAATGCAAAAGCCTGGATAATAAACTCTGCTGACCTTTCTAGAGAGTGCATCTTTGATCATTTTATCTTGATTTTCTCAACAGCTCTTTTTCTTTGAGTTGTTTTTTCTTGGCTCTTCTCTTGGCAGAACAGCTGCTTCTCTCTGGCCACTGCGTATAGCCTTATTTTATTTATTCTTGCCTTTAACTTTTGTAGGGCAGCCAGATACATGGGGATGGGTGTTATATAACAAATACAATAAATAAATAAAGCCTGATTTGCAACGTTCTTGCTGTCCACAGTGAAAGCTGTGGTCATGGAGAAAGGACTTCATTACACAAAAATGCCCTGTTTGATCCTGTTGGGGCAAATGGCTAAAAAAAAGTAGTGGTAGCTTGAACGCAAAGTTTCAAAGCTGAAAAGGGAAATTAACAGAAAACTAACTAGTTTCAGGAAAACTGCTAGAGTTATTGAACGGTTTTGAGAAAAAATAAAATTGAAGCATAAAACATCCCTTTTTGGCCAAACAAGTGACTGGATTTAGGTGTAAATTCTAAATCTTTCCAAATAGAAAATGGTTGAAATTCAGGTTGCTGTTGGCACTGGCCACTGAGAAGCAATGCCAGAGTCTCAGTGTACTGTGGAAAGTTGATTATGCAGAGCCAAAAGACTGATCAAGGATTCATACACTGCAAGCAGTCACTGAGTTTATTTAAAACACTAGGCTAGATTTTATAGTGTTTAGAACTATAAAAGGGTTTGAAACAGGAGGTCAGCAGGGTCTGTTTTTGCAGTAGGCTTTGAGAAGGGGCCTTTGCTGGTATTGCCAGACTTTCCAGATGGTTATAAAGACTAAGGACTATTTCTTCCCTACATTTCACCTCTACAATAATCTCTTGCCCTTTCCCCTGTCTTTTTGCATTTTGCCATTTCCTTAGCCTCTCTTCCTCTCTTCCCATGCCATTAGTCCTCCCTGCTGCTTCTCATTACACCTCTCCCCTTGAACCATTTCTTTCTATTGCATTCTTTACTATTTGGGATCAAATACTGTTTGTATCATTTTCCTCTTAGGGGCCAAGGAGTAAGCTGCCATCTTGAAAGGAGAACGTGTCCTAAGCTGGACAGTAATGTTTAAGAGATGCATAATTATTTTGTTTGAAATTTGAATAAGAAAGCCTTGATGATACATTTAAGTGTACAATCAGAACAGAACCTTTGTTTTCACTGGCTTTGTAACTTAGTGCCAGCGCATAAGTATCCACCTCTGTTAAGAGTAACCTATTTTCACAGATGTTAGTGTGCCCTTGCAGAAGGCCAACCACATTAATAAGACCATTTATTGTGTAGGCAGGTGGTCCAGGGAATTTGTTTTGCTCCTCTACTTGGCACTAGTGACACCTCAGTCAGACTACTGCATCCAGTACAAGAAAGTACTCCTCAGTACGAGAAAGACACTCACATGCTGGAGCAAGTCCAGCAGGAAGCTGTGAAGCTGGCCTTTCCTCAGAGGTGCACAGTGGAAAGACAAGTGGACACCAGACACAAATCAGATCAAGGGAAATTCTGACTTCATATGAGTATTTTTTATTACCACAAAGGTGATAGACTTTGGAACAGGGGACAAGAGAGGTTGTGAACTCTCTCTCAGTAAACATACTCAAAATCTGATTGGAGCTCTAAGCAGCAAGGCTTTAAATCATATAGATCTGTCATTCTGTTGGCACACTGTTGGCTTTGCATAGCATTATTGTTCTTAGGGCAATTCCCTCAACAGGATGACAAAGACAGGACATTACTTGGGGAGCAGTACTTACTTGTATTAAACTATTACTTGTAGTAACACTAATACTTGTAGTACGCTACAGATAAAGACCATAGCCTGCTGAAGAGAGTAACAGGTATCAAAACTGTCCTCAGCTACTGATTTTATTTATGTTTTGCTGAAGTGAGTGGAGTTGGATAACATCAGTCTTTAATGGGTCTGCCACCATGCAGCAAATTGGATTCAGTCTACTTATGTTTCTTCTGCTGGCAATTTACAAAAGATTTTTGCAGATCCTGGAATAAGGGAGTGTGGTGGCTACTTTCCTCCTACAGATTTTGCTATGGACAAAGCAGTCTGCAGACTAAGAAGTTCTGTGCCTGTACGAAATCTATAATTCCCCATCGTTTCCTGAGTTATAGGAAACTGTGCAGTTAGTTGTTGTTAAGTAAGATTCATATTCAACAGGTTAGCTGTTCAGTTTCAAGCTGTAAATGACAACTCTTGCCAAGCACCCATGTAAGATTTTCTCCCTCTAAGGCAGGTCTATGACTAAGCGAAGGACTTGAAAATCTCAAGGGGAATTACCATTTTCATCTGGCTTTTCCTAGAACATAGGCTGAGTGTTCCTTTTTGGGGAAATGCATTGGAAATTTCTTGGTCTGAATGACCAAATGAATGGAAGGGCTTTTTTGGTTACTAGTCTCATAACTTAAGCATAGATTCTCTGTATGACTTCCCCCCAAGACTTCGACATAGCACTGTTAATATTTGCCATGCAGTTTTGAACACCCTGAAAATCCCCCTAAAAAACAAACCCTGTTCATGATGCAGCTTTAGGGTGTTCTGGTTTTAGTATAACCCTCTAAGACATACTTGGACCAACTATAAGGCAGTAGTACAGGGTGAGTATGTGGGAACTCACTGTGTGCAGGCTCCGTTCTTCAATGTTTGTTCTGTTCTTACATGCTTCCCTAAGGATCCTCTTTTTGGCCACTACTGGAAACAAAATATTGTGCTAGAAAAATCTTCAGTCTGACCCAGTACAGCCATTGTTTATTCTAACAATGAATTAGCATTAGAGGACATTGCTATTTTGCAGCTGTCTTGTGAAAGGCTAAGGAAACTGCTTAATATGTCCAATACATATATACAGTTTTGGGTTTCTGTTTCCTCACCATTTTGAAGATTTGGGAAAACATTCATTCAGTGTTTAATATTCACAAAGACTTCACCCCTTGCTTCAGGGTTCTTCATCGGATTATAGTGTTTTGCTATTTGTGCATATTTCCTTTCACTGTTAATTTCCTTTTTATTCGGATGTCATGTCCCTTTGGTTCTCAAAGTCTTAAGATGTCAGTTTTTAAAACTACTATGAACATCCTAGTTTTTGCTCCATTCTTCATGTTAGACACATCTGTCAGGTCATAACTATTAAATGCTATCAACTTCTTTGGTTGATTGATAACTTCTTTCTGCATGTTAGGTGGCTGGGTTCTTTTCAGCCATTTGTGCATGAAGGTTTGTAGTACATTGTTAAGGCCGTAATTCTTTTCCTGCAACCACACTTAGAATCACGGGAGATAAAAAAAAAAAAAACAAGGCTTACTTTTAATTAATGTTTGAAATGTACTCTTATTCTGCTTCTTCTTCTGAAGAGGTAAAATGAGAAATCATAGAAGCTGTGACTTTGGTATCTGCATAACATGATTAGCAATGACTACACACTGTAGTTTTATTCACACAGAAATTGTTTCAGTTGAGGGATGTGTGTGAAAATGCAGGAAATGCCATTACTAGAACTCAATTACTAGAACCCATGCTCTCAAAGAATCTTGAACAAATATTTCTTTTCCTTCTTTTCCTTGTGTCTCAAGCTTTCCTCTAGCAACAGGAAAAACAGGTTATTTTGCATTTATTAGCACTCGGATGTCTATGAAGACTCCTAACAGTAAGTAGGCAATGGGCTGAATACCTTAAAACCTGGAGAAACGTTTTTAAGGCTGACTAATGTTGCATATACAGTTGCAAACCCAAAGAAAAGTGGAAAAAAAAAGGATGTTATTTTGTACTCACTATCCATGGATTTATATATCCAAACTAAAGAAAAAGTCCAAAGAACAGGATGGTAAGATCATAGCACAGTGCAAAGTCAATTCATTTAATAAAGGGAGTTTTGATCTTTACAGAATTAACTGCATATACATTAAAAAATCTCTTTTCTAGTTTCCACATGACACTGTAGATACCTCATTTACCTTCTGATGAATAGTAGGATGCTTTACTCAGGTATCTTTACTGAGTCTATAAAGACCAAAATACTCAAAAATGAACATTCCATGTGCTCTTGTTTCACATTTGTCTTTAATGTGTGATGTATGTCCAAAAAAAAAATAAAAAAGCCCCGCAACCACTGAGCAGACTTAATACGACCAACATCTTCCAATGGCAAGGAAAATGCTCAAATCATATGACTGCTATGTTAAAGGTAAAACTACCAGACCCTATTTACACTCTTATGTTGTTAGGAGAAAACAATGATCTATGTGCCAGTACTGAAATGCATGAGTTCGTTTTTTGCTGTTAATAGCAGATCCAACATCTACATTGAACAGTTCCACCTGCTCCAGCAGCCTGTGTCCAGTTTGCTCTCTGTGTTTCCTGCCCTCACCTCACCTTTCTGAGCCCCATTGCACTTTTCACTGTTTTGCCTAATATCTAAGTGAATGTGGAGATACTGGTGAGATCTAAGGGGAATGCAGCTTTCCCCCTTCCCATAATGTTAATGTAAGACAGTTTAGCTTCCTGACCCAGACCACTGAATTGTCAAAAAACCGCCATTGCTAATGTAAGAGAAGGAGTAGAAATATACCAACGGGGACAGAAGAGACAGCTATCCTGCCTATTAGCAGTATCCAGCTTTTAAAGGCACGTAACTGTACCACTATACCATATCCTTAGCTGCAGTTTCTCGATTTCATTAAGCCTTTGCTCAAGCTGCTGCCCAAAGTCTTATTTGCCAGAATGAATCCTAGCCAAGCTAAACAGTTGGCCAGTTTTAGGGACTGATCCGGTTGCGAATTAACTTTGTGGCATCAATAACAGAATTGCAAGTTTTCAGCTAAATCATCTCCTTGATTTGAAAGTGGTTCCCCAAGCAAATGTGTAAGTGCCTTGGATTTTTATTTTAAGGCAGTGAAGCATTAAGCATCTTTGTGCCAAACACATTTTTTTTTTATCTCACCCAATGAGCGAGATTAGAGGACAGGTCAGGGAAGATTACAGAAAGTATTCCAAGGCTCTAGTTACTCATTTTATTGGGGGAGAGCAGTGGAGAAAAGCAATGGAATATGTCTGTGCTACTACTTTGGTCTATATAAAGAAGCTCGGGTAATTTCTATTATGCCAGATCACACCTGACACCATTTAAAGATGTTTTTCAAAGAATAATTCTTAAAATAAACCTATGGTTTGGAACAATGCTAACTGATATTGGTATGTGGCATCATTTGATACAATAAAGTAATTATATATCATATATAAAACCTACAACATACTCTGAATTTCTGGACTCAATATATTACTTTCTCAACTAGATTTTGGTTGGTTTGTTTGATAACAGCATATTTTAAAGGCATATGAAGTCTTATATATAAATCCTGAGTGTAGACTCCTTTTTACAAAGATATTAATATAAAACTTACCTTATATTCACAATGCTTTTTTTTTTTTTTTTTTTTTAGAAAAAAGGTGAACTTTATGCAATTAACTTGCACCTGCATTGTATGCAAATCATAGAATTATAGAATACTTAGGGTTGGAAAGGACATTAAGATCATCAAGTTCCAACCCCCCTGCCATAGGCAGGGACACCTCCCACTAAACCATGCCACCCACAGCCCTGTCCAAACTGGCCTTGAACACCGTCAGTGATGGAGCATTCACAACTTCCCTGGTGTCTTGGGTTCAGCAGTAGCAGTCATTTTTTCTCCTTCTTGGTAGGTGGTGCAGAGCTGTGTTTTGACTTTTGGCCGGGGAACACCACTGATAACGCCAGTGTTTTCAGTTACTGCTTGGTAGTGTTTTGGTCTGACCAAGGACTTTCTGAGTCTCATACTCTGCCAGGGAGGAGGGGAGCCGGGAGGAAGCAGACACAGGACACCTGACCCAAACTGACCAAAGAGGTATTCCATGCCACAGCACGTCATGCCCAGGAGGTAGAAAGCCAAGAGCAGAGACCCGGAAGGGTGGGGCTGTACTGCTTGGTCGGGCTGGGTACAGGTGGTGAGCAATTACATTCTTTCCTTGTATTTGCCTTGTCATTATTATTATTGGTGGTAGCAGCAGTGGCCTTCTGTTATACCTTAGTTACTAAACTGCTCTTATCTCAGCCTGTGGGAGTTGCATGCTTTCGATTCTTCTCCCCATTTCCCCCCACCATGGGAGTGGGGGGGGGGGGGGGGGGAAGAAAGAGGGGGGAGTGAGAGAGCGACTGCGTGGGTTATAGAGGCTTAAACCACGACACCTAGACAACCCATTCCAGTGCTTCACCACCCTTACAGTAAAGACTTTCTTCCTCATAAACAATCTAAACTTCCCCTGTTTAAATTTGAACCCATTACCCCTTGTCCTATCACTACAGTCCCTCATGAAGAGTCCCTCCCCAGCATCCCTATAGGCCCCCTTAAGATACTGGAAGGCTGCTCTGAGGTCTCCACACAGCCTTCTCTTCTCCAGGATGAACAGCCCCAATTTTCTCAGCCTGTCTTCATACAGGAGGTGCTCCAGTCCCCTGATCACCCTCGTGGCCCTCCTCTGGACTTGTTCCAGCAGTTCCATGCCCTTTTTATGTTGAGGACACCAGAACTGTACACAATACTCCAAGTGAGGTCTCACAAGAGCAGAGTAGAGGGGCAGGATCACCTCCTTCAACCTGCTGGTCACGATCCTTTTGATGCAGCCCACGATATGGTTAGCTTTCTGGGCTGCGAGCGCACACTGCCGGCTCATGTTCATTTTCTCATCGACCAACATCCCCAAGTCCTTCTCCGCACGGCTGCTCTGAATCTGTTCTCTGCCCAACCTGTAGCTGTGCCTGGGATTGCTCCAACCCAGGTGGAGGACCTTGCACTTGGCATGGTTAAACTTCATCAGGTTGGCATCAGCCCAAATCACAAGCATGTCAAGGTCCCTCTGGATGGCATTCCTTCCCTCCAACCTATCAACTGAACCACACAGCTTACTGTCATCAGCAAACTTGCTGAGGGTGCACTCAATCCCACTGTCCATGTCACCCACAAGGATGTTGAACAAGACCGGTCCCAACACCCATCCCTGAGGGACACCACTCGTTACTGGTCTCCAGCTGGACATTGAGCCATTGAGCACAACTCTTTGCGTGCGGCCATCCATCCAGTTCTTTATCCACCCAATAGTCCACCTATAAAATTGATGCCTCTCCAACTTAGAGACAAGGATGTCATGTGAGACAATATCAAATGCTTTGCACAAGTCCACGTAGATGACATCAACTGCTCTACCCCTGTCCATCAGTTCCATAGCTCCATCACAGAAGGCCACCAGATTGGTCAGGCAGGATTTCCCCTTAGTGAAGCCACGCTGGCTGTCACCAACCACCTTGTTGTTTTTCATGTGCCTCAGTATGCCTTCCAGGAGAATCTGCTCCAAGATTTTGCCAGGCACAGAGGTGAGACTGGTCTGTAGTTCCCTGGCTCATCCATTTTCCCCTTCTTGAAAATGGGGGTTATATTTCCCTTTTTCCAGTCATTGGGAACTTCACCCAACTGCCATGGTTTTTCAAATATGATGGATTGTTGCTCTGCAACTTCATTTGCCAGCTCCTTCAGGACCCACAGATGGATTTCATCAGGTCCCATGGACTTGTATACCTTCAGGTTCCTAAGCTGATCTCGAACAAGATCCTCTCCTACAGTGGGCCCAGGGTCTTCATTCTCACAGTCCCTGCATCTGCCTTCCAAGACTTGGGTGGTGTGCTCAGAGCATTTGTCGGTGAAGACTGAGGCAAAGAAGTCATTAAGAACCTCAGCCTTCTCCAAATAAAGGGTAGCCAGTTCTCCTGATAGCTTTCGAAGGGGGCCCACGTTGTCCCTAGCCTGTCTTTTATTCACAGTGTACCTATGGAATCCCTTCCTGTTATCCTTAACATCCCTAGCCAAGTTTAAATCCAACTGGGCCTTAGCTTTCCTGACCTGGTCCCTAGCTTCCTGTACAACATCCCTGTATTCTTCCCAGGCCGCCTGTCCTTGCTTCCACCTTTTATAAGCCTCTTTTTACCCTCAGAGTTTCCTCAGCAGCTCCTTATCCACCCAAGGAGGTCTCCTGGCCCTCCTGCTGCACTTCCTTCTAGTAGGAATGTATCGCTCCTCAGCTTGCAGCAGGAGATCCTTGAATATCAACCAAGAGTATTTGGGCCCCCTGCCCTCTAGGGCTATATCCCATGGAACCTTACTGAGCAGGTTTCTGAAGAGGCCAAAGTCTGCTCTCTTGAAGTCCAGGGCAGTGAGCTTGCTGCACGCTTTTCTCACTGTCCTTAGGATCTCAAATTCGACCATCTCATGATCGCTGCAACCAAGGCTGCCCTGGAACTTCACATTTCCAACCAGCCCTTCCCTGTTGGTGAGGACAAGGTCAAGCATGGCACCTCCCCTTGTCGGCTCCTCTATTACTTGCAGAAGGAAATTGTCTTCCACACAGTCAAGGAACTTCCTGGATTGCTTGTGTTGGGCTGTGCCATCCCTCCAACTAATATCAGAGTGATTGAAGTTCCCCATGAGAACAGGGCCTGCGAGTGTGAGGCTGTTCCTATCTGTCTATAGAGCACTTCATCCACCGAGTCCTCTTGGTCAGGTGGTTAGAGCAGGCAGCAATTAAACATTATGAAAACCTAAGGATAAAGACCTGGATTTTCCCTCTCATACCAGTACCCCTTGGAAAGATCTCTTTTTGATGTGAAGATGAAAGATTTGCCATTGTATTTGCCACTGATATTTACTGATATAAAATTATACAGATATAGCAGCTGTTCAAAGGCAGAAGGTAGAGAATAACAACTGTCTTCTCTGTCTGCCTCTTATACTGCCTTGGAGTCTATGCTGTCCCAGGTACTTTCCCAGCTTCAAGTTATTGTTTTGCCACTGATGTGTAGTCTTCCTGAGGTAAATGTCAAATATTACCTAACAACATGTCCTTTTATGCTATGAGAGCTTCTGAAAATTGGAGAGTACCTGGCATTATGCTGAAAAGACACAAGCTTTCCTCTGAGAATGCCAGAGTGTATGTGTTTAGTGGTGGTGGTTATTCTCCTAATGCATCTAGGAGGTATGTGAGTAGTAAGCTTTTATTTAAGAAAGTGATGGAACATAAAGCATCTAAAGAATCTGAATGGGTTAGTTATGAATGAGGCACAATATGCAAGCTCAGAAGAACAGTCAGAAATAACTCTAAAAGATGAGATGCAGAAGAGAGATTTTTTTGCCTAAACGATCTCCTTTTACAAAAGAAGGTGTCAGGATAGGAGAGTCTGGGCATGGATGCACACAAGTTAACCACAGGGATGCTCCCTAGTACTAAGAGCTGAGAACGGTGCTTTTTTCTCAAACATGGCAGATATCCAAGGACAGACAGAAGACTCAGTACAGATTGCGTGACTTTGTGCCCCTCACACCTCCAGCTGAGTTCCACAGAGCACAACAGGCACAGGAGTCATTCTGGCTGATAAGCTTGCCCGACAGAGGACCTCCAGTTTTGGTGTCCAAGCAACAGACACAACCTGCTAAGGACTTGATATTTTAAATAAGAATTGTCTTTTCTACTCTTTGAGCTGGAGTTTAATTTGAAACTTAAATTTTAAATTGAAACTTAGAAATTATATAAATATGGTCATGCAGGTAACCGTTTATGAACAAAAATAACATATACATATCGCTTAAAGCCTTCTGGGCCTGAGCACAGTAGTGAAGAAGTATTCCTGTAACAGATTGGGTTCCATGTCCTTTATCTTAAGCTTTAAGATACCATGACATCTGTCATACAGCATTTCTGAACTATTAGGTGATGTATGCAATCCATGTTTGCCATGGCTTAGAACATGCATAAAGTGCTACTGTGCTTTTGCTGTCAACTGCAATCCAAGTCTGTATGCACTCAGCCAAGCATCTCATACTTCACTCTTCCTGTAGCTATCTCAGTCTTCCCTCTGCAAAATGCGTGCCTGGCTCACTGGAGTGCTTGTACAGGAGTTTTACGAAACTAAATACACCAAGAATTTTCTGGTATGTACTTGCATGATCCATGTAACTTGTAAAAAAAAGTAATGCTGACTGATTTTAAACTAAGGTCTATTAAGTTTCTTCAATCAGCAATATAGTGAGAGCTGAAAAGAGCTCTGCAGAAGTGTGAAACTAAAGCTTATGCAATAAACTCAGACAGTCTGATTCTTCCTGCTAGCGTTTTGCTCCGTAATCAGTACTATGCCTTAAGTTACTGAGTGAGAAAGGGGAACAGAATCTGTTCCTGCAGCACATGAGCTGAAGATAAAAATGCTTTATCTTCTTGCACTTTATTGCAAAATGTGTTTTCTTCTAATCTCCCTTCCCTTCCCTTTTCTCCTAGCAGTTTATCAAGAGTTGCCATAGCAGTCATCGTTGCCATAGTAGTTGTAAACAAATTAATTATGCAACCAAAAGTTGGAAGTGGTAGAACAGCCCTGTGGGCAGTTCCTTTCATTACCAAGAGTGCAGGAAGCGCATTTTTAAAACAAATGAGTACTTCCCATTCTTAAGTGGCATATAAAAATGAATAGAGATTCCCTGGGGCACCGGGAGTAGCAGGATTCAGTTACAGGTGATGGGCTTCATTTTATGGCAATATATATTCAAGACTGCAGCCGTTGTATAAAAAAGTAACACTTTATGCTGTTGTATTTTTCTGGAATTACCATTCAGGCCTGTTTGTAATGTACCAGTGCACAGAAAAATACTAGATATTATATCCTGCTTCATGACTTCACTCTTCATTTTCACTTACACGGTAGCATAGGCCCATATGCTTCCATGAATGATTCTTCCATTTTTTCCTCTTCCTAGGGACTCTAAAGTTCACATCCAGAAGCTGCAATTTTTATCAGTATGAAAACCAAATAAAAAGATCTAGCATTTTCTTGAGAATTTATCTGCATTTTTGTTTTAACATATCGTGTGGCATAATTGCCTACTTGCCTTCAATATGAAACAACCAGTGTTCAGCTGCATCTGAAAAAAAAAAAAAATTTACTAGGGACCACAACTGCACCTGAAAACTTTCAGGCACAAAATGCATCCTTCTGCAGCATCCTGACTTGCTCAGTTGTAAGACAGCTGTGTAACTGCCCAGTTTGGATAGCCCCTGTGAAATAGAAGAGATGTCTGAACAGGCATCTTAATTCCTCTTTGTGCATTCTTGTGCTCACTTTACCATCAAAATACAGACAAATATGTATGCATGGAACTGTATTTTAAAAGGAACAACAAATCACAGTACACCAGGAACAAGAGCCACCACTCTCAGAATTAAACTTCCTTGAAAAAAAGGAAGCTGACCCTATCTTTCCCACTAATCTGAATATTAATATGAAGTGCTAGTGCTACATATGGAGATTGGTTCTGTCCCAGTTTTCCTCCTGCTCTGGAAATGAAAACCTTACATAAAAAATTACTGAAAAAATCAATCATAAAGCTAACATTGCATGGAAGTATGCAGAATACTGCTATGAAATTACAATTGAAAAAGTCAGGACATAAATGGGAGACATGCTATGACTTGCTAATATTAATGGTTTTATAAAGAGAAACCTGGAAGATTCAAATATCAGCAAAATCTCCCACATGTCTTTTTCTATCTGAGAGATTTTGGAACCTTAATAATTTTAATTTGAAACCAAGATCTCAGAAAAAGCCCAGCCACTTAGAAACTGCAAAGGGAAAATCATTTCCTAGCATGAAATTGTCATAGTTCTATAAAAATAGTTTCAAAATAAGTAAAACCAAAGTAACTTGTATTTTCCTAACTTTATTAGTCTAATAAAGACCAATTTCCTTTCCTTGTATACCTTGCTTGCCCATTTTTGCCTCCACTTATATCTATGGTTTCAAGGCCTCCTACAAGAATATAAAGTTCTGAAAAAACTTCTCCATCAGAGAACTGCCCAAAACCCACATGTGTGATGTACTTACGCTTAATTTAACACATAAAAATGCAATCTCCCACCTACTTGCATAGGTAATGGCCAGTAGCTGTAAATTACTGATTTTGTATTGCTGGAGGACAGGAACCCTGCCAACACTTGTCACTATTGTTCATTTACTAAAATGTTAGTGCAGCAAAGTTTCCTGGAGGACATCCCCACCCTTCTGTTAGTATTTCTTGCACTTCAGAGCACATATGGAACTTACATACCTGTCTTATTTTCCTGTTTGATTCTGCCTACATTTTATAATTTTTCAGTCATGTTTAGAAGCTGCAGGCAACCCAGCCTCAGTGGTTAAAATCTGCAGTGATTTTATATAATGCGTAGGTCTGCCAAAGGGCAGCTTCAGATAGCATGTCACTGTGTTCTGTATAGGTTTGTTTCCATCTTTTACTATCAGTCTGCTAGTAAGCTAGATGACAGGGAAGTACTGCATTTCTGTGAAGCCTAGCATGAAGCAAATACCACAAAATGTGCAGCAGATAATATAATGAAGGTAGTTTCAATGTCTGTCATGAAAGACTTCATAGTACTGCTACTAGTCTTGGGTGGGGAATGTGCTGACCAGCTGCACTCACGGGGTGGTGGTGAACAGCTCCTTTTCCAGTTGACAACCTGTCACAAGTCAGGTAACTGTACTGGGCTCAGCACTATTTCATATTCAATATCTTCACAAGTGATGTGTAAGATGGGATCAAGTGTACCCTGCTGAAGTTTGTCAGCATTACCAAACTGAGCGGGGAAGTGGACACTTCAGAAGGTAGAGCCTGTGGGAAGATCTAAATAGGCTGGGAAAGTGGGCTGACAAGAATCTTATAAAGTTCAACAAGGACAAGTATAAGGTCTTACACCTGGGTAAACACAGTCCAAGAGTGAAGCACAGGCTAGGATCTACCCAGCTAGGGAGCAGCTCTGTGGAAAGGGACCTCAGGGTCCTGGTGGACAAGAAAATCAATAGGAGTAAATGATGTGATGCAGCTGCAGCAAAGAAAGCCAACAGGATAATGGGTTACATCAACAAGGGCATCACCAGCAGAGATAAAGAAGTTATCATCCACTCTACTCAGCACTTTTGAGGCCACACATGGGGATTACTGAGATTAGTTTTCGTCCCAAATACACAAAACGGATGTGGATAGGTTGGAGAGTATTGAGAGAAAGGCCACAAAGATGATCAAAGGACTGGGCAGCCTGCGGTGTGAGAAAATGCTGAGAGAGCTGGGCTTGCTCAGCACTGGGAAAAGAAAGCTCAGGGAGACCTTACACCATGTTCCAGTATTTAAAGGGTGGCTACAATGAGGATGGAGACTTCCTTTTTATAAGAAGTCACATGGAAAAAATAAAGGAAATGGGTACAAGTTACTCCTGGGGAGATTCCAATTAGACACAAGAGGAAAATTTTTCACAATGAGAACAATCAGCCATTGGAATAACCTCCCCAGGGAAGTGGTGGACTCAACATTGGACACTTTAAAGATTCAGCTGGACAAGGTGCTGGGACATACTGTCTTGGCCATGCTTTGCATAGAAAGATTGGACCATATGATGCTTGAGGTCCATTCCAACCAGGTGTTCTGTGATTCTATGATACTGTTTGCTTGGATGGGCACTTGAAATATATTTTTATTTTGCTTATCAGAAAAATTCTGGGGAAAAAGAAAAGGAAAAAAAAAGAAGGCAGTTAATGAGAATATTCATGTCAGTTTAACTTTTCCTCAGTATATGTCCCAGAATATTCTTGAAGCTTGCCCAAAGCATTTCTATAGAAAGATATGTATCCACAAGTGATTTAATGTCAGTTTGTGTACCAGCCAACAATAAAAATCATTCTAGTAAAGAAGTATCAGCAGCATCTTGAAAATCAGCTTGAAATCCATAATTTTATGAATAACTGAGGAATTAAAATCAACAAAAAAAAAATCACAGTATAATTCACAGATAATTCTTAGCGTGAGATGTTGGAATTGCATTGTGGTTTTTTGCTATCGGTTCTTCACCTAGATAGTCAGAAATATTGCCTTCTCAAGTTGAAAAAATTCCTTCTGATCTGTTGATTCCTTCTAATTCCTTGTAATTCCTAAATTCCTTCTAATCTGAACTGTTAATCAAAAGCATCTCATGAAATAAAATTAATTGCAAACCCAATCTGCAATTAAATATGAATCCAGAATCCTTATAGTTTCTCATTTAACCTAGACAAGTTTACATGCGTTCAGAAAAACGTATGTTCAGCAAATTTACAGGATGGTACAAAAAATGCTTAAGGCAAGGGTAGAGGTTTTGACATCTTTAAAGAGACTGAACTGAGGAAATTTAGTGATTGAATGGCAGTATAGTGATTTATATTTTGGTTTCAGATATGATCCTGAGGCAGCATACCTGCACAGTAGCCAACTATTTAAACTTCCAAAAGTCATAGTCCAGACTTCACAGAATTTACAGTTTCCAGTTCCAGTAAAGGTTATGGGTTGGTTTCAGTTTTATTCACCAGATTGCTAGGCTACACTTTCATCTGCATTGTCCACAGATTAGTGCCAGGCTGGTGGAAAGAATTACGCAAGAGAATGCACTGCAAATTGCTTATGATGTGAGTGATAACTCCATTTCTTTTGTCCAAATATGTAAAAGCAATACACCAAAGCAAAAAAATCAAAATTCCTAGGAATAAGCATTACAGAAGATGTTCACAACTTTAAGAATGGCAATATTTTAAAATTAAATAACATTCTCAAATTGCCATTTATATGAAAACATACTACAGTTTTGGTTTATATTCTGCTGTAATGGTATTTCTCATTTCATTGCTACAGCATAGACCGCTACTCTATAGAGATGAAAACAGATCGTTCTAGTGAAATGTAGACTGTCTTAAACAAAGAGGTTTGATATCTGAACAAAGGAAAAAGAAATTAAGAGTTTTCTTGGAATGTTGTAACTGCAGTTAAAGCTGTACCTATAGGAAGGCGGCATATATGTGAAAATCTGGAAACTTCTATTGGGCCTTAGTTTTCAATTCTTAGGCAAATAGTGACATCAGAGTATATGTATACGTTTATGTGTATAACATGTATTATCCAGATTATTGTAAACATTTTCCTAAGGGTTCAAATTTTCAGGCATGTCTTTTCAGACTGTCAAATGCCTTTCATTGCACATCCAGAACCCTGTGTCTTATTAGACAGGATTCTGCCTAATAGAAGAATGCTGCTGTAAGCTCAGTTTGTCAAATCCTCACTTACTGTAGAGCTGCTTTGACAGGGTATGATGGGAAATGACATATTAAAGTAAATGTATATTTACATTTACCTGTATCTCCATAGAGTGACTAAATTAGCAAAACTTCTGTGTGTAATCTAACCTCCAAAAATGCAGATTTTAGTCTGTACTACTAAATCAATTATAATAAAAACAATAGCTAGTTCTCATGTAGTGCTTTACCATCTGCAGATTTGAAAATATTTCACAAAGTCCCTCAATATATTTTATTCATTTTACAGCTGAAGAAACCATAGTAAAGGGAAGATAAAGGACTTGGTATTGAGCATTTCTCAGCATTTCTTTATGTTCACTAGCACGTGACTTTATTTTATATCACAAAGGCTGCTTTTGCTGTGTGAATGTAAGAACAAGTTTCAGCTTAGCAAATAAACTATTTCAAATAGTATTTACACAGAGAGAAGAATTATTGAAATGAGTCATTCCCCTCTTAAAATTACAATTTAAGTAGAGAGTAACAGGGAGTGCATGCTTACAGTGCTGGTAAACTAACTTCAGTGCTAAACTGAGTAAAAATTTATGTATGGATAGAGCAGTGAATGGGCAGGACTGAAACAAGAGGTCTCTAGAGAGCTCAAGCACTTAGCTCACTTCTGCTTCCCTTATATACTGTATTTATCTGAGTTACACTTAAAATATTTTGGGAATCTCTGAATTGATAATGAACAGAAGTTAAATGCCATGACAGCAAAGATTTTGAATATGTGTTCTAACTAAAATTAAAAAATTTAAATTTTCATTAGATAAAAAAGGTTTGCTTGAGTTGCAGCCATTTAAACAGAATAATCAAAGGACGACCCAGATACAGAAGAGACTGGATACCAGTGGCACTTTTAGCCCCTACAGCTGCTGTAACCCAGACCTTAATGGACTTTTCTGAACAAATCTTCTTGAAATGTTCCCTCTGAGAAAAGACACTCCTACAGAATTCCAGAGTTCTAGTGATAAAGGACAACACTGGAACAGGCTGTTCTGTTGTGGCCATTCAGAAGTTGGATGTGGATGCCCCATCCCTGGAAGTGTTCAAGAACAGGCTGGATGGCGCTTTGAGTACCATAGTCTAGTGGAAGGTGTCCCCACCTATGGCAGGGGGCTAGCAACTAGATGATCTTTAACGCCTCTTCCAACCCAAACCATTTTGTGATTTTATGAAACAAAAGAAGCTGAGTATTTTCACTGCTTTTAAAATATAATGCTTTCGCACATCTGTAAGCAGATGTGTGATTCCCACTGCAATCTATCGGTGTTGGCTGGGTAAACTAGACAGTAAATTATTCACTGTAAAAATTCTGTTACACAATGTGAATCTTATTATTTCTTTCTAAGATATGGAGCAACCCCAACTGTGTAAATCACTTCGGGCATGCATATGGGTCTCACTAACATAAATAGGAGCCAGATACCTTCCTGTTATACTCATTTCATACCACTTTCAAATGTGCTATGAATATACCATATTATAGACTTGGCTATATCGCTGGGCTTGAAAAAGGAGATGTAAAAGATTACCCTTCAGTGAATGACTGGTAAGAACAAGAAGTTCAAAAGTCTGTTTATAGATTCAGAAAAACACGCTTTCTGTTCTTTTGTCTGACTCCTTAGACACATGAATTATTAGCAACTAATACACACATTATCTGAGTTACTTCGAAGGTTTTCAGAGTGAAAGCAAAAAACACAGAACAGGTAACAGGAGAACACTGTTAAAATTTGTGTATGTGTATCTGCCAGAGTGATCATCTAACCTTTCTTTCCCAAATCTGTAGAATAGGCTGACAGAGTACAATTCTTGATATATGATCTACAGATATACTACCTTTAAAATTCAGCATTCATAAAACAAATATATTTTTCAATCTTAGCAGCTTGAAACACTGCATCCCTGTTCCAGGCTTTTTTTTTTTTTCTCATTTCTATTTACACACAACACACTTTAAACATATGAGAAAGAATCACAGGTTGGTGTTTATAACTCAATTCAGCTCTAGATACCAACAAGAGAAGGACTGTGCACAAAGCAGAGCTCTGCTAAACTCCTATCACATGACAGTATCAATTTTCTAAAGACAAATAACCAGGAATCTGGAAAACTTAAAAGTTTCAGTACTCTGCTTACATTTGTCAGTTTAGAAATAATGATGGTTTAATTCTTCTTGCCTCGAAAGTGGAATACCAGCAAGAATGATTAATAACCTTTTCAAGCCTGATGCTGATTTCCAATAACGCAGTTTAAAGTGTGATTGTGCAGCTGCTCAATCCTTTCTTGTTGTAGAAAACTCTGCAGGTGTTACATAGACTAACTAAATCCTATGTCAGTCTCTAATCTAAACAGGTCTCACAAATTATCCTAATAGGTTCAAAAGCTGTATGTCACAGCTAGGAAAAAGTGTTCCTGCTGTTGCTACCACATTAGCATCTCAGCTTCTAGTAATTTCTCCGTGCTAGATATTATCTTATTGTCTCAGAAAATGTTACAGCATGCTAGATGCTGGTACGAATTGAAAAAAATATGAAATCAAGATCTTGCCCTCATATGACTAGTGAAAATATTTACAGCACTTTTCTTAAGAGTATGTTATTACCTTTGTGTCTCTGCCAAGGTTAAAAGGAAAGAAAAAAGAAAACCCATCCTGGTTACTATCTGTTGAGGTAACCCTATCATTTTTTCCCAGCCTTCACTGAGTTCTGCATGGCATTAAACAACTAATCATGCCTCTTCACAGTGCGAGGGGCTGAGGAGGAAAGTGTACATTTCAGCAGTGGGTAAGTTCATTCAAGTAAATTACAGAAATTCCAATGTGTTTCGGAAGGATTTCAGTTCTGGGAATTTAGAGGCAAAGTATATTGGAGCTTACATATTCCCTAGAAAATTTTAAATCTACTGCTTATCATACAATAAAACCCATCAAATGTTTACAGATTTCAACCCAGATGTAATCTTTTAAGAATTTCATTAAAACATCTTTCTAAAGTATTTCATAATAAATTCATAATTTTGTAAGTGGTACTTGCAACCAGGATTTTGTTTCTATGATGTGAGTTTGAGACAAAAATTTGGGTTTAGCTTTTTTTTTTTCTTTTGTCATTAATTTTTATGTTTAGATTTTCATTTTGTTCTTTTATTCCAAACACTTTATTCAGTTATTCATTTTACTTGCTATTATGTGACTGGCAACATGAGGACCATATTCCACAGGATGGAAAACAACTGTTTTGACATTCTTATAGCAGAAGGGCTCAAGCTTGCTTGGCAAGGTGGAGTACAGAGCAAATAACTACCCACACATAACCAAGAATTGACTGTACGGCTGCCATAGTTCTCACTACATTTTTATGACCTTGCAGTCCCATAAAATTAGAAATGATACTCTCACTGTGGGCAACTGCACATATGGTAAACATGGGATAAATACAAACCCTCCATATCTTTAAGAGGAAAAATGAAGGGAGACCCAGGAAGACCAGGCATGCACTCTTGCATTCTCTAGAGCAGATCTTGTTTCTGAGTTATATGCCAACCCCTGTTATTTTTTGTAGGTCAAGATGACCCTCAGTTTTCACTGAAAAATGGTCTTCTTGTGGCAGCACAGGATAGAAATGAGAGATGGAATGTCTGCTTCCAACTTTGGAGAGGTACTTAGTATCATCCAGGATAAGTTACTTTTAATCTTTAAACCTGAAGGCTTTTTCATCTACAGAGATATGCTAACATGAGACATACCCTTCTACGTGTTTAAAATGCTCTGAGCTCCAGAGAATGAAGGTAACTCTTATGACTTCACAGTGGTTTTGAGCAAGACAGATCACAAAGTATTTGGCAAGCCATGTAGTTTAAATTCACATGCCAAGCGAAGATTACTTCATGGAAAACATGGACTAGTCTGAACCAGAGTAACATCCAGATCTGCAGTCAGCTATGGTGGACTCCACGTTCCCTGACAGCCCTCAGCTCTGTCTCACAGCCACCTGAGTAAGATGTACTGTAAACTACAAACTGAGGCTGCGTGGTGACTTTTGATAAATATCAGGTTTTCCAAAATTGAATCTGCTGGAATACTTGGGCCTGTTTTTGCAAGAAGTGCTAAGACAGGAGATTCTCATATGCCCCAGAATTCATCTTGCAATGACACAGATGCACCTGTGATTAAATTATTGCAACTGTTGAAAATGCTTTTTTACACCACCATCTCTTATCTAGTACATACTATAAAGTTTTCCTATCTAGTACATACTATAAAGCTTTCATAAGAAAATAATCATATGCATAAGCCATTAAAGTAACAAAAATACAATGTAATTTTCTGTGGGAAAGCCTGACAGTTCTGAGCATAAATCTAATTATCTGATAAAATAAAATAGTTTTTAAAGAAATGTACTTCATGGAAGTGCATATTTAGAGTCCAAAGTGCCGTTTGATTTTGTACTACCAATTTACAGTATAATTAGCAACAAAATAGCTGCTGTTAAGGCCATCAATAAATTAAAACTAGAAAACAATGGTGACTTGTGCTTAGTATGCAGATCATATAAACGCCAAGTGCAGAGCTCAGCATTAGGATTCTGGACCCTGCTCTAGTGGTGAATAAAGAGCAGAGCTGAACGCTGGGCTTCAGCCGTACACTTCTAGTAGCTAATCCTCTTTGTAAAGGTCAATTTACATGTTAGAAGATCTAAGAGACAGGAAGTACAGTGTCTGGCTTTGAGTTTTAGTCCGACTGCTTTCTGTTCACCTTCCTATGGCAGCAATAGCAATTTACTACCCTCTAATTTGTGGCTTGCTTTGAAAGATTTCCTCCAGTTACAAAGTAATATAGCAGTTGACAAGCATGAATACAGTTCAGACTGTTTGTATGCTTTATGTCCTACAGCTGAAAGTAAGGCTGTTTGTAAAATACTCAGAATTATGTAAAGAGTGGAGCAGCATTAGTGAACATGACTCAAATACGGGAAAAAGTGTTCACGAGTAACAGCTTTAATGCAGTTACTCTGATCTTTAAATTGTGGTAAATATTAATAAGAGCTGAAAAAATTGGAATGGTCAGTCACCACGGGTCAAGCAATGGGCAGCTATCTGCTGAGGAAACCTAAACCCAGGACTGTACCCTCCGTGCAACACAGAGCCCACACTCCTCACACAAGGCCTGTCAGCAGGCCATAGATGACAGTGCCCTCCATTCGTCACTTCACACGTCCCGTCCCGTCCCGTCCCGTCCCGTCCCGTCCTCCCCCTCGTCTCCTGACAAGGCCCTTCCTGGTCTCCGGAGAACCTTCCCGAAGGGCAGGCTCCTAGCGTGGCAGCAGCCAATCGGCAGGCCTTGCAGGAACTTAAGCCAATCAGAACCAGCTATTCTCTAACTCGTCAGCGGTTGCCGGGTAGACGCAGAAGGGGCACTGGAAGGCTCCTGGAGCGCCTGAGGGGTGGCAGCCTTAAGGGGGACCCTGCACCTCCGTGCAGCTTGTGTCCGTCGAGAGGCAGGAGCACTGCCCTGCCCTGCCCTGCCTTGCCTGGGCTTTCCTTCTGCGTTGCACTATGTCTTGCAGAAGCTGTAGTGGTGTCCAAACCCATTTAGTCTCCACAATGTCCTTTGAGTTTCAAACAACAGTTTGTTCTCAGGCTGAAAGAATTGTGACTCTTTTTCCATGGTCCCTTGTTTTCCCTGCCCATGTTTTCTGCCCCTCTGAATTTCTTTGTCTCAGCAAGTTATTTTGGCTGGGCAAGCAGTTTAATTTCTTTGATCAGCTGGAGCTGCATTTGTGTCATGTATTTTTTATGAGTTTTATTTCTTCCAACACAGTCAAATGTGCAGATGGGATTCTGCTTTTAGTTCATTAGTGGAAAAATTAAATACATTATATTAGCTGTTAAATGGTTGCTAGGAAGTGTATCTTTGATCTAGGGAGGTTTCAAATTTCACTCAAGCTGTATGGTATGTTGCTGCCACCTACTCAGCCAAAATGCGGGAACAGGTATGCATGTACTGTTTCTTGACTGGTAGGTGAAACAAGAGTGATACATCATCCAAATACAAGACCTGAAGAATTACTTAGATTTATCTGCAAACAAGGCCACTCTGGTTTCCCAGTTAGGAAGGGGAAGTTTGCCAGTCACTTTGGAGGCATAAATGCTGCTAACGTGATACGGACTTCAACTTCTCTTGCTGTTCCTCAGTGATGCTGAGCTTTGCAATGAGAGGTATTTATTGGGCAGATGGAGGATAACGACCGAGTGCCCTTTCAGTATCTAGAGGCTAAGTTGTTTATAGATCACTGTCTGAGGCTTTGGGTACTTGCTGCTTCTTGTACAAGATTTGTGAAAGGGAAGGTGAGGACGAAGGTATGCGTGTGCATTAAAAGTGTCTAAAGAGCAGGGGATTGGTGGAAATACACATACTGTAATACAAGCAAGCAGGGAGTGGAAAAGATTTTTTTTCTGTATGCTAGTTGGAAAGACAGTCTTGGATTTCTGAGCAAGGAATTACATGATGTAGTTTGATCTTCCCACATTCACCAAAATTAGACTTTTTATAAGCTGTCTTTAAAAAAATGACAAAAAAAAAGGCAAAACCAAAAAAAACCCAAACAACAACAACAAAAAAACCCAAACAAAACCCAGCAACATTATAAGTATTTCATTCTATCTTTTTTTCTTTTTTTCTTTTTTTTTTTTTCCCCAATAGGAATTTAGTCTGGCCACAGTGGTATTTTCTCTGTTAATAGTGTGCAGTACATGTGAGTATGTCTGTTACTTTCACAGGAAAAATACTGGACTAGCTTAAATGACATTTTTTGATCAAGTTCATGGTTTTGATCAAGCGTTTCATAGATAGAGCTTTTGTTTTGTCACTAGAAGAATCTAGTTTGGCCATATAGTGCTGGCTGCTTTTCAGAACCAATCCGTACTACTGTTGATCTTTGTTAGCTCTCTTCATTCGTCATGCATTTGTTTAGATATATGCAGAACTAAGCTAATCAATGTAGCAAAAATTGTAACAGCAGTTTGGTATATTTGGGAATTTTATTGTCTTATTTTTCTGTTTTGGACTACGTTTTTTATATTTATTGTTTCTTACAGGTGAATTTTTACAGCTGCAAAAGAAATTACTGCTTAAATTTTTTCCAAAGAAAATTAATTGTAATGTCTCAATTTTCAGATCAGCTTAACCAAGACTTAAAGTGATCAAATGGAAGGAGGTGGGGAAAGTTTAGAAAATAAGCTGTCATGTGAAAAAGTAATCTTACGTGAAACTTGTCCAACCCAAGAAGTAATCTCAAAGCAAAATTCAGATTTTTAAAAGTGTATTTCCTATTTCTGTTGCTGTTTTGAAATGCCTCTCTTTTCTGCATTTTGCTGAGAAAAGTCGAACACCTGGCAGCAAGGGGTAGCATTTTATTTTAGCCAACAGGAGATTTTGATCCATCCAAAATGGTCTCTTTTCTGTTTGTCCAGTGAACCAAAGGACCAGTTGTTCCCTTAATGGCAAAGGTTGACTTTATGCCATGCGGGTGTAAAGCTCTGCTGTAAAGGAAAAAAAAATTCAGGAGTGGAAACAATTTGGCAAAGATTTTCAAAATCAGTCAGTATTTGCCTTACTTTACACCTACTCGTGTGATCCAAAGCTTCAGAGATCTGTGAGTGGAGTTGTCCATTTATTGCTATTAAAAATACTGTAATTGCTTTCTGGTTTATATAATTATTTTTATAGTTACTGTAAACTCAAACTGTAAGGATGAACAAACCTTATTGGCAATACAGTCAAAAGAGAGGTAACTTTTCGCATAGCTAGGCTTGTTTTCCAGATCTTACCAAAGGTCAGCTAAAAAAATTTGAGAGGTCTGTTTTTAAGGAGGTCTGTATGTAAAGTTCTTGCAGTTTTAGTATGCCGTGTAAATTGCTTTAAGTGGGATTTCTGTAGTATAAAAACAAGCCTTTTGAGTACTTACGCTATAACCTTTCACAGTTTTCAGAGTAATTAATGAAATCTTTTTAGTTCATTGACTGTATTAATTACAACTTGGAATAATGCCGTTAACTAACATTGTTATATTTCAAGCCCTTCAGAATTCTGTTATGAAAACTCCCTGTTTGTCTGTGCAGATACCATATTGCCTCATTAGAAATGGTATTAATCTTGACTTCTTTTGTGTATTTGGCAGATTCTTGAAACATCATGGTTGTTTAGGTGTTTAGTTTTTTGAATTTGTCTGGATGCGCTGCTTAAACTAATTCCTGTGGAATTTTCTCCTGTCAGGTAATTCCTTGAGCCCACTTCCTTAGACTTGCAAGAAATAGGCTGCAACTTGTATAAACTTGCAGGAAGACACACAACCCTGCAGCTGTAATGTATACAACAATAATTATAGGTAGGGCTGGTAGCCTTTTCCATTATGAAAGTTGACTGACATTTTTATTAAGAATCTACCTTTGGTTGCATATAGCATTGTTAAGCTTTTGCTCACATTTCAGGCTGAATGTGTGTTATAAATTGAATATTTGGAGGAATGTGTTGTATTTAATGCTTCTATTCAGGTGGAGAAAGCCTTTTGTCTTTCAAATTAAAAAAGATATGTATCAAGCTTTTCTTTGAAAAGCCTGCTATTTATTTGCTACAGTGTTTGCAGTTTGGGAGAGCATGCTTATAGCTATTCGCATGGAGTTTCAACCACATATACCAAGTTATACTGTGAATTATCTCACTTGGAATATGCTCCAAGACTTACTAAGAGTTCAGCACATTAATCTAAAGATTGATGGAGTCATCCTCTCTCACTTCTTGATGCTGGCCAGCCTGTACATGTTGCTCTGAAAACACAGCTGTGCATGCTGCGTGATAGCCTAGCCAAGATACAGAACCTCTCTCAGCATAGCTGCTGCTAGCTGAGTTCCAGGCAGGCAAATGCTGGGAGCAGCAGGGCCTGTCCTGCACTCTGTCGTGCAGGCAGTGCAGGAGCAGGAGAATACCTGGCTGGAGTGTGGCATAGACAAGGACTGAACTAGGGCAGTGTGGGGAGCTGTGTCAACACACCTGTGAGGGACAGATGGGCAAGGGGAATGGCCTACTGAGCTGGGGGGGGGGGGGGGGGGGGGGGGGAGGGTAGAAGGCAGAGGGAATGTGGAGACACACACACACACACACACACACAAATGCACAACATTAGGGGCAGGGAGCTGGTAAGAAATGAGTCTGGAAAATGGAGAGGTAGACAGATAACAAGGTTTAGATGGCAGTTCATTACAAGGGTGAGCAAAGAAAGATGGAGATCATCTTTGCCGTGTCCTTTAATCCACACTCCCTGCCTGCTCTTTCACCCTCCTGCATAGGGTACATTATTCTGTATCTTGCCTTGTCACTGATAATGCTACCCTGAGCTGCCATAATGCGCTATATTCAGCAGAAACCTGCCCAACTGGAGCAATATTGGCATACTAAAGTGAAAGTGACCGTTCAAGGGGTCCAACAAATGCCAGTTCCAGCATGAAGTAAGTGGAAGGACGATGTAGCCCACAGCACAGAGGGGAGGTGAAAAAAGTGCAATCCTTGAGAAAGTTCCCCTTAATGGCAGCAGTTTGTTCAGTGTATTTCACTTATTATTTAGTGAATCAGCTGATTTTACGGGTAATAGTGGGGGCATGGGCTGCATGTCAAAAGGAAGAAATCAAGATTTATCTGACAAGATGGATTTGACTGCAACAAAAAGGCAAGTGATAAGGTCTAAGAAGGCAATAGGAGTTGACTGATACTTAGCGAGTAAGTAAAGTGAATGGTAAACCGAGAGAGTGAATTTACTTCCTTTTTGGTTTTATCACTCTATAGTTAGGGACTATAAGAAAAGGAATAGGGGAGAACAAAAGATAACCCATTCAATTTGTAGTTGACTGGGTAGGCAAGGGGAGTGGTACTGAAATTAAGATATCGACATATCTTTAGAACTGTTTCCCCCCCACAGCATGTATCCAGTATAGACTGATTAACAGTTTTGGGCATACCCATGAGTGTCAATGTGTGACACATTCTTCACAGCATTGTTTGCACCCTTTAGCATAATGCAGTATGCAGAAAACAGGAGACGTGAAAAAGAATACATTAAAAAACATTAATTTGTGTACAGGTTTTCTGTGTTTCAGTGTTCTTTTCCTAGCAAGTATCTGTTCATCTGGTTAAGTAGCAGTTTGTCTTGATACCTCTCAGGGCCTTCTGAAGGACAGCAGCTGCTAATGATGTGAGTTACTTCTTTAGCACAGTTGCTGTGCCATTGGGTTAAAATTCTTGTTGTCTTGGTTTAAGAACAAGCAAAAACAAACTAAAAAAATAAAAGGAGAAGAAAGGGAAGCTGCATTGGAAAAGTTGGGGGCTTTTTGTTGTTTGTTGATTCTTATTTGCCTTCAGGGAAAGTCTAGGAAATAGTGCACACCTCAGAGTAATTGCCTACAATTAGTGAGTATCTACTCAATCACTTTATTGTATCTATAAAGTGGTACATCACCACTTCATTTCATGAGTGTTGTAAAAGATTAAGCAGAGAGAGCAACTTAGATAAGATATTAATAAATGCCAGAGAAAAACACACACGGAAAGTAAGAGAGGACTTAGTAAATGTGCTGAGTTTCTAGGACTGCTACTGTGTGCAACATTCCAATTACTTGGGCATAAGCAATTCAAAAAGTATTAGGGTTTAGCCATGTCACTGCTCACTCACAGCTCATTTCTTGTCTATTCCCTCATTTGGCTATATTGCTAATTTTTCTCATTCTTCGTTAGTGCATGCTGCATTTATACTTTGTGCTTATAGGACTGTGCTTACACATTTTTCTGTGTGTCTGTATAGAAAGTATATAACCATATATGTGTGACAGATGCTAAATCACTTTTACATTGGATTAGTTTTTATTTTCCCTGAATAAAAAATGTTTTGTTATTTAGGGTTTGCACTTCTGTTGTCAGTATCCCAGTCCTTTGGTTTCTTTCTGCCTTTGATATTTGGGTTTCTTGCAAAATACAGTATCCCAGGTGGGACTCTTCCCTGAAGGTGAGGGGCACTCTGCTCCCTCCTATATGAGTTGTGGGAGGGAGGGCATTTAAGCTTCAGTATACTAGTTTTATAGTGCAGGAATTGCATTCTGTTCTCACTTTGGACACAAATAAGCACACTGTCATTTTTCAGTAAAATCACTTATAAAGGTATGCATTAGAAAGTAATGGGATGAGTATATTGTAAAGGAAAATGTACAATTAATGAGATACTTGTTTTCTGATCAGTTATTGGCACTATTTAACAAATACACATATTCAGGTATATATTTATACAAATATTACACAAATCAGATTGGCAGAACTTCTGTTGTTTAGATAAAGAGGTTATTTTGATAATATTACTTCAGTTTCTTGATAATATTGGACAGAAAGTACACATCAGTAACCAAAATCCCCTCAGAAATTAACTTGAAACATTGGTATTTATTCTTCATGGTTTTATATGAGCGTTTTTTCACTTTCCAGTGTTGTAAAAGTCAAGTGCTTTCATTACTATAGCAACCACAGGAACGTGATACTGTACATATGAAACATCTTTTAAGAAAATACACAGCACCATGGTAACTGGGCTATCTACTCCTGGGGGCAGCAAAAGCATGCAATGAAGGCAATTCAAATACACCATTCAGAAAATGATGAAAGTTTTAGAATCATACAATCGTAGAATAGTTAGGGTAGGAAAGGACCTTCAGATCATCTAGTTCCAACTCCCCTGCCATGGGCAGGGACACCTCCCACAAAACCATGCTAACCAGGCCTTGGAACACCGCCAGAGATGGAGCATTCACAACTTCCCTGGGCAACCCATTCCAGTGCCTCACCACCCTTACAGTAAAGAATTTCTTCCTCATATCCAATCTAAACTTCCCCTGTTTAAGTTTGAACCCATTACCACTTGTCCTATCACTACAGTCCCTCCCCAGCATCCCTATAGGCCTCCTTCAGGTACTGGAAGGGTGCTAGGAGGTCTCCATGCAGCCTTCTCCTCTCCACGCTGAACAGCCCCAACTTTCTAAGCCTGTCTTCATACGGGAGGTGCTCCAGTCCATTGATCATCCTCGTGGCCCTCCTCTGGACTTGTTCCAACAGTTCCATGTCCTTTTTATGTTGAGGACACCAGAACTGCACGCAATACTCCAAGTGAGGTCTCACAAGAGCAGAGTAGAGGGGCAGGATCACCTCCCGTGACCTGCTGGTCATGCTCCTTTTGATGCAGCCCACGATACAGTGGCTTTCTGGGCTGCGAGTGCACATTGCGGGCTCATGTTCATTTTTTCATCGATCAACACCCCCAAGTCCTTCTCTGCAGGGCTGCTCTGAATCTCTTCTCTGCCCAAACTGTATCTGTGACTGGAACTGCTCCGACCCAGGTGTAGGACCTTTCACTTGGCATGGTTAAACTTCATCAGGTTGGCATCAGCCCACCTTACAAGCATGTCAAGGTCCCTCTGGATGGCATTCCTTCTGTCTAGCTTATCAACCGAACCATACAGCTTGGTGTCATCTGCAAACTTGCTGAGGGCACATTCAATCCCACTGTCCATGTCACCCACAAGGATGTTGAACAAGACCAGTTCCAACACCCATCCCTGAGGGACACCACTTGTTACTGGTCTCCAGCTGGACATTGAGCCATTGACCATAACTCTTTGCGTGCAGCCATCCAGCCAGTTCTTTATCCACCAAGTGGTCCACCTATCAAATTGATGTCTCTCCAACTTAGAGACAAGGATGTCGTGTGGGACAGCGTTGAAAGCTTTGCACAAATCCAAGTAGATGACATCAACTGCTCTACCCCTGTCGATCAGTTCCTTAGCCCCATCATAGAAGGCCACCAGTTTGGTCAGGCAGGATTTCCCCTTAGTGAAGCCATGCTGGCTGTCACCAACCACCTTGTTGTTTTTCGTGTGCCTTAGCATGCCTTCCAGGAGAATCTGCTGCAAAGTTTTGCCAGGCACAGAGATGAGGCTGACTGGTCAGTAGTTCCCTAGCTCATCCGTTTCTCCCTTGAAAATGGGGGTTACATTTCCCTTTTTCCAGTCTTTGGGAACTTCACCTGACTGCCATGGTTTTTCAAATATGATGGACAGTGGCTTAGCAACTTCATTTGCCATCTCCTTCAGGACCCACGTATGGATTTCATCAGGTGCCATGGACTTGTGCAAGTTCAGGTTCCTAAGCTGATCTCGAACCGGATCCTCTCCTACAGTGGGCCCAGGGTCTTCATTCTCACAGTCCCTGCATCTGCCTCCCAAGACCTAAGTGGTGTTGTCAGAGTGTTTGCCGGTGAAGACTGAGGCAAAGAAGTCATTAAGAACCTCAGCCTTCTCCAAATCCAGGGTAGCCAGTTCTCCGGACAGCTTCCAGAGGGGGTCCACGTTGTCCCTAGTCTGTCTTTTATTCACAGTGTACCTACGGAATCCCCTCCTGTTCTCTTTCACATCCCTGGTCAAGTTTAATTCTAAGTGGGTCTTAGCTGTCCTAACCTGGTCCCTAGCTTCCCGGACAACATCCCTGTATTCTTTCCAGGCCGCCTGTCCTTGCTTCCACCTTTTATAAGCTTTTTTTTACCCTCAGTGTTTCCTTATCCATACAAGGAGGTCTCCTGACCCTCCTGCTACGCTTCCTTCTAGTCAGGATGCAACAGTCCTGAGCTTGTAGTAGGTGATCCTTGAATATCAACCAACAGTCTTGATTCCCCCTGCCCTCTAGGCCTATATCCCATGGAACCTTACTGAGCAGGTTTCTGAAGAGGCCAAAGTCTGCTCCCTTGAAGTCCCGGGCAGTGAGCTTGCTGCACACTCTTCTCACTGTCCTGAGGATCTTGAACCCGACCATGTCATTATCACTACAGCCAAGGCTGCCCTGGAGCTTCACATTTCCAACCAGCCCTTCCCTGTTGGTGAGCACAAGGTCAAGCATGGCACCTCTCCTTGTCTGCTTCTCTATTACTTGCAGAAGGAAGTTGTATTCCATGCAATTGAGGAACCTTCTGGATTGCTTGTGCCCGGCCATACCATCCCTCCAACAGATATCAGGGTGGTTCAAGTCCCCCATGAGAACAAGGGCCTGTGAGCGTGAGGCTGTTCCTACCTGTAGAGTGCTTCATCCACAGAGTCCTCTTGACTAGGCGGTCTGTTACAGATCCCCAGAATATCTTACACTAGTATGCAAGAGAAAGACAGGATCTGTGCTACCGTAGTGACCTTCAGTTATTTCCTCTTATGGCTTATGGTGGTGTTCAAGTTTCAGGGATGCTGATCAGGAGATGGAACAATATGCTCCTTTTGTACTTGAAAATGTTTTCTAAACCCACCAGTAATCCAGGCATTGTGACTACATTCCTTTCACAATCTTTAACCTTTCTAAAGCTTCTAGTAGTCTTCTTTTTCCCATGTTATGCTCTTTAATTTGCATTTATGAAACATCTCTGATTTGGACAGTGTTTTATGTTTATTGCACATACCTGTACACCTGAAGATGCATCTTAGCTTTATTCCAATTACTATGTAGATGAATGGAGCAAATAACTTCTGAGGTCTCTTTAGAAAAAGGTGAGTATGCAAGCCATGCATTTGGGAACTTTTCAGATCCTTTTACTTAGGATTAATTTGTAATTTCTCCTGTCTTTATTTGTAGCTATTTTTCTACCATATTCTCAGTTGTGCAGAAGTACATTGCTAAGATGACGCCACAAGGAGCAAATAAAATAAATCAACACTTCTCTTAAAATAGAAGACTTTCTGACTTTGAATTTATGTAGACAGGCTCTCATGTTCCATAGCGAGTTAGGTTTGACATGTAGAATTACAGTGGAAGCAACAACTAGCTTGACCTCTATGATACTGCCACAAATTGATTTAAGCCTCCCAGACATAAAATCTGCGTTTTTGCAGATCAGGGTTTGAGTGTAGTGTAACTTAACACAGCTAAGGCAACATTGCTTGTCTGAGTGGGATAAAAGATCAACATTGCAGTGCACTTTCCATCTGCTAAGGTGCATCTAATCACATCAGTCATTCCTGAATAGGAAGGATCACCACGTCAGAGTATAAGAACGACCATTCTGCACCACACCAAAAGTGTCCATCAGACTCTTGTCTCCAGCAGTGGTCATAAATGGAAGGCTGGAGAATGGAAAAGACAAGCAAATGTTACATCCAGCAACAGTCAGTTGTTTTCAGCTCAGAGACTCGCTGTGCTTGTTATGGTGGTACAAGTACAGTTGAAAAGAAGCACTTGTTCTGTTACTGTATTGATAAAATGAAGTGTTTCTTTTCCTCAAAAATGTGCTTAGTGGTAAAGTAAGACTTGTGTCCTAAAAGAGTAGTGTGTGTATTCATTCACCAAAATAGGAAAAATTCTAAATAATAGTACAGCTCAAATTAATATTCTTACACAGTCTTTACAAACACTAGAGCTACCTTTACAAACAAATGAAGTTACCTTTTTGGAGTGAAAAGCTGGTGTCAGTGAATCAGTTGATTTCACAGGAACTTTGTTTTCGCCTCAAAAAACTATTTCCTACCTTTTTAGCTGAATTACTTAAATTGCCTTCTTTCATGGCCAGCCTTATCATCTGGTGTTTTGTAAGACCTTTTGAACCATGTGGGGCAGAAATGTAACACTGCAGCATCCTAGTTACTTGTAAATAAATCTTACATCTATTATTTAATCCTTCTAGCATCCTGAAGTTAGATTAGGAAGTGTCCATCCTCAGGGGACTGCCTGCATTGGTGCTGAGACAGGAAATAGGAGTCCTGCAGGGTCACTCTGAGGACAGAAACATGACCAGCACACTGCAACTGGTGCTGTTACTGTGATCCTCTTGGATTAAACTTCAGGTTCCTGCTATTCGCTTCAATTACCCTTGACTAGAAATGGCTACAGCTTTTTTCTCATGTCTGAGGGAGAGCAAGATCCTACTTAGTAGCTGGTATGTGATTTTACCTTTTCCTTTGGCCATCAGTAAATGTGTCCTTAAAAAAGTCTGTTGAGCATACAGTAACTGCCATCCCATTTGCACCAAATGCAAATTAGAGACCCCCAGAAGAAGGGAGAGAGAAAAACCCATCATTTGGTTGCAAGATGTAGTATTGCCAGGGTACTTGCAAGTGATTCACCAGGAGAGAACAGTGCTCTGAGAAAGGAAGCACATTGAAATGAAGAAGAAAAGACAGTAAAATCCCTCACAAAAAATGTGAACACTGCATTACGCAGATCACTGCATGATAAAAGTACTGCTGGTCTAAATTGAAAAAAAAACAGATTATGCCGTATGCAGTCAGAATTTAAGTGTCACCACAGAAATTAAGTTGTCTAGTTGTTAGCTACAGAACAAATTTATGTTAGGGATACTTCCCTATTTTTAAAATTACAGATTATAATTCTCTCTATTTTAGTAGTACTGTAACTGCCAGAATGGCACAAAGTTTCTCTACTGTTTTTGCCAATCTGAAGAAATTGTGTATGCCTGTCTGTGCCTGTGTCTGTGTTAGTAACATAATTGTTTCTAATAAATTTACCTCACATTTATGTTACAACTGTATAAAATCATCGTTTCCAATACTCAGGAGTTTTTCCCAACTTCAAGTGTCTTGGGCCATAGTTTCTTGTAGGAATGGCAGCTTACTTGTTGCCAAAATGACACTGGAAGAAGCTATCTTTTTCTCACTTAATACTACAAGAACTCAAAAACTGTCTGAATCAGGAACATGCCACTAATTCTTCAGTGGCTGATTTTTACATCCTTAGTCAAGTTTTCATGGCTGTGTCCTAAATACGGAGCTACTGCATCTAGCTCATTAGCTTGTTACATAGGTATTGTCTATGAGTATTTAAAGTCGCTTGTCCTCAAAAACAGTATGCACTCATGCAGTAAATAGGGCTCTGTTATGCTCTAGTACCTATACGATTGCGCTCGTGTACGTGCCCTTAAATGTGCTCTTGCAGTTATATATTGTGAAAGGCTGAATTTTTACTCTCTGCTGGTGACAGCAGAAAAAGTAGTAGCTTATATACCATTTGAAATCTCCAGTTCTTCTGTAGCACCTGGTTGGGTATCTGTTAACTAGCCATTCAAAATGTAGTAACAGAGGAGATGTGAGAATCTCAGTTTCTTATCAGGACAATAAATTGAGTACAGTAAAAAAAAAATAAATCTTCTGAACAGTTTCCAAATCCATTTCAAATTCTAGGATTAGTATTTCAGGAAGAAAAGACTTTAGTCTGAATGGGCAAAACATAATAGTTACTTTGTATTAATTCTCTTGCTGGCTTTCTGAAATATGAACCCTTTCTGACTATAGAATTTTGAAGCAGTAGTGAATCTCTTTCTTTCCAAAAACTCTTTCTGTGCATCTACTGTTTAACGTATCAATGACTGTGTCTTTTTTAGCCTAGCTGTTCAGGAAACTAAAGTAAATCAGCTCTCATGGTTGAAAGTGATGTTTCTTAGATCTGAATTTCTCTCTCATTCCTATATGAGGAAAAAAAAGACCAAAACAACACTAAGAACTGTTCCCGAAAAGAGATTCAAGGAGATTTGCACACTAAGATACAAAATGGGAGTCACAGCCTTCAACCATAACATGGTTTGCCTTGCACAGGTGAGCTACTTGACTAGGTGTTCTGTTTGAGTTGTTTTAATGTCTGGTAAAACAACTTGAGAAGTGTCGTGGTTTAAGCCTCTCTAACTCACTCAGTCTCTCTCTCACTCACTTCTCCCTCTTTCTTCCCCCAGCTCCCGGAGGGATGGGAGGGAGAATTGAAAAGAATGCAACTCCCACAGGTTGAGATAAGAACAGTTTAGTAACTAAAGTATAACACAAATCACTACTGCTACCACCAATAATAATAATGACAAGGCAAATACAAGGGGAAAGAATACAATTGCTCACCCAGCTTGACCCAGCAGTGCATCTCCACCCTTCCGGGTCTCTGCTCTCTGTCTTTACATCCTGGGCATGACGTGCTGTGGTATGAAATAACCTCTTTGGTCATTTTGGGTCAGGTGTCCTGTCTCTGCTTCCTCCCGGCTTCCCCTCCTCCCTGGCAGAACATGAGACTCAGAAAGTCCTTGGTCAGACCAAAACATCACTAAGCAGTAACCAAAACACTGGCATTATCAGCACTGTTCCCAGGCCGAAAGTCAAAACCACAGCGCTGCACCAGCTACCAAGAAAGAGAAAAATGACTGCTACTGCTGAACCCATGACAGAAGAAGTAAAGAAAAATATGTGGTAAAAGCAGCTCATCTGATACTTGTAAAGTGCTTTATATTTGCATGATATCTGATTATTCAGTGTCTTTGGTCAGTGGATAAACCTGATTTCAAAAAACTGAATTGAGGTAGCCACAAATTTTCCATTATCACATTCCACAGTAACATTTTAAGCATAAGGATTTTCATAGTTGGTCTTCTGTGAATTTTCCCAATTTTTTGCTTCTGTTCTAGATTCACCAGCTTATTTGTGAAAGCAGGTCTTGCAGAGTGATCAGGAAATCAGCACTCTTATTTTTTTCAGAGGCATTTCAAGAGAGCTTTCCAAGTATGTGTAAGAGTGGTTACTGTAGGTAAAAGCTGACATTTTTAGAGTCTGCTGTGTAGGGGAGACAAATGTGGAAGCAAGCTGGAAAGAAGAGCCGTAGTAAGT
Source organism: Ara ararauna (assembly GCA_028858755.1). NCBI lineage: Eukaryota > Metazoa > Chordata > Aves > Psittaciformes > Psittacidae > Ara > Ara ararauna. The sequence continues at coordinate 96,360,960 of CM054410.1, forward strand.
TTTGGGTGATGTGTTGCCTTAGAAGGAAAGTGAAGAAACATTAAATATGTATGAATTTGAGAGCAGTATTTGTGTGTGTATCACACTTAGCTTCAGCTGAGGAGCATGACTGTTGAGTTGGTGCCGACTATGAAGATGTAAATGGTATATAGTATGATATTTTCATTATAGGAATGAAAGCATGAACACTGCTTTAGACAAACTTTAGTTTGCCTGTTACAACACTTTTAATGTGTAATGGGAACCATAGGAATGTGTCTTAAGATTTGGGAATTATAGTGCATAGGGTCAGCTGATAGCACTTGCATGCACATACAGAGAAGAACATTCTCTTTACAGTAATGTTTATATTCTTGACTGTTATCACATTTCAGGCTTCTTTTGGTTGTTTAATTTCGTTTCAGCTTTCTAGCTGTCTGAATATCCTGGTGCTCTGTGAAGTTTGCCCAGTGGATATAAGTGAAAGGCAATGCCTCAAACTGAATACAGTATTCCGCATGCCCTGTGCTTTTATCAGTGTTAATTGGACTAGACAGTTTACTTCACTTGTTCCAAGGTAGATGGGCTATTTATGTAACCCAATCTAAGCTTTGCTACTTCTGGAACAGCAAGCCAATCCTGGGCCATGTTCAGCTTGTGATTTACCCCTACTTCCTCCTTAGCCAGCTGTTCTGTGTGCAGTATTTGTACGAGTGATTGGTTCCTGCTTTTGCTTTCATATAGTACTTTTATTCATGCCTGCTCAGCTTCATTCAGATCATGGCAGCACTCAATACTTCCTTCCATTTTGACAGCTAAACATAAATAGGTATACTCTGGGTATGATTTTCCAACAAATTATGCACCCACTCTATGTTAGGAAAGCCAAGACATAGCTTGATTAAGCTGTTCATGAGGCTGTTACTTGGGACAGTTGTCCTTGCTCTTCTTAATAATATTATTACTTACATATTTCTTTCTTGTTACTCTTGGTTTTCCTTCTAATTGCAGCTGTTTGTACCTTGGCCTGAGTTCTGTGTCCTCTGAAAAATACTTTTCCTAGCGGTCTAACCTAATTTCCACTTTCTCTGTGTTCCCTTCCTGTGTTTAGGGCTAATAACAAGCTCATGACTTAGCCAGATTGGTCTCTTTCTACCTTTTCCATCCTTCCTCTGCATTGGGCCAGTTTGTACTTGTGCCTCAATACCACTTCTTTGAGGAACTGCCAGGTCTCTTTAACTCCTTTTCGCTATGAACTTGCCTCCCATAAATTCTTAACTAGTGTTTCCCTGAGTTTATTGGAATCTGCCATCCTGAAGTGTATTGTTTTTATTTTGCCTTCCTCTCTTTTTTCACTGCTCTTCACTGTTACTCTTGTAACAGATTTCTCTGTGTAAGTAGTTCTGGTACTCTAGGGAAGTGCTTGATGTTTTAAGAGTGCACAGAATCATACCAAACATCCAAGATTTCTCAAAGAGCACTCACAATTCTCTTAGAGCACTGCATGATCACTTCAGTTTTGTTTGCTGAGACCATGTCATGGGAAAGCATTTAATACATCTTTTTAGTGTTTTTTATTTCTGTTTACAAGGTTACAGCCAGCACCATGTGACGAGCCAGCTCTCTGTGGATGACTGCAAACAATAGTTTGAGAACTACTGATTTAGACTACAGCAGTTGCTCTATTGGAACAAGTCCTTGGTCCATTCAAAACAAGGTGGGAAAAAAACCCTTAATGATTTAAGAAGCAGTGCACTCGTGAAGATTACGCAGGATAAAGTTTAAGAAAGAATTACAGGGAAAGCATAATTGCAGAAAATATTCTAAAGATTGACTCAGTCCTTAAAATGCAAGCACTTCATTTTCCAGTCTGATCCAAGTTTTATTGTCAAAAGAAACTTAACATTTCCAGTGACAGCACTTTTAGACAGCATTATTAAGATAGGCAGGCCTTCTTTTCTCAGCTTTCAAACTTAATTTAGAATTGGCTTTGGTTATTTTTATACATGACTTCACTGAAAATTCTTTCCTGCTCAAAGAAGTCTCCTGCATCAAATCTTTTGTTTATTTTTAAAACGTTAACCCATTTTGTCTGTGCTCTTTATAATTTCAGAAAAACCTGTAACTTTGCCTGTCCTTAATTAGTCCTTTCTCTCTTTTTATTACATATTTATCTATGTTACCTCTGAAGGAATATGTATTAGGTGGAGAATGAACCAGTTTCTTCCATATGCAGAACTTTTCAATATTTAAGTATTGTATAAAAGATGATGCACATACAAAAATGAGCTTTTAAAAGCATATGTTGCCAGTGTTTCATAAGTATTAGGCTTTTTTTATAATTCCTATAACTTTTTTGCAGTGACAACCTTTTCTCAAAGACTCCGTTATTTTGTATATAGTAAGAAAGTAGCAACTCTTCACTGCAGTTCTTAACATTTTGGGGTGGTGGGGGGAATAAGAAGAAGTAATGAAGTGAGTAATTGAGAGGATTAAGAGGATTAGTTAATGCATGCAGGGTGCTTGAAGATCAGAAAGAACCGTTAAGATTACTAGGCGAATGTAGAGTTACCAGGACTTAAAAACCAGTCAAAATTCATAGAATCATAGAACAGTTAGGGTTGGAAGGACCTTAAGATCATCTAGTTCCAACCCCCCTGCCAGGGGCACAGACACCTCCCACTAAACCATGTCGCCCAAGGCTCTGTCCAACCTGGCCTTTAACACTGCCAGGGATGGAGCTTCCTTGGGCAATGCATTCCAGTGCCTCACGACCATTACATTAAAGCAGGCCTTATATCCATTCCATATATCCAATCTAAACTTCCCCTGTTTAAGTTTGAACCCGTTACCCCTTGTCCTATCACTACAGTCTTTAAGGAAGAGTCCATCTCCAGCCTCATTACGGGCCCTTTCCGATACTGGAAGGCTGCTGTGAGGTCTCCACACAGCCTTCTCTTCTCCAGGCTGAACAGACCCAACTTTCTCAGACAACCTTCATACGGGAGGTGCTCCAGTCCCCTCATCATCGTCATGTCTATCCTCTGGACTTGTTCCAACAGTTCCATGTCCTTTTTATGTTGAGGACACCAGAACTGCACGCAATACTCCAAGTGAGGTCTCACAAGAGCAGAGTAGAGGGGCAGGATCACCTCCCGCGACCTGCTGGTCATGCTCCTTTTGATGCAGCCCACGATACAGTGGCTTTCTGGGCTGCGAGTGCACACTGCTGGCTCATGTTCATTTTTTCATCGACCAACACCCCCAAGTCCTTCTCTGCAGGGCTGCTCTGAATCTCTTCTCTGCCCAAACTGTATCTGTGACTGGAACTGCTCCGACCCAGGTGTAGGACCTTTCACTTGGCATGGTTAAACTTCATCAGGTTGGCATCAGCCCACCTTACAAGCATGTCCAGGTCCCTCTGGATGGCATTCCTTCTGTCTAGCTTATCAACCAAACCATACAGCTTGGTGTCATCTGCAAACTTGCTGAGGGCACATTCAATCCCACTGTCCATGTCACCCACAAGGATGTTGAACAAGACCGGTCCCAACACCCATCCCTGAGGGACACCACTCGTTACTGGTCTCCAGCTGGACATTGAGCCATTGACCATAACTCTTTGCGTGCGGCCATCCCGCCAGTTCTTTATCCACCAAGTGGTCCACCTATCAAATTGATGCCTCTCCAATTTAGAGACAAGGATGTCGTGTGGGACAGTGCTGAAAGCTTTGCACAAATCCAGGTAGATGACATCAACTGCTCTACCCCTGTCGATCAGTTCCTTAGCCCCATCATAGAAGGCCACCAGTTTGGTCAGGCAGGATTTCCCCTTAGTGAAGCCATACTGGCTGTCACCAAGCACCTTGTTGTTTTTCGTGTGCCTCAGCATGCCTTCCAGGAGAATCTGCTGCAAAGTTTTGCCAGGCACAGAGATGAAACTGACTGGTCTGTAGTTCCCTAGCTCATCCATTTCCCCCTTGAAAATGGGGGTTACATTTCCCTTTTTCCAGTCTTTGGGAACTTCACCTGACTGCCATGATTTTTCAAATATGATGGCCAGTGGCTTAGCAACTTCATTTGCCAGCTCCTTCAGGACTCGTGGATGGATTTCATCAGGTCCCATGGACTTGTGCAAGTTCAGGTTCCTAAGCTGATCTCGAACCGGATCCTCTCCTACAGTGGGCCTAGTGTCTTCATTCTCACAGTCCCTGCATCTGCCTCCCAAGACCTTAGTGGTGTTGTCAGAGTGTTTGCCGGTGAAGACTGAGGCAAAGAAATCATTAAGAACCTCAGCCTTCTCCAAATCCAGGGTAGCCAGTTCACCGGACAGCTTCCAGAGGGGGTCCACGTTGTCCCTAGTCTGTCTTTTATTCACAGCGTACCTATGGAATCCCTTCCTGTTCTCTTTCACATCCCTGGTCAAGTTTAATTCTAAGTGGGCCTTAGCTTTCCTAACCTGGTCCCTAGCTTCCCGGACAACATCCCTGTATTCTTTCCAGGCCGCCTGTCCTTGCTTCCACCTTTTATAAGCCTTTTTTTACCCTCAATGTTTCCTCAGCAGCTCCTTATCCATACAAGGAGGTCTCCTGGCCCTCCTGCTACGCTTCCTTCTAGTCAGGATGCAACAGTCCTGAGCTTGTAGTAGGTGATCCTTGAATATCAACCAACAGTCTTCTGCTGCTGTGCCTTCTAGGGCTATATCCCATGGAACCTTGCTAAACAGGTTTCTGAAGAGGCCAAAGTCTGCTTTCTTGAAGTCTTGGGTAGTGAGCTTGCTGCACACTCTTCTCACTGTCCTGAGGATCTCGAACTCGACCATCTCATGATCGCTGCAACCAAGGCTGCTCTGGAGCGTCACATTTCCAGCCAGCCCTTCCCTGTTGGTGAGGACGAGGTCAAGCATGGCACCTCTCCTTGTCTGCTTCTCTATTACTTGCAGAAGGAAGTTGTGTTCCATGCAATTGAGGAACCTTCTGGATTGCTTGTGTCGGGCTGTACCATTCCTCCAGCAGATATCAGGGTGGTTGAAGTCCCCCATGAGAACAAGGGCCTGCAAGCATGAGGCTGTTCCTATCTGTCTGTAGAATATTTTATCCTCAGAGTTCTCTTGACCAGGCAGTCTGTAACGGATCCCCACTGTAATGTTCCCCATCACTGTTCTCCCTTTAACCCTGGCCCACAGACTCTCTATTAACTGATCACCTGTTCCCAGGCAGAGTTCCATACTCTCTAGCCTGTCCCTAACATAAATAGCAACTCCCCTTCCCTGTCTGCCGAGCATGTCTTTTTTGAAGAGCCTGTAACCTTCCATTTCAACACTCCGGTCATAGGCGCCATTCCGCCATGTTTCTCTTATACCTATTATATCCCCATAGACATACTCACATCTCTAATTCCTCTTGTTTGTTCCCTATATTACGGGTGTTTGTATAGAGGCAAATATATAGAGAGGCAAAATTATATAAAACTCCATTTAAACATATGAATTAGATGTTTGGCAAACAGAGGAAGTTTAGATTAGGTAGAAAGAAGAAGTTCTTTACTGTGAGGGTGGTGAGGCACTGGAATGTGTTGCCCAAGGAAGCTGTGAATGCTCCATCCCTGGTAGTGTTTAAGGCTGGGCTGGACAGAGCCTTTTGTGACACAGTTTAGTGGGAGGTGTCCCTGCCCATGGCAGGGGGCTTGGAATTAGATGGTCTTGATGTCCTTTCCCACTCTTAAGTATTCTGTGATTCTCTGATTCTATGAAACTGGGTTGCAGTTCTATCCAATCCAGGGTAGTCTTGTAACCATGCTGCTTCTGCATGTATGTATACCAGTCAGGCCTCTCAGAACTACTGATGAAAGAATCCTGCAGAAGATTTCCAATTAAAGAAAGGACTGGATGTATAGTAATGCTTAAAGCTATTTTGTCTGCTGAGTATGCATTAGGATAGAAAAGACCTTGTTTTGTAGAATACTGTATTTAATTTAAGAGGGAAGTTGGGATTTTGGTTTAGTCAGCAGTCTGTGTACTTTTGCAAAAATCAGGATCTGTGGTTCACAGCTTTCCTTAGGAAGGACTGCAGTATGTCTCCACACGTGAGGCAGCAAGTCGTCAGCTCTGTGTGGGCTGAGTAACTCCACATCCAGTGTACACACATGTTGGCTCTTGTATTTAACAATTCTGCAACAACCATCCCACAATGCCTCATGCCAGCCTCTTGGCCAAGGGTTTCAGCTCTGCTGGCTGAGGCTGAGCATAAGCTTCCATTAGAACCCTTCACTGAAAAGTGCATTTCTGCCAGTTCAAGTTTGAAAGAGGAACAAATGCTACAGTCCCATTATATTGGTAGATCAAGTAGCTGTGAGGAAAGAGTGACCTTGCAGGCCACATACTGGGAAGCTCTGTGAACAAAATGCTTGCAGTCTATTATTCAAGGACTTCCAGGTGGAATGGGCAGGAGGAGAAGCAGTGCCACTACAACCTTGCCAGGGATACTGGTGTGACTCCATGGAACAAGAAGTACTTCAGTGAATGCTGGACTTAGTGAAGCCTGGTTTTCTGTATGCACTGGTTGAGCAGCTGTTTAACTGAAGCATGCTGGGGTTATGCTTTCAGCTCAGCCTTTATCAGACACCAGAAAATGAGAGAAAAATACTAGAAATGTATTTGCTGTGAGAAAAGGTTCAGTTGAACCTTTTATTGTCTGAGATGCTGGAAAGCCTACCACCACTGCAACTATGCAAGGTAAGTGTTTCTAAGCTCCATAGAGAACAGGTGAAAGAAAAGGAAAAGAACCTCCTAACAAGGAAGAGGCAAGGTCTAGGTAGACTAAATTTACGTTAAGTCATTTAAGCTCTACCAGAAGAGGCAGAGTTGATTTGACAAAGTGAAGATAACTCTGGTAGATGTACTTTTCCTTCTTCATGCGGCATATTTGTTTTGTACTTTACCTTCTACCAAACCAGGTTTGAAAATAATACAGGGCTGGAAGTGATGTTTATTTTGCAGACACTCTGGGTTTCTTTTTTTTTTTCTTTTTTTTTTTTTAAGCTTTAGACTAATTCATATTCACAGAATAATGGTCACATCATGGAGAAAAAGAAGCAGGCAAACATTACCCTACCAGGACTGCAGAGTTATCTGCCTGATTCATCACAAAGTTACCATCACGTCTATAAACTCAATGAACTTACTCAGCAAAGAATTTGAACAAGACACAGAGGTCTGCAGTGAACGCTGCATGCTTATGGAGCAAGAACCAGGCATAAGTCTAAGACAAACTATGGTGACTGCAGCACTGCCATGCATCATGCTCTTTTAAATACCACGATAGTTTCACTGCTTCTGGAGATGCTGTGCTCTGGGCTAGCAGTGAATCTCTGGAGGGACAGACATAACAGAAGAGCAACTCCTATTCTCTTGTGCCTTTTTAGTCCTGCGTTTCAAACCAGTGAATGAGACCATTTATTTAAATCAGCCTAAGCAAAGTTTCAGACCAAATCAGGTAATTTTCAAGACCTTACAGGCAACTGGTAGCAGGAGAGGATACAATCCTCACATCTCCAAATCAGCTTTCTAAATAGAACTTCTGAAATTCTAAATGTTAGATACCAAAGCCTCTAAAATAATTTTTGTGTTCCTGTGGGGTAAAAGCTATTGTGTAAACAAAAATGTTGTTTAAAAGAAACTGGTTTCTTTATAGATCCTTATTACACTCACACACCTCACAGTTTAATTTCAAAGAATCCCTTCTAAACTCCTTTTTGAGACTATATGTTTATCTTCACTTTTTGACTTTAAGAAACATTCTCTTAATCCAAAATAGTAAAAATGAGTTATTGAAACTGCAGCTTTTCTTCAGGTGTTTACTAATGCAAACATAAATAATCCATTCTTACAACACCTTACAATTCTGTTCTTGTAGAAAAACTATAAATTATTTCTCATTGTTTTCTTCATTGACTAGTACTTGACTGCACTAAAAATGTATTTCAATGAATGCCCAGTTTAAAAAACTTATAGATAATTCATTTCGTGTGAAAGAAGGATACTGTTTCCTTATCTTGACAGTTCATTTAATCTTTTCAAAATGAGAAACAGAAATAATGAATTATTGTTTCATTTTCTGCTCTACCATGTGGGAAACTTGCCTGAAATTGGACGACTCTGTCATGTTTAGTGGCACATAAGCACCATCTTCTGGAAAAAACTAGTATTTCTTGGTGATTATAGGCATAGAGGACATCCCATTTGCTTATTACTGAAAGTCTGCATTTGAATTTATTATTCTATGATATTGTTAGTTTTTATACTTTAACAAGATGAATAACTTAAATAAATCTCAATATTATTAATCATAGTGTAGTAACTATTATTACCTAATTACATTAACTCATAAAGTAATAACAGCATTATTTTAATGCTAATAAGCCTCATTAATGGACTAGGAGTAAACTGCATGAATTTTTGTTAAAAATCTAACAATATAAAACAAGTGACAGTAGTTACTATCACACAAGTACAAGGGGACATTGAGATACTGTTGGTCTATGTGATGAGCAAAGTATAAATTGAATTACCATGTTTTTTTAGATAGCCTAGTGAGGACTGGTTTAGAGTGTGATTTATAAGCATCAGGGATATTTCAGGAGAAAGTAGTTGATGGAATACGGAAGCAGTATCTCAGTAAAAACAGGAAAGAGTGGATAGAGCTGTGGGCCCAAAAGAGTCTTGGAGAAGGATAAAGAGTACAATGGCTTGTATTTTCTAGAGAAGAAGAAAAAATGTCAATGAAAAACTGCCCAGAAGATTGTTTCTTGTTCAAAATAACAAGCTGAAAAAAGTTTTCTTCTTCATACATATGAGCAGGACAACATATCATCTGTCAAAGGTAAAATATCCCTAATAAAAATGTGATAATAAAACTTGAAGAATTTTGCTATGCAAGTGAATAGGGATCTTTGCATCTCAGAAAAAAATGTCAGTCAAGCATAGCCTCAGTGTGAGACTGTGGAACCTTCTTGAACAAAGTGTGATAGTCCGGAGCAATGCCTAGGGTACACACTAATTCAGGTGTGCTGAACTTACCACCAGTCAGGACCTAGGGAGACAGCAATGAATGGGCTTTTCAACCTCTTCTGTGGTTCCATCCCAGGTAAGGAGCAAAACAACTGTACATTGTATTGCTCCAGTCTGTACTTCTGTGTGCAGATGGCAGTTGCTTATTGGAGAAGGCTGTACTGGGCCTGATTTCTAGGTGATAAGGGAAGCAATTTCATGAACAGAAGGAGCTGCTCTTTCTGTACCACCAAATAACCAACAGAGCGAAAAGGAAATGAGCTGTATTAGGCATGAAGACTATTAGTGAGGTAAAGGCAGACCCATGCATTCCTGTAATTCATTTTCTGAGAAGTGTCTGTCACAGGGCAAGAAAAAATAACAAACGGATAATTATTAATATCATAAAAGTGCTGTGCTTTGTATGTCATGTCTTTGAACGCTGGCAAGACAAAACAGACTTCAGAAACTTCAACAAACGGCTGTACAACAGGGAGTAGTTTTTAAAGGCACCAGCCATGAGAGAACTGGGTAACTTGTCAGACTTCCGGTTATAATGATAGACAGCATTTTATTAGAAAGCTTTTAGTTTATTTTTTCAGATTTTCTCACAGAAAGCAGATGTTGCTTTTTCAGTTGATGTTTTGCAGGTGGTAATAATTCTACAGCTTTCGAAAAAAAGCATATCAGAGAAAGTGGACCCTCCTTTTCCAAGTGTTCCAGTAGGGAAACATGGCAGAAAGCCTCCACATCAGTTCAGAGTGTAAATGAATCAGTCGTTGGAATTTTCTGTAGATTGTCACATTATGCTTTATTAATATACAAGCCTGTTTTGAGGAATTTATGACATGAACTAAATGATTGAATCATTGAATAGTTGAGGTTGGAAAGGACCTCTAGAGGTTGTCTAGTCCCACCTCCCTGCTCAGAGGGTAACTAGAGCAGGCTGCCCAGGACAGGGTCCGTTTCAGATTTGAATATTGCCAAGGATGGAGACTCTATAACTTCTCTGGGTTGTTCTGGTGTCCAGTCGCCCTTACAGTAGAAGGTTTATTTTCTGTTTAAAGCACATTTCTTGTATTTCAGTTTCTTCTACTGGGTCTTGCCCTGTCAGTGGGCACATGTCTGACTCCATCTACTTCAGTCTGTCGTCACCACCCCTGTGATAATTAGACCCATCGATAGCAGTCCCCTGAGCTTTCTCTTCTCCAGCTGGGCTGAATAGTCCCAGCTCTCTCAGCCTGTCCTTACATTCAGACACTCCAATTCCTTAATTGTCTTTGTGGCTCCTCAGTGAACTCACTCCAGTAGTGGTACCCTTTACCTGATGCTTTATTTCTTCATTATGACAATTTATTCCTTACCGCATGGCTAACCAAATACTACCGATTCTGTTAGAGAATGGAAATATGCTCCTCTATCTCCTATTAACAGAACTAAAGCCAGGCAGAAGATTAAATTTTTCAAGTTTGATAAGTTACCTATTTCCCCTCAAAGTTTGATTGAGTAGAGAGCTCATTTGGTCTGTTTATGTCCTGATTGTGTGTCTTGGGTGTAGTTGTTGCATAATTCTAATTTCTTTCAGGCTAAATTACAGGCATCTTGTGTCTTTCTTTGCGCTTCTTCGCATACAGATGTATGTCATCTGGGATGACAAGTTATATCAGGGATGCATGAGACCACAAAAGGAACACTACCACTCTTTGTGTACCATTTTAATTTCTTCCCCAGAAGCATGATCTTTTTTTTCATTCAGTGATGGCAGCTTCATGGGATTTTTTATACTTTTTCTTTTGAACCCTGCTTTGATTATAGTAAGTTTTCTATTTTTTAGGCTTCATTTAAACTGCAAGGTGACAAACCAGATTTCCTTAATGCTGTCCTTGATTTAACAATACTAAGGATGGATAAGGTCTGACTCTTCATCATTAATGAATAGCTTATTTATCAGTTTAATATTGTTTTTATTGGCCATCAGTGGCTTCAGCACATCTGCATAAATGGCATGGAAAGTCGTAGAACCATAGAATGGTTTGGGTTCGAAGGGACCTTAAGATCATCTCATTCCACTCCCCCTGCCATGGGCAGGAACACCTTCCACTAGACCAGGTTGCTCAAAGCCCCATCCAGCCTGGCCTTGAAAACTCCCAGCAATGGAGCAGCCACAGCATCTCTGTTGAGCAACCTGTGCCAGTGGCTCACCACCCTCACAGGGAAGAACTTCTTAATATTTGATCTAAATCTGCTCTCTTTCAGTTTAGAACAATTCCACTTTGTCCTGTCACTGCTTGCTCTTATAAAAGCCATGTAAAAGTAATTTGGATTGAAATTCAAACGAGTTGTGTAAGTGCATATCCAGGAGCTTTTTGTTAGATACCAGATCTAGGATATAACATAAAACATTTCTCACCATACCATTAGATCTTTAAAAATAATGAGATTTTTAGCTCCATTTAACATTTTAGGCATCTTTATGTAACATAGGGCATCACTAATGCTTATAATTCCACAGACAAATAGTATCTCCCTCTCAAACACATCTTAAACCCTTATGCACTTGATATTACCAGGCTGCCTGAATTACTGCTTCAGCTATCACTGTCCATGCTGCTTCTGTGACCAAACTGGATTTTTATCAAGATAATACCTTCTAGTTGTAGACTTTGCTTCTCTGTATTTTTGCAGAATAAGAGATTCTCTCCAGTTTTGCAACATTAGTAATGGTTGGGCCTGAGTTCCACACCTTGCTTTAGCCCAGGTGGAACATTTGTGCTGGAGGTTGAAAACTGCATGGCATAGTAGACTTGAACTGTGAATCCTGTCTCAAGTTAGTGTTCTGAAGATACCAGCTGTTCTGAAGCATGGGTATAGCTGTAGTTCTGTGTTCAATTAGAAGGCTGGCTGGAAGTTCAGGTATTCTTGACCTGATTTCTGGCAATTTGCAGAATTATTTTGACAAACAGTTTCAGCTGTGTTTAAAGTTACTGGGTAAATTTCATTTTTAGAAATATTTTCAGAACTTTTTTTCCCCAAATTAACTTCTTTAAAGGTAGATGTGAAAATAGTTACAATACATTTGGGCCAAGTTCAAAATTTCCTGTGGAACAGAGTTTCTGAGCTCTGTGTGGCTTCAGCTAAATGATCTCTGTATTCTACAAAGATGAGTTCACAAAATAGCAAAATAAATCAAGGTAGGAACTGGCTGAAACAGATAGTAACCAAACTTTACTTTTTCTTTATATCCTTGCTTAAAGCTAGTTGATCATCATAGAAAGAATTAGAATTCCTTTTTATGTGTGCATAGTAAAGTGTACAGCAATAACGGTTTCATACTTACTGTAATAACAACTTCGTAGCACGGTTCCTTTCAGTTGCAAATTATTGTAAATAGCCTGCGATAAGCTTCTGAAGAGATGTCCAAACCAAAGCCGAGCATATCAACCACTATTTCACTTCCTGAAGGATAGCTGTAACGCATAAGCTTTGAATTTAAGAAAACTTTGAATTTAAGATAGGCAATAACAGGGATTGGTGATTGCTCCTAAGGAGAGAAGCAACTGTCTTTGGAACAGATGGTGATTAATTCACAGGAGGCCTACCACAGACTGCCAGCAAATGTATCTAAAATGTCTTCTTTCATTTTAGAACACTTTTATTCAAAAGGTGTCCCAAGACATGAAAAGTCACGAAAAACATAATTCTTAAGTTGGAGACACTTTTTATTTATTTATCATAAGTTGTAAAACATGGAAGGAATTCTGACATTGATGAAGAAACCAGAAGGAAATGTTGCATGTATTACTTCATTCTGCTTGACTTATCTCCTTAAAAAAGCAAAAAAAAGTTTTCATTGACAAACACATTAAGTCTCAAATTTAAGGAATATTGAAAAGCTTCATAAGAAAAAAATCAAACCTTATTTTTTAAAGCAAGCCATGTTGCCTGCTTCTGTTTGTAATTTGTCTAAAATTATTAAAATGTATAATTACATATGCACTGAGAGCTAATTAGATATGCATGTATGATTAAAACTATTTTTGTTTTTTCTCTTTCATCTTGAGAAATGAGCCTCACTCATATTGATGTTCATTCTATAAACTGCATGACCAGATATATGAAAATTTGAAAGTATTACTTTCATATTGTACTAGATCAGTCAAAAGTTGAGCCCAGAATCCTGTCCTTGCCAATGTCCAAAAGTAGCTGCTTAGGGAAAGAGTTTGCAGGCAAGGCAGGAACACAGTGGTGTTTCCTTTAATGTGCCCTTCTAGCTCCAGGCAGTATGTGACTTATGAATGGAATTTATAAATGTGTCTTTGTGTTTGTAGGCTTTTACTTGATCTTTTTTTTTCTTCCATTATTTTGCTTAATTGCTATTTAAATCCCATTTATACTGTTTATGTTCAGAGAATCCTGTAGCAGTCATAATTTAATTATTCACTGTATGGAAAATTTTGTCTTTGTAAAGACTTCTGCCTGATAATTTAATTCGATCTCTTCTTTTTTTTTTTTTTTTAATAGAAGAAATATTGAGCAGTCATTCATGTTAATTTTCCATGCACCACCCATAATTTCATAGCCCTTAATCCTACCCCTCTTTTAGCTGTCATTTTGCCAAGTTGCATCACCTATTTAATCTCTGTTTCTGTGGTAGCTGTCTCATCTGTGTTGAATGTGCCAGAATTGTCTAGTTCTATTACGGTATTTACAGGGTGGAGAAACAAGAACATCAGTTTGCGTAATGGTCACTATATTCATAAATTGCACAATTTTGTTATGCAAACTGTCCCTTTGCCATTTGGCCATTCAGCATGGACTCAAAATCAGTGTAATACCATTTTATTATTTTTCATAGGTGCAAGATCTTGGTTTTCAAAGAGCTTTTGGAAGCATACTGGCAGTAACATGAAACAATTTACAGCAGTAACAGGAAACGATTTACGGAAGTAGTTGAACTGTTAAATTTTATGCCACATGCTTATGTGGGCTATGACCCCACCCGACTAATTTCTTGGATTCTCAATCCTTTAGACAGACTTTATGAAATCAAAGTACCAAAACATTATGTGAAATGAAATACCACAAAGAGAAAACCAAAATTTCAAAAAATATATATGTATTACATTTAATAGTCTCAGCCTACTTTATAATTTCCACTCTGATCTGTAATGACACTTTAATTCATATTTCCTTTCAGAATAGTTCTGTATACAGTCCTGTATATCTGGTTAGACATAGAAGCCACCAAAGATGATTATTAACCATTACTAACCACAAAGTGAAAGAGACAGCTCAGATGGGAGTTTTAAAATTAATCACTCAGCATTCATTTGACTGTGCTATTACTGATACCATTGGTAAAATCCTTTTCTTGCAAGATGAGTAGCGCTAGATTAATATTAAATGTTTTCTAAATCTCTCTCCTTTTGCATGTTTTACACTATTAGCATATCTTAGGGAATTTTCAGTATGTGACAAATAGAATAGAATAGTTCAAATTGGAAGGGACCTACAATGATCATCTAGTCTGATGGCCTGACCATTTGAGGCTGACCAAATTTAAAGCTCGCTGTTAAGGGCACTGTCCAAATGTCTCCTAAACACTGACAGGCCTGGGGCATCAACCACTTCTCTAAGAAGCCAGATCCAGTATTTGACCTCCCTCTTGTTAAAAAAAAAGCTTCCTAGTGTCCAGTTTAAACCTCTCCTGGTGCAGCTTTGAACTATTCCCTTATGTCCTGTTGTTGGGTACCAGGGAGCAGAGCTCAGCACTTCCCTCTCCACTTCCCCTCCTCAGGAAGCTGTAGGGGATCAAGGAGGTCACCCATCAGCCTCCTTCTCTCCAAACTAGGCAAGCCCAGAGCCTTCAGCCACTCCTCAGAGGACATTTCCTTCCAGCCCTGTCACCAGCTCTGTTGCCTCCTCTGGACACATTCAAGGACCTTCACATCCTTCTTATATGGTGGGTTGCAGCACTGCCCACAGGGCTCCAGGTGAGGCTGCACCAATGCTGAACACAGTGGGAGAATCACCTCTGCTGACCAGGTGGTGATGCTGTGTCTGATGCACCCCAGGATGGGGTTTGCCCTCTTGGGGCACACTGCTGATTCACACAGAGCCTGCTGCAAACAAACACCCTCAGATCCCTTCCTGCAGGGCTGCTCTCCAGCCACTCCTCTTCCAGTCTATACTTGTGCCTGGCATTAGTCAGTCCTATATGCAGAATCTTTTAGGCTTGCTAAATTTCACCGTGTTAATGGTTGCCCAATGCTCCAATCTGTCTAGATCCCTCTGCAAGGCCTCCTGTCCCTTGAGGGAGTAAACAACATTTAGAATCTTCAGCAAACTTGCTAATGGTGCATTTGACTCCTGCATCCACATCAGTGGTAAGTATATTGAACAGAGCTGGCCCTTAGAACTGAAGCCTGAGGATCACCACTGGTGACCGGTCACCAGTCAGATGTAGCCCCATTCACTACAATCCTTTGAGCTCTGCTGTTCAGCCACTTATGTTAAAAATTTCCTGGTTTCACAAATGTCTTGGTTTCACAGTTTTTAAGTGTTAATAAGAGGTTGTTGTTAAATGTGGTGTTGTATGCTTAATGTCAGGAACATTTATTTATTAAGCTAGGACATCCCAAAGGTTTGTCTCATCTCAGAGTCTGCCTCCTACTGTATCTCCCAAGCAGTTGCTTAGGAAAGGCTCAATGAGAGAAAGCATAGCTGTTGCTTAGGCATTATCTGTCTAAAAGTTTTATGAGTCAAAAGCTGCAGAGCTTCACCACTCCTTATTGGATTTATTGCATTTTGTCAATTTTCTTTTGAATCCCTTATAACATGGACCACCACAATACTTTACAGCAAGAAATACCTCAGTGAAGTACCTCTGAAATACTTCAGTGAAGCTGAAAAAATACCTTCTCTTGCTATTACCAGATCTGCTGATGGATGAAATCATTGGTGCCCTCTAGTGTTTAAACAGATAATTAAGCCAGGTCATAGACTACCCTGCCAGCGTGAGTGTTATATTGGATCTTGCCAAAGCAAGTAAGGAAATCAGAGGCATTGAGATTGGAGACAGCCTGGGCTGAGTGATCACGGTCTAGTGGAGTGTGCAGTCCTGAGGGACATGGGACAGGCAAAGAGTAAAATCTGGACCCTGAATTTTAGGAAAGTAATCTTCCAGCTGTTGAAGAAACTAGGCAAGAGAACCCCCTGGGAAACTGCCCTCAGAATGGGCAAAGCTGACAGACCTTTAAGGGTTCATACAGCACATGAGCTCCTGGTCCTCAGGTGTAAGAATCAGGAAAGGAAAGCAAGGGACTCGGAGGACTAAGTCAAGCCCTGATGGTCAAACTCAAGGGCAGGGAGGAGATGCACAGGCAGTGGAAGCAGGGACAGGTCTCCTAAGAAAGAGTATAGGGACACAGGCTGCTTGTGACATGATGGGATCAAGAAGGTCAAATCGCGGTTGGAGCTGCACTGGACAAGGGATGCAAAGAATAATAAGGATTTCTGCAGGCATATGAACCAGAAAAGGAAGATCAAAGAAAGTGAACCCCCCTTGATGAGCACAACTGACAAACTGGTAATGATGGACAAGGAGAAGGCTGAGAAAACAGTGGTTTTGCCTGAGTCTTCACTGGCAGCCTCACCTCCTACACTTCTTGAGTGGATGGACCTCAAGGCAGAGACAGGGGATGCAAAGTCCCTACCAATATAATGGAAAAAGGACTTGGGTGTGTGGGTTGATGAGAAACTTAACATGAGCTGGTGATGTGCACTTGCCACCCAGAAACCAACCTTATCCTGGGCTTGCATCAAAAGGAGTGGGACCAGCAGGTCGAAGGAGGTGATCCTGTCTCTTTACTCTGCTCTCCTGAGACCTCATTTGGAGTATTGTGTGCAGTTCTGGTGTCCTCAACATAAAAAGGAAATGCAGCTTTCCAGAGGAGGGCCACGAGGATGATCAGGGTGTTGGAGCACCTCTTGTGTGGAGGTAGGCTGAGAAAGTTGGGGCTGTTCAGCCTGGAGAAGGGAAGGCTGCATTGAGACCTCATAGCAGCCTTCCAGTATCTGAAGGGGGGCTATAGGGATGCTGGGGATGGACTCTGCATCAGAGACTGTAATGATAGGATAAAGTGTAATGGTTTCAAACTTAGACAGGGGAAGTTTAGGTTAGATATAAGGACAAGGTTCTTCCCTGTGAGGATGGTGAGGCAGTGGAATGAGTTGCCCAAGGAAGATGTGAATATTCCATCCCTGACAGTGTTCAAGGCCAGGTTAGACGGAGCCTTGGGTGACAAGGATTTGTGTGTGGTGTCCCTGCTCATGGCAGGGGGGTTTGAACTAGATGATTTTAAGGTCTTTTTCAACAATAGCTATTCTATTATTTTATTCTATGATTCTAAGATCAAGTTCAAAACCTCATGAGGAAACTGGATGTACCCAAGTCTCTGAGACCTGACAAGATGCATCCCAGAGTCCTGAAGGAACTGGCAGCTGTATTTGCCAAGCCATTATCCACCACATCTGAAAAGTGATGACAGTCAGCTGAAGTCCATGGAAATTGAGAAACAGGAGATGTTGCACCCATGTTTTATAAAGAGTAGAAAGGAGGTCCATGTGAATAAGTACTTTTCTTTAATTTACTGAATAATAATACCAACAATACCAACAACAACAACAATACCAACAGCAATAACAATAACAATAATAATAGGGCCAGATCCCAGATCTCTTGGAGACTGGCCCGAGTCCAAGCTTCCAGCCTGGCTGTGTATTGTCCAGCCTCCAAGGCCCCCTCCCAGTGTCACTGATGGCAGGGTGGCTGCATGTGGCGGGGTGGCTTTGCGGTATCCCGGCTGCCTGAACCAAACAGGGCAGGTAAAATCCTCCAGTGGCTTTGGGGTCGGGCACTGGGAGTTGCAGTAAGGAACTCCCTGAGCACAGCCTCACTCAACACTCCAACCTCACAGACTCACTCAGCTGGAGTGCGGGCACAGCCAATGGGTGAGACGTGGCCCCTTCCTATAAGCCATGAGGGACAGGAGGTCACAATCCATCATTCAGGGACATCGTGCTCTGTTGCTCGAATGTCACGCTCCATCTTTGGTGACATCAGAACCCATCACTCAGTAACACCAGTGTGTACAGGTTGGTTGGGCATTCACACATGTGGCTGGCATCACTGCAACGCCACTGTCTGCCAGTCTGCCATCTCTTTTGTGCCTGGCATCAGACTTGACTAGATTCATCCATGATTCCTGAGGTAACTGGTTGCTGTAGTTGCCAAATCACTATCTATCATATTTCAAAAGTCACAGCAGTCAGGTGAAGTCCCTGGAGATTTGGTAAAGGGAAGCATTGTTCTCATTTTTACAAATGGTATAAAGGAGCTTCCTGGTACCTCCTGACCTCTCAGCATCACCTCTGTGGCTAAGCAGATCATGGAATAGATACTCCTAGAATAGAAGCTGTGCTAAGGCATATGCAGGACAGGGAGGTGATTCAAAACAGCCATCTTGCTTCACCGGGAGCAAATCCTACCTGACCAAAGTAGTGGCCTTCTCTGAAGGAGCGACTTCATCAGTGGACATGGGAAAAGCTACAGTTGTCATCTAACTGGACTTCTGTAAGGTCTTTGATGTCATCCCCCACAACATCCTCTTCTCTAAATTGGAGAGACCTGGATGTGATGGCTGGATGGTTGCATCCAGAGAGCAGCAGTCATAGCTCAATGTCTGGATGGAGATGAGTGACACGTGTCCCTCAGAGGTCTGTACTGGGACCAGTACTGTTTAGTAACTTTATCAATGACAGAGACAGTGGAATTGAGTGCACCCTCAGCAAGTTTGCTGGTGACACCAAGCTGAGTGGTGTGTTGACATACCCAAAGTATGGGATGACATTCATAGAATCATAGAATCATAGAATAGTTAGGGTTGGAAAGGACCTTAAGATCAGCTAGTTCCAAGCCCCCTGCCAGGGGCACGGACACCTCCCACTAAACCATGCCACCCAAGGCTATGTCCAATCCAGCCTTGAACACGGCCAGCAATGGATTCTTGAACACGGCCAGAAATGAATTTCTTCCTCATATCCAGTCTAAACTTCCCCTGTTTAAGACTGAACCCATTACCCCTTGTCCTATCACTACAGTTCCTCATGAAGAGTCCCTCCCCAGCATCTCTATAGGCCCCCTTCAGATACTGGAAGGCTGCTAGGAGGTCTCCAAGCAGCCTTCCCTTCTCCAGGCTGAGCAGGCCCAACTTTCTCAGCCTATCTTCATACGGGAGGTGCTCCAGTCCCCTGATCATCCTCGTGGCCTCCTCTGGACTTGTTCCAACAGTTCCATGTCCTTTTTATGTTGAGAACACCAGAACTGCACACAATACTCCAAGTGAGGTCTCACAAGAGCAGAGTAGAGGGGCAGAATCACCTCCTTCAACCTGCTGGTCACGTTCCTTTTGATGCAGCCCACGATACGGTTGGCTTTCTGGGCTGCGAGCGCACACTAAAGCCGGCTCATGTTCATTTTCTCATTGACAAAAACCCCGAAGTCCTTCTGCGCAGGACTGCTCTGAATCTGTTCTCTGCCCAACCTGTAGCTGTGCCTGGGATTGCTCCCACCCAGGTGGAGGACCTTGCACTTGGCATGGTTAAACTTCATCAGGTTGGCATCAGCCCACCTCACAAGCGCGTCAAGGTCCCTCTGGATGGCATTCCTTCCCTCCAGCATATCAACCAAACCACACAGTTTGGTGTCATCAGAAAATTTGCTGAGGGCGCATTCAATCCCACTGTCCATGTCACCAACAAAGATGTTGAACAAGACCAGTTCCAACACCCATCCCTGAGGGACACCACTCATTACTGGTCTGCAGCTGGACATTGAGCCATTGAGCACAACTCTTTTCGTGCAGCCATCCAGCCAGTTCTTTATCCACTGAGTGGTCCGTCTATCAAATTGACGTCTCTCCAACTTAGAGACAAGGATGTCATGTGAGACAGTGTCAAATGCTTTGCACAAGTCCAGGTAGATGACATCAACTGCTCTACCCCTGTCGATCAGTTCCGTAGCCCCATCACAGAAGGCCACCAAGTTTGGTCAGGCAGGATTTCCCCTTAGTGAAGCCATGCTGGCTGTCACCAACCACCTTGTTGTTTTTCATGTGCCGCAGCATGCCTTCCAGGAGTATCTGCTCCAAGATGTTGCCAGGCACAGAGGTGAGACTGACTGCTCTGTAGTTCCCCGGCTCATCCATTTTCCCCTTCTTGAAAATGGGGGTTATATTTCCCTTTTTCCAGTCATTGGGAACTTCACCCAACTGCCATGGTTTTTGAAATATGATGGACAGTGGCTTATCAACTTCATTTGCCAGTTCCTTTAGGACCCACGGATGGATTTCATCAGGTGCCATGGACTTGTATACGTTCAGGTTCTTAAGATGGCCTCGAACCAGATCCTCTCCTACAGTGGGCCCAGGGTCTTCATTCTCACAGTCCCTGCATCTGCCTTCCAAGACTTGGGTGGTATGGTCAGATCATTTGTCGGTGAAGACTGAGGCAAAGAAGTCATTAAGAACCTCAGCCTTCTCCAAATCTAGGCAGGCTTGAGAAGCGAGCCCATGTGAAACTCATGAGGTTCAGCAAGGCCAATGCAAGGTCCTACACCTGGGTCAGGGCAACCCCAAGCACAATCTGGCTGGGTGGAGAATAGATTGAGAGCAACCATAAGGAGAAGACTTGGGGTTGTTGGTTTACGAGAAACTGAACATGAGCTGGCAGCACGCATTTGCAGCCCAGAAACCAACAATATGCTGGGCTGCATCAAAAGAAGCATGGCAAACAGGTTCAGTAAAGTGATTCTGTGTTTCTGCTCTCATGAGACCCCACCTGCAGTACTGCATTCAGCTCTGGTACTCTCAACATAAGAAGGACATGGATCTGTTGGAGCAAGTCCAGAGGAGGGCCACAAAGATGATCAGAGGGCTGAAGCATGTCTCCTCTGAGGACAGGCTGAGAGAAGCTGGGGTTGTTCAGCCTGGAGAAGAGAAGGCTCTGCGGAAGTCTTAGGGCAGCTTCCACTGCCAAAAGGGGGCTTATAAGAAAGAATGGGACAGGCTTTTTAGCAGGGCCTGTTGTGATAGAACAAGGGGTAATGGTTTTAAACAAAAAGAGGGTAGATTCAGACTACATAGAAGAAATTTTTACAATGAGAGAGGTGAAGCACTGGAGCAGATTGCCCAAGAGGTGGTAGATGCCACACATCTGGAAACATTCAAGGTCACTTTGGTCATAACTCTGAGCAGCCTCATCTAGTTCAAGACGTTCCTGCTTATTGCAGGGGGTTTGACTAGATGGCCTTTAAGGTGTCCCTTCCAACCCAAACCATTCTATGATTCTATGATTCTGTTCTATCTACGTTCAGTCAAATCATGATTTTCAGTCTCCTCTGAGATATTTCTCTTTTACAATAAGTAGTCGTACTCTGCTCAGGTCTGCTTCATGTCGAAACTATCTCCCACCATCTTTGTCACTCATCTCTTTTCATCTTTTCTGTTTCTAGAATAATCTCTTTAGCACTGAAAAAGAAATTGTGAGCAATATTCAGGATTCATTAATAAAACAGATTTTTAAAGAGGCATAACCATCTACATTTTCTTGATAGCTTTCCTAGTAATTCAGAGCATTGTGTAATGTTCAGATTCCCCCTGAATTAATGCTTTCAGACATTGACTAAGATTTTATTCCCTGAGTGACAAAAGCTCAAGTAAGCCCATATTTGTACATGTACTTAGTGACTTCTTTTCCTGTTGACCCTTCCCTATCTTGCGGTTGTCCTTTCACCACCTGAATGTGCACTTTTGCAGGTCCTTTGCAGCCAGCTTTGCTCAACTGTTCTGAGTGGCAGTGCTGCTCATGTGGCTACTTCACTGTGCAAGAGTTTTTCCAAATCACTGACAAATAAACTGGACACGTCATATTTCAGTACTGAGTACTTCTAGCTAATTTCTTTCTAAGTATTCCTAACTTTCCTCCTGTATCCTCTACCCAGTTACTAGTTTTGAAGCAGAGAATTGCTGTTTTAGAGACAGAACAACAGTTCTTGTCCCCAGATCTTAGTTTTTTCCCATGTATATAATTAAGTGATGGCTGTACAGAATTAAAAAAAAAGGCAAACAGTTACATTCAATAATAAAAAAAAGATGACTGAATGTGTGGGTGACAAAGGCTGGAGAACACTGCAGAAAGTGCAATGTGCCAGTATGAGAAAACTAGACAACTTTCTAAAATATGATCATGCAGATTGTTTTTAGGCAAAAGTCCCTCAGGTTTTAGTGGATCTGCGTGCACTGTGACCCCAGAAAACTCAGGAAGACCAAAACAAAAACTGGACAGAAGGTTGAAAGGAGAAATAATGTCACACAGCATTCCAATGTGCTTATGAAGGGACCACACACACACACCCCTTACCACGGGTATGCCTCATTCTTCTGCCAATAAAGCACGCAGTGGAAATTTCCACTGCAAGTTACAGCACATTTCCACCCTTTAACCCTACACATACTGAAGTTTTGCAATTCTTTATGGAAGATGAAATGTATAACCTTTGCTACTAAAGATAACTAATCTGCTTTTTTTTTTTTTTTTTTAGCATAATCTAGTCTAATCTTTCTTGTTTAATCCAAAAACTGTTCTAGTGAGAAATATATAGATATAATTATTCAAATGGTGGCCAGCCATCTTACCAAAATTTTATTTAGGTCAGCATTTTTACAGATAAAACATGTATGGCAAATATGAGTATTTTTAGATTTTAATATTTAATATTTGTTAATGTGTAATAAGTTGTTTGTTTTATTCATAGCAAATTATTTCCATTATAACCATGCTGATCAGCAGGACATTTTGTGAACAGAAGCCAGCTCTGCTGCTGCAGTTGATGGGCAAACAAGTGCTCAGTACGGCTGCCTAAATGCATGCCCATAAACCTAAATGTCCATTTTTAAACCACTGAATATGATAAATTTCTTATCCTAAAAGGGTTGTTATTTAAAGCAAATAGAATTAAAAGAACATAATAGTTAAGTACAGAAGAGGTAAAGAGAAGTAATCAGGAAGAGAAAACAGCAGAAAGAATTCTAGGAACATGAGAAAGAAGAGAACAGAAGAACTAGAAATTAGAATGGTAAGGAAAATAAGGAGGTCCTGGAGTTGTTAAAATGGGATAAAAAATAATATATAGGTTGGACATATGAGACAAGGGAAAAGGAAGGAGTACTTGTTTTCAAGCTACAATGGACAGAATGATAAAACATTCCATGATTGCTTCACATTTGTTTGGGATTTTTTCCCTCTGTTTTGCTAGGAAAACTTCTGGGCCAGATAAGCTCATGTCACACCCCATTCTGAGAAGCTTTCCTGTGATGGTTTTGATTGCACTGTGACTTCCCTTGCTGCCTTCCTTAACAATGCCTCATGAACACAAAATATAGTAAGGGAGAAAGGAGAAGGTGGCAAGGGTGGTAATGCAGGGCCTTCCTGTTCCCAGATGAGTTTTTTCCTGCGAGTCTTTGATAGCAGGGCTAATTCAGTTCAGATCTGAGGTATGAATAACCAACAAACATTTGTAAGCTGCCTGCTCCACAGATGTAACTAATTTGTCTTCATCTGGACACTACTGGTAGTATTACACACGTCTCTGTCCAGTGTTACACATTCAGTGCTTCATATTGGAGAACATCTGCAGTTTTGCTGGCAGTATGATCGCAATTTTGGTTGACCTTTGTAAACCTTCCACATTTCAGCTTTTCTGGCTTTCTACAAACTCAGATTGATATTTCTTCTTCCCAGTCTCACATTTTTAAGCCATTCATTGCTGCTTCTACTCCTTCAGCATAACTTTTCCCTACCATTCTCAGTTGCATACCTTTAGAGTAAACCTCAGTTACACTGTGCATTACATACTGCAACACCTTTTCCTTGAGCTGATCCTTTAAAAACGCTGTCAGTGAAAGCCACATTCCTGTCTCTCTATTTGACCATGGTCTTCCTATATTTGCAAACTGTCCATCAGCTGTCTCATTAGATTCAAGATTCTTGTCCTGCATAACTTTTTATAATTAATATTTTTTTCTAGCATGCAGAGATTTCACTATTTCTTCATGTCAGGAACAGCTTTGAAACACAAGGATGATTTTCATTAGATGGTTTGATTTATAGGTTATATGATGAGAAGGTGCCCATTTTGGTAATGTAGTTTGCCTTAAATTGCATGCCATTAGAGTATATCCATTTTCGTAAGTGACCCCATTCTGACCAGTGACTCATCTGTACCATTGCTTACCAGTCCTCCAGAATGTGTCATCTACAGGTTTTAGCAATGATAATTTAACCTTTTCTTTCATGTAACTGATAATAGCAGTAAACAGTTATCAGGGAAAGAAATTATCCATATTAAACATCACATTGTACAAGTTAAACAGTTCTTAACCTTCACAAAACTCCTAGTTTTCTGTTAGTCAAAACGCTATGCAATGCACTCAGCTGTTCATAGAGAAGTATCAGTAAGAGTACTCCAATCTTGGAGTCTTAGCCAAAAAAAGGCCAGTTGCGTTTTCAGGCTGTATTTTCACATTGTTTCTATTGACAGGCCATTCTATATTAATTAAGTTGTATCATTGGTTGACTTTGTTAGAAGCAATCTCAAGCTGATAGATATGAAATTATCTGGACTGCTTATCTTTTAAGTACATAGAATCATAGAATTATAGAATAGTCAGGGTTGGAAGGGACCTTAAGATCATCTAGTTCCAACCCCCCTGCCAGGGGCAGGCACACCTCACACGAAACCATGCCACCCAAGCCTCTGTCCAGCCCAGCCTTGAACACTGCCAGCGATGGAGCATTCACAACTTCCCTGGGCAACCCATTCCAGTGTCTCACCACCCTTACAGTAAAGAATTTCTTCCTCATATCCAATCTAAACTTCCCCTGTTTAAGTTGGAACCCGTTACCCCTTGTCCTCTCACTACAGTCCCTAATGAAGAGTCCCTCCACAGCATCCCTATAGGCCCCCTTCAGATATTGGAAGGCTGCAATGAGGTCTCCACGCAGTCTTCTCTTCTCCAGGCTGAACAGCCCCAACTTTCTCATCCTATCTTCATACGGGAGGTGCTCCAGTCCCCTGATCATCTTCGTGGCCTCCTCTGGACTTGTTCCAAGAGTTCCATGTCCTTTTTATGTTGAGGACACCAGAACTGCACACAATATTCCAAGTGAGGTCTCACAAGAGCAGAGTAGAGGGGCAGGATCACCTCCCTCAACCTGCTGGTCACGATCCTTTTGATGCACCCCACGATACGGTTGGCTTTCTGGGCTGCGAGAGCACACTGAAGCTGGCTTATGCTCATTTTCTCATCAACCAACACCCCCAAGCCCTTCTCCACAGGACTGCTCTGAATCTCTTCTCTGCCCAACCTGTAGCTGTGCCTGGGATTGCTCTGACCCAGGGGTAGGACCTTGCACTTGGCATGGTTCGACTTCATCAGGTTGGCATCAGCCCACCTCACAAGCGTGTCAAGGTCCCTCTGGATGGCATTCCTTCCCTCCAACTTATCAACCGAACCACACAGTTTGGTGTCATCAGAAAACTTGCTGAGGGTGCACCCAATCCCACCGTCCATGTCCTACATGAGCTTTTTTTACAGTTTTCTGAAACTTCTCCCGTGTTCCAACAGTTACAGAAAATCAGCAGATACAGTTCAGGTAACTCTGAACTCTCCAGCTCGGTAAAACTTTTAAATGCAAATTACATTGACCAGCTGATATAATTTTTTGTTTCCTTAGTATTTGTATGATATCCTTGCTTAGTTTTCACATGGAAGTTGTATAATTATCTTCCTGGAGTACACGAAAAATCAGCTTTTTTACTCTGCAGATACAGACCATAAATAAATAATAACTGTATGCTGCCTTTTACTAACATTCTACTATATCTGTGTGGCCATAGTGTATATGCAATATTAGGAACCTATTCATTACTCCTCATGTATGAAAAATTTTGTTATTATCCTTACCCTTTTGGACCACACTTTTCTCCTTAAAGCTTCTTTACCAGTTTTCTGAAGTTTCCAGATTTTAATTTATTTTGCCTGCTGACAGTTTCCTACTTCTTCCATTCATATATATTTTTTAATATGTAGATACAGATCTTTGCTGCTGTCACTTTTATCTGAAAATGTCTTTGTTTTCCAGTTTTATCTTGATAGCCTTAAAATCTTTTCTACTACCATTCACATTTTTCTCCCAGGCAGCTGATTCACTGAGTTTTAGCACTATAAAATTAGCCTGTGAAAAATGCTGATAGATGTATATATACATGCATGTGTATTAGTAGCTTCACTTTTCTTCTGTTCACCTGATAAAGATAGCATTCCTTGCACTTAGCTACTGATATTTTTTCTTTAAATGGCAAGGTCTTCTTTATTTGTGCACACTGCCCAGATTAGATTTACAAAATTGTTACTGATAATTATTGTTACTAATAATTAGTGTTATCACTATTTCATCAGTGATAATTAGAAATTAAAAAGTTGGAAAAATAAACATGGATAAATTCTGTTCACACTAGGACTGGGTATACCCCATCACCTGCATTTATAGAATCATAGAATAGTTAGGGTTGGAAAGGACCTTAAGATCATCAAGTTCTAACCCCCCTGCCATGGGCAGGGACATCTCCCACTAAACTGTGTCACCCAAGGCTCTGTTCAACCCAGCCTTGAACACCACCATTGCATGGAGCATTCACAACTTCCCCGGGCAACCCATGCCAGTGCCTCACCACCCTTACAGTAAAGAATTTCTTCCTTATATCCAATCTAAACTTCCCCTGTTTAAGTTATACTTCATTATGGCTTTTATATGTTTCTCAGATTGAAGTCACCTGTGATAATACAGCTTTCTAGCCTTCACATTACAGTCTAGTTCTTACAGTGATGAACATCATGTTCACTGGTGTGATAGGCATCAAGCCCCACACAGTATGCTGCTTTTTTTATCCTTTAAGACATCGATTTGTAAGCATTCAAGAACTTTTCTCCTAACTTCTCATTGACCTGGAAACATATAATGCCATTTTTTACATAGACTGAGATTCTCTTTCCATTTTTTGCCCTCTCTGGTCTTCCTAAATAGTTGAGACTGAGTGTGAAGTGGAAAGTTACAGGTATGCCTGAGAGTAAACCTTCCAAATTACAGGCTGAGGTCAGGCAAACTATCAGTATCCTAACAGTTTTTTCAAATGAGAGCAAACAAAGCTTCAGACCTTGTAAAATATTTAAAGCTGTGTGAAACTCAGCAGTTTTTG
This sequence comes from Ara ararauna, assembly GCA_028858755.1. Lineage (NCBI taxonomy): Eukaryota > Metazoa > Chordata > Aves > Psittaciformes > Psittacidae > Ara > Ara ararauna. The sequence goes on from CM054410.1 coordinate 96,388,361, forward strand.
TTGGCAAGAGTTCTGACTTTGTTCTGGCTGCAGTTTGCGTAACGTTTGCATATACTGAGAATTCAAACAAAAATGTAAGAGAAAACTCAGCTGAAAGCATCATGGTTTTGATAGAAACCTTAAAGCAAATATTCCTGATGACTTTCACTAAAAATCCAATTATGGCATGAAAATTATTCACACCTTGGTCTGGGTTAGTCTGAAAATAATCTAGAGTTGTGTTTTCCCTCTCACAGACTTAAGGCCAAAATTCAAGTGGTGAGGAAAACAGATGAATCCTATAGAATTGCATTAATGTAAAAATTTTGAGAGTTCTAAAAAATAGTATTGGCATTTCCTTTGAAAACTGGGGCTCCCCAGTCACCCTCAGAGTATCATTGTGGAGATTCTTCAGTCTCATACCAGCTCTTGGTTTCATCTGTAGGAAACATACACAGCATTAAATTTTTCTAAGAGTGAATTCATCTGGCTGTGCAACAGAATAGAGAAGGGATTACCGGCTCTCTTCCTGGATGTACCAACTCCTCAGTACATCAGCTTTAAATTGGTGAAGACGTTAAGTTGGAGCATGTGTCTAGATTTCAGTCCAAAGTGTTTCATTTATTACAGTAAAGATGGAAGAAAGACAATCACTGAATTCAGCGATTTTTGAAAAAAAAATTGATTTTAGCTTTTTGTCAGCACTTGGAACATTATAAGGCTCTTTGCCATATGCTTTCTAGCATTCCCAAATACAAATTGACATCTGCTGGGGACGAAACAATATGAAAATCTGGAGGCATATATTGCATACAGCTTCTTCTTTATACATATACAAAACCACATTATTCAGAGTCAAGCTTCTTTTGGCTTATAAATCAGAGCCTTAAAAAGGTAGTATGTTTCAGAATGTCAGAATAATCATTATCACCGTCATGATGGCAAGTGTAGGAGCAATACAAAATACTTAACCTGTCTGCTCCAATTGATGGCACAGTCAAAATTGACACTGACTTCAGTGGAGCATAATATATATTTTCAAACTAAAAAATTAGTATATTATCTTTGCATCTTTCAGCACAACTTTCCACTGCTCAGACTTTTTATGACATGTTCCTCTCAATGCAGTTGGAGCAATTAATAATCAGAATGTTCTCTTCTTCTCCTTCCAGCAGTAGAAGGAAACTTTTTAGGGCATGCAAGTAGCAGTCACAGAGTGGTTGTGATGTTTTTTTACCCACAATGGAAGTCTCTGGATCCTTCAGCCTGGAGCAGGATGGCAATCTCTTTCAGGTTTTGTAATTAAATTGTTGCTAAGGCTGATTAGAAAAGCTCCAGTGTGGCAATATAGTAGCAAAATGTCCCTTGCGGTGTCGCAGATACATTGCTCATTACTCAGAAGGATTTCATGTGAATTAGTGAAGTGTCCATAAATTAGAGATTAAAACAGCTTTCCAGTTCTAAATCACTGCACCTTCAACTTCCTGAAGGAAAATTGCATGGCAAAGCCAGGATGTTTTTCATACAAGAGCATGCTACTTCTTAATGCGAAGTCAAAGATGTATGACACTGTGTTTCAGTGAAGCCCAGAAATATTTGTCCTTTACAGAGACTGTTAACATTGAAATAAACCAGTTAAAAATGCAGTCAGTTCCTCAGTTCACTTACAATTTCCCTGCTCCGTTTACATTCTCTAACTAATCTGGACTTTGTCTGTACATTTTAAAGGATGTATGTGGAAGTTAGAACAACACCTGGTTAAATGAATACTGTGGAAACCCATCTGCTTGCACAGAGAGTTTACAGTTGTCTGGCAGCTTGTTACTTGATTTTTTAAAATATTTTCAGATTTTAAGAGACAAGATCGTGGTCAGATGAACAAGGAAAATCAGATGAAGTAAATGCTTGTAATTAGTAAGGCTGTTAAGAATCCTGCAGTAATTAGGAAAGAATCTAGTATTTTCAAGGTTTTGAATCACTTATGAAGGAAACGTTCTGTATCTGGTATCTAATTTTAGAATTTTTAAGCCTTCCAAAACAAAATTGATAATTAAGGATGGATGTATTTGATTGTATATATCAAAATTGTATATAATTCATTACCTCATAATGGAATGTTTATATTGATAGATTCATCACTTAATGGAACAAAAGACTGAAAAAGTGACAGAAGCAGATTTTATAAATAGATATGTTCAATAGAATAAAACTTCCTTCTTGCAAAGGAATTTAAAAGGCATATCTTCTCAACATGTTTATTAAAACAAAATGCAAGTAGAATTGTTAATTACGTGCAATTTTATAAAGATAATGAATCAAAAGCTGTTTAAAAAGTTTTAAGTCATCAGGAAAAAACTTAAAACACACAAGCATTGTAAAACTCTTGTAATATTTGCATCATTTTCAGGTGAAAAATCTGTAAACTGGCACAATATTCAGTGTGCCAAATTTCAGAAAATATGGTTTCATCTGGAGGTGCTAAATTAAGAAGTATGTACTTAAAAACTGATTCTGATGCAGAATTGGCTGCATTCTTTATTCTCGTTGCTTCTTACTTTACATTTATTAGAAATCGTCCTTACAGATATCAGGTGATGGTTGTTATGTGAATATTGGCTGTATATTGTCTGAGCTTTAAAGGACAAAGGCAGTAAAGAAAACGTTTTTTACAAAGCCGTATTGAGATTTCAGAGTTTATAATTACTGTAAAAACTTTCTCCTTCCCTTCTCCATAAGTGTGCAGCTGATCTTCATCACATTCCTCTTGCTTCTGGCATCATCTCCCAATCAGATCTGTTGCCCATCTTGGTTGTGTGCTTAGTTGTACCCTCTCACTGTATCTATCTTTGGTTCAGGAGTTCTAAAAACCATGAATAATCTTGAAGTTTTTTGCTTCCCCCATTGTAATTCTCTGTTCGGATGCTCAGCTACCTCAGACTTCCTGTAGTCAGGGGCTCTGGGTTACACTGCCTTTGTCCTCTCTTTGTTTCATTACCTACATTGTGATGGTTGGCCAAATGATGGTTTTTTTCTCCTTTCTATTCCTTCAGTCTATCCAAAAACCACCTTACACCATCTAGAGTATCCAAGTCCTTTCTCTTCTCCTGACATCAGAGGATGGTTTGTTTTCCATACCACTTTTGCTGATTTAAGCTGTTTTTTAAATTCAAAGTCATCTTTCTGCTCACTCACATACATTATACCACCTGTATAAGTACAGGTGGAATCAATCCAAGCAGTTAATCTGATATTCTTCATCAGAGTTAGGAAAGAAGCTGACTTTCATCTAAACAGGGATCAAACTGTTCAAATCTTATTTCAGTCTCAGTGGGACTTTTAGTCAAATACTCTAGTAGTGTAGTGATAGGACATGGGGTAACGGGTTCAAATTTGAACAGGGGAAGTTTAGATTGGAAATGAGGAAGAAATTCTTTACTGTAAGGGTGGTGAAGCACTGGAATGGGTTGCCCAGGGAAGTTGTGAATGCTCCATCCCTGGTGGTGTCCAAGGCTGGGTTGGACAGAGCCTTGGGTGACATGGTTTAGTGGGAGGTGCCCCTGCTCATGGTAGGGGCTTGGAACTAGATGATTTTAAGGTCCTTTCCAACCCTTACTATTCCAAGGTTCTATGACTCAAAAAACTAACTATAGAAATGTTATTTTAAATTGTGTAGACAAAGACAATTACTTGACAACTGTTGCTGGAGTCGATAATATGTTTTGAAATTTGTGTAAAGGACAAACTACAAAAAAGAAACCTGAACAAACTTATTTCTGACAGCTGGCAGTGTTAGTCATGGGCTGAAGTTTAAACTTCTAATATAGGTATACTGGAAGTGGAGAAACCTATTTCAGGATTGAAAGATTGAAGATTATCTGCTTATCTAGAGATCTTTTATGAATACGTTACCAGGAAAAAATTCACCAACAATCAAGACCTAGGCAGTTAAGCTTTTTCTGTTTGTGTTAAAGCTTATTAATATATAGTACCACTTCTAACAACTGATTTTCCTTTGTGGCATGACTTGCACTTTTTGACCTGGAAAAGTCAGACATAATTGTACTTCAGAGTCAAAAAAACTAAAGCAAGTTGCTGAAGATGTGCATTAAACACATAAAAGAGTTAAACTGAATCTCTCAAAACTGTTACAATATCTAAAGCTAATGTAGTGGAAGCACTGTAAAAGCATTACATGTATATGGTTAACTACATTTTATATAAAGGGAGCATGCAACCAGGAGTGATATTGTCCCAGAAGTATCATCTGGTCCGGAAGAACGCCCTTATCCAGTAGGGCCTCACAGTCTCAGGCAGGATTTAGGCTATTATTTGAGATTTTAAGAGATGGCGCTTCAAAACTGGACTGATTCATATACCAACGTACTTCTGGTGCAAAAACTGCATTCAAGAGTGAATGCTTCACAGTGGCAGTCTGAATATTCATGTGATTTTTTTAAATCCATTTAAAATGGATCTAATTAAAGATCAGACAGGAAATATCCAAGTTAACAAATACAACTTAACTTTTCAATTTTAAAAATTAAATACAACAGGCTGTAGAAGCTTAAAAATATATATATATATAATAACATAGGAAAACAATTGTGGCATTAAATTTTTAGCAAGAAAATTTTTGGGAAACCTTTTCTTAACTTTTGCGTGTGAAAGTATCACATTTACATTATCAATGTAAATTTTTCCGTATTTTGTATTCTCCCATGTTTAAGGGGATGGTATAGAATCACAGAATCATAGAATACTTAGGGTTGGAAAGGACCTGAAGATCATCTAGTTCCAACCCCCTGCCAAGGGCAGGGATACCTCCTACTAAACCATGCCACCCAAGGCTCTGTCTAACCAGGCCTTGAATACCGCCAGGGATGGAGCATTCACAACTTCCCTGGGCAACCCATTCCAGTGCCTCACCACCCTTACAGTAAAGAATTTCTTCCTCATATCCAGTCTAAACTTCCCCTGTTTAAGACTGAACCCATTACCCCTTGTCCTATCACTACAGTTCCTCGTGAAGAGTCCCTCCCCAGCATCCCTATAGGCCCCCTTTCAGATATTGGAAGGCTGCTAGGAGGTCTCCAAGCAGCCTTCCCTTCTCCAGGCTGAGCAGGCCCAACTTTCTCAGGCTATCTTCATACGGGAGGTGCTCCAGTCCCCTGATCATCCTCGTGGCCCTCCTCTGGACTTGTTCCAACAGTTCCATGTCCTTTTTATGTTGAGGACACCAGAACTGCACACAATACTCCAAGTGAGGTCTCACAAGAGCAGAGTAGAGGGGCAGAATCACCTCCCTCAACCTGCTGGTCACGCTCCTTTTGATGCAGCCCAGGATACGGTTGGCTTACTGGGCTGCGAGCACACACTGCTGGCTCATGTTCATTTTTTCATCGATCAACACCCCCAAGCCCTTCTTCACAGGGCTGCTCTGAATCTCTTCTCTGCCCAACGTGTAGCTGTGCCTGGGATTGCTCCCACCCAGGTGGAGGACCTTGCACTTGGCATGGTTAAACTTCATCAGGTTGGCATCAGCCCACCTCACAAGCGTGTCAAGGTCCCTCTGGATGGCATTCCTTCCCTCCAGCATATCAACCAAACCACACAGCTTGCTGTCATCATCGGCAAACTTGCTGAGGGCGCACTCAATCCCGCTGTCCATGTCACGAACAAAAATGTTGAACAAGACCAGTTCCAACACCCATCCCTGAGGGACACCACTCGTTACTGGTCTCCAGCTGGACATGAAGCCATTGACCACAACTCTTTGCATGCAGCCATCCAGGCAGTTCTTTATCCACCAAGTGGTCCACCTATCAAATTGATGTCTCTCCAATTTAGAGACAAGGATGTCATGTGAGACAGTGTCAAATGCTTTGCACAAGTTCAGGTAGATGACATCAACTGCTCTACCCCTGTCGATCAGTTCCGTAGCCCCATCATAGAAGGCCACCAGATTGGTCAGGCAGGATTCCCCCTTAGCGAAGCCATGCTGGCTGCCGCCAACCACCTTGTTGTTTTTTATGTGCCGCAGCATGCCTTCCAGGAGTATCTGCTCCAAGATTTTGCCAGGCACAGAGATGAAACTGACTGGTCTATAGTTCCCTGGCTCATCCATTTTCTCTTCTTGAAAATGGGGGTTATATTCCCCTTTTTCCAGTCATTGGGAACTTCACCCGACTGCCATGATTTTTCAAATATGATGGACAGTGGCTTAGCAACTTCATTTGCCAGCTCCTTCAGGACCCACGTATGGATTTCATCAGGTGCCATGGACTTGTGCAAGCTCAGGTTCTTAAGATGGTCTCGAACCGGATCCTCTCCTACAGTGGGCCCAGGGTCTTCATTCTCACAGTCCCTGCATCTGCCTTCTAAGACTTGGGTGGTGTGGTCAGAGCATTTTCCGGTGAAGACTGAGGCAAAGAAGTCATTAAGAACCTCAACCTTCTTCAAATCCAGGGTAGCCAGTTCTCCTGATAGCTTCTGGAGAGGGCTCACATTGTCCCTAGCCTGTCTTTTATTTGCAATATACCTATAAAATCCCTTCCTGTTATCCCTAACATCCCTAGCCAAGTTTAATTCTAAGTGGGCCTTAGCTTTCCTAACCTAGTCCCTAGCTTCCCGGACAACATCCCTGTATTCTTCCCAGCCTGCCTGTCCTTGCTTCTGCCTTTTATAACCCTTTTTTTACCCTCAGTGTTTCCTCAGCAGCTCCTTATCCATCCAAGGAGGTCTCCTGGCCCTCCTGCTGCACTTCCTTCTAGTGGGGATGCATCGCTCCTCAGCTTGCAGTAGGTGATCCTTGAATATCAACCAACAGTCTTGGGTCCCCTTGCCTTCTAGGGCTACAGCCCATGGAATCTTACTGAGCAGGTTCCTGAAGAGGCCAAAGTCTGCTCTCTTGAAGTCCTGGGCAGTGAGCTTGCTGCACGCTCTTCTCACTGTCCTGAGGATCTCGAACCCGACCATCTCATGGTCGCTACAGCCAAGGCTGCCCTGGAGTGTCACATTTCCAACCAGCCCTTCCCTGCTGGTGAGCACGAGGTCAAGCATGGCACCTCTCCTTGTCAGCTCCTCCTTTACTTGCAGAAGGAAGTTGTCTTCCACACAATTGAGCAACCTCCTGGTTTGCTTTTTCCGGGCCATACCATCCATCCAACAGATATCAGGGTGGTTCAAGTCCGCCATGAGAACAAGTGTCTGTGAGCACGAGGCTGTTCCTATCTGTCTATAGAGCACTTCATCCACAGAGTCCACTTGATCAGGAGGTCTGTAACAGATCCCCACAATAATGTCTCTCATCGCTGTTCTCCCTTTAACCCTGACCCACAAACTCTCTGTTCACTGCTCACCTGTCCCCAGACAGAGTTCCATACTCTCCAAACCTTCCCTAACATAAATAGCAACTCCCCATCCCCGCCTACCGGGACTGCCTTTCCTAAAGAGCCTGTAACCTTCCATTCCAACACACCAGTCATAGAAGCCATCCCACCATGTTTCTGTGATGCCTATGATATCATACCCCTGTAGACGTGCACACATCTCTAATTCCTCTTGTTTGTTCCCCATGCTATGGGCATTTGTATAGAGGCATCTGAGCCGAGCTCCAATTGAAGCCAGCTCATTGGCTGGAGCAGCTGGAATGTCTCTACATTGCTCTGAATGTTTATTACAGGTGCTGGCAAGTGACTGGGTGTGTTGGGATGGAATGATGCCCCCCTCCACCATCATATCTAATTTATAGCTTCCTTGACCAGTCTGGCAAGCCTCCTACCAAATCCACTCTTCCCTTTCTTTGTCAGATCAGCTCCACCAGCCTCCAGTAGACCTGGCCAACTAAATTGAGTCCCATGTTCAAGGTACCCAAACCCCTGACTATAGCACCACCCTTCTAACCATTCATTAACCTGGCCAATCCTCCTAGCCTTTTTGAGGTCCTGCCGTGTATCCTGGAGAATTGACGAAAAGACAATCTGAGCTCCAGAGCCCCTAACCACCTCTCCCAGAGCCCTGTAGTCCTTCTTTATGTTCTCCTGGCTACTGCTACCTATATCAGTAGCACCCACATGGATCACTAGAAGTGGGTAATAGTCAGTGGGACCGACTATAGCAGGCAGCTTTTCTGCAACATCCCTGATCTGAGCCCCTGGTGGGCAACACACCTCCCTTGAGCCTGGGTCAGGCCGACAGATGGGTGCCTCTGTTCCTTTCAGAGTAGAGTCCCCTACTACTACGGCCCGACGCTTCTTCCTGGCAGCACCAGTAGTGATCTTCTTTACCAGTGGATCAGCCGGTTGTTCCCGGTGGGAGTGTGGTTCCTCATCAGCTCCCTGCAGGACAGCAAAGCAGTTCTGGGTGGGGACAACAGATTTAGGAGAAAAGCCCTTGCTTTTAATTGCCCTCTTCCTCCTTTTTTTGTTGTTTTTTTCTGTTACCATTTCCCAGCTTCCTGGGTTAGCGGCCTCCTTTCTTCCATGAGCTACAAGGGATGCTTGAGGCCCCTGCACAGTCTGGTCCTGGAGCAAGCAGCGCTGCTTCCCCTCAGCTTCCCTGACACCTTTCAGCCCATTGACAGCATCCCGCAGCTCAGCCACCTGCTGCAGGAGGACCTCCACCAGGGAGCACCGAGCGCAGCCCTGCCCACTGTGAACCCTCCTCTCAGGAGAGCAGTGCGGGCGCTCTCTACACCCCGAGCTCTGCACTGCAGCCTTCCCTCTCATTGGCTCTGTCTGGGTGCCTACGCTGCCACCGCCGGGGCACCCAGAGCAGAGCTCCCGGATCGAGCACTGGTCGTACACGAGAGCTCACGATCCCGCTCTCCTGCCCGCACAAACTGCCTCGAACCCGCCCTGTTCGCTGCGCTCCCTGGGGCAGGTTTTTACCCACTCAGGGCTGGTGCTGCTTCCACTAGCGCCACCCCCTCTGAGTCAGCTGCTCACGTCCGCTGAGCTGCCGGCTCCTGGGTAAGCCCTGTCGAGGACTTGAGGCTCCCTCGGGGCCTGTTGCTGCTCCGAGTTGAAGCTCCTGGACGCTGAGCCTCCCCCCTATCAGGCGCTGCAGTCATCCCCTCTGAGACAGTCACCTAGTTCTTGAATCTTCTTGTATCTTCTTTCTATCCTTTACTTTCAGATCCTCTTGTCCTGGGTTCAGCAGTAGCAGTAAGTATCATCATCAGAGATCCGCTTCAGACACTTGGTCCAGAATAAGCAGATACAAAGGCTGCCTCTAGCAGTGTATCCACTTTGAGGTTTCCAAGATGCTTGATCTTGTTGTCTCACCTAATCCAGAACCAGTTCAAATCTGGTGGATCTTTTTTCATCTGCTGTGAAAGGAATCTCTGGGCAACACTAAGAATCCACTTGTGTCATGGGTTCAGCAGTAGCAGTCATTTTTCTCCTTCTTGGTAGCTGGTGCAGCGCTGTGGTTTTGTCTTTTGGCCTGGGAACAGCGCTGATAATGCCAGTGTTTTCAGTTACTGCTTGGTAATGTTTTGGTCTGACCAAGGACTTTCTGAGTCTCATGCTCTGCCAGGGAGGAGGGGAAGCTGGGAGGAAGCAGAGACAGGACACCTGACCCAAACTGACCAAGGAGGTATTTCATGCCACAGCAAGTCATGCCCAGGATGTAAAGCAGAGAGCAGAGACCCGGAAGGGTGGGGGTGCATGGCTTGGTCGGGCTGGGTATAGGTGGTGAGCGATTGTATTGTTTCCTTGTATTTGCCTTGTCATTATTATTATTGGTGGTAGCAGTAGTGATTTGTGTTATACTTTAGTTACTAAACTGTTCTTATCTCAACCTGTGGGAGTTGCATTCTTTTGATTCTCCTTCCTATCCCTCCGGGAGCAGGGGGAAGAAAGAGGGGGAAGTAAGTGAGCAAAACTGCGTGAGTTATAGAGGCTTAAACCACGACACCTCTCATGAAAGAACTTAGGTGAATTGAAGCAATGGAAAGAAAAGCCTTTAAAAAGTGTTGAAATAAAATCAAACTCCTGAAAAAACAAAATAGAAAAAAATGCACCTAACAGTTACATGTAAAGAAGATATTTAGAAAACAAGTATGCATATGTATCTTTGAACTTTCTACATGTGTGAATTTCTCTGGTTAAAATAAACAAGAAATTCAGTTTCTAGCTGGACAAATGGATGTGACTTCACTAATTTCTAGAGGAATTCTATCAATATACAGCATATGTGAGGTATGAAAACTTGAAAAAGTAGCTGGATCAAAAAAAACCTGCAAAACATTAATGTCTGTCTTGCACACTGTAGCAGAAAATAAGTAGTACTCCAAAGAAACTTTGATTTAAAATTCTCAGCTAATACTGTGGATTTGGAAAAAGAAATTAGCTTTCTACCCAGTCACTCAGGATCTCATGGCTTGCCATTTTATGACGCCTTTTAATCTGTCAGATATGTTAACTTTTTTCCCCTTGTGTCATTATTCTCTATATTGCTCTTAGCAATAAACCCTGTTACAACTTAGTCACAAATGTCAACAGAAGATTAGAGGTTCCTGAGCCACCTTTTAAAGCTTAAATTGATGCAGAAAGCTGACATTATAATGTCAATTACTTTATATCATCCTAGATTTTCAGCAAAGAACTTAAGCATATGCTTAGGTCTCGTTCAAATAGATGAAATTTAATAGTGAGCTTATGCTGCGTGTATAGATACATATGCTTTTAAAAGGTTTGTCAAATAAGGGGGATTTGTTGAACTAGAACTAAATCATCATTTTTTTCTAGTGTTGTAAAGTTTAAATTACATTTTTTTCTGAATTATATTTTACAAATTATTTTTAGGATTGGTATATTTTTTTTCTAGCAGTCTGCTAACAGTATGAATTAAAATCTGATATCTTTATTTGCACTGAATAGTATCTTTAGTGTGTTGTTTATTTTACATATTTGATATGCAAAATAAAGTGTCTGGCTAGGCTAGAAATATTTTTGTATGGTTTAAGACTGCTCCATACTTATCCAAATGCATTCTATGATTGTTTTTTCAAGAAAAGAAGTACAACTTCTGCAAAGTTATATGTAATATAAACCTGTTGCATACAGAGTGAAAATTTCTTTTTCTTTTTTAGAGAAAAAATGGGAATGCCCATAAAAGCATAAATATTTGGCAACTGAACTGCAGTAATCTAGTAATGGAGTCTAGTTTTATCTTTAATTTTTTGTGATCTGTGCCATTTAATGAGGGCATGGACATCTTGTTTAGAGCTATTGCTTTTGAGAATGTCAATAGATCATAAAGTTATATATTTGAGTGTGAGAAGGGGAGTAAGCCTCATATATTTGCTCCATAAGATGCCCTGTGTTTGGTATTATTTGTGTTAGAAAAATTTTTTATCCCGTTTATAGAATCATAGAATCATAGAATAGTTAGGGTTGGAAAGGACCTTAAGATCATCTAGTTCCAACCCCCCTGCCATGGGCAGGGACACCTCGCGCTAATCCTAAACCTGAATGTGAAAGAGAGAATACAGCTCAAATAAATGAGAAAAATCTTTTCATTCCACAATGAGATTATAGTTCTAATTCAAAATATGAGAAATTACATTTGTAACATATCAAACTACATTTTTGTTTTGTATAAATAAAATGTATGTATAAATAAAATATTTTCATCAAGTTTACATTTGTCTACATGGCAGATGTGCTGATTATTCTGAACTTGTCTGGAAAAAACTTCAAAAAGTTGATATGCAGCCAAAATATGCATGGAGACAAGTAAATTGACAATTGTAACATTTTTTGCCAGCAGCTTCCTTAGTCAAGCAAATCAAGTACCATTCTATCAGCACTAAAATCAGACAGCTTGAGACTCTGCTGCCATTTTAAAACTTTCCCTAAGCAAAGACACTGTAGTGGAAAATCCCCAGCTCAGATGTGGGGATAGAGAAAAAGTAATCATTTACCTGTCACCCTGTGTACCTGTAACCAGCACCAGCTTTCCAGGTACTCCAGCTCCCTGTAACAGAATTCAAGTGTGGAAAAGGATCAGCAATACGTCAAATAGATTAGAAATGAGACTGTTTTTCAGCTCACATTAACAACATAACATTGTAGCTCTCAACAAACTAGGCTTTGTTAATTTTTGTGCATGGAGGGAAATCATAAGGTTATGGAGCTTTCACCTTTCATTCCTCTCTGTGATGCAGCCTTTGGGCTCTCTGAAACAGTTGAGACATAGAAAAAAAGCTTTTGGCCAAATATCACAGGGTAAGGTCAGGACATGGCTGACCTCTGTGGTACATTACTTGGCTATGTAGTCTAAATACTTAAAAGACCCATATGCCACATGGACACCTGCCCCATGTTCCCAAATGTGCAGTTTCCACCTGATGAAATACCTCAGTCTATTGGTCCCTATGCTCTACTAAAATAAAGATAATATTGAACAAAAGGGGATCCTCAAGGGAAAATATTTCATACCATCATGGTCTCCACTGTTTCCAGAATTAAATCCCAGTATATGTTTTCTTGAGTGACATTTTGTCTCACTGCAGAGTTCAGTGTCCCTGCCTCATATCCATTCAGCCAGAAGTCCTAACTCTCAACTCAGGCTGGCTGTTTCTGTGGTGTGAACCGGCTAAGAGCTCAAGCCAGCAACTAACAAATGACCAGTGAATTTGAGTGTTTTTTTCCAGAGACTGGAAGGCTGCAGCCGTTCCACATTTCCACTGGCAGTGTATGTATGGCCTAACAGTTTTGAAGTGGGGTGTCTAGATGGCTTTTTAACTCAGGCCTATTTAAAAAAGAATGCTTTCATATGGCAAAATATAAAGTTAAAAGCCTAGCAGTGGGAATATGTGCATTTGCAGAGAGTGGGGAAATGTATTGTGAACAGCTCTAACTCTGGGAGGGCTAGAGGTCATACAGGGTGCACTTGAAATGTGCTAAAGAAGTGCCTTGTATGTGCAGAGGATGTGCTGGAGGCAGCTGCAGGTCTGTCTCTGCTTAGATTTTCTTGGTATGAAAACAGAGCATATAGAAGGTAAAGAGTGGGAAGAAAGGCATTTAAAGAACAAGGCAACCATCAGGCACAGTTAACATGGGTTAACAGAGGGAAAACTGTTTGACTAACTTGATACCCTTCCACAACAAGGTCACCTGCCTAGTGGATGAAAGAAAAGCAGTAGGTGTAGTTTTTCTGGATTTTAGTAAGGCTTTTGATACTGTCCCTCACAGCATCCTTTTGGTTATGTTGTCCAGCTGTTGCCTGGGCAGCCGAGTTCCTCAGGGCTCAGTTCTAGAGCCAGTTCTTTTCAATATTTTTACCAATCTGGATGCAGGGGTTGAATACATCAGCAGCAGGTTTGCTAATGATCCAAACTCATTGAGACCTCCTGGGTTTCTGCAGCTTTGTAAGGAAGGGAAATCAAGAGGGAAGCGCTGAGCTCTGCTCCCTGGTACCCACTGACAGGACATAAGGGAATGGCTCAAAGCTGCACCAGGGAAGGTTTAGACTGGACACCAGGAAGCATTTCTTTACTAAGAGGGAGGTCAAACACTGGAGCAAGCTTCCTAGAGAAGTGGTCGATGCCCCAGGCCTGTCAGTGTTTAAGAGGCATTTGGACAATACCCTTAATAACATGCTGTAACTTTTGGTCAGCCCTTAAATGGTCAGGCAGTTGGACTAGATGATCATTGTAGGCCCCTCCAATGGAACTATTTTTCCTGTCCTATCCTATCCTATGAAAAAGTATGGGGGCCACAGCAATTTTCCAGGTTTTATCAAGACAGATATGTATACATGGCAACTCAAGAGCTGTGAAATGCTCTTAGTAGTATAACATAAATGCAATAGAACTGCTCAGGAAACAGTTTGTAAACTTGCAGGTTGTTTCACAAGACACTGTAAAATGAGCTAATAGGTGTTACAGCCTAAAGAGGTAGTTTTATTTCTCTACAAAATATGGATGACCAAGCACCTGATGGTACATATGATTCCCTACTGCATTATTTTATATATTCATAGGACATGAAGAAGAAGGTGTTTGGCATAGCCAGTCTAAGTGACTACTGCCCCTTACTCAGAAGTTGTTAGACTGCATGTAGAATATGCATTCAGTATGGGGCCCCACAGTACAAGAAAGATGCTGATACACTGGAGCAAGTTCAGCACGGGGCCACAAGTGCCTAGAGAACTTGCCGTCTGACGAGGGGCTGAGGGAACTGGGCTTGTTCAGCCTGGATAAACAGTGTCAAGGTGATCTTGTAGCAGCCTTACAAAACCTTAGAGGAGCTTATTAAGAAGATGAAAACAGACTTTTCTGAGGCGCACAGCAAGAGAACAAGGCAGAGTGGTCATAAATTGAAATGAGGGAGGATCTTACTAAACATAAAGAAAAAGAACAAGTTGTCCAAAGAAATTTTGGAATCTCTATTCACAGTGGTTTTCAAGACTCCACTAAATAAAGGCCTGAGCAATCTGGTCTGGTATCAGCGTCCAGCCTGATTTGAGCAGGAGGTTGGACTAGATGACTCCCTGAGGTCCCATCTAATCTCAATCATTCTGTTACTCCATGATTGTGATGTGTAATTTTTGCCACAGAAAAACAAAAGAAATTAAGAAATACAAGCCAATGATCTAAAACCTGAGAAAAAACTAACCTGGTATTGACACATATATATAGTTCCAGTTCTTTAGTGCAAGATACATTCTATAAATAGACTCAGTACTGCTTCTATTGCTTTCACAAGTAAGTACACAGGAAGCCTGCACATACAAATTCACACAGATGTACATCTGTTGAAATGTACTCTTTCAATAAAGTGCTTTCCCCAAATCTTATCTAGTACTAGTAGTAATAATGCATTTTGTTTTTATAATGTCTTTCATTTTTGGACTTCAAAGTATTTGGGGGATACTATAATAAATACAGAGCTAATTCTGAACTGGCTTGTGTCTTTTAGTCTTTAATGACTTTGATTTGGCAGCTCTGGGGATAAAAGATGAATGCATATGTCCTGAATGAGCAGCATGCCTGGGAAGTCAGTTCGTTTTCCTGACCTGTTGGTTGGTAGAACACCACATGGCCCCAGACGGTTAAAAATATCCTTGGTTTGTACTGCATGTTTGTTCTGGAATACTACATGGAAATTAAGTTGCAATTTACTGCCAAATACATCCTTCTATTTTCAACAGTCTCCACCAAGCTTTGTACCTCCTCCTAACCCCTTGTCAGGCAGCTGTGCTGAATGCAGCAGGGCTCGGTGCCTTTTCCTTTTCCTACTGTGTGACTCTGCCCACATTAGGAGCTAGATCTCACTTACCAGCCCTGAGGCTGCTGTAAACATCCAGCCAGTACCTCTCTCCATATATGTAAGCAGTAACTACAGGTCGCAGCCACATGAGCTCCATCACCATTTTCATGTCTCCTTCCAGTTCCCATTCGCTAGCTCTAGCTGTCTTTGCTTTTGGGGCAGGTGAAAGGAGAACATGCTGTGAGTACTCTCAGCATAACAGGCATGTACTCAGTTACCTCACTGAGCTCCCCTTTGTTCAGCTGCTTTACTGAACGGACAAACCAGAAATTCTGGCACACAGGCCCCTCTCAACTACAGCATTGGAACTGGTCTGAGAAAAGAAGGGGTTAAAAATCAATAAAATGCACTGCTGCACCAGGCCAGACTGAGACTGTAAATTCTCTGTTAGGGGAAGTTAGTAAAGGACAATGAGTAAAGTACTAAGAAAACTGCTTTATAATCATTTATTCCTTGAAGCTAGATGCCAGCTGTTAGGAAAATCTCATGTCCACTCTTTTGTTGCTAGCTGTGGAGAACAGAAATGTCACAGCTGCAGGTGCTGTTATAGACAGTATCTGTTCAGGGTGGGGGTAAGGCAACTGATAGTGCAATAAGAATGATACCCCCTCCTAAAACTGTAGTAAGTGGAGACTGCTCAGAGCATGGGGTAGGTGCCTTTTGGTCAAATGATTAATATGTCTGAAAATTAAAATGAATGTATTATGCTTGCTTTATTCATGTTAAATAAGGAACTCTCAGAGGTTATCTTTGGAGAAATAGGAGTCATGTGAGTGTGCCATGCCGAAATGCACAAAACCTGTGCTATCCTTGGCCATTCTGTTTAATGAGGGAAGCAGCTCTGCAGGGGAGAGTGCCAGACTTGCCAATGACAGCAGGACACATGCACGCATTTTCAGGACTTTGACTGAATGCTAATTGCAAACACTTGGTTTTGTTTGTTTCAACTGGGTGTTCAAAAAAAAAATCAGTCATGTAATTAAATTATAATGTCTTTGGTCTACAATACGTAGTTACTTTGTCTATAAAAGGACTTTGCACCATTTGGAGGCTTGAAGAAATGAGGAATTTATCTTGTGACCTAGCTAAGACTGTAACACAGCTCACTTCTCTGCTTTTCACTTTTACCTCTCTTAATCCAAACTGAATTTCATCATGATGTGATGAAAAACTACTTATGGAGAAGCTAACTGTTGGTTAATTAAAATTTCATAATTAATCAAAATTGTCAAAAAAGCAGGATATGTGCGCTTTATGATTTACAAACAGATTATTTTGCCTTTTATTTACTTTTAGTTCACAGTTTCAGATGATGCTCATGGTATATTAAAGATTTTATTATTTGAAGGAGTTCTACAAAAAAAATGAAAACAGTATTAACACAATAATATGAGAAGGGAGATGCTGGGTTAGACCACAGCATCCTGTCTTCAGCACTGGCCAGGAATGGATGCTGAAGCTGAGAACAGGACAAGCCGATATGATGCTTCCCTATAATACTCTCTGCTTCTTCAGCAGTTTTATTTAGGGACAATTAATGATCCCAAAGATTTCTATTAGATCTGTCATAGGGAGTCATAGGGATTAATTTCAAACATCTATATCTGTTGACTGTCAGCCAGTGCAGATGGTTTCACTACAGACTTTCTGTTGCTGTCAAGGCTGGTGCTTTCTACAGGCTGACCTCAGTGTGATCAACAGTCACACAGCTGAGGCTAAGCCATGAAATATTTGGAACTAGATGATCTTCAGGTCCTTTCCAACCCTAACTATTCTAAGATTCTATGATTCTATGGTAAGTTTTATTTCAAAGGCATCCCTAGAGAGTAATAATTCATAACACAGATTAAGAATCATGTGTTCTTTGTGACCATCCAAACCCACTGATTTTCGAGCGACTTCCACCACTGACACAAAATTGGCTGCAAGTTCCATGTCAGCCCAATGGGCAATGCCAGGGAAGGTGTAGCACTGATGCTCTGCCTCCTTTCTCTACCCCTGCCATTACATTTAGCAGGAAGGAGGACCCTGGCTCTTAGCAATTTTTTTTTTTGACAAAAAAAAGTAGAAGAAATAAAGCATTTTTCTGCTATGGTGAAACAAGACATTCAGAATCAGAGTGTGAAACGTTGAGATAGATAATGGCTGCACTTTCAAACAAAATGTAGGTGCTTGAAAGACGTGGCCAAATTGAGCATTACCAAATAAAGAAGAAAAGCTACAGTATGAGGAAAGATTAGTTACAACTCTTCACATTATGAAAAGTATCAAAGCATAATTCAGATCAAACCAATGGAAACAATTCACAAATCAAACCAACATGAAATTGAAATACTCAGAGCTTGTTTAGCTTGTTTTGGGAGGAACTGGAATATTTCTCATCACATTTGTTCTTATAATTTTATGGTTGCATGTTTGTCATTTTTGTGATTCTAAGGAAAAAACTTAAAACATTAAATTTGTTGGGCATTTTTTTAAACTACTATAGAGGTTGTGATATTTTACATTTTGAAATATGCTGGACTTTTGGGGATCAATATCTGGAGATATATAAACCAAAATGCTGACAATGAAACGTGATGCTATGTAAATCCTGCCTCTTGTGCAGTTTTACAACATTTCAAACTTACCTAAGTTCAACTAATGCATTCTAATATTTGTAATTGTTTTGAACAACTGAGGGCCAAAAGTTCAGCTAAGCTGCAGCAACGCATAATTTCTAAATTAAGCTGGTGAAATGGAAGTTAGAAAAATGTCTGTAAATTCAGCCACTAAATTGTTCAGCTTTTTCAGAACTAAATATAAAAATGTAATGTAATCCGACATATATCATATACGAAGAAAACATTCAACTTAGAACGGGAATCTGAGCCCATGATCCACTTCATCCAAGTTTTCCAAATGTTCTTGTATACTAGGGCTTTAGATGACAGATCAAGCTCGTGTTTGATATAAACAATCACATTTAATGTCACACATGTCTAAACTAAGACTTCCATTTTACTTGGCATAGTCAGTGTTTAAATACACTTTTACAGTATTTTACATGGGGTTTAGAATAATAAGTTGCAGTGGGGAAGGTTGATTACATGCTGATCACAGAAGAACCCAAAACAAGCCTGAGAGAACAGAATGTTCAGAACTATTTTGTTAGTCTCAGTACATTTTCACACTCCTGCAAGTTGTTGCTGTCCTCTCATGACCTTGATGGCTCTTTGAATTTGAAGGGGTATCAGTCCCCTATTTTAAGAGTAAAAACAGTTTTCTACACTAGTTTTTTAAAAGACAGTAATTTTGATGTCAAATTACAAGATCCTCATTGTAAGCAACTGCAACTGAAGCTGAATTCAGAAGCTTGATCAAAACTAGGAAAGATGCCCTTAAAATAACTCCACTGAAGGTAAATTAGTTTACCAGTCATTACCAGAATTGACCTTCTAAAACTGGCGTGTAGGATTAAGATTTTCAATTCCACCAAGTTAGCAATTCAACATATAACAGCTTTCTTTTTAAGCTGTGTTAGCCACATCATACAAGAACAGAAAGTGCTCAGCATCTTCTGACATGCAAATGGGCTGTTGATTTATGTCTTTATTCACAATATCATTCAGATTTTTCACCAACAGCATAAGAATCTTGATCTGGTAGTAGACAGAGTACACAGTAAGTTTATATAGTACAGTATGCATATGTGCAAAACACAACTAAAACCTCTAAGTACCTAGAAATCTGTAGATCACTATGTATGAATACACAAAAGAAAATGTATTATCATACTTATAGAATGGTTTAGGTTGGAAAAGTCCTTAACGTTCATCCAGTTCTAACCCCCTGCCATGGGCAGGGACAAGTTCCAGTAGACCAGGTTGCTCAAAGCCCTGTCCAACCTGGCCTTGAACACTTCCCGGGATGGAGCAGCCACAGCTTCTCTGGGCAACCTGTGCATGTCACACCACTCTCACAGCACAGAACTTCTTCCTAATGGCTAACCTAAATCATTCCTCTTTCAGCTGAAAATCATTCCCCCTTTTCCTATCCCTACAGGCCCTTGTAAAATGTCCCTCTCTTGATGTCCTGTAGCCCCGCTTTAAGTTTTGGAAGGCTGTTATAAGGTCTTCCTAGAGAGGAGACCTTCTCTTCTCCAGGCTGAACAAGCCGAACTCTCTCATGATGGTCAGAGAGCATCAGCTCATCTTTGTGGCATTCCTCGAAGACTCACTTTATGGCTCCCCCCTCTATTGCGGGGGCCCCAGAGCTGGATGCAGTACTGCAGGTGGAGTCTCACAAAAGCAGAGCAGTGGGGCAGAATCACCTCCCTTGATCCGCTGGTTATGCTTCTTTTGATGCAGCCCAGTACATGGTTGGTTTCTGGGCTATGGGTGCACGCTGAAGCCGGCTCATGCTAAGCTTCTCATCAATCAACACCCCCAAGTCATTCCCCTCAGGGCTGCATTCAATCCAGTCTCCACTCAGCCTGTATTTGTGCTTGGGATTGCCCTGACCCAGGTGTAGGACCTTGTACTTAGCCTTGTGAAACGTCATGAGGTTCTCACTGGCCACCTCTCAAGTGTGTCAAGGTCCCTCTGGGTAGCCTCCCTTCCCTCCAGTGTCTCGACCGCACCACACATCTTAGTGTCATCGGCAAACTTGCTGAGGGTGCGTCAACCCCACTGTCCATGTGGCTGACAAAGTTGTTAAATCGTGCAGATCCCAATACAGACCGCAGAGAAACACCAGTTGCCACTGATCTCCACTTGGACATCAAGCCTTTGACCACAACTCTTTGAGAGTGACCATCCGTCCAGTTCCATATCCAGCAAGAAATCCATCTATGCCTTTGCAGTTTAGAAACAAGGATGTCATGTGGGACAACGTCAAATGCTTTGCACAAGTCCAGGGAGACAACATCAGTTGGTCTTCCCTTACTCACTGGTGCTGCAACCCTGCTGTAGATGGCCACTAAATTTGTCAGGCAAGATTTTCCCTTAGTGAAGCCATGATTGCTGCCACCGAACAGATGTTTTCAAGTCTAAACTTAGCCCACAAATAGATATTCTTGGGATCAGACCAAATATTTACATGACTCAAAAGTTACCTAAGAAATAGGGAAGGGAAGTAGAAAGAAATCATTCGTTTTATTGAGCAGAGATGAAAAACAGACTTCGTATTAAGGCTTCCAATGTAGATGAATTGGAAAGGGGCCAACAATCCAGCAGATTATTGCAAATTATTGAAGTCATTCAGTTGAGAGAAGGCATTAAAGAAGTTGAGAAGGCTTACACTCTACTGGATGAATAGTCACTAAAATGGCAAATATTATAACTAATGACATAATACTAATGACAAATTACAGTCTTGATGAAAAAAAGGAAAAAAATCCTTTATAAATACATGTTATGGGATTCTAAATTAACTCCATGGTAATCTCAAAAATGGAATTGGGCATTTCCCCAAGCAGTGTGATAACAGCTCTGTTCAATGGGCAGTATGACTGAAAATGACTGAGGTTTTAGGAAATACGTGGAAGAGAATGAAAAATAATTCTGAAGAAATCAAGCATAGCTCTGGGCCATTGCGTTTTCCACAATCTTGACTGTGGGCATCTTCAGTCCAAAGAAGGGTGTTCTGGAATTTGAGGCTCAACAGCTGCAACAAAGCAGGAGCAATTCTCAGGGGAATAATGAATGAAGTTTTGAACAGTTTGCGTCAGAAGATTAACAGAATATGTGATAAAACAATGAAATGGTGTTCAGTAGTCTGAATAGGACTGCTGCCCATACCAGTAACAAGATGTTATTCAACTTTAACAGGAAATTTGCAAAATCACAAATGGCACACAGTACTTCATGTAATAGTGACCGTGGAACTTGCTGACATAATGTACCCATGAAGTCAAGGGTTTAGAAAGGTTTAGACAGAGGCCGCACTTTTAATTTGAGTTCACAAAAATACCTGGTACTAACAGTTAAGGCTGAGGGTACCACACCTTGAATACCATGCTCAGTTTTGGGGCCATCACTACAAGAAAGACATTGAGATGTTGCAGCATGTCCAGAGGACAACAAAGCTGGTCTAAAGAACAAGCTTTACCAGGAATGGCTGAGGGCACTGGGATTGTTTGGTTGTTTGGCCTGAAGATAAGGAGGCTCAGAGGGACCTTATTGGTCTCTACAGCTACCTGAAAGGAGCTTCTTCTCAGTAACAAGCGATAAGACAAGAGTTAATGGCCTCAAGCTGCACTATGGGAGGTTTAGATTGGATATCAGGAAAAAATTATGCACAGAAAAGGTTGTCAAGCGCTGGAATAGGCTGCCCAGGGCAGTGGTGGAGTCGCCATCCCTGGAGGTGTTTAAAGATATGTAGACGTGGCACTTAGGGACATGGTGGACTTGGCAGTGTTGGGTTAGCGGTCTCAGTGATCTTAAGGGTCTTTTCCAACCAAAATGATTGTACGGTCCTACTGTAGCAGGGGTAAAACAGCACACTTCAGGGTTTATGCTAACACTGTCTGGGGCTCTAATGAGTGCTGCCTGCTCTTGGACTTTTTGCATCTTTTTTTCTGTGAAACATCTGATACTTGCTGTGCAAAGAAACTAGATTAGACTAGACATATGGTTCCGATGAAATGTTAATAAAATCCCACCCTTTTGTCATGAACTATTAGCGTTAGGAGCAGTTTAGCGCCAGGCCTGCAAATGTAATGGCCTGACATTGCTCCCACTTGAACTGAGGAATTTGGGACTGTTACCATTTAAGTGAACAGCAGGAGGCACAGGCTGGGCTGTATAAACTCGCGGCTCAGTGCGTCTGGAGGGAGGGGACGTTAACACCTTATTTTTGTGCTGACACTGCATTTGGCTGCCTCTCTTTTGTCTGTTGGGTCTGCTTTGCGAACACAAAAAGCCCGAAAAATCAACACCGAGCACAGTATCAAAGGAGACACCTGCCAAGCGAAATGTACACTTCCCTTAGAGGGGAAAACACAGGTTCTCCATGGAGAAACCCGGGTCAGACAGCAGCACAGCGGGGTTAAGGGGCTGTCCCTCCCTGACCGCCCCTCAGAGGCCACGGCCCCCGGTGCCGGGGCCTGCGGCGCGTCCGCTCGCCCCTCGCCGCCCGGGAGCGGCCCCCCCCGCCGCCCCGCGCTCCCTCAGGCGTTAACGCGGCGCCCGCCCCCTGATGTCAGTCCTCGGGCTCTGCACGTCCCCTCCCCGCGGCCGCCCCGTCAAGGGCTCGGCCCGCGCTGTCAGCGCAGCTCAGGCGCGGCAGACTCGGCCTCAGTCACCCTCCGGCGGCGGCTACGTGGGGCGCTCGGCGCGGGGCCCGAGCCTGAGCGCTGTGGCCGAGGGAGCAGAGAGTAAGACTAAATCCGGTTCTAGCCCCAGCTACGGCTTTTATACCTACATATATGATTACATATCTATATAGATAAAGGTGCTTCTAAGGATCGGTCCCACAATGAGAAATCAGCCAGTTCCCGCCTGCGAAGGGAATGTTGTACACACAGATCTACGGCACGCCTGTGCCGGCTGTGACTTCTCAGCCGGATCCAGGCACGGTGCGAAGGCAAAGCCTGACCTCTCCAAAAGAAGAGACCTGCCCAGCAATTCCCGGGCTCTGCACCAAGCTGCTCGCCTGCAAGGACGGCCCGGCCCCAGGCTCTGCCCCGGCGAGTTAGAGCCCAAGGAGGAGTACTGCATAGGTAGGTTTTGTGGGCGAGTATCTTCTACATGTGTCCTGCGTCTTTGCAGGGAGGTTTCTGGGGAATGGGATAAACACAAAGAATGTGCCCGGTTGGTAACAGCATTGTGGGTGGTGCAAAACGACAGCTTGGCTGGCTGCTCTTTCGTTATTGCAAGTTTTTAGTGGTAATCTATCAGGAATATCCAGTTTGTATTTTAGTTGAGGAAAAGACACTACCAGATAGTCTATGTTTGGGGGATTACTTGTAGAGCACCCCAGGATTGTCTGTCTGTGTTTCAAAGGGTGTTGACTCTGCCCTTCAAACTTCCTGCAGCTTTCCAAAGCGCTGACAAGGGGTGGGAACAGCACTCACTTTCCTGGCCCTCCCTGTGATCAGTGCTTGCTTTGCTGACCGTTCCTGCTCTGTGCACCTGAGCACTGAGGGCAGTTTAGCTCCTGAGAGAGGTGCCTGATGAAAGAGGTGGACAGCAAGATCATTTATCATCTTGGTAGTGAGGAGGAGCAGCAACTGAGAATGACTTACATGAATTTGTAATAGCAACATTTTTAAAGAGGATGTATAAAGAAATAAGTGCTAATTTTAAAGACATTTTGCAGATGATGCCATTTTTACCACACAGGTTTGATGAATGACCCAAAACAGCAAGAAGATGTATGTGCTTTCAAGGTCTAAACCTGATGCTGTGACTGATACAGCTTAATTAGCTTGGGCTAATGTATCAGTTAACCGGCCTTTCAGTTTGTGTTTAGTATTGAGCACACATAATCCCATTTATTTACATGCCTAAAATTTAAGGATGTGGGAGTGTTGTTGGATCACAGTTCAATTTCTGCACAAAAATCCTGAGTGTTACTTCTATGCTACTTTGTAGGGATTTATTAAATATAACGTTGCTACAGTGCCCTGAAAAGGGAAAAGCTTTATATGCCCATGAGTTGTATTGCCGTTGCATTGGGTGTTGGGTATTGCAGGCTTTTACAATAGGTTAAAAATGCTGAGCACTGCAGTGTAGGAAGTTTCAGTGTTTATAAAACAGTTTTTGGTTACATACTTTGGCACAGTCCCGTTGGTCTAGTGACACAGTTACTTCTGGCATTGCATCACTGCTAGAATTACATTGCAGGCATGAGACTCAGAAAATTATTTCCTTCACTCTCATGTTTGAAATAAAGCCAGCTGGGTTTCATTTCTGTTAGAAATGCTGGGATAGGTTTTTTCTGTTGTTGTTTCAATGCTTGTGTATTTGTTGCCCATATAAAGGCAAGGACTGTGCTCTGCAGAGATGAATGAGCATGACATATGCTGTATTTATAAATGCTTTTGCAGGCTGTCAGCTGAGTTTCCATATCTGAAAAAACGTGTATTAATTTATAAATCTCATATGGCATGCTATAACTGCACAGTGGGAGCTGTGTAGATGGAATTGCTTGGGTAAAAGAATCCTTTCCACACTGGTAAGAAAACTGTATCTGGAATCTGTAGCATTGAGAAGAGTAATTGATGCCTTAAAAAGTTAAGGCCTGATTCTGCACAGCTGTGCCTGGATGAAGAATCATTGCTGTCATAACTGGTGTCACTGATGATAGTGAAATTATTAATGTGGGTTATGAACTATATATAAAACAAAGAATGTGCAAGATAGGAGTCTTAACCCAGGTTCTCAGCTGCTCAGCACTTCTACAAACAGACCTCTTACTGAGGATCAGCAGCGCAAAATATTAAAAGCTTTTTCTGTACATCTTAAAGTTGGTCAATTTTATTAAGTTGGGTGCCTGAAGTACTGTTCTGGGACATCCCCATTTTGCTTGTGTCATCTTAAGTTTTGGCAGAGGAAAGCCTGGCTTGTGTCATGAGGTCACTGGGGACCTGAGATGTTGGCTGGCAGCCTCACTGCTCTATTGCTTGACTGTGAACTGACTATTTCATGTTGCAAAGTTCAGTGTGTAAAACAGAAACCATGGTTCTGCTGCAGGTTTAGCAAATCCTGTTCTAAGCCAGGAGGGTTTTACTGCCTCCTTATAGATGAAGACGGTCCATCTCTAGACATACTGGCAGCTGTATTTTTGTATCAAAAGCCAGAAATAATATTTAAACAATAGGCCGAGCTTGGATAGCAAAGTATTTTTGTTAATTTACTCTACTGTGTTTTTTCACTATTTCTGTTTCTCTTCTTCCTGTTACTGCAGTTTTATTATCTGAAATGTAAGTAGTTTTCTATGGTTTTGCAGCATAACAAAAATTGGTTTTATTCCCACATAATTTAAGTCTGGTGCTCTTTGAGGTAACATGTTAATGGACAGATCTTCAGCTAGTGTATTCATAATGATTCCTTTTTATTTTAATGGAACTATATGAATTTCTGGATCCATGTCTTCCACTTACATGGTAGCTCATTGGTGCTTTCTTTTTCTTAATGTACACTGCCATAAAATGCCAGGCACAATATTTTGTGTTAGTGTGTTTGGTTTTTTTTCAAGTGATGGCTGTAATCAACATATATTCATAAATGGCAGAGGCAGAGCTCTCCCTTTTTTTCTCAGTATTTCAGTAATGCAAAACTAGCTGTGGGGATGTAGCAACTAAAGTCACAGTAAATCTACTTCTCAACATCTTCCCCCGTTACATGTTCCCATTAAGCTAATTTGCATGTGAAATAAACAAAATGGCAATGTTTGTTACGTGCAAGAGTTCATTGTTATTGCTTAACTTTATTTGGTTTGAGTTCTATGACTTGGGAAACAGCAATCTTAAGTTGTAATATCAAAATGCAGAAGTGTTTCTGCTTTTATTTTTGCGAATTATAGCAGTAATATAGAAAGCTAGTGAAATTCATGCTATAGCACATCAAAGGGACCCAGAACAGCGGTTGTGGTCAGTTCATCACACATTGTCTCTGCTGCTCCTTCCTCAGGGGAGGACGCCTCACACTCTTCCCCTGCTGCAGTGTGGGGTCCCTCCCTCAGGAGGCAGTATTGCATGGACTTCTCCAGTGTGACTCCTTCCCACAAACTGCTCCAGTGTGGGTCCCTTCCGTGGGATGCATCCTTCAGGAACAGGTTGCTCCAGTGTGGGCCCCCTGCGAGGTCACAACTCCTACACCCAGCCTGCTCCGGTGTGGGCTTCTGTCTCCATGGGGCCGCAGGTCCTTCCAGCAGCCTGCTCCAGCGCAGGCTGCCCAGAGGGTCACAGCCTCCTTCGGGCATCCCCCTGTTCCACCATGGAGCTCCGTGGGCTGCAGGTGGAGAACTGCTTCACCATGGACCTCTATGGGCTGCAGGGGCACAGCCTGCCTCACCATGATCTGCACTATGGGCTGCAGGGGAATCTGCTCCGGTGCCTGGAACATCTCCTGCCCTCCTTGTGCACTGACCTTGGTGACTGCAGAGCTGTTTCTATCACATATTCCCACTCGTCTCTCTGGCTGCAATTGCTGTTTTTAGGGGCTTTTTTTGTGTCATCCCCCCCTCCTTTTTAAACATGTTCTGCCAGAGGTGCCACCACTGTCGCTCATAGGCTTGGTCTTGGCCAGTGGCATGTCCATCTTGGAGCTGGCTGGTGCTGGCTCTGTTGGACATAGGGGAAGCTTCTGGCACCTTCTCGCAGAAGCCATACCTCTAGCTCCACACCACCAGAACCTTGCCATGCAAAGCCAATATAACTGTGGAAAGAAAATATTGTAGTTTCTGTGTTAGAATTAAAAGTTTTCTGATGAGGTGCAAATGGGATTGCTACAAAACCCCAAAATGTACAAGTTGATATTTTAATTTAAGGAATTTTGAGAAAAAAGTTATTTTTTACAACAGGTTTTGTTATCAGGTTACATCTTTGTTTGCATTTATGTACTACTAGGTGGGGTTTTTTTTCCAGGCTTTGTGTGAAAGGTCCAGTTTTGTAGGTAAGCTAATTTGAAATAGCTGATTGCAGGATTGGTAGTTACTTGTAAAGAGCTATACAAATAATACATAAAGTTGTTGGAATAGTAGAAGCTCAGGCAAAATCCAGTGGGTTGGCATTAGGCCTTCAAAGAAATTCTCAGTTGAGAGATTGTTGAAAGAAACAACACAGATATGAGAGTGCTGCCACCTCACTGTTTAATGGCACTCAATTGGAAAATAGAATAAAGCACACCTATTGCCAACTCTGTGGTGAAATATTTGCAAACGCAATTTTTCATATGGCTTTCAGTTAAGCCTAATTTTAAAATCTAATACAAAGCTGAAAGGAGAACACCATGTAACATGTGTAACTTTATATTTTGTTAGGTATTAGGTTAATTTACTGGAAAATTATTTGCAGCTTTCCTCAACACTGACTGGCTGGTCCCTGAGGAAGGTATTGTCTAGTCACTGGGCGGGAATTAGAAGATCTGTGTGATGTTGCATACGTCTGACACCACAGAGAGCCTAATTCTATAAATATCCCCTCAGTTTTGTGATTGACTAAAGGGGATCGCAAACCAATGAAAGCGATCTGGACAGAACACAAATTTGAATGGGAAAATCTGTTTCTGTAATTCCTTTCTATGATGGAACCCATTGCTAAGACTGGAGGAGAAAAATATGATTCATGTAAAAGAACTATAATTGCTGTCAAATTCTGGTGCCTGCATTTTAGCACTTTAATGCATATATAAAGTCAGTTTTATTTTTAGATTTGATGCACATTCAGAACTTTCACTGGAGCCAATCACCCTGCGTGATACAAAACCTACTGTTATTTTTTATGGATGTAGATTCCTAACTTTAGGTACAAAAATGTGAAAGTATTTGGCATGAATAGGAATTAAAGCTTTTTCAGACTTCTGGCAAGTTTGGTAGTAGTGAAGATGCAATGGAATTTATTTTATTTTGAATCCAAAAATGCAAAAATTAACTGTGTAAAATTCAGAATTAAAAAGACTTGCTGAGATCACAGATTCCTGTATTAATTTCTTAAAGATTTGAGGGGGTTTTGCTTAGCTTTGTGAGGAATAGAGCCACAGCACTATCAGCCACATCTGGCATAGGACTTCAGGCGTAAGACTGCCTGAAAATTTGGGGAGAGGTTTGGGCTCATGCACTCTGTAGTGTGTCCTTAGCCCTCAGAGGTTAAAGATCACTTACGCTTCCTCTGGGCAAGATGGAGCAATAATGCTAAGAGGACGCCTAAAATTTTCAAAACCACCCGTGTCCCGATGAACATTTGTCAAGCTTGCACAACTTTAGAAAAAGCAATAGCCATGAAGAGTGGAATAACACAGCAAAGGCTGAAGGACCTCATGGACAGTGCTGGCTTTTGGGACGCAAACAGACCTGGTAAAAAACATTTTACATTCTTTCTGGCATGTCATTCGGACTAATGCTTCCTAGGCTTAGGCAGCAACCCACAATTACTTTTCCCCAAACCCATCTCTTTGTAAATGCACTTTCCATCTGGCGAACAACTGTAACTTGCCGGTAGCCCCCATATACAGCCCTAGGCAGAGCGGTGGGGCAGGGACGCCTGCTCCGGGTGAGCAGAGCAGGCAGCAGGCCTGAGACCCAAGTGCCTTCCATGTTGTGATTTAGTAGCACTTCTGCACAGGACAGGAGGCTGGGCAGATAGGGTCTCAAACAAGGGAACTGAACCTTTCTCATGTGTCTTCTGGGCAAGGGCTTATTTTGAACTCCGACTGCAGTAGACTTTAGGCCAAGACCTTTCTAACTCAGCAGCTCCAGGGGAACTAGTGTGGAAAAGCAAGCCCAGTCCGTGGTGATTATTCATGGTCAGGCAAGCAGGTTCTGAGCCTGGAGTCTTGGCTGGGGCTGGTGGATTATTCTGTCCCTGCAGCCCAAAGTAGCCCATTTGGCAGGTTTTTCTGATAGCTTTTCCAACAGCCTCTTTCATCCACAAGTACCAAGCTGCTGAGGACTGGAGCAGCCCAGTCCTAACCAGGCGCTAGCCAGCCTGTGTCTTTCTGTGTCCTGTTGGCAGTGAGCAGGAGGGACGGCTTCAGCACCCTGCCTTGGCTGCTGCTGCCCCTTCCCTGGGACAGTCACGCTCTGCCTGGGAGCCCCCTGCTTTTCCCTGTTCGCAGCCATGCACCCTGGCAGCTGCAGCCTTAGTGCAGAAACCAAAGGAGAGAAATGCAAAGTTCCCCATCAGTGTTAAAATCAGCACATAAACATGATTGTGGAAACTCCTTGATGGCCTTGTTACAGTCGCAAATAATCCTGCGTTGCTTTTTCTGGGGGGATCAGCTGTAGATATTTTGTGGATGAATAGCTGAGAAGTTTAAAATGTAATTGGAAATTGATGCACAGGAAACATAATGTATTAGTTAACGCAAATATATTTGTAAAACTCTGTTATGAATGGGCTGATTGAGGAGTAAAGGTCTTGTTAATGAGCATGGAATACTCTTCAGGAGTTACAAAAAGGGTTTCTTGATTTGGGTAGAAGTAATAGAGAACCATAAAAATTATAAATAACTGTGGCACCATCAGTGACCTCTTGATGTAATCTAGAGACAGCTTTGGCTCAAAAGCAGTTGATGTGATATATCTTTTATATTTACTGCAATATCAAAATACTTATATTTATCTTTTAAAGGTAGCGTTATGCCCTAGCTTTACATCTTTCTGTTGGTAATCAGCCAGTTATGCATTTTTTTTTCAGGAACTTTTGGGGTTTAAACTATTATTGGAATTTTGCTGTTTAAATTGTAGTAAACTTTGCTAATTTCTTCAAATTCCCTACAGCCTCTTAGCTCCAGCAAAAGTTAACTGTGTGATAGAAAGTCAGTTCCTTTTTCACAGCAATTCAGTCATTGCTAATTCCTGCTTTGGAGTAGTAAATGTACCTTTAAAAATATTGCTAGCTTCTGAGTTTGGAGAGGTCCTGTGGAGACCCTGAAGCTTTCTGTAGTCATGCTTTAATTCTTCTATTTTTCCTTCATTCAATAAGAGTACAAGCAGGTGTTTTTTGTTTTTTTTTTTTTTTGTTTGTTTGTTTTGTTTGTTTGTTTGTTTGTTTTTTGAGACGGAAGAAACCTATTATATTGAATAAATCAGGCTGCAGTTAAATGCCGTTGTTTATGTGTGCCACTCCCCCCTAGTGGATAGAAGTGGAATTGCTCCATCTCATGGACTCCAGTTTCAACGGGATTATGGAAACTTTCTTCAACTTTCAGTGACAGAGAATTATCTTTCTTTGCAGTTAAACCATGTGATCTTTTTTCTGCTTTTTCTGTTGAGGACAAATCAAACCTTCATTGCAAAGCATACCAGGTTTGCTAAATTCAGTCCTTTGCCACACATAATGCCCAAGTAAATACACAATTACTTCAACAACAGCAAAACTATATTAGTTCTTACTGCTGTGTCTGTGTATCACTGTGACTGAGCAGTGCGTCCTGCCCCTGTTTACATATGTGCGAAATTTATTTTAACAATATTTACCTTTTTCTTGATTGTTTCATATATGTTTATTTAGTAATTTTAACTCCTCCATGATAGGTTTATGTTTATTTTATCAAGCCTTTACATAATTTATA
Organism: Ara ararauna; assembly: GCA_028858755.1. NCBI lineage: Eukaryota > Metazoa > Chordata > Aves > Psittaciformes > Psittacidae > Ara > Ara ararauna. Next base: position 96,418,839 of record CM054410.1, read on the forward strand.
CCAGTGCTAAAGTGGTTTGGTCATAAGTAGCTATGCAAACCAAGATAAAAATGTCGATCCATATATTTTCACTTAGATGGTTTGTTACCTGAGCTGGTAACAGGAAGCCGGTATTATAAAAATGGTGGGCACATGATAAATGCTCTGTCAAATGTCAGTTAACAAGATATCAGATGTGGGATTTCTCTGGTCAAAAGCCAATCATATAGCTCAGTAGTCACTGTAGTCTGCCCTTATCACCCATGGAGATCAAGCTAGCATGAGGTGAATCCTGTATGTAGTAGTCTATTTCTGTCTGCTTCTTTGCTTTTTAGTTGTGTCATTTGTTGGTGTAATGAATGTGTCATTTATTGCTGGTATTGGTGAAAACAACTTCTTTTACACTGACAACCAAAGTTGTCCATTATAGTTGTACAGGCTTGTGAAGGTCTCATTCTTAGCAAAGTAAGTTTTCCAAAGAAGCAGTGTAAGATGTAGAAGTAGTGAACCCTAAATCAGCACAAAATCTGATGTCAGGAAACTGTGTGCTGAAATATGTTTCATAAAAAAAACCAGAAACAAAACATGGATCCAAAGTTGGTTTTAGTCATAGCTAAGAAATGCAAAAGTATCCCTGAAGATAGAGTTTGTTCTGTAGAACTTGATATGTTAATATCTCATACTCACACATTTTAACTGACATGTGGCATTCACCTACCTGAAGCCTAAAGAATGGAAAGTATGAACACATCTGAGAGGCTGAGTGTAACACATTTCCTTGCTTTCCCTTTGGGATAATTTTGCATTTTTTGTCCTTGCACTTTTCTAAGAACTAAAGCTGCAGGTCACCCCTATTCTTAGGGAATAGCAGACATTGTTTGTAAAGGTTAAAAGTACTTTTTTTTTCCTTTTTAACTTAAAGTACTATAAAAAAAAATGAGGCCAGATCCTGTGGCATCTAGTTTGGCAAAAATCACTCTGGGATTTGAAGACTGCAGCTCTTCTTGTATTTATGGACTGTGTTGAACATCACTGCAAGTTTGTATCTCCATCCTTTGTAACAAAAGGATAAAGTCCTGTTTGTTATTGCATAGCACTTAGAGAACTGTGGTTGAGAAATGCTATTACAGAATTGCTATCAAGAATGATCTCTTTTCCAGAGAGGTTTGTGCTTGCCCAGCCGACATTTGTTTTTGGAACGAAGGACCGTCCTTCGAAGGTAAAAAGCTTTTCTTTTTTCATGATTGATAAAAAATGCTGAGAAATGAGTATTCTATAGACGATGATCCTAGCAGTAGTAAAAGATTTTAGCCTAGGTTAAGACTTGTGTCCTGGGTTCAGCAATAGCAGATATTTTTCTCCTTCTTACTAGCCGGTACAGTTCTGTGTTTTTGACTTTCAGCCTGGGAACAGCGCTGATAACACTGATGTTTTTAGTTGCTGCTCGGTAATGTTTACTCTGACCAAGGACTTTCTGAGTCTCATGCTCTGCCAGGGAGGAGGGGAAGCCGTGAGGAAGTAGAGACAGGACACCTGACCCAAACTGACCAAAGAGGTTATTCCATCACACAGCACATAATGCCCAGGATGTAAAAACTAGGGGCAGTTACCCGGAGGGGTTAGATCACTGCTCTGGTGGGGGTGGGTATCAGTCAGCAGGTGGTGAGCGGTTGTATTCTCTTCCCTTGTTATTTCCCTTATCATTATTATTATTGGTGGCAGCAGCAGTGGTTTGTGTTATACCTTAGTTACTGGACTGTTCTTATCTCAACCCGTGGGAGTTACATTCTTTTGATTCTCCTCCCCATCCCTCTGGGAGTGGGGGGGGGGGGGGGGATCAGACAAGATAGGGTGTTTTCAGGGTGGTGTGGCCATAGGCTGCAATTAAGCAAGCTAAACAGTTAAAGCCTCTTTGGTATGGAGGATGATGGCTGAAGTACAAATATGGGGAGACCTAGCAGACTGACAATATCACACTCTCTCTCCTGCTCTGAAAGACTGTTACAAGAGATGGAGCCCGACATCATAAGTCTGCGGCCTCTCCGTGGCAGGGCTGCCAGCGTAGCGCACTGCCTCGGCAGGCACAGATGGTGTTTGAACCCATCATCTTTGGTTTACGAGACTTTGTGATAAGTGGTTTCAGAATGGAGTTAGGAAGAGTAGAAATTAGAAACAGGACTGCTTTTAATGCATATACGCTGGATTGATATACTTTGTGTCCTGGTCTAGAAAATGGCAGTTCCGTTCTCCTTGACCTTTCCACACTTATTTTTGTTTTTTTCCAGCGGCCTGCAGCAGACCCAGTTTGCAAAGCTGAAAATGGTAATAACCACCTTATTGAAACAATATTGTACACTGGGTTATACATAAGTCTCACTGTTGCTGGTGAAGTAAGTGTTTGGACCCTTAGTTTGTATGAGCAAGGACAATTCCCTGTTAGTAGATGAAGACTATGTGGGTTCTAGAGCCATCTACTACGTCCCAATATCCATGATTAGATAGAAGGAAGAAGTTCTTTACTGTGCAGGTGGTGAGGCGCTGGAATGGGTTGCCTAAGGAAGTTGTGAATGCTTCATTCCTGGCAATGTTCCAGGCCAGGCTGGACAGAGTCTTGAGTGACATGGTTTAGCATGTGGTGTCTGTGCCCATGGCAGGGGGGTGGGGTGGGATTAGATTATCTTTCCAACCTTAACTGTTCTATGATTCTATGTCCGTGTCTTACCTCAAGAATTCTTCCATTTTAACCCTTATAGTTACACAGAAGCCAAACTCCAGAAGCCCTGAAAAGTGGCCAAGTATATTAAACAGCTGTATGAGCTTCTAGCTGCCCTTTTCCATTTGTTTATGCTACATTATAATGTAACTTCTCATTCTTATGTCTGCTGAGCCTATGGGCTATGAACTGATTCTCAGTGCTTGATTTAGGTTCCCTGAACTTAGGAAAAAAGAAGAGTCCCTGGGGCTTTGTGCCTGGTGTTGACAGATTCCAAAGCCCTCTTGCTCTTAGGTACTGCCTTAAAGCTGTTCCTGGAAGTCATTCCTGGAATTTAGTGTGTTCAGGTTTTAATTCCATATCATAACATTATGCTGAAATCTCCTGCCAATCTGTCCCTGCAGAACATTATATTTACTTTTCTCTAGATTTCATTAGCTGTTCCAGAAAACGTGCAAGATCATCATCTTTTACTCACCAGAAGTCTGACTTTCAGTTTAACACAGGTATGATGTTTAGCATCAGTCATGTTCTAGTTAATATAGTTTGTGTTCTCATCTGGTAAAGAAGATAAGTAATCTTCCTGTCTAAGAAACATTTCTGCACTGTAGGAATGCCGCAGGTCATGAAAACTTAAAACATCCGTACTAATTTTCTGGTAATTTCAAATAAATCCCCTTTTAAGTAAAAATATATCAATTTTCTATGCTTACATAGTATTACAAAAAGTAGTGAAAAACCTGTATATTTTATATTGTTTCCTTGAATTACTAACACAGTCAAGGGAGGAGGAGGTCTGGAAAGAAATGAGATTTCCTGGTTTGTGGAAGAGATGAGTGTTCTATAGGCAACCCCTGAAAATGTGAAGCAGTTTCCAGAAGGGCCTCTCCTTCCATCCAGCTAACAGCTGACCTGGAAGGCCTTTTAAGGACTGTGTATTACTTCCATATGAAATGCACACAAGTCATTGAGGCTACTGAGCAGAAGGACTCAATTGTTATTTACAGTGTTTAACATACGGATGGAAACAGAAAGTTGCTTCTGAATTTAGGCATTAATATGGGTACACTGTGCTTTGTTTTATCTAATCCTGTGACGCATCTGGTTGTAGGTACAAAAATTTCAGATAAGCTACATCTGGTTTACTCTGAAAGTTATACCAAGGTCATAAATAAAATATCACAGATATGGTAGGAATTTTAGGGTATGTTTATACCAGAAAATAAAACAGGGTGCAGGAGGAAGCATGAGTGTTTGACCTCTTGATTGTCCACACTTCTTAACTGATAGCTCACTTCCTGGTTCTGTTTTGAACCTCTCCAGCTGGTGGTCTCCAACTGTTAGAGGGTGGACTAGTCATGAGCAGGGTGCTTGGGCCAGGCTGTGCAGCTTGGCCTTAGGGACCTCTCCAATTCAGCAGTATACACATAACCTAAAAGTCTACTTCAAGAAGCTGGTAGTTAGGAGTAATTATTTATTCTACTGCCAATGACGGCATGACATTAAATTGGCTAACCTTACAATTAATATATTTTTTTCTCCAAACAAATGATAGTTTCAATCTCTCACCCTTTCAGATCCAACTCTCACTCAGAAAAGAGGGAGATCATGTTCATTCACCATACTTCCTACCTTCCCTCCCTCCCAGCCAGGTAATTAAAAATAAAGTAAGAAAATAAAATAACAAAAACAATCAATAAATAAATGAAACAGGTAAAATAATCAGCTGTACAGAAATGCTTTTTCTTCAGGACAGAGCTGAAATGCATTGTACTAGGCTGGTATTTTGACAGGAGAAAGAAATGAAAGTTTCACTACAGCGTCTAGCAGTTCAATACAATAAATGTTTTTTGCATTTGGCATTAAGGAATCTGACAGTGTTAGGGAGGAATCTTTGAATCATTTGCAAATATGCATTTATACAGTGTACAAATTCAAGTACAAATTATACTTGAAAAAAACAGGATGGAGTTGAAATAATTATGTGACTTAGTTAGTTTGCAATTTAATAGCGATGGTTACTATAGGAATATAATTTTCTATCCTGGGAGCCTGTCTTCCGCCTAGCCAGTAACCCTGGGAGTATTCTCCCGCTTAACATTAACAGGAACAATGGAGTGCTCTTGAATCCTTGTCTCTTGCCAGAGACAGGTGCTTGACGGACACTGACACAAAGGATTTCTAAATAATCTTAAGGGGACACAACATTGTCACAGGAACAAACCATAACCTTTCTGCAATGAAAAAGCAGTAATTGTGTGTGGAGTATCAGTTCTGTTGTTTTACAGGACATGGTATATGATTACCATCACTTTCTGGCTGGTGTTTGGCATCTTTATTAAAACAGTGAATGCATCAGTAGTGCACTGCCATCATTGTAGCAAATTATGAAAGCATTTTTACCAGAACAGGGGGGTACATTTATTTATTCCCATGTTCTTGACCCTCATTTACACACCTTAAAAATGCCTAAGATTGGACCAGATAGGATGCTGAAGATGGATTTTATGAGTTTAAAACATCCATTAGTATCCAAAAGATTTCTGTCTCTGACATAGCCAGAAAATCCATGGTGCTTTCGATGCTGAAGTCTACCCACCTGTAAAATGAAGACCGCAACAGTTATCTCAGTGATTGTGTTTAGATGGATGGAATATTGCTCAGATACTACCAAATTAGGGAGGGGTTACAAAAACATGAACTATTAATAGAAGTTTATTGTTACTCTTTATTAAAGTTTAAATTCCTTGTTCTGTAGTAAAGAAGAATAACATATTCATGACCTCAGCTCTTCTTCAAAGAAACACTGATCTCATCAGCAGTACAAAACAAGGTAACTATCATTGCAGTATTTTTTCACTGTAGTTCCACAAAGACATTCTTAACAGATATAAAAAAACATAAAAATGACACCTTTTCTTTCTGATAAGTGATAGGCTAAGTATCTTTATGGGTTTTATAAGTTATTTGTCTGACAGCATAGACACCCTGTAAGCTCTGTTATGAGCTTCTGCTCTGACTAGTTAATTCCTGAGTAGACTGAACATAACTTTGAATAATGAAATTACACATTTCTAACTGAATAACTGTACTCCAGGAGCAGGCAATAAAGAACCCTCTTGGCATCTGCAGGTGCAGGGCTAAATTTGAAATACCAGAAGACAGATCTAACGTAAAGCAGTAGATATAAATATAAAGTAATATTTAAATAAATAAAGTACAACTTATAAATATAAGTAAGTATATTTAGGTATATAACAAAATACCTTTTATTCTGATAGGATAAAGGGGTTGCTGTCACTTCAGAGTCACGTATTTTAGAAGGGATTATAATTTTTCAGAAGATGTAGCAAGTAAACAACAATAAATGTTAATTAAATATGCTTTGATTCTTTTAGTTAAAGAGGCAAAACACATAGGACTGAATTAAGTGTGAGAAAAAGTCTTTGTTTAAATATTTTGTCTTTGCATTTTGCAAGGATCCTTGTCACAAAGTCAGTTGCGGAATGTCATTAGACCTGCCATTTTACAACCCCCACAAGCCCTGACCTGTCCTGAAAATCCTGTAATATCTCTTGTGACTGAGAAAGAAGCACATGTTCAGGTAAAAAGGAAAAGTAATTATTCCACTGCATGATTTTCAAGAAAGTTCCTATATCAATTGCAGTGGAATTGCTAAATCACTGACATGGTGTGAACTGTTAAACTCATTCTCGCTGTGTTTGAAAAAACATCTCTTCTGTGTGGGCTGTCTCAACTTTCAGATATCAGGGTTCTGTGGGCAAATCAGCTTTGGGGGTCTTTTGGATTTTGTTTATTCAGAACGCAATATTTTAGCATTTTGATTAAGGGTACTGGCTTAGTACACAGCCAGAGGCAGCTCTGCCAGCTACCATATATATATGCATACGTACATCACATATACCTCAGTAACTCTGGACTTCTAGCAGATAAGTTTATAGGAGAAAAAACCTTGGTCTAATTAATTCATATAGTTTTATTATTCCTAGGTATCTGAAGACAGCTCCTACTCTTCAGCTGAGAATTCAGCAAGTTCCAAAACAGCAGCAGTATCATCTATTACTGTGAACCCTTCTAGCTCTACAACAACATTGTAAGTTTCTATTTATTATATTCCTGCACCATTTCATCACTTGGTCTATGGCATGCCTTTCTGTCCAACGTATCTAACATGGTACTAAGCGCATGCTATTTACGCCCACAAAGTGCTCACTGGTGCTTGTGTGTGGTGCCAGGATTTGTAGGTGCTGGCATGAGCTCCATATGCCATAAGAAATGGACTCTGCCAGGAGTTAATCTCTGTGGGATATTTTGTTTCTCACTAGCAACCCTGAGGCCAGAAACTATTTTGGTTTGCCATCTCATGCAGCCTTGGCAGTTTAAAATCTGTTCTGGTTTTGAATGTTTACAGTCATCTTTGTGTCCTTTTGGAGAACTCCCTTCTGACTGCATGGCCGCTGCATCTCATAAACAGGTGCAGAGAGACTCAGGAATTAGCCCAATATATTGGACATATTAGGAGATAGGAGATAAGACATAGGAGACATGAAGAAAACCATACAGGACCTATTTGGAAGACAAGGTGAATGCTACAGCTGATGCTCTACTTGTGCCCGCACCAGACTGCCTGACATGAACAGCTAGCTCAAGTGATTGTGGTAGGGTGCGGTCTTTGTGCAGACATGGGTTCACCAGCATGGACTTCAGAATTTCTGCATGAGGAAGCTGACTTCCTTGGACTTGCCTCTGTATATGACTGAAAGAGCTCATACTAGTGCAAAAGTTGGCCATTACCTCTCTCTGGAGACCTGCTTATAAGAATGTTAGGTCTGTGGTTAGCCAGCTTAGTGTCGGCAGGTTATTGTGTGGGTATTAATACTGCTTGCTGATGGTTGGTGAGGGTTATTTACCTGAAAATTGTGAGCATCAGGAATACACCTGATACATCAGTTTTGATGAGGGAATGACATTTCAAAATTGCTAGGGCTACATATAACACATTTGCCATTCTCCCAAGGGAACACATTAACTGCAGAGGAGTCTATTTCAGCCTTCTTTATCTTCTGCATGCACCATTTGGGATTCACAGTGCTGGGATTCTGAGGAGGTAAGGGATTTTTAGATTCACAACTTAGAGTCTTCAGAATCTTAGAGGGCAGATGCTCACCATGATTTCAGAAGAGCCAGCCTGTCCTTTTCTGTCACAACTAATGCTGTAATGATGCCTTGTGAGAATAACATGGAGCCACAAACATGCTGGATTTTTAGCTGATTAAGAATGATGGTAATGCCTGTTGAAAAGGTGAGGGAAGATCATATTGACCTCAAAATCAGTTGGTATCAACACTCAAAGTCTATTTACCTTCTCTCGCCTGTATAATATCTAGGAAAAGATAGCTGAGAGGATTTTTCCTGTGGAGTAGATGGACAGGGAGACATGCAATTCAGTGTTCTGGTATCAACAAGTTACAAGACTTAAAAGTGCTTATGGTATTTCTTTTCCTTCTTTAAAAGAGAACTGCTAATCTGCAATTGTGATAAATGTTGGTTTATTTCAGAGGCTGGAATCTAATTTAAATACAACTAGGTGCTTACAGCTCTGTTGGGATTGCAGGGGGTCTTCTTCTACAGATCAGGTTCTTCTGATCTGTACTAAGTGCCTGAGGCTTTAAAATATTTCAGTAAAATCTTTTTGGTATAGATGTTTTCTTATAGATAACCTGACAGCAAGGATTTAAACACACAACTTTACATGTTTAGTCAATGTAATTTACATGTACTCCATGTACATGCTAAATAGTATTGAACATTGCAGCCAGACCTGCCTATTGCTAAGAAAAGAACTTTTAGGTGTGTTTTTAATTATCAATCAAGGTGTAATTATTGATGTTTATTTACAAAATAAAATGCAGAGAGACTCAACAGCAAGATTGCTGCTGCATGCAAATGTCCCTCTTACTTTCCTTCCTCTTCCACCTCTTCTCTGTGATACAGTTCTGTAGAGAGATGAATGGAAGTGGTTTGTTAGCCCTCTGCAGTTGCTGCAGCTGTTTGTGTCCCAGGAAACCACCAGTAGTTCCATTTCCTGAACAGACTGTAGTAAACTGAAAATGAGAAATTTGCTGTTTCTTGATTCTGATTAAAAGCAGGAGTTTGTGTTGTAAGTGACAGAAATGCAATGCTGTAAAAATGCATGCTTCTGGTCATGTATTCAGCTTTGCACAAGGATTTGCTTGGAAAACTGCAAGGGTTCAAGGCCAGCGTTGGACCTAGGAGCTACTCAGACCCTTCGTGACATGCTGAGGACAGTACTTGGCTCCCTTTCCTTAGATCCTTTCCAGTATCTTACACACATTTCTCCTATTCCTGTTCTTCCTTGTTAGTGGTCATTCCCTGAATTCAGTGCCTTTGTTTTTCATTTCCATGGCAATGTCATCACTCGCACATTTTGTTCTTACCCTGCAGCAACACAAGGATATTGAGTTTTTAATAACACTCTAAGGCTGGCACTTCCAGTTAGCTCTCTTAAAAGAAAGATCCTGCACTGATTACTTTTTTCTTACATTTCTGAAGATAATAAATCAATTTCCCACTTTATTAATTTCAAACAAGGCTCTAGTTCCTGTTCTTTTTCTCTTCTGGAGTGCTGTCCTTACTGAGTTGCTACTGGAGTGCCCTAGATGTAGCAGATGAAATTTTAGGATGGAAAACAATCACAATTCTGTGAATTTTAGTGGAGAGTTTTCTAAAGGAATAGGAAACTTATTAATTTAAATACAATTTCCCTGTCCATAGCCCCCGACACATATGGAAGTTTTCAAGGTTGAAAAGAGATGGATTCTCTGATTTCTCTTTCTAATTTGCTCTTAGTTTTAGCAACACATCAAGCATGAGAATGTTAAGGAATATTTTTTTCCTTACGTGTAAAATGGAAATAGCTTATACTTGGAAAATCCTTCATCCTATATGAAGAGGTGTAGTTGTGAACACAGAAACTAAGTTTCAAAGGCAATCATCAAAGTTCTGGCCACAAACACAGCTTACTCATAGGAATATCCTCTGCATGACATACATGGCGGTAAGCCCTCCCAGGGGTGATAAATGATCTGGAAGAACAGATAAGTGGTGCTGAATTATGCAGTTTGTGATAAAACATCAGATCATTTTCCTGCCAAGTCATCTTCTGGAAACAGAAATAGACAAGAACTTGGATGTTTTTGCCTTTGCCAGCAAGAGATGCATTAATTAAGCTCTACAGAAAGTATGAACAACCTCTAAGCCTTTTATAAAAGAAAAAAACAAACCAACAGCAGGAACAACTTCCACACAGAGAAGTTTACATTCTAGTGATTTTTACGAAAAATGGGTCCTGTTAATTTAAGTGGCTGTGTAATTAGCAGGTCAGATCACAACTGTACCTAGAACATTCTTGAATCTAATCCACAATTAATACACTTTTTACAAGCTGTGACTGTCACTATTTAAAAACTCACTCACCTCTTAAAATCTCCTGAGAAGTAAGAGGCTAACTGAGAGTAATTAAACTCAGGGTGGCAATGCAAAAAAACACTTAATGCTTTTTATTCAGAAAGGAAAAGGGGACAGAAGTGAAGCAGGACAAGTGTTGTTTTAATGTTGGTTTTGCCAAAACCAGTCACACTCCAGATCCTAAATGTGAAGTGATTTATCTAGTGTATGAAATTTTCTCCCCAAACCATATCCCTAAACTTAGTTGGCCAGTACCAAAGGATTGCAAGTATTTAGTTTTCTTCATTTCTTATTTTAAGGGTATCTATGGAACAGGTGATTGAAAAATGGAAGGAAGGTGTTTCTTTTCTGTTTCAGTTGTACCTCATCATAAATCATCTGCTATCATGCCTTCACATTTTTGCAGTATTTATGTGAATTTGAAAGTGTGTGCATTAGAATACACTGCCTGGCTGCCTTTCCAAGATGTTAGGTGGATGACCAAAGATGACGTGTAGGGCTCAGGGAAGTACAGTCCTCTGAAGGGTACCAGAGCTGCATCAATGTGAAGGGATAACTGTTAATAACTCATTAAAGTTTCTGGAGTAAGACACTTCCCTGAGGAGGAGAAAGAGATGGCATGTTGTTTGCCTCTTTTTCTTTGCTTTTAAGGAACATCCTCAATAATCTTCATGAAATACAGTGTGATACTCTATGTTCCTTTTTCTGATATGTTACATGGAGAATATCCTCAGATTTTCTTGAAGAATTAAGTTTCTGATTATTTAAGTGGTCATTTTTTGTTTGTCTTTAATGTAAGGTGTGCTAAGGCAAATGCATGAACTTATTTATACATTTTACAAATTTTTAAACACTTCTATATCGCATTCTTATGTTATTTATTTCCACAGAAGTCAGTTGTTTGAAGACAGAAGTGTACGAAACATCAGCAATTCTGATTTTGTGTTTGGAGAAAACATGGTCGAGAGAGTTTTGGTAAGATCTGTAATTGCTGGCAGATGTTTTGTGAAGGTTAATGTATTTATGAGTATAATTATTTTCAGATAGCGATTCTTTTTAGCTCCTCATGTTCTTTCAGAGCTGTGAGTAATTATGATTCAAATGACTGTTTAGGAGAAAATCTCTAAATATTTGCTGTAGGAGGGTTAGACATCCCTGTCTTCCCCATCCAAGATAAGAACTCTAATTACTAACTCATACCAGTATGTGCTTTTTCTTTTTTGCTCATTTTTTGATCTGAAAAAGTTTTTTTTCTATATTCCATGTAACGTGAGACAGCCACAAGATAAAAGAATGTGGTCCCCATCACTCTAATGGTTTTCCTCATAACCGTTAAGAGATGGGAGAAATAAGTATGCTGGATAGCGTCCATGTTGGACTAAATTGTGCATGCTGTGAGACAGCTTAACGGATCAAGTCCTGAAGGAAACTTGGACAAAAAGGTGGTTGCCAAGCTGAGGAGGACTGCACCACTCAAAATGGAACTGAAATTCATTTTCTAGCAGAAGTAGAATGAAAACAGTATGCGTATCTGCCAGTGAAAAAGCTTGGCCACAATAGGTCTGGGTTATGACTTATGACCAGGATTTAGCTACAAGGTAGGTATTGAGCCGCTGAGCATTGTAGGGAACCAGAAGTGTTTATTTAGACATGCCTAAGAAATTTTATCTGCAAAAACTGAAGGTCATGGAAATTTTTAATTCCCCTGCTTTTAATTTTGCATGTTTAAACTATTCTTTTAGGGCTTAAGTGGTTAAACCAGAAATTAGCTGATACATAAACATCTAAATCCTTCAGCAGATATAAATCCTAATCCGGGATCCATACAAAGAGGCCATTCTTCTTAGTGGAAAAATTATATACTCATTTTATGATAATAAAATTACTTCCAGTAGAGACTGGAATTATATCATCTGGGTCAGTTTTTACCCTGAAGGTACGACAATTGCTAAACTTCAGCCTAGCATGCATTAAATGATTCAGTGTTCTGTTTGATATGAAGTAACATTGCCATTTTATTTAAATGGGAATTCTTATTTCCCCTGGGTTTTTTTTTTAGAGTCCTGAGAAGCATCCCAAGGTGTATAACAAAGCCAGTTCATACAAAGGGGAAATAACATCCACGCACATAGAACCTTGTCACATCAGTCCACAAACAAGTAAGCAAACAAGTACAGTTAGCTTTATTATTATGTTTCACTGCATTTTAGAGGACATAAAATGAGTGCTGGTAAATAATTTTAATCTACTCTTAAGTTACCACGTCAATAGTACACTTGCAGTATGTTCTAAAACCTATATTCAGAGAGCAGTTACAGTTTGGTTTATGACATTTGAACTGGACTAACTTCAGAATGAATCATCTAAGTTACTCAGGAAAGGTTAGGATTTTACAGATGGTTACTATTTATTACAGATTATTATTGTTTATTATTTGAAAATGCAGTGAACTTTATGAATGCCTTTTGGACCACATTTTTAACTACGATTTTAAGCTGCTTGTATTTTGTGACTGCTCAGGTAGATAAATTACTTTGACATGACTGAAGTCACAGGCCTTCCCCATGTGCTAGTTTTATTGTCCTGGATTTCGGTTCTTTTTTCCCTACAGAAACATCTCTGTTGAAAAATGCAACACTAATTGAATCAGCAGCTGCTTGTATTTCCAAGCCAGTGGAGAAAATTCTGTTAGGTAAAATTGAAGTTATAACTGGAGAAGAAGCAGAACACAATGTATTACAGGTGTGTATTTCATAAAGACTAGATGGTGAGCAGTTTTGTTGTTGAAAAGAACATTGAGATCCCTTACAGAGCGCAGCAAGCTGAAAATAACTTCAGTTTATATTTTGAATTTTCAATTTTTTAAGATATGCCTCTGCTAACCCATTATTCTGTAAGTTGATATTTTCTTTTTCGTATTATATCTGTTCATTTTGTAGTCCTTTTCAGTATGTGAGTGCTTCAGGATTTCATTCTGCAATTGCATTTTATAAGCAACTATACAGCAGTAACTAAACCCTCAAAATCGAAAATAATTTGGGTAAAGACTTTTTTATGACCAGCAATGTGCTATCAGAGTGTCCTGGTTAAACCATGACACCAATTAGTTTCATAGTTCATCTAAAATATTACTTTTTTTGGTACAGCAAGACACACCTTAGTACTCTTAATCTTAAAAATGCAGTGTTCTTAGGAAATAGCAATGACATATGATTTTAAAAATCTTAACACTGAACATTACATTATTTTACCATAGAATCATAGAATGGTTTGGGTTGGAAAGGACCTTAAGATAACCTAGTTCCAGCGCCCCTGCTGTGGGCAGGGAAATTTTATCATTGATTAAATCTTCTGTCTTATCAGAACATGGGAGTTTTGCTGTCTTTCTAGTAGTACTCTCTTAGTAGTGCTACTGGTATCCTGGTCTGTATAATGTTTCTAATAGGTGGGGGAATAAGTTCGTAGAACAGTTACAACAAATTCAGCTCTGTTAGTGGGTATTACAGATGAAGAGTTAAGACAGATGAAGTAATTGAAAAAGTAAGCTGGGATTCATGCTGAATGTTTTCCATGACTAGCAGAATGTTTAGCACAGATCTGGGAGCCATTTCATTTTCAGTAAGCACGGTGATCTATGTACGTTTCTGCCTTTGTATGCATGCATATGGATGTGTTAAAAGCTGCATCAAAAGGTTTAAAAACAAAGTTTTAGAACCAATAAAATTACCATTGGCTGGCAATTTTCATCATGTATTTCTTTTTCAGATCAACTGCAAGCTCTTTAAATTTAATAAGCTTTCTTTAACTTGGATTGAAAGAGGCAGAGGCTCACTGAGGCTTAATGATACTTCTAGCAATAAACATGGAATGCTCCAGTCAAGGCTAAGTAAGAATTAAATAACAAAATTACACATACATACAAAACACTAAATAACTTGTGCGGTTGCTGGCCAGAATAAGTTTATCTCAGAATATTAACACTGAGTAGCTAGCTTTATTTAAGTCAAGTTGCTGAGAATCTTTTTAACATTGCCTGATAGAAGTTAGCTGTATTATGGACTGAGGCATTGGGGATTTTTCACTGAGTGTGTACATTCATGCTTACATATGTCGTTAGCTTCTGTGTATTTTTACTGCAGTGTATCACTAGCTCAGTCACCAGCCTGACAGTCTGCTCTTTGTTGATTCTGCTTTTGCAGAAGCACTGTTTCAAGTCACTTCTGGAATGTTGTTTTTACTGTGCTGTCATTTTTTGTACTGTATTGCACAGTTTCAGCACATTATTTGCTTTGTATGTATTGCAAGAAGCTAATTTCCTTGGGTATTTAAAAATAATTGAAAAAAAATCACCATGTCAGGTTTTAGACCAAATTAAAAATACTTATTTATGAAAATATTAGTTGTATACAAGTTATAGAGAAAACGGCTGCAGTAAAAATGGAGATGGCTCCAATTACTTATCGTATAAATCTTTTTATTTCAGTTATGCGAAATCAAGGCAGTTTGAAACTTATTCTCAACACCCGACTCTGGGAACAAATGGTTATAAAAAGAGCAAACAGAAAGAGCCTATGCTTCACTGCAACAGCCCAAGAGGACCATTCTGTTCAAGTATTTCTAATTCAGGTAAGCAATAGATAAAAATGCCACACAAATACACATTTCTTATAGGATTCTGAAGACCTATCTAGGGTTTGGTTTTAGCAAATGGCCTTCTGTGCTCTGTTGTGCTGTGCTTAGCTTAGCTGTTACATAGCTTTTATTATGAAATGAGCTATCCCTTGGTATTAAAAAAGTGTGAAGATGGGATATGGCCTTAGGACAGACATTTCCTGGCTGTGGTTCACATACCACTAATGGAATGGATATCATCCCAGGCATATGCAGCATAGAGTTCTCAATACCTGACTTGATGATGCTCATCTGCTCAACAATAGCAGCAGAATTCATCATATCCTTAAATTTTATAATCACAAATATTTTTCTTTGTAGTTAGGATTTAAAATTCTTATTTATTCTGTAAAACAAAATGCAAGTTTATTCTTTTAGAAACATATTCAGGAAATGGGACCATTCTTCAGGGGAAATAATTTTCAAGCTTGCTTCTTGTAACTATAGAGAAAATAATCAACAGCTACATGTTATAAAATACAACCACTTAAAGTTGACATTATTTGTATTAAATTTTATTAAGTGTGAATCTTAAATGGATTGTTTTGATTTAAAAGGAAAAAATACAGCTCTTTCATTACTTTTGAAAATTTCTCAGTCAGCTTCTCTGTGAAAAAATGAGATTTTTTAATTGGTTTGGACTGTGTGCATTTTGTGTTCTGCAGGCAAGCTCAAAAGACATTGGATACCTGTATGCAGCAGTTCATCACCGCCTCGTGGCACTGCGAAGCTTTGCTGAGCAAGAGCCAGATGCTTATCAAATAGATGCAGAGTCAGAAATTGCCTTTCAGCCATTTAGCAGTGATGATGAAGATGATGAAAAAATAACTCAAGTGAGCAGCAGTAGATCTGGTAAGCAGAATTTTTCCCAGGAACACTTTAATCCTTTCAGGATATTTTCTTGTGAGCAATGAAAATTGGTTTGGTTTGGTTTGGTTTGTTTTTTTTCATGCTAAATGTAACTTTCATCTGTTAGAGATACCCTTTTCAGGTAGAAGAGAGTAATTCCTTTTAGTATTTTGACTTACTACTATTAAAATGCAAGGCTTTGCCAGATCAGTTATCCACACGTCTTTACAGCAGTGCAATACTCTTGAGAAAAGGATGAGGGTTAAGAAATTTCAATATTGTCAAGCTTTACTTAAAGTATCCTAGAGAATTCTTCAATATATTTCAGTAGAAATTACTAGAGATATTGAGATATTAGTTGTTCCTTGAGTAAGTGAAAGTTGAGACCATTCACATTGTCACTTAGGTTGTTACTGATGGCTTGAAGCATAACAAGTTTACTAAGGTATTTATCATTAAGGTCCTTTCCAACCCTAACTATTCTATGATTCTATTATGCAATGGTTAACTTCATTTATAACACAGATTCTTAATCAGCTGGAACAGCTACCTCACTAGGAAATTTGCAGGTCAAGATTTACACACCCGTTTTGTCAGCTTTCTTCAACATAATAAAAATGTAGGCTCCTCAAGTAGAAAATTGCAACTAAACCAAGATATAAGGGGCAAGCTGCTGACTTCATCCTTCTCTAGAAGCTGTTAATACAGCTCACAACAAGGCTTGGGGCACATTTGCAGAAAGCAAGGCAGAAACAGCTGTCAGACTTAAAAGCTCTTCTATCTTAACAAAGGACATTGCTGGGGCAGATTGACTTGCTTGTGTCAAACTGCCACAGTGAATACAGGAGCTGCCTATTATGCTTGATTTTGTAATAGAAGGACTACAGCAGGCATGTTTGAGTTGTTGCTCATAGCATTAGTTTCCCTCTGCAACTGAGAAACATACTGTCCTAGTATCATAAATCCTTCCTTTTAACAACTATTCAACAAAAATCAAGTCATGTACAAGTAATAGCTACAAGAGACTGTTTCCTTAAGTAAACAAGTGATTTCTTTTTCCTCCGTAGGCAAGTAGGTTGCAGTTTACAGTGCTTGTTCTCATTATTAATTGTTGTTTAACTCCATTTCAGTAGCATCCACTGCTCTAAACAAACCACAACGGTCTTATACAGCATTTTCTTACAAATACTTTTTTCCTGTTTAGGAAATGAGAAAATTGCTAGCACTGAGAACTCACTGGATTGTTCCCAGAAAATCAAACATTACCTTTGTAATTCCTAAATAATGTTTGTTGACTTTACAAAGAGTTTCTGGTAACTTGAAAACTGAATAGAGCTTGATACCTTTCCAGAGCTAGTGATGATAAAAAATTTTGGTTTTTTAAGGAGGTGAAAAAAAAGGGGGAAAAGGGGAAAGGTAATTTCAAGCAGGGTACGAGCACATATTCGCAAGTTAAAATATTTATTTTGATTTGCAGAGTCTCTGATACAAATATTCAGATGGCAGCGAGCAAACAGATTCTGAAATAGGAGTGTCAGATGCTGTTTGATCTTGACTTTTAAGTTTGAGCATCTGTCCTTCATTTATATCCATTACTGACAGCAGTTGTAACAATCTCTATCAAGTGTGTTTTCTGTGACTTCTAACATTTCCTGCTTATCTTAATCTTGTCGGTTATTCTCAGAGCCAGAAGGTTGTAATTTTGCATACATTTCAGTTACTCATATCTGACTCTCACCCACAGACACTAACATCTTACATATGCTCGATCCTGGAACCCCAGTTTCCAAAAGAGGAAGGAAAATAAACCCAAGATTTATTTACACAGGTTTTGAATAGGGTGAGGCCAATTTTAAATACCAGGACAGAAACATCCACTTGGATGCAAGAGATCAAATACTGTTTCATTTTCATGCTTCCATTCTCATTGAAGGATGTGTGTGAGTAAGTCATCTTCTTTTTATCCATGTAAAACAGTTTCAGAGATTACTTCTCCTTAACACTACATAAATGATAAGAGTCTAAATTCTCAATGATCTACACTTGTTTCCTTACAAAAAATACAAGATAGTATGTCTGCATTTTGTTTCATTCCATAATGTTTTGTCTTAAAGAAAAAAAAAAAAGCACTCTTTCTTTTGTTAATATGAGCAATTTCCTTCTTGTTAAACTGAACTAACACAGTCGTAGAATCACAGAATCATAGAATAGTTAGGGTTGGAAAGGACCTTAAGATCATCTAGTTCCAAGTCCCCTGCCAGGGGCAGGGACACTTCCCACTAAACCATGTCACCCAAGGCTCTGTCCAGTCTGGCTTTGAACACCACCAGGGATGGAGCATTTACCACTTCTTTGGGCAGCCTGTTCCGGTGCCTCAGCACCCTCACAGTAAAGAATTTCTTCCTTATATCCAATCTAAACTTCCCCTGTTTAAGTTTGAACCTGTTACCCCATGTCCTGTCACTACAGTCCTAATGAAGAGTCCCTCCCCAGCATCCTTATAGGCCCCCTTCAGATACTGGAAGGCTTCTCTGAGGTCTCCACGCAGCCTTAACTTCTCCAGGATGAACAGACGCAACTTTCTCATCCTATCTTCATACGGGAGGTGCTCCAGGCCCCTGACCATTCTCGTGGCCTCCTCTGGACTTGTTCCAACAGTTCCATGTCCTTTTTATGTTGAGGACACCAGAACTGCACACAATACTCCAAGTGAGGTCTCACAAGAGCAGCATAGAGGGGCAGGATCACCTCCCTTGACCTGCTGGTCACTCTCCTTTTGATGCAGCCCAGGATACGGTTGACGTTCTGGGATGCAAGCGCACACTGAAGCCGGCTCATGTTCATTTTTTCATCAACCAACACCCCCAAGTCCTTCTCTGCAGGGCTGCTCTGAATGTCTTCTCTGCCCAACCTGTAGCTGTGCCTGGGATTGCTCCCACCCAGGTGGAGGACCTTGCACTTGGCATGGTTAAACTTCATCAGGTTGGCATCAGCCCAAATCACAAGCGTGTCAAGATCCCTCTGGATGGCATTCCTTCCCTCCAACGTATCAACTGAACCACACAGCTTGCTGTCATCAGAAAACTTGCTGAGGGCACATTCAATCCCACTGTCCATGTCACCCACAGAGATGTTGAACAAGACCGGTCCCAACACCCATCCCTGAGGGACACCACTCGTTACTGGTCTCCAGCTGGACATAGAGCCATTGAGCACAACTCTTTGCGTGCAGCCATCCAGCCAGTTCTTTATCCACCGAGTGGTCCGTCTATCAAATTGACGTCTCTCCAACTTAGAGACAAGGATGTCGTGTGGGACAGTGTCAAATGCTTTGCACAAGTCCAGGTAGATGACATCAACTGCTCTACCCCTGTCCATCAGTTCTGTAGCCCTACCATAGAAAGCCACCAGATTGGTCAGGCAGGATTTCCCCTTAGTGAAGCCATGCTGGCTGTCACCAAGCACCTTGTTGTTTTTCATGTGCCTCAGCATGCCTTCCAGGAGTATCTGCTCCAAGATTTTGCCAGGCACAGAGGTGAGACTGACTGGTCTGTAGTTCCCTGGGTCATCCATTTCCCCTTCTTGAAAATGGGGGTTATATTTCCCTTTTTCCAGTCATCGGGAACTTCACCTGATTGCCATGATTTTTGAAATATGATGGACAGTGGCTTAGCAACTACATTTGCCATCTCCTTCAGGACCCGTGGATGGATTTCATCAGGTCCCATGGACTTGTGCAAGCTCAGGTTCTTAAGATGGTCTCAAACCGGATCCTCTCCTACAGTGGGCCTAAGGTCTTCATTTTCACAGTCCCTGCATTTGCCTTCCAAGACTTGGGTAGTGTGCTCAGAGCATTTGCCAATGAAGAATAAGGGAAAGAAGTCATTAAGAACCTCAGCCTTCTCCAAATCCAGGGTAGCCAGTTCTTCTGATAGCTTCTGGAGGGGGCCCACGTTGTCCCTAGTCCGTCTTTTATTCACAGTGTACCTATAGAATTCCTTCCTGTTCTCTTTCACATCCGTAGCCAAGTTTAATTCTAACTGGCCTTAGCTTTCCTAATCTGGTCCCTAGCTTCCCAGAAAACATCCCTGTATTCTTCCCAGGCTGCCTGTCCTTGTTTCCATCTTTTATAAGCCTCTTTTTACCCTCAAGAGTTTCCTCAGCAGCTCCTTATCCATCCAAGAAGGTCTCCTGGCCCTCCTGCAGCACTTCCTTCTAGTTGGGATGCATAGCTCCTGAGCTTGCAACAGGTGATCCTTGAATATCAGCCAACAGTCTTGGGCCCCCCTGCCCTCTAGGGCTATATCCCATGGAACCCGACTGAGCAGGTTCCTGAAGAGGCCAGAGTCTGCTCTCTTGAAGTCCAGGGCAGTGAGCTTGCTGCACACTCCTCTCAGTGTCCTGAAGATCTCAAACTCAACCATTTCATGATCGCTACAGCCAAGGCTGCCCTGAAGCATCACGTTTCTGACCTACCAGCCCCTCCTTGTTGTTGAGGACAAGGTCAAGCATGGCACCTCTCCTTGTCAGCTTTTCTATTACTTGCAGAAGGAAGTTGTCTTCCACACAATTGAGGAACCGTCTGGATTGCTTGTGCTGGGCCATGCCATCCCTCCAACAGATATGAGGGTGGTTGAAGTCCCCCATGAGAACAAGGGCCTGCGAGCGTGTGGCTGTTCCTATCTGTCTATAGAGCGCTTCATCCACAGAGACCTCTTGATCAGGCAGTCTGTAGCAGATCCCCACAGTAATGTCCCCCCATCGCTGTTCTCCCTTTAACGCTGACCCACAAACTCTCTGTTAGCTGATCACCAGTCCCCAAACAGAGTTCCATACTTTCCAGCCTATCCCTAACATAAATATCAACTCTCCCCTCCCCGCCTGCTGGGCTTGTCTTTTCTGAAGAGCCTGTAACTTTCCGTTCCACCACTCCAGTCATAGGAGCCGTCCCACCATGTTTCTCTGATACCTATTATATCATGTCCCCTTAGATGTGCGCACATCTCTAATTCCTTTTGTTTGTTCCCCATAATATTGGCGTTTGTATAAAGGCATCTGAGCCAAGCTCCAAATGAAGCCACATCATTGGCTGGAGTGGCTGGAATATCTGTACATTGCTCCGAGCATTTATTATAGGTGCTGGCAACTGACTGGGTGTGTTGGGATGGAATGATGCCCCCCTCCCCCATCATATCTAATTTAAAGCATCCTTGACCATTCTGGCAAGCCTCCTACCAAAACCGCGCTTCCCCTTCGTTGTCAGACCAGCTCCACCAGCCTCCAGTAGACCTGGCCTCCCAAATCGAGTTCCCTAGATTATGCTGTGCATTTCATAGCAGTGTAACAGACATGAAAAATTAGGTAAGAATTATCTTTAGTGCTAGGGGCTGAAGGAAGAAGCAAATATGGTGTACATAATAAATGAAGCATTACAAACATTAAAGAGAGTCTGTATGTTTGCAAGATATTTCCATAAGATTTTTTACACAGAATTCTTCACTATAGCTTCCACAGGATATTAGTCCTGTATAAGGACAGTGTACAAGGTAGTGGAGATACTTCTGCCATTTTAGAAATTCAGTATATATATTTATTCCCTTAATTTTTTAATTGAATTGCTTTACTTTGAAGTAGATTATTAATTTCACAAAGTCCATAGAGAATAAGCTGCTGTACCTGGTATTTTTATCAGATCATATTTCACCAGTTACAGCTTGGGTATTTTCACCCACAAATGGCTCTGTAAATCTGAGTGGAGAGAAATAGAACAGTTCATCTTCAAAGAGATTTTGAGAGTGGGTGGGATGCATAACTCTCTGTGAAGTTGTCCTGGGTTCAGATGTAACAGTTGTTTTTCTCCTTCTTAGTAGGAGGATGTACTTATCTTTTCTCACTGACTACAAAGTGAGCTAAGGAGATTAATCTAGAGTTGACAGCAAACTTCTAGGCTGACCAAAGCCAAACAAATCTGTTCTTCATCTTTTCATTGCTAATTCATTTCTCTAAGTATTGTAACTATGTTTGCCTCCAGTTATCTTTGTAGTATCTAGCTGAAGACATCAGCTGAATTCTGCATTATGCATATGAAAATTTTTCTCACTAAATGCTTTAACAAAAAAAAAAAAAAACCAGTGAAAAATGCTGATATGACAGCATGTTAATGATGGGACCAAGAGTGCTCCTTTCTGAGGGAAATGCCACTGGACTCAGCTGCATGACTCTCCCCTTTCATTTTTCTTTCCTTGGACTTGCAGACTTTACATTCTTTGCTGTGTGGTAGATCTGCTTCAACATACATAACAAAGAATTATACTTAGCCAGGCTTATAGAATAGCCAAGTAAAGAAGCATGGTCTTCTGGTAGGCAATGAGCTGTACCCAACCCCTGTGGATGAAGAGGACCTAGCACCTATGGGTCTGTGTCTAGCCATGTTCTGTAATGACTAACGTGTCAAACTACTGCCACTGCCTCCTCCTGCTTTGCTAATATATCTGAACCATTGATTCGGGCTTTCCTATATGTTGGCAGACCTGTGTCAGTTATCTGTGCAGACGCAAGTTCTGACTCCTGTTTTGTAAGCACTTTGACTATAGGCAGTTACAAATTCAGCACATAGGAGTACTGAGTTGTACTGCTAATAAGCGTAAGTTCCGCATACAGTTATTGGATATGAAGTTCTTTAACATAGACACTGTGTAGGGTGCCCATCTCTTTCCACTGGCAACACAAATAAAGTACCTATGTCAGCCTCAAAAAATCATCCTGACAGAACATGGATCTAGAGCCCTAACACCTAAGCTTGCCATTGGTAGCAGCTGATCAGAAGTCACTACTTAGACCCATACATGACTAAGATGTCTCTGAAAATGTTACTTCTTGCTTCTGACACTTCTGAGAGATCTTCCATGTTTTGTTCATAGCCATAAGGAGATTCCGTCCTTGCTCCAAAGGAATGCATTTTATTTACATTTAGAAATAAGTCCATCATGGTGATCAGAAATAGTAGAAAGTCTTTGAAGTTCTGTAACCCCGTTAGCATTTAGAAAGAACTGTTACTCCTTGAGAGACACAAGGCATTTCTTTCACAGGGGAGTATGAAATGCCAGTCATAGTAGAATAGCATGGGGCTGTAAGTAGTATGGTTCCCCTTCCTGATTTTGCAGGAATTTGTTCATTTGTATCCCTGAGGGGATACAGAAGCTGGAAAAGTATGTGTGAGGGACAAGGATGACAGTGTCACCAGGCAAAGAAATATTTTATGCATTATTCCATATACTGCACCTCATCAATGACTCTCTTAAATCCTCTCCTAATTTCATCCTGATTGAAGGATCTTCTCTTTTGATTGTGATGTCCTCTGTTTCCTGGCAAGGAATTTTCTTTTGGAAGCTATTACAGTGAATTCAAAGATGCTGGGGTCTAGAATTTGTTAAGTACCAAGACGTGTCTCCATACGTAGCCATACACCTAGAGAGAAGACCAAACTGTGCCAAGACATAGTGTGTCCCATATGGGACCACCAAGAATTGCATGAATTTTGGAGACTACAGGTGTTGAGAACCAGACAATGTATCACAGAAGTGCAACTTTTGTTTCATTGTAGAGACCTTTTCTAGTCCACTATACATGTACCTCCTGCATTGGCCTCATTAGACTCTCATCTGTTGGTGTATACCAAGATTTAAAATGTTACAAGAGCTTTTTTAAGTAAAAAATTTTCAAAGTTCTTAAAGAAACTACTGTTCAGCAACACCACAGGAACTCCTGAAAAGCTGCTATTTTTGTTTGATGTTTCTTGTTAATTAAATTCTTCTCAACCATTAAGGATTCCACTTCATAATTCTAATACATAGACTCATACAATCGTAGAATAGTTAGGGTTGGAAAGGACCTTAAGATCATCTAGTTCCAACCCCCCTGCCAGGGGCAGGGACACCTCCCACTAAACCATGTCACCCAAGGCTCTGTCCAGTCTGGCTTTGAACACCACCAGGGATGGAGCATTTACCACTTCTTTGGGCAGCCTGTTCCAGTGCCTCAGCACCCTCACAGTAAAGAATTTCTTCCTTATATCCAATCTAAACTTCCCCTGTTTAAGTTTGAACCCATTACCCCATGTCCTGTCACTACAGTCCTAATGAAGAGTCCCTCCCCAGCATCCTTATAGGCCCCCTTCAGATACTGGAAGGCTTCTCTGAGGTCTCCACCCAGCCTTATCTTCTCCAGGCTCAACAGCCCCAACTTTCTCATCCTATCTTCATACGGGAGGTGCTCCAGTCCCCTCATCATCCTCGTGGCCTCCTCTGGACTTGTTCCAACAGTTCCATGTCCTTTTTATGTTGAGGACACCAGAACCGCACAAAATACTCCAAGTGAGGTCTCACAAGAGCAGAGTAGAGGGGCAGGATCACCTCCCTTGACCTGCTGGTCACTCTCCTTTTGATGCAGCCCAGGATACGGTTGACGTTCTGGGCTGCAAGTGCACACTGCCGGCTCGTGTTAATTTTTTCATTGACCAACACCCCCAAGTCCTTCTGCGCAGGGCTGCTCTGAATCGCTTCCCTGCCCAACCTGTGGCTGTGCCTGGGATTGCTCCGACCCAGGAAAACTTAGGAATTTAAATCTTTGTTGGAGTCCAAGTGTCTGTATTCTTTCCAGCAGATACCAGTAACTTCTAAAGCAGAGAAGAAAAGAACTATCTGACTGGCTTTAAATGCTGCCATATCAGAAAAGAGATGGGGAAAATCAAATCTAATATTCTGACAACTGCAAGGTCTTTCATTTCACCTGCTAGAGTTTTAAAACCTTTAGTAAGCATTTAGTGATGGCCAGATGGTAGCAGCAATTTTTAAACAGATACTGTGTTAGTCTATTTATCAGGCATTAGTCAATTATATCTACTTTCTGCAGATGAGTCAAATAGTAGAGATTACGCACAAAGCCACCCCTGCATAATTTATCATGACCAGTGGGTTGTTTGAAGATAGGTAGTATTTCTCACAGTTTACTGAGCCTCTATTACCATGTGTTCAGACGGTGTTCCCCTTATAAAGTGAGACTCTTTGCATCCCAGACACATTGTCTGACTTAGACATCTGAATCCTTAGTCTTCATGTGCTTGGCTTTATGGACATGGGGGTCACAGGTTTCATTCACTATTTGCATGCTCAAATATTTGTGAATAATCCTGTGTTATCTAGTTAGATATTTACCTAAACCAGGAACTGATCATATCCAAACTTTAACCTTCTGCTTCAGTATTATGAAATTCCAGATTGTTTCAACATGAGTATGCTCAAATAAGCAATATTGTTTGAAACTCTTTTTCAGATCATACTAGATGGAACCACAGGCAGTCAGTAGCCTGCTCATGACACCTACCAGAATTTACAACAGCACAGCTGAGAACTCATCTTCCCAAAATGTCTAAACTGACTCATTGAGGATGGAATCAGGTCCTGGAGGGACAAAATCAGATGCATTTTGCTTATGACTTTTAATCAGAGATTAATTTTAGGGACAGCTTAAATTTAATACATTGAGGAAGAACCTGAGATGCACTTTTGGGGATTCTAATCAGCTGGCTTTGCACTAAGATGGAAATGACAGAATGGCTTCCAGTATTGAAGAAGTGTTACAAAGACTTCAGATTTTAGAATTAAATATATTTAGATGCATTATTAAACTAAGGAATTACATAGAGAATAAAAGATTTATTCATCATATTGATGGATAAAACTACATAATGATAAACTAATAATACATGTGAAGAGATTTTCATCTTTGAGACAGTTTAAGAGCTTTAAACTGGGCTTCTGTGCAGACATTTGTTAAAAACTGAGTGGTAATGTTCAGCATCCTGCCTGAGTACATGAAGAAGTGTGAGTGGCAGTTTAGCATGGCCAAGGTCTATAGAAACCAGCTTTCATAAAACTAGGGATTTTTTTTCAGTTTGTTTTGAAAATTTCTGGATTGTATACTGGTTGTAGAATTTTCTTACAGAGCAGAGAACCACGGTTTGCCTTTACAGCAGTAAACACCAAGAGAATTCACCACAGAGAACTGCAAGCCAGGTCTAGGGGGTGTATGAGCTTTAAAAACCATAAAAGTGTATCTGCGTGTGCTCATGAACACCTTTTCAGTTGCACTGTTAATTGTCCATTTGATACTCACAAATAAATGCATGCACAGTATAGCTGGATATCTGCATAAAAACTTTTCTTAAACATGTGAGTCAACCTGAGATTACTTCTGCCTTAGTGGTAGCTAGCCCTAAACAGCGTCACTCCGTGAGATACATGAATGTTACACATCCTGATGTGTGCAATAATCCCAACAGTGCCAAAGACCTGCTCATTCTGTAAAATGGATTGCAGAAATCACTGCCTAACCATTCTCACGAGGAATTAGGAAAATTAATTCTCTCTAATGCCACCCGTGAATTAAGACTTTCTGGAACATTCATAAGCCTGTGCACAGTACAGATGCACACACCATTTATGCTGTGTTGTCTATTCATTCTGTCAAAAGATAAAGAAAACATGTCTGTAATAATTCTGCCATTCTCTGCTGTCTTGTCTGCTGTTGGTTATCAAATATTATTTGTCATCCTCAGAGCTCAAACAATGTTCTGAAATATCTGAAGGCCTATTAATTAAGGTAATTGTAAAAATTTCTCATTCCTAAAAGCTGCATCACACCTGAAAAGTCAAATTACAATGTAGTTCTCCCATCTTAACATCTGTATGAAGCTGGGAGACTAACAGCTTCTTCACAATTTCTCCATGCCCTGTCAAGATGAGTGTCCAGATAAAGCTGAACTAGCATCTAGATTACACTGAATCCTAAACAGCCTGCTGAAACTAGCACTTGTCTGACACTGACTTAGCGTCTGGATGACAGTGAGGTGAAGTGGGACTGGAATTTTGCCTTTAGGAAAAGTGGAGTGCTTCACAACAGAGCATCTGTGTCAGACAGCAAAGCACTGGGATTCCCTTTGACTCTTCAGTTTGCCTGTAACAAAAATGTTCTTTCCATAACTAGCTGTACAATGTGTCTCTTCTATCAGCCGCACTCCTGACCACAACAGTATTTGCATTACTGATCTTCATATTTTGTTGCTGCAACTCAGGAACAAAGCTGCACGTTATAAAAATTTCAGCAGTTGTAAAAGCACAGCAGCCATATGTGTTTAGCAACAGGTCATGCTGATAACTTTGCCCTAGAGTTCAGTTGGCTATGCATGGAATGCAGACTTTGATTTCAAAGTCTGTTGTGATAATCAAAGCCTTCTGTGAAACAGGATTTAAGCACCTGAGTGTCATGATATTCCTCTAAAGTCTACTACAGCTGTAAAATCTTTGGCAAATGGAGTGTTCCAGGTCAGACACAACAGAACTTTTGCAGACACAGGACTTAAACTTTGTCACTTGCTCTCACAGCATAAGGAACAAGGCTTATGATTTTCACAATAAACTATTCTGATCTGCGTCTTCCCAATATTGTTACATATGCACAAGTATACAAACACACCCACTCATGTGGACACACACGTTCTGTAACATGAAGCTATGTCTCCTAAAGCTGAGGAGAAAAAGAGATATTTAACTATTTTAAAGAGTTTGGATACTGTGGTAATAGAGGACATATAAACATACAAACACATGTGTTTCTCATAGAAATTTTTACTCTTGAGAGCCTAATTATTTATTCTGTTTAGTCTCATTGCACTAAAATTCATTGTTTCTCAAGGCAGAAGGTATGCTAATATATAATATGTTAACTCAGTTTTGAAAATATAAAGTTTGTCATTTTAGGACAGCTGGAGCAACAATTTCTATGAACAATAAACAATTTTCTTACAGCTAGTTGTGTTATTTTGTGTCTCTGTTAGAGCTCTCTACAAATAGTTCCTTCCATGCTGCAGAATTTCAAGCCTGCTTTCCTAAGGAAATGAGATTTAAACCATTGTGTACCTCATCCACCAGTGTGTCAGACCCACTTCCAGCCCACTGTTCAGTTTTGGAAAAATTGGACAGGAGGTAGATAGCTCAGATACAACTGAAGTTCTTCAGGGAAAATGGCAGTTACTGAGTGACAGAACTCAGAGGAAGGTATCCTTTGAGGAAAAAGCTTCAGGGTGAGCTTGGTGTGAGCTTGTTATTTCCTGTGAGGCTTGTGAGGCCAAGTGGCTCATTCCTGTTTCTGAACAAGCTGCAGCATTGTCTGAGAGGGAGGAGAAAGAAACCATAGACGGATGTACCGCTGAGATTACTATTGCTGTGGCCTGTAGAGGGTTGTATGGATGTGACCCAAATCCATATGAAATCAGACGTCATACATTTTGCTGTTTGTGGAGCAACATGTTCTTCTATGTTCTTTTCAGATGAATGTTATTTTTTAATTTATTATTACTTATTTCTAACAAATCCCAGTGATTAATTTATATACATAATGGACTGAAAGCTCTTCTGTATTAGTGCAGTAATAACTTCCAAAAGCAGGGAAAACTGACAATTCCCAATATAAGGATACATTTACAGATATATGACACTAAGATTGTGAGTTTCTATCAAAATCTACACGGATGGGATAGCTTAAATGATTTATTTTCATCATGGAGGTAGCTGTATCTCAAAATCTTGTCACTCAGGTTTTTATGTCATGATCTTTTGTGACCTCTGACTTAGTTTTTGCAAACTGTGTAAAGCTGAGAGTTTAGTAATGTCTCTAGTGAATGAATGAGTACACAAAAAACCTTCAGAACAGGTGATACAGCTTTCAGGGCTAATGACAGCCTGTGCTACATGGACAGGGAGGGAAAGAGCATCCTCTTGTCCCTAGCTGGGTTTTAGAGGACCTACTGCTAGAGCATGCTGGCAGGAAAATCCAGAAGAATCACACATAGCCTGTTGCACAGCAGTTGTCTAAAAAGTGGAGTTCAGATTCCTGACCTGTCTTTCACAAACACTTCTTACAAAACAGTGTTTCTGCAGCTGTTTGAGCAAATTCAAATTGATTCTGAAATGGTGAAGTCAGTCATGTAAGTCCGCTTCAGGGATGGTGTAATTTGCTTTGCATTAGCAAAGAGCAGAAAGAAAAGAAGAAAAGTAAATTTCTGTAATTAAAATGTGTTTTAATGAAAGTGTGGACAAGAAAGCTTGCCCCTCTCATTGATTCTGTCTGAAAAAAACCCTCAATAATTTGCATTCATAAGAATAATTGCGTTTTTATTTATTTTTTTTTCTGAAGCATTCTCTTCATGCTTAAATTCCTCTATTTCAGAATTTATGAAGCAAATGACCCAACTATATAATCACTGATAAGGGACATAAGTTGCAAGCAAAATGCAAGCACACATGGACAGAATCTGGTATCAGAAAATCAGTCGGAATACATCAGCTAATGTGTTAATCCACCAGTAAGAGTCTGATGTGTCACACAAGCTGATATAAGGAAAACAAGTGCCTGGAAAACATAGGGTTAAAATACTTTTAACTTAACTTAGGTCTAAGAGAACAAGGTTTGTGTTGTAAGTCTGTGGTGTGATAAGAGAATTTAGTAGTCTTACTAACAAGAGTGAATTATTTCTTTTTATCCTTGTAATGAGTGAATTCTTTCTTACCATCCTTCTAATTTATCAGTTAGTTTGGAGACAGTGCCTCCCAAGCATCTGCTAGCTTAGGATATTCCTTGTCTGCCCATCCTGTTGTGCTTGCAATAAATTTTGTACGAAGGTCACACTGCTCTAAATCTTTGCCAGCTATTAGAAACTTGCAGATACGTCTGGTTTCAGCTAATTGTGTTTACTGGGGCATCCAACTGTGCCAGAGGTGAAAAGTGCACCATGAGGAAGACTGCTTACTTCATCTTGAAGACCCCTGCCCACATGAGGAAGACTACTTACTTCATTTTGAAGACCCCTGCCCACGACCATCGGAGGGCAGTGCGCAAGCACCAAAAGGGAAGAGACTTATGATAATGAGTACCTAAACTAATTGTAATATCCCCACCGCTCTCTCGGGAACGTAATGAATATGCATGGCTCTGTGTAATAAATATCTGCTTGCTTAACCCCTCGGTGTGCAAGTTTGGAGGAGTGACCCCCCTTGCACCCGGCGCTGTAATAAACATACCTGCTTTATAACTCTCCTTGAGTTGTAGAATCTGATTCCGTGCTTCACAAGCGACGTGTCCTCTAAGCATGTTCTCTTATGGATAGTCAGAATAAACAGATGTTCAGCTGGGCTAAAAATCTGCGGACTCAGTGCTGTGAAAGGTTACAGTGCTGGTCTGTTTACCTCCTCTGTGAACGCAGCTAACACTGGCACCATTATCATTTTCGACACAAAGACAGAACTATCATTTTCAGGTACCAGTAGTACTTACAGGCATATAAAGGAAGTTTAGGGAATGCCAATGGTTGGATTAGTTAATCATATTAACTGGTTATTAATTAAATTATCACAGAAAGGCATTACTCACAGACTTCAATAAGGAGTAGAAATGAACACTTGTCTTAGATTGTAAGTGCACTGGGAGCAACATATACATTCTTTGGGATGAAAGACGGCTACATTTGGTACAGTCGTGCATTGCCAGTTCTGCAGCTAGTATAATGACTTAGGAATAATTTAGCGTTATATAGAAATTTTTATAGTTACATTGTTTCGTAACACAGAATAGATTATTTTACATTTAATTCATAGTTTTTGGTTTTGTTTTTTTTTTTTAAGTCCACTATATAACTTGAAGAATGTAGAGCTAAGAACGCCCATTTTTCTATGGATTTGTGCGTTGAAATTTACCTCATGTATTCTAACTCCCTGGTGTCTAAAACGGGCATTTTCCTTCCTGCAGGCAGTACTTAGGTGTCTGCATCCATAAAGAATTTTGAAGTATGCCAGGCCCAAAATAAAGTTGGCTGTTGTCAGCCAAGGGTTCAAAAAGTTATTACAGTGGGAATTCACCCCTGCTCCATACTTATATCCTAGACTACCAGAGTAAAATGCCTGTGCTTATTAATTCTATATTAACAAATCTGCCCCTTAATGCACTTGTGTATGTTGCTCTGAAGTCACTGAAGATGCGGCATGAAGCACATCATATGTCACAAACTGTGAACATGTCTCAAAATAAGTCAAGCGTCATCTGACAAGTAACATGTGTCTTGTTCCTGTGTACAAGTGTATGTTCAAAATCAAAAGATACAGTAAAGGAGAAGTTAAGTAGTGTCTATCAAACATTTGGTAAGTAGACATATTTACAAAGTAAGACTTCTTTCTGAGAACCCCAGATGAATCACTTCACACTCCATGCCTCAGGTCTGCTTCCAGCACATCAGAATATCATTTGCTGTTTTGAGTTTACATTTTAGAATATATATTTAATATGTTATGCTTATAATGCTTGCTGTGGTCATTAATTCAAAAGACCATGTATAGCCTCAGAGTAGAATACTGCTCCGTATTCAAGCTTGCCTTAGTGGTTGATGCTGATTTGTTTTTCAAAGAAAGATCAAACCAGTTCAAAGAGGTAATACATGAAGCACAGAATACTAGAGGAGCAGATATAAGGTCAAATAAGCTATAAAACATTCATAACAGAGCTGTAAATTTTCAAAACCTCTTATATCCTTTTTGTCTCCAGGAACTTGTATTACCTACTGCTTTGTGCAATCCAAAAGTTAATTGTTACACAGAATGAGACATTTTCTGATTAGCAAGGGAATTAGCTGTGTTTAATTACTCCTCTGGTAATCTGGTTTATGGTGGTTTCCTTCAAGGCTAAGCTAATCAGTAGATAGAAAATCCTCCTACCCGTCAGTGAAGACCAGATGGAATTCTTACATTATACAAGAGTAGGGAAGGGCTGGAAGGCTTTAGCTACTCTCATTTCCTAAGACTCTCTTAGCAAAGCATTGTAGAAGGGTTCTGCACTGACAGGTAAAAGCCAGTGCTTCAATCCCTCCCCACAGAGAGAGGCCATGACTTCCTGCAGGGAAAGCACAGGCACAGGGTGAGTAATGAGACAAACGTGTAAACAGGCTTTCAGTGCAGCAGTACTGTCTGTGGAAGCCAGTGCCTGAGAAGGCAGTTATTATTAATGATGTAAAACCCCAACATTAAAAAGTGATCTAGATCGATTATTTATTTGGTGGGGTTTTTACCTGGGCTTGCAGAAGACACTCACACGTCCTCACAGTGCTGCTGCACAGGTCTCTCCCAGGAGAACTGTTTTCATAACGCTGCCTTTTACAGTGCTTCCTCAGACATTGCCATACATACAGTAAGGCCAGAGTAATCACAAATAAGTGATGGGTTTCTCAAACTACATGTTTCTCTTAGTACATGTTTCTCTTAGTACTTAGTAATTTTAAAACACAAAACCTGTTGTGTTTTTCTAACTTTCAAAGGCCTTTTCCTCAACTATCGCTCTCTACAACTACCTGAAAGGAGGTTGTAGTGAGGTGAGGGTCAGTCTCTTCTCCCAAGTAATACGTGACGGGACAAGAGGTAATGGCCTCAAGCTGTGCCAGGGGAGGTTTATATTGGGTACTAGAAAAAATTTCTCCACCCAGAGTGTGCTCAGGCACTGGAACAGGCTGCCCAGGGCAGTGGTGGTATCTCCCATCCCTGGAAGTGTTCACAAACCATGTAGATGAGGCTCTCAGTGACATGGTTTAGTGGTGTACTTGGCAGTGCTGAGGCAAAAGTTGCACTTGATGATCTAAAGGTCTTTTCCAACCTGTGACTGAGACAAGTTCAGTGACTCGGACCAGTTTAAGCCAGCTTCCCAGGGAGACACCACATCGAGGTCCACCTCAGTATTCCCCGTGTCCCCCTCAGCTAGAACAGAGGACGGTATCTGCCTTCAATGTGCACACCGCCAGCGTACCAGAAAGCCGACTGCTCGGCGGAGAAGCGCAGGAGGCATCCCTCTGTGTCGGCGGAGCCGAGGCACCGCCTGAGCGCACCCGACCCCTCAGCGGGTCCGGCGCCGCTGGGCGCAAACCCCGCACACCCCCTGGGGGCTGAGAAAGAGGAGGAGCGACCGCGGGGGGGGGGGAGTGCGGTTAGGGAGCGGCAGAAGCTGCACGTCCGGCGCATGCGCAGTTCTGAGCGCCGGGAAAGGCGGCAATCGGGCGAGCCCTCTCCACACGCTCTGCCCACCCCCTGCCTCCCGTCGGCGCGGATCGCGGGGCAGCGCGCATGAGCTCGCGGCGCCCCCCCGCCCGCCCCGGCCCCGCCGCCCGCTCCCCGCTCCCCGCCGCTCCGGCCCCGCCGCCCGCTCCCCGCCGCCACTGCCCCGGCCCCGCCCCGGTGGGGGGGGTGGCGGGTGTTCTGACTGCGCTCTTCCCTATTGGTGGAGGCGGCGCCTGCGCGCTGGGAGGGGCGGGGCCGCGCGGTGCGGCCGTGCCATGTGTGCCGAGCGCTGCCCGGGCGCGGAGGCCGCCTTAGAGCGGGGCAGCCGGCGCCGGGTAGCGCTGCGCCGTCCCGGGCGGGCGACGAGCCGGGACCATGTCCTCCGCACGGCACTTCCTCTGCGGTTATTTCTGCCTCGCCAGCCGCGCGGCCGCTCGCCGGTCCCTGCTGCTCTGCCAGCGGGCGGCGGGGCTGTCTTCCGCCCTGCCGGGGCTGCCGCTGCTCGGCGGCGCTCGCCGCCGCCTCCTCGCCCTCCGCGGGCTGAGCCCCGCCAGCGGCTCCGCGGCGGCAGGGCAGGGAGTGGCGGCGGACGGCGGGTTCCGTCCGTCGCGGGTGGCGGTGGTGGTGAAAACGACGCGGTACGAGTTCGAGCAGCAGCGGTACCGCTACGCTGGGCTCTCCGAGGAGGACCTCAAGCAGCTGGTGAGCGGCGGAAGGGGGCGGTGGACCCGGTCTGCCCGGGCACTGCCGCCGGCGGGGCTCCCGCTACGGAGCGGCCCGCCGCTGGGCCGGGATGTCCCGAGCGGGCCTGGGGCCTCCCCCGGCCTTGTCTGGGGGCCAGGGCCGGTGAGAGGGGGCGCGGCAGGGCGGCGGTGCCGGTCCTGCCTCCTCCCCAGGCCCCGGAGCCCGACCTGAGCTGGCGAGGAGAGCGGCGCAAGCAGCGCTGCTTAACTGGCCTTCGTTCATCTGTTGAAAGCTACCGAGGGATTTGTGTAGTAAGTGTGTTTGGGTTTTGTCCTCGGAATGATTCCAGCAGCCTTCGGAAGGCTGCAGGCGTTTCTTTCTGGTATTTTAGAGATGTACACTCTGAGGAAAGCACCATGTTGTGAAAATCCACTCTGAGACTTGGAAAGGAATCATTTCCTTCTCTTTTGCACCCCATCCTTGCGTCGCTTCCTCGCTTCATCTTTAAGATGTTTGCCTAATAACTCTTCTGGTTAAACAGCCAGGTCTCTCATTCGCATCCATCTTGCTACAGTTTTTAGAAAAGCCTTTTTTTCTTTGGTCATTCAGTACAAAACCAAGTGACTGTTCCATTAATGAAGGCATACAAAGGAAAGAGTTGATAAGCACACCCAGTTCTCATGGCTTCATCTCCACCAAGCTCAGTGATACCATCTTCCATATATCCTGTGTACTTCCTGTGCTCATCTGCCACTGATGCATGCTTGACTTACTTTGGTTGCCATCAGTCTCTGCAGGCAGGTCCTGAGCTCATATTATTGTCTTTATTCTGAGTAAACCCATTAATTTGGGTCTGTCTAGTGTGCGGTCTCTTACAACTGTAAATGTTTTAGACCTCTTTCATTTGCAGTGTTAGGATTAAGCTTTCAGATGTTTGTAACTTACGTAGCAGAGACAGCAGCATTTATTGTGTAGCTTTGATTTGTAAAGCACTAGAGTAAAAAGTACAGTATCTAAAGCAAGATAGTTCTCAAATTTTTCTGCATACTTAAGTTGATCACATCCTATGGAATTCCTGTCCAAACATTTTTACATGATTTGGAAAGCTCTCTAGTCAAATTTCCTGTGGCCACCAAGTTTAATGTGGAAACATCAGCCTGTATTCTTATCTACGTACTGGTTCCTGTTGCCGATATGTCCCCGTGCTTCCGTTCGTATGGTGGCTGTGGAATAGCAATAACCCTCTCACAGTTCATCTGTCTGAGCCTGCTTTTCTGTACTCATTTAAGCTTGAGGAAGCATTTCTTGCTCTTAAATACAGGAAATCGGTTCTCAGTGAGCAGAGAAAACCAAGAAAAACGAAACGGCGTTTGGTCACCTTTCCCTAACTGCTTGCGTACAGGCAGGTCTGGGACAGTGAATCAGTTAACGAGCTGTATGTCCCTAAAGGTGCTCTCAACTGAATGCAGTGATAGCTGCTGTTTCTCTTCTCACAAGAATGCATGTTTTGCATTATTGGCAACATCTACAAGTCTGAAGATGCATTGAAAGTAACTGAATGCACAGTGTCTAATTGTAGTTGCAGAAACACTGTATTGAGTTTCTCCTTTCGGAGACACTTGCAGGTATAATTCTCCATAATTGGAAGCGTTCTAGAATGTTTATTCTAGGACTGGTGCTTCTTTAAACCTAGTTTTCCCCTGAAAATACCTCAATGTGAGGAATTGCAGCAATAAAACTCATAGTGACGCCAGGTAGACAAAGCCTAACTTGCCTAAGTATGTGTCTAGCAATATTAAGTTCCTGCCATATGGGTGGGAATACAGAGATTTGTGCAAGAACACACTGTAAAGCTCTTCCAGAATTGTATTTTTGAAACAGGAAATGAGAGAGTGAAGGAATCCTCCTTACTGCATGGGGTTTTTTTTTAGCTGACCTGTAAGAATGTGTTTACATTCTGCTGGGACTCCATCTCACGTTTTTTCCCCCTCAGGCTCTCTGTGCTGATGGCAGCCTCAGTAAATATTAGGTGAAGGTTCAGGAAACTCTTACCCTCTCTCTTGTGGACAGGG
The DNA here is from genome assembly GCA_028858755.1 of Ara ararauna. Lineage (NCBI taxonomy): Eukaryota > Metazoa > Chordata > Aves > Psittaciformes > Psittacidae > Ara > Ara ararauna. The sequence goes on from CM054410.1 coordinate 96,454,460, forward strand.
ATCACTCCCTAGCAAAGTGATTGCTGAAAAGTATCCTTCCCCCTCTGTGCCAGTCCTTTCTTTGCAGGCAGCTTGGGAACATGGCAAGGACAGCGATGTATTTTACCTCCTGAGGTTAGCTCTACTCTGTGCTCCCTGTGTCCCTGCCTCTCCTCGGGAGGCTTAAGAAGCTGGTCCCAAGGCTGCTGGCCTCTGAGAAATGAGGTCAGATGCTGCCCTTGGACGTGCAGCGAGTCCCTATTGCTGCTACCCTGGGCAATGCCCAGTTTATCCTGAAGATTTGTAAATTGAAGCGGTTGCGAGTCTTGGCATTTGGGCTCACCCAAATGGCTACAGAGAAGGGAAGGTGGAAGTCAAGGCTCATGTGAAAGTCTGCTGTTGGGATAGTGGCAAAGAATGAAAGCCAAGTGCACAGGAAAGGCTTGGCTCACCTTGCTGTTAGCTAACCCAGTTTGGTTAGGTATTTAGGGAAGATGAACAATTTAGCTATCTGAACATACTGTAGATACAGTTTTAATTACCTTTGAAAATGTCTGATGAAAAGTTATGGGTTTTTTTGGTCCTAATTGAAGGAAAATGATTCAGTTTGGCCCACGTCTGGCACTCTGTTGTGGCTGGTTTATGTGTCTATTTGGAGTGGGGAGGGGGAGAGCAAGGAATTGAAGGTTTGGAACAAATGTTGGTTTGTTTGGACCACTGCAACAAATTGGCAGGGTTGGTCATCTTAGAAATGTGAATTCATATAGCTTGCTTGAAAACTGGTATCTGGATGGAGAAAAGGTAACCTGTTAGCAGGATATTGCCTCCTCTGAAAGAGGTCCAGCGTGAACTCATCTTCAGTATAGGGCACCAACAATATACTGAGCATGGCTGATGAGGAAGGATTGCCTCTCTGCAAGTTGGAGAGCTTCAGCTGGAGCTGGCATGTCCTTCTATACCAAAAAACTGTGGACCTTTTTCCTTCTGTGTTGTTTTTCTGTCGTAAGAGGAGTCTGGAAAATGATGGAAACAAATAAATGGGTTGTAGTAATGCCTTTTTCCTTGATATTTTTTTTTTCCTGGCACACCATTCCGATATACTCATCTATATGTAGCAAAGAGATGCAAAAGTAGGGCATTTCGGTGTACATGAATTAAACTTCACGGATTATCTCATCAAGCGTCCAATACTTTATACAGGTGAAAAAGGCTGCTTTTTGGAAGTGACTTCAGTGTTGAGTTTATGTACTTAACTAGTTGTGATTCATGACATGTTGGTGCCCTGCTGAATTAATGAGAACTGAGGGTTGTACTGGGTATTAGAAACCTGCTAGAGCAGAGTTACTGCTCTGTTTATAGTTAACACAGCAATTTTCTCTGCATTTGCCTTTGAATTACAACCTTGTGGTTAAAATGGCAATAATACTTTAATGTGGTAGATGAAGAATGAAAAAACGGTTTGTGGCATTTTTACTTTTGTTCATGTATAGATAAAGCTCTTGCCCCCAAGCAGCATTTCTGTAAAGCTTCAGGAACGTAATATTGCCAATTTCCTTTACCAAGTGAAGAAATTATTGAAGTCAGCTACTACAGAAGTAGTGGCATACAAAATGCTACAATATGCAAAATGTCCTAATCATTACTCTATAGCAGATATTAAGGCAGTATTTGAAAGGCTGCTGTAATGTCTAAGTTGCTGAAGAAAATGATGAGGAAAGTATAAGGAAAAAAGAATTTTCTAGTTAAAGCAACCCGCTGGGCCCCAACAGCACAAGGGGTGACACAGCAAACTGGTAGAAGCTTAGCAGATGGCCAGGAGCAGTAATGGGAGCAATTCTGAGCAACTGAGAGCTCTTGCTTAGTCAACAGTAGACAGGCAAAATGTTAGTCAGGTAACACCAGCCTTCTTATCTTGGTTTTACAGTAGGTAGACCTACTGCATTGGTTAACCTACCACATTTTTTATAAGCAAGCAGTTAATGGCCTGTATGGTATGACTGGATGTGTTTAATGTTTCTAGTGCAAAGGCAGGTAGAACACACTTCCTGTTTTAAGAAGTTTGTGAAGTTTAAATCAAGCCACTTCTGTGAAAGCATGGAATGGTTTGGGTTGGAAGGAACCTGAAAGATCACCTAGTTCCAGCCCCCTGTCATGGGCAGGGACACCATCCACTGGACCAGGTTGTTCAAAGTGCCATCCAGCCTGGCCTTGAACACTGTCAGAGATGGGGCAGCCACAGCTTCTTTGGGCAACCTGTGCCAGTGTCTCAGCACCCTCATAGTGAAGAACTTCTTCCTAATATCTAACCTAATAAATCTATTCTCATTTTAAATCCATTACCCCCTGTCCTATCACTACACTCTCTGATAGAGAGTTCCTTCCCATCTTTCTTGTAGGCCCCCTTTAGGTACTGGAGGGCTGTTACAAGGTCTTCTCAGAGCCTTCTCTTCTCCAGGCTGAACAAGCCCAGCAATCTCAGCCTGTCTTCATAGGAGAGGTGCTCCAGCAAAGCTGTTTCTAGTTCAGAATTTAACACTTTCGGAAAAAAAATTTTTTCCATATTCCTGCTAAAATAAATGTTTTTTTTCTTTTAAAACTGAGAGCATAACTTACCTGTATTTGGGGTATGTGGTTAATATAGAGTGACAGGTTTTGAAAATACAGGATTTTTAATAGTGCTGTATGCTGCTTAGATATGGTTAGATGATTACACTTGTAGTTGTTATAGTATTTTCCATTGCTAGTTTAAAGTTCAGACTTCTGTGTTTAGCTGTTGCTGTCTAAATCCATTTGTTTGGTCGTTCTTTTTGTAGAAATTGGATAGATGGGAAAGCAGTGATGTGTTCTTGTTTTCCTGTGTGTGTGGGCAAGTTCATTGTGGAAATTTGTGAAAGTAATCATTTCTAGATCTGAGCTTTTTATTTCACTCTGGACAACATCCACGTTGCTGTTTTGAGAGAACGTAGTGTTTTATCCTAATGCTTAGGTTAGCAACATCAGTGAGACTTGGCTACGACTTTTCTCTGTCCTCTAAATCAAGGATCATAATCCACATATGTGGACAACAGTGGGTGTTCGGATATTGCTTGGCTTCAAGTTGCTTCTATATTTGTGGTTAGATGCCATGTCCTCATTGCACAGCATTGTTCCTGGAGGGCCAACATTACTTGGGGGCAGCAGATTGGAGAGTTCAAACCCAGTGGGATGAGTCTTGCCAGAGGTGAAAGCTGAGACTCCAGAGGAGGGCAGTCAATTCAATGTGTTTTGCCCAAATGGCTGTTAAAGGAGCATTGTGAAAAACAACTCTTTCACTAAAAAAGGATTTAGGCCAGAAGATAGAAGAGATTGTTTTGGCCATTCAGTCTAGATCTTTTTTCCTTCAGGCTCCTAAGGAAAAATAACTCCCATCATAGAACATGCTCTGCTCACCTGAGTGTGTTTTCCAATGCAAATTCTTCTGGAAGCCTGCTTTGCATTTCATCTCTGATGTGAGGTTTAAGAATGCTACTAAAGCTATGCCTGAATATATTTTTGGCCAGTTTGTCCCTGTTTTCATATGCTAATGCACTTTCAGCTGGAATAGCTCTTGTATATATTCATGCATTTGATTTTACAATCTTGCATGCTATTGAGGTCAGACTAATAGGCCTAAGGTTGTACTTGTTGTTTCTTCTCAGTCTCCAGGAATACTTTTGCTTTTGTTTGCTTGTGCTAATGCTGCCCATAGCTGACTACCCTTGTGCTATGATGTGACATTTCCTGTACGTTTTATTCCTAGTTTTTCCTGTTTTAGGAGCTTCAGCAAATGGGACTCCATAGCTAATGCTGTGTTTCCTGTGTGTTTATAGACACATAGCCAGTAACTTCTATTCATCATTACTTTCAGTTTCCTTTCTAGTCCAGAAGAAATCACACAGCCTGCAATGCAGGGCTCCAGACCTATGTGTGGTCCTTCACGTAGGCTTTTACAGCGTCAACACTGAGAAATGCCAGGCGTACTCCAGTTTGAAGATTCAGAGCTCTGTAGGAGTATAATTTTTATTTTCTAGCCCTCGTCTAGAAAGTCAGTCTGCAGTCTGGCAGCTTCTGGAAGAAAAGGCTCAAAAGCCTGCGAGAGATTCATTACACTGCCTTTGCTGTGAGATAAAAGATCTGTTTGACCAAGTTGAAAGATAGCATGGTGACAAATTAGCCAAATAAATGAGCTACATAAAATTGCAAGATGGAGTTCGCAGTTTTCGTTGTGTGTGAAATAGCCTGTGGAAGTAGCAACTTGACAAACGTATGCTACATCAGCAGTTTGCATGTCAGGTGCTTATGTTTCATTCACAGCAGATAGTTCTAGAGGAAGCTTGAATGGGAACCCTGATTTTAGTAACATGGTTGATTTTTTTGAGATTATTTGCTGTGGGTTTCTTGTTTTTTCTGGTGGTAAAGCGAGGTCAATTTGTGCTTTGAATGTGCAACTGAAAATCCTTCTAGCAAGTTAGATCTGTGGTGCTCAGCAGCAGATGTTGCCTGTGGGATGTGAATACCTTCTTTTCTCCTCCCCACTTTTTCCTTTCTGTCCCAGATGGATCATGAGAGGCTGACAGCAGACCCAGCAACAGGTAGTGCTGTAACTGGTCATAGGCTTATGGTAGCTTTCTCTCCCCCCAGCAGCACAGTGGCGCTGTTCAAGTTCCCAGTGCAACACTATGGGCTGTGGCAGAGCAAGAGGTGTAGGGACATGTGCAAGCATTGTAGCTGGGGAGTAGCAACAAAGAGTTTAAGTGTGTGAGGCAATTAATGGGACATAACACCCCATACCCTAGTAAACCAGTATTAAAAAGCTTAGTAAAGATGACCTGAAAGCTTTGTCTGGATGTTTTTTCATCACCCACATATTTATCTGTGTGACCAAGGACAGCTGACAGCTGCTCCGACTGTCTGCCTGTAGTGCTGTTGGTGGCATACAGGCAAAGCCTGTGAGCCCTTCTGTTGGAGGTGATTTCTTGGTTCCAGCTGTGATACCACCTGACGATTTTGTTCTGCAAGTTAATCTTGCAGATTCTGCTGGGCAGAACAGCAGTACAACTCCAGAATGGCCAATTCCATTCTTTACTGCAGTTTCTTCAGCACTGAGTTTGTCTTTGTGCTTAGTTCATGGTTGGATTTCTTGACGTCAGTGGGTGTCAGATAAAGACTGCATTTGTTGGGTTGCAGTTAACTGTAATTGTCATATCCTGCTAGTCTTATACACTTTGCTGTGGAGTTCTATGTTGCGTGTCTATGGAAATGGGGTTAGATGAGGCTGTGTGGCACCACTTTCTTTTGGAAGGGTATACAATTTGGAGTAAAGGCACTTGAAAAAATTGCTGGAAGTGCCTGTTCAAGGTTTCTGGCACAGATGAATTTCTCTACACAAACACTAGAAGTTTAGCTTCTGTGATGGTAAATTGTTCTTAATGGGTTGCAGAAAAGGAGGTAATGATTGTAGATAATTCAGGCTAGAAGGAGTCTTAGGAGGTCATCTAATCTAGCCTGCTGCTTGAAGCACGATCACTTTTGTTATGAATATATGTTAACTCCTTTTGCTTCACGTCTTTTTCACCCTCTTCCTGCTTGCTTGATCTCCATGCAAACACGTATTTGGCAGTCCCAGCCCCAGATGAGCACGCTGAGGTGAAGAATGAATGCATATAGATGGTGGCCGAATTACTCGCACAAACACCTGTTGCAAAAAATAATCTAATCTTCAGCCAGCAGTCTCCTCTGCCTGCTCAGAAGGGTCTATGTATGTGAACTGCAAAATGTTTCCATGGTCTAACAAGTGTGTCAGGATTAAGTATTTAAATTCTCTGGATTCCAAGAAGAACAAGGCTAGAAAACAACTGCTAAATACAGTTTGTCTTGTTACTGATGAGAGTTTGCTTAAAAAACGTGGTCTGTAATCCAAGGGACAGTGTCAAATATAGTTTGATAGATTGTCCTTAAGCTTTTTTGACATGGGGCAATGTCACCTTTGTCAGCTCGTGGCAGTCTTCTGTTTCAGCTCAAATACAATTTGAAGGCTAACGCTGTGTATCAGAGATTCTTGTTTTCATAATTATCATTCCTGTTGCTTTTTCTGTTGTTCTCTTTCTCTGTAGCAAAATAGTTGTAATTCTTAAATTAATTAGGTGAACTATCTGCATGCTTTTAGCGCATGACAGGAGTATAGTTAGTATAACTATTTATGTACATTTACGTACTCCTAGATTTTACTTAGCAGATTCAGGGAAAGCAAAGTGAAGTGGTGTAATAGCGTACTTGTTTTTAAAGGCTCTACACAATTATACAAGGTCTGTGATTCTTGGCTGCTGTGTCCATGTAACTCATTTACTGAACTAGTCAATGTAAGATGGCTGGTATGTATGTAGAGATGTAATTAATAGAATGCTTATAAAATGCATGTCTCTGCTGAGATGAAATACATACTTTTTATTGCTTCTACTCAAAAGCACTTACTGTAGTGATTAAGGTCTACAAAACTAATTTGTGTCTTACAGCTTGCCTTGAAGGGATCTAACTATGCTGGTCTGCTGGAGCGGCATCGCATTCATACAAAAAATGTGGAGCATCTTGTAGACAGTTTACGGTAAGAATGAGAATTTCAGACATTGTGCAGCTCTCCTTGGATTGTGTAAAACAACAGAAGGAAGCCTTATGTTACAAGCCCTAATAAAACAGGAATACCAGAAATGGGGCAATACAAATGAATGAATTCCTGAAAGAATGACAACAGGAACTAGCTCAGTTAACTAACACACTGCATGTTATTCTGAAAACAAATAAAAAAAAACCTTAAAGGATTGCTGTGAATGTCATAGAATCACAGAATAGTTTGGGTTGGAAAGGACCTTAAGATCATCTAGTTCCAACTCCCCTGCCAGGGGCAGGGACACCTCCCACTAAACCAAGCCACCCAGGGATATGTCACATCCAGCCTTGGACACCGCCAGCGATGGAGCATTCACAACTTCCCTGGGTGACCCATTCTGGTGCCTCACCACCCTTACAGTAAAGAATTTCTTCCTCATACCCAGTCTAAACTTCCCCTGTTTAAGTTTGAACCCATTACCCCTTGTCCTCTCAGTACAGTTCCTCATGAAGAGTCCTTCCCCAGCATCCTTATAGGCCCCCTTCAAATGCTTATAAGCCACTGCACCTAATTACATGCCAGTTTTCATAAGGATGTGACTGGGAGCAATATAGGACTCACTCAGACTTTTTCTGCACTTTGCAGGAATGAGAGGATAGAAGTTCGCCTTGTCAAACGTCGAGAATATAATGAAGAGACAGTTCGATGGGCAGATGCAATTATATCAGCAGGAGGTATGACTTTATGAAAGGAAAGCATTCATTTCAGTATACACAGCATATGTAATCTCTTTTCACAGATATATTTTTCAAAAATATTTTGCATTTTGTGAAGCATCTGAGTTATGCACATTTTGAAATCTAATTGGTTATCTAATTGTCAGAAAATATGACAAAATGTGATGGTTGTGACCGTCCTCTCTAACTGCAGGGAGTGAAATTGTAGCACTAGGAAGTGAATCCCAGCACATCGCCACTTTGGAAATGTTTGTTTTGTGTATAATAATATAAACTGTGTGATTTACTATAGTTTTCAACCAAAGAGATTGAAATACTTGCTGTCATCTGATTATAACCCTACTCTTTGGTATGTGGAGACTAACATACTACCTTTTCCTTCTCTTGGCTCAAACTGTCTTTCTTGCTTTCACGCTTAATTCCAGTGGCTGGAGTATCTAGTTGGGTGGTAGAGGTAAAAGTATGCAACTACTCCGCAGCCTGATTAGAGCTTTTTCAATAAACCAACAGACCAACTTGCATGTTTATTTTTAATATTGTTTTGCAGTAGTTCATTCAGTGTTATTTTTGTGATTTGCTGCAAAAAATGCCCAGTGTGTTGCTGGGCTCTGACATAATGTTCAATCTTTTGTGGCAGTTAGACTTGATCACTGCTCTGCCTTTTTCTCTTCCCCACTGAGTCCACTTTGCCCTTAGCTACTGGTTACCATGCAGAACAGATAGAAAAGGATATGTGTGCATTCCTGAAGCATCCTAATACACTCCTGTGTATTTCAAAGAACTCCTCTAAGATGGAGATTAAAGTGCCAATGTGACTGTTATTCAGGTTAGTTGTCCTTGTGTTTACAGACAGGAAAGAATACCAGTATCTGCAGAAGCTAGTAACACTTCAAGATTTCTTCTTCACAGTTTTATCCAAGACTTCTTTTCCAAGGGTGCCTGTTTGGGTTCAAATAAGACCTTTAAATTGTGCCTTCTAGAAGAACAACTGAAGTAGAACTAAGTCCTTGGTTTTGTGTGATTCACAGTAAAATTTGGTATTGTTTCCTATGTTCCATGTCTTTGATTAGCAATACTTTCTAAATTTATTAAATCTCTTACCAGCTGACAAACATACAAAAATTTCCATAGATCTCTTTTCAAACTTGCTTCTGCCAAATTCAGCTGCCCGGGCGTGTATAGCTGTCAGATAAGTTGTACATTTTCTAACCACATTTGCCATCTTGAATTCAGTTGTCACTGTTCTACTTTAGAAAGTACCAGCAGTCTTGTGTTCTGTTTTATTTTTGTGCAGCTTACCTGATCAATTGTGGAGATAAAGGCACACAGTGTAATACTGCAGTACACCCGAGATTATTTTGTTTGTGATCCTAGAATGTGAAGTGAAACTAACTTTAGTTTTGCTTTATCTGTAGGTGATGGTACAATGTTGTTGGCTGCCAGTAAGGTCTTTGATAAATCCAAACCAGTTATTGGAGTAAATACTGATCCTGAAAGGTAAAAGCACATTTGGGAAAACAATGCCTTGTTTAATATCAGGCACAACATGCATCTGTTTTATGATGCATGGAGACACGCTTGTAGCACTAGGCAGCATAAATAGCTGTTCTAGTGGATTGCAGATATCAAGTGAACCTGTTGTTTTCGTAGAAAAGTTTCCAAAATGAGTTATCCCATCTCGTCTGAGAGGAAATTGAGTAAAATAAGCATGGCTGTGTTGAACTGCCACAGCTGTTTCCCCACAGCAGTGTAGCAACACTTGCACCTAGTTAACTTGTATTACTAACCAGATATTTGAGGCTAGGTGAGGTAGTATAGAAGGGAGAGAGGAAAAGGGATGTAACAAAAGCAACCAAGTGTGGTTCCTGCGCACACAGAAACTTGGCTTCCTTATGAGGAAGGTGGATTCTATTGGAAATCCAGTAGGGCCTCAGATGAAAAGGTTAGTTTTGGCTGCTTCTTGTAAACAATGTCATACATCAGAGAATGCAGTCTCGTCAGCCAACTAATGGCATTTAGTTGTCCTATTATAAACTCCACACAAGTTGCATCCACCTAGCCATAAGATTGATTTGGGCAGGTGGACACAGTGTATTAGTACTGCCTGGTTGGTATAATCTTCAAATGGACAGCAAGTAAAACTCAGAATTTACTGAATTTCTGTCTGCTGAAATTTTCAGGTTTAGGTTTCTGCTTTTGATGTTGCCAATTAATTTAACCTTAGTGGATAAGAGTGGTGGACAAAAGTTTTAATTCCTTCCATACTCTCTTCCTCTTCCAAAACTTTCTGAATGCAGTGGATACATATTTTTACAGTGTCAAGCCTGAATAGCAGGGTTCAAATAACAAGCGCCTGCAAGTTATCAAGTGTCACTCATGAAAGGGGAGTAGTATTTTGTCTTCTGGCTTTGATGTGAGATTTTTTTGATCTTAGGAATGTTGCTTACCTGTCTTGTGTTACTAACTTGTGTGTAAATGGAGGAAAGTTTCTTCCTAACTTTCAAGGTTTATTAAGCTTGAATTCCTTGCCCGAACTATGATGATAGGAACTATATTAGTACCTACCTATTTCTGCAGGATTACTAGTTGAACAGCTGTTTTTCAGGGGAAATGTGGGAGAAATGCTGTGTCACGCACATAGACCCTGGGAGCTGAAAGAGGTTGTATTGTTGCTGATGTGCTATTTGTGTGAGAATAGTATAGGTTCATAAAGGTCAAATGTAACTTTGCTTTATGTTAGAGAAAGAGATGTTTATTTTGTTTTTTAAAGGAACCAAACCTTAATAGATACCCTGTCATTTTCATTGTCCTTTTTTTGCTGCCAGATCGGAAGGTCACCTGTGCTTGCCTGTGAGATACACACACTCATTTCCTGAAGCACTACAGAAGCTTTATCGTGGTGAGTTCAGGTAGGATTCACTGATCTTTGGTTTTCCAAAACACATTATGATTGGAAAATACTTAATGATTATGAATTCCTAAGAAGCAGATAATGCTTAGTAAAATCTTTGTGCCTCAAATTGTAAATTCTGTGTAGATGCTTACTGTACTGAAAAGAGGGTGTGTGTTTGAGTGAGATTGGAATACAAAGGATAAAATTGACTGGCAGTTATAGCAAAAACTTTTGTCATGACCTTCAGTAATTGATTTTCTTTTCTGATTTAGCAAATTCATAAATGAGGAACTGCATTCTTGCAAATGGTGTATTGGTTTACATACTTTAAGACTCAAAAGCATATGTAATGTAGTGATGGGCCATACTAATAGAAGCTAATGAAGCCTATATATTTAGGAAATGGGCAGTGTTGCATTTAGGTTTTTGGTGATTAAGGTGATTGGCTTAAATTTTGTTGACAGATCAAGTGTAAGGCAAAGTGCTTTTTTATGATGAAGATAGCTTGATGTTTTCAGTACAAGATATTCTTAGAAGAATCTCACTTGAATTAAGAAGCAACCTGAATTTTAAAGGACAGACTAAGGAAGAGGTTTTTTATTAACTATTTAAAGAGACATTGTTCTGTGGTATATTAACATTCCAGAATACTTTTATGACTGCAAACCATCACCCAGAAATAAGTAATTCATGTGGAATGTGTTGCAGTTGGGTTTTGTATTTCTAGCACATTTAATTTGTATCTTGAAGTGTAACTGTATTTATGCCATAGATAAATTCTGAAACAAGGTGAATACAGTAATCAGGATCAATTTTAAATAATTGAAGGGGTTTCAGTATATTGTTAAATGAAAAGGTACTTTCAACTTACATATTCAGAGACTTAGAAAACAGAGGCTTTTAACGCTCTCTCATGCCAAGCTGCATAGGTGAAGCTGGTCCTGGTAATGCAGGTAACCTCCCTTGATAATCTAGGCATTTCCAATGTTTGTTGGATACCATTTTATATTTTTGTTACTGACACTCCCGTTGTTTCTCATAATGGAGCTGAAGCCTCACCAGAGTGAAACATAAAGGATCTCCCTGGTTATTTTTCCAGAATAACAGGAACTGATGTTTGTGAGCAGAGACCTGACTGTTTCACTTGGCAGTTCTCAGATTTATTTGGCCCTAAGGAAACTTTAACATACATGGGTAACTGGATTAGCCTGTCTGGAAGAGCTTCTGATGGCTCAGAGTTATGTAAGGGCAATGAGATGACAGAGACTGGAAAAGGGAATTGTCTTTTCATCTTATCCTTGAGTTGTCAGTGCAGCAATGTGTGTAAGCAGTTACCTTGTAGTCACATGAAAAAGCCAAAATGACTGAGTTACAGATTTATAAAGGACAAGCTATGTTTTTTTTTGTTTTAATGGTCAGTGGTATAACAGGATCTCAGAGTACAGGTATGATAGGAGCATAGTCCCATTCTCTAATTTTATAAGGGTTTTGTCATGTTCTAGTGTGAGTATTGTAAGGAGGCTGGCATAATGATACTCATCACATGCTGTCTGCCTGAATTTCTAAAACCATACTTTGAATCTAAGGGCAGATAGGTAGTTGTATTAAGGATGTGTTGAATAAGGCAATACCAGGATGGCAATGAGGAATAATGAGTAATGTAGTCATATAAAGCACAAGTCTTCCTTGTAATTTCAGGAAATCTATATACTGTCATCTAGCTGCCAACATGTGAAATGGGAAAAGATGTGCTCATGAGACTTCCTTGTGATTTGCTTTCTTAATCAAAACTAGTGTTCTATTTTGTTTTATATAATCTCTAAATTGTCAGAGGAAAAAATTGATTCATCCTCTAGAAGAAATAGAAAATCTGAATTGTTGTATGTTAAGGAAGAATATCTTTTATATCATTCTCTTTCTTAATTTGAATTCCTCTTAAGTTCCAAGGTTAGGAGAGATTCTAAAATATGAGGATACTTGTGGCCCTTATGTATAAAGGAGTGGATAGAGTTGCTTTTCTGGATATCTACAAAAACAAACAGAAGATGGTAAAAAGACACCATTTATTGCTGCATAAATTTCTGAGAGTTTGTTTTTCTCAAAATCACTGCATCAGTCATGAACTCATAAATTAGGATCACGTCTAAAAAGATGAGTTCTTATGTATAATGTTTGTAGACTACTTTTGGCCAGTGTCCTCTTATTTTACACATACAAGCATGTGAAAAAACAAGTGTATCATGTTTACATTTTAGTGTGATTAATTTCCTGAATTTAGAAATTGTAGTGGAAGCTATAGAACTTGAAATATGACTTTGAGTATATTTAACTTTAAGGTGCTCTGCTCTGAGAGTGAAGACTGTGGTCCTAGTGTTGTAACAAATATTTCACCTACTGACACCAACTTCTTCTCCTCTCTAAGGTGGCAATGGCGGCAAAGAATCCGACTGTATCTTGAAGGAACTGGTATTAACCCAATCCCTGTAGATTTACATGAACAACAGCTAAGCCAAGAGCAACACAGCAGGGCTCACATAAATGAAAGATTCCAGGATCAAAGTAGGTTAAAATCTGACAAGGATATATGGGTTGCCCAGGGAAGTTGTGAATGCTCCATCACTGGTGGTGTTCAAGGCTGGGTTGGACAGAGCCTTGGGTGGCATGGTTTAGTGGGAGGTGTCCCTGCCCATGGTGGGGGGGTTGGAACTAGATGATTTTAAGGTCCTTTCCAACCCTAACTATTCTATGAGTCTATGATTTTGCTATGATAACTTGGAATGCGAGATAAATATTTATAAGAGTTGAAATATTTGAAGTCTCATTGCTCTATTCAAGAGACAGAGACAGCTCTCATTAGCTGAAGATCCAGATTAAGGATTTTTAGAAGGGAGTATTTTTGTTTCTATAAGTTTATTCTAGACTAAACTCTTAGAACCAGTTTTCAGGCTTAATAGTTAATTTAGAGATGTTTTTATGTAATATTATCTGCTGGCAGAATACATGAGGGTTTTTTTTAAAATGCTGTCTCTTGGGGTTACTATAGACACCACATGAACATTTTACCATGGATTTAGCTGCTCCACACTTAAAGTGTGTTAGTGTACCTGCACGCATGCTCTTAACTCGTGCTGCATTTGAGATAGGTTACTTTGCAATTGAAAAAGCTGGTCACAGACTGTCAGAAAGCAAATGAGAAATTAGAAGTCATAATTAGAAGTGAGAATTTCTCCTTGGGTAAATCTTCAGTCATTAGACACCTTTGACAGTTTTCTTTGTCATGGGTTGAAGATGCATGATTCTGTCCTTAACCTGTGTCTAGCACTTTCTCACTGAGAGGTCCTTTGTCAACATGAACAATTTGTTAATCCCCCTTAATTACCATGTGTTATAAAGTCTAATTCCTTGAACTTTATTAGAAACGTCTGTTAAGTCACTCTCAGTTAATTTAACAAGGCTGAGTCAGTGGCAGAAGACTTCGGTTTGTCTGGTTACCCTGAGTTTTCAAGAAAAGTAATGTCAGAACATTAGTGTTGTAACCTTATTGACCTTGGTTTGAATATGTGTAGTCTCCAGTAAAGGACAAGGACGGATGCAGACTAAATCGGTGAAAAATTGAGACCTTGAAGAAGATGGAACACTATGTCTAGAGTGCAAACACAGACAGCAGAACGTGTCCTTCAGTGAGTTGTGAATTGGTTTTGAATATGTGGGTTTTAGAGCCATGATTCAATACTGTTACATTTTATATCTGCAGGGTCTGACGTTTCTGGTCCACATCTTTTACCAGTGAGAGCCCTCAATGAAGTCTTCATTGGGGAATCTCTTTCATCCAGGTATGTTTAATTATTTGTTGTTGTAGCAAGGCACAGTTGACTTAATTTATTTTTACGACATAGCAATGAACAATCAATGATGTCTTTGCTGTCAGATTTCAGTTCTAGTCCATAAATGTATTGCTGGTGATTGCAAAGTGTATTTTCAGAGATGTAAGTGCAGTGATGTTAATTTGTGGTTTTCTACCTTGCTGTCTGGCCATTCTTTCATCTTTCCTTATTCCTGGCTATTTGCTTCATTGGTTTACTCCTTTCCTGCTTTGTTCTGAGGGAACCAAATGCTTTCACTTACTATCTTTACAGTGGATTGGAGATTTAATAATCTGTCCTTAAACTGCCTCATGCATCTCTTGTTAAATATCTTTTCATAAGCTTTTAGCATGACCAAGCAGAAATAGTTTTTAATATGCCCAGGTTCTCCTTTCCCTGTCTCTCTGTCATTAGAGCAAAGGGATCAGCCTGCTTTTGTGAGAAGCTCTGTTATTGTAGGAAAACACTTATTTCATTGTTTTAAGAAATTAGTTTGTATCAAATCCTGGTACTGCATTATCCAGGATACCTTTGGCTGTCCTTTCTGTCCTGAAGATCAGTGCATTTCTGCCAGTAACAAGAAAGCTGTGGACACTATGGCCCTGTTGGAAAGGAGTTAAAACATGATCCTTGGTCATGATTTGGCCAGACTTGTAGCTTCTATCTCTTTCCCCATTGTGCATCTTTAAAAACCAAAACAACTTAAGCTGTTTAGAGTAACATGTTGTTTGTGCAGTGCCTGGGACACTGTGATTGCTGCTGGAAGTATAAATGTTCATGAGTGCTTTATCTTCCATCTGGACTGCAGCCTCAGACAAGCAGAAGGGTAGTCTCAGAGATAGAAACTTTGCTCTCTACTAAGTTAAACCTAATCTTATCAAGATTTTTAAAAGTTTCTTTAACACACAGGGAGAGAGGAACACAAAGCTGCTTTCCAACACTTTATAACAGCCCTCTTCTGAGTGTCACGGATACATTGTGTTCTTTGGTTCCAGTATATTTAAGAAGCATTTATGAACACAGTGCGTGTAGGAACAAACCTCAGTAACAGGACCTAGCGCTTGAAGACTAAATAATGATGTCACTTAGATAACTTTTCTGTAAGGCATGAGTCTGTTATATATTAACACAAAATAACTGTAGGTGCTACTTCCAAGGTCTGTTTCTGCATGTTAGTTAAGAAAACAAGGAAATTGAAGGAAATGGAGGGGTGGGAAAAAAACAAACTTAAGTTTCATACCCAGCTTGCAAAAATTATCTTAAACTGAATTAAGCTGTGCACCTGCATTCTTAATTTGCTTCCAGTTCTTTCATCTTCCCATGTTCCCAAGACCAAGCATACAAAATCTCCGTGGTTACTAAGAATGTAAACTGTGACATTAAATATTCAAGAGGTGTATTTCTTAGTTGGTCCAGACTTAAATATTCATCACATAAAACAGCTCAGTTACCCCCTTCTACTAAGAAAGGTGAAACTCAGACATGCTGAACACAGGCAATGTAGTGTTTTTCTAAGACGGTATCTTAATCTGAAGACTACATCATACTGTTTGATTTAGGCACTTATGGACATCAACAGCTTTAGTTCATAACTGTACTCCTGGATGTTCTGAAGCTTTCAGAGAGACTGGTCTCTCTACCCCTAGCATTAGAAATCTGCTGATAATATCAGTAATACCTTGCAGAATTATGATTATGCTCCAAGACTTAACTACATCTGAGTTTTATGAAGAATTTACCCTGGAGAGAAATTTAAGCCTTCCGACTGTTGTAAAACTAAAACTGTTCATGAAGAGTCACAGTGGATTTTTAATTAGTAAAGTGATCAAGAATTCAGCTTGAAGCCATGTTATTACTTGCTGATGATGGAGTACCTTACTTCTTAGTGTTCCCTGGTGTAATTTTATGAGACCAAATCACAGCATAAACACAGGTTTTCAGTAGTTCAACAATTATGCAAGGAAGGTAATGTATTTGTAGTTTCATTTGTAAGTCCAGCAAAACCTGCTTGTATATGAAGCTATTCCCAGATGAACCAGAGAGGTTTTTGTATATAATTTAATAGGAAAAGTGGCTGTAGAAAAAACGCCACTGTTCATGCTGAAAATCACTTTTGTCAGTTATAAAAAATGCTGTAAAACAGTGAATTAAAAGTGGCTGCTAAATGGGAAACGCTGCAAAGACTGTGAAATTGTCCAGATTTGAAACTAGCTGCTCTAAATTTTTATGTGCCTGATAAGGCTGTGTGTTCTGTCTTATTCAGGGAGAACTTTAAATCCTGCAAACCCAGTTTTAAATTCTCGCTTCATAGGGCCTCCTATTATGAGATATCAGTTGATGATGGTCCTTGGGAAAAACAGAAGAGTTCGGGGCTTAATGTGTGTACTGGAACAGGTTCGAAAGCATGGTAAGTACATACATAAAACATCTCTTCAGATAAGCTAGATGGACCTATTTTGTTCAAGCATTTTGTCCATCCTGAGGTTCTCCTGAGCTATGACTAAGTCAGTGCTTATATTCAATATCCAAATATTTTCACTGCTGGTATGGTCCAAAGCTGTTTCAGGGGTATGAAAAGAGCAGAGCACCCCTCACTTGTGCGAAAGGGTGAGGAGCTGAGGCATTGAGATAGAAGTTTACCTCAGATGTGATTTTGGTGGAAGAGGTTGCATGCCTCTGAGATGAATGGTTGGGGTGGCAAGGGAAAGAGATTCTGCTCTTGCTTGCAGAGCATATTGGGGGGATCTCTGGACTGCTCTTGTTGGCTAAAATTAAAATGCTTAGATGAAGAAGCATGGAAAACTTCTAAAAACCTAACCTCTAACAAGAATGGGAAAAAGTGTACTTGGAAACAGATTTAAGTGTTCTTTGGCACTCTGCTGTCCATTCTCCTTCCAAGCCTCTTGCCTGTTTGAAATTTAATTAAAATGGCACAGTCTCTTTGCCAAAGTTTTCTCCTTAAACAGAGACAGCATATCTAAGCAGATCTGTACTAGCTAAATCAGAGGGCTAAATTAAACAACCTATCGTACTGCTTATAAGTCTGGATCAATTTAGTTTTGAGATGTCAGAGACCTGTACAGTGAGAGCTTCTTTCATCTGGAAGTCTGACTGTGCTTATAGTTTAAAGTTGTACAACAAATCTTGAATTTATGTGGCAGGCTAAGATGAACTAAAACTGAAGCTTTTAATGAAATTCAAAAATGAATAGTCATGTTGTAACCATGGTTACTGGGTTTTACTCTTCTTTGTAATTCAGAATTTTGTATTCAGTTAGCATAACATAGTCCTGGAGGCTGCCAAGGATGAAATTGGCAGACTGCTAGAGTAACTTTCATAGTGTTCAGTACCTTGGGACTGTATGGTCTTAGTTCAGTGCTGCTCTGCATTTTATTTGCTCATACACTCTCTACTAAGCAATGCCAGAACCAGGGACCAAACTCCAGGGTTGCCCATCTCCACTGCTGTAATCAGTGTATACTGCTGGATGTCTCTAAGCTGCGGCCAAGCCTCAGTGGAGTGATTTTCCTTAGCCAGTGTTTTAAGGGGCCTCCTGGGATTTCAGGCTTCAGACTGAAATGCATCTAAATATCCAAGTCCTTCCTTCAGCTGCCAAAACTTTCATAAAAGGATATCTAGTTGAGAGAGAGAACAGTTTCAAACTGTGTGTCTCAGTTTCTTGCTAGCATCTGCTCAGACTTGCAGGTGGGCAGTAAGTGTAAGAGAAAGCATCTCGGATAACCACCCTCAGCAGTTCTATAGTCTATTAGATGTACAGGTGTTGTCTGTTGCAGTCTGAAGTGGTTTAGTGCCATGACAGAAGTATTAACTTGTATTGAGACCAGGGCACCTGAGATGTAATGCTATACACAGGTTATAATTACCTAATCTCAGTTGAGCTTGGGCACAGGAGGGAGACTTCTGTTGGAGTTCAGACTTAGTCCAGACTGAGTTTTGACTTGCTTTGCATCCAAATGTGGCAAATGCAAAAATGCCTGATCTGACAGTTCCTTATCTCTAGACACCGATTCTTGTGAGATTAAAGCCCATGCCTTAGGGTATAGAAAAAGAGGCATAATATTTGTAAAGAAGTGTTGGTACCCATAAATAAGAGCTAACAGAAGGTATTAATTAGCAAGAGGTGGATTGAAGGGATAAAAACACACAAAGTCTGTAAAACTGTCATGCAGTGTTTTTTTTAATGCAGACTTAAATCAGCAATTATTTGTGTTTTAAAGCAGGGGGATTATTGGTAAGAATACTGCATCCTTTGTATCATGCTGCTCTTTCCTGAAGAGTTACTTAATGGTTTGTTAAGGTTTACAAACCCACAGGTAGATGTAAAACCAAGAGTCAATTTAAAACTTTTTTATTTATTTATTTATTTATATTTCTTCCTGATGTTGAATATAGTTTTTTATGCAAGATTTTTTGTTTTGGCTTTCTCCCAAGTTGTACTGCTTAGTAAACAAGACCTGTGATTCTCTGTCTAGGTCCTATAATATTAACAAGATAGCACAACAAGCTGTTGAAGAGATCCTTAATATCGGTGAGTGAACAGTATGGCATTACTTGCCAAGTTTATATAAAGATAAACACGTATCTAACTGGGTCTCTTTCTTTTGGCTTAACAGCAAAAATGCAAGGAAGTTTGAATATGCCATTGAACACAGAACTAGTACAGAAAGGTTAGTGAAAAATGCAAGATTTCTTTAAGGTGTTTTAACTTTGATTAGTTAATTTTGTTTGTACTCTTAATACTGCTTTCAGTATTTAGTACTCTTGCAATATTAGTCTTTCTTGCAAACATTATTTAGGCACATTTGCTGAAAAATGTCTGACTCTATATGAAAGCACTTACTTAGACTTTCATCTGTATTGATCTTCAGGAGAATTTCTGTTCTAAGATTTAGAGACACATAATATTTAATCACCTGCAGAGAGCTGTTGAATTCCATGCAAGAGAATTAAAAAGAATTTTCTGTAAAATTAACTTTTTATTTGCAGGTGAAGGCTGTTAAACATCTGTTGAGACTCAGTATTCAGTCTTGTAAGGGAAGCTGCTCTTTCCTGGAGGATTGTGTGTCTCTGAGAATAACTGATATTTTCAGGAAAAAGTAATGCATGATTTCTGTATTTACAGTAACAAATGATTACAATGAGTCCTTGGTCTACAGTCCAGAAGAACCAAAGATGTTTTTCAGTATTCGAGAACCCATTGTAAACAGAGTTTTCTCAAGTAGCCGGCAGCGCGGCTTCTCTTCAAAGTAAGTGTTGGCTGTAGCAATCACTGAAAGGGCTTCATTCTGTGTATTTGTCAAAGTAGGAGTAACCTTGGGAGTTTCCCTTGAAGTGTTTCAACATCCAATTTGTGTTGTTTTGAGGGGCTTGAGTATTGTTCTTAAAACAGGAAGAAAATGTTGGCAGGTTGTGTTATGCCTTTTTAATGTTCGATCCGTGCACAATCTTACAGAATAAAAGAATCTCACTGTGCCCACTTTTGGGTGAGTGCCGTTTCCCTCAATATAACACACAGGCATTTACAAGCTGGAGTGAATTCAGGAAAGGGCCAGTGAAATGATGAGGGGCCAAAATGCATGATGTATAAAGAAGAGGCCTGGAAGAGACCAGACTAAGCAGAATGGATCCAGTTGCTGTCTTTAGCTACTAGTGGATGGTTACAGAGGAGACTGAGTTAAACTCTTTTCAGAGCAAAACAGGAGGCAACAGCCATGATTTCACAGGATGAAATATTCTGATTTAGAAAAAAGAAAAAATATTTCAGAGTGAGAATTGTCAACAGTGGAACAGGTTGCCCAAAGATTGTAGTATCACCATCCTTGGAGATATTCAAAACTTGATTTGCTAAGGCCCTAAGCCATCTGGTCTGTCTTTGAAGTAAGGATTGCTTTGAGTGGAAAGATGGACTGCATGCCCTTCCAAACTAAATTATTTGGTAATTTAGTCATTTTAACTTATGTCTGAATACCTGTGAGGCATATCTTCCCATTTTTCCTTTTTTAAGTAGAATTTGCTGCCTGTTAATACTTGATTGTTAGCTCTTGGTACTACACATCTCCCCATTGCTGTTCTTTATCGGCATTGTAGCTGCCCAGAGTGAAATGGAGGAGTGGAACATGCTTCCAAGTTCTTCTGCAGTGTCCAGACTAGGCTGTGTTTTAGTGATGCACAGGCCAATTAAGCTTTGACACTGTGGCTGTGCTTCAAAGTTTTTCATATTTGTGAAAGGTGTCTTCCTGAAAATTTAAGTTACTGGCTAATTGTTGATTAAATTTGGGAGATCACGACATTGTCTAGACCAAGGCCCAAGTCAAAAACAGTCAAGCATATCCATGTAATAAGATTGCACTCTTGCAGCTGCTCTGGCAATAATAACTGTTGGTTCCTATCTTGCAAATTTGGAGAACTTTTTACTTAATAGCATTCTTGCTTTCTACATATATGAAAAGACAAATTGCAATGGTTAATTTTCCTTTTAAACGTAAAAGAAGAGGAAGATGCTGAGTAGCTTTATTCTGTCTTGTCCAGCTCTGAAAGAGCTATCTTATAATCTATTAGCCTGAAGATACAGTAGTCAAAATCTAATATTGACAGTAAAATGCTGTTTATGGTGTTGCCTATATATGATGTTGCCTGCCAAGCATTCTGACCTTCAACTTTGAGTTTGAAATTACTTTCCCTTCTCTCTGGGAATGATTCATGTAATAAAAATAGACTATATTAATATCTAAAACTATTTGAATCTTAAGCATTGAAACTGCATGTTCCACTTCAATTAATTTATGATTCTAATGTTGAAACTTTCCTGTAAAAGATTAAGTAAACAACTATTAAATGGCATCATCAGCAGCTTTATTTAAAACATACACCTAAACTGCAGCTTTCACAGTATCAAGTGTAATGTTACAGGCTGTCTAGGGCCTCTTGGAGCAATAGTCTCTAATCATCCTGCAGTCCTCTCTGGACTCTTTGTTAAGTCTGTACAAAGTATTGATAGGTTGGGGGACTGTGGTGCTAGTACCATGATAAATTCTTCTCTTAAGTATCTTCCCATATGGTTAAGCATTTACTGACCCACGCTTGTCCAAGAACCAGTCTTACTGTTCAGATAAGTGCTTCTGTGAAATACTGGTATTTTATTTTTTTAACCTATTTTGTGAAAACTTATTTTCTGTGTTTTTGCAGGGTCTGTGTCCGTTCCCGCTGTTGGGATGCGTGTATGGTTATAGATGGAGGAACATCTTTTGAGTTCAATGATGGGGCGATAGCTTCAATAGTGATTGATACAGATGATGCACTGTGCACTGTTCTGCTGGAAGAATGAAGGACACTAGTGCCTTCTGCTGGAACAACTTTGCATCCAGAGAGGGAACTCCTGGGGATAGACAGCACATCATAATGCTGCATTATGTTGGAAGTTGGCCTTTCGGGATGCAAGAGTATTTGGAGGAAGTTTGAGATGCTTTTCATTCCTTTGGGTTGGGGAAACATTAGCCTGATTTTTAACTCTTTTTGCATCTGGTGTGAAAGAAATGTATCTGAAGTCACACCACTAACCTCAGTGAAAACTGACATTGTAACTTATAAGGCAAACATGAAAGAATATACTTTAAACACAGGTAGACGCGTTCAAGTATGAAGTCAGTAGCATTAAATATCCAGATGTACACTTTTTTAATAACAGTCTGGGACTGATGTGGGACTGATGAAACTAAACACCTTCATATATACACTTTTGTAGAAAAGTTGACTGTCAATCTAGCAATTTGATGCAAGGATATATAGATTTTGGTAAATCCTGCTGTTGATGTAGTAGAAATGGAAACACAGACTTTTTGTATACTTTTCAAAAATTTTACAACTTTGTAGTTTCTTACAACTTGTGACTTTTTTTTTTTTTTCTCTTCCAATATTTTTTCTACTTTGTAGATTCATGTCAGAAGTAAAAATCTGGTTTAATCACATCTTGAATAAAGTTGCTCTTTTCTTTTTGGCTAGAGAGGGAACTGAAGCCTGAGGGTTTTACTTAAGCCCTTTCATAAAAATACATAAACTATAAGAAACATCTTGAAGTAAGATATACTCCTTCACTGAATGGATTAGCTGGCTAGTGGGTGTTCAGTCACAGTGTGTTCAGTAGTGTGTGTAGGTGGCTATAACTAAAAAAGATATTTGGCCTTATTAAGTTGAATGGTTTAGAATTTTAGGTTCTGAGTTTCTTTATAATTGAAGAATTAAATGTGCTGGGTGCTAGTAGTTGGAGCACAAGCTCATACCTGCATGTACCCAGTTTTCCAGGTATGTGTTTTTAAATCCTCCAGAAAGTTTAAATTTCCAGTCCTATGCTGAATTTTACTGATACTTAATTGGAAACAAGTTAATTTCAATTTTACATGCCTCTGATCATGAAATAGGTAAGCAGGTTGGCAATAGTAAAAAAGCTCAAATAGAAGAGGATGTGACTTTAGATAATGTTTTAGAGAAACTGTGAACTATGACTGCCTTTGAAAGTCTGTGCTGATAATTGCATAGATAAGGGGGGCAGAATTTGATGAAACGAAGATTCCTACACAGGAACTCTTCTGCTACATGACTTGAAACAAATCTATTTGTCCTGTCTACTACCGATCTAGTTCCAAAAGTGAGTTTTCTAACTACTTTTGAATGAAGAGACTTCTGTAACAGATGTTCTCAGGGCTAATGGAAATGTTCTCCAGTGGGGCCAGTATTTATTACCGAACAAAATGTAAACTGATCTCTGTAGGTAAAGAAATTGGATAGACTGTTTTTTTCCTTCTACTATTTTAAGCATTTGTATTCACTCTCAACCAGAATTTAAAGAAAACTGTTTTGACCAGACCATTCAATTTTAGGAAAATTTGATATTGATGGAGCTTTTTGACTAAGCTATCACTGTTTGTATATGTTTCACCTTTTAAGCGTGCTACAAATTGAGTTATTTACACTATCTGCTTGAGTTATCACAATTGCAGACCAGAAGGGGAAAATCAAAGTAGCCAAATAACTCTTTCATAACTTTGTAAGTTCAGGAACTATCAGAATAAAGCTCTTAATGCCTAAAATTATTTGCAAAACTGGTCTAAATGTAAAGATGCAAAAGACTAATATTTTAGAAAGCTGTCTACACCAAGACTAGGGTGTTTCAGTTATTCCTAATCTATCTGTAACCATTTAAGGATGGCTTATGTGCCTCTGTCTAGTACACTAGTCAATATACTGTTAAGATTCAACACCCCTGTCCAATACCATTGTGTTGAAAGTCATAAATTAATGACTTTTATGACCAATTTATGACTTTCTAGGACTTTACCAGTGTGTTAGATCAGAGGTTTAGGTATGTGTACTGAAATACCTGCATAGACAAATTCATGGCAGAGACCTTGTTTACAGATATTTGTGTGCTTTAATGTATTAATGGAGACTGATTAGTCTGATCAAGATGTATATGTTCAGACTCAATGATGCCTGTCATTCCTTGTTACAAATGCTGAGACTAAAAGACAATGTTTTCAGACCCTGCAGACTCAAAGTAAGATCTGTTTAGGGCTTAGTAAGAGATAGACTCCTAATTTACATAGCAAAATGCAAACCTGACCTACTCATGAGTGGCCTCTACTGGTTTTGGCTATGTTTAATTGCACTTCTGTTGAAGCATTTACTGGTGAATGCTTGATTTATAAGTAACCATGATGATTCAGAGATCTATAATAGATAAACAGTAAGCAGCTACCTTTTTTATTAAAGAATTGTAGAATCCTTTCTAAGGATCCTTTATTACAAAGGATTTGCAGTACAGACACCTTACCTGGTAGACAGTATTCTGTGATGGGACTGAGTATTGGTTTAACACTGATTTAATCTGCCTGGACTGGCAGTGAATTCTACACCTTTTCTACCTGCAGAATCAAATACATGGTCTTTTCATTTAGTGCCAGTCCATGATGTGTTCTGCTAAACTAGACCTGTCATTCTTTGCTTTTTTTTAAAAAAGTGGTGTTTATGCATTATGTAATAAAAAATAAGAACATCATAGATGCATGAAGTTGTCTTGTGCCTTATTTCAACTTTCAGAAGTGTTTCACATGTTAAGCTTCTTCTCATTTATTGTGCAGTTGTAAATAATGGTTTCTGAGCCTTTATGCTTTAGTAAAACACAAACTTATCACTGTAGCAGCTTTTGGTAGGGATTGCTTGGAGATACAACATAACTTTTTTCACCTAGGAAAAGGGCAGTGGTGTACCTCATGCAGAGGGCTTCCATTGCATGCTTGTTACAGCTGCCATCATAACCCATAGACCTGCAATAGGAATGTTTTGTCCTCTTCCAACACTGAACCTCACACTCAAAATAACCAGCAAGTTCAGGACTGTTCCTTTTAGATAAAGGCTGTACTACCATCTCAGCTCTGTACAGGGTTTTAAAGCACAGCCTATTAAATTCAAAATATACTGGTGATAATGCCCTGTTCTCCAACCCGTGATTGTTCAGACATCCCTTAAACAAATTTCCCTATTTTTAACCCATGACAAAGTTGGTGGCAAGGATGGAAGAACATTTTCCTTCAGTCACTTTGTACAACTTACCAATTCTTCAGATTTTTATTAAATGCAAAATAAGTTGTATGGAGTTACACAATACATGGGAAAAAGAATTTACACTAGTGCTGAGCTGCAGAGATTTACTTTTGAAGTAATTCATTTAAGGCATAAAGTTAAGGCTGCAAACTGTGAAGCAACACAATATCCAATATTCAACCTCCTATTGCTTCTCCACTCCAGTTTTCACAAGGCATATTGCCCATTAACTCCTTTGTGACGGGCACAAGCCCAAGTAGTGAGTTAAGCAACAACACAGTCTAGCATAAAGCTCATGGCAGGAGTGTTGGTTCTACACAATTTCAAGGTGCCTTCCAGATCTAACCATTCTGTGATTCTTAGTGTCACTAACACTGTTAAAACTTAGTAGAAACCAAACCAGAGCAGATTAACAAGATAATGGTGTATTTGCTGTACTATAGAAAGTAAAGTTAAATTCTAGTCATCATACAACCTTTCCACAGTAATGAATCTGTTCTGTACTACCAGGTATTTATTCCTGAGCACTTCTCTTCAGATTGAGATGGGAAATGCTATAAACTATGCAACAACCCTAACAGTAATGCTGTAGGCTTACTTTAAATATCTGTGAATAAATACCATCTGCTTGATTGCTGCATTCATGGAAACAACAGCAGCATCTTCATGTCGGTGCAAGTTTTACCCAAGGACTTCTCAACTAACACTTATATTTGCTGGAACATTCCATGCTTATACACAATAGACATAGACAGAAGTTCATGATCATATTCTTAGTTTGGTTTTGGACAACTACTCATCTTTTCATAGGACTTCAAAAAAAAACCAAAAAGACCCAACACTAGACAGTACTGATTAGTGTTACAGATACATGAGAAGTGATACTACAAACATAAGCTATTACAAAAAAAATTGATGTTTCTTAATATCACCAAAGCATCTACCTCTTTCAGCACTCATACTGCAGTCTTGAGGTTTTGGTTCAAGATCTATGAGCATTTGAGTCCTTCTCCTGCAAGACTTCTGACAGTTTATGAGTTGCAGGTAAAAGATCTTACTCTTTAAAGGAAGCAAGAGAATATTTTTTTACAAGTTTTTAGCAAGCTCGTAGAAGCTTGATCAAGGTCACTGAAGCTTCAATATTGCAGAACCTTATTGTATCAGAAAACAGCACCACACCATGAAAGTACTGACAACCAGCATCTACATTTACAGATGCTTGTTCTGAATGGGTTTTTCGAAGTGTATTTAGCTCACAAGAATATTAGAACAAGTGTTATCTTTATGCTCTGCTAAAGAAAAACTTCATTGGCCCCTTTATATTACTTTTTCACTTCTGCATTATTTAGCTGCTTTTCTGTGAACATCCTTTCTCCTATTTTCTGTTTTCAGGTCTGGTAAATTCAAATTCAGTACTCTGTCTCAAACAGTGGGTAGCTTCTCATCTTACTACATATCTTGTTCAGCTGAGCATTTAAATAGGTTTAACACCATAATTCATTGAGGTCCGCAAACTCAGACAATTCCTTAATAAGCCTTATTAAAACATCTAGCACCCCTACAAGTCATTTCAAGAGCTGTAGAACCAGTAGAGTTAACCAGAAGCACCTTTAGAACACCTCAAAGCACCAAAAGCTGCATCAAAACATGCAACAGTAGCTATAGGCTGGCACTGTTTGATTACCATAGTTGCTTCACAGTACTTTCAAAACAATATCCCCAGTGACAGAAAAAAAAAAAATAATCCACAATCGCTCCCACATTATCAGGTTTCTAAAGGCTTTAAGTAAAAAAATACTGAGAATATTTATGAAACTACATTAAGGCACAAGACCAAGTCAGAACGCGTTTTACAATAACAATACTATCATTGAAAGTGCTCCAGCATTCTGGTTCTTACGGAGCTTCGCTACACACCGTATGTTAACTGCATCCAGTGCATTGTACATGATCATACGCCACTAAAATTTCTCAGTGCCAATTTGCATTTGATGCCCCAAATCTCATGGCTCCTTTTCCTACCAACAGTTGGCCTTGCAATACTTGTAAAGTATGAACAATTGATCTTTATGTCAGGAAGAGATTCCTTGAGGACCTCTAGGGAGCCATCAGTCACGATTCCAAATACCTGAAGAGTCTTTAATGTTGGAATTCCACCAAGTTCCCTAGAAAAGAGGAAAAAAATAAAAAGAACACAAAAAACAAACAAAAAACCCCATAAAATTAATAATGAACCTGATTTTTTTCCAGTCTGTACCCAAACTAGATAACTGTATTTCTACAAATTTTTTAGAATTATGGTAACTACTTAAGTTAAATTCCTTTTCCTACTTTTTAAAAGCACCTGTTTTAACTGAAACTAGTTCTCTACACAGGTAAGTCTGGAAACAGGCTGAATAAATTGCTTCTTGTTGCTCTCTCTCTCACGTAGAGTGAAAACAAACTGTTTCCTCCCTTTTGACTTCCCTGAACTTTAGAACAAGTGTAAGGAATTGCCCCAGAGGAAGCTTCACAATGTGGCCGAGAGGACACAAGCCCCTACGTACTATCAGTCTCCAATCTGTTACCATGTTTTGGTGAATGGCCAACCCTGGCTTCTTGATTGCCCAGTCATCATGTGAACTGTGTATCTATAAGCAAGTACTGGACAAAACCAAAAGGCAGAGACACACAAGCTATCACCATGACAGCACACACTGCTACAGAAAAGGATCTTCAGCTTCCCATTTTGATAGTCCTGTTCCTCCCACAGCCTTTTTCTTCGTGTTGATCATTTCTTTAGGATTGACATCCTTCCTGACAGGATTAAGATAGATAGCTGCTATACTACTAAAAGGCAAAAAAACCCACAAGCAAGTAAAATTAAGCTGTGTTTCAGTCGCAGCCAATAACTGATACAGGCACAGAAAAAGGCAAAGGAACGTAAACAGGTTGTTTAGTCAGCACGTATTGTCAACAACTTTTCCAAAGAACTATACTGTCCTTGCTGCCCACCTGAAAGCCTAATACTGACACCAGTACTGGTCATTGGCAGGACTGGTATCTGTAGCTGTACCTCATGGTAATGAGTACCAGTAGTACAATGCCATTAAGGCATTAATGCATGCACTGAACAGCAAGTTCCATGAGTACACATTACAGAAAGATTATTGCTTTTGGCTCTAGTCTGGACTCTCAAAGGTATGTGCTCTAGCAGTTGGGTTATTTTATCTCAGTTCCCTATTCCCAATTCCTCACACCAGTAAGTTTTGCAAAACAGTGCCTGCAATTCTAAGCCTAAAATAAAGCAAGTTTAAATTAACTTATACTGTGAGTAGTAAATCAAAGCCATTTAAAGATTACTTACACTAAGTCAGCAGGGGATATCTGATAACATCGGCTAAGACACAGATGTTGTAGACAGCTGAGTTTATGGAAGTACTGGAAACACTCATGGTTTAACATCACACTGTCACTATACACAAGAGCACATGAGCACACGAAAGTTTGAGTATAAAGGAGCAGTAAATCTGCCATTTCAAAAATTCAGGCTAAGAAACTTAATGAATATAAACTTTTTCTACCACTGAAGTATTTTTTTTGTTCAATATGAATAACCCATATCTAGTGTATGTTGTGGGGGAGTGATTCAATCTTCACTGAAGCAGAAGTTTCTCTGCAGGCGGATATTCTGCAGCAGAACTCATGCCATAAAAAGACATAAAAATCACATACCAAGATTTCAAGATACTTTAACTGACTAGGTCAAAACCAAAATACACCTTTTTTTTCCCCCCTAAGGTTCTATGGCCAAGTAACAAATTTATATTAGAGCTGAACTAAACCCTCTCTAGGATGCTAGACTCATAAACTGCACGCACTTCAATGCTGTCTTCTACTCTACCTATTGGCTACAACAACTTATTAGTTTACAAATCCTGTATATAACATTGATGCTGAGGTAAGAAAGAAATGTTCAAGTGAGTTACCTGCTCCAGATTAGGCCATGCCAGATAACAAATCTTTTGTAGGTTTAGCATAGAAAGTATTTTCTGGTTGTGGAATCCTACACAATCATGCATTATTACTATGTGATTCCTACACTACAATAGAATCATCAAATTCCTGAACCATACGATTTAAGGACAAGCTGCAAAGGCCTTCTTACCTTAGATCTAAATGGACAAGTAAAGGACATCTTTCCACCAGTGTCTGAACATCTGAAAACAGGACACTCAGAGTCAGTCCATCTTTCACTAACACAATGAACGTGCTTTATACAGCCTACTCACTTCCATAACTGTTCATTTATACCTTCTCTACTGGAGCCCCACAGCTGAAACACAACTTTTTGTTAAAAAGATATGCACTTAAGACTTACAGCATCCAGTCTGCCTATCAAGATACCTTACAGGCATTTTTTTAAATCCTCAGCAAAACTGACCCATTGAGTCAGAAGAAAAGTCTTAAAAGCCACTTGTGCCAGCAACTTAGCAAGAGAATAACTCCAATGATACTGCTCTAGAAATCTACTAAGACGTAGTAATGGTGAGATGCCTGAAATTCCTGCATATAGAAAAAAATTCCTGCCTGTGTTTACCTACCTGCACGACAGCCAGTGTCCTATTGCCACATTTGCACATTGAGAAAGTTAATTTCTTTTTTATCACCTAATCCATTTCACCTTTTACCTATACTTTAGTCCATTTTGTTGTGCTCTCTCCCAAGATCTAGATTTCTCTGTATTTTATACAACCCTGCAAGTTTACCCAACTTTTCCTCCTAGAACTATTATCAAGTAAATAGTTAATATTGATTACTGAGATTATCTGCCTTCTAAATTAGCTGGTAGGCCATCATATCAGTAGTTACTATGACTGCTCCCTTTTGGAAGATGTCTTCAGCAGCCACAATAGCAGAATTCTTAAGAAGACTCCAAGTACATTATCTGGAAAGCTAATTCACAGTGGAACATGGGATCCAGTGTATCCTGATTCCACACTTTACTTCAGAAGTAAGGGTTATATCTTTCACTTGAAGATAAAATGAGCTTTCACCTGACTGTTTTAAACTCAGAAGACACATCATCCCACCCCTCACGGGCAAGCTAGAGACATGAGTAAGATTCTCTGACATGAAGTACATCCAGCTACACAGGACACAAAGTCAGTGTTAGCGAGCGATTTTTTTGTATTCACAAAGGATGCCATCCAGAAGAAAACCTAAAGCCTCCTGCTTTATATTATAAAATGGTACAAGAGTTTGCCATGCTGCTATTTACCTTGCATTTGTAGCTTCTGTCTGTATCCACTTAAATTTAATTGGGTTACTTTTGAAGTAACATGATTGACTGCTGCTTTGACATGGGTGTCTGTGAAGTTACACCAGGACAAGTTCAGCTCATCCAACCTACACACAAATGAACAAAGAGCCATTTGGAAGAAAGACTAACACAATGTCTAAGTTCTGATATTACCTATTACAGTTGATACTTTTATTGCAAAAACTTGCAACACGCCAACTGCACTGTACCTGTGACTACAAATTTTGCTATGATAATAATTAAGCACTGAAACAGGTTGCCCAGCAAGGCTGTGGAATCTCTCTTTGAAGATTTTCATGATACAGCCAGAGAAAGTCCTGGCCAGTTTAATCTTAAAATTAAATTAGATTAAATTTTAAGATTAAATTAGATCAATCTTAATCCCCAGATTTAGACCCTGCTGTGCGCAAGGGGTTAAAAATAACTTCCCAAGGCTACTTACAGCTGGAATGACCCAAAATATTTTAGGAAGAAAATGGCTCTTTCCAGGGACCACCATGGGGAGATGCTGTCTTTTCAACTTGCTTCTCAGTTTGCCACCTGAATCTGTTACTACTGAACAGATGTCCACATTGAGAGGTAAAAAGGCTATCCATTATTAGCATTGGTCAGATGACCAGTTAATCCTCATTAGCATAAAATACTTCACATTTTTATATGAGCATTAGCCACACAGTGACCTTAACTCTCTTTACATGCCCAATTACCTATAGCCTATCACCATTTGGGGCTGGGACAAAGTGTTTGTTTTGTGCACAGGTGTTGTAGATTTAACCAGAGGACAAAGACACCACGGACAGTGGAAGCAGAGAATGTAGCTGCAGTCTCTACGTAAATGAAAAAAAAACAAAACAAACCGGTTAAATTGCCACTAGCATTTCTTGGATCAGGTTTGCCATCTGCTATCCACTGTGCACTGTATGAACTGCAATTCTCTTTAGAGCTCATGATCCAAGCAATACAAAGCATTACCTACCCATGAGAGGCAGGGAACGATTAAGGCTTTCTCTGCCACTCACTTGGACTTAGATTAAAAATGTGCTTTTGCAGAAGCAAAAATTAAGTAGATTGTCCAGCATCTCACAGGAAGTCAGCAGAAAGATCAGGGTATAAATCCCAGACAGACTGGGGCTTAGCTCAGTGATTTTCTGCCAGCGGATGGTTTAACCACTGGCACTGTCAATCTGAGCACAGTGCTTCATAAAGTGAAAGGTTACTGAAGGATCAGGAACAGAAAAGCACAATGTTTTCTGCCATTCACACTGCACCCTGATTGCAAAGGGAGCTCTGTGACTCCACTTTTCAGTTTCAAAACACACTTTCACATTGTGAGGATCATGTACTGCTTTTGTCAAGAAAATTGAATTTACACGATATCAAAGGAACATAAATGGGGTTTACCCACCAACCAGACTTCCTTTAAGGACAATTAAAGAAATTAATGAAAAACTGCTGAACTACATCTTTGCTATTAGAGAATAAATTGCTCGATGGAAAGAAGTTATCTGATTATTCAGCTAATAATCAACTGCTAGGCATTTAGGAAGAGGAGCCAGCTCATAAAAAAAAAAAAAAAGAGAGAAAAGAAAAAGATCTTAAAGATAAGTACAACTGGGATGCATATGGAAAGAATTAAAAAGAATCCTTTTTCTCAGGAAGAGCAGTAAACAGGAATAGCAAAAACTATTTTTGTCTTACATAGAACAGCTGCTCAACATCAGCTCCAAGGGTTCTACAGCAAACCCTGAGCACCCAGAGAGATTTAGTCGCACCAAACTGGGATTCTGAGCAATATTTCTGTAGGGAAGAAAAAAAGTGACAGAATTTTAATATTGGAACACTGCTTGCATTGTTAGGAAGTGATTATTTTTAAGGGCTAAAATCCCAGGCACAGAATTATTCATTAAATATGCAGCACTGCATCTTTAGTAACCTGACCAACCTGAGAGTCACTAAAAATCTCAAGTTGCTGCATCACAGCAAAACTCTGAGAGAGATACTTGCCTATTTACCTTACATTCCTGACAGGTCTGCATATTTATAGCTGCATAGTTTAAAAGGAAACAGTTTCTTTTCACCTTCTTCTATTGTATGCCATTAAACACACACCACGGCTTATTACAGAGGACCATACCTCTACAAAAGACAAAGCAATCATCCCATTTCTGAAGCCACCCCTCTGCAAGATGAAGATTATTTGAGAACAAAACACATGTCCAAACAGCATCCCCTGAATGCATTTGTCTGCAAGGTTACAGCAGTCATGCAATTTGCAAAACCTGGAAAATCCCTTACACCCAGTATCTAGATTTCACAGAATCATAGAATGGTCTGAGTTTGAAAGGACCTTTAGACCGTCTAGCTCCAACACCCTGCCACGGTCAGGGTCACCTCACAGTAGACCATATCACCCAAGGCTCTGTCCAATCTGGCCTTGAACACTGCCAAGGATAAGGCAATAAAATTCCAACCCTAATTAGTACCCATTTTCAGGCACTTTTTATCTGGTATCAAAAGCCAAACTATATTGGTTTATTTGTGCTCTGGGAATTTGTTTGCTCTGTTTGGGTTTTGTATGTTTGGGATTTTTTGCATGTTTGGCTGTTTTGTGGGTTTGCTTTTCATTTTCTTCTCTGGAGCAAGAAAGTCATAAGAAAGCTCAAGAGTAGAAAATTGGACACCCAGAGTCTCTGCCATCTGAGCTATGGTCCCCGGCACCCCCAGAATCACCAGATGTGATTGAACAGGAGGCTTACTGCATGCCCATTAGTGTCATTCGAGTTTAACCAAGCGACAGTTCCTTTTCTTGACAGAATCTGTCAGTTTTCAGACACTCACAAGTGAAATTCAATGAAAAAGTGAGAACCAGTGCAGAAGTACAACGAGTACCTGGTGGGAGAGCTGCTGAGACCCCTTAAAATAGAAAAGAACCTGCACGCCAAACACAAAGTTCTCCTGGGAGCACGGAAAAGGAGAAATGATAGTAGCTCTGCTGTACAGCTTGGCTATGGGAACAGCCAATGGACATGTAAACCCTAGAGAGACAAGCAGGCTTCTCCTGCTTTGGGGAATGAAAAAGAAGCCCAACACCAAGAAACACTCGTCCAGAGGGGTATTTGCTCCTCACCTCATCTCTTGGATGATAGAGAGGAAAGAGGCAGCTCATCTAGCCTGCCAGCTAGCCCTGTCAGATACCTAAATATGGCAATTTAAAAAGGCTCCCACAACAAACAACTCAACTGCATTCTTTTGTTAGCCTGCATAAAATGATAGCACTGAAAGGGAGATATTTACTGAATATTCCCAAACTTATCACTCACTTGATGATGTCATCAGAAAGCACTAGCCCCTCCAAGCTGAGGTTCTGTAGCTTTTCACACAGACTAAGAATACTCTGGAGACTTGTAACAGATATTGTACAGTTTGACAAATCCATACATTGAAGTTTGAGAGGTCTAAAAAAAAAAAAAAAAAAAAAAAGAGAAAGGCAGGTTACAAAAATTGCATTAAAACCTGCTCCACAAATCCCCCCGACTATAAATATATCCCCTACAATCAAGCTGTGCAAAGCCTGCAGGACATAATTATACATTTGTATTCAGCTGCATACTGAACATACTACTAAGCTCGCTAGGCATACTGTTAAGCTACCACCCAAAACTGAAGACCTCTTAACTTAAAGACATTTACAGGATTCATCATAACACCTGAAAAATCTATCCTGCTGGAGTTAATTTTTTGGAGTGTTTCATATAAAAATGATGGAGATGCTAACAATTCCTGGTTCTACAAGATATAAACTACATTGAATGATGGTTGCTTGATACTTTCAAACAAATCACAGTAACTCAGTTTTAAACTGACAGGTGAATGCAGATCCTCTTACTTCAACACGTCTAACTACTTCCACACTCCAGAGACAGCACAAATGCTATTACTGGTGGATACCTTAAAACCAAAAATACAGAGAAATTGTGAATATTAGAGACAATGTTTAGGGACCCAGAACATGCAGAAAAAGCCTTACTTGCTTGTTTTGAACAATGGGCTACTAATAGAAGATCGTGGGCAGCGGAACACAGTAACACCTGCAGGCAGCAACTGTCCAACCACTCCTGGCAGCAAAATTTTACCAGCCAGATCGAGAGTCTGCCAGAGAGATTCATCAAATCTAAGGCACAGAATACTACTTGTTAGTGAGGTAGAAAGGGTCAGAACTATAAGCACAACTACTGAAAGTTTTCAGTGTCACAAAAGACTGAGAAAGCTATTTAACAGAACTTACTAATGTTGAAATATGCAAGCTGTCTTTTGATTATACAGACATATAACCCATATATAGCATAAACTGAATTATATATGAATAAACATGTTAAGAACCAGATCATTTAACAGTCTTTGGAAGCAAAGGTTTTCTTAGTACTACAAGATGAGAAGTAATACTTACGAAAGACAATGCCACCTCTTGCAAACAACGGAAACTCTTATCAAGTCACTTAGGGGTAAATATGCAAAGATAGCCAAAAGCAATTCATCCGGAAGTGTATCCCAAGAAGCAACTTGAGGGAAAGAGCAAACATGTTCTAGTTAAAACTCGTTCATTTTTGCCTGCTGATCAGACAGACTGTTAGAAAGCACCCCTGCATCTCTAAGCCACTAGACATCAGCCTGCTATTCATCCCTCCTTCATGTCTTTGTTGTAGGAAGATATCTGTCTAGGCACAAGTGGCAAATGCAAAACTTTCCATAACATCAACCTAGTATACACACTAAAGGTATGGAAAGACAAATTCCATGGTAAAAAATTACAATAATCTTTGTTCATATACTCATTTTGGAAACAAGAGCATCTCAGATACTTCCTATGTATTCTAAGGCTTGCATGGTCCTTCTTCCCCCCATTCCCTTCTGAAATACCCGTCCTTCGTACGCATGTCAGGCTCCCAGAAGGGAGTACAAAGCGAGCTAGGCTTCTGCATGGTACCTGGGGAAAAGCAGGTACTGCAAACTGCTCCTTAAATCATGCCCACTATCAACCACCCCCTGAATTATCTGAAAAGATGTGGTGCAATCTCAACTTCTCATGAGTAGATACAGGGCTCCAGAAGGTGTTGCCATTCACATTCTGATTGGTGGGCTCAAGAACAGCTGCCTATGAACCAGAATCTGCCTTGTTTAAAAGCAGGGTCATCTGACAGTATTCTGTCATGGTTTAAGCCCAGCCAGTAACTCAGAACCACGCAGATGCTTGCTCATACATCCTCCCCTTTTTGTCCCACTCTGGGTGGGGTGGGGAGGGCAACTGAAAGAATGTAAAACCCACAGGTTGAGGTAAGAACAGCCCAGTAACTAAAATATAAATCTACTACTACTAATAGTAATAATGATAGGGAAATAACAAGGGGAGAGAACATAAAACTAAAAAGGGAAAAATAACAACAATAAACACAAGTGATGCACAACACAACTGCTCAGCATCTGCAGACCGATGTCCAGCCTGCCCCAAGCAGCAATCTGGGCCTTACAGGTAACTCCCCCCAGTTCATACCCTGGGCATGATGTACTGTAGTATGGAATACCCCTTTGGCCAGTTTGGGTCAGGTGTCCTGTCTCAGCTTCTTGTGCCTCTCCTCACTGGCAGAGCACAAGAGATCAGGGTAAGTGCTACTGAGTAACAACTAAACTCTCAGTGTGTTATCAGCATTGTTCTCAGACAAAAGCTTGCACCAGATACTAAAAAGGAGATAAATAATGGTTACAGCTAAACCAAGGACATGGCTCATATCATGGTCTAGCCAGGTCTGGAGAGAGCTGGGTTTTTTTCTTTTGTATTCTGCAGTTGCTGCAGACTGAAAACCTTTCAATACCAGGGAAATGAGCCCAGTATCCTATAACCCCTTTTAGTGCCCCAGGTCTTCAGGTTACAGCCCTGCTCTTTCTCTTCCAGTCCCTTTCCTACACCCTTTGCTGTATCTTCCCTGCAGCTCTCTGGCAGGGTCTTTTGCATTGCTTATAGCTCAGCTCCAAAAGGAGGCTGAGGTATGCCCTGGCATACCAGGGTAATGGTACCTGAATCGCGGAGCAGCCGAGGCCGGCGCACAATGACAAAGTCCCTCTCCTTGGAGTCCCTCTCCTTCACCTTCTGCCGTTTGTGAGAACAGGGAGATGACCCCAGCACATCCTGTAGAGTGTTTTCATCGTCCAGCTTGTCCTTCTTAAGGACAGACACTCCCATGCCAGAGAGAAGCTCTGAGGTCCTGCTGAGGTCGCAGTCCAAGCTCCACATGAAGCCCGCGGCCACATTGCTCCTGGAAGAT
This sequence comes from Ara ararauna, assembly GCA_028858755.1. Classification (NCBI taxonomy): domain Eukaryota; kingdom Metazoa; phylum Chordata; class Aves; order Psittaciformes; family Psittacidae; genus Ara; species Ara ararauna. The sequence goes on from CM054410.1 coordinate 96,490,790, forward strand.
GAAACCTCCTTGAGATGTTTTCTACAGAGACAGCAAACCCCACAGGCTCTGAAGGCACCGCGTATGCACACCATTTCATGGTCACACTGAACCCACATCCCCAGTATTATGACTGCTGGGTCCGTTGAGCCGTGCGCTCATCAGGCACACTCACGCCAACCCGCCAGGCACCAAGCAAACCTGGTTCCACGGTCGAGTCCGCGGGCGAGCAGGGGGCTGGCGAAAGAAACCGGCGGAGGAGATGCGCTATAGCTCGGCCACCCACTGCCCACTTCTCCCACAAACCGTGCTGCGGAAACCCAGCACAGCCGGGGAGACTCGAGGAAGGGCCGAGGACGAAGAGACCGTCAAAGGGGAGCGGGGGATACTCCGCTCTGCTCCACCCCACCAGCGCTGCACGGACAACGAGAGTGCCGCCGTCCCCGCGGGCTGCACGGAGGCGGGAGGGGGGCAGTGCGGTAGACCCGCAGCCACGGCCCCATGCACGGCTCACACCCAGGCACCACAGGACTCACGCATTAGTTCCCGCCGCTACCGCTCGGGAGGAACGCGACGCTCCGCGACCCGCGAACACCCCCGAACCCTCACATCGCGCGCACCCGCGGGCAGAGCGAGCCCCGCTCCCCCACAGCCGCCCCCCCGCGTTGCCCGAGGCCGCACTCACCCGGGGCACCTGAACATGTCGGCGGGAGCTGGCGAGCAGACGCACACGCCCCACTCCGCCGCGCCGCGCCGTTATAACCCCGCGCGCCCGCGCGCGCGCTCCTTCGGGCGGGAGGGCCTCCCGGGGCCGGACGGAACACGGTGACCGCCCGCCGCAAAGGCTGCCGGGAGCTGTAGTTTACCGTCAGTCAGCCTCACCGCCCGCAAGCGCGCACACAAACACATTGACAGGCACACACACACACTGACAGACACACACACACACACTGACAGACACACACACACACTGACAGACACACACACACGCGCACACACACACACACACCCCACACACACCCTCCCCGCCGCCGCAGACGGGCCGTTCCCACAGTGCCTTGCGCCAGTCTGCGGGGCGGGGGGGATGCTGACGTCAGCGCCACTGAGGAACGGGCGGTCGGTTTCCGAGGAGCGAATGTGTCGGCCGCGGCCATGGTCGCTCTGACGCGCCGAGAGCCGGGAGAGACCGCCGCTTTCTGCGTCTGAGCCCGCGTGTCGAGGCCGGCGGCAACCGGGATGGAGGGCGGCGGCGCCCCGCGGGGCACCGGCTGCTGATCAGGCGCTCTGGCTGTGGTGAGGGAGCGGCGCGGCCCGGGGTGCCGCAGCGCCGAGTCACGGCGCGGTGAGGGCCTGCGTGGGGCCGGGCGCGGCGTTGTTGGGAGGCCGGGGGGCAGCCGTGTGTCACCCCCGGCTGGGACCGTGACCCGGGTCCGGGGCAGGGAGACCCTGTGCTCACCTACGGTGCCTTTGACGAGGGAGCGGCGGGGAGGGGACACTGTGGGGGACTGCGATGGGGACGGGAGGAACCGGTGTGTTGGTCTTTCTGCTCTTAGTCCCAGATTTTTTTTTACCGTCCTTCCTTTAGGGACCTCGAGCAGGTCGGTTTACAGCATGGATGTTGATGTTTGTTAAGTGTCTGTAGACTTTAGTTCTGTGCGCCTGACAGGCCAGTGGGCACACGGGGGTCCGCTTCAATGGCTGTAATGTGCAGTGGTTGTTTCTGGTTTGTAAGACCGGAATCTCGCTGACAGTGACATTTTACCGTGAAAGGTTTTCCTGTGCTTCTGAAAGGTCTTCACTGTGAGGGCCTGATACCGAGGGACTATCAGTTTATTCTGGTCTTTTCACACCACGTTTCAGATTTACGTCAGGGTTGCTTAAAGAGCTCTTCATTCCTTCTCTCCGAACTGCTTGTTTTCAAATTGATGGGTTTGGAAAACTAATTCTGAACACACCTACAACTCCGCGCTTAGTCAGCCACTTGCTGCTAAATTTGTTTACTGCTGGTCTTTTGTTTACTGCGTAACGCTAGGGAGACCTGCCTGTAAAACTGGAGAAGGTAATGGAATATATGGCACATGGTATATAACTATCAAATTAGATATTGACAGTAGTGTGGCTCAAATTAGCATTCATATAATCTTAAGAAAGAGTTTGTGGTGTTTCCAGTGTTAACTGAAGTAATGGAACAATTGTTTAAGGGTTATATAAGTGGACAGTCAAATGAGAGGTGGGTTTTTTTAGTAAAAAACAGTAAAATAAAAATATTGTATTACCCTGTTCACCATCCCCTTTTTTTCTTTGTTAATCTTTTCACTTTTTTCTATTAATGCATCAGAAGTTGAAAGAAGAATTTGTTGAAAACAATAAAATCCAATTAATTTTTAAAAAGCTCGAAATTACCAAATAGTCTGAGTTTGCCTCAGTGCAATGTTAGGATTGCAGTCATGTGGTTGACCACATTACTGACACCTGTTCTGTGTTACTCTGGCAGCCCAGGTAGCAATTCCTATTATTTTTTTTTTAGATTCTTACTGCATCTGTACTGCTTTTGTATATGATTCTATTTTGAGTTCCTCCAAGCAAGTTAGTTTCTTCAGCATGTTATTTCCAGAGTACTCTCTTGAGCTCTAGGAAAATATCAGCCTCTGTGGTAGTTAATATCCTGTATTAGAGGACACGGCAACACCATGTAAAACAAATAATCTTCGCATAGTTTTGTACCAATGGTCCCTGCTTGCTTTTGAACACAAAAATCTCCATGGTTCTTGTTTAAGCATTTGTCTTTTATGTACTGCTGCTGTGGAGTACCTAGTCTCCCTCTGAATTGGAGATTACTGCTATTTTGAATGGAGTCAGTGCAGCATTTTATGATTTTTTTTCCTTGTTTCGCATACTATTGATACACAATTAAAAGTTAAGTCAATTTAAAATCATATCTTCATTGCAATATAGTTCAAATTACAGGTACTAATAAAATGTCAATCAGTACATAGACAAACTGTTGCTTCATAGAAGAGCAAAGCTGTGCAAATGATGTTTTCTTGATTAATTTCTCCCAAATAGTGCAATCAGAGAACTTGTCAGTTTTCTCAGGCAGCTTATGGCTATTTTGTTCCTTTAGATAGTTTCCTTAATGTGCTGAGGTTAAGCAGCTCTTTGTCTGTTATCTGCTTATAAATGCTTATTATTTCCCCAAGCTGCAAGAGTCAGTGTATAATGAGGAAGTAAAAAAAAAAAAAAACAAACACAAACCAGGGGTGCCTCTCTCAAAACCTCAAACCAAGCAAAAAAAGAAACCCCAACAACACACAAAGCAGATTTGTATATGAAAATTGCTGAAGGGATTATTTTTAGTGTTGCTTGACCTCTTCTCTCTTTAAGATTTTAAAATGTGTCGTTAGCCCGTTTTATTGTTCAAAGATGCAAGTGTCAAGGACTCTTTAGTCTGGGGCAGTTCTCTCAGTCCAAAAGGTTTAATTGGGTCTGTAAAGTGAACTGTTACTTTAGAATTCTTAACAACATAGTTTTGCAAAGTAGGGTGGGCTTCAGTACCCTGTCCAGGTCGTGAACCTTCAGAATCTGTCACAGGCTGTGGCATCTAATTTTTCTTTTGCCAAGTGAATGTGTTAGAAAAAACTCAGGAGGAACTAGCAGGTTATTGCTTGACAGAAAGGAAAAAGGTCATTGTTGAACGAGGCATTGATATTTCATTGGACATGACAGCTTTCACTTTGTGCTTGCTGCTGAGTTGTGAACTCAGCTTGAGGTGGGAGATGCTGTCACACAGTTTGGTTTTTTTGCATGCTGTGGCTTTCACTCTATTTTGTCTGTTACTTTCTTTGATGTCTCATAGTTTGGTAATTTTCTTGGTACAGTTTGATGGGGTTTTTTTTCAGATATAATTATGGTGTTTAAAATAAGAGCAAGGCAAGGAGATCTCTAGCTGCTTTGTTCTTCAAGTGTTTCAACTGAAACATCCGGGTTTTCTAAAAATCTACCTTTTCCAAATCCGATGTTTACCTAAGAATACTTCAAGAACAACGAAAAAAGGCTGTAGTATTCTAGAAATGGCTGAGGTACCAAAGACAAGAGAGCCAAAAGCATGGTGGCTGTCTTTATTAGTGATTTTGAAGTATAGGGAGAATTAGAGATTGACAGACTAGTCTGCTTCCTTTTGAATTCCTGAAGAAAAATCTGGAACAAAAGCTATTTATAAGCATCCAGAATGTAGTAATTGAGTAAAGGACAGCATCAATTTGTTAAGGACAAATTCTTGAAGTAATCTAACTTATTTCACTGATAGGCCTACTGTAGACAAGAAGGTCAGTTGATGTCTTACTTTTGGTCTGTAATAAGACGTTTTAGTCTGTTTCTTGCGATGTCTTTGTTGGGGAAGAAGAGTGGGAACAGCTGCTGTTGTGATTAAGGAGGACAGTGTCTTGTCATCTACTCTTCATGATATTTACAGAGTTTCCATAACGAAGTAATGTGATAGTGATAACTTAAAAAGGCATAAAGCTTGAAGGAATTTCAGACCTTTTTGTGTGTGGTAGTGGAAACCAAAATGCCTTGAAGATTCAGAAGCCTGCAGGAGAGGAAAGGGTATAAATGCCTACAGTTTTGTGCATGCGGATAGAGAAAGGTGTGGTGTTTCTTAGAGGGAGATAATTTGGAGGGCATAATAAGCTGAGTACATGAAGGGAGTATCACTCAGGTTATACTTCTCTTGATACATTTCAGTAAGGCATGTGAAGCAATGTTTACCCTCAGTTCAGGCCTTCTCAAGAGCTAGCTGGGATGCTGCCTGGGTTCCAGCTCATTGTAGGAGTAGATGAACTGAGGAGAGTATCTAGAGCAGCAATGAGAAATGTGCAGAACGTGTGATATTAGACTGACTGGGAAGGATTGAAGCACCAATTACATTAGTCTGCAAAATGAACAATCTGGTGGTAAAATGCTTTCCTGCAGAGTTTGAAAAGAATAAAACTGTGATACAGTCATGGATTTCTGATAAGGGGTATTGGAGACCACTTTAGTGAGACCAGGGTCCTTTCTTCACAAGTATGCTCTACTCTGTTTAGCTGTTCTTTAAGAATATAATATAGGAATGTCTTTGTTGTTAAATTTCTTGCTCTATATAAAAGCTTTGATAAAGTGTGTCTTTTTCATTTTCTGCTGCTTCATTCATTAACTTGATTATTTCTGTACCAGGCAAATTAGTTAGTTCATTCATAATGTAGATGGTTATAAGAGTGGTTAGTCTTGATGTTGGCATGGTAATTCAATATTGTTGATAGTTTGGAGTCTCCAAGGCCGTTAAGTGTGAACTGAGCTTGCAAAGAGTAACTGACAGGGTTTGGACTCTAGAGGATTTAATGTCAGAATTTTGAAATGTATGTCCTATTTTGGGGTAATCAAACGTCCATTAATACAATTAAAAACTTTCTGATTTTGTATGTGTCTGTAACAAAGCAAGAAAATCCTAAGCCTACACAAGAGTTTTGTCTTTTAACCCACACGACATCCTTGTCTCTTAGTTGGAGAGACATCAATTTGATAGGTGGACCACTCGGTGGGTAAAGAACTGGCTGGATGGCTGCACGCAAAGAGTTGTGCTCAATGAAATGGCTCAATGTGCAGCTGGAGACCAGTAACGAGTGGTGTCCCTCAGGGATGGGTGTTGGGACTGGTCTTGTTCAACATCTTTGTCGGTGACAGGGACAGCGGGATTGAGTGCGCCCTCAGCAAGTTTGCCGATGACACCAAGCAGTGTGGATCGGTTAATATGCTGGAGGGAAGGAATGCCATCCAGAGGGATCTTGACACGCTTGTGAGGTGGGCTGATGCCAACCTGATGAAGTTTAACCATGCCAAGTGCAAGGTCCTACCCCTGGTTTGGAGCAATCCCAGACACGGCTACAGGTTGGGCAGAGAAGAGATTCAGAGCAGTCCTGCAGAGAAGGAATTTGGGTTGTTGGTCGATGAAAAAATGAACATGAGCCGTCAGTGTGCGCTTGCATCCCAGAAAGCCAACCATATCCTGGGCTGCATCAAAAGGAACGTGACCAGCAGGTTGAGGGAGGTCATCCTGCCCCTCTACTCTGCTGTTCTGAGACCTCACTTGGAGTATTGTGTGCAGTCAGGTGAAGTTCCCAGTGACTGGAAAAAGGGAAATATAACCCCCATTTTCAAGAAGGGGAAAATGGATGAGCCTGGGAACTAGAGACCAGTCAGTCTCACCTCTGTGCCTGTCAAAATCTTGGAGCAAATTCTCCTGGAAGGCATGCTAACGCACATGAAAAACAGCAAGGTGCTTGGTGACAGCCAGCATGGCTTCTCTAAGGGGAAATCCTGCCAGACCAATCTGGTGGCCTTCTATGATGGAGCTATGGAACTGATGGACAGGAGTAAAGCAGTTGATGCCATCTACCTGGACTTGTGCAGTTCTGGTGTCCTCAACATAAAAAGGACATGGAACTATTGGAACAAGTCCAGAGGAGGGCCACGAGGATGATCAGGGGACTGGAGCACCTCCCGTATGAAGATAGGCTGAGAAAGTTGGGGCTGTTGAGCCTGGAGAAGAAAAGGCTGCGTGGAGACCTCATAGCAGCCTTCCAGTATCTAAAGGGGGCCTATAGGGATGCTGGGGAGGGACTCTTCATGAGGAACTGTACTGAGAGGACAAGGGGTAATGGGTTCAAACTTAAACAGGGGAAGTTTAGATTGGATATGAGGAAGAAATTCTTTACTGTGAGGGTGGTGAGGCACTGGCATGGGTTGCCCAGGGAAGTTGTGAATGCTCCATCCATGGCGGTGTTCAAGGCTGGGCTGGACATAGCCCTGGGTGGCATGGTTTAGTGGGAGATGTCCCTGCCCCTGGCAGGGGACTTGGAACTAGATGATCTTAAGGTCCTTTCCAGCCCTAACTATTCTATGATTTTAAGTCACATTTCAGTGCCAGTGTTTCAGCTTTTGATCTCATATTAATTTGTAGCTGCCTTATTCTCCAGAAACAGAGTGTGCTGATATTCTTCCCCTCAGAATGAGGGATTTTGCAGCTTTTTGTCATTGCTTGGTAGGCGCATGTTCTAAGCAGTGGAAGGTTGTGCAGTATGAGAGAACTCTCCTCAAATACTTCATTGCTCTCAGGAGAACATTCTTTAGGGGATCAGGAATTTTAGCCAGCTGATACTAGGGTGCCATGAGCTAATAGCAAGAAGCCTGCCAAAATAAAACAAAGGAACAGAATTATGGGAGAGAAATTTACGATTTTTTGAGGTTCCAACCAAGTTCAGAAGCAAATACTGCTTGCTACAGGAAGGCATGGCTTTATAACCTGCAGTAATGTATTTTAAGGTCTAATTCTAGTAGCATGGGTCCCAGATATGTCTGTCCTGTTAGGCAGGATTTAGTTCACAATAAGAGCTCCTCTCAGGCATTCCATATCTCACCTTGTGGATTTTTTTCCATTTAAGCTGTGTGTGTGAACCACTAGTTTTAAGTGGTCTCTATCTAAAAATTGTAAAACGTAATTTTGAAAATGTGTTTATTATTTCAAAACAACTCTTATTTGTCATCAGTTGAAGTCTAGAAAAAAAATTGGGCCTTTCATTTTGTATTTTGAGATTGAAATAGGAACCAGGTCAAGAACAGAAAAATGTAATTTACACATGCAGAGTTGCTTTTGCCTTTGGAAGTGAGCTAAGTTTTGGTGGAACTCAATTCCCATCTCTATTTTTTAGCATATTCATTATGTTTTTATAATCTTTTTGTAAGTTCGCTCATGGTAGTAACAATATAGCGTCTTGCACAAAAACATTTCGCCTTCTGTTTTGATAGCAGCTTTTTAGGAGTGACTATAGTAAAAAATTGTATAGGTGTGACTAATGGAGAGTATGCTTGTCGTGGTTTAATCCCAGCCAGTAACTCAGAACCACGCAGCTGCTTGCTCACTCCCCCATTTCTTCGTCCCCCCACTCCCAAGGGGATGGGAAAGAGAACTGAAAGAATGTAACTCCCATAGATTGAGATAAGAACAGTCCAGTAACTATGGTATAACACAAAACTGCTACCACCGATAATAATAATGATAAGGGAAATAACAAGGGAAGAGAATACAACCACTCACCGTCCACCGACCGATACGCAGCCCAATCCAAGCAGCAATCTGGGCCTTCCGGGTAACTCCCCCCCAGTTTATATACTGAGCATGATGTGCTGTGGTTTGGAATACCCCTTTGGCTAGTTTGGATCAGGTGTCCTGTCTCTGCTTCCTCCCGGCTTCCCCTCCTCCCTGGCAGAGCATGAGACTCAGAAAGTCCTTGGTCAGAGTAGACATTGCTGAGCAACAACTAAAAGCATCGGTGTTATCGGCACTGTTCCCAGGCTGAAAGTCAAAAACACAGCACTGCACCAGCTACTAAGACGAAGAAAAATGGCTGCTACTGCTGAAACCAGGACAATGCTGTATAATTTGTTTGTTTACATAGTATAAGGTGTGGCTGTAATGGACATCTACATATGTTTGATAGCACTGCCTTCATAAAGTCGATATGTAATGTTTATTTTCCATTCATTTTTGGTTTAATTTGCTATGATAGTATAAATACAAGAGACCGCTTTCTGAGGAAGCAACAATGGTACAACAGAGTAGACAAGGAATTGCTTAGAGTATGTGATTGAGAAATAGGTTAGCTATCCCGGATTTACAGATGATATAGCCAAAATGTGGAACAGGCAGATAGCATGGGGATACTATGACCTAACAGAAATGCTATTTATTTGATAAACATGTTAGGTAAAATACAGAAGATAAAAAGCACATGCATCTTTGATGAGAAACAGGAAGGTAACTTGAGCTGTTTTCAGAATATGGGGTGCTTTGTGTATAGCAGCCGATATGGAGTAAACAGATTGCTCTTACTATTCAGAAGTTAAATGTGAAAGTAGCAAAATTGGAGCGACAGAAAAAAAAAAATAAAAAAAGCCCAGCTGTGGGTGAAGGGATAGAAATAGTTAACGAAATGGGTTCAGGTGTTATTGCCCTTAGTCCAGCTTCAGCCCTCGGAACTGGGAAGAAAACACCAGGTGTTAATGCCCTGGGCAGGCCTAAGCCTTGGGAACTGTGACGAGGGTAAAGATCAGTTAGCAAAACAAAGCAGAGGGTTTGCAAGATAAAGGAGGATGTGCATCTCAAAGACAGACCAAACAATGTAAATATTTGTAACTCTTAGTAGTTTTGCTGAATCGGGATGATAAGGAAGTAAGAGAGTGGAAAATTACTGCTTAGCATTTAGTAGACTGTAAAAGGGATAGGAGACGTGAAATAATACATTTCCTTTGTAACCAGAAACGGGGTCCATGCCTTATGTCTCCACATCCAACAAAATAATTATGCTATGTGTCCTAAAGGAGGTACTAGCATCACAAACTTTGGAATTTTGTGGTGGAAGTAAGACACATCTCACTGCAGAGTGCCCTCATCCGTTGCAGATCTGCTTAAGCAGTATACTTAGAGATTAGTAAAAGAATAAGTTTATTTTTACAAATTCTGAAGGGATTTAACAGTCAATTGAGGAAATCTTAGCAGCAGCTTTTTTTTTTTTTTTTTTTAAATCTGTCAAGTTCCAATGAATAATGGAAGCACTGAAAATACAGCAGTGGGGAAGCCATAGCAAAACAGATCCTATTTCCATTAAATCAAACCAGTTACGGTGGTAATCCTGATTGAGAAGCAAGTCAGCCTGACCAGGGTAATAAACTTCTGTTTTATTTATTTATAATGTGTGAAGTGCTGTGGTAAAGTGATGCTTATTAAAAAAGTCAGTAGCAGTTTAATTGACAATGTAACAAGTCAGTGAAGTTTAATAGATTTGTGCAGCTTACTGGCCCTTTGCATACTAGCACTGGTACGAAGTTTTTAGATGCTTCTAGGCATCCTGAATGTAGCACAGAGTAACTAAACCCAGAAGTATAAGCAAACCCACAATGTATCATGGCCAGATTAGTAACAAATTAATTGAAACCTTTATTTCTCTGAAGAACAGGAGTAGGCAGGTGACTTAGCTAGCATGTTACCTTTTACCACATGAAATTTGAAATCTAAAAGAGGTACATCACAAGTAGACCAACATGCACTGTACTGTACTTTCATGCTCTCTTAAGTCTGAATACAGGATTTAAATGCATAGTTAACGGTCCATTAATAAAGTTGCTCATTAGCTTTGCAGAAACATTTAATTTAAACATGTAACCCTTGTCCTTCATCCTGGACTCCAGGGGACTCATGGAGTACAAGGACCACAAGGAATCCAAGGACTACAACTCGAAAGGACTACTTTTGTGAGTGCTCCATCCCTGGCAGTGTTGAAGGCCAGGTTGGACAGAGCCTTGGGTAGCATGGTTTAATGTGAGGTGTCCCTGCCCATGGCAGGGGGGATGGAACTAGATGATCTTAAGGTCCTTTCCAGCCCTAACTATTCTATGATTCTATAATTTCTTCTAAAAGAAACAGATCAAATAGATGTATGTATTTATTTATTTATTACTGGACTTAAGTGTTATGCTTATAGTCTTATTTAAGGACAGAGATTTGACTTCTGGATCTATTGTATGTCAGGTGGATGAAGAGGAGTTGTCCTAATATGTTGCTAGAAATGACAAAATTGGAATGATATGGTATTTTGATTTCTGCAGAGAACTTTAGAACACCTTGCTGAAAATCTTGTTCTTCAGCTGATCAGAACTCTTGTCATGTGAACTAAGAAAAGTGTAGTTACAGGTTAACAAATGTCTGTTAAACAACTCTTTTCTGCGTAAATATCTTCCAGAGATTTTAATATAATTAAATGTCTTTTTGTCTTACAGTTCTGATCTGCCTTTTTAAGTGAGCTGCGCTGTGCAGCTGTGGTGAACACTCGATAATGAGTGGTGCAGCGTTGGGCCTAGAGATAGTGTTTGTTTTCTTTCTGGCCTTATTCCTACTTCATCGGTATGGAGACTTCAAGAAGCAGCATAGGCTGGTGATCATAGCAACGTTATTGGCTTGGTATCTCTGCTTTCTTATTGTATTTATACTGCCTCTGGATGTCAGTACGGTAAGAGAGTTGTGAGATTTCCTGCTTAGTTGTGTAAAATGTGTGTGGTATTTTTTAAAAATAATAATCTCTTAAACAGCACATAAATTTTCCAAATGATCTCTTACTAAAATAAACACTTGTTACCTTTTTGCATGACAGCGCAGAGTCACAGAGTAGTTTGGGTTGGAAGAGACCTTCAAAGGTCATCTAGTCCAGCCCCCTGCATTGAGCAGGGACACCTTCAACTAGATCAGGTTTCTCAAACCACATCCAGCCTAGCCTTGAGTGTCTCCAGGGATGGTGTATCGACCACCTCTCTTGGCAGCCTGTGTGCTTGCGCAGCAGGCAGCTTTAATTTGCTCTTCATTTTTCCAAGGAGGAGAAAACTGTTCCTATGCAGGTTGCTGTGGGCTCTGGCACAGGCCTGGCTGCCACAGCAGACTTTAGCTGGAGTAGGGAGGGCTGGAGCAGATCACACTGGCAGTCTGGTCCCATCTCCAACCAGCTGCTGGACCATGCAGTGGGGGAGGCAGGAACCTGGGCAGCGCACCTGTGCTTACAACTAATGTTACTTTTTGTTGATCTCATCAGATAACAAATCTATTTCAGATGCTTTAAGATTTCATTATTTGTTTATTAAAAAAAAAAATTATCTCTTTAGGTAACATAAAAACACTTCCAGTGTTTTTACTTACTTGTCCTACAGATTGCGTGTTGTTTTGAGGGTTTATTAGTATATTTGCTCCAAATGTGGTACAGAAAATATCTTTTAAAGTGGGTCTTATTATTTTTAAATAAATGTTGCACATTTTTTTGTTCACCGGTGTAAAATTAATTGTCTTTCAGACTATTTATAATCGGTGCAAACTTGCTGTTAACTCCAGCCCTGCAGAAAGTAATGGCTCTTATGTTTCTCTTGCTCCAAGGTATGAGCTATATGTTTTCTTCATTAGATAATTTTTCAAGAAGTGTTTTATGATTTTCTTTGTTTAAATGATAGGAATGTACTGTGATTTTAAATCTAATAAAAAAGGGTTATCTGTGCAATATGACACCTGGAGATTGTAACCATACAGGAAGGTGAGGGAACAGGTAAAGAAATATGCATTTGCATTTAATGGTAGAATTATGCAGTTATCCTAACTGATTACCTAAATAGTCCTTTTTTTTTAATCATGCTAGATTTCTTCTATCTTGTTGTTAAAGCAATAGAACTAAGCTTTTCAAGCAATCTTGGTTATCTGTGAGGACAGGCCTTGGTGAATGCTTATCTTTCCTCCAGAGTCTTGAAGACTTTAGACCTGAAAATCTAATTTTACACCTTATGAATAAAGTTGGTAGACTTGTCTTATATGTAAGCAGTAAATCTAATTGCTTATTATAATTGCATATATATATACACACACATGGTAATTAGAATTATCTGAAATTTACTGAATTCTACCAAAGTGATGATAGTCTGCTTGCTGTCTTCTGGCAGGAAGGAAGTAACCCCTAAAACATGGTGAATGTAGGCCAATGTGGGCTCTTTCCATGTCTGCTCATTCTTTAGCTGCCATTGGCTCTTTCCGTATGTTGTAGATGTAGATGTATGCAGCGTAGTTATCTGTAATGCAATTAGAGCGTTTGAGATGTCAGTTGGTACATCCATGCGTTGTATTCCCAGTTCTGCTGTAACATAGCAGATGCTGTCTGGATTTTGTATATTCATGGAAGAACAGTAAAAATGCCAGACTTAGTGACACAACATTGTAGCATTTATTTAAGACTATGCAGTTTACAATAATTAAGCATACTTAGGTAAATACACAATTTGAAAACTATTCAATAGCATTTCTATTTACTTATAGTTTCAGAACATGCTGGTGAATGTTGTATTACAGTATATGACTGAGTATTTCAAATAGCAATATCAGTGAAAGTAATAATGGAGCAGATATTGTGTTGATGCACGTCAGATCTTAAAACTTTAGCTGAAACCTGTAGTCACACTACCATTCTAAGGTAATTTGATAGTTTTGAAACTATTTAGGTTGTGTACATAAAACCCCACAGCTCAAGCTTAACAAGTTCAACCCTGAAAAACACCAATTATTTCTCAATAGGTAATCCTATTAAATTGACTGTGTTGCCCCTTGACTCACCATTGCTTTATTACCCAGGCAGGTGTGGGAATAAAAATGAAGTGCCTTAGAGAGTAGACATGGACTTTGGGTTTTGCTCTTTTAGTTTTTTTACTGAAAAGGTTCTTGTGGCTTTTTTGGTCTTCTGACCTGTCAGAAAAGTATTGGCTCAACAAATCACTGTTGATATAATCATGATTAAGAAATAACTAATATACTCCTTTTTTCTTTTTTAATTGCTAATACTCTTATTAGTAGGGTTAGGTAATGGGGTCCCTAGATACTTCATAAAAACTGCTGCACTAACTAAAGTTGAGTAGTCTTCTGCCTAAGGAGTTGGTTTTCCTTTGCACAAAGAAAGTATTTACTGCCCAAAAAGAAAAAATTATAAGCTTATATTGCTTAATTGTTTATCTCTCTGTAGACTGTGAGCTACTGGCTTTTTTATTTAAGAAAGCTGTCTTGTCCACATGTGTTATGTGTGGCGAGGAGAACAATAAACACTTTAAAGTAGTGATGCAGTTTATTTTCTTCTGAGGTGGTTGTTGATTGATTATGTACTCAAATAGTTGTGTATTACTTCTATGCTGTTTTCAAAGACCTTTCTAGGTATCAAAACTCATAGAAAATGTATTTTATACTCTTGGCCCTCAAATTAACAATAAGTTTCTATACACTGTTACAGCAAGCAAAAATGTTTCAAACCATGGAGTTACATTCCTAATGGAATTATGCCAGTTTTCTGGCGTGTTGTATATTGGACATCACAGTTTTTAACATGGTAAGTAAAGCAAAAGAACATGACAAAGACTACAGCACATGTATAGTTTCTAAGTGCCACATCTTAACAGTCATAATACACTTTTTGAGAATATATATCACTATTCCACAGACCTGTCTAGTCATGTATTATTTGCTAGCAGTGAAATTTCTCTAATTATTGCTATTAAGTATTAAATTGAGCATACTTTTTCAGGTGGCAGCGATTTACTCTTGGTTCACTTCTTATAGTTGAAACTGAGCAATTTATACAGAGATGTTTATGAATAGATTGTCAGAAAAAAATGGGGTTTAGGCAAACAGACAGCAAAATAATTCATAAGTTGGGTGTTTTTTGAGTAATATTGTAAATAATTTCGTTTTAGTGGACTTTACTCTATAAAGCTATAGATATAGCTGCAGCAAACAGGTTGTCTGTGCATTTGGGCTAGATCGATGTTGGTTTCAAATCAACCTACCATCAAATGATCATTTTTGTAGCTCAGTCAAGAATATCAGGATTGGTAGCGAGTTTTCAGTTAACACAGATTTTTCAAAGTAAAGCTAACTGTATTGTTTTTATCTGCAACTTGTTTAAGGTTTGTCATCAGACCAGTATATCTAGACCAAATCATTGAACTAGTCTTTAGCTTAGACACCCCTATCTCAGTATCCAGCCAGTGCTAACCTACTGTTTGGGTTTTTTCTTGGTTTTCTTTTTTTCTTTTTGGTTGACTGATGTGATGTGGTTTTGTTTGTTTTCCTCCTAGGATTCTGCTACCTTTCATGCAGTCATATGCTAGATCAGGAGGGTTCTCCATTACTGGAAAGATTAAGACTGCATTGATTGAGAATGCAATCTATTATGGCACTTACTTGCTGATTTTTGGAGCATTTTTAATATATGTCGCTGTAAACCCAAACTTCAATTTACAATGGTAAGAATAATGTTGTAAGGACTGGCATGGGTTCTTAACAAAATTGTCATAGGTAATCTCTTCCATATATGAAATGGGTCTTTTTATAATAAACAGTTTTAGTTGATCTGATTTTGCTAGGCAGTTGGGAAGTTTTGTTGGCTTTTTTTGTGAAAAGGGATTTTTTGCCTATTTATAAAATCCTATGTTTTGGTTTACGATTTTGGCATGTGTGACAGAGGAGCCCCTTACATTAGTAATGGGATTTTTTTTCTCCCTACAAATGCATTTGCAAAGTTAGTGCAGAAACTTCATCAGTGGTTTCAGAGTAACATCTTTCAAAAAGCCTGTGTCAGTATTTCTTGCGTAGCTTCTGTCTACTGTGGATTCTATGTAAAGGAGATAAAATACTTGGTATTCATAACACTGCTAATGGTCTTCCATACTAGACACAATTATCATTGTGTAATGCCTCATTGCTTTCAACTTCCTCTTCTGAATTCAAATCTTGGGTTCTGAGGCCCTTTGCTATAGTGACTGCCATTATAGTGTTTCAACCTTGCTTTTGGTAAGTTTGATAGTTTCATGTTGCTTCCTAAACGAACATAGTCCTTGAGATCAAGCATTTTTGTTTTCCCTCCAGAGGAGGCAGAAACGTGGGAGATACGGAAAAATTGTGGCAGCTTTAAATATGATCAAGTATCAGACTCGTCCTAGGCAAGAATTACTGATGATACTAAGCCTGTTCCTTAAACTTGAAAGCCCTAGTGGTGCATAGATACTTCAGGGTTGCTTTTTTGAGGATGGGATAGGAGGATGTTGTTTGTTTGGGTTTGGTTTTGGGTTTTTTTGTGGGTAGTTTGGTTTTTGTTGTTTTGTTATTGTTTTGTTTTTGGTTTGGTTTGGTTTTGCTATTGTTTTTTTCCTTAGGAACCAACTTCAGACTATTGGGATAGCTGCTGCAAACACATGGGGTCTCTTCCTTCTTGTGTTGCTTTTGGGTTACGGTTTGGTGGAAATTCCCCGTTCTCACTGGAATGGCGCCAAGAGAGGTTATCTACTCATGAAGACCTATTTCAAAGCTGCTAAACTGATGACTGAAAAAGCAGATGCAGAGGAGAATTTAGAGGATATTATGGAGGTAAATAACTAGCTTTCAATATGAAGTAAGTGAAGGCTGCTGTTAATCATCTCTGAATTTCCTGGTATTGGGCACTTGTGGCACAACGTTCCAGTGTGGACGTAAAAATGTGGTGTACATATGTTTCACTAATGTTCATGCACATTGTGTGCGTCTGCTTTTATGCTCTCCTCCCTGTATTTTTCTGGAATCTTGAGAAGAGTTTCTAAATTCAATTTGCGGGACCATGCTATGTGCCTTTGGGAAGAGAATATATAGAATGTTAGGGTTTTTTCAGTTTCTTTTGAGACACTGTTTATTGTTATTTGTGAGTGAGCTATAGGATCTAATGCAATTCAAGAATAGAATGGAAATACAACCCATGTGAGTAGCTGTTCCCTGTTCTACTGCTGTGGTACCATGGCTTGGAAATAATACTACTGAAGAGTTTTAGGGTAGGGTGGCAACTATGATATATCAACATAAAATAATAGCAGAATCTTCATTCTTCAGTAATAGAAGAAATTTCTGTAAACATCTAGGTGGGACGTGACTCCAAAGCTTACTAGAAAATGAACAAGAAAAACTTGGTTTACCAGGATAGCACTTTGAATAGGATGGAACAGAATAGAATATTTCATTTGGAAGAGACCTACAGTGATCATCTAGTCCAACTGCCTGGCTGCTTCTGGGCTGAACAAAAGTTAAAGCAAATTATTAAGATTATCGCCCAGAACCTGCAGAGGGAGGTATGGATCTCTGCTTCTGGGTATCCAGTAGTAGGACACATTGGAATGGTTCAAAGCTGTGTCTGGGGAGGTTCAAACTGGACAGTTGGAAGCATTTCTTTACAGAGAGGGTGGTCAAACCCTAGAACAGACTTCCTAGAGAGGTGGTTTATGTTCCAAGCCTGTCAGTGTTTAAAAAGCATTTGGAGAGTGCTCTTAATAACAGGCTTAGCCCTGAAGTGATCCGGCAGTTGGACTAGATGATTGTAGGACCCTTCCAACTGAAAGTGTTCTGATCTGTTCTGTTCCATTAAACACAACATACTCTGTGCCTTGAGGGTGCTTCTGTGGCTTAAAACCCCAGCGTTTTGGTGGAGTTACCAGTTCTGGAGCCAGGTTTCGATATGATTGGCTCACCTGTTTTTTCCCAAGTCTCCCCCCATTAGTGTGAGAATTGAGGAAAAGGCTAGCTGTGCTCCTCAGTTTTTTAGCATTCTTGCCAGGGCTGTGAAATCTTTTTTAATAAATCTCAGACTTTTTGTTGTGACATCATTAGTGCCCCTATGAAAGAGCTGGAGTGGATTGCAGTCTGAAGGTTGTACCTGTCAGTCTTGTGGTGATGTCCCTAATTTGGGCTCAGGGAGGCAGCAAACTTCCCTGAATAGAGGGCCTTGTACTAGACTGCTGACTTGTGCTAGATTGTCCTTTAAGTCAGGTATGGTAACTGACAGATTCTGAGGTTATGTCATATACAACGTAAAATATATTTATTGTTAATACATGATAAAACCTTGTTTCAATGTTTGGCACTTTTTTTTCACCAAATTCTTTTTCTTTCTGTCTAGAAACAATTGCACTATAGATTGCAGTGTACCTTAGAAATTCTGGCCAATATTTCATTTTCAACCTTCGCAGGAACACTGAACTATGTGAAAATTTGTAAAAATTTTTAAGAATGCTGGTGATGACTCTGAGAACTTGATTGTTAATAGTATGAACTGCTGCTGCATCAACTAAATCACAAGATTTTAGCTCTCACCCAGTTTAATTCAGGCTTTTGTTTTTTTCCTTTATCAGGGATTATGCAAATACAAGAAACTGTACTACTGGATGATACTTCAAATTTTTTTATTTTTTATGCTTTTTCCAGTCCCATGCCTTGCTAGATAGGGCTGAATATGTTAGGATTGACTCTTAAAGACATTCTTGAAGGATTTTGCTTGGTTTTTATAATCCCACTACATAATGAAAAATCCTTTGCTATAGACTAATCAGATCTCTTGTGAGATGCAGAGGGAATCCAGATTTACTGAGCATCATCTGTTAGAACAGCTTTTTGTATGTGGAAGGACTGTCTATATCCATTTAGCCTCCTTTAGCACACTAAACAAATACAGTTCTTTTGTCTGCCTAATAATCCTATTTGACAATATCTCTAAGCCTTTCCAATTATTTCTTTCCTCCAGACTCTAGAATTTTGGTGGTGGTGGTGGTGGTGGTGGTGGTTCAGTTTGGTTTGGTTTTTAAAGTGTCATTTGTAACAACAAGAAACCATCAAAACATTATCTCTAGATTGCCGATAGGATGAAGAATAAAATCTGTTTCTCACTAAGCCTGATAAACTGCCAGAGCCAGTTCTGACACAACTTTTCTAGCTGTTAGGTAGCATCTTTTTATTACTAATAAATGCCAAATGGTTGCAGAAGATATGTGGAGATAATGTGAGGAAGATATAAAATGAAGAAGTGTAAAATGATATTCATCACGCTCTCTAATGTAGTAAAAGTGAAACTAAACCAGGCAAGGCAAACTCCTCCTCTTTACCTACAATGAAAACAAGAAAGTATTTTCCATTTCAGCATTCATGTGTAGAAACTAGTCCTTCACACGTTCAGAGAGTATTGTTTGCATGCTGGCATAGGTTTATATATATATATTCTTTATAAATACTTCAGTTATCTTTTGTTAGATGTCTAGTAAAGCTATGGCTTTCAGGAAGTTCTATTGTTTTTAAGCTCTGATGGTTGTCTTTTCCATTGGAGGCCCTGGAACTCTTATCTGATCCTGTAAAATGTTTTAATCTCTTTAGCAAAATGAAACAAAACTGTATTTTTTTTTTCTTTGACAGGAAGTTCGTAAAGTAAGTGAGAGTATCAAGTACAACCACCCTTTGAGAAAATGTGTTGATACAATACTGAAAAAGGTAACAAATTTCTCATCTTCAGTCATAATTGTTCAGCTGAGAGGGGGTATTCCTGCACCTGGTGGATACTTGTTCATTATTTTCTTTTCCCCTAACATAAAATCTCTGATTGGCATCTTGTGAGTTTCTGACTGGAATTTGAATTTAAATTCTTTGTAAAATGCTTTCTTTTGATGTATTTTGACATACGTAGTATTGAAACAGAAAAATCTACACTTAAAGTGAGCCTTTCGATTGCATGAGATGCACCAAACATTTACTCATAATTAACAGAAAGCACTTGCTATTCCTTTATCTTCAGTTAATTTTTCACTTATCTTTCCAGTGTCCTACTGAGTACCAGGAAAGAATGGGTAGGAATATGGATGATTATGAAGATTTTGATGAAAGACAGAACAGTTATCCAACTGAAAAAAGTTTGGTCAAACTTCACAAGCAGGTATATTAATAAATGAGAGAATGCCTCACTTATGCTAGCATAATGAGAACAAATGCTAGTCAAACAAAAATTTCAGTGCAGTTTACCTGAATTGCTGAGTACAGTGGGTTTTGAGCTTAACAAAAACTTTTCTCAGTGAAAGAAAATACAGAAGTTTAATATCCCTAGTGATGTCCAGATCTAATTTCTGCATGTATAAAAAATGTTCTCACTCCCTTATATCTTGACATTGTTTTAACTGTGGGTCAGCCTTTTAATGATTGATTCTCAGTGCATTCTAAAAAAGAAATTATAGTAAAAGATTGATATTCACAAAGATGCAGAAAATGAAATGGTATGTTGGAAAAAGGAGACCGTCATTGCTACAGATGAATTGTGATGATAGTGTTACCATGAAAGCCAGTTAGAGGAACTCTCTTAAGACTCAATTTGGAGTTTTACAAAACAGGCATTCTTTTTGCAGTGCTAGGCTCACATGCAAATCATTTTGCAAAGATGAGTGCACCCGTTACTTGCCAGTTGCAGCTATATATTTAGCATACTTATGCATATTTACAGAGTTTCCGGGAAATAATTACAATATTTGCATCCTAATTAAGCATGTTCTTTGTTGCTTGGTGGGGGTCTCTGGTGGTCACTGATAATATTCCTCGCTGTGTTTATTGAATGACCTCAGTGCTTGTGCGCGCTCACAAGGTCCTACTGCTGAGTTAGCAGTTGTTATGTCCTTGCTTCTATTTTGTTCCAGTCTCGCTCCACCTTGGGCACCACTCTACCATCTTGAAGGCTGGCATCCTTGGTCTTATTTACTGTCTCCTTAGTTGTTATCAGTCCTGTGATGTTCCTTCACACATCAGCCAAGTGTTCCTTTCTGTCTACATGTTAGTAAGTTAGAACAGTTTGGTCTGTTCTACTATGTTAAAGGCACACACAATATTGTTATATAAAATTTAAGCCTACAAAAGAACTTCAAAATACAGGAGTCATGTCGGTAGTCCTCTTATGATTTATGTATTTAGAGAATTAATTACTGGCTTTTGTTAATATACAGAAGTAATCTTTGCAATCCTGCAAAATAGACATCTGTAAGGGATTTTGCAAGGCTTTTCTCTCATTTCTTGAAACAAATATGTTGTAACCATAATTTCTTGGAATTTATTGTAGGTAATCTATTCAGTACAGAGACATCGTCGTACACAGGTCCAGTGGCAAATTCTTTTAGAACAAGCGTTTTACCTAGAAGATGTGGCAAAAAATGAAACCAGTGCAACTCGACAGTTTGTTCATACCTTTCATTCACAGGAACCAGAGAACAAAATCATTCAGTATTTCTACACACCAACTGTTGGTAAGTGCTGTAGTGCAGATTCTGAATATGCAAAGGAGTAACTGGTACTGTTCCATAAGAAGAATTTATTTTTTTTATGTAAAAGGTTCAGTTACAGTAGAGGGAAACAAATGTGCATCTTAATGCATTTCTGTAATGTAATAGACATCAGTTACTGATCATAGAAAGGACCTTAAGATCATCAAGTTCCAACCCCCCTGCATGGGCAGGGAAACCTCCCACTAAACTGTATAACCCAAGGCTCTGTCCACCCGAGCCCTGAACACTGCCAGGGATGGAGCATTCACAGCTTCCTAGGGCAACCCATTCCAGTGCCTCACCACCTTCACAGTATAGAACTTCCTCCTTATATCCAATCTAAATTTCCCCTGTTTAAGTTTGAACCCATTACCCCTTCTCATAGAATCATAGAATAGTTAGGGTTGGAAAGGACCTAAAGGTCATCTAGCTCCAACCCCCATGCCAGGGGCAGGGACACCTCCCACTAAACCATGCCACCCAAGGTTCTCTCCAATCCAGCCTTGAACACCGCCAGAGATGGAGCATTCACAACTTCCTTGGGCAACCCATTCCAGTGCCTCACCACCCTTACAGTAAAGAATTTCCTCCTTATATCCAATCTAAACTTCCCCTGTTTAAGTTTGAACCCATTACCCCTTGTCGTATCACTACAGTCCCTCATGAGGAGTCCCTCCCCAGCATCCCTATTGGCCCCCTTCAGATACTGGAAGGCTGCTATGAGGTCTCCAAGCAGCCTTCTCTTCTCCAGGCTGAGCAGCCCCAACTTTCTCAGCCTATCTTCATACAGGAGGTGCTCCAGTCCCCTGATCATTCTCGTGGCCTCCTCTGGACTTGTTCCAACAGTTCCATGTCTTTTTTATTTGAGGACACCAGAACTACACACAATACTCCAAGTGAGGTCTCACAAGAGCAGAGTAGAGGGGCAGGATCACCTCCCTCAACCTGCTGGTCACGATCCTTTTGATGCAGCCCAGGATACAGTTGGCTTTCTGGGCTGTGAGCGCACACTGAAGCCAGCTCATCTTCATTTTCTCATCAACCAAAACCCCCAACTCCTTCTGCGCAGGGCTGCTCTGAATCTCTTCTCTGCCCAACCTGTAGCTGTGCCTGGGATTGCTCCGACCCAGGGGTAGGACCTTGCACTTGTCATGGTTAAACTTCATCAGGCTGGCATTCCTTCCCACCTCACAAGCGTGTCAAGATCCCTCTGGATGGCATTCCTTCCCTCCAGCATATCAACCAAACCACGCTGCTTGGTGTCATCGGCAAACTTGCTGAGGGTGCACTCAATCCCACTGTCCATGTCACCAGCAAAGATGTTGAGCAAGGCTGGTCCCAGCACCAATCACTGTGGGATGCCACTCTTTACTGATCTCCAGCTGGACATTGAGCCATTGAGCACAACTCTTTGCGTGCGGCCATCCAGCCACTTCTTTACCCACCGAGTGGTCCACCTATCAAATTGATGTCTCTCCAATTTAGAAATAAGGATGTCGTGTGAGACAGTATTGAACGCTTCGCACAAGTCCAGGTAGAGGACATCAACTGCTCTGCCCCTGTCCATTAGTTCTATAGCCCCATCATAGAAGGCCACCAGATTGGTCAAGCAGGATTTCCCCTTAGTGAAGCCATGCTGGCTGTCACCAACCACCTTGTTTGTCATGTGCCTTAGCATGACTTCCAGCCAATCTGCTCCAAGATTTTGCCAGGCACAGAGGTGAGACTGACTCCTCTGTAGTTCCGCGGCTCATCCATTTTCCCCTTCTTGAAAATGGGGGTTATATTTCCCTTTTTCTAGTCATTGGGAATTTCACCTGACAGCCATGATTCTTCAAATATAGAATCATAGAATCGTAGAATAGTTAGGGTTGGAAAGGACCTTAAGATCATCTAGTTCCAACTCCCCTGCCAGGGGCAAGGACACCTCCCACTAAACCATGTCGCCCAAGGTTCTCTCCAATCCAGCCTTGAACACCGCCAGAGATGGAGCATTCACAACTTCCCTGGGCAACCCATTCCAGTGCCTCACCACCCTCACAGTAAAGAACTTCTTCCTTATATCCAATCTAAACTTCCCCTGTTTAAGTTTGAACCCATTACCCCTTGTCCTGTCACTACAGTCCCTCATGAGGAGTCCCTCCCCAGCATCCCTATAGGCCCCCTTCAGATACTGGAAGGCTGCTATGAGGTCTCCATGCAGCCTTCTCTTCTCCAGGCTGAGCAGCCCCAACTTTCTCAGCCTATCTTCATACAGGAGGTGCTCCAGTCCCCTGATCATTCTCGTGGCCTCCTCTGGACTTGTTCTAACAGTTCTATGTCTTTTTTATTTGAGGACACCAGAACTGCACACAATACTCCAAGTGAGGTCTCACAAGAGCAGAGTAGAGGGGCAGGATCACCTCCCTCAACCTGCTGGTCACGATCCTTTTGATGCAGCCCAGGATACGGTTGGCTTTCTGGGCTGTGAGCACACACTGACGGCTCATGTTCATTTTTTCATTTACCAGCACCCCCAAGTCTTTCTCCACGGGGCTGCTCTGAATCTCTTCTCTGCCCAACCTGTAGCTGTGCCTGGGATTGCTCCGACCCAGGGGTAGGACCTTGCACTTGTCATGGTTAAACTTCATCAGGTTGGCGTCAGCCCACCTCACAAGCGCGTCAAGGTCCCTCTGGATGGCATTCCTTCCCTCCAGCATATCAACCAAACCACACTGCTTGATGTCATTGGCAAACTTGCTGAGGGCGCACTCAATCCCACTGTCCATGTCACCAACAAAGATGTTTAACAAGACCGGTCCCAACACTGATCCCTGAGGGACACCACTCGTTACTGGTCTCCAGCTGCACATTGAGCCATTGACCACAACTCTTTGCATGCAGCCATCCAGCCAGTTCTTTATCCACCAAGTGGTCCACCTGTCCAATTGATGTCTCTCCAACTTAGAGACAAGGATGTCATGTTAGATAGTGTCAAACACTTTGCACAAGTTCAGGTAGATGACATCAACTGCTCTACCCCTGTCCATCATTTCCGTAGCCCCATCATAGAAGGCCACCAGTTTGGTCAAGCAGGATTTCCCCTTAGTGAAGCCATGCTGGCTGTCACCCACCACCTTGTTGTTTTTCATGTGCCTCAGCATGCCTTCCAGGAGAATCCGCTCCATGATTTTGCCAGGCACGGAGGTGACGCTGGCTGGTCTGTAGTTCCCTGGGTCATCCATTTTCCCCTTTTTGAAAATGGGGGTTATATTTCCCTTTTTCCAGTCATCGGGAACTTCACCTGACAGCCATGATTTTTCAAATATGATGGACAGTGGCTTAGCAACTTCATTTGCCAGCTCCTTCAGGACCTGCGGATGGATTTCATCAGGTCCCATGGACTTGTATATGTTCAGGTTCCTAAGATGGTCTCGAACCTGATCCTCTCCTACAGTGGGCCTAAGGTCTTCATTTTCACAGTCCCTGCGTCTGCCTTCCAGGACTTGAATGGTGTGGTCAGAGCATTTGCCAGTGAAGACTGAGGCAAAGAAGTTATTAAGAACCTCAGCCTTCTCCAAATCCAGGGTAGCCAGTTCTCCTGACAGCTTCTGGAGAGGGCCCATGTTGTCCCTACTCTGACTCTTATTGCTACGTACTGATAGAATCCCTTCCTGTTCTCTTTCACATCCCTGGTCAAGTTTAATTCTAAGTGGACCTTAGCTTTCCTAACCTGGTCCCTAGCTTCCTGGACAGCATCCCTGTATTCTTCCCAGGCTGCCTGTCCTTGCTTCCATCTTTTAGAAGCCTCTTTTTTCCCCTCAAAGGTTCCTCAGCAGCTCCTTATCCATCCAAGGAGGTCTCCTGGCCCTCCTGCTGCATTTCTTTCTAGTCAGGATACAACACTCCTTAGCTTGTAGTAGGTGATCCTTACATATCAGACAACAATCTTGGGCCCCCCTGCCCTCTAGGGCTATATCCCACGGAACCTTACTGGGCAGGTTCCTGAAGAGACCAAAGTCTGCTCTCTTGAAGTCTAGGGCAGTGAGCTTGTTGTGCACTCTTCTCACTGTTCTGAGGATCTCAAACTTGAGCATCTCATGATTGCTACAACCAAGGCTGCCCTGGAGCATCACATTTCCAACCAGCCATTCCCCTTTAGTGAGCACAAGGTCAAGGGTGGCACCTCTCCTTGTCGGCTCCTCCATAACTTGCAGAAGGAAGTTGTCTTCCACACAATCGAGGAACTTCCTGGATTGCTTGTGCCGTACCATACTGTCCATCCAACAGATATTGGGGTGTTTGAAGTCCCCCATGAGAACAAGGGCCTGCGATCGTGAGGCTGTTCCTATCTGTCTATAGAGCGCTTCATCCACAGAGTCCTCTTGATCAGGCAGTTTGTAGCAGATCCCCACAGTAGTGTCCCCTGTAGCTGTTCTTCCTCTGACCCTCACCTGCAAACTCTCTGTTAGCTGATCACCTGTCCCCAGACAGAGTTCTATACTCTCCAGCCTATCCCTAACATAAATAGCAACTCGCCCTCCCCATCTGCTAGGCCTGTCTTTTCTAATGATCCTGTAACCTTCCATTTCAACACTCCAGTCATAGGAGCCACCCCACCATGTTTCTGTAATCTCAGTGATATCATCTCCTCATTGACCTACACAGATCTCTAATTCCTCTTGTTTGTTCCCCATGCTACCAGTGTTTTTATAAAGGCCTCTGAGCTGAGCTCCAAATGAAGCCAGGTAATTGGCTGGCGTGGCTGAAATATATCTACATCGCTCCGAGCATTTATTATAGGTGCTGGCAACTGACTGGGTGTGTTGGGATGGAATGATGCCCCCCTCCCCCAACACATCTAGTTTAAAACATCCTTCATCAGCCTGGCAAGCTTTCTACCAAAACATCTCTTCCCTGTCTTCAGACCAGCTCCACCAGCCTCCAGTAGACCTGGCCTCTCAAATCGAGTCCGATGTTTTCAATACCCAAACCCCTGAGTAATGCGCCATTGTTCTATCCATTTATTAACCTGGCCAGTCCTCCTAGCCTTTTTGAGGTCCTGCCCTTTATACTGGAGAATTGATGAAAGGACTGTCTGAGCTCCAGAGCCCCTAACCATCTCTCCCAGGGCTCTGTACTCCTTAATGTTCTCTAGCCTACTGCTATCTGTATTTCTGTCACCCACATGGGGTACTGGAATTGGGTAATAGTCAGTGGGACTTACTAGACCAGGCAGCCTCTCTGCAACGTATTTTTATATATATATACATACATATATATATAAAGAATATAAACTTAAAAGCAGTTACATGTTGTAATAGCTAACTTTGAAGCCTTAGAAGAAAGAAAACAAATTATTAAGTTAGCAACTGAAATTACTGGATCACAGATATCTTCTGCGTTTGTGGAATATTATTGAGATGGCACCACTCTTCCAGTAAAGCAAAGAGGAAAAGATTCTCTGTCAGGTACTGAACATAAGGAGAGGTAGATGCTTGTTCATCTTTTCAGAAAGTGCCTTTTCCCGGTTATGTTTTAACTTCTAATTTGTTGTGCACTAGCAATGGGTTATTTCCTGGGTAGGACAGTATCGTTTTAAAGCCTAAGCTTTGTTTTTGAGAGAGTAACAGATGAACAAACAAAAAGTGGATCACTTGTAGTATCTGTGCCAAACGTGAAGAATTCTGTTCTGCACTTCCCACTTTCCCCAGTCCATTTGCAAAATTTGCCTCCCAGATTCCACCCTGTGTTCTCCTGTTTTGTGTCTGATTATTTAGGGCTGAGCCAGATCTCTAGGCTTTGGAAGACCCCTAAAATTAAGTGTGTGACCCTGTAGATTCTGGTCTTCATTTTAAAGGTGTGTGTCCAAGAAGTTCATAACGTTTTTTGTAAGGCAGTTCAGTTCCTGGTTATGTAATTTTCATTAACCCTTTCCGGTTGTATGTGTGTTGTTTTTTTCCAGAGTGGTACTGGGAATGCCTTCTACGACCATGGTTTTACAGGGTGCTTGCTGTTGTTCTGGCCACATTCTCTGTCATTGTTGTGTGGTCAGAGTGCACCTTTTTCAGCACAAACCCAGTTTTATCACTGTTTGCAGTTTTCATACAGCTGGCAGAAAAGACATATAATTATATATACATAGAGGTAAGTTTGAAATAATCACTCAATAAAAATCTTTCAGGTAATTTGTTACCACAACATTAGACCAGATTTGTTTGAAAATAAGCCTGTAAATAATCTGTCAACTCTCAGAAGATCTCTAAAACATGTAACACCAAACATTGTTTCTGTGGAGTGAGTCAGCCTTTTGCCACTTTCTTAAAGCTCTCCAATGCAGCATGAGGGTGTGACCCAGTTGAGCTGAATGTCACCTGTGGAGAAATCTGTGAAACATTAATTTGAAGCTTTGTGTCTAATCAGCCATGTGTAACCTGTCTTTCCTAAACAGGAATTTGCTGCTGACCAGAAATACAGCCTCAGGTGTAGCTAGCATACGCATGTACAAATTTATCAGTAAAGGAACTGAGCTGAAAAATTCCAGTATACTAATAAAATAGGTTGAATTAAAAACACTCATTTTTATCCCTTTTTGTGGGAAGAAATGCCAAATTAGTCATAGTAATGATCAAGGTAATTGCAGCAATTTCATTTACATAACAAGAAGTAGAATTTATGTTCCTAGGGTCAGTTGTCATTATATGAAATGCAGGATGTTAGAAGTATAATTCTCAATTTAAATTGGTGAAGAGAACTCCTGAAGTTTCTTAGAGTAGATGGGAGCTGGTGGTATTGTCCCATCTCAAAATAAAAAATTAGACTGCAGTCAACCTTTGCATGCACAGTCTATGTGCTGAATGCATTAAAACCTTTAGTAGAGTTCTATTCTACATTCAAATGACTTTTTTTTTTTTTTCCCAGATGGCCTGTTTTCTTACCATCTTTTTCTTAAGTATCTGTGTTTACTCTACTGTCTTCAGGATCCGTGTATTTAACTACTATTACTTAGCTTCACATCATCAGACAGATGCGTACAGTCTCCTTTTCAGTGGCATGTGAGTATGTGGCATATATTTTGTATGTTTTCTTGTCAGATACTAAATTGAAGGTGTCCATGAAAGTTTGATTTATATTCTTTCATTTATTAATCATATGGGTATAAATCCTAATGACCTGTGCATCATTATTCTGTGAAATATCAAGTTATGATTTGTGAATATTATTAGTCCAATAAATTGTTTTAAGTGTTGTTGCTTCTTGTATTTGTGCAGGTTATTTTGCCGTCTTACTCCACCATTATGCTTGAACTTTTTGGGCTTGACCCACATGGATGCAACAATCTCTCACAAAAAGACTCAGCCAACTGCTTATACATCTGTAAGTACTGAAAATGTGGGTTTGAGACATCTATATGATTGGGAAAATAGGCACAATATTTTAAAATATTTCTTATATTGAGATTCAGATATTAAAAAGTTTTCATTACTGTTACGCAAGGTAGACATACTTACTTATAGTTCAGTAATGATTGCTAGTTCAATTTTTCTGTTCAGGTCTCTTTATCCTAAGAAAGTAAAGTGTTACTGTGAAGAGCTCAGACTGTTCTTCACTTCTTTAGAGCTTTAGCTTCCTCTGGTTTTGGCATATGAGGCATTTTTGTAGACTAGGAGCAAACCTGACTTGCCCCTAAAAAACAGTGAGTTTGGGATAACTGAACCACAGTTTCCACAGGACAGCAGGTTACATCTCACATCTTTTTTAAAAAGAACTGTTGTGGTTTAAGCCTCTATAACTCACTCAGTTTTGCTCACTCACTCCACCCTCTTTCTTCCCCCCACTCCCAGAGGGATGGGAAGGAGAATCAAAAGAATGCAACTCCCATGGGTTGAGATAAGAACCGTTTAGTAACTAAAGTATAACACAAATCACTACTGCTACCACCAATAATAATAATGACAAGGCAAATACAAGGAAACAATACAATCTCACCACCTATACCCAGCTCGACCAAGCAGTGCACCCCCACCCTTCCAGCTCTCTGATCTCTGTTTTTTATATCCTGGGCATGACTTGCTGTGGCATGAAATACCTCTTTGGTCAGTTTGGGTCAGGTGTCCTGTCTCTGCTTCTTCCTGGCTTCTCCTCCTCCCTGGCAGAGCATGAGGCTCAGAAAGTCCTTGGTCAGACCAAAACATTACCAAGTGGTAACTGAAAACACTGGTGTTATCAGCGCTGCTCCCAGGCCGAAAGTCAAAACCACAGCGCTGCACCAACTACCAAGAAGGAGAAAAATGACTGCTACTGCTGAACCCATGGCACAAGTGGATTCTTAGTGTTGCCCAGAGATTCCTTTCACAGCAGATGAAAAAAGATCCACCAGATTTGAACTGGTTCTGGATCAGCTGAGACAACAAGATCAAGCATCTCGGAAACCTCAAAGTAGATAGGCTGCTAGAGGCAGCCTTTGTATCTGCTTATTCTGGACCAAGTGTCAGAAGCGGATCTCTGATGATGATACTTACTGATTTTCAGTAAATGTAAAGGGTTGCGTGTTTGTGTGTTGTGGGCTGAAAACAGTGAGATTGGATAATCTTTGTGGTTATATGTAGAGAATACCTGATTACAGCTTGTTCTTGGGATTTTTTTTCCAGATAATGGGATCAATGAAAGTGCTGTCCTTCATTGCAGATGGATTTTATATATATTACCCAATGCTTGTTGTCATTCTCTGTATTGCCACATACTTCAGGTAAGTGATACGCAAGACAGATCCTCTGTGTTTCTTTACATTAATAATATTTGTTTCAGTGATCAGTGAGATATTCTCTTCTCCTTTTCCAACAGTTGAGTTATGACATAATAACAAAAATGCAAACCCTAAACCAATACATAGCTATTTATATATGTGAAATGTACACATTCCAAGAATATTTATTATATTAACTCATAACTGAGTTGTGGGGGCTTTTTCCCCATTAAACTTCATTCCTAGCTTTTGAGGTCAGATCTGTTCAAAGTTTGGAGCCTGCAGACATTTAGATTCTGCTTTTGAGATTAAAATTACCATGAGGAAACTATGTTTTCAGAAGATTTTCTAATAAACTAAGAAGCATTAGCTGAAACTGTAGTTAATAAACTTTCTAATTGATGCAACGATTTTCTGATCCATACCAGACTTCAGTTTGAAAATATAGTGGTTTAAATCATTTGATCTTGTTTCCCTAAGGCACAGTTTCTTGGCAGCTGTAAGGGTAATTACAGAAAATACTGTTATATGTTTGCTTTATCCTTACATTTTAAAATGTTTGCTTTTGAGCTCTGTAATGTTTCAGATACTTCAGGTTTGCCCAGCTGCATTTATGTTTGCTTCCTTAATTTTGCATGACTCACGTAGAATATAGTAAAATGCCTTGATTTGTCCATAAAAACCTATGTGCATTCATAGATAATAAGACAGCAAGGATCCTGTCCTTATTTTTCCATGCTTACTTTTAGGTTAGGGTACAAAAATGGTGGTGGAGGGGAAAAAAACCCCAACAAACAAAAAACCCCCAAAACAGTGAAGCCAGCCACAAGAAAATAATTTGTGTGACTTGTTGTCTGTGACCCTGGGTCTTGAATGCCATAGTGAAAAGGAAGAGAAGAAACTGAGGAGAGGAACTTGCTTTGCAAGGACTTTACTGCCCTCTAATAATTCAGATGCCTGCAAAACGCTAAGTAAAATCTATCAAGGAAAGCTGCTATTAAGCAGCAGTCTTAAAGTTTAGGTTGTATAGGGAAAAAAAAGCTTTTCAGCATAAATATACAAGAAAGCCAACTTTGAATATGATACTGATGCACCAGTTTGCAGAAAAACAACAAAACCAGCAGTTGTGTTTTCAAGTGTGAAGTTGAAAAGGTGAAAGTGGTTTAATGCTAATTCGAGGACTAGGTTAAAAAAAAATGGAGCAAGCTTATTATCTGAATGCTGCCTAATGTGTATTCAGCCAGCATCCCTGTAGCTTAAGAGCATGCCACATGTGCCTCCTGAGATGAAGGTGGCTTTCCTGTTACTACTGCTTCAAAACAGAAAAATCAGAAAAATCACAGAAATCTTAATAGGCAGAAGTTGTCTTCTGGCAAAGAAGCGTCAATGAGATATCATGGGTATAAATTTCGTTATATCTGAGAACATTTCAAGCAGTTGTCTTGTCTTATCTTAAATCACTACTCTCAAGACTATAGACAGTGTTATCACTCAATTTAAATAGGAATATTCCATCACTTTCAGTTGGATATAGGAACATGTCACTGTTGTGAATTTTCTGATTTCTCAGTATAATAATGTTGGTTTTTTCTATATTGCTTTATTACTTGAATTGTCCATAAATTTCTGAGTAATTTTTTTACATTTTGTGTTGTAATATCTCTAAACTATTAATTGTAAGTTAACAAATAAAATTATTTCTCCTGCTTTACCAGTTTAGGAACTCGTTGTTTGAATCTTTTGGGATTCCAGCAGTTCATGGGGGATAACGAAATGACCTCCGATTTGATTGATGAAGGTAAAGAGCTAATCAGAAGAGGTAAGTTAGGTCTTCTATCCTGGTATTCCTACAAAGTACACTGTGTTGTTGCATGAAACTTACCTGAAATGTTGCACAAACTCATTTAAATCTTGCTTTGTGTAGTATGTTAATTGAGCTGCCCAAACTCTGTCGTCTCCTTTACAATTTTTTGCTGTTTCACCTAACTGTGTTTTATCACAGAAAGCATGTTGTTCTGTAGAGCCATAACTAGCTGTTGGTTGGGAGAGTTTTTTACTTTTTAATGTAATTCTTATTGGAAGTGTTCTGTGAAAGTTGTTAAAAGCTATGTTTAGAAATTAAAATCTTTGGATACAATTTTATATTGTGGAATACTTTTATTCTTCTTTCACAGTTTATGAAAAAAACCTAGATTTACTTAGAGTAGGTATCTTTGTGGGGTTGGGTTTGGTTTTTTTGGTGGTTATTTTTTTTGAGAGAGACGCATATCTCTCATTCACTTAAACAAGAGGTTACTGCTTTTTGATGCTGGGATGCTACATTTGCAGCTTAATAGTAGATACAGGCACAAACTATTTGGGTCATACTTTGGGCCTCACAGAACTTCAGCAAGATTTTGATTTGATAATGCTCGAGTTTGCTCAAGTTTGTTCTTAACATCATACTTTTTCCAACTACTTTTTTGTTTTGTTAGCTAGTATCCACATGTCATGCCTTGACCCAAGATGCCATCAAGATTAATTAATTCTAACTGAAAACTCCATAACGATAGACAAGCAGCTTTGTCTTTTGTTTTCATTTAATTGTATGAGCTGTCTATTTCTATATAAGTAAGAATCTTAGCAAGATAACTTTGGGTTTTCACTGTTTGTTAAAAAATATTGGTAATGATTTTTCTTGTATGGAGCTCAGCTGGTTCCTTTTTTTTATATAGAGAAAAGAAAACGTCAAAGGCAGGAAGAAGGTGAAAACAGAAGAAGGGTATGAGATTGTTTTAGCTAATTACAATATTAATATACTGCAATATCTGGTAGGATTTGCCATTGCTATTTAATTCAGCATGTTCTATTTCACAAAAATGTAAATCCCCGATAATTGGTGTAATCAATTTAATCTTGGAGAGTAGTCTTGGCTAGGAATGGGGGGAAATAATTTACGTTTTAATTTTAAAGGATAAGAGAGAGACTCTGGTCACACTACTTCGACACTTTTGTTACTGTGCTGTGAGAACAGTGTATGCCAATAGGTATAATAAGCATTAAAAATGATCCTGATTTCTAGGAAGTAGAATAATATGAAATGGCTTATTATCAGTTTCTTATGTTGATACTACTCTGCTTGAAATAACTGCAGTTGCAGTGTCATCTTCGCTGAAATAGGGACTGTATACTCCTCCCAGACGTACCTGTTGCTTTATATACCCTTTGGAAAGTAATTGGCACAGATTTTTGTTTGTTTGCTTGTTTTCAGAGGAGGGGATTACATTGAAGACAACATTAATACTTTTATCATTGAGTAACAAACAGAATGTTTGATTCAGATCAGACTTTCAGTGCATACTGAATTGAAAAATCTGTGAAGGCAGTCAATCCAGATAAAAATAATTCAGGCACCTTCATTTTAAGGAGCGTCAGTTAACTATGGGTTTAGTTTTCCATTTATTTATAACATTTGGAATTTAGTATAGAAAGTCATGAAGAGATAAATCAAAAGATGCATGTAAAAAATGAACTGATTGAAGGAAGGGAAAAAGTGTTATCTACAGAAAGGTAGGATAATATTGGGACTAAAACCTCTTGGCTTTTCAGGCTCAGGAATACTTTAATTCTGGATGACAGCAAATACAACCAGGACAGACAGACCTTTCTTTTGATTCTCTTCCCATCTCATAATTTTGGAACTTGAACTTACTGTAAAGTAAAATGGTAGCATATGCATGCTGCATTTAGTATACACTGAAATGATCTGACATTAAGAAACAGTTTTAGTTCAAAAGCAAACTCAGTTTCAGATGTTACCTGTTTTTTGAGTTTACATTAAATACTGTGGTGCTTTAATTCTTGAAACTCTTTGGGCTTTTGAGACTGTTATCTTTTACTGGATTGTGATTAAATGTTTGATCCTTCTGCATCTTAGAACTAACATGGCATAAATTAGCACAAGTAACCTCAAGTGTAGAGTTCCTACCAGCCCATAATCTGGGATCTAGATAGGAATCTGAAAGTTTTTTGAGCAATTTTCTGGAAAAGTTGCTTTGGAGGAAAAGTTTCTCTTGAGGCATGAAGTTGTTTCCTAATAAAAGTACGAGATGTCTTGTTCTTTAATATTTCATTACTCTTGATACTGAAATGTTTTCAGACTAAAATGTGATGGAATGGAAACACAACAGAGCAAGCTTAGTAAGCACTGCCTGTCCAAATATTTTTGTGCTATCTGCTTCCATTTATTTTTCCATTCTACCACTAGATGGAAGTAGAACTTAAAAAAAGCAGCCTTCCCACCATACTTTGGAGTAGTGTAGTGAATTTTGAATGCAGATTTAATATGTAGTTTGTTTTCTGCAAGTCTTTTTTCTAAAGAACTATTACAGTAACTGGTTTAGTGAAGGGATATACTGAGTTTAAAATAAATACCACAATTCTCCCTATATAAAGATACTGAAAAGGAGCACTTTTAAAGTGTTGCTTTCATAGTCTGATGTAATTGACCAATTAGCTCTGCATTGGAGATCTGGAATATTTCTTGATCCTCCATAGGCTTTTGTTGTGTTCCTTTTTCCTCACCACTTACATTTCCTTATTTTGTCTTTTTTTCCAGGAATGGAAAGAGCGATATGGAAATAGAGACGATTCCACTAGAAACAGAGTTGTCAACACAGACCAAAAAGAATCGAGTTTCTCAGAGACCAATGCCAATAGACGTAAGCTTTTTGGGGTTTGTGGGGAGTTTGATTTGGTTTATTATTCTAATATCTTACCCGCAGCACACTGGCTATGTGAGTAGCTTCACATATATTCCTCTTTGTCTTAGTTGATGTGCTAATATATTCCCTTCTTTGGCACAGTGCCATCTTGCCCATTAAAGCCACCTGAAAGGAATACTGTGTTTCTTCCCATCTTCAGTACTCCCTCTAGTTGAGATTGGAGATTCTGGCTAGTTTCAACAACTTGGTTTTCTTACGGGACATATAATGGCTGCCATGAGAGTAGCAGTTGTCAACAAAGAGATTTTATTTAGGGTATATCTTGAAGTTTGCAGTTTTAAATATTAAATTTACCTCTTGTAGTTGCTAATTAACTCTCCAGATGGGAATAATTTAATTATCAGATAGATGGCCAATGAATGTAAAATCAATAACATATCACGTGAGTGCATACGTGTTCATTTAATAATGTCTATTAGCACAAAAGTTTTTATGGATGCTCTATACTTCCAAATAGTTTGTCAGAGTATTAGTGTTTTTTATGTATTTTATGTGGTTTTTTAAGCTATTACAAATAAGAAATAAAATTTAAAAAAAACCAGAAAAGTTGGAGGAGAAAACAAGCCCTGAACATGCCTTTTAGACAACTCTGGTAGATTTCCCCTCCTCTTTACAAAGTTGGAAACTCATATTTTCAGAGGTAGCCTAACTGTGAGATTATATTAGATTGTTAGTATATTCTATATTTTAATGTAATTAAAGGAATATGTAGCATTTCAATACTGAAACAAGCTGTAGGTACTGGCCTAATGAAAGTGGCAGAGTGAACTGCAAAACCACTATATTTCATTAGTTCATAAGATTGCCTCTTTAAAAACAAACAAAACCAAAAAAAAAAACCCAACCCTTCAGCCATCTTAATTAAAGTGAGAGGTTGGGAAGATGAATGGGTTTTGATTTAAAAGTAAAGTTTGCATATAATATCTTTTTTTTCATTCGTATAGAATCATAGAATTGTAGAATAGTTATAGTTGGAAGGGACCTTAAGATCATCTAGTTGCAACACCCCTGCCATTGGCAGGGACACCTCCCACTAAACCATGCCACCCAGCCTCTGTCCACCCTAGCCTTGAACACCGCCAGAGATGGAGCATTCACAACTTCCTTGGGCAGCCCATTCCAGTGCCTCACCACCCTTACAGTAAAGAACTTCCTACTTATATCCAAATCTAAACTTCCCCTGTTTAAGTTTGAACCCATTACCCCTTGTCCTCTCACTACAGTCCCAATGAAGAGTCCCTCCCCAGCATCCTTATAGGCCCCTTCAGATACCGGAAGGCTGCTATGAGGTCTCCACGCAGCCTCCTCTTCTCCAGGCTGAACAGCCCCAACTTTCTCATCCTATCTTCATACGGGAGGTGCTCCAGTCCCCTGATCATCCTCATGGACCTCCTTTGGACTTATTCCAACAGTTCCATTTCCTTTTTATGTTGAGGACACCAGAACTGCACACAATACTCCAAGTGAGGTCTCACAAGAGCAGAGTAGAGGGGCAGGATCACCTCCTTTGACCTGCTTGGTCACTCATTTTTATGCAGCCCAGGATACGGTTGGCTTTCTGGGATGCAAACACACACTGCCGGCTCATGTTCATTTTCTCATTGACCAACACCCCCAACTCCTTCTGCGCAGGGCTGCTCTGAATCTCTTCCCTGACCAACCTGTAGCTGTGCCTGGGATTGCTCTGACCCAGGGGTAAGACCTTGCACTTGTCATTGTTAAACTTCATCAGGTTGGCATCAGCGCATTCTTTGCAAAGTAGATAGATCTCATCTTACTTGAGAGGCAAAGTGATAGTTGTATTTTCCATGGAAATATAAAAATGAGTTTGAATACAATGAATTTAAGCATGTAGTGGGTTAGTTTAATATCTTATCTACTCTAAATCATAATAGCTAACCTTTGGATGACTTAGTAGCTATTTATTATTATGGTATTTAAAGTTTGATGACTTCACGTTATTCGTAGTGTTCATAGAGCAAATGAGTGTCATTCCTTCCTTTTACATATTCAGCTCTATCAAAGTATACCCGATCAAATGGTAGGACTGAAAGAGATAGAATAGAACTTCTTCAGGATGCAGAACCTTTGGATTTTAATGCAGACTCAATTAATGATGACCCTCTTGAATCGGACTCTGGAAGGTGAGGAATCTTCTGTCTTATTAACAATGTATTCTGTCTTATGACACCTGTATCCAATGGTTTCCTAGCAGGTTTTGTAAACAAAAATTAGCAGTTTACGTAGCTCTTTTCCTTTCTTCCTTCTTCCCCATTTTACGGTAATTGTTTTAAAACCAATTGAAACCTGCAGGTTTTTCATTTTTCTTAGAAATGTCTCAGTAGAATTTGAGTTGACTACAATTTTATATGTTGGCATAATCTGAAAAATGCTCCATAGATGCATATACTGCATATAAAAACAGAAACCTGGAGAATGACCTGCGCAATGTAAGGTTTTCTCTGATTTCGTAGAGGACTTTAGAAAGTTCACTTGATTTCCATGTATAAAAACCATCATAAAGGGCTGCAAGAAAGAAAACTGAGTATTACAAGACCAGTAGTTTCAGTAATACACGTGGGGATCAGATCTTGGAATTACTGGAGTAAATGAAATCTGAAATTACTGAACAAAATGTTCCCAGCTGAACAGTGTAGCTCTGTCTGTAATAGAGAATTCTGTGATTCTGTGGTGGTGGCTGCCACAGCAAATTTCCTTAGTCATGCCATAGAGTATTTTTCATGACTGCTAAGCTCTGCTCATATTTAAGAAACAAATAATACATTTTATGGGTGCTTTTTTTATCTAGGTAGTTACAATGTAGAATCATTTAATGATAAATAATTTTAAATTCCTATATCAAAGTTATAGTTTACATTATTTTTTAGCTAAAATTAGCATGCCCAGTCCAATTAAAAAAATCATGAATGGTGACTCATATTTATAATGTCAAAAAATAAATGCCAAAATCGCGCTATTGAATGACAGTGCCAGTTTTTCAGATCATTTCAGCAATGTTAGTTTATATCAACAACTAGCTTGTCTAGTCCAGTGTCACCACATTTCTAAAGCTGATTCTTTTTAAGCACAAGAATTCAAAGAAGATCTAGCCTAACATTTTTCTCAGTTGTTGATTTCTGTACAGTGTGAAAGGGGTAATAGTCTACAAAAATAGGAATATACATATATAATTCTTCTGTAGCAAATACTTTTCAGGTACAGCATCTGAAGTCTTCTGGCACCTATACAGTTTGGCAGTAGAGCATTCTGAACTTTTTTTTTCTGAAGAAAATCTAGAGCCACAGTGCTTAGTTGAATTTATTTTTTAGTAACCTGCATTGATTTCATCGAGGTAATAAATCAAAAATAATTGTATATGACATTTCAATTCACTTAAAAATAGCTCATTATTGTAACATTGATTTTTTTTTTTCAAACTATAACTCCTGTGGTAGTTACTCATGTTCTAGAACAGTAAGAGCATTAGGAACACTAGGTTCTGGCACAGAGTCTATTCAGGTTTTGGGAAGTACTGCAGAGAGGAAGTATATTGTGCTTTCACTGAGACTTGTATGTGCTTTTGAAATGCTTTTAAAATAGATTTGACCAACAGTTTGTGAGGCTTTTTTCCCACTAAGAGTGCAGCTATTTGTTCTCATTATCTTTGAAACTGTTTCTCCGAGGAATACCCACTGAGATGTACTGTTAATCACCCAAACTACTTTTGGATGCTGTTGTTTGGTTCGGGGTTTTTGTTTGTTTGGAGTTTTACTGTTGGTTGGTTGGGTTTTTCCTTTGAGTTTTGGTGATTTGCTGGGTGGGGTGGGGTGGTGGTGGTGGTGGTGGTGGTGTGTGTTTGGTTTGGGGGGTTTTGTTTGTAGGTTTTGTTGGGTTTTAGTTTTTTGTTTTGCTTCTTTTGGGGGTTTGTTGGTTTGGTTTGGTTCTTTAGTAAAAGGTTCTATTCAACAAAAACATTCAACTTCTTTTCTTTGTATCAGGAAACAAAGTTCTGTAAGACTCCCAGTATTCATATCACTGCTTTTTTTGGTCACATGAGATCTAATTGAATGACTGCCTATCAAATTTTCATGCAAACAGTAATTCAGTAGAGCTTCAGGTCATGTAATTCATTGAGAGTGCAGGAATAAGAGTTCAGTGAGAGTTACATGATTTCTTGAGTCTTTATTTTTCTATGTCCCTTGATACTTTTTCATATTTAAAATTGATTCTGCAGGTACCAGCCTGGTGGAAGATACCTGTCGATGTCTCGGAGCAAAATATTTGATGATGTCTAAACTCCTCAGAGCTAAAGGAAATTCAGTGGAAATCTATTCCCTACTCATTGCTTGGAAAATACTGTATTTATGATATATCACTGAACCAGAGAAGATAATATTTCTTTAAAAAATGAATATGAAGGAATAACTATTTTGGAAATGCACCTGTATATGACAAGAATATGCTGCTTCTATTGTAGATATTGTTGTCCATCAGTGTGGGCCTTTGTGTCATGACCAAAAGGAGAAAAATATTAATTAAGTTAATAGAGTGTAAACTTCATAAATATACCTGGGGCTCAACTTGCATTTGCTCAAACTTGACATTTTAAGTTTTAAGAAAAGGATTTTTTTAGAAGGAGTTTTTTTGTATTTTAACAGATGCTGTGAGAGCATTTTAATGCATTCAAAGTGCAGTTTTATCAAGTACTATAAAAAACACTTTCTGTATTTTTTCTATTATAACTTAATGCCTAGCCCAAAATCTACTGAATGAAATTAAGGCTTTTTTTTTTTATTTTAGTGGTCTTTGAATCATAGAATCATAGGATCAACTAGGTTGGAAAAGACCTTTTAAGATCATCAAGTCCAGCTATTACCCAGAGCTGCCAAGACTGCCACTATACTATATCACTGAGGGCCTCATCTACGTGGTTTTAAACACTTCAGCTTTCCTGGAAAGCCTATTCCAATGGCTGATTACCAGCACGGCGAAGAAATTTTTCCTAATATCCAATCTAAACCTCCCCTGGTGCAGCTTGAGACCATTTCCTCTTGTCTTACTGCTTGTTAGCTGGGAGAAGAGACCGACCCTCACCTCACTACAACCTCCTTTCAGGTAGCTGTAGAGAGCAATAAGGTCCCCCTCCGAGCCTTCTCCAGACTAAACCTCTGCAGTTCCCTCAGCTGTTCCTCATCAAACTTGTGCTCCAGACCCTTCACCAGCTCTGTTGCTCTTCTCTGTACCTGCTCCACCACCAAAATGTCTCTCTTGTTGTGAGGGGCCCAGAACTGAACATAGGGTTTGAGGTACAGCCTAATCAGTGCTGAGTTCAGGGAGATGATTGCTGCTGTGGTCCTGCTGGCCACACTATTGCTGATCCAGACCAAGATGATGTTGGTCTTCTTGGCTGCGTGGGCACAAGCTGGCTGATGTTCAACAGGCCATCAGTCAGCACCCCCAGGTCATGTATCAGACCATGTTTAAGCAGAAAGATTGAATGGCAGGCTGTCTTCACAAAGTCATAAACTACATGTTCCAGTATTTAAAGGGTGGCTGCAAAGAAGATGGAGATTCCCTTTCTACATGGAGTCACATGGAAAAGATGAGGGTTAGTGGGCACAGGTTACTCTTGGAAAGAAAAAAATATTTCACAGTGAGAACAGTCATTGGAATAACCTCCCCAGGGAAGTGGCAGATTCTCTGGCATGGGATACCTTTAAGATTCAGCCAGACAGCATGTTGGGACCTTGTCTAGACTGTGCTTTTGCCAGGAAAGGTGGTACCAGATGATCCTTGCAGTCCCTTGCAACCTGGTATTTTATGATTCTATGAAATTTGGTGGCATAAATTTTGAAGCAAGCTGTATTGGTCAAGAAAGGCTGTATTTTTTCTTTTCCAACATTATATGCAGGTAAATAATTTTAGCATGTGTAAATATTTGAAATCGACTATGACCATAGTTTCACTGTCATATGAGCATATGTGCAATAGCAAGAATACATTATCAAAGATACAAATCTGATTTAAGATTTTTACAGTTGTAATGGTTGAAAATCTTGGCACACTAGCATTTTGGTAACTGTAAAAGAAATATAATGTGAAAATTGATTTAAATGCTGAAACTTTATGATTTGCACACAACTTGGGCACGGCTTCGAATTGTAGAGCAACCCTTTAAAAGAAGGGAAATACATAGCATGACTGGATAATGATAAACACTTTTAATGTCCCAAATACCCTGGTTGCATTATGTATCTGTTTTTAAGGTGCCTGTATTTTGCAGTAACTTGTTGCAAAAAGAATAATGCTTATTCATTTGAATGCCATTCAAAAATGTCAATTACTAACACTGTAAAAAAACTTCACATGAATTTCATTGGTGTAGATATATTTTTAAAGTGTAGTTAGTTGAAAGAATTCTCAACTGTAATCATAAGTAAAAGATGTGGTCAAATTCATTATATCTTTGGAAATTTGATTTATTTAAAATGTTGTGTTATTGCAGTTTGTCTTAAGTCTTTACCACTTGGGGATTTTCATACATTCTTTTTGCAAAGTTATGTTGAAAACTGAAAGAGAACATGTTCTTATTATAAAATCTTTATCATGCTTAAAAAACAGATATCTCTTAAAACAGTTAGGAGTGAGTTCTTGTGAAATTTTTTATGAATGAGGTGTTCTACTGATTTTTAAAAGTAGTCTTTGTTTCTGAAGTAATTGTTAATGGGGATCTAACTACCTCTTGTGATTTAGTAGATCATGTGTTCTAACAGTAGTGGAATGTGTAATATATTGTTCTGCCTGTTTTAAAGCATTTAATTGTTATTATGAAGCAGAAAAAAATACTCTATTTGTATAGAAATACTTATATTAATAAATTAGCAGACATGAAGTAATCGTCAGTTCCGTTTTTAGGTGAATACACTGAACGACAGCCACGTCCACATGTATTCAAGGGCATACAATTTCCAGATTACCTGTAAGAGGACACTTTCTTAGTTTTGGTATTTTTTATACTGTAAAAGCTTGATCAAAATCTTATGGTGGTATCAGGGCCTTGTAGTTAAAAAACGAGACTCTTTTTATTCAGATTGTTCTTTAGCCACTTTATGTTAGCACCTATTTAATTTAATTTAGATCTATTCTGAATTTCAGCCTTATATGAAGGGGATTGTATGTATTCATGGACTTTCAACCACATGAATGTTCTTAGACTTGATATTTCTATTTTTAAAATTGTGTCTCATTTAATTGCCATGAAGTTTATTTCTAAAAAAATCTTTGGATGAAATAAGGTTCAGGTTCTTTGTTTAACTCTTGAAAATGTCACTACAAAGGGATCTAATTCAGTGCTAATTGAAAAATTATAGAAGGAATGTTTGTTTTTCTGAGTTCTTGTGAAGTATCCTTACCTAGCCCCTGCTGATTTCAGAGAATTGGATCAAGCTTTCTTGGGCCTAATTTGTTTGGGGTTTTTTTTTCCCCTCTCAGCAATCAGTGGAATGGCTACAAGCAGAATTTTCAGTGGAAACTTGGTATGGATTTTATACATGAAAGCTAGTTCCCGGTGTAAGCCCTCTGTGCACTTTTCATTGGGATACAGTGATTTAAGGAGTTGACTGTGTAAGTTAATGGTAGTGGGATTTCTGTTGCAAACAGAAAGGCTGAGCTCGTTGAGGTGGGAATCCAGTGACCTTTTTTTGATGTTGCAGTAGAGTAATGGAGTTACCAATGGCTTTGAGCTCTGAAAGTCTCTCAAGAGTTCTCTGGATTGTGCTTGGAGATTGCTAGTGTCATGTGCTCCCTGGATGCTGGGTGTTTTAAGTAAGGAGTTGATAATTGCTGACCAACAGTTACTCGTGCTCTAATTATATGCAATTTTTAGGCAAATTAATCTGAAGTGTGTTTAGAAAATTAATTATGAGTTCCTATGAGGAAATTAGGAAGACTTCCAACAAAGAAATAGAGAGTACAACTATAAAAGAACACTGTAGAAATAAGGGATATGCATGCACAGCATTTGCTGTGTGCTTGGGCTACTTTTAAACTAGTTTGGTAAAATGTCCCTGCCCATGGTTGGAACTAGATAATCTTTAAAGGTCCCTTCCAACCCAAACCCTTCTATGATTCTGTGATGATTCCCAGCCAGACTGTGGCAACTCTAGACAAATTCTTCACTACTATAGCTCTAACTATAACAGCACCACAACTAAAAAAAGTTAAAACTAGCTTTGGTATGTTTAAGCAGTGAATATACTGTAGGCTAATAGTGCTCTTGCATCGTATGTGATGTTCCAGATAAGGTGGTTTAAAATGTAACTGCCTTGCAAACTATGCTTTAGGGAGCTAAACATGTGGGCATATATATTCTGTCAGTATATAGTTCTATTTATTTGCAGCTAAGGAATGTCACATCATGTGTTTATTCTCTTTTTGAATTACTGAGCAGTTAGGGTGTACTTACATTTCATCACAATTCATTTGTGGACACCAAAACCAACATGAAACACCAAAAAGCCCACTGAAGTTAAGTGTTTGAGTATTTTCATGTCAAAGGTTTAAACCAGTGAAAAGAATCCATGCAAGTTGTAATGCACTTTGAAAAGTGGGAATGAAAAGAGTAGATACTTTAATACTGGGTCAGTGTTGGATTTTGTAAAAAGTATAGATAGCAAAAATCTCTAGTCAAATTTGCTGCTTCTACTGGATTTGTAGTTCTGTTTTTTCAGGCATTTGAAGATACAAATACTGTGATACCTGTATTGGGAAATGAGTCCTGTGCACTCTGCTTAAGAGAGCTGCATCCCTTAGCTGTGAAGTGAGTGAGTCTTTTTGTGTGGGAAAGTGAAGGATATGCAAATTCTCGTCTGTGCTAATAGTGACACTTTAGGCAAACTGTAATATATTTTATTACTTAGGTATGATAGCATGTTAAGAAACAACACACTTTATACTGCTGTAACTAGCACTACTGGGAAAAGCATGGTATATAATCTGCCTTTATTTTGCAATCAAGCACTTGTACATA
This sequence comes from Ara ararauna, assembly GCA_028858755.1. NCBI lineage: Eukaryota > Metazoa > Chordata > Aves > Psittaciformes > Psittacidae > Ara > Ara ararauna. Next base: position 96,534,021 of record CM054410.1, read on the forward strand.
GTCACTAACAGCATTAATGGAAGTGGCAGAAAGCTGCTATCTTTTCAGTATTTATTCTTGCTATTTTAAAACATAACCATGACGATATTTTTTAAAAGTATTTAAAAAGTGATTAATTTTCTGCAATTATCATTTTTTATATTTTATTAAATTAATCTTCGAATACTTCAAATGTTACAGGAAAAATGCAATCTTTTCTTCAAATTTTTATTATGGCCGTAATTACTTGCAATCTGAGGGACATTTACAGTACAAATAGAGATCACTTTATGAAGGGAAACTTATTATGGGGCTTCTTAAAGAAATCAGACCTATAATTACAGACAAATATGTGCATCTTAATTATTAACAAAAATACTACTTAGGCTATATATTGTCTCCAGCTTTTATTTTTCTTTAAAAATCAGAAAATTATTAATTTTTTTTCAAAGCAATTTATTTGTGAATCTTGTAAGCTTTCTGAAACTTTTACATTCCTCTTCCCTAATAAGCTCTGCAGGAATATGTACGGCTTCATGGTAGTTCTGTGATACTAGCTGTGCCTTAAATTAAATAGTGTAGTCTGAAGCTGAGACACTCCTACACCATTTGATTACAGTTGCAGAAACTCAGCATTGCTAGCAAAAAAGCACCTTGAACTAGATCCCTTTCTAATATGTTAAACACTGTCATTGACTATATTGATTATATTTGGCATCTTCCGGTTCAGTCATATGGTAAGCCCAATCAGGTTTATCTTTGTTCTATTAAAATGCACTGGAATGTCTTCCTCAGCTTGCTTTTGTGTGAGTATGTGTGTTTTACTTGTAATTGGCAGGCAATAATAATATGGAACTTCAGTTATTTCTTAAGGATAATGTTATATTTGACATATTCCTGTGAATTATAAGTTTCAGAGTGACAGCTTAGTTACCACCCTAGAAACCTAAGTATTTTTTACAGAAATACCTTATATTGCTATAGGGATGTCTGAAAGATAAGGGAGTTCCTTTGTAAGTATAGGTTTAGTGATAGAAGATACTCATTCTCCAGTGTGTGTTAATATAGGCTGTAGGAGTGCTGCCTATGGATAGACTATCTTCATTTGCCTTATGATACACGTATGTATGCATAACACCTTGTTTTGAAATTCAAATTATAATTTTTTTCTCTGTAGTCTTCTAAATTATGGTTGTACTGGATACATTTTTGAAATGTGTGTTAAAATATCAAGTCAAAGAGTTGGCATGAAATAAATAATTTCTGCAATACATTTTCCCTGTTGTATTTTAGATATTCATACTTCTCTGAAGTGTTTTTGATAGCAATATTTTTTTTTTCCAGGTAGTAGTTAAGTTTACTTTAGAAGATAATCCAACCTTGGTTTAGTCATCTTTTTGCATCTTCTTTAAAGCAGATTAAAAAGGGAAATCAAGAAGAACCTTGCATACCTGGACATGACATTTTTGGAGTCTGGGGAAGATAATTGGACCTCCTTTTCAGGCTGGTATCTTTACTGATAGCTTGCCCCAGCTGCAGAAGCTTAAAGAGCTTCTGTATATGCGCGGATACAGAGAAGTGCAGCAAAGGCTAGCTGAAGATGTAAGCTTCCTGCAGTGCCTGGAGGAAGCTAGTGAGGACCTTGTATGCTCCTGGGGCTGACTGGGCACTTCGTATTTTCCTGAAGCATAAGGTGGGGTGGAAGTAAGGGCTCCTACACCTCTCCCTCTTTTCCATAAGCAGTCAAACTAGGTTATAATTCCTTCTAGATGTTGGACATTGGTGAGGATAGAGACAAGATTTTCCACTACAGCTGTGAGGAGACAGGCTCAGTGAAGGTGGAGTTAACTCACTTCTTTCACTGCTTGCGTATTTATCAGTTTTGTCTAACCTACCTTAAAAAAAAAAAAAAAAATAACAAGCCCAACAAAAAAAAAAAGGAAGAAGAGAGGAATTTTTTGAATTGAAATGCTTCTCTTTTCAGTTACAGTGACAAGGTATGTTTTTAGGTTTGGTTTGGGTTTTTTTTCCTTTCATAAAGTGGAATTTTTCTTGAGAGGTAAAGAAGTATCTTCTGGTATCGTAAATCAAATAGCAATTCATCGTTTTAGCACCTCATAATATATATTTATAACAGCTAATACTAGATGATTCCTGTATTTCATTATTTATTCTCTCCTATGGTTGATCTACAACTGCTCTTTTAAGTAAGTTGCAAGGTAACATTTTGCACACTCAATACTAGTCTGTGCCACCACTGCAGCAGGAATATGTTGGCACAGCTCGTTCAGTCCCTTTCTGCAGCTGTCATATCCCTCTGTTCTGCTGGAATACTGGGTGTTTTTTCTGCATCTTTTTCTTAGGCATTTCTAATATATGTGGGTTCAGAATAATTGCTAAATGGATGATGCATGCAGATGCTAAAGATTAGTAGCAGAATGTTCAGTGGACCGTACTGGGCCATTGGTCATAATCCAGTGGATGGCATTTTCTCTGTTGATGGGGGAAGAAATAGGAGTAGCAGAATGTGTATGAAGGGACAGAGGGCAGCCCTGAAGAGAAGGACTTGGAGCTGTTGGTTGATGAGAAGCTCAACATGACCTGACAGTGTGTGTTCGCAGCCCAGAAGGCCACATGTACCCTGATCTGCATCAAAAGTACCGTGACCAGCAAGTTGAGGGTGGTGATTCTCCCCCTCTACTCTGCTCTGATGAGATCCCACTTGCAGCACTGGAGTCCCCAACATACAAAGGACATGGACCTGTTGGAGTGAGGACATTGGAGAGTTGGGACATGAAGATGATCAGAGGGCTGAAGCACCTTTCCTATGAGGACAGGTTGAGAGAGTTGGGTTTGTTCATCCTGAAGAAAAGAAGACTCTGGGGAGACCGTATAGCAGCCTTGCAGTACCTAAACAGCAGCTACAATAAATATCAGAGAGACATTTTACTAAGACACTGTCCCACATGACATCCTTGTCTCTAAGTTGGAGAGACATCAATTTGATAGGTGGACCACTCAGGGGATAAAAACTGGCTGGATGGCCGCACACAAAGACTTGTGGCCAATGGCTCAGTGTCCAGCTGGAGACCAGTAACGAGTGGCATCCCGCAGGGATTGGTGCTGGGACCAGCCTTGTTCAACATCTTTGTGGGTGACATGAACAGTGGGATTGAGTGCGCCCTCAGCAAGTTTGCCAATGACACCAAGCAGTGTGGTTTGGTTGATAAGCTGGAGGGAAGGAATGCCATCCAGAGGGACCTTGGCGCGCTTGTGTGGCAGGCTGATGCCAGCCCTATGAAGTTTAACCATGCCAAGTGCAAGGTCCTACCCCTGGTTCGGAGCAATCCCAGGCACAGCTACAGGTTGGTCAGGGAAGAGATTCAGAGCAGCCCTGCGCAGAAGGAGTTGGGGGTGTTGGTCGATGAAAAAATGAACATGAGCCGGCTTCAGTGTGCGCTTGCATCCCAGAAAGCCAACCGTATCCTGGGCTGCATCAAAAGGAGTGTGACCAGCAGGTCGAGGGAGGTGATCCTGCCCCTCTACTCTGCTCTTGTGAGACCTCACTTGGAGTATTGTGTGCAGTTCTGGTGTCCTCAAATAAAAAAGACATGGAACTGTTGGAACAAGTCCAGAGGAGGGCCACGAGAATGATCAGGGACTGGGGCACCTCCCGTATGAAGACAGGCTGAGAAAGTTGGGGCTGTTCAGCCTGGAGAAGAGAAGGCTGCGTGGAGACCTCATAGCAGCCTTCCAGGATCTGAAGGGGGCCTATAGAGATGCTGGGGAGAGACTCTTCATTAGGGACTGTAGTGATAGGACAAGGGGTAATGGGTTCAAACTTAAATAGGGGAAGTTTAGATTGGATATAAGGAAGAAATTCTTTACTGTAAGGGTGGTGAGGCACTGGAATGGGTTGCCCAGGGAAGCTGTGAATGCTCCATCCCTGGCGGTGTTCAAGGCTAGGGTGGACAGAGCCTTGGGTGGCATGGTTTAGTGGGAGGTGTGCCTGCCCCTGGCATGGGGGTTGGAACTAGATGATCTTAAGGTCCTTTCCAACCCTAACTATTCTATGATTCTATGATTCTATGACCTGCAGCAACAGAACAGAGCAGTGGTTTAAACTAAAAGAGGATAAATTTAGGTATAAGGAAAGCAGTTTTTACGGTGAATGAGCTGAAACACTGGAGCAGATTCCCCAGAGAGGAGGTAGATGCCTCATCCCTGGAAGTGTTCAAAACCAGGTTGGACAGGGCTCTGATCTACCAGGTCTATTGGAAGGTGTCCCTGCCCATGGCAGGGGGTTTGGAACTGTATGAACTTTAATTGTCCCTTCCAGCCCAGACCATTCTATAGTTCTATGTTTCTATGAATGATCATCTGTGCACGTTTTTATTTTTGCTCCAGAGATGATTTGGATATTGAAGTGAATCACTGTCAGTGTAGTTAACTGGTATTGAGGTGAATCACTCTCAGTGTACTTAACTGGTATTGAAGTGAATCACTCTCGGTGTAGCTAACCAGTCACACTCCTCCAGACTTACTGTGATAAGTAGCTACTGTATGCCTATATAGTTCAGAGGATGGTAGTTGTCCTTTATTAAATACTGACTTTCCATTACTCGTTGTCAGATTTTTATTTGCTCAGAGAGCGGTATAGATTCTGTTGTTTGATTGTCATGTTGCTAATGAATCTACCTTGCCTGCTCAGTAGATTTTAAGTCTTCTGAAATAGCATTTGACACACTGTGAATTATCAGGATTGTGAATTAACCTTGCTCTGCACTTCTCGCTTCACCTCTGCCTGCACAGTGGCATGGTGTGCCTGCCAGTATATTGCTTGTTCATCCTAGTCTCTGCTCTGTATACTGCGATAAGAATCTTAACCCTTTATCTTCATAAGCACCCAGTCTTTTGCATCATCTTGAGTGTTGAGTCATTGCACACCATTGCCTTCAGCATTTTTTTGGTTTTGAGAGCTCTTTCAGGAAGCCAAAGCCAAAGTCAGGGCCCAACTTGGACAGAAGGCACCATTTTTAATTCCATCCTTGGGGAACATGATCTAAGCTGAGATTAAGCTTATAAATAAGGTCAGGTATTGGAGTAGTTTAGGAATGTGGGTTATTTAAAAAGACAAGAAAAGGTCTCGGGTTCCTTCCGCAGAAATAGCTTATCTGGTTACAGTTGTGTGCTTTGAGTCTCTCAGTCAACATCAAAGCAAAGGTGCAGCGGTGGCACTGCCTAGATGTTCTCTTTGAAATCTGCTAAGCCTTCGCAATCCAAGTGAACACTTAGAGCTAAACAATCCACTCTCAAACAAAATAATTTCCAAGGCTTAGGAAAGGTCATCTATTCTAAGTAAACTTTACAAAGGCCGGATGCTTGTGGGAATTTTTCTTGTTTGTTTTGTGTTCCTCTTGTTCCCCAGAGACTGTCTCCTGCCATAAGTACTAGTACTCCTGTAAAAACATCATGCTTTTTGGAAGATGCTGCTGGTTTTAGATCTCTGGGAATTGAGAAGAAGACACAAAAGCAGCGTAGTACTCTGATACGTTTCAGTGAGCCAGCAACAGCTTTGAAGCCCAGGTTCCACAAATCACTAGCAAGTCTATCAGAACAGGCTGGCACTTGTGGCAGCCAGCGTGACACAGCATATCACCTCCTTCAGTGGTGGCTTGCGTGTGTCACACAGCGTGTGGAAAGGAATGAGAAAAGTGAACCCAGAGCAGAGAGATGGGATGGGACAGAGGAAGTGGGTTGAGAGGCGAAGCGTGGGAGAGTGTTTTAAGTGGTGGTGACAGGGAAGGTGTGGGCTCTGCCTGCTTCTGGGGTACATTTACACCTATTGCTAATCACAGCCTCACCTCAGATTTTCTGTAGGAAAACTGATAGCAATACGCTGACGCCTGGCCCCTGAAGTCTAAGAATGCCTAGCTTTGACTGCAGAGCAGCGATGAAAGTCTGTGTTTGGCCCAGTACTGTGCAAACACCTTGTAGCTTTCGCTTCTCATTTCATGTTTCTAACCCAAGCACAGCTCATGGCTTGAAATAAAGAGTACACTAAAGAGGAAAAAGGAGGGAGTGAGTTGGGGGAGAGATAGAGAGCATGGGTGTGGTACAATTCAGAGCCCCAAAACAAATTACTTATCTTGTGTTATTGTCTCTCAGAGATGGGTCAGTGGTGTGTTGGGAAGACACAGACAGTTGGAGTCAGGTTTTCTGGACAAACTCTCAAAACATCTTTACAAATCACCCGAAACTTGTCAGCTCTCTGATAAACATTGCAGAGACTATCTGCAGGCTTGAATGCTGATGTGTTGTAAAGTGATAGCCAAGCTGGTGCAGAACAGCAGGACTGGGGTGCAGGTGGGTAGGAAGAGCCTGTCCCAAGTACCCACAGAGGCAGGAACCCCCTGCTAACGTGGGCAACAGAATGAACTTCAGTGCGTGTCCCCCTCTTGTTAGTTCTGAATGATTTGGAACAAATTTAGGGCTATAGATAAATAAAACCTTATAAACACTTTCAGAAATCAGATGGATTTGTTTCTTATTAAGCAGACATCTCCTGAAATGCTGCAGCAACATAATCAAATTTCAGTCACCGTTTATTAGGAACAATAATTACTCTCAGCCCTTAGGAATTAAAAGCTGATTCTACTCTTGTTGAAATTAAGACTGCTGTTACGAGGAGTTACCAGACCATGTCTTATGTAGTTACTTCTCTGGGAACTGTTACAGAGATTGTCTGAATGCACTAGTGTATTTGAATATAGAACAAATATGAAACCAGTCTTTAGGTTAGCTATTTATTCTAGCTATTGGAGTCCATAGCTAGTTGATCCTCCTGTGAGATCAAAGTTGTAATGTTCACAGTGTGGTAATCTCAGCTCGTCAACCACAGAGCAAGGTGACAATTCCATTTACTCTGGGGTAGATAGGTCAAACCAGAAGTCCTCCATAAGAGCAAGTTCAGCAACAAGTTTAGAATAGCTGACCCAACTGAGCTTTTGATTTTTTGTTAAGAAGTCTTTTAGCACTTGCAGAGAACAACAAAACATGACAGTCTGTGGTGAAATGATTTATCGGTTCTAACAGTACCAATGCTGGAGTCAAGCAGTTGTGTCCTTGAGTGCTTGCACTCTTGAGGTATTTTAGGTCTGAGCTGTGACACCAGAAGAATCAGATATCAGGAACCTATGCCCCAACACGATGTCTCTTTCCAGGAAACTTCTCTGCTGGGATAGTCCCTGGGCTAAAGAGTTGGCAAATGTAAATGCTTTATAAATAGACTTTGCAGAGGAACCCTTGTACCACCAATGAGTCCCTTTGGTACATTCCCTGATTTCTGAGTTAAACATCAAGGACTGTTACCTTGCCCACACCACCCACAAAGATTTCTGACACTGATGACCAGAAATGTCTTAACCAAAAATCCAAACCCTGGAGGAAATATGTCACACCACCTAAATAAGAGACGTGTTTTGTGCTTTCTTTTGTGTCCACATGCCTCAGTTTGGATAACATCCTTACACTGCAGTATTGGTGATAAATGGACAACTACACTATTATGCCTAGAAATGCTTTGTGTTTTATTCAGAGAGCAAGATCCACCAGGGAAATCTTTGGACTTGAAAGTGCAGGCCTCAATTATATAAATGTGTTTATCTACAGTCTTTTTTATCTTGTAGCATTAGCTTTGCCTAGCAATAACATGGTAAAGAAAGCATTGTATGTGCATGGGGAAGGGAGAGGAAACTTCCACTGAATGGCTTTTGCAGCCTTGCTTCTTTGTTTAAAGCCCAGTATTTAAGAAGCCACTGTCTGGGACTGTGAGGAATGCTGACGCGCTTTGCAAATAATCCATGCTGCTTAAGGAACTGTGCACAGGAATTAACCAAGACTGTGTACTTGCTCTCCACAAACCGGTCAGTGTTGCTGGCAAAACCTTTTTTATATTCATCAGTGCAGTCCTGGCCATCAGAGTGGTTCATACCCTGGTAGGTGCTGCACTGCTCCTATTTAACCCACATGATCTTTCCAATGACATTTTTAACATACTGCTTTTCACTCAACCTTCTCTTAAAAAATGAGGAATAAGTTGCTTTTTCACAGCTCTGGGGCAAAAGGAGGCAAAGAGTTCACAATTTATTCTAATGTGGATACGAGTTGTGACACAAACAGTCACAGAACAGGTAGATGTCAGCCACCAAACATCTCAGAAAGATGCACTGGCCTGGTGTCTCTGTATCCTCATCCTCCTTATTTACCCACTTTGTCACTAACTAAGAAACAGGCACCAATTTGTGCCATGTAATGGCAAATTGTCCAGCATAAGCTTGGAGCCCCAGATTTTCCAGATGTACAGGTCTCTGTTTTTATTTGGCTAGAGGAGGTCTGGTACTTTATAGGCAACCATGCACTGGGGTGATGTGCAGTGAGGAGTGTTTGCTTGACCTTTGGGCGAAAACATTGCTGAAAGCAGCCAAGGGAGTCTCAGGACTCTGCTCCCACCTTCCTCCTTGATGCAACATGCCATGCTGGTGATGGTAGGACAGGGCTGTTCAGGGCAGGCAGGGCAGGCAGAGGACAACGCCAGGTGATGTCAGAGGAAGAGCTGTCCTTGCATGCTGGAGGTGCCACTCGGCAGAGCCTCTTGATGGACAAAGAAGCTACAGTGAGTAACACATCAGGGATTGTGGTGTAGCACTGCAGCCCCTGTCCTTGGCAGAGGGAACTGGCATTGAACTAAACACACCATTACTCAAGCTTACATAATATTTACAGTAGCAGTACAATTAGGATTCACATTATTGTAATCTTCTATTCTACTAAATGTTGTGTTATGCTTTGTTAACGCTATGTAAGCTGGTTTTTTTTTGTTTGATTTTGCTTTGGTTTGTTTTGGGTTTTTTGCTTGGTGTCAGAACAGACAACTTCAGTGACATCCAAATCATATGGCTTGTACAAAAGATCATGGTTTGTGCAAAAAATTGCGAGGGTTCATCCATCAGAAGATAGTGACTTCCTCCTGTAGATAACAAACATGGCAGATTATGCAGTTTCTGGGTAGATAATATAAACCAATTCTTGTTAGCACTATCTGGCCTCAAAAGCAGGAGCGGTGTATCAGAAACACAGCAGTAGTTGCAGTCTGGTTGCTTGCTTGTGCGGCTGAACTACATCTTTCACTAGCATAAATCCATTTGAGACAGTAAGACTGACTTGGCTTTAAAAAGGACACTTTCAGGCAGAAGTGGTTCACAAACACTTAAATGCTGACTTGTGCCAGTATCCTAGACTTGGTGCTGTGAAAATCACAGCTTCCTGGTTGCTGCTACTGGTATGTGCTGTGCATGGTCCCTGTCAATGTCGATGCCCGTAACAGAGATACAGAGTGAGACACAAGAGTGAGAACATTAGCTGGTGTAAATGGTCATGGCCTAGCTGAATAACTTCAGGGGGAAGCATGGATACTGAGCACTTCATCTCTACTGCCTTAGGCCTAACTGCACGTTAGATGCCACACTTCTAAAATTAGCAGTAATTTTACTAGGGAGTGAAACTACAACCCGACTAGTGGAGAAGGTCTCAAAAAAAAGCAGGGTTTGTAATACACTGTAACTTGGCCAGTGGAGCTGGAAAAGTTTTGGGGATCTTGCTACCGTTTCTGCAGCATTTGCTGTACCTAGTTGTCTGCATTTCCCTGCCTGTCCTCCCTAGCACGTGGCTGAAGAACTGTGCCACCATGCCATGCTTCCTGGTCCCTTCACACACAAGCCTCACAGAAGTCTGCTGCAGTGCACAAGCCTGGGAGCTAGGGTCTGCTCCTCCAGGAAGCACTCCCACCTGACCTGCAGCTAGACAAGAGCACCTGGGTCATGGAAGAAAAGCTTGCGTGAGTGTAGGGAGAGCTAACAGAGGTTTTTTGTGTCCCAGAAGTTGTTAAAAGAGAGATCAGGCAGAAGGAGAACAAAGCTTGTTGCTGTGAAGGAAAGAACATGTCACAGCTGGGGCATATTTCCTTACAAGCTGGACAGAAGGATCTTTGCTTTAAGATCTGAATAGCTAATGCCAAATCTGCTGGGCATAAGCAATGCATGCTGTCACCACTATTTGCATTCCTTCTTCATTATATGCTCAACAGGGATCAAGGGTCAGGTGAGTGATGTACACAGATATCACTACCCTACAGCCAGTATGGAGAGAGACATCACCTGCCTGACTTCCCAGCTAAGGAAAAAAACACCATCCCATTTTAAGCGAAATACTTGGAAACGGCAAAGCTATCTGACTGCGGGGACAGACCTCAGCTCTGTGATGTGAAAATAACCCCACACAGCACAACAGTCAAACTTCCTGTTAATACAGTTTGCAGCTGGCAACATGCGTGACATACCTCAGAAAGAGCAGGAGGGATCTTACAGAGTGCCTTTGGGCCCCTTGCTAAGAGCTGAGTTTGAAGAGGCCCTCATGGTTATCTTTACTCCCTTCTTTTACTCTCAAGGTCTTGTTTATGGGCAAAAAGGAAACACCTTACTTACAAGTAAAGCCAATAATTTTTATTTAATTATGAAGAGTCTAGCTAATCCAAATCTAATTGTTGCCAAAAAAAAAAAAAAAAAAAAGAAAAAATAGTAATGTAATTAAAATGCTTCAATATGAGGAAAAGTGTCATTAATAATATGAATAATGGAATTAAAATTATAACACACTTGTAGATTTTATCCATTTTCTTGGCATTATGCTCTCCCTTCTGTTGTTGCTTTGGATCTTAAAAGTCAGCATCTTCAGCCTGTTGAATTAAACATTAAACATATAATGTTGAATTAAACATTATAAATCTTCAGCTTCTGATGTCCTTTGTTGGGGATATTATCACCCTAATGTTCTAGTACCTACTTATATTCACACCTTTTTTTTTACTGGTCTGCAGCTCCACATAACAGCTGAATTTACTGTATGTGGGGTATTTCATGTATGCTAAAAGCTATTTCTTTGTCCTCTTTGCTACCCTTTAACTCAGGTTTGTCCAGCTCCTGGTCTGCATTTCTCTAACTGAGCACTGATGAGGAGCTGTGGCGTTTCTGATGCCAAGCCTGTGACCCAGCTTTTAGAATTTCATGCCTGTACTTCTCTATACTGCATGCTGTACCTCCAATTCTCAAGGCCTCTGCAGTTGTACCAATCTGGTCTTTCTCAACTCTGTATTGTCATAAACATCTCATTATGCATAAAATTACTACCTAATACTGCCACCTATATACAACTGCATTTACAAAGATAAGATTCAAACAAATTACTATAGGCAGCTGGTCAGTTAGGGGAATTGCTGTCAATGGAAGGAATAAAGTCAAGCTACAGGCAGATCAAGAAAGGTTCAGACAAAGCAAGCCTAGCAAGCCCTCTTCCTGAAGCTCTGCAAACTCACTGCAGAGCTGGCTGCCTGTTGACAGCAGTGGCAACGCCATGTTACATGGCTACACTGCTGCACTTCCCAGCATTTCTTGCCTGTCTTTCAGGGAATAAGGCATGCTATCACATTTTATGATGTATATGTCCAAAGCAAGACCATGCGTCTGTAATTGAGTGTTCACTGGTGGAACAGATCATGCAGATTTTGGAAGTTTTAGAGATGAGCAGCTTTGAGAGGAACAGCAAAGCAACACCTCTTGGTTTTGTTTGGTTTTATTCTCCCGTACCATCCTGCACCGAATTAAGTTTTTGGTGCACACGTATTTCAGGACCTTTGCTATCACTATGATGCCACTGAAGTCAAAGGATTTGAATCATTTGTGTCAAAAGCACAAGAAAATCTTGCTTGTACGATAATCTTCTCTGCCCTGTGACATTTTTCATTCTGGTGGCATGTAATACACAGGGGGTAGTAAGCAGATGGAACTTTTTTACAGGCACTCCTTTATGTGAATTCTTTTGAAAAAGGACTTTCAAGTACTATTCATTTGGCTCAAGCCTTTAATGTCATTGTGACAGAAAGAGACAGAGCAGTACAGAAAGACATTCTGAATTCCATTTCCAAACCTGCTGTGTGGGAGAAAGGAAACCTATAAGGTTAAGATCATGATTTCAGCTACTGAAGGGAATTATCTCTGTTTCATTCCATGTGAAGAAGCATGAAAAAATCCCCAGAATTTTAAAACGGGAGTAGGTGTTTGGTTTTAATTTTGCATATCAAAAGCCAGAGGGGAAAGAGAAACATCTTTGTGCTTCATTGTTTCAGTGATGGCTGGCTGGCAATCTGCAGTAAGATCCATGTAGAGCCAAAGCACTTTGGGCTTATCAGACATTATAATTTACCTGAAACTGCATTGCAGAAAGCTTTTCCATCCGAAATTTTAAATGTGTTTTTCTCTTAATTTACAGTAAAAGGGCAACACATGACTGTCTTTGAAAGGAAAAGTCGATGATACTCTTCTCCTCACCTGCCGGTGACTTCCTTCTATCCATCACCTTCAAGAGTCATAAGGATGTAATTTTTGCTGACATCAAATTAACTCTGAGACCTAAGGGCTTGCATCATCTGAGCCTGTTATTTAGGTCTCACTGATATCTGAAAAATACCTGTTTTGCTGTCAAAATCCAGAGAAAGTGGGTTTTGGCAGTTTCTCCCATTTAGCATTTGCAAAGCCACAGAAGTTCACAAGCTCTAGCTGGAGTCTCCTGTCTCAGTGCTCTTCTTCCTACAGCACTGAAAAGCATGTCCAGACTGGATGATGGAGGATGACACCGGAAAAAAACTATCCAAAAACTGAGCTCAAGGAAGCCAGGAGATAATGGATAGGGAACCTGTCTTCATATTTATCCATCTGTGTGCTCTGTTAGAGCTGTGGGCTCAGATCAGAGCTCCAGCCTGTGATGGCAGATCCCCCGTATCTCTCTGCTGAGTGTTATGAATGTCTGTGAGAGCCTCGCTCCCTTGACAGCTTAAGGAGAAATTGACATCAAACTCCCTTGGGCTTGCCTTGTGAGTGCCAAAGGTACCTACACATGTCCACTGTTTAGCGAAGGAATACATGCATTTAGTTTAAGACAGACACTTTCCTAGGAACTTTAAATTTAAGGACTTATGAAGGTGGACTAGCTGCTACACAGACTTAATTCTGCCAAGCCTAAAAAGCAGCATTCTCAGAAAGCTGTGCCTGATGACCTAGTCTGCAATTACAATCCTGGACGTCTGACTCCTACACCAGGCATAGAGGAGAAAACTAGTAAAGGAGAGTCATGGTTTAAGCCCAGTCAGCAACTCAGAATCAAGCAGCCACTCTCTCACTCTCTCCCTTCTTTCTTTCCTCATTCCTGGAGGAATGGGGAGGAGAATCGAAAGAATGCAACTCTCACAGGTTGAGATAAGAACAGTCCAGTAACTCAGGTTTAACAGAAACCACTGCTGCTACACCAATAATAATAATGATAATGGAAATAACAAGGGAAGAGAATACAACCGCTCACCACCTGCTGACCAATACCCAGCCAGACCCAAGCAGTGATCTAACCTTTCCGGGTAACTGTTCCCAGTTTAGATAGTGGGCATGACGTGCTGTGGTATGGAATACCTCTTTGGTTAGTTTGGGTCAGGTGTCCTGTCTCTGCTTCCTCCCAGCTTCCCATGCCCCTCCTCATTGTCAGAGCATTAGGCTGCGAAAGCCCTTGGTCAGAGTAAACATTACTTAGCAGCGACTAAAAACTTCAGTGTTATCAGTGTTGTTCCTAGGCTGAAAGCCAAAAACACAGCACTGCACCAGCTACCAAGAAGGATAAAAATGACTGCTATTGCTGAACCCAGGACAAGGAGGAATGTGTTTAGACTCTCAATTCCTTCTGTTCTTCTTGTGCATCTGCATCTGTGCTCTGCAGGCACTTAAGTAATTTGCCAGCAGTGCTGCTTTCAGATGCAAACTGTTACGGCCATCCCATGCCTCTCTTTCTCTTCAGGCTTTGGTCACGAGTCCCAGCAAATCTGGGTTAAAGCCCTGCTTACAATGTTGGCAAGCCCATTGGCAGAGATAGTCTTGCTGGACTTTGCCAACCACATCACCTCTTGCCTTGCAGTCATCAGCCAGCAGAGAGGATGCCCCAGAATCTGAACAGCTACTTGCAGCACCAGATGGGACCTGCAGAATATGACATCTCAGTGCTTGCTATTGTGAGATGCGATGTGTTAATGGGTTCAAGGAGGGGCTAGGAAAACTCATGGAGAATAACTCTACGCATGCAACTTCCAATTCAGGAAGCTTGGAAATGACTGGTTGCTGGAGGGCAGAGCAGGAAGAACTCTACAGGCAACCCCAGTGGGGGCTCCTGGCCACTGTGTGTATTAAGAGACTGGACCAGCAGGCCTTTCAGATGACCCAAACAGGTTTTTTTTCTTTGAATATTCTTACAAGGCTGTAATTCTATGGGAGGGACAGCTATAGGGTAGTTCAGTTCCCTGTCTGGAACCCTTAGGCATTCTGCCATCCCTTCAGCTCCTCTCGAAGGAGAGTACACATAAGTCCTGTGTAACTCTATGCAGACACCTGGGGTGTCCTTGGTGGCTAAAATGGCCCTAAGTACATATGTTTGGCTCTCACTGTTTCTGGGACCAGGTCAGAATTGACAGATGCCTTCTTTGAACAACAATACTTTTGAAAGAGTTGAATATTCATGCTCTGGTTGACAGAGACACAAGGTTTTGGGCACTGCAGTATTAATGGTAAATGCCAGTACTTGACATTAATCTGTTTTGAGATCTGGCCCTGGGTCTTCAGTCTGCTGACTCATACCTGTATGAGTCTGCTCTTCACAGCCACAGAATTAAGATCTTCACTCAGAAAACAGCAGCTCATATGTCAAGGTGGCATCATCTCAGGGCTCAACACGTGTGGAAGAGCCTGACAATAGCTAATCCTCTGCGCAACAAAGGACTTCAGAAGTGAGCAGGCCATGGAGGGAAGGGAATCTGGGACATCACTAAGCTCTCTAGGCTGACGGTGTATCTATCACCAGTGTGTTGAAGAGTAGAGCAGATGAGCAGGTAGCTTTGGGGTAGGCAGACCTCTGCCAAAGCATGCTGCCATGCTGAGTATGCCGTGGTAGGGGAAAGCATCTGACGCACATGCCACCAGCAAGTTTCTGGATCAGACAGCTCCTAGTAACTTGGAGAGGAAGTTCATGAGAACAGCAACAAAAGATACTGTTGTTTGTGGCTATTTTAGAAATGGCACCACACAGAGTTAAGTAATAGCTGCACTCAGACAGCTCCACGGGCTGGTAAGCAATGCATTCTCTTCACTGGCAACGAGTACAGCTTCTCCTTGCAGCCTCCTCTTACCCCTGTTGCCAAGGCTTCGCCATGTCCTGGAAGAGGGAGCCTCTGCCCTCTCCTGTACAAGTACTGACATTGCTTCTCTACCACCGTTACCCTTCCTGCTTAACGGCATGATCCCATATACCTGTAAAAATCTTCATTTCAGAGGACTGGAAGGGATGTAAAAAATGACACAGACATGCGGCACTGCCATGTGCAGGTGCCAAGAGCAGAGACTTCACCGCCGCTCTTCTTTCCCCAGCCTAATCCAGCACTTCATGACTGCCTTTAGGGAGGCCCCTCTCTTTGAGGAGAAGCTAACTGGAGCCTTCCCCTCTCTGGTTTTGGCTCCCTTCTCTTTGTTCTCTTCACTGAGGACAGATTGTTCTGGGTTTTGTCACAGCAAGCTGCAGAGTGCTTTCCTTTTCCTCCTTACTCCTCCCCTCCTCAATGATCAAGCACAGCTTTTCAGCATCAAAAGGTATTTGATCCTACTAAACGCTGGATCCACTTAACTTTTCTTCTCTGGAAAAAAAAGAGAGGGATTTTCTCTTGCATAGAAGTTCCTCATGCATACAGGTTTTCCCACTTTGCCTGAAATCTTAAAAACATAAAGTTTCATTATTTCAAGGCATAGGATACAAATAATTGCATTTTAGTAAACATTGTTTGCCAAACTTCTTAAAAGCTGAAGCATCCAGTGTCTTAATTTTCCATTCTTCAACTGGAAAGTGATCTGTGGTAGATGGTCCAGAAAAAAAAAAATAATCAAAATAACTTCCCATTTTTTCTGGAGCACTTTTGATCTAAAATCACTTTAAAAAACTTGTCAAACCATATATGCCTATAACAGCAGACATGGTGTTAAAAAATAGACCTGTTTATGCTTTGCCAGAGCGAGAAGAAAAGCTAAGACAAGGTAAAGGTAAGGAATGTTGAAGATGTGCAGCTGGGCAGAACAACCCCTCCATTGCAGCTGGCACCATGCACTCCCCGTGCTGGAAAGGCTCCTGATGTGGAGGGATGAGCTGAGGGTCACTGCTGTGGGGTCAGATCCATGAGGAGCGTGGCTTGAAGCTGTCCCCAGCATGTAGGTTGGATGTGACTCTTTGGCAGGAGTTTTGTGGCAGAGGCATGGTCTGCATATGCCAGCTGGTCTCAGTTCCAGAGAACAAGCAGAGCACAATTAATTTCAGCTAAATAACAACAAACTACACAAGGAGGCGGTATTTTGGATGTAAAAGCATCTTATTTGGGCTGGGAGTTCAATTTAATTGGATTGTAGCTCGGTTTAAAATCAGAATACTTTTCCATTGACAAATTCGCTTACCATGAGGGTTTCTTTTTTTGGTGTCTGTGAAACTTTCTTAATTTCAATGGCAGGACAAAACCCAAAGGTTTATCCTCTAAAATTAGTCTACTTTATATAGTGTTTTGAGACTTCATGTTTGCTTTTTTAATCTTTTTGTTTTTTCACCAGCTAATTTGGTTGTTTTGAAAACTAAACATCATGCTGATTCCCCTACCAAGTACAAGCAGATGTGTTCATACCTGCACTTCTCTCTGCTGAAGAACTCGGCAGCGAAGGTCACTGGTAGAACATACAGAAACAATGCTACTGCATGTAAACTAGCTTTGGCAAAATACCCAGTGGCTTCTCTGTTTAATTTGAGACACTTCCTATAATACATACAAGGCATTTTTTTATACCTTCCCTCCTGCCTAACTCCAACAAGAAATCTGATTTTTTGGAAACCTAAATTGTCAAGATTTCAGTCTCTGTCATAAGTGTACAGATTGTGTTAGAGGTCATCAGTTGTTTTCTGATTAGATTCAGTTCAGTGCTGAAACACAAACTGAACAGACATTTCAGGCTGTCCACCGAACAAAACCAGAGATTAAACAGGTAGGTATTCAGGGCCAGTTAGAAAATGATGAGGAAAATTCCAGAGTTCTGATGAAATCTTTATTATATGTTCTGAATTCACTGAGCCCTGCTTGCAGCTTTGGGCACAGAAACAGAGCAGGTACAATCAAGCAAACTTAACAACAGCCTGATGCAATCTAAAACACCTGAAAGCCCATTAATAATTGGTGAGATTCATAACTCATTAACCAGCTCAGACATTACACAGTCCAGTTTTCAGACTGTGCGAAGATAGACTGAACATCCATGTGCGCGTGCCCAGGCTCACTGGCAGAGGAGAGGGCAGGAGAGGCAGCAGAAGGCAGCCAAGTATCCAGACATTAGACTGACTTACTCTTGCTTTCTGGAGCCCATCTTTGCCGTTCCAATCTACACGCACCCCTCTGAAAGTCAATGCAAATTTGGCACCTGAAGAACTGCATTACTCAGGGGGGATGCTGAACTTCAAGGACCGAGTTGTTACTGAATGAGAATTATTTCTGCAGTGTTCAGCCTCCGTTTTGCGTTTGCAGTGTGTGCCCGCAGGCAGCAGGGGCTGCTCCTCCTGCACCAGCAGCCGCGGGCATAGTCGGAGCCCCTTATCTCTTTTGTATTCTGGAGATCAATTCACAGAACAACCATACCAGATGGGGAGATGTTGCATTGCCACAAAGTCAATATTTTTAAATCACGAATGATTAAATAAACATTGTTTCCTGGTTGTGCATTAATGTACAGTCTTGTTGCCAGATGAGAGATGTAAAGCCTATACAAAGTCTTTCACAAGCTATGATTTAGCACCAGGAAGTACCTGTCAATGAGAGATAAGCAGCCTTTAAAGATGCCACTGTTATTACTCTAGTAATTGCCTAAGACAATTTTCTGTTCTTGTCAGGAAACGATGCACTTAGTCATTCTTACTCTTTTATCCGTGGCCAAAACTGAGTTCTCTCTCTTACTCTCCATATGCTCTGGCACCAGGGTGTACGAGCTGCCATTACCATCAGCCCTGATCCTATGTTTTGAGCTCGCTTCTGCCAGAGAGGGACAGGGAGCATAATGCAGGCTGTTTTTCATCCCGAAGGAGTCTGTCAATACGCTGATTACTTCTCCGAGTGTTATAGTATGTCACTGACAATGTTTGCGACCTTCTGCAGAGCTGCTAATAGCTGTGTCTAGGCAGAGAGCAATTTTTCCTCATCGTATGGGCGTTTAACCTTTTCAGTTTTCTTCTTGCTGCAAATGAACACAATCTCAGCATCTTCCTAGAGGTTCTCACTGCCAGCAGAATGGCAATTAATGGCAAATTGGCATTCATTGCCAATTTCCAAATGGCAATTAATCAGCAAGAAAAAATATGCCGGCAACTTTTTTTTTTTTTTTTTTTGTGAAACAGATTTGACAGGCTTTTACTTATTTTCTCTTATTTTGTTTTGAGTAATGGATTGACCCGTCAAATTTTTTGTCCTAGCATAGCCATGCCTAACACTGTCACTGCGATGCTGCATCCTCCTGCAGGCATCCTTGGGCGTCTCAGTGAGGGATATCCGGAGGTGCCTCCCACTCTTCCCTCCCAAACCCTTGAGGGCTGAGAGGAGAAGGAAAACATAGATTTAAAAAAAGGTTAAATGAAAAGACTCTGGCAGCCCTGAGGCAATCACCCAGGGGAGCCGCGTAATTGCAGGTTGGGCAAGCCACTGCCACCAGTGTCACCTTGGAGACCGGCTGGTAAACTCCAGGCGTCCCAAAAAAGGGGGGGGGGGGGGGGGGGGGGGATGAGGGGTGGTAAGGCAGCCGGGTGTACAAACAAGTAAAACGGGATGGACAAGGAAGCTCTGCAGTGAGCCTGTGGCCCTGAATCCCTTCCACTTGCCGCCTGAGCCCGGCGAGAGCGTGGGAGCGGGGAGGCTGGTGGGGCACGGTGCCATCCCAGCCCCTCAAACACCTCCCAAGTCCTGGGTGGAAACCCCGGGTGCAGGATAGCATTGCAGGTAAAGAATTTTCTCTCTTGCTTGCTAGCTCACAGTGAGTTTCTCCGGTCAGTTGAGCCTGAGGTTCAGCAAAGATTAAGGGGTTTTTATATACACATATCTCTCTATACATGTATTTTGCAAAATGTGTATATATGTATGCTATAAATATATACGCAAAATAGCAAAAGCAGTTGTGCTTCACCTGCCAGAAGACGGGAGCCGTATGATGCTGGGGATGGTGGAGAGGCAGAGGGGTCTCTGGGGGCTGGAAAGCCAGAGTTTTAAGGAGGTATTTAGATGGTTGCCAGATACATGGTTTTGATGCTTTTAAGAATTTAATGAAATTATTAGGAATAAACCAAATGTGTGCAATTGATCTAGGCCACTTAATCTATTACCACATACTGGGGTATTCTGTTCTGGGTGGTGTTTGTCCAGGACAAGGGTTTTCTAGCAGAGGCCCTGTGGGTTTCTGCTGCCACACTGGGGTGTTTTTCAGGATTTCCACTGGAGGTCTTTGGGCTCAGCTCAAGGAAAACATATAAACAAATGGTGCTGAGTTTATATTAAACCTAACTTGTGCCAGGTTTAAGCCTGAGGCTTAGAGGCGTGTAAAGGGTCTGATTGCTGATCTGTCTGAGGATCTTCTGGAAAAACCCAACTCAGAATTTCAGGTTTTTTACTTGTTAAGAAGAAATGCAGTCATTTCTGTGAAGCCTTCACAACACAACATTGCCCATAGAAACAAGCAACGCTAAGAACATGGGTATTGTAATTCCTTATAGCTCAAGTTATTATACAAAACAAAACTCTCTAGCATTCAGAATTAAGTTAACCAGCCCCTTTTTTATTTAACAATGGCAGACATTCCTCTTGGAAGAGATATATGAATTAAAAACATGCAAAATAATGGTTATGACCTTTTCTTGCCTTATTTACGGTTAGTAATGCACAGCACATTCGTAAGGTATACAGAGAACTATTGTATTCAACAAATCCTGTCTGTATCTGTGATTACTTCACATTATCCAAAAAGGGCTGAAAGCAAAATGAGAGGAGAGGAGAGAAAAGAGCATGTGAATTGCTGTGATTCCTCCTGGCTCTGATTCAGAATCTTTTTTCTTACGATACATTATATCTTTTAATAGCCTAAAAGGCTGTTTATCTCTAGGTTAAACCATCAGCAAACAGAAATAGGGAAGTGGTAGCCATGTTACTATGGACCAGGCTCACATGTAGTAAGGTTTATATGTGGTTTTCTGTGTTTATTCAATTTATAGAAAGGATTCTCAGATGCGTGCTGCTGTGTGACACAGGAAGCCAGGTTGTATTTTAGAGGCTTTAGCGTAACGTGTAAGTGCAGTCACTTTCTGAACAGACACCAGTTGCTGAGTTTTGTATAACAACATGGTGTTGGTGGTTTTGTTATTGTACATTATAGAGAATGAAGATCTGCAGAGTGGCATAAATACTTACTATATATAATATTTATTAGTGGTTTCAAGCATGATTCATGGGGAAAAATGGGAATATCACACCCTATGGTGTTAGTGAGAGTATTAGAGTGCTCTGTCCCAGTTCATCAGGAACACTGAGAAAAAAATGGAAAAGGTCAGGAGCAACAGCAAAATCGTCTAACATCTGGAAACTCATTTGTAGCAAGAATTCTAAGCTCTGTCTAATTGCCTAGCCAAAAAGGGTTTAAAAAGGACCTTCAAGTCTTTGTTTCTGGACAAACTTTGGGAGGCAGCTATATAATGCAGTGAAAGAAAGTAAAGCAGCATCTAATGATGGGGATAACTCAGACTAGAAACAACGTGTTTTGAAAAGAAAATCATTCAATACTGGAATGACTTAGCCTAGAGGTGGTGAGCTGTCAGCTAGAAATGCTTGTAAGTGTAGAAACAGACTTGCTGCTTACTGCAAAGACAACTAGCGATTCACCTGTTTCTGTGGGTCCTGAGGTACAGGAGGTCATAATCATGGAATCCCAGAATGTTTTGGGTTGGAAAGGACCTTAAAGATCATCTAGTTCCAAACCCCTGCCACAGGCAGGAACACCTTCCATGGACCAGGCTGTTCAGAGCACCGTCCAACCTGGCCTTGAACACTGCTGAGGACGGAGCAGCCACAGCTTCTCTGGACAGCCTCTTCCTCACAGTAAGGAATTTCTTCCTTATATCTAATATAAATCTACCCTGTTTCTGTTTAAAAGCATTATGCCTTATCACTACATGCCCTTGTAAAAACCCCCTCTCCATCTTTCTTGTAGCCCCACTTTAGGTATTGGAAAGCCACTATAAATTCTGCCTGGATAGTAAATATCATATCAGATGATCCCTCACTAGCCTCAATTCATGAATCCCACTGCAGTGACTCTTTGAAGAGCATTGCAGTTTAGTGGAAATGACTCCACTGAACTTGAGGCAAAGAGTTAACTACACTCTTTTCATGGTGTGTGTTTGGGTACATTTTTGCAGCATGGAGTGGAGACGAATTATGTCATCATTTGTCTCAGTATTTATAGATCTATACAAGCACATAACATAGTATAAGGACATACTGCACAATGCTATGCATGCATTATGCACTTTGTCTATAGATGCGTATGCATTATATATGTATCTGAAAGTTACAGTGCATAATTACAGAATGTAAATATAGTTTGCACTGTGTTTATGTAACCTTACTGGATGCCAGCTAAACATCTCCCTTTAAGGACACATCACTGTTTGCAGAAAGCATTTTTGACTGCTGATCTCACATAGCTCTAAGGTCTTTATGGTCACTCGTTAACGAGTTCCCAGAGGAACTTTGCTCATTCTGGCTGGAGCAAAACTGAAATGGTCTCTTTTTTTTACCACGCTGGATTTCTGCAATAAGCTTGTACTGAAACCATTCTGGGGCAGCAAAAACATTTAATTTTTCTGTTTTTAAGAGCCTAGCTGGTGTTGTCTGAAGGGGGTGCAGAAGGCAGCCCTGGTGACATTACTAGCTGCAGTAGCCAGTGCTCTGGAGGCAGGAGTGGATTAGTTAGGATGAAACAGTCTCATTCCGTGTTTCTCAGAAGTATTCTCTGACTGTTTCAATTTATACTTCTAGATGCACAATGACAACACGATTCAAGTGCAACATGTACTGGCTGTGCCTCACAGTGTGGCGTTTCACGACGCAGACTCAAGTTGCTGAGGAGACTCAAATCCGACTTTATTACAACCAAGCCCTTTTTATCCCCCCGTTCGGTACTTTCCCAACCTGCACATACATACAACATTCAATCTCGTTGGCCCCTGTAACACTCTCCAGGTAAATAGTCCAATCACAATGCTGCAGACCCTGTCACAGCCCCACATCCTCTGGTCTCCAACTGAGATTCCCCACAACTACATCCTGGCCCATCCCCCCAGGGCTTGTTTTTTGACCTTCCCTGTTCTTTAATGCTCAGAGTTCATTCCCAAACTGCTTTTCATGCAAATCTTATTGCCTTCACTCACCACACTGGGCCTTCGTGGTGCTTACTCCAAGTCCATAGGCTGTTTTCCCACTTTTTATTCCACTGTCCTCCTCTGAGAGAAGCTGAAAGGTTTATGTGACTGTTGGCAGAGTTCTGAAATCCTGGGGTGTTAAATGCTGTGCAAGTTTTGGGTATTAATTTGTCCTACAGTTGTGTTTAAATAGTACAAGTTGTCATCTGCAGATGAGGTCAGACCTTGGGGTGATTGCTGTAGCTCAGATGTGTAATGAGAAAAGGCACTGCTCAAGACAGCCAGAGCTACAATGCAACAAAAGCAAACCGAAGGAAAAAGTCCTCACCCAGGACAATTTTTGCCCTTCACAACAAAAATTTTTCCATCTATCTGTGGGCAAATGCCGACTGCAAATCTGGCTATGCTGAGGAGGCTCCAGGGCTGCTGAGGTGCATATGCAGCGCATATGCAGGTGCATATGTAGGTGCATACACTACCTGCATATGTAGGTGCATACACTAGTTTTCAGCGTGCTCGTACACTCTAGGCAGCAAATTCTCACTCACACTTTCATGTTTCCAGCTGAATTAATCACAGGGTAGTTGACTGAGCTCTCCTTTCAGATCGGTGGCCCAGATTGGCAATTTTCTCTTCTGAGAGAAGGGTATAAGGAAAAGAAAATAGAGAGTCAAAATGAGTCCCCATGAGTGTCATGGGTTCAGCAGCAGCAGTCATTTTTCTCCTTCTTGGTAGCTGGTGCAGCACTGTGTTTTTGATTTTGGGCCTGGGAACAACGCTGATAACACCAGTGTTTCGGTTACTGCTTAGTGATGTTTTGGTCTGGCCAAGGACTTTCTGAGTTTCATGCTCTGCCAGGGAGGAGGGGAGCCGGGAGGAAGCAGAGACAGGACACCTGACCCAAACTGACCAAAGAGGTTATTCCATACCACAGCACGTCATGCCCAGGATGTAAAGCAGAGAGCAGAGACCCGGAAGGGTGGAGGTGCACTGCGGGGTCGAGCTTGGTTTTAGGTGGTGAGAAATTATATTCTTTCCTTGTATTTGCCTTGTCATTATTATTATTGGTGGTAGCAGCAGTGATTTGTGTTATACCTTAGTTACTAAACTGTTCTTATCTCAACCTGTGGGAGTTGCATTCTTTTCGATTCTCCTTCCCATCCCTCCGGGAGCGGGGGGAAGAAAGAGGGGGGAGTGAGTGAGAGAGGCTTAAACCACAACAGTTCTTTTTGGCACCCAACGTGGGGCACGAAGGGTTGAGATAACGACAGGATTAATACCCACTCGTCACAATGCTGATTTATTGGCTCTCAAAGTTGTTGCTTTTTATTCTCTTGAGTTCATGGTTTCAGCCTGTTGTACCTTACTTACAGCCGGTATTTGTTATCTTAGCATGTTTCAGATATGGGTTTTGGGTTAAGGTTCTTGTTTCATTGTACTTTATTGGAATGGCTTGTAATAGGGGCGGGCTCCAGAAGCCGTGGGGGGCGGATGTGTACCTGGCAGTTCGGCTGCTCTTCACCGTCCCGGCCCTCGCCCTTGCCTCCGTCTTTGCGAGGCTGTGGGGAGCCGAGGGGGGGCGGCCCTGGGAGCCGCCGGTGGCCGAAATGGCCCGGGGCAGCGGACCCGGGCACCGGGAGCTGAGCCCCGTGGCTGCCGAGCAGAGGAAGGAGGTAGCAGAAGGGGTGAGCCCCCCGGCCGAGCCCAGCCCGGCAGCTGCTGAGCAGCGGGAGGAGACGACAGTGGAGAAGCCGAGCCCCGTAGCCGAGCCCAGCCCCGCGGCGGCCATGAGCATTCCCCAGCAGCCGCCCGCAGAGCCCCGTGAGTCCGAGCCCCAGGGGATGCAGGAGACCCCGCAGCACTTCCCAGCAAGGCAGAGGAGGAAGATCTGGACTCAGACAAAGAGCAGCTGGCGGTGAGAGAGCCGGCAAGCACAGCAGCTACACCAGCCCCAGTGACAAGTACAGCAGCCTCATTTGAGAGCTCTGAAGGGTTTGAATGGCCTTTGGGTACCCTTGAGACCTGCCTGCTGATTGTGCTGGGGATCACAGTGTTGGCATGCATGCAGAGTGTGTTTTACCCACAACCATTTTGTATGGTCCCGAGAGTTAAGCAGAGGGGGGTGTGGGCCTTGTCTGGGGTTAGACTACAATGTAGGATGACCCAGAGATCTTCCCCAAGGATGGACAGTCATGAGTGGCAGGGTGTGTGGGACAGTATGGGCGAGTATCTAGTCCACTGGGCCCCTCCAGTGCTTTGGAAGCATTGCAGGTGGAAGGCAGCTGTATCGAGTCCCCACCAACAAGCTGCAGGAACTGCTGGAGGGGATGGTGAATTATTTTGAGCCTGGTGGGCCCATGACACCTCAGGCCATCAGGGCAGAGATGCAGCATACAGATGGACTCATGATCGAGGGGTGGACTTAGCAATGGACACTGTGGCCCAGGTTATTGACGAGTGTGAACACTGCACACAGCCTCTCCTGCTCTGAAAGGCTGTTACAAGAGATGGAGCCTGATATCATGGACTGAATGGACTCAGCAGCTTTGTGGGGATTGGTCCACGCACTAAGGGGTGATCTCTCTCCCTTTCTGTGTGTGTGTGGATGTATACATATACATGTGATGGTATATTGAAAATGTGGGATCTGAGCATGACGTGAATGGTATGGAATAAGGGGTGGATAATGTCATGGGTTCAGCAGCAGCAGTCATTTTTCTCCTTCTTGGTAGCTGGTGCAGCACTGTGTTTTTGATTTTGGGCCTGGGAACAGCGCCGATAACACCAGTGTTTCGGTTACTGCTTAGTGATGTTTTGGTCTGGCCAAGGACTTTCTGAGTTTCATGCTCTGCCAGGGAGGAGGGGAAGCCGGGGGGAAGCAGAGACAGGACACCTGACCCAAACTGACCAAAGAGGTTATTCCATACCACAGCACGTCATGCCCAGGATGTAAAGCAGAGAGCAGAGGCCCGGAAGGGTGGAGGTGCACTGCATGGTCGAGCTTGGTTTTAGGTGGTGAGCAATTGTATTCTTTCCTTGTATTTGCCTTGTCATTATTATTATTGGTGGTAGCAGTAGTGATTTGTGTTATACTTTAGTTACTAAACTGTTCTTATCTCAACCTGTGGGAGTTGCATTCTTTCTGATTCTCCTTCCCATCCCTCCGGGAGCAGGGGGAAGAAAGAGGGGGGAGTGAGTGAGAGAGGCTTAAACCATGACAATGAGTAACCAGCACCTTGCAAGTGAGGGATTCGGGATGCTCCATATACTAAGGCAGGTTTCAGCACTCTGCCTTGTGCATGTGAATCCAAGCCATGTGAGTGCTTTTGTCTTCCAGATGCCGGGCACTGCGAGGCATGACCGAGAGATGGCAATCCAGGCCAAAAGGAACCTGTCCAAAACCACTGACCCTGTAGAAAGACTTCGCCTTCAGTGCTTAGCCAGGGGATCTGCAGGCATCAAAGGACTTGGCAAGTGAGTCTATGAACTCAAGTCCATTATTTAGCGTAATAGTTTCAGCAGTAAGAGGCTTGCAGGCTAAGCAGGGACCAAAACTTGAGTTTCCTCACTCCTTTGCAAACGGCACAACACACAGACCCTGAGCTTGGGACTCCTGTGTTTTAGGAGACAGGACTGACTGGCTTATCTGTTGAAGGACTGAGAGAGAAGCATGAATCCCTCAGAGGAAGGTGCTTCTTTGAGACCCAGAACAACTTCCTCCTGGGAAAGAGAGGGAACATGAAACACCTCCTTCTTTCTTTGTCATTTTCTATAATAATCTGCATAAAAAGGAGCATGACCAGCAGGTTGAAGGAGGTGATCCTGCCCCTCTACTCTGCTCTTGTGAGACCTCACTTGGAGTATTGTGTGCAGTTCTGGTGTCCTCAACATAAAAAGGACATGGAACTGTTAGAACAAGTCCAGAGGAGGGCCACGAGGATGATGAGGGGACTGGAGCACCTCCCGTATGAAGATAGGATGAGAAAGTTGGGGCTGTTGAGCCTGGAGAAGAGGAGGCTGCGTGGAGACCTCCTAGCAGCCTTCCAGTATCTGAAGGGGACCTATAAGGATGCTGGGGAGGGACTCTTCATTAGGACTGTAGTGATAGGACAAGGGGTAACGGGTTCAAACTTAAAGAGGGGAAGTTTAGATTGGATATAAGGAGGAAGTTCTTTACTGTAAGGGTGATGAGGCACTGGAATGGGTTGCCCAAGGAAGTTGTGAATGCTCCATCGCTGGCGGTGTTCAAGGCCGGGTTGGACAGAGCCTTGGGTGGCATGGTTTAGTGTGAGGTGTCCCTGCCCATTGCACGTGGGTTGGAATTAGATGATCTTAAGGTCCTTTCCAGCCCTGACTATTCTATGATTCTATGATTTTATCTCAATACTGGGGATTTTGTGTTTCCTTGCTGTTGTGATGTGATTCCTTTGTGTGCAATGGTCTATCAGCTGTCTCTCTTATGGGAGGCATCTAGATTCCTCCTGCAGTCACCCTGAGAGTGTGGGTCACCCCACCCCTAGAAAAGGGGAGCTGCATCTCCTTGAAATCCCTACTGGGCTCAATAGATGACAGACGAAATGTAGTGACAAGCTGAAACTTCATCTACATGCCTAACTTACATATAAGTTAGTATATATATATATATTAGTATATATATTTGTTAGCATATATATAAAAGTTAGCATACATAATTTTATATATTATATATAATAGAAATACATATATATTCCTATAATAGGAAGACTCCTTCAGTAAGGCAGCCTTCACCTCACTTAACTTCAGCTGTGTAATATTCAGGCACCCAATCTAAGCAGGTTGTCTGTGCCGTCATTTTGTTGGGTTTTTTGGCTCTCTGTTCCCTACTTTTGTTTCTCTGGTGGGGCTTTGTTTTTCTGGTGGGGTTTTGTTTTGTTTGGGGTGGGTTTTTTTTTGGTAGTTGTGTTTTTTGTTGTTTTGGTTTGGGTTTTTACTTGTTGGTTGGTTTCTTTATTCATCAGCAGACTGTGGGGAAAATGTTATCTCAGGAAGGTTTCTCTGTATGCTGTCACTGTGCTAAACCGCTACAGCATTCTCCAAGTTTTCCTAAGCATTCTCCTCAATTTGCACATTTTCCACAGAGTGTTTAGAATTATGGATGATGACAACAGCAGGACCCTTGATTTCAAAGAGTTTGTAAAAGGATTGAATGATTATGCTGTGATGATAGACAAGGAAGAAGCACAAGCGATTTTCCGGATATTTGATAAAGATGGCAGTGGAACAATTGATTTTGATGAATTCCTTGTTACACTGAGAGTAAGTGTGGGAATTTATGTTTCTACTGCATTAAATGGAGAAAAGTGTTGATTTGTCATTAGCCAAACACAAACCACAGCAATTCGTTCACCTTAGTAACTAGCACAGTCTATAGCTCTATTTAAAAAGTCAGTAACTCTTGAGAAGTTAAAATATTCTATTTCCATCTAAAAATGATAAAGGAGAAAATCACCTTAAAGAAAACCTCTATGGATGTCAGAGCTCAGAAACCAGTATCTCTGCTATTTACTGGAAATGTGTAAGGTTCCCCATAAATAGAAGAATAGAACAGAACAGAACAGAACAGAGCAGAATAGAACAGAACAGAGCAGAACAGAACAGAACAGAGCAGAACAGAACAGAAAAGAGCAGAGGAAAACAGAACAGAGCAGAGCAGAGCATAGTAGAATGGAAGAGTTGCAAATAAATGGTTAATTTTTTAATAGATTGCTGCCATGATTTAGATAACTAAATTCCTGTATTGCAGTCCAGGTACCTATGTGGCTCAGCCCATTAATCTCACTTCTTTTTCTGTCATTTTATGATGCATTTCTTTATAAAATTAACTAATCCAGTAGTGGTTTTCTCTAATCAACCACAGAGCAAATTATTTTGGTTGGAGCCTCTTCGTTCTGCTGAAGTCTAAACAATTTAGAACGAAAATAATCAGTGCTTAGAGTAATAAGTAATTTCTTGTTAGAAATATTTACAATGGGTAGAAAGGTGTTCTAGCTAGCCTTTTCTCTCTTATTGTCCATTTGCTATCACATTGATAGACTCGATCACACTGCTTTTCTGGTAATATATTGCCCTTCCTAGGTCATGGACAGTGTAAACTGTCAGCAGTTTGTGGTCCAAGAGCCCTGAGATAGGATTACTATTAACAATAGCAGGTACTTGAATTTGGAACTGGGCAAGCAGTTGGCAAAAATTAAATGATTCTGTTAATATCTCTTCACAGCCTCCCATGTCAAATGCAAGAAAAGAGATCATCATGCAGGCGTTTAGGAAGTTAGATAAGACTGGAGATGGTGTCATAACAATTGAAGACTTACGGGGGGTGTATAATGCAAAGCATCATCCCAAGTACCAGAATGGAGACTGGACAGAAGATCAAGTTTTTAGGGCCTTTCTGGACAATTTTGATTCACCCTATGACAAAGATGGGAAGGTAAGTGAAAACACCAAATGTTGAGCCGTGAAATCACCATCTGACTCAGCATTTGACGTAAATCGTTGAATGTGAGAATTATTGCAGTGCCAAAAGGGCATTTGTGTCACACTTATGGTGGACTGTAAAATGGATGCCTAACCTCTGTGTAGGACTAGTGATTAAGCATTCAGAGGCAAAGGGACTCTGCAAGAGGTACAAGAATAGACATGAGATTTCATCTACAGGCTTGTAGCCTTAGTGCTCTGCTTTCATAGGTTACTTTATCTTCAGACTAACCCACGTGACTGCTGATTTAAGTTTCACATACACTAGAGGATTTTCCACTTCTTAGGAGAGTAAGTACCAGGACCCAGTTCAAAAGCAGGTTCTCTAACATGGGAAATATTTTACAGTTAACACTTCGCCAGTGTGTAATTGCTGAGACAGTTAACTTGGAAATCAGTCCATAATAGAAACAGATTTATACACAGAGAATTGGAGGGAGGGTGGGGCTGGGGAGGCTGCCAGCAGCCATGTGCTGGGCTCATAGCCCCTCCTGCTCTCCACCTCGCCTCTCCAGTGCAGATGTAAAACCTGCGCACCTTCTGTGATGGCCTTCTTACACATCTGTAACTGTCACTGAGCCAAGCATGCTTTGTTTCCCCTCATTATGTGTTTCCAGATTTCTTTGGTCTGAACTTACACATGTCTAACCAGCTCAGAGAAATTATGGATCATTGCTGTTCACATGGTGATATTCTAGGTCCGATGATGTTCATAATAACAAATTAGGTAAAGTTTCATCAGCACACTGTGTAATGTATTTATCACTTTGCACTTCTGAGGTTGCACCTGGGTTTTCATGGCTCCACTACACTTAGTGACTCCTACCTGTCTAAAGGCTGACTACTACACTCAAATCCTCCACTTGCTTTGTTTCCAGCATTCTATTTGCAGGGAGCTAATGATTTTTATTTCCCTTGAGCATGACTGTGCACATAGTAGAGCTGAATTTCATCCCTTTTTCTGCTGTCTCATCCTCAGAGGTATCAGTTGTGTGAGTTGTTCCCTTCCTTCTCTGCAGCAGCTGTGACATCTAGCAAACCTCAAGCACAATCTTCCTGCTTTTTGTGCTATAAGTGAACACATTAAATGGGTCCCCAAAATGATCCTTCACAAGTTAAGTGCCTTGTGCCTCATACACTCTTCAGCGTTTGAGCTTACAGCAAAATTACTCTGAGCACTCACTTTTTGTTCAGCAATCCTGACGTTTGCCTATAAACTTGCAGTTTCTTCTGAGAATTGACTGTGACTTTTCTGTGTCTGAATCAGACATCACTAACGACGCCGGTATGAGCTGAAAGCCTAAAATGTTTTTAGCAGAAATGCCTCAAGGCTAAGCCTCTGCTATAAAATTCCTCTTCATGGTGATCTTGATGGGTGTCTCAGAAATAGGCGGGGTCAGTGAAACTTGTAATCAGTTCCTGATGACAGAACAGTCTACAGCGTTCATTTCTCCCCACTATGGCATTTCAGTTAGCTCTCAAATGCACTGTGCAGTAGGAGCAAATATTTTTCTATGTGATGCTTATTCAAAGAATGACGGTTAAGAGTTAGGCCATCATGAAAGACATGCTCTGTTTGTTTCTGCTAATCTGATTCTTATTTTATTTTTTAATGGTCATTTTAAATCTGATTCAACTTCAAAATGATGATGAAAGATGTTCAAAATGTGTGAGTATTTGAAAGAATATTTGCTTCTTTGAGTAAGACCTGTTCAGAGCAGCAACATTTTCTCTCTAGGGAATGGTTATAAAGCTCCTAGCTGTGTCTGGGTTGCACCAAAATTCCATGCACTTTTATTAACAATAATGCAAAGAACCGAAGTATAGCATCCTTGGAAAAAAATATGCATTAGAACATTTGTCGTCTTGGGTAGCACCGATTTTAACTTCAGTTCTTGTTAATGTTAGTTCAACTCCACACATTTCATTTCCATCCAAGTGCTCTTGGAGGACAAGAGCTCTTACTTCTAGCAAACAGATGAACTTCAGCAAATTTTCAGTTGCTTCATTCTTTCTCTTGGATTCCTTTTTACTATTAATATGAAATAGCAGATGTTAAGTTCCATTTAGAGTTCTTCTCAATGTGTGGTTTTGACTTACAGCATTAAAAAAAATAAAGGCTCATTTTCCTGTTTTAAATCCTTCTGCCTCAGGTCACAACAGAAGAATTCATGAACTACTATGCAGGAGTGAGTGCTTCTATAGACACAGATGTCTACTTTATCGTCATGATGAAGAACGCTTGGAAACTATGATCATATGATTAAAGGATCAAGACTTCCACCTTTTGTAGGTTCCATGATTAAATTTATGCAAAACCACAGGCTCATTTTCCACCATAGCAGCTTCCAGTAACTGTGCCAATTACAATCTGCAGAAATAATTCCCAAATGCTTTGATAGGCTCAGCCTCAGGGGATTGGAGCATAATGAGAGAGCAAATCTGTCATCCAGCCACTCTGCAGATCCGTCCCTTTTTTCCCTAAATTTCTGACATGTCTTTTCTTTTCTGAGACTATCCACCCTTTCTTCTCAGACATCTGCAGTAGTTCCTTATGGCTCCTGAATATACCCTCCTCCAGCATTAGATATAGCTCTGTTTGGCAGAGGATATAAGAGATAGAAATCAAAATATCCTGGAAGGGAGGTGATCTGGGACAGACTGTTACAAAAGTAAGGAAGCCTGTTCCAGGAGGGTCCCAGCCCTCCCACCTGTAGCACTGCAGCATCTCTTGGCTTCTTGGGTCTCACTTGTGTGTTGGGGCAACTGCTCAACTCACAGCTGGGAACACAGAATCATAGAATCATAGAATAGTTAGTGTTGAAAAGGTCCTCAAGATTGTCAAATTCCAATCCCTGCCATGGGCAGGGATGCCCACACTAGACCATGTTTTCCAAGGCTCTGTTCAGCCCGACCTTAAACACTGCCAAGAATGGAGCGTTTACCACTTCTTTGGGCAACGTGTTCCAATGCCTCACCTCGCTCACAGTAAAGAACTTCCTCCTTATATCTAACCTGAACTTTCCCTGTTTAAGTTTGAACCCACCACCCCTTGTCCTATCATAACAGTCCCTCATGGAAAGTCACTCTCCGTTACCTCTGTAGCTCCCCTTCAGATACTGGAAGGCTGCTATGAGGTCTTCATGCAGCTTCTCTTCTCAAGGCTGAACAGCTCCAAATTTCTCAGCCTGTCTTCATATGGTAAAATGTGAGTTCCCAGTGCCAGGAGGCTGAAGGGAGAAACAGATCAAGAAGGGAGGACATGGACCAGAATTAATGCAAAACACTCTTTAAAGCCCTGATTTCCTCCTGGTTTACAGCTCTGCATCTTTCCTGTGTATGACTGTTTCAAACCTCTGTAGGCTTACTTATAGCTTTTCTTCCCACATTGATTTCTTTCTTTTTGTGCTGTGAGATCATCTTGCTTAGACTTCTCTAAAGGGCATTCATGTGTTGCAGTATTTAATTCTCACTGTTCCTGGAACATTTGCTGGTCTGATAGCTGTTGTCTGTGCACACCTACACCAAAAGCTGCTCACTACTTTTTGTATTTATACTGGTTTATGACCAAGCCATGACATCAGGGAACTTTCTGGGAAAAAAAGAACCTATAACTTTCTTGTCTTGTCATCTTCTGTTTCTGATGCTGAAAAAAGGATGGAAACCTATTCCTCCTTGTCACACAAATGAGGTTGTCTCAGCTCTGAGATCTGCTGTCCTTTCATCATACTGAGAGCAGGGAAATGGAAAAAGGAAAATCAAAACAGAACAAAAAACCCAAAAAAGAAAAAAAAAGAAATAAAAAAGGAATGGGGGGGGGGGGGGGGGGAGGTGAGGGCGTACTATCTAATTATTCTTGCTCTCATTCCTTTTCCTTTGTCATCTTCTTCATGCTTCTCTTGCACCATGCTGCTCTCCCAGACTGAAATGCTGCTTCTGTAGCTAAGAGTAAGTGGCTTGTGTATGGCAGCATTTGCTCCATTTCAAGCTGGCAACCAGTTAAAAGGAGTATAGTCTTATAGGCTGGATTTTGAAAAGAGCTGGACTTGTGAAGTCTCAGTTCTTACTTAGCTTGGGTTGCTAACAGTTCAAACACTGAAGTCCTGAGTGATTGCTGCTTTGTTCCTGTGCAAACTCTGCTTTTATTGTCTAGCCGTGATCTCAGTATGAGCAATAGATCTCAGTATGAGCAATAGCTGCTTGAAATTCCCTAGTAATGGCTGTGCAAACTCAATTATATTTTTTTGATCTGCAGGCCTCCAGGAGCCTGCATACTGGCTGACACTGGAAGCTGTTGGAGTCTCTTCCTGATTGTCATCGATCATAAGAAGAACCTCTACTTACTGCGATGCTACTGATGCTGAATTGCCAACATACTTTCTATGAGACAAACCAGCCTCTATTAAATAGTCTGTATATGTCGTGGCAACCTGACCAGAATCCATTTATTTCTCATGTATTAATTGCCTCCACAGCAGGGTGTCATGTTATCTGTCTTCTGTGTTTCTAATAAAAACAAAATAATGTGAATAGACTGTGGGAATCACAAAATGAAAACACTATGTCCTTCTGACATGCTGCCTTGTGTCTTCAGACCCCACAATGATCTGTTGTGCACAGCACAGTGGAAGGTTCAACCTCTGTAACTGCAATCAGTTTTTCTTTTCAGTGCTAATACTTTCTGGTTTTACTTAATCCCCAATGCAATTTACCTTTTCAGAATGGAGGAGTGGTACTGGCAGCAACTGAGGTTTCTTAAAACCAGTGTAAATTTATCAGCACCCTCTGGGAGCCTATGACTGAGGGAAGCTCTGTGCTCCAGGATGAGATTTCTGCACTGAGCTTGGCTAAGAAGGTTTTGTGTGGGAACTTGCAGGATGCAAGCAGGGAGAGCTCAAACCCCTTCATCCAGGTGGGAGGGCTCAATGCCCGCCCTACATGAGAGCCACAGATGATGTAACCCAGTGCCCTCAGAGCGGCTCCTGGTTCCTTGGGTCTGCCTGTGTGTGAACCTCATTGCATGCTGGATACGTTGCTCAGCATCAGGAGGACATTTTTCACAACTAAGTGATTTCAGGATTTTCAAAGAGCAGGTTTCCAAAGCCTGTTTTCAGATTCATCTGAAGTCAGTAGCAGTTCCCTGTCACTGCAGTGGGAACAATCTGAGTGAAAATTGGTAACTGCAGAAAAGGTAGAGGGCTTCCAGGAAAAATAAATAATCTGGGAAAGGATAATATGTGATTGCTTGTACTCAGATGCCATAGGACACAAATTGGAACCTGCGCTGTAAGAAATGTCATTTGATTAATACATGTGCAAATTCATGTAACGAACACACCCATTGCATTGGCTGATAGGTAGAAAAGCTCTACTAGGAAATGTGCAGCCATGAAACACTCACCTGAGATGCAGTGGAAACACTTTCAGAGATTAAAGGCAAGTTAAAGGGATTTGAATCAGACAGGGAGGAATACCAGGGCTAACAGCAGATGCCCCAGGCTGCCTTTTAGCACTTCACCATCCTTGTCTGCTGGGGCTGCTGCACTGCGATCTGGGAGAGCAAAAAATGAAGCTCAAGTGCCCATGTTCAGCTGCAGGCTGCTGTGTGCTGGTTACAGACCCAGCAGATGCTGGAGATAAATGGTGATGCAGGCTGTCCTGCCAGTCTGTGGTTGCAGAGCACACAGCAGATATGGAGAGGTAGGTGGCAATGCATGCGATTGTATCTGGTGCTAGCATCAAGATTTTCAGATCTTGGCTGGTGCTTCATTTTTGAAGCACTATTTCTTTTTTCTGATTGTGCAACAGATGCTAAACAGGATGGCATAAGCCATATGAGCATCTGAGTCTGCAAGGCTGTGGGCCAATAGCAGAGATAAAGACTTTGCTTGCACCTTGAGCCCCATCCTGCCCCATGGGACAGCACCTTCTTAGGGCTGAGCGCTGTCCGCCCCACTAGGCAGCACCGGAGCTTGCTCCAAAAGTGCTGGTGGAGCCCTGTGGTCCCTCATAGAGGGAAAAGGCTGTCTTATACCTCCCCTCAAACTCCGCCCCCACTCCCTGCTTCCACCTGAGCCATCAGAGCATCTCTGTAACTCCCTCCATGCTGGAACAAGCAGAAGGCATGTGATGGGGAGATGGGAAACAGCCTCTCCCTCTGGTGTGTTTCCCAGTGAAAGGCAATACTCCTGCAGCATACTTTACTGCATTTTGGGTTTACCCCGTGTGCTTTTTGTGACTTCATGTTTTTGTCCTGGAAGGGAAATTTTTTCGGCTTGATATGGTCCAGAATTGTTGTTTGGCTCATGCTTTCTCCTGCAACATGAATTTCTGGTTCAAGGAAGAGAGTTTTAATACAAGCCCCTCACTCCATATATACTTGAAGTTAGACCACAAGGCATATCCAGTGACCTAATTCATTGGTCTCCTGGTAAAAAGCTGTCTTGGTAGAGGCAGATGGAAGTAGCTGAGGTTTTTGCAGATAAAACCACCTGCACACAGTGCTGTATAAAAGCCAACTTGCCTTTACGTAGCAGCTTTTACACAGTATTGCCTCAAGACTCTGCAGCTGCATAGGCAGAGCAGAACTTTGCCATTCCAGAGCTGGGCTCATGGCTACACTGTCACCAGCTGAGAATTTGGCTATTTTTGCCTCCCAGCTCCTGTTTTCTCCATTGGGAGCAGCAGTGGCAGCGGCAGACTTAGTTTTCCCTGGTAAAACATGTAACTCTAAGAGCAACCTGCTGCCGTTGGCAGCTGCCCACTACGACTTTCTTTATGATTGAACCCCCTCCTGTTTCTCCAGAAATCCTTTCTCACAGCCAGCTCAGGAGGAAGCAGTGAGTGAGCAGAAAGCAGGATTCCCAGCAGGCTGTACTTAATGCCAAGTCCTCAGGCAGCTGAGAGCAGCCTCAGTAATTGAAACAGCCCCCCATACTGCTGAGTTTAAAGTGCCTGTGACTGCAAAGCGAGTGTTTTGGTTCTAGCACCTCTTCAGCTCTGACGCCAACAGAGGCTGCAGGAGGTGGGAGCACTGCAGGATGCAAAAGCTTCAGCTCACTGGTTTGCAGTGGACCCCAGGTATAGCAACCCCATCCCTGGAAACCAAGACCGAGGCTTCCTCCATGCTTACAATGATCCCAACGGGAGCTGCAGCTGGAGAACAGGGAAGGGATACAGCCTTTGTTGAATGTCTCGGCAAGTAGGAAAAATGATGAGGAAAGGAATGCAATGTTTTGTGAAAGTTAAATCAAGCCTGGTTTTCAGTGGAAAAGCAGAGCTTGTGGTAAAATGTGAGCAGTGTTTATTTTCTTGAGCTAAATCTGTTCTTTTTCATTGAAGACATGATATTTTTGCCAAAAGCTGCTATGTATTCATTTTTCACTTTCAACTGATACTTTATCCATCAAAATTTTCTGTTTTGTTTGGATTTTTTGTTGGTTTTTTTTGGGTTTTTTTAGTTCACACACATTTTCTGGGAAACAATAGCCATTGCTTTTAAGAAGCTCTGGCTTTGTGGCATAGATTTATTCCTTTAGACTTTTCCATCAATACATTTCTGCTTTGTTTTTTGTTTTGGTTTGGTTTTTTTGCTTGACTAACTTCTGGAGCTTCTTGCATTTATTTGGGGATGGTGCTAATGCTAGACTAACCTGAAGTCATCGTGACATCCAAGTTATGCAGTTAGTATTTACCAATAACTTTTCTCACATTCATTTTTCCAGGACATAACAACAGCTCTGTCTCCCGATACAAGAAGCTTAGTCCATTAACCTCAGTGTTATTGGACCTAATACTGTATGAGAGCTTTCTGCAGGGACACTTCCTAATGTCAGATTAGGGCAGTCTGACCAAACAATCAGACTTCTCCGGAAGATGAAAAAGAATTATTTGCAAAATGCGAGGCTGTGTTACAGAAACGTATTGCTTTGGGACATAGAGCCATCACACATCATAAACACTGTTTTTCTCATTCTTAGGTTACAAAAGTTGAATTTTTGAACTACTAGGCAGTTAGTGCTTCTGCGGACATTGAATGCGAACTTCATTTTAACAATGAAGAAATCCTGGAAACTGACTTTTTCTTCCATTAGCCCCAGCTTTTTTGGGACCAGAGACCATAAAGAAGTGAAACACTGTTTCGTTCGGTGCGGGTCTGAGATTTTTTCTCCCGTTCCGATCTCATCACCGTTCCCAGAGTTTAATGATGACAACAGCGAGCGCCTCAGTGTTGGACTCCTCTGACATGTAGCTTCACTCAGCAGGTGGCGCTAGCAAGACGAGGAGCAGTCGGGGTTACTGAGCTGTACAGATGCTGGGTGGGAAAGTGGAGGGCAGGGTCGGTACAAATTGGCAATTGCATTTCCCGGCATCATCAGTTGTTTTGTTGTGTGTCTGTACATTAGATTTGTTTTGCCAATGTCCTGTTACACAGGGGAGTGCTAATTTAGGAGGCTTCATTATCAGAATAATAAGTAACTGCTTGACCCTAAACTAATTCCTCGCAGAGATTATAAACCTCCTTTATGTTATGTTTTAGCTGATTTTAAAGGATAGCTTCAGAAAATCACAACCAAAGAGATAAGTAGCTCGAGCAAAAAGCAGATTGACTAAAAACTTGCTGCTGTGGCCCCCAAGGGCTGCAGCACTGTGATATCAGTGTGTAAATACAAGACTTTGAATCAATAAACACTTTTGTTAAGTAACCTGGAAGGGGAAGAACTGCTCTTCAGCAATACCCTGCCAGCATCACCAGGTCCCTTGCTGCAAGAGGTGATGGCTTCATGGTCAGCTTGTTCCGGCCTAAAACTGCATCAAATTCAGCCACGTGTGCCTGTGGCAGCAGGGGACCATCCCTTCACTGTTTATTTTGTAGCACAGACTTCACTGCACATCACATGCATTTAACTGTTCCTTTCCCCTGCATGAAGTTCCCCTGCCTCCCCAGGGTTAGCTGGTCTTCTACCTCCCCACTGACACACAAAGCATTTGGTGTGCTTTATCAGCTCATCTAATGAATGTGCACAAAAGGAGGTAAACAAACTAATAAATTCAGAAGGGGACAATTATCGCCTTGAGA
Organism: Ara ararauna; assembly: GCA_028858755.1. Lineage (NCBI taxonomy): Eukaryota > Metazoa > Chordata > Aves > Psittaciformes > Psittacidae > Ara > Ara ararauna. Next base: position 96,572,260 of record CM054410.1, read on the forward strand.
GGTAATCAACATTTTTCAGCATCATTAAAATTAGACGATGACTCAGTGTTATAACTGACAAAAGACTTATTTTATTTCACGGATTAGCATCTGTGTGCTGCTAGGAGATGTTTGTATAGTGCAAATGAGCTGTGCACAGATAGCAGGGAGAAGTGCAGGCAGGGGAGCAGTTGTGTTGTATGATAAACACAGAAGAGGTGGCGAAGCCTGATGGGTACATGCAGAGAGGAGACAGCAGCTCCAGGCATGGTGTCATAAAGCAGATATATACAAGCCAGGATCACCACCCTCTCTTTGTGTGTGCAGCTGAGTATAGCATGAAATGCAGAAAGTGTGGAGTAAGAAGGTTATGTTGAATTAAAGAAGGTGCATGGAGCATATGAAATCTGAGTGGACATCCCTGTGCGGATGTTGAGACAGATGGGAATTTGTGAACAGCTGTGGGGAACTGTGTTGTAGAATAAGGAAGCTACTTGGTCCTCACTCAGTGAAGTGTTGTCAAGACATAGCTTTGGCTGTATCTTCATGAATGTACTACGCATTCAAAAGCTGACTATGGACCTGAAGTGCTTATGGTGCTTCTTGCTTTGGAGCATATTTGCGTTTCTTTTTTCCCAAAATGAAGCTACAAGTGGTTGCATCTGTACCCACCCATCACATTTACGCTAATGGCTATAAAACTGCAACAAGCATAGCATATACTGTACAGGATTTTTTCTGATGTGCTTTTGCTTCTTCCTCTATCCCCTTTTTGTTTGACACCATGTTACTGGAAGAAGAAATCTCTGCAGCACAATTTCTGTCTGCATCTACAATTGCACTGTGCAAGACAGCACAGTATGAGCATTACCAGCAGCTTTTTTAAAAAAGATATACAAGCATTATAAAGCAAATGAATGTTCAGGGCTTTTCATCTTTTCTACTGCAACAATCAAGGTTCCATTCAGTGAGAAACAGCAATAAACTCCATTCTGTAAAATGTCACTGGAATACCTTGGGTCAAACACTCATCCCCTTTGCACACAGGGACCATAAGGTTATCTCTGTTTGAAGATTTCTCTGGCGTTGAGTCGAAGTGGAGAAGGTGGAGTCCTGTCTTGGGAGCGCTGTTTTTCTCCAGCAGGCTACATCAAATACAGCTTTTCTGTAATAATCTGTGTGATTGTTCCCAGTCAGAACAAATTTGAGCAGCTCTGATGATGACACAGGACTCTTTCACCCTTAGACTCTGGGAATGTGAATACATTTCCATAAGTGATAGTTTCAAGCAGCTGGAGGAACTGAAACTGCACAGTGAGGCGAAATTGAGGAGTCACCAACCCCAGAGTGCAGAAAAGCAGCTTGGATTTCCCATGGCCACACTGCTTGGCTGTTGTGCAACCATGTGGCTGTAGCAGCCTTATTTCCAAGCGTGTGCTCTGCAACGTGCAGCATCTCAGAGGGACTGTCAAGTGGCTCAGCCATCTCTGCATGGCAGTATGAGAGGAATCCATCAGAGCTGGGCACAGAGTCCAGGGAAAGGTGAGTAGGAAGGGACAGGATGCCTTCCACCATCATAATGCAAAATAAAAATAAAAACAATAATAAAATGCTATCTCCACGCAATTTATAAGGTACTTTTAAAAACTGTAAGTCTTCTGATCACTGGCAGCATCCATCCATCCATCTTCCTAAGTCACTGTTGCACTGTTGCGCGACATGACCTAGCCAAATTCAAAGTATTCTCATGTAGCCACAGCCACTGGAAAAACCACTAGTAAACAAACATGGTCCACTCAGCCCTTCTGCCCTGGCAAGTACCTACATACTACACTAATGCTTGCACAAGAGCTGCAGAGAAAGACAACATCACGTATTTTACTGCCCAGATTTAGTTTACAGGAAGAGATGGGACTTTGCTTTTCATTGATGTTGTTTCTTTTTATTAGCTAAAAAATTGCTAGTACATGAAATGCTGAAGATCTTTAATATAAAGCACTAGCCAAAGTACCTGTGGATCCTAAAACTGGCTCCAAGGCAGATCTTTAACAGTAAAAAGTAGTGGCTGTAGGGTTTTGCTTTGTTTTAATCTCTTTTACTCAAGAAAAAGAAAAATCACTCTGAGAAAACATCTTCTAGGGTGAACCTACGTGTCCTTTTTCCTTGTGGCTCAGCAAACTGCCTTTACAAGGACCAAGCTCCTGAAGCCCCAGGCAACTAATGCTTGAGAGAAATTTTCATTTACTGGCGTTTCATAAACTCATGGACTTCCACTGACTGCAGAAGAGTTGTTTTTGACCTACCACTGTTTAAAAGAGATTGGATTCTATTTAGCTTGAATTTGTTGCCATATTTCTTGCTTAGATATTAATAAAACCTTAACTCTGCAACCAAGAGGTTAACAGGAGTTCATTATCTTTTACAAGACCTGCTGTGATCCTCAGCTAGGACTGCAGTGTCATTGCTCTGGATTAATCAGATCTGAAGAGTAAAGTCAGGTTGAATTGAATTTAATTTCTGCTCAGTGGAGATTGTTAATAGCATACTGAGAGCTGAAGTTGGGCCACTTATCACTGAAACATGGGAGAACCAACTTCCTTTCAGGTACCACGAAGCACTGCAAGCAGTGCGTTGCAGAGGTTGGAACTCACAGGATGCAGGAAAACAAACCAGAAAGCTTCAGTGTCCTGCTTGTGTTAGAGAAAAAATATGCTATCATTCCTGAAAAAAAGATATGCTGTCGTTCCTGTAAGGTTTACTGAACTTTGTAGAAGCTAGACATTGTGACATAGGCTTCCTCTTTGTTTGATGGCCTCATTTCACTGGTAGGCAGCATCTGGGATATGGTGTCACCATGTAGGGGCTCTTGTCCAGGCTGGCTGGAGGGATCATGGGGAGAAGCAGAGGAAAGGTTGAAATCATCATGGCACAGGGGCACCCTGTTGCAGTGGCACACCTCGTATGTGCTGGAGTCACCATCTCCTTCAGTGGCTGCAAACTGGCTGGTACCCAGGAGTCTGTGCAGGGCTTCAGCTGGCCAGATTCCTCCACAAGTCACAGACAGGTTTGAGTTGCTTTTGTCTGTCACTGAAGGGGTCATCTTCAGGTCTGATCTGTTCCTAAATTTTTCTGGAAGGTTTGTCTCTGGAGTAGTTGGTGGCTGCAGAAAATTTTCCAGCTCAGCTTTTGCTCGAATGCCATCCACTTTATGGATATGAACATAACCAAAGCTCTCTGGGTTAAAGCTTATATCAAAATTCTGCATGGCAAAGGGAACAGCATGGTCAGTTAACAGTGGGTATTAGCCTAAAAGAAAAGGTACTTTGATATTTCATTTTATTTTAGTAGCGTATTTATTATTTCTTCAACTCTGAAGGTAACCTTGAGCAAGTTAAACAATAGGTTAGCAAAGAATAAAATATTAGGTGACTGGAAATCCTTTTCCATATTAATCTGTACCTATTCACTGTCCTTCTACAAGCAGCACCGCTGAAGAGTGTTTTATGCTGTACACAGTGTGGTGGGAACTGGTGTTTCAGAGGCTTTTCTGAGCTGCATATTTATTTGCACACCTGCCATCTCACAGGAATGAGTGCCAACCCAGTCAGTTCCTTTCAGTTTTACCTTCCTAATTTAGCAGTGAAGGAAGCAAAATTTGCCATGACTTCCTAAAACACATTAGAAATCCTGCACAGGGGAGCATGGGGGGAGGGAGAGTCATCTTAGGCCTCCTGTTACGTATTATTATATTTAAAAATTAATATAAAACACTAGCAGAACTACATGTGGATCCTAAAACTGTCTCCAGAGCAGAACATGCTAATAATGTACCAACTGGAGAGAACAGTGCTGATGAGTGTCTTAGTGAAAAAAAGAAATGCACTAAGCACATACTTTTAAGGCTAATGCCTCACCTTATGGTTTGTAATATTTGCACATCTGGCTTTCATCTGGCAGGGCAGTTCATGTACTGTCATATATGTGTACGTGCAACTCTGCTGTCTGTGTAAGGATACATGGGCATCACCAGGGACATTTGCATAGGGTCCTCATCCAGCCCCACAATCAGTTTCACAGAATCACTGAAGTGTCTTGGTTGGAAAGGACCTCTGGAGTCCAACTGGTCCAACCTTTTGCCAGAAGGAGGACCTGGACTGTGTCATCCAGATCCTTATCACCCTAATCTTGAACCCTTCCAGCAAAGGAGAACCTACCTTTCCTGTGGGCAGCCTACGCAAAGTTTAATTGTTCTCGTGGAGAAAGATATCTTCCTCATATCCAGATTTAGTTTGCCCTGAAGCAACATATGCCTGTTGCTTCTGGTCCTGTTACCATGCATCACTGTGGCAAGAGGACCTCCACCATCTCCTTACCTACACTTTAGGTATTGGAAAGTTGTAATTATTAGTTCTCACCCTGAAATGAGCTTCCTTTTTTCTATAAAAAAACTCAATTCCTTCATCATTTCTTCATATATCAAGGCTCAGGCACCAGTTGAATTGTGTGTTATTTCCCTACACCTGTCTAGCATCTGCCTGTGCAAATGTGGGCTCTCTTTAGTGAAATGGAGAAGTAATTTCAGAATGATGTCTCAGATTCTGCAGCAACTGCATGTACTATCTCTTGTGAGTGATAGGTTTGTTCGCAGTAGTCTATACTCCAGTGAAAATAACAATGGAAGTACATACATTTTTTGGCTTCTTGCATAGCTGCTCCAATGTTTTTTTATGATCAGGAAGGTTTGGCCACACAGCAGGCTTGATCCTAAAGCAGCAGCAGTGAATAAAAAAGGTGTTCAGCAGCAGCAAAAGAGGGACATGTTCAGATATCAGAGATTCATATTGCATCCTTTGTATTAATTCTCACAAAACCTTGGGGCTGACTAATTACCCAGAAAAACAACAGAGAAGTTTCAGAATAAAACAAAGAAGAAGAAGAGATATAAAGGTCACTGAATAGTCATTGTTCTATGACTGAACCAATTGTCACAGCTAAAGAAAAACACCAAGTACTGGAAAAGTAGCAAATTGTACTGGCAAAGAGCTCATTTGCATCTAGCTGTCTTAACAGAGTTTTGCATAGTGAAACCAATTTCAGCAAGTGAAAAAAGATGCTGTGGTTAAAGTATGAACTTGCTGATATTTGCCTCTGCATGTTTACCTACTTTGACAACCTGCATATTGTACCACTCCTTGGCTAGCTATCTGTATTTCTGGTATCTGTATTGTAGTCTTGTCCCACAGGTTTCATTTTTACTGCCTCAACTATTAAAGTTCTCATTTTGTGCTGCTGGAAACCCTCTGCTATGAAGTGTCTAGAGAATTTTGCCCGACTGACATTCCATGTGGCAGTGATGTATCTATATATGTAAATGAATACATTTTTTTTGTGTTTTTTTTATGTGCTATATATAGAATCATAGAATAGTTAGGGTTGGAAAGGACCTGAAGATCATCTAGTTCCAACCCCCCTGCCAGGGGCAAGGACACCTCCCACTAAACCATGTCACCCAAGGCTCTGTCCAATCCAGCCTTGAACACCGCCAGCGATGCAGCATTCACAACTTGGGTAACCCATTCCAGTGCCTCACCACCCTTACAGTAAAGAATTTCTTCCTCATATCCAGTCTAAACTTCCCCTGTTTAAGTTTGAACCCATTACCCCTTGTCCTATCCTTCTTAATGAAGAGTCCCTCTCCAGCATCCCTATAGGCCCCCTTCAGATACTGGAAGGCTGCTATGAGGTCTCCAAGCAGCCTTCTCTTCTCCAGGCTGAGCAGCCCCAACTTTCTCAGCCTATCTTCATACAGGAGGTGCTCCAGTCCCCTCATCATCCTCGTGGCCCTCCTTTGGACTTGTTCCAACAGTTCCATGTCCTTTTTATGTTGAGGACACCAGAACTGCACACAATACTCCAAGTGAGGTCTCACAAGAGCAGAGTAGAGGGGCAGGATCACCTCCCGCGACCTGCTGGTCACACTCCTTTTCATGCAGCCCAGCATACAGTTGGCTTTCTGGGCTGCAAGCACACAATGAAGCTGGCTCATGTTCATTTTCTCATTGACCAACACCCCCAAGTCCTTCTCTGCAGGACTGCTCTGTATCTCTTCTCTGCCCAACCTGTAGCTGTGCCTGGGATTGCTCCCATCCAGGGGTAGGACCTTGCACTTGGCATGGTTAAACTTCATCAGGTTGGCATCAGCCCACCTCACAAGTGTGTCAAGGTCCCTCTGGATGGCATTCCTTCCCTCCAATGTATCAACCGAACCAAACAGTTTGGTGTCATCGGCAAACTTGCTGAGGGCACACTCAATCCCATTGTTCATGTCACCCACAAAGATGTTGAACAAGACCAGTCCCAGCACCCATCCCTGAGGGACACCACTCGTTACTGGTCTCCAGCTGCACATTGAGTCATTGAGCACAACTCTTTGCGTGCAGCCATCCAGCCAGTTCTTTATCCCCCGAGTGGTCCACCTATCAAATTGATATCTCTCCAACTTAGAGACAAGGATGTCATGTGGGACAGTGTCAAACGCTTTGCACAAGTCCAGGTAGATGATATCAACTGCTCTACCCCTGTCGCACATGCATAAACCCTTCTTTTTAAAAGAGGAATCTCTGTGTTCAGAAAGTTTCACCTCTTGTTTTAGCACTTTAACAGATCTTCTGGCAGAGTTAAAGAACTGCTGGAGTTCAGCAACACTAAAAAGCAAGATATAAGATATATACAAATCTCAAGCCACATCTATCCTTGCAAATAAAACAGGACCAAGGGAGTGTTCCCTGGCAGATAAGTCCAGTGTCTACATTGTTTAATTATTAAAATTGTTCTTGACATGGTTTGATCAAGGCCAACTAGCACATTTCCAGGCAATCCCCATGAGTAATTCAGGACTTAGTACAAGCCAAGTGCTGTCCTCAAAAAGCAGCTTACCTGCTGCCGTCTCTCTGGATGTCAGTGGAACCGGATGTCACAGACAAGCTGTTCTGAATGCCACCCAACAGCCCTGGGCTTTCTGTCTTGCAAGGGGCTCATTTCCTATGAACTTGGGATTTCTTTCACTTCAGATCCTGGTTTCACCAGGTTATTCATGTATGTGTTCATTGTCTTTAGCTTGTCATTATCTCTTCTATGTAAGCATATGCAGCCATGTATTTTAAAACATATTTACAACTATTTACTGCTGTGTAGCTGATATATGAAGAAAACCCAAAACAAAGGGCTGCCTGTATAATGACTGTATCTCCAGTCCCACTTCTGCCATGGCTGCTTTGGTGGTGGATATTTCACCATATATCTGGAGAGCTGGCTGACACCATCAAGCCCTTGTTGCAGAGAACTCTGTGATGCTGCTTCTGAAACTGCTGCAGAGCAAGCACTCTGCTGACTCAGCCTATGGAAGGGAAAGGGGCAGTCTCCCCGATAGACTGTTTCCACATCTCTTGGGACTTTACTAAAATCTGCAGGCAGGTTGCTTTCTTTTTCGGATTCCCTGGGACTTCAGCTCCCCAAAGGTCCCAGTGTTTCAAGCCCAAGACTGAAGTATGCTTAAAGCGGCAGGTCATCTTCTGCCTGCCAACACCCTCTCTTGTACTGTCCACTTCTACTCTTTGCCTGCCTTTTTCTTAATATAGAAGTTGAGAGATGAAAAGAGCATAGTCCTTAGTATAGCAAGAAAACAGGGAAAGTAATAAGACTGTCAGAACATTATTGGCTTCCAACATCTTTTTCTGACATAAGGGGACTTAGATTACCTGTTTTCCCAAAAAGTTACGATCAGGACAATCATGACAATGGACAGCATGAATCCCAGGATGGAAACTATAACCACGACCACACTACTGTCTAAAGAAAGCAAAGAACATCAGCCAATGCATATAAAAGTCCCATATAAAGTTAAAAAGTTAAGCAACAGCAACTTATAATGTCTCTTCAGACAATAAATCGGGAGTTAATGCCAAGCACTGCACCTGTGTCTCATTGGACTGTGTAGTGGTACATTTCTCATGAATTTCTGAAGGAGGAAAGAGTAGGCTGTCAGAGTATCAGCACTTGGCTGAGCTCCATGCTACGCTCCCAGGTTGGACTTAAAGCAGCTCAAAGTGCTATCACCTCCATTGTGTTGAAGCCACCACTTGCCACATCCTTACAGCAGCACTGAAGTGTCTTCTAACACACGTATTGGCAAGATGCCCCTGGGGACTGAAGGGACCTCAAGGACCAAGAGGATTAGTCATGTTTACAAGTGCAATTATGGGATTTTATCTCTTATCATATTTGTGATGAACGTGCCATGTTCACACGCAAATCCAGGGCCCTGAAATGGGTTGTGTTTCATCACTCTTTGTGCCTTAACTAAAATTCTCAGTGCAAACTGATACTTCTTCCTGCATGCCAAGAGGCAGCAAACAGGACTGAGTTGGACTTCACCTCCCATTGCACCTCCCTCATGCCCTTACAGCAACATTTCATTTGATCGGATTGCTCGTGAGTGAGATTTAATTACACATGGAGAGTCAGCCCCAGGCAGAGTGATACAGCTGCTCTCTGGGTCACCTCCTCTGGGTTGCCCAGTGCCCGTGAGGGCTGAGCCCTGCAGTGGTAACAGGCTCATCCCTCCCCATGCTCTCGACACTGCTGCTGCTGGAGCTGGCCAGGGAGCCAAAAGCCCCTAGGTCTGCTTTCTTCCAGATGGACCAAAGTGGTTTCTGCCCTTACAACTCTCTGTTGGGCGTTGCTCCCTTGTGGTTCTGAAGCTCTTGGAAGTGCTCCATTCGCTCCACGTTCCCTTAAAGTAATCTCTGTTGGGCTGCGAACGTACTTTCACCTCATACAATGCATCATTTTCAAGGTTTTTCCCCTGCAATTTTACCTGAAGGTATGGTGAATCTATTGTCTAAACACACACAAAAAAAAAATCCAATTATTTTTCTGGAAGACACAGGCAAAGCATCTTTGATTTTCAGCAAAATGTGCAAGATCAGGGGCATCCCTGCAGTTCTGTGCCACTTGCTCTGTCTCTAGTTATTATACAGCTGGTCACAGTGGCATCAGTCTAGCTTAACAGAGAGGTAGTCCACACAGTATCAAGAGAAGAAATAAGCAGTGAGTAAAATCTCTTAGGAAAACAGCTGGAAGTATTAACTGAGCTTTGCTACTGCCAACACTGCAGTGGGACACACATGCTTCTCTGGCAAGGCTCAGAAGAGAGAGGGTGAAAAGATACATTTGTACAGCATAAAAAAGCTCTAAAAGAGCAGATATAGGAAAGAAGCTGAAAGAAGTGCAGCTCTTTATTTCAATTTATTTGGTGGCCTGAATCCTTCTCTTTTTCTAGCTCCAGTTCTCCTGTGTTCCCTCCATAAAAACCAGGTGTAGTGCATGCTTTCAAACATCTGGACTTGTGTTTGCTCAGCTGCTCTCGTGACAGGGGGCACAGAGGTCCCAGCAGCCAGGCAGCCCAAACCCAATCCAGATCACAGGGAGCTGCAGCCCTAAACATGGTCTGAGTGTGGGAGAGCTGCAGGGCTGCACATGAAGCTGAGATAGGCTCAGTGGAAAAGGGACACAAAGAAACTTGCTAAGTAAGGAAAGGGGCCATATGGTTTACTGAGTGATGAGCACAGAAAATGACAGCAAAACCACAACAGCAAAGAGCAAGCCATCCAAACCTTAGGGTGGTTTGTTACATTATGTCTTCTCTTCCCACTGCAAAGCCTGAATGAATGAAACCTCATTAGACCAGAAAAGTGTCTGACTGACAAGGGTGCTGCCAGTCTGGAATTGTTTTGACTGATGAATATTCCAAAGGCCAAATATTGCACCTCTCAAAGTTTCCAGCTGGAGAACCGTAGAAATATAGATTTTTTACATGAACTGGTATTTCTGATAATGTGTAATTTCAGAAATCAGTGTAAGCTCAACAATACATCATTGCTTACCTGCCAAGTACCTTTTTCCTGACGATAGGCTATTTGGTGTATTAATTTGCCACTTAAGTATTTCTTCCATGAGTGTGGTGTACTATAACAAATAAGATACTCATTTGCTTCCTTTTGGTATGTGATGTTTACATTGAATGGTACTTCAGGCTTAACTGCAAATGCAACAGGAATAAAATAATGTTATATGAAATAAAGAGGTTTTTAAAAGTAGGAAAAAGAAAAACATCCATTCAAGTTACAGCATGGTGACCTGTCTTCAGTGAGCACTGGCCTGAGCTGGGGGAGCCACAGGCTGAGTCCCAGCTCATCCTTACACCTTAGTCCTGAAACGGGTTTGCTTTTGATCTGCTGGATCAGCAGCGTGACCAGCAGAGATAGTGCTTCCAATGGATCTGACATTTCGTCTTGGAATGCCATTCCTGAGTATGCCCACCCCTGTAGCACTGCCTGGAGACCTGCAATTCAGTCTGTCTAGCCAGTATCCAAGACAGAGACCCTGTGGCAGAACTCATCACTGCTCTGAGAGGAAGGCACTGGCTAGCAAAGTGGGTATGGGTACAACTGCCTATGGCTGTGAGGGCAGTGGGACAAAGCATGACAGTGTTAGAAGTAGAAAAGGGACCTATGGCCCTTACTATGAACACACACACACACACACACACACACCCCCGATCTGCCTGCAGGAGACTGTGTCAAATGACCATCTGTGCACTTACAAGTGGTATACAGATGGTATGTTTTGGACTTAACAGTCCAAAATGCAGTCCTCAGGACTCTCCCCAAGTGGTGTCTGAGCTGGATGTGCCTGAGGTCTGCAGGGATCTCTGTTTGTCACTGAGGCTTCGTGAATGTGCCATGTAAAGTGAATCAGCTCTCACAGGAACAGAGAGCCCACACCTCTCTCTTCTCAGGAAAATACATATAACCAGAAATTATGTCCACTCCTTCTGTAACCCCTGTATACTTAATCCTTTAATGCAGAATCACAGTTTCCAGAGGATAGCCCATAAACTGAGAGGTAATTATTACAAAACTATTGGACTGGGGCAGAATGTTTCATAAAAGAGGGATGTCACAGTGCCTACTGATAAAGGTAAAGAAATGTGGCACTAGAGCAGAACAGAGCTACCCTACATGGGCTTTTCTGCAGCCCCCAAATGAGACCATATCCCAAGAGGGATAAGTCCTAAGGAGACCCACGTCCCCTGAGTTCCCTATTTCTAGGCTCAGGCAGGTCTCTGTCATGCCTTTGATGAGCCCATTAATGGGCTCTCAGTATCCCTTCTGTGCTGATGGATGCCTGAGCAGTCAGCCCCAAAACTGCACATACCCCAGTGAGACATGAACAAAATTTCCCTGCTTGACAGTTCATTCACTCTCATGAGAAGCTACTTCACTCATGTGCATTACACAACCTACGTCCAGATCTGGGCAGAGTGTTACAATATGCCAAAATTCAACTGCATATTTTGAATGGAAGTTAATCATGTTTGGCTTTGAAGCAAGGGGAACATCAAACTCTGCCACACCCCAGTCAAAGCTCTGTGACTTGCTAGGACACTACTTTACACTGACTCTGTGTTATCCAGATTGATGCTTAGGCTTTGAGCTGTGCTTTTTTTCCCCCCAGTAACACCTTTATTTGAAAAATGTCCAAAACGTTGTGTCTTACCAATGTCAGTTACCACCAGACTCCTGCAGACCCTTCTCTTCATTTCAGAGTCCATGCAAATGTATTTATTTGAGAGTATATCAGTGAATAGTAAGAAATACACATCTTCTTGTTTCTCCATGTTGAAGCACACATAATTGCTGTCTTCTTTGGTACTGTTGACCAAAGTGACACGTTAATTTCTTCTCAGTCTTACTATAACATAGTAAGGGATGAAACCTGGTTACTCATTTCACAGTAGCTGAAGTGAGATTCCATGTGAACTAAGAAAAGATGCCATGCAAAGACAGGGTTTAAAAGATTGATAGTGCTTTTCCTCATGGTCTTTGAGCACAATAATCAAATTACAGGAGTCACAGAAAGAGTCTTGGAGCTCTCCAGGAAAATGCAGTTATGAAATTGGAGATGTATGTGTTAAAAACTTTGTACCTGTAAAAATTTTCTTACTGCTACTTTTGTTTTATACAGGCCAGTAGGTTTAGATGCTCACTGAAGATAAAGAGAAATTTCTTATTGACTGAAGCGGTAGCAAATAAAGTCAGCCAGTCCCTTAAGGAGTCGTATGTTACAGTTTCAGTCAGAATTGCATCTGTGTGTTCCTCCATCTGTGCGATACCCATGTTTGAGGACTGTCACAAAATTTCAGTCAAAATCCAGAATGAGTCTTATGAAAATAGACAAATTCTAAGAAACTAGGTAGGAAAAAATTAGTAGCAATAAGAATAGCAAGATAAAAGAAATCCACATCTGATGCTGGTTGCTGTGGATCTTTCAATATCAGGAAAAACAGGCAAAAGGAAAAGTATACCAAGGAAACAAAACCTGACCTTCTTCAGCTAGGAGCATCAGTTTGAACATAAAGGTGGAAAAGAGTTTCAAGATCTTAATAAGAAGTGGAGACGACTGATCTGTTTGGTAACTGTTGGGTTTCTGTATACTCATTCTAGTGCGGTTTGTGCATGTCTGTGTGTGTGAAGACAATTGCTTAATTTTTGCTTACAGTACATAAAGGCATTTTCCCTGCAGTGGAAAATCAGACTTCTTGCCAAAGAATTTTCTGTGGAAAGGATCTGTTTCTTCAAAAGACATTTTTACTTTCCACTTGGTAATGCAAGGTTTGGGTTTTTTTAAATATCATTTAATTTAAAGAAAAAATGTTCTCAGCTCATACTAGGCTACATCCATAATTAGAGGTGTTCCAGAGCAACAAATGCAAGATTGGGACTATTGGAGATGTTATAATACCCTTTACAGACCCTTCCAGCTGTTTTCTTCTCTTATTAGGGAGCTATGTTCTGTTTCACTAAACTCATCTTCTTTGCTGAACTTGGTATTCAAACTTGGTAATGCAGTCTTAAACAGAATTTTGTCTAGCTTTGCTGCTCCTGTTCCCCAGAATATGGCAATGTGACACAATGGTGCATAGCATATACTTTCCTAGAAATTCACCAAAGCGCAGACTGATAGCACTTACCACAAGGCCAGGGTATAGTTAGTGTTGTGAGGAGGCAGCTCGGTAAAATTGCAGGTCAGGCTGCTATAGGAATCCTTAAATTCCAGCTGGCTGAAGCATTCAATGTCTAAATTATCTGGTTCATCATCTCCGAAAGTCCCTAAAGAGAGATTAGCAGGCTATTACAGAAGTAAATCCATGAGTGTATTTGATTTGCAGCACCAGTGTATAGGAGGTTGCTTCTTTATGTGATTGCCTGAAAGGAAGAGGATCAAACTACCTGTTTTATAAAAAAGCAAAGAAGGCTTTTTAGAAATGGAATATAAAAGCCACTTGCGTATTTCAAGGCTGCTCTCTGTGCCTGCCAGTGAAGCCCATTTACCTACCACACACAAAGATACATTCTGCATCATCAGTCTGTGAACTACAAAAACCCCCACCGTCACAGATTGCCAGATCAGATGAGACATCCCATGTCTGTTCTTTCCCATTAAACATGGACAAACAGGGGTGCTGATATCAACCTGGAAATCTCTGTGAAAGAGTCCCAATACCAAATGCAGAACAGAGAAAATACACTGTTCTGCAGTTTAGTTCCTCCTAAGTTTGAGCCACTGAGAGCGGAATTCTTGCTTAAAAAGTTATGGACCAACTTTATACCAAGTGTTATGATTTAAACCCAGCCTGTAACTCAGTACCATGCAGCCACTCGCCCACTCCCTAGGCAGGATGGGGAAGAGAATTGAAAGAATGTAAACCCCACAGATTGAACAGTTTAATAATTGCAAAATATAGTGATAATGGAGATAATGCCAACAATAACAATACTAATAATACTAATATGGAACAACAGCAAAAAAGATAAATGAATGCTCAGAAAACACAAGTGATGCACAATACAATTGCTCTCCACCTGCTGACCTACACCCAGCCCCACTCGAGCAGCGGGTAACTTCCCCCAGTTTATCTATTGACTGGCATGACTTGCTGTGCTATAGAATACCACTTTGGATAGTTCAGGACATCTGTCCTGGCTGTACTCCCCCCTGGCTCCCTACACTTCTCCTTACTGGCAGAGCAAGAGAGACTGAAAAGTCCTTGCCCAGGGTAAGTGCTACTGAGCAGCAACTAAAACATCAGTGTGCTATCAACATTATTCTCAGGCTAAAGCCAAAACACAGCTTGGCACCAGCTACTAGGAAGAAAATTAACTCTGTTACGGCTGAAAACAGGTCACTAACATAAAAGCAGGACCTACTCCATCTGAAAATCATGTCAGAACGTTCTCAAAGAGGTTTTACTATAAGGAACCACAAACTGCTGCTATCCTTGGGCTAGGTAACGGGTGCAAGACATTCACAATGTCTATTGAAAAACAGCATATTCAAGTCAAGGACTGAAACACTCTGGAAAATAAATGGAACAGAAACATGTACTGGGGGATATATTCTGCACAGTAACTGCTATAAGTGTCTGTGGCTGATGCTCAAGGCTAACAAACAATGAAGGAAAAGAAAGAGCAAGTGAAACAGAAGTTGGAGAAGTACCTCTTATTCAGGCTCTGTAGGCAGAGCTTTTATGCAAACTGCAGTGATTAGTGTTTTACTTTTTATAGTAAATCTTTATTTCTTCAAGAAAGTGACTCTCGATTCCAAAAAGACAGTATTTTCTTTCTCTCCCTGTCCCTCCTCTCTTTTTATGTGTCCCTTAGAACATTTTTTCATATATCCCAAGATTTTTTAAATAGATAGAATAACAACAATAAATAACAATCTTTCATTTATTTTTTTTAATGGAGTTTGGGAGAAGTACCTTAATGAGGTGTTTATAGGGTTTAGTTTATTTTTGTGGATATGAGAATTGCTCATATGAATAATGAGAATGAGAAAAGCAAGGGCTAGTTTGAACTGGAGTTATTTGTATAGGAATTTCAGCTTAAGACAGCCTGAAAGCACATCAAAAACCTTGTAGCTCCAAAGCAGCAGACCTGCAGCTGAGGATGCACTCTTGGCAGTTGCCATTGTTGCATCGCCACCAGGACCAGCCGCATTGAGGATGGCCAAAAGTGCCCAGGGAGCATCCTCCTGCCTATGCTGTGAAGGGCTGGCCTTTCACTGGGTTACTGAGAACACTGGAAAATGACATGGGTGGCTTTAGGAAAGCAAGAGTATTTGTGTCATGATGCAAGTTGAAGATGTCCCTGATCATTGCAGGGAGGTTGGACTAGATGATCTTTGAATGTCCCTTCCAACTCAAACTGTTCTACGATTCTAAGTAAGCCCCATTTTGATTGTATTGCAAAATTTTCTGAAATGTCACAAATTTGGGCTCAGGAGGGAAAGCCCAGACTTTCTGCCAGAGTGCATGGCTTCCTGCAATTTGCTTTGGTGACTAATAACGTAATCATCTTTGACTAAAAGCAGTTGTCTCAAATCCTACACTTGGCAGGTATGAGGTCAGTGAAGCTATGACTGATGCTTTTGAGAGGAGTCCTCTCTGGCAGAAACTGCCAGTTCAGACTCATTTCATGAAATCTCACCCGCCATAGCTGAGCTGGTCATGGACTAACAGCAGGGAGAAAGCAGGAGATTTATTTTTATTGCTTTAAAATGTAAGTCAAGAGCATCACTCCACACGGTCGCTATCAGCAGTGCTTCCTCTTGACCTTGGAGCTCAGGTGCATTTGGAGTTGGGCTTTGAGTAAGAGGAGAAATTCATAAGTCAGTCAGGAATGCAGAGAAAAGCACAAAAGCAGCGCAGGCAGGAGCTAGGACAGGTGCTGCTGCCACCAGCAGCTGTGGTGGGCAGCAGGAAGGATGGGAGCATCTGATGCTGCACTGGTCCAGCGCCTGCCGGCAAAGCTATTCCCCAAGCTAAGACTTTGCAGTCATTTGCCAGCATGAGCAGCTGGTGCAAAAAAGCAATTACTGGTCTTGCCTTCTCACTGCAGTTCTGGCGGGTCTGTCCCCAGGGGATCACAGGTCTCCCTGAAGAGCAACAGAATCTTCCAACAGTGCCACTGTTTTGAGGGGAATAATGTGTGCAGCACAGATATGGGCAAAGCAGGTACTGTACAAAATCTCTCTATTTGAATGTCGCATTCAGAAGAGAGGTACAGAAGTTAGTGAAACTCTAGAACAAGCCCTGCAACAGTTTCACACAGGTGAGAGTCTTGACCAACACAGCTCTGAGACATCTGGGCAGAAATAAAAGAACAGAAATGTATCTTGCATAAAGTTACATATTTGTGGGTAAAGTGTG
The DNA here is from genome assembly GCA_028858755.1 of Ara ararauna. Lineage (NCBI taxonomy): Eukaryota > Metazoa > Chordata > Aves > Psittaciformes > Psittacidae > Ara > Ara ararauna. The sequence continues at coordinate 96,588,572 of CM054410.1, forward strand.
TGCATATATGTATACATATATTCAAAATGCAGAGAATAACAAGTAAGCTGATATGAATATGCATCAAAATGGAAAACCCCATGTATTTTATAAACATAAATACACCCAAAGGTCACATGCACAGGTATGACACATTTTATACCTCTCTAAGACTTTTCTTGTCACTACCAGGTGACTTGCTTATTCATACTCACAGCTACCTAGAGGCAACATTAAACTTATGAGTTAGGATAACCGATCTTCCTTTACATGAGAGAGAAAAATTTCTTGGTGCTGCCTGTAAATGAAAACTACATATAGGAGATATTGCATAAACACACAAACTGATGATCATCATATTAATAAATGGCATATAAAAAGAAAGTCTTTCAGCTGTCTACTACTCCTTTATTGAAAAATGGCAGAAATCATAGAATCACAGAATGGTTGGGGTTGGAAAGAACCTTAAGATCATCTAGTTCCAAGCACCTTGTTGTTTTTCATGAGCCTCAGCATGCCTTCCAGGAGAATCCGCTCCAAGATTTTGCCAGGCACAGAGGTAAGGCTGACTGGTCTGTAGTTCCCTGGGTCATCCATTTTCCCCTTCTTGAAAATGGGGGTTATATTCCTCTTTTTCCAGTCGTCAGGAACTTCACCTGACTGCCATGATTTTTCAAATATGATGGACAGTGGCTTAGCAACTTCATTTGCCAGCTCCTTCAGGATCCGCAGATAGATTTCCTCAGGTCCCATGGACTTGTATACATTCAGGTTCTTAAGATGGTCTCAAACCAGATCCTCTCCTACAGTGGGCCCAGGGTCTTCATTCTCACAGTCCCTGCATCTGCCTTCCAAGACTTGAATGGTGTGGTCAGAGCATTTGCCAGTGAAGACTGAGGCAAAGGAGTCATTAAGAACCTCAGCCTTCTCCAAATCCAGGGTAGCCAGTTCTCCTGACAGCTTCTGGAGAGGGCCCATGTTGTCCTTAGCCAGTCTTTTATTTGCAATGTACTTATAGAATCCCTTCCTGTTATCCTTAACATCCCTAGCCAAGTTTAATTCTAGCTGGGGCTTAGCTTTCCTAACCTGGTCCCTAGCTTCCCGGACAACATCCCTGTATTCCTCCCAGGCTGCCTCTCCTTGCTTCCACCTTTTATAAGCCTCTTTTTTCCCTCGAAGTTTCCTCAGCAGCTCCTTATCCATCCAAGGAGGTCTCCTGGCCCTCCTGCTGCAGCACTTTCTTCTAGTTGGGATGCATCACTCCTGAGCTTGCAGCAGGTGCTCCTTGAATATCAACCAACAGTCTTGGGCCCCCCTGCCCTCTAGGGCTATATCCCATGGAATCTTACTGAGCAGGTTCCTGAAGAAGCCGAAGTCTGCTCTCTTGAAGTCCAGGGCAGTGAGCTTGCTGCATGCTCTTCTCACTGTCCTGAGGATCTCGAACTCGACCATCTCATGATCGCTGCAACCAAGGCTGCCCTGGAGTGTCACATTTCCAACCAGCCCTTCCCTTTTGGTGAGGACGAGGTCAAGCATGGCACCTCGTCCTGTCAGCTCCTCCTTTACTTGCAGAAGGAAGTTGTCTTGCACACAATCGAGGAACTTCCTGAATTGCTTGTTCCGGGCCGTACCATCCCTCCAACAGACATCAGGGTGGTTGAAGTCCTCCATGAGAACAAGGGCCTGTGAGCGTGAGGCTGTTCCTATCTGTCTATAGAGCGCTTCATCCACTGAGTCCTCTTGGTCAGGCAGTCTGTAACAGATCCCCACAATAATGTCTCCCATTGCTGTTCTCCCTTCAGCCCTAACCCACAAACTCTCTGTCGACTGCTCACCTGTCCCCAGAGTTCCATACTCTCCAGTCTATCTCTAACATAAATAGCAACTCCCCCTCCCCGCCTACAGAGCCTGTCTTTCCTAAAGAGCCTGTAACCTTTGCATTGCTCTGAAAGTTTACTATAGGTGCTGGCCAAGTGACTGGGTGTGTTGGGATGGAATGATGCCCCCCGCCCCCAACACATCTAGTTTAAAGCTTCCTTGACCAGTCTGGCAAGCCCCCTACCAATCCACTCTTCCCTTTCTTTGTCAGATCAGCTCCACCAGCCTCCAGTAGACCTGGCCAACTAAATTGAGTCCCATGTTCAAGGTACTCAAACCCCTGACTATAGCACCACCCTTCTAACCATTCATTAACCTGGCCAATCCTCCTAGCCTTTCTAAGGTCCTGCCCTGTATCCTGGAGAATTGAGGAAAAGACAATCTGAGCTCCAGAGCCCCTAACCACCTCTCCCAGAGCCCTGTAGTCCTTCTTTATGTTCTCCGGGCTACTGCTATCTATATCAGTAGCACCCACATGGATCACTAGAAGTGGGTAATAGTCAGTGGGATCAACTAGAGCAGGCAGCTTCTCTGCGATATCCTTGATCCGAGCCCCTGGTAGGCAACACACCTCCCTTGAGCCTGGGTCAGGCCGACAGATGGGTGCCTCTGTTCCTTTCAGAGTAGAGTCCCCTACTACTACAGCCCGACGCTTCTTCCTGGCAGCACCAGTAGTGATCTTCTTTACCAGTGCATCAGCCGGTTGTTCCTGGTGGGAGTGTGGTTCCTCATCAGCCCCCTGCAGGACAGCAAAGCGGTTCTGGGTGGGGACAACAGATTTAGGAGGAAGTCCCTTGCTTTTAATTGTCCTCTTCCTCCTTTTTTTGTTGTTTTTTTCTGTTACCATTTCCCAGCTTCCTGGGTTAGCGGCCTCCTTTCCGGATGAGTGACAGTAGACTCTTGAGGCCCCTGCACAGTCTGGTCCTGGAGCAAGCAGTGCTGTTTCCCCTCAGCTTCCCTGGCACCTTTCAGCCCAGTAACAGCGTCTGGCAGCTCAGCCCCTGCTGCAGGAGGACCTCCACCAGGGAGCACAGAGTGCAGCCCTGCCCTTTGCGCACCCTCTCCTCAGGAGAGCAGTGCAGGCGCTCTCTACACCCCGAGCTCTGCACTGCAGCCTCCTCTCTCTTTGGCTCTGTCTGGGTGCCTACACTGGCCACCGCCGGGGCAGCCAGAGCAGAGCTCCCAGACCGAGCCCTGGTCACACGGTGAGCGCTCACCATCCCGCTCGCCTGCCCGCACAAACTGCCTCGAACCCGCCCTGTTCGCCGCTCCCCGGGCAGGTTTTTACCCAGTCAGGGCTGGTGCCGCTCCTCCTGGCACCGCCCCCTCTGAGTCAGCTCCTCGCGTCCACTGAGCTGCCGGCTCCTGGGCAAGTCCTGTCGAGGACCTGAGGCTCCCTTGGTGCCTGTGGCTGCTCCGAGTCGAAGCTCCTGGACACCGAGCCTCCCCCCAATCAGGGGCTGCAGGCGTCCCCTCTAGAGACTGTCACCTCAGCAATGGGACATGCTTCGGCTTTAAGGTCTGAAGCCACTGGGAATTACAACAATGCGTGAAAACAAAGGCACTGCTAAGCACCTGCAGGATTAATGATGGAATTTCCAAAGTCAGTGAAGTGACTGTCTCTATGAACAAAGTAACGCAAAATATTTAGTGCTGATCTGGTGCAAGAAGAACTCATTTCAATCACAACAGTTTCGATGAGTGTTGGACAAGCCACACAAATCTGTGCAGGAAGACCACTGAAGCCAGCTGCCCTGCCCATGAGACCCCACAGTAGATGCCTCCTGCGCCCTCTGCCCATTCCCTTCTGCACCTCCACTTCCATGACTGCAGCTCCTTAGCTCTGTCTATAGCTGTCTTAGGCCTTTGGGGATCTCCACGTCATCTGCTGGACTGGGAGTAGGTGCTCAGAAAAGAAGAGGAGATGAAAGCAAGCACTGCGATGAGCTTTCCCCTCATCTGTTTATAAGAGGGGTGAGCTCATGCCTGCATCGGCAGATGGCACTTCGCCAGGAGACAGTGTGAGTGAGAGAGGCAAAGAGTGAAAACCAAACATCCACAAAGGGTGATTTTACCCTGGATTTTTTAATTTGTTTTCCAAACCCATGAGGCTCATAAAGAAATCATAAAAGCTTCTAATTGTTTAGTGGGGATTTTCTGAATCTGTTTTTCTGTAATTCTAAGCAAATTATGGCCTACTGGAAGCTAGTGACAAAACAAGGAAAGGTCCAATCATATCGGGTTTTGGGAAGCCCTGAAGATTTCAGTGACACCACCAATAAATCACTATCATTGACCATTCACCACTATGGCTGCTTGCCAGAGCTGGCTCTAAACAGCTGCAGACTATATAAATAAAAAGCAAACAGGAAAACCAGGGTTGTTAGATGCAGTTCTGAGCCACTCCATTTTCTTCTTACTAAAAACTTACGCATATCCTACCTAAGAAAATATATGCATGTTTGTGTGTACGTGTACATACACACGTGTTGTAATACATGGCATACATGGAAAAATGAGATTCCCTGTCTGTGAGGTAGCATAGGAACACAGACACTACATTCCTAAAAACCAAAGTCCAAAAATCTCTTTTTCTCCTAAAACAATCGGTAACTGAGAGACTGCCGATATCCTTCAGGTGCAGTGTAATAAGCTCTATCACTATTGCTTGTTTTATGTGAGACAATTGAGAGTTTAAAAGACCTGGGACTTCATATGCAAATCCTTTTTGAGAGCAGGAACAGCAGACTGAAATAGTGCTTTTATTGCTTCTCTTTCTGTTCTGATGCAGTTAAATAAATTTTACTTCTCTGAGATAATGAAATCTGCAATAAGCCTAAATTTAAAATGCTGAATTAATTTATAATTAGTAAGGTATGAATGCTCTTAGTCATGGGCTGTGAGAACCCACTGGTTGAGTTGCTTCTTCAGCCATATTACAAGGAAGACTGGGACTATCCCCAGTTATACCTGATGCAGCTGCTTAAGGAAAAAGGGGAGAAGTTTAGCTTTTCAAGTGGAAGAGTTTGGGCCAAGTTTGAGGTACATTAAAACATTTTCTTTGGAGGAAACTACCATGAGAGGTGAAGCGAGAACCTCACCCCACTCTGATGAGAGATCAGAGTGACCATAGACTCCAGAAGAGTGAAGCAGGTACCTGTTCACAGGCATAATTCCTCACATGAATGCTAGATACAATGAGAGAGGGTTAACAGGTCTGACCTTGCATACTCTCTGCACACAGCTACGGTCTTCATTTCATATGAATATAGATGTTACAAGGACAGCAAACTCAGGAATTAAATTAAATAGGTATCCTCCAGCTCCACATCTGCCTCAGGTACTAGCACTAAAAGCAGGAGTCTGAATGCTGAAACACTAGCACATTTAGTCAAGCAGATGCATTTTTGAGCTATTAACTTAGGTTTTTCAGGATCATACACAAGTGGAAAGATGAAGATGAAATGACTCACCATCACCATCTGCTGAAGTGCAACCACTTTCCCCAAATGTGGTGTGAAGAAGCAGGACAAAAATGCTCAATACTGTACTTGTCTGTGTCATCCTGAGCACGCTGCATGTGTGCAGTATGTGTGTGTGCGAAACCCACGCTTGGTTACTTTATACTAGACGCAGAACAAGCCCATTGCCTGATAAAGAGACCTCAGTCAAGGGGAAATGTAAACATGCTGACAAGAATACTAGTGGCAGAGCAGGAAGCCACAGGAGCAGTATGAAGATATTTGCAGAGCTTTTATTTTGAAACATGCTTTCCACTTCAAAACTGAGGACCTTCTGGGTCAGGCTCATTGACTTATTGGGCAAAATCTGACCAAATCCAGTGGGTGGGGAGTATGTTTCATGGACACTGCTCCTGGCTTGGGTAGTGAGATTTTTACAGCTGATTTTCCTGGTGGGATTCTTGCAGCTGATTTTCCTGAAAGCATGGTTTAGTCCTCTTGTCCACTTTCCTCCCAGTGGAGGTAAGCAGGTTCAAGGGAGAGAAATTTTCCATATACGAAACATTAAGAGTGATTGTTGTTTGTTATTCTTTAAGTGTTGGCATCCAAAGGAGCGTGGCCAGCAGGTCAAGGGAGGTGATTCTGCCGCTCTACTCTGCTTTCATTAGACCCCACCTGCAGTCCTGCATACAGTTCTGGAGCCCTCAACCCGAGAAAGATATGGACCTGTTGGAGTGGGTCCAGAGGAGGACCACAGAAATGATCAGAGGGATAAAGCACCTCTCCTATGAGGAAAGGATGAGAGAGTTAGGATTGTTCAGTCTGGAGAAGAGAAGGCTCTGGGAAGACATCCTTGTAGCCTTCCAACATAAAAAGGGCATTTATAAGAAAGATGGAGAGAGGTGTTGTACCAGGGCCTGTAGTGACAGAATAAGGGGCAATGGTTTCAAACTGAAAGAGGGTAGATTTAGATTGGACATAGAGAAGTTTTTGATAATGAGGGTAGTAAGGCGCTGGCACAGGTTGCCCAGTGAAGCTGTGGCTGCCCCATCCCTGGAAGTGTTCAAGCCCAGTCTGGATGGGGCTTTGAGCAATCTGCTCTAATGGAAGGTGTCTCTGCCCACACAGGGAGATTGGAACTAGACGATCTTCGAAGGTCCCTTCCAACCCAAACCATGCTGTGATTCTGTGAAGTCCTGCATAAGGCAATGCTGACCTAGAAAAGCTGATTTAAATTAATTAATTTGCTGATTAAATTAATTCTGCAAAACCTAGCTCCTCAGAACAAAGCAGTTACATCTCTCATTTTTTCAGGCTTTGGACAAAACCAAGGCAGAATGTGGAGGATAAAAAGAGATGTTAAATATTTCCTTCACACACTCTCTGTGTCTGTATACACCAACGCACTCTAGAGCGTGATGCAGGGCTATGTACACAGCTGACTGATGTGGCTAGCTACAAGTGAGCTGAAGACCTGAAAGGGAAGAGCAAGCTCTGGCACAACCCTGGCTGCACAAAAAAGCCTTTTGTCAGAGGTGTAAAGGAAACTGAGGGCAAAGTTGGTAAAAATGCCCAAGAAAGCAGAAAAAGTATGACACTATAACAATAAGACTTACTATGGAAACCACAGCAGTTTTTCATTTGCAAGAAAATCATTTAAACTGCTCCAGTGCCAAAATGATAAAAGCTCAGGTTTAGTGTCTAGAAAACTGTCTTTCTTGCCAGGACATCACAGACTGTCCTCCAGTGTCACTTGCTGCCCTGAGTAGGGAGCAACAGGCTCCCCTGCCCTGTTTCAATGGGAAGAAATGACCCTCTTTCTGCGAGAACTCAGTATGGGTGACTGAAGGTGGGTATCTCCCACAAGTGTATTGAGTCCCTCCTTGTGACAGGAACCTGAGGCTCCCCACCAAAGTGTTAACTGAAGGTGCACTAAGCCTAGATAGACATAGAAAAAATAGGTTTGGATTCACTGGTAAATACGTAGACATTTACAGTGAATGTCAGAACTTTTCATTGTTTGCTCTCATCTAGCCAGCTGAGAGTAAGATTCATTTCATTCTAACAAAGACATTCAAAAGATGCAGTCTAAACCCCTGAATATATTCATCTCTCTCCACTGAGTTTAGAAAGAGACCAATGTGAGTTGGGGGGCTAGATGTCTGCTACAATACCTCTCACCTGCAAACAGGAGAGAGAACTGCGAGGTCACAGTGATCACCCATGCAAAGCAGAGCAGGAGATGGACATGGGGCCAGGGAACCTCTGAGGATGGAAGCACCATAGCCTGACTGACCCTCACTAAAGAGGGGGACTTGACTTACAGAATTATTTGGGTCACTGCCCCATTCACATGATATCCCTTCACTAAATACCCTCTTTCAGAGGACTGAGTCAGCTTTTGGGACTTTAGGAGTCCTCATGTCTTCCCTCTCCATTTTCCTATGATTAACCCAAGTTCATTGAAGCAAGCTTGAATCAATAAGATTGGGTCCTGGTGACCTCACATCTTTAAGGCCTCCCCATGGCTTGCTTTAGCAAAAGGATTTCAGCTCCTGGCTTAATAATATTCAACATTGTATCATTCTAGAAAACCTCAGGGTATTTTCTACCTCATTTTCAGCCATAAATATCAATAAAGGAGGGTTCTCCTGTGCAAACTGATTGCTATCTGGAAATGATACCTTCTGACTTTAAATTTGTCTTGTTTATAATTGAGTGGGCTATCACTTTGATCTTTTTTTTTTTTTTTTTTCATTTTTCCTGTTTCAGCTGTAGCAAACTAAAAGTAAAAGACTTTTCAGACATAATATTTTGGTTGAACGTGAACAACCTTATTATCAGAGCTGTGCTGCTCGGGGGATTTCCATGTTGTCATAGCTGCATTTTGTCTGGGTGGGGAAACAAGGGACCACAGTGAAAAGAAAAAAAACTAGTATAGAGAAAAAATCTGAGCCAAAAGTACATTTTGTTTTATTTCTGGGTCTCTGCTTCTGAAGATATTTGATTTCTAAAAGATATTTGAGTCCATCTGTCTCACCTTGTTGCCTTCCTCTAATGCTCTGGAGATAGCAAAGCAAATTTGTGAGTCTAAATCTTAGGGCAGCTGAGTACCCAAGAGAAGCTGAAACAAGACTGGATTACTTTTCATTCGCAATAAATTTATACTGCTTCTGCCTCCTAATTCAGAGTTCCTCAAAAAAAAAAAAAAAAAAAAAGAAAAAACACTTCAAACAGATAAGAGCTTTTACTGTCCAGCAAAAACATGCCTGCGCTTTCTTGGTCTGCCAGCCCTCTTTGGGTCCCAGCACTTAGCTTCTGAGTTGCCCTTTTTGGCCATCAGCAACAACAAGATTACAACTGACTGAGGAAAGCAATTTTTTCTGTGCCCTACGGTTCACAAGTATGTGCTGTCCATGAGGTGTATCAGCTCCTCAGCACTTCCTGCTCACTGCTCCACAGGACCCACTGCCTTCTTGCATTATTACTTTTGTTGCAGCTATTAAAGTGACTAACTAAGCAAGCCATCTACAAATTAACATTTCTGTTTGCCTTTTTTACTTTTTGTTCACTAGGCATTTATTCTCCTGAGGACACACGCACAAAAATCTGTTTTGATTCTAGTTTGGCTCGAAGAAACATGAAAGGCTTCTGTACATAAAAGATTTAAGTCTACCATCAGTACTTGCCTAGAAAAATGAATTTGTACATCCCATCCTTCTACCAAACACACTTTTCAAATGTTCCAGTTCAGGGAGATCCCAGAGCATCTGTGGGAGCTGAGTGAAGTGAGTCCCAAAAACACATCCCACCATGCAGCACTGGAGTCAGGTCATGTAGACATTGATAGCCGGAGGGTACAGGCATTCTTGTGTACAGAGGGTACAGGAGCTCTGTTGGTGTGTCCTGGTCAGAAACTGTGGGTAAAACCATGGCCAGCTTGGGACCTTCCAAGTCCTAGCTTGGGACGGCGAGGGAACTATTCTCATGTTGAGATTTAACAGGAGCTGTTGGGCTTCTGTGGCATGCGGTTCCCTCGGTTTCTTGGGATATCAACAAATTATCACAGAAGGAGGGTGGTGGTCCTTCTGCCTGACCTAACCTGACCCACCCTACCTTACTGCTCAAACATGTGGGGAGCCAGAACAGAGGATGGCACAATTTCCCATCCCTTCCTACAGGCCATGGATGCCAATTCAAGATGGCTTTTTAACACCTATTGAGGTCCATCCTCTTTCAATATTAATAATTTGCACATAACTTTAACATGCCTCTGAATCTCATTAAAGATTCAAGAAAAAAATACCCTAAACATCCTTTTAAAAAAACCTCCCATAGGATGTTTCTTTAGGTTATTGCCAGAAAGACAAACTGTGTGATTTGTGCAGCTCTGAAACAGAATTTCTGAAACTCAATAAACAGTTGAAATTGAGCTGTTAATACCCGTATTTGTAAGTTGCAGATCTGTGCGTATTTGTAAGTTGCAGATCTGTGCGTAAGACTAAACTATATGGTTATCACCATGGTTATTATTACTTTTTATTGTTGTTGTTAGCAAAGAGATTAGTAAAAGCAACTAATGAACCAGAACTCATCGGAACATCTGTTACATATATACACAAACAGACTTACTTCTTAGATTTTTATCTTTTTTACCAGATTTGCTGGGAAGCAGAAATCTTCTGGCTAGCTTCAGCTGTGAGGAGGAGGACTTCTACATAAAAAAAAGGATTCAGAATGGTCTTTTTTGATGCTTCCTGACATTTCTCACTTTGACCTTCTCTGAAAACTTGGTTCCATACCAGAATGTATCTTCTGGGATTTTTTACACCAGCAGCATATTAATGAGGAGACCTGTTATACTGAGGGAAAAATACAGGAAAGTTAGAAAAACATTGCTGGGTGAAGTGTAAAGCAGGAGAGACTTTGGTCAGGCATTCAAGTATTATGAGATCAGACCCCAAAGCTACAGGACAGGCTAAATATGCATTGGTTTTGTTTTGTTTTATTTTGTTTTTTCCTAAGTAACGAATACAGCAACAACAGTAACAGGAAGAGTCATAGTAAGAGTCATACATAAAATGTGTGGGGGGTTGTTATTTGCTTGCTAGTTTCTAAGCCTTTAGGGTACTCAGGATAATATTTTCAGCTATTCTTTACAATAACCTGAGTTAAAGCATAGCTCAAGAAACGAAAGCTTATATTGTTTTCATGTTATTTTTATTCTTTAGGTCTTAGAGAAACATTAACTACTGCAAGACGTATTACTTACTTCTGAGATCTGGCAGGAGAGCACCACCCATGAGTTTACTGCATTTGCTCAACAACATTTTTTCAAACACAGTGATGGGCCAAACCCTTCCATATTGGTGACAATTAATTTTGTGAATGTATTTTAATTCTGAAAAATACTCTAATCTGCAACTTCTAAATTAAATATGTTTGGATTTTCTTTCTTTTTAATGAGTTTGATTTTAGAATTTCCTTTAGTTTAAAAATGTGAATTACTAAAATCTGATTTGGTTTCAGCTCAATACATTCTTTAAGAATCTGCCCACAACAGCTGCGGCTGCTCTTGGATATTTAATATTTAGTGTTCCTACATGCAGACCCAAATCCAGAAAAACAAAAAAGCCAAGGGGATATAGGAGGCTCCATTCCAATGTACGACTAGTCCATGACACAGACCTGGACTCTTCTGTAAGTCTCAGATGAAAAGCAAGTGAAGACCTCAGCAAACAGGACAAAGGGAATGAGTGAACAGAGACAACATGACGACATGTCACGGTAAAATGGAACAGATGGACAGAAACTATCTTGAGGGAGTTGAGGGTGAGAAAGAGTGAGAGGAACCTGAAATAGAGATTGCAATCTTTGCATTTAATGTGCTGTGGCCGTGGGGCTCCTCCACTGCCTGGTAAGTAGGATTGAGTGAGGAAGGAAGGGAGGAAGGGTGCTGGCATGAGGGTAGCAGCACTCCCTTACTTCTCCCCTTCCCTCCCACTTGGCCAGAGAGGATCCATGTCTGCTTTGGGCACGTACTTGTACATACAGTACAGTATGCAAGTACTGCCAATTCTATTGGTAATAGCTGCTGGAGTTATGAAAGTGGGCAAAAGTGGAAGCTGAAACCCCAGGGAAAAAAGCCAGTGTTGAGTGCAGGTGGTGTGGCAAAGCCAGGGTGCCTGTGGCACTAAGGCAATTGAGGTAAGCTGGGATAGGAAGGACCTTGGCTGCTGTATTGACTGCCCTGCCAAGGAGCTGGTCCTTCCCAAGGAGCTGACCCTGCCAGTGTTTGTCCCCTCACGCCTATTCTGTGGGTTCTATGCTGCAGGTCTTCAACACCAACACCCCTGTGCATGGATGAAGCCTCCAGGGAGAGGCAGGTCTTTGAGAGATGGGCTTTTAGGATGATGATGGGTTTCTAAACCAAGGTATGTCCTGTTCAGGTGGATGGGAAGTGGACGAGGTTGGCAGCTGGGCTGGATCAGGCTGCTGAAGGAAGCCATGAATATCTGCATAGGTTTCCTTTGCTTCTCCTTGCACATCTCAGCACATAGTGGTCTTCCAGTGGTTTAGCAAACAGCACTGAAAAGTCAGCTAGAGCCATGCCGACTGTTAGCAATAAGGGTAACAGAATTTACTGGCTAAAACTAATGTGATTGAATGTAGCTTCATAAGTAATGCTGAATTCATTGAAATGTTTTTAAAAAACATGCTTAAGCAAATGAGGACTAGATAAACATTAGATAACAAAAGGTCACAAAAAAAGACTAATAATATATATGTATTTAAATATATTTTAAAATATATTTCCTGGCATGAAACCTACTTAGAAGTAGAGGAACAGAGAAAAAAACAAAAGAAAATGAAATTGCAACTGAAAAAACATATTGTAAAAAGACATTATCAAAGGTAACAAAAGGATACATTATTCCTGTGATTTTATTTTGCATAGATTTTGTGTACTGAAATGTTTATCCATTCAAAATTAAATACATCCGTATTATACAAATTAAATGGGAGTAATCTTGACATTGAGACACTTCATGCCAGTAAACAGAAGGAAAACATGTGTGATTAACCCAAAAGATTAACCTCCACTTAAAGTATGAATATAGGGGTGGGGAAATCTCTATAGCAGGGAAAAATAATTACACGTTTTCTTCCCATTCATTATGCCTGATTAACCAGGAGAAAAAGAAATATGCAAATAGGACATTAATTGCAGAAGGATGTGCAAGCTGTGATGGGACCCCAGCTGGCAGAGCTGGCATGCAAGTTTGTTTTCATCTTGTCATTACACTGCGCATTTAAAAACCATCCAGAGTTGGTTTCACATTTTTCACATTTGGAAATGGAGAAACTCCATTAGATTTCAAATACTGTCCAGTGTAACAAGGACCCATTCTCCAGGCTTCCTCTCCACCCAGCTACAAATGGTGTTCCCCAGGGCTTGGTACTGGGCCACTGTTGTTTATATCTTCATTGATGATCTGGATGAGGAGATCAAGTGCACCCTCAGTAAATTTGCAGATGACACCAAGGTGGGTGGGAGGGTTGATCTGCTGGAGGGTAGGAGGCTCTGCAGAGGGATCTGGACAGGCTGGATCCATGGGCTGTGGTCAATGCGATGAGGTTCAACAAGGGCAAAGCGCCGGGTCCTGCACTTCGGCTGCAACAACCTCATGCAATGCTCCAGGCTTGAGGAAGAAGAGTGGCTGGAAAGCTGCCCATGGAAGAGGACCTGGGGGAGCTGATTGATGGAGCTGAACATGAGCAGCTTGTGCTCAGGCAGCTGAGAAGGCCAACAGCATCGTGACCTGTATCAGCAGTAGTGTGGCAGCAGGGCCAGGGCTGTGATAATTCCTCTGTACTGCGTATTGGTGAGGCTGAACCTTGAATCCTGTGTTCAGTTTTGGGCCTCTCACTACAGGAGAGACATTGAGGTGCTGGAGAGGGTCCAGACAAGGGCAATGGATCTGGTGCAGGGTCTGGAGCACAAATGCGATGAGGAATGGCTGAGGGACCTGGGGTGTTGAGTCTGGAGAAGAGAAGGCTCAGGGGGACCTTATCACTCTCTACAACTGCCTGACAGGAAGTTGTAGTGAGGTGGAGGTTGGTCTCTTTTCTCAAGAAGAGGCTGCCCAGGAAAGTGGTGGAGTCACTGTCCATGGAAGTGTTCAACAAAAGAGTAGATAAGGCCCTCAGTGCCATAGTTTAGTGGTGGCCTTGGCAGTCCTGGGGTAGTGGTTGGACTTGATGATCTTAAAGGACTTTTCCAACCTGACTGATTCTGTGATTCTATGATTCTACCAGCAACAGGCTTCCTTCTTCCCTATACATCCTTCAGAAGTCTCTTTTTTTCTTTTTTCCTAAAATAAATCTATTAATGCCTGCTGCTGTCTCCTTTCACTGTCTGCATTCCTGCTGCAAAGTCCCCTTTACTGGCTTGCTCCCTCTCCTGCCATCCCTCTCTGCTCCTCATGCTCCGTGTTTCTCTTTGGTCATGTGTAGCTGCTCTGGGGCAGAGCTACTCTTCCCCTCTGGGTCTCCCAGAGCAAGGTGCCACAACAGTCACTGCAAGGCAAACATGCAGTGCTTCACCCTGCTTCTGTCAGCATAGAGCACAAACAACATTCTTCAGCTACAGAAGTAAACCAGTGAGCTACCAAGGCAACACAGACCCGCTGGCCGCCTCCTTTCCCCCAAGAGAAAGATTCTTACCTGCTTCATGTTTTTGCTTTGATTCTTAAAGGGCTCCCTACCTGTGTTGATCAAAGCAGGTTAAACCCACACATTTAACAGCGTTGGCCTTTCTTTTGCTAGAGAATTAAGTTGGTGCGTGTCAATAATGTAAAAAAAAGAAAGGTGTCATAGGACTGAAATCTAGGCCATGGTGACTGCTCAGTGGAAAGCTTTGGGCGTGGGGCCCAGCAGATGTATAGGAAAGAGCAGAAGACTGTTTGCCACATCATTATTGTTATTGCTATTATTAATCTTATTATTGTTATTATCATCATCATTATTATTGTTGTTGTTGCTGTTACCATTACTATTAGTATTATTTTCCACATAGGAATTCCTCTTGAGGGATTGCTGTGTCACCATAGTGCCTGATGTGCAGCAGCAGGACTAACAAGCCTTTCTAGTTCCCCTTTCCTTTACACTGAAGCATATCAGCAAAACAACCAAAGATGTAAAGGAATTTCATCATAGCAATATGTAATGGGAGGTGAGCTTAGGCTGACTTTGTGTCAGCCTGCCCCTGTTGTGTATCGTCACCGTGGTGTATGGTGTATTATCACCCTAGATCCTGATGAGGTACCTCTAGACCATGCTGCACTGTGCACTGTGATTGTAACATGAGGATTCATAAGACAGAACATACTGTCATTATGTGATCTGCCCTGCAGCACATACTGTCCAAAAAATATCACTGCCTCATCTCTGTATCAGTTTTATTTGTGATGCCTGAGTTATTATATTTGGTCTTCTCAAGACTTACAGTGGAGGATGAGATATTGCACCCCTGATATTAGCTGCCAGTTTGTATGTGTAAATCTGTTTAAATCCAACTTACAGTGAGCAGATCTTGTTTGCTTTTATTTACAAAAATGAACTACCAGAAAACTTTTCCTATACAAATAATTGTAGTCAACCATGAAATTATAATTTTTTCATGTTTTTGAACCAGTAAACTAAATCTAGGCTTTACTTCTTATTCAATAAGACAGATCTTCCTGACAGCAAATTTTCCTTCAGCTTTTTCCAGAAGTGCTTAGAACCAGACACAGAACTCTTTTAAGGGTCTCACTAATCCCTGTGTGCTGAGATATTATCATTGCAGTTCTCCACATTCTTTTGATTATAAGTTCTGGACCACAACAGTTGTTTTAACTGTTGCATCTACTGTTATCACCTGCTGTATTACATGGCCACAGACTTATCTAACTTCATTTGGGAGCCATTACTTCCCTGAGCTCAGACATTTATACAATAAAATAGATGAAAGAGTGCAAACAACAACCAGATGCTATACAAAAGCTGACTTCTGGGAATGAGAGGCTGCTGTTGAGTGTGCCTATTCTTGTCAGGTCCTCTTGAGACTCTAATTGCTTAATTTCATGGGGCTGTTACTTGCCTTGCTCACGTGCTTTCCTTATAAGCTGCAGCCCACCTCCTAACTGCTTGGTCTGCATAGCTGGGCTTCCCACCATGGGCTGAACAAGGTAAATTTCAGTAGGGAATACATTACCCAGAGTGATTCTGATGAACAGTGAAAGCATCATAGCTCTTTTCAACTTTAGCACTATGTTTTAAGAGAGGTGTATCATACATGGAGGGAGTAGAAAGTACAACACTGAAAGGAGGGGTGGAAATAACAGTGCATGGGGAGAGGTGAAAAGACAGCTCTTGACACCTGCAGGGGCAGCACAAACGGGATAAAATGACCTGCAGTGGGAGGGCTCACCCCTCTGGTGCTCTTCTGAATGTCTAGCATGGTGCTTGGGAAGAAGTTTTCCAGGATCTGTGCAATGTCAGCATCACATGAATAGGAGCCAGTGTCTCAGAGAAAGAAGACAAAAAGCCTGACTGGTTTTTGGCTAGGCACGTAGGCATGGTGCAGGACACATTGTCCTGAAGTGATGCCTTCTTGTAATTTAGGGTTGACTGCACTTAAAGAGTATTACAGGGCTATTTTCTTGCTGTGGGCGCAGAATAGACCAAGAAGGAGCTTTTAATTTGCTACCAATATCACTGAACAATATAAATTCCACTAGCAAAAACTCCACGCAATCAGCAGAGGGGCATGTGCTTCAGGAGGAGATGGCTACTTGCAGGCCCTCAGAGGGGCCAGGCAGTTCTTCTTCCTTCCCAGCGCCTGCAGCAGCTTGGTCTTGCACAGCATCAGCCGATTCTACCATTACACAACGCTGATTTCTCTCCACTGACATGCGTACAGAAGAGCTGGGTATATGCTTGCTCTGTTATCATATGTAGGGATGAACATCATGTACTGCTGTCTGGATAGAGTTATCGTACGCAAGACACAAATCTTACATTTCACTCCATGGAAGGTTATATGCAAGGATTGTTGCCTTAGAAGTCTAGGGAAATGTCAACGCCAAGTCAGAAATTGATCACTGCCACAAGAACCTGTGACAAAACCTTATATGAAAGCGAAGCAATACTGGTGGAAAACAGTAATGTGGATTGTTTACAAGTTTTGGAGCTGCCCAACCTCTCAGTGACCTTTCAGTGACCTTGGCCTGAAATGGCGTTTGTAACAAAACATGGAAATAGGCATACCTCCCCTGCTTTCACTTTTCAAGGCAAACACTTCAAGCTTAACCTCTGTGCAGCTGAAGTGTAACTGCCATGAGAGCTATTGCATCAAGGTGTTTGTGTTCACAACTAGAAGGTTCTGTAAACCTGCACCAATCACCTCTGCTTTGAAAAGAAAAAAGAAAAGAAGAAAAGAGAAAAAGCCGGGGAGGGAAACAAGAATTTGAATATCAAGAAGCCAAAGAGAAAAAACAAACCACAACAGACAGCAGCTGCTGAAAGGCACATTTGTAGCAACCTGAGATTCAGCTAGAAAAGTGATCAGTAAAAGGCAAAGTGCAAGTACAGAAGAAAACAAAAGGATGGTTCTGACCATGGACTGCTGGATGAGGTGGTGATTTTCTTAGTGTTCACTGTTTTTCCCTGTGATAAAATAGAAAGGAAACTCATTAAATGCTTGCTTCTTTCCTCAAGGAGGCAGCAGTGGAAACCATGGGAGAGTTGATTGTCTGGACCATCTGCTCTCCACTTGCCACAGTGCGGCTGTCTAGAGGAGTCAAGCCCAGTGAGGCAAGCCATCCACAACTGGTCATAGAAGGAGAGCAGGTTCCTGCCCCTGTGAGGAGCAGGAAAGGCTGAGGACTGAAGCGAGACATAAAGGACACTGAGATGATGGGCCCTTACACACAACTAGTATTGCAGTCTGGATCAAGACTTGCCAAAAGGCATGTATGTCTGAGTCCCTCACAGCTTGCAATCTGCCCTAGTAAGTTCATTACTATGCTATAAACGACAACTGAAGTACATCAGCCTTCAAATATTTACCATCCCTTGTTCCCAGAAACTGAAAACATGTTCTACATGGCTAGACTTCCACTTGGGCAAATTGAGATCATCTTTAGCATTTGCATTTCCTTCCTTCAGTGATTCCATTTCATGAATGTTTCATTTCCTTTCAAGTCTCAGATCCAGCAGATTTTACTAAACTTTCCTCCACAGACTCAGCCACTCTCAAAGGAAAGCAAGGAGAAATTTTAACTGCTGGATGCTATAACCTCTGTCCAATAGTTTTTTCTGCAGAATAACATTCGCAAGGCTTTTGCTCCAGAAAATTTTCTTTCCATTTTACAGCCCTTTTGCCTAACTACAGGGCTTCATGGGGCAGTTTTACTGATTGCTGTGGATTGTCGCTCAGCAGTCAAAGGAAAATGTATATATAACATTTTGGAGAAATGCTCAAAATTGGGGGTGATTTATGTTGACTCATGTAGGACTTGACTCTGTATGAGTACTGATTTCCTTCTATGAAGACGTCAGAAGAGAACTGGCAACAGACAGAAACAGACGTACATTTCAATTGCTAGCATTGCTAAGTACAGTTTTGAAGGCATGCAGAAGTTGCAATCACCTCACCTTCTCGGGGCAGGTTGGCTTTGGCTGCACAGGTTCTGTGTGTCTGTTGCAGCTGCCTTCAGCCCCACAGCAAAGAGGATGTAGACAGGATCACAAACATGCTTTGTAAAAGCAAAGTGGAATCAAGCTATTTACAGCACACTGATTTGGAGCTATTAATAACAAACCCACAAAACCTTAACTTTTAAAATAAGTAAACATTAGCTTCATGACACAAGGGGAAAACTCACTCTGCAATGTCAGCTATGAATCCTGACAACATCCTTATCCTTTAACAGCTTTTTTTGCTCACTTGTCTGTCAAATTCAAATACCTGAAAAGGATCAGAAATTTGGAAGAAGAATTGAACACTTACCACTGTTGGTGACAAAGAAAATTGGAAAGATCACCAACATTTTAACAGAACTGTATGGCTTGGAGCACTTTGTAGTTCTACCACTACAGGAGACTTCATGAAGACAACCTTGATAGCAGTAATTAGTAGCTGAATTAATGAATATGCATGTCCAGTGAAGTCATGGTAGCTGTCAAACTGAGTTTGGAAATGTTAAGTTTTTAACCTACCGCAATGTTACATCATGAACCATGATGTACTTTGAAAGTAATAATAACAATAACAAAACCTCTCATTTTTGCTCCTTTCTGAAACCACAGAAAGACTGTACGAAAATAACTTCTTAATCTTAAGAAATTCAGATTTGCACTTTTATGTCAGCTTCACTTTATTTTCTCTTAAACAGTTCACTCATGTAATATCTTGATGTGAACTCTCGATTTAACTAAGAAGCTGAGCACAACAAGGGATGTAGGATGGGGAATGCACTGTGGGTCAGAGCAGGACACAGGCATGTTCTCTCTCTGCCATAGTTATGCAGCTTTGGGTCCTGTATAGGTGTGCTGGATCTGTCCCCGGCACGTCTGCTATTTAATAGTGGTTTGTACTGTCACAGAGGTAGTACTTTTACAAACACATGAAGAATCTTGAAGGTTCCTGACAATTGACTCATTTGCACATGCACATGAGAAAATGATGTTCAGATAGGAAGTCATCAAAATACTATGTTTTCCTGTTTACATAGCAGAACCAATACTTACATCTTGAAAAGTTTATTATAGTCCTGATTTATACTAAAATATTCTTACTAATATAAAAATTACCAACAATTCATATGCACTGAGCACCTAAGATTTTCTGTTCCAAGGTAAGAATACTCAGCTCATGAAACAGAAGGTTTCAACAATGGCTGGCAACAGAGAATATGGTATCATGGGGACTGTTAAGAGTCCCCATAAAGAGTTAAACTGCTTTAAGTAGTTTGAATTGGTTATTTAATTGAGCCAGAAAGCCTCAGAACAGAAATTTTGGAAAGATAAGCAGATTTGATAACTGATTTGTTGCTAGTGATCAAGGCCCACAAATGTTGCTTCCGATGCTCAGAGGCAGTGAGCAGGGGGGCTTCCTGCACAAGTAGGATTTTGTTAGACACCAGTGAGGCAAAGATAGCTCCCAGCAGCTGTTCCATTTAGGTTCATCCCTTTCTTCATGTATTAACAAATAGCTGTAGGAGTAACATTTTTAAATAGCATTCAAAAATTGCTTTTTAGTTTAGTTGTTACAAATTTGTAGCAACTTGGATGTGAAAGGACAATCTTTATTAAGATATGAACCATAATACCTATTGCTCATTTCCCTCCCATTTGATCACTTCGGGTAAACAAGGATGTCATAGTTATTTGCATTATTCATGCAAATTCCAAAAACTGTGGGACTAATATGCAAACTGAAATTTTTTAATCCAAAATGTAAATTAAGTGTATGAATCACAAGTACATTACCATATCTTTGGATGAGTCTGAGAATGCCTGGCAAAGATGGAAGGGCCTGAGGGGTTTTTTTACTTATTTGAAAATAGTATTTTCAGAAACTACGTATAGGGATGGATTTGACAACTCTGCTAATGATGTTTGTCATGCAATTTACTCTGAAAGCTTTTCATTCGCTGTAAAGCTGCAAAAACCTAGTGTCTTCGTATCAGCTGCAAGAATTTATTACATCTGAAAAGACAGTCTGTGGCACTTATTACAGATGACAAGCCCCAGCTGATTACATTAATAAAAGCTCATCTCTTCGATCAAGTTTCCCACATTTGAAGAGATACAGAAATTCATGTTACCACATTTGTTCCATGTCCTCATATGAACTCATTACCTAATAGACAGGGGTTTTTTTGTGTAAAAATAAACAAATGTTCTGAAAAAAGAAGAAATAAAATTGATCAGTGTAGATTTTTTTATTTACCCTAAAGATGTACCAGTGGTTCATTTAGGTGTGGGTGTGACGTGACACTTTTGCCTGTGGTTTATGTGCTAGAACTGTTTTATCTAATGAGCCACTAGCATGCAGGCAACCTATTGCTGGTTGTACGTGTTGGGAATGAATGATTGTGGTCTGCATGTTTCTCATATATCAGCACTCTACAGTTACTTAATCACATAAGAGAAATCTCTGCTTTTTGAAGAAGTTTCAGTTCTCAGGTGAAAATGGAAAAACCTAATGCTTGGCAATATGCAAAGTTTTTCTGTTTTCCTCTCCTCTCCTCTCCTCTCCTCTCCTCTCCTCTCCTCTCCTCTCCTCTCCTCTCCTCTCCTCTCCTCTCCTCTCCTCTCCTCTCTCCTCTCTCTCCTCCCCTCCCCTCCCCTCCCCTCCCCTCCCCTCCCCTCCCGTGTGAGCTATGCTTACTAGGTATTGATATTGTAATGTATGTTCCTTTATTGATTACCATCTTTCTAATACTAAAATACTACTAGAATAAGATTTAGTACCTCACAGCTGCAGCCTAACTTCACTAATTCCCTAAAAATACTTTTGATGCTGACACATGCAAGTCTTTAAACATAAATACTGCACTGTGAGATCAGTATCCTTAGCATTTCACTGTAGAAAACATGTGGCATTCTTAACATGAAGGTAAATTATTTAGTGTGCAAAAACTTTTATGTCTGTAGTAGAAATTGACAAAACTTTGAGAGTTTTCTCAGCAATCTCCCTGACCTCTGTACTCTGTATGCTACTCTCATCTGAGCTAAAAGCATTTTTGAGAGCCACTTCCATTAGTACACCATCATAACAATGCTATCTTAAAGTTTCTGGTACAATATTCTTCAAAATACTGTGCAACTTCTGTCAAACCAATCTAATTCAACTTGAATGTAAGACTTTGCACGCGCATGTTATGTGAGATTGAGTTTGCGTTTCTAAATATAAAGCAGATGAGTGACTTTGGTCAGTTCTGGTACCAAGAAAGATACCAGAGCCTTGGGGGGACTGGTTCAGGGTTCGGGAGCCCAAGTAGTGTTCTTGTCCCTCCTGTCAGTCACAATCAATGACAGTGGTCACATCAGAAGAATCTCACTAATTCTTGGCTCCCTGACTGGTGTCAGCATCAGAATTTTGGGATTTTGACCATGGGTCAGTCTACATGGCACCAGGCCTGCTGGCAGCAGATGGGGTATGCCTGTCCCAAAGGGAGAAAAGCATTCTAGCCCAGGAGCTAGCAGGTCTTATGGAAAGGGCTTTACCTAGGTTTAAAGGCGGAAGGGGATAACACCAGGCTCACTAGAAATGAGCCAGAGAGTAGTGTGCATTCTTGGAGTCCAGATCCACATGGCAACTTGAATACATCTATGCCAGTGCCAGCAGTATGGGTAATGAACAGGACGAGCTGGAAGCCATCATGCAGGAGTGAAATCGTGACATGATCACCATCACAGAAACGTGGTAGAATGATTTGCATGTTTGGAGTGCTGCAATGGATGGCTATAGGCTCTTCAGAAGCGATAGGCAAGGAAAAAGAGGTGGTGAGATTGCACTGTATGTCAGGGAGTGCATTGACAACCTTGAACTAAATGTTGTGAGTGGGAAGGCTGAATGTTTGTGGGTGAAGATCAGGCGGAAGGCCAACCAAGCAGATATCCTAGTAGGATTCTGTTATAGACTACCCAGCCAGGATGAAGCTACAAATGAAGAATTCTTCAAACAACTGGTACAAGTTTCACCCTTTTCAAGCTTGCCCTTGTTCTCGTGGGGGACTTCAACCTAACAGATGTCTGCTGGAAGTGGAACATCAGAGAAGAAACAATCCAGGAGGTTCTTGGAGGGTGTGGAAGATAACTTCCTGACCCAGCTGGTGAGTGAGCCAACTAGAGGAGATGCCTGGATAGATTTGCTGTTCCAGAGAAGGATTGGTGGGTATTGTGATAATTGGAGGCTATTTTGGGCAAAGCGATCACAAAATGATTGAATTTCCAGTCCTTGGAGAAGTCAGGAAGAAGGTCCGCAAAACCTCCACCTTAGACTTCCAAAGGGCTGACTTCGGCCTGTTTAGGATACTGGTCAGCAGAATTCCTTGGGAAACATTACTGAAGGACAAAGGGGTCCAGGAAGGCTGGACACGCTTTAAGAGGTTCAACAAGGCAAAGTGCCAGGTCCTACACTTGGTCCACAACAACCTCATGCAATGCTCCAGGCTTGGGGAAGAGTGACTGGAAATGTGCTTACAGGAAAAGGCCTGGGGGTGCTGACTGATGGAGCTGAACATGAGCAGCTTGTGCCCAGGCAGCCAAGAAGGCCAACAGCATCCTGGCCTGTATCAGCAGTAGTGTGGCTGCAGGGTCAGGGCAGTGATCATCCCTCTGCACTGGGCACTGGTGAGGCTGCACCTTGAATCCTGTGTTCAGTTCTGGGCCCCTCACTACAGAAGAGACATTGAGGTGGTGCAGCGGGTCCAGAGAAGGGCAATGGAGCTGGTGAAGGGTCTGGAGCACAAACGTGATGAGGAACGGCTGAGGGAACTGGGGGTGTTTTGTCTGGAGGAAAAGAGGCTCAGGGGGGACCTTATTGCTCTCTACGACTTCCTGAGAGGAGGTTGTAGTGAGGTGGGGATCAGTCTCTTTTCCTTAGTGACAAGTGACAGAATAAGAGCAAATGGCCTCAAGCTGCACCATGGGAGGTTTAGATTGGATATTAGGAAAAATTTCTTCACAGAGTGAATTTCTTCACAGGTGATCAGGTATTGCAACAGGCTGCCCTGGGCAGTCGTGGAATCACTGTCCATGGAAGTGTTTAAAACCATGTAGATGAGACCCTTAGTGGCATGGTTTAGGGGTGGACCCAGAAGTCCTGGCGTAATGTTTGGACTTGATGATCTTAAAGGTCTTTTCCACCCTAGTTGATTCTATGATTCTATGATCAACGCTTGTCTGTGGATTAAAAGGGACAAATGAATAATGGAGACCTGAAAACCTGATTTCCAAGTCCTAGGTCCATTTAATAGCTTAGCCTGTTCTCCTACCCTCTTTTGAGAAGGCTTAGAGTGCTTTAATGCATATGTAAACCTAACACAGAGGTGAGCTCATTGTTTTATAACTAAGCCTCCAAGATCATTGAGGTGACCAAGATCAGCTATAATACTCACTGGCAATTAAACTGCTTTTGCTCACTAAATAGTTTTCCTTTGTGTAAAGAATGCCATTTTTTCTGCATTGAAGTGCTAAGAATACTGATCTCATAGTGCAGTCGTATTTATAAGCTGAAAGACTTGTATGTGTCAGGATCAAAGGTATTTATAGGGAATTAAGAAAGTTAAGCTGCAGCTGCAAGATATGAAATAATCTTACTCTAGCGGTACGGTACTGCATTAATAGAGAGATATTAATCAATAAAGGACCATACAGTACAACCTTAATACCCAAAATAGTAGATCCCCTAAATCTAATTCAAGTCCAAGAAGAGCATCGCTGGTGTCAATAGCACATTTTAAACAGAATTGCATCCACATTCTGCAGTAACACAGGCTTACTATTTTTCTAAGAGGATGTTAAGTTTAATACCTTGCAATATGTTTGTTTATATTTGTCCTTTTCTACTATTAAACACATCAGAAAGCTTTGTTAGCAATTTCTTGAGGAGATAGAAGGTGGGAGAATTGTGAATATTTAAATAATACCTGATTTCTAGATAGGCTTCACAGAAGGTAAACTATAAAGTCTGTCAAAGTATCTGGGATGCTTGATTCCGGAACGTGAACTCAGTAATATAGAGGAAAGTCCTCTACAGACATATGGGGAGAAACATCAGAACTTTATTTTTTTCTGTATAAATGAAAGATTAAATCATTGTATCAAGCTTCCAAAAATAAAAGGTTTTTCATTTTAGAACACAAAGCATAACAATGTCCAGGCACTGGAGCATGAAGTTATAATTCAATCTGAAGAAGAAGTGTGTATTTTTTAAAATGAGAGTAATTGTTAGAATAAATCAGTGTCAGATGTTCTGCACTCTTTCTCCCAATCTCTTGCAATCACAAATGAACACTTTTCTATAAACCATCAGGAAAAATTACTAGGCTTTTTGTTGGGAACTTTAGGATGAAGTTTCTTGCAATCTCCAGATGAAAACTTGGTTTAGTTTGAAATCAGTAACAAATAGTCCACTGATTTCAGTAGAGACAAAAGTTCACCCTATGAATATAAATGCTCCAAAACAAGCTGATGGTAGGAAACAATCTTTGATTTTATCTGAGTACCAGCTCTTTTTTTTTTTTTTTTTTTTTTGAGTTTGTCCTCATTTTGTTCCTTACCATACCATTGCTTTTGTTGTTTGTATGTTCAGATGTGGGTAGTGGTAGAGCAGAGGAAACCTGTTTCTTACTTCTAATTCATCTGTTTCTGAGAAGCCACCCTAGCCCTTCCTTTGCTCAGCTTTGGATCTTTTAAGGAGTCTTGCATTTTAACCATTTGGGTTTACAATTGAGCATGAGAAGAATGAAGTAACAGAGATATTTTTCTCTTTTTCCTTAGCATCAGATTAAAGAAAGTTCAATAGTTTGCTTGGTGAAAAAGTAAAACTTTGCTTCCTTTTAAAGCTCATCAAATACCCTATGTAATTCATGTGAGAGGTGAAAATAAGATTAAGAGGGCTCCTCTAATTCAACAGATTTTAAAGTGGTAGGGGAGAAAAAAAGCCAAATAGACTGAGGTACTGAAAACATATTGCTTTTAAAGTAAAAAATAATTGTTGCTAAAAGTGTTTAGAAGAAAACATGGACAAATTAATATTCATCCCAAAAAGTAAGGAAAAACAGCTTCTGTGGATTCATTGAGATCCCACTGACATGGAAAAAAGCTGAAATCTTCTATTTGTTGCTCATTTTGCCAACAGAAGAGCAGAAAATGTAAGAGGCATTTTCCAGAAAAAATATTTTCATCCCCTAAGGATGTACGCATGCTGAAGAATGTAGTATGAATTTGCTCTAGGTTTAGCTATGGCACTACAATTACCAGCCTCTGTTTGTTTTAGCAAGACTCCAGAGCCTGAACTTGCTAATTAACTTACTTGCAGCCAGCTTTGACACCTCTATATTACATTTCACTTGACAAAGAAAGACATCCTTATTGCAGAACCCTAACCACAAGACCATTGTTCTTCCCTTTTAGGCTTCCTCTGACAAACAATGTCAATGGCATGCCCAGTTTGAAAAACCACTGGTTTCATTGTGTCACTATTAATCATTATGAGGCCAAAAAGGAAAACATGATGCTAAATCAATTGCAACATGTACTATCTGAACTTCAGCTGACATAGTACTACAGAGTTTTAGTAGAGCTGTGTGATTAGTATAGCCCTGACTACACAGGACTTTGAATTCCAGGTGATTTCAGCACATTCAGTTTTTTAAATACTGGCAACAATGATTTGATTTTTGTATGTACTGTTATTTCTACTAACAAATTAAAAATGCTCAACAAACATCCTACAGTAACATAATTAAATATTATTTGACTAGAAGTAGCAACATTTCCATAAGACCAACTGTGATCAAGATCTGCTCCTAAATCTATCTTATGATAGCTATAGTATCTGTGAAGTTCTGCAGCAGATCAGATTATGAGTTCAACAGTCATAATGCTGTAAGAAAAAAAAAATCAAATCAAGCACAAATGTCATTTGCTAGAAAAGCAGCAATTTAAGGGTAATCAGGATGTAATGAAATGTCTTCAGAAGAAAACATACTCCTCCTATAATTAGGCAAGAGAAGTTTTAGCTTTCTCTTTGTATAGATATATGTTTGTATGTGTACATATACACACATATTAGAAGCAAAGCAAAGACAAACCACTATGAGAAAAAGAGAGGAAAATGAGGTCTTTGCGTAAGTTGAACTATGAAGTCAGTGTGGGCACATTCTTTGTTACTGGTAGGTACTGCTGCTGCTTGTTAATTAACAGGTATGATATTCATATGCAAGACAAGTACAGGTTTTTCTCTAAGTACAGACAGCCACTTTTGTCACCTTAATGTAGCAAGTCCATGAGCTAGAAAAAAAAGCAAGTCTTGAGGTACTAGGTCAAAGCTCTCCTATTCTAAAGTGTAAGGATGTCTAAGGATGTTGCTATTGAAGCCATGACAGTGAGAAATCTTGAATGTGAAGTGACTACAGAAGACAAAGGAAATGAAATTCAAAGTGTTTCAGAGAATCTTTAAATGAAGAATAGAATATTCAAAGGTCAGGAAATTCCCTTTGCATTTACCTTTACAATATGAATGCTTACAAATTAAAAGAAGATAGTGATGCTTTATTTCTGTTTTCTTTGTTAAAACTCTATTGAATCAATTTCTGTATATAAATGAATGGTAAAGTGTGTAATGCATATATGGTAAAGCCAAGGGTGAAATCTAGCACACATCTAAGAATGACAGCGGAAGATGTCATTTCTGCTTAACAGCAGTGCTACCTGGAGATAGCCAAAGTCATACCATTTGACATCAGTAATGACTGTTACTGAGAAGTTCACTTTTTCATTCCTCTCATCCTGGTGCTCGTAAGATAACCAAAGACACTGCATAGCATCCATTTTCATGCTCAGGAGAACTAGTTATTAGAAGCCATTTAGTTATGCTTGTGTTGCATCAATGAAGTAAATGATTTTGCATGGTACAACTGAAAATAATAAATTTAAGATCACAGAATAATTCAGGAAGAGATCTGCATTTGTCATCTATTTCAGCTTCTTCCTCAAGCAGCGTATGCATGAGATCAATACAGTTTGCTCAGGGCTTTATGCAATCAAAAAAACCCTCCAGGCTGCACAGCCCCATTGGGTAACCCATTCCTCTGCAGCACTCTTCTCATGGGGAAAAATGTTCCTCTTATATCTGCTTAAAATGGTGCCCATTGTCCCTTTTCCTCCTGTCATGCACCACAGTAAAGAATCTGACTCCATCTTCTTTGTAACTGTGTCATTGGTATTGTAAAACTAGCTAGATTCTCCAAAGCCTGCTCTTCTCCAGGATGAACAAGACCAGTTCCTTCAGTGTCTCCTCTCCTGGCAAGTGCCCAGGCCTCCAACCCTCTTGGTGGCCCTGCACTGAACCCGCTGCCATTTGTCTCTGTGGTATTGGGAGGCCCCAAACTGGACACATGTTCTAGATATAATGAGTGCTGACTGAAGGAGGTTAATGACTTTTCTCAATCCACTAGCTATGTTCCTGTTAATACATGCCAACATGCCGTTGGTCTTTGCTGCTTTTGACTTGTGTTCGTCTTGTTGTCCACCAAAATCCCCAGGTCCTTTTCAACAGAGCTGCTCCCGAGCTGAAAAACCCCCAGTGTTTACCAGTGCAGGAGTTTACCTCTTTCAAAGGGGCAGCCTTTTGCACCTGTTCTTCTTGACTTTTCAGGGATGCCCTATGATGAGATGTCAAACTGCAGAATCTTCATTACACATCATACTTAATAATAATAACAATAATAAAAATTAATTCCCACTGTCAAGGAAATTTTGAAGAATCAAAATGAAATAAAATTGCTTTTCTGCTTACAAATGACCATATTTCTTACAGAATCTGTTAGGAGCAACAAAAGCAGTACCAAAGCAAGTAATCTGTACTGATGAAGTGAACAATATTGCATCTTCTGAATTTTTCTGATTGCTGTTGTTTTGATTTCGTAACTGTAGTGCTGCAAATAAGTTTGTGCACTATGCTTAGTTTTCAGATTATAGCTATCATTCTGTGATTCTTTTGATGGCTTGGAGTACTTCTCTTAAGCAGTCTTCACATGTTAAGAAAATTCAGCATAGCTAAGAGGCTTTTCACAAAAAGGCTTCCTTCATTTAAGAGAATACAAAAAGAAACCATGGCTGAACCTTATGCTCAGTGGAAATTCTGAGGTATGGACCACAGAGCAGATTGAGGAACATTTCTTGCTATTATGGTGACAATGTGACATCACATAGCCACAGTTTAACAGTGTTTTGGTTACTTGGAAGTTTTTTAATCTTTCTGCACCAGGCTGCTTCCTGAGAGATGTGTCTAGAGGGATCCATTCCTTTACTTACGTTCACATTCCTGAAACAAACTAGTATGGAGCCTGAACTCTTCACAGAATGAAATGCTGAGTTCAGTTTACGCAGAGAGGTTTTATGTGAGCCAATGAAAATGCAGGTGACATTCTAATTCAGCAGTACTTTTTGGTTTGTTGGTTTTTTTAAAGAACATTTTTGCAGGGATGGAATACAGTAATTTTAATTATGGTAAGCATATTGTTAATACAAACTCCATAGCATTTTTCTAAAGCAATTTACAATGCATTTTTAATTGTTTTCAAAGACAAACTATCCAAGGCATTTTCTATACAGCATGCTTAAGAATACCTGAAATAAGTGGAGTTCAGAAGAAATATAACAATAAAAGATACCACGCTGTGAAAACAGGATCAAATATGTTGCATTGAGTTGACTGAAAGCCAAACTAATTTTTCAGGTTTTGTTTTTTAATTACGTATTTTTAATATCAAAAGTGCAGTTATTTCTTGTTTGAGTTCCTATCAAAAACTGGGGTTAAAAGAATTATCTATCTTGGTTATAAACTCTGTGATGAGGAAACTGCCGCAACATCTAGCAAGTTGCTTCAACAGTTAATCCACTTTCTTGTTAAAAATCTGTACCTTACTTCGAAGCCTAAGGTTCCAGCAGTTGAATCTTGTCTTTACCAAAATGAAGGTACCTTACATGGATGCTTGTAAACTTATACCTGAACCTTCATGAAGTTTTCCTTTGATGAAGTAAGTGTAGATATGAAAACTGAACGTGGCATGACTGTAATTCTACTGCCAAATCTGAATGCAAATCTACTCAGCATTCCGCCTTCATGAGTCAAAGGACCTTTTTTATGTCAAGCCTGCATTAAGCTCGAAACTCCAAGTCTATAGAGTAACTACTGTGACAATTATACTGAAGCGGTAACTGCCAACAAAAATAAGTTGCTATTGTTAAGGCATACACTTTTTGCTTTTTAAATGATGCCTTTATTCTTGCTATAGATAAATACATGCCATGTGAGACCTGACCATGCAATCCAGTTCACTTTTTATTATTTGACATTACTCCACAATTTGTATTTAATTTCAGACTTTTTCAGTAATGATAAATTTTACATTGGTAATGATAACTGATAAGGAAAGTTCCAAAAGAGCTGGTTAATATTCAACAATCACTTCTTCCAAGCTCAAAACTGGTGCAAACCCATGGGCAATAAATCAAGCAAAGAGTGTAGGAGACCTTCATTGGTGAATAAAGAACTCCTGTCAAAATTCAGACAAGCAGCAGATGTGCAGAGAAGGAAGAAGGGAACAGGCTGCTTGGGATAAATATAGGGATGTTGTCAGCATATGCAGAAATGTGACAAGGAGACCCAAGGCCCAGTTAGAATTGTAGATGTCTGAGGATGTCCAGAACAACAAGAAAGGATTCTTCAAATCCTCTTCAAATAAGAGAAAAACTAGGTAATAATGTGGGCCCATTACTGAATGGAACATCTCTTACATGAGGAAAGGCTGAGGGTGCTGGGACTGTTCAGCCTGGAGAAAAGAATGCTCAGCGGGATCTGATCAACATGTGTAAGTATCTCAAGGAAGGGTGTCAAGAGGATGGGGCCAGAATCTTCTCAGAGGTGCCAGGTGATAGGAGAAGAGGCAATGGGTAT
The DNA here is from genome assembly GCA_028858755.1 of Ara ararauna. NCBI lineage: Eukaryota > Metazoa > Chordata > Aves > Psittaciformes > Psittacidae > Ara > Ara ararauna. Next base: position 96,618,635 of record CM054410.1, read on the forward strand.
AAGCTAGAACACAGGAAGTTCCACCTGAACATGAGGACGAACTTCTTTCCACTGGGGGTGAATGAGCATTGGAATAGGTTGCCCAGAGAGGTTGTGGAGTCTCCTTCACTGGGTATACACCAGTACGCCTGCTGGACACAGTCCTGAGCAGTATGTTCTAGGTGACACTGCTGGCACAGGAAGGTTGGACTAGATGACCCCTGGTGGTCTCTTCCAACCTTAGCTTATCTGTGATTCTGTGGTTCTGTGATTTTATGTTCCACTCTAGGCCATAAGTAAAATATAGAAACAGTGTATGTCAAAAGAGTAATACTGGAAAAACCTTACCTAAAGAGCCATTTAAGGTTTCCCGTAGCCAAAGCTCCCTTTAAGTTCATTCACATTTACAGATTTTAGGCGATACCTTTTTATTTTCACATGAGGAACTCCAGCATGCAAAGTCAGAACTTAACACTCAGTAATTAAGGCTGGGTTTGTTAAAGAAACTAAATATGGAAGAAAAGTAAAAATGTAAAAATTTTGTAACATGCAAAAGGCAGAGGACTGCATTGTAATATTTTTTTTTATCCACATAGTATTTTCACTTTAGAAGAAAAAAGTCAAAGTCTTGTATTAATACATACATGTAATGTTTCAAGAATATTAGAGATGAAATTCTGACCAAGTTGTACAGGCTATGGAAGAAATTATTCTGGTAATAAAGCAAATAAATTTGTATGCATCATGAAGTCTGTTGTCATAAGTAAAACAAGGATGTTGAGGTTTTAGCATGGTTTGCCGAGGCACAACAAAGTTACATCTGTTTCTAAGATAGTACCTAGCTACAATATGCCGGTGTGGTTAGCACATAACATGTAGAGTGAAGAGACACATTATTTGCCTGAAGTGATAAGCTTACTGGGTTCTATTCTGAGCTTCATATATCACAGACAGATGCTTTGATCTGCTACCACTAGACTACCAACTTTCCTTTCAAAATTTGGCTGTCTTAAATCAAAAAGAGACAAAATTGCCATTATTGACATCAGCAAGTTCTAAAAATCTGACAAATGTTTATTATTTAATGTATTTTACAGGTAGGTCTGCTAGTTACTGTCTATAACTATGCCAGTTTCTCTTTTTTGTATGCTGCGCTTTTTTTTTTTTTTTTTGATCCATAACTGCTTTATACATCAAGCAGGCAATTTAGAAACTTCATTAGGAACATCAGCAAATGTTATAGAAGTACTATCCTATGTCATGCATGCTTGGCTATGAGGTAATAAAGATACACTAAAATGCAAAAGTATTCTGTGCAGACAGCACTTATCACAGGGCAAAGGTCTGTAGTTCCCTATAAGTTAACTGACTTCAATGGGACTATTTGTATTCTTAGAGAGCAACATATGGTAGGGTACCTTACTGATTCAAACCAGGGAAAGGAAGCTTTAAAAGTACTGCAAAGCATAGAAAAAATACTCCAGAATGACAATGTTCTGATATGAGTAGACATCTTGGAAGTATTTACTTATTAATTATGTTTCTAAGCCAGTAAAACAATGTAGAATGCACAATGCTTGTTTACATCTTGGGCAGCTGACAGATTGCAAATCAGAAGGTATACAGCGTTCAGATAATCAGTTACCTACTTGCTATGTCCAGTCTTGAGAAAACTTGAAACTGTAGATCAGAAGAATTGAACACCAGTGAAAACCGGGGGTATGAGACACAGCAGTGTTGAATTCCATATTCATTAATTACAAAGAGTATTCTCAAATTTATGTTAAGAAATTCCATGAAAAAGTAGTTCCTATCATCTAATAGCCAATCATGAGCCACAAAAGTTGAAAGTTGAATAAAACTGCAAAAAACCACCAGCATCCTATTAACAAGAAAATTTCTATGAAAACTATTCAGAACAACTTCCAGGAAAGCCAGTAAGAGTCAGACTGGATATAGAAAAAGGAACAACCACGTCAGTAATAAATAAGGAGAGCGTTTCACCAAGACTCTGCTTCACCTTCCACAGAAGGCAACTGCTAGATGTACTCTTGTGCCACAGAGATTTTTAGACAAACAACCTAGACAAACCACAAAAGCCTGAAATGTGCGTCTGGACTGTATGGTACCCTTGAATACACTGTGCTGCTTAAAAAGGACTTTTAGTTGATTCCTGAAAACAGTTGTGTGGAACCTCACTGTGAGTTCTAGAGACTTACTTTCAATATTATGTGCAGAATAAGCAGTGGAACTACGAACGGTGTAGCACCTACATACTGCTTTGTTTGGGGCCTGCTCAGTGCAGCGCTGTGGGTGGAGAGGTTACTGAACAGTAGCACCCTTTGCTACCCATGCCCTTGGAATGTTTTCGATGCTGCACCAGAGAAAAAGCCTGCAGGGGTTTAGTGGGTAATAGCAGAGTTGAGCTGCAATGAAGGGTTAGATATAGAACGGTTGGCTAGCAAAGGTTTATCATCTCCACTGTCAACAAGCAGTCCATTTTCATGTACATAATGTCTTTTTGGTAGCTTATCCTGAACTCTGAGAAAACAGTTTTTTCATTTACTTATTTTATTAGCTATGAATTGAAACATGTTTTTGAAAACTCATTTAATTAATGAAGAAACATATGAATCAATAAAGTGTACACATAACAAAAGGTGACCAGATATCTTAGCTCACTTAATAGAACTGGATATACTCTGTTCTTATACCAATTATTAATGAACACACTGTCAGCTTTCTTTAAATTCAGAAACTGGTTTAATTTTATTTAGAAGTATCATCAGATTATTTAATATATGCTAGCCCTAACTTTTCCACTTGGTATTTTCTTGTTGGTTGGTTGGTTGGTTTTTAATTTAAAGTAACAGAAAATGTACAATTTCAATGGGATTTTACTCTCACAACAACAAACAAATAATCCTTTCTCATGGAAGGGAGGACTGAAGATGTAAGAAGCAATTCTTAAAAACTTAAAAAAAACCAAAAAACTCTCTTAGTATTCATGAAGATCATTTTTCCATACGTTGATGTTTTTTTCCATCAGATGACTGTACTTCTTCAGATCTTTGGAAAAAGATTTTAATATCCTATGGAAAGTAAAATGAAACATTAAAAGGTCTTTTCATATTGCAGCCTCTTCTACCTTAAAAATTTTAATAAAAATGCCTGTCTTTTCATGGGGTGAGCCTTCTATAACTAGTGACTAAATTATGATGAAAAACTAACTTCAGTGGAGATATATTGCTATAATTTATACTACCCTTAGATTACATAACAGGTCTTTCAGAAGGGCACTAAAAATAATGCTGTCACTCAGCTTAAGCACTATATATGTTCAGCACACTAATAAAAACATAAACATACAGCGACAGTTACAGAAAGAACATCCTTCATGGCAAATTCTAAAAGAGTGCCTGATTTAGCTAATAATTAGCTAAGTAATACCACTGTTATTAGTTACCTACACAACATCATTGCCTTCAGCAATTTTAGAAAACTAGAGCGTGTAAAAATGCAGTTCTTGAAATACGTAGAAATCTCAAAAATTGGCTTAAACTTGTCAGTAAATAGGAGTATTAAGACTATTGTTTAAACCAGTGAAATATTATTCAGAACAGAGTCAAATTCTTCAATAAGTTTCTTCTTTTTATATGTCATATTTCAGGCTGAACTTCAACAACACTTCAAGGAAATGGAAATAAAAGAAAGTAAGTAATTAGCATTTGGAACAATACCCACATTTGGTTATTTTTTTGTGCAGTTCTGCATTCTTTATAACATATAATTTCATTTGTTAATTTCCAATCATTTTTTATCAGTACAATCTTCTCTATTTCCTACTTCAGCAATACTATCCGTTGTGTAAGTAGGATTTACAAGGAATTTTTGATTAAAAAATAATGTGCTAAGTACTTAATACGAAGATAAATGGTAATTAAACTTTCTATCACTTTCTGGTACTGTTGGTAAATATTTTTTTCTTTAGTAGAATAATTGAGTCAGAATTGTTATAAAATAAATTAGTTTAAATACTCCAATATGTATTTCGAGCATATTTGCAAGATACAGTATTTTTTCAAATGCAGAAACTGCCTGTATGTAATGATGCTTCACATGCCTTGTAAAATATCAGGAGCATTTCAGTAAGTACAGAGGAACCATGTTAAAAGATAATTTTAGTAGTCCTTTGTTTTAGAAGGTAGGACTAACACTTATCTTTTACTCGAAGAAATACTTCATTTTAAGGAGGCCATTTTCAGCACATTGAGTCAGAAAAAGGAGTTTCAATTCCGGTTCGACAGAAGTAGATGTTAGCAAATGGAACCTTCAGCAAGTTCTTTATCAGTACTTATCATTACCACACAAAGCAGATGAGGATCTCAGTTTAAACTGTAGTACTTCTGGCATGATAGAATGTTAACTATATTATGAGACTTCTAATAAATATAAAGTACAAATCTATGCTCCTGTAAAAAATTAGCTCAAGCAATCTACTACTTGTGGAGGAAATGAAATATAGAGACACATCCAGTACTGTCACTGTGTTCATCTGTGTGGGATGTGGAAGATTTAAACTCCAGCAATACTACAGAAGAATATCTTAAATATCAGTCTAAAAGTAAAAATAGTGTGATTGAAAATTATAATCAATGCAGAAAAGAGAGTGACAGAACAGCATTTAAGAATATTTTATCTGGACGAGTTTTGTTTATGTAACAGTTTTGCAGGGGAAAACAAAACTAAACCGCTTCAAAACAGTGGAGGAATAGCACTCCCACAGATTTACTATGTCTGTGTTTAATGAAGCAAACTTAATGTTTTTGCTACATGAACAGATATTTTAATAATTTTTAAAATGTAACAAACAGTATTTTTCATTTATATTTGCATTTCCTAAGATTTCTTTTTATTGGAATATGTGATAAAGAGAAACATAACATAGGTCTCTTTTTTTTAAACTAGGTATTTAAACAATGAGCTGAATTTTCCTTCTTTTGCACTCTGGGACATTTAAAACACCACATGAAAAAGGCTTCTCAAGTTTCATAAGTATTACAAATACTGCCTATGGGTAGACAGTGATTCAGCAATGCTTTTTTCTGCCAAAGTATGTATTTACTGTTGACTGTGAACTACATGGTCTACCTCAGAAGCCTTACTGAATATAATATGTATAAACTCTCCCTAGAGAGAAAGCATTATTGCTTTGTTAAATGATATATGTAGTTCTGAATGTTTGTTGTGTAAAATTAAATGGCTGCTGTGCATATAAACAGATTTTGTAAAGACTTTTCAACATACTGTCAAATGGTTTTTTTAATAAAGACGTTAACTATACCATAGAAATCCTGTATCAGTGGAACTCCTATTTATTTGTATGAATATCTGAGTAATATTACTGAAATGATTAACAAGACCAATAGTAACAGCAATAACAATATGACAATTAAGAAGGAACAAGCTTAAACCAAGGGCCTAACTAAAATATATTTAAAGGGCCTGTTACATATATTCAAAACAAAGACACGTAGAAGCACAATATGGTCTTAAGGTCCTTTTCAATCCTAACTATTCTATGATTCTATGTTATTCCTATCTTCAAAACTAGAATTGTGTAAAAAGGACTTATCAGGATAAAAAAGTAACACTATGAAACGCGTAATATTTTTTGTATCAACAAACTGAACGCTAATTATCAAAATACTTTGTTATCCTTATATAATGCTGCCTCAAAATAACAGATTAATGAAAGCATCAGTTTAAGAAATAGAATACATTTCTACATGCATAAATCACAAACTTTAAGTTTATCACAGTCAATATTCAGAGTTACTAAAATGTGTGGTTGTTACTCTATTACTCTATCTGTCTGTGACAGATTCAGGATAGAAGGCAAAATTTGTAACAAGAAACAATACCAGCCCTGAAAAAGACCCCTTAGTAGACAAATCTTAATACACAGACCTCCGCAGTGGAAAAAGTAGAATGGCTTGCTTCTGCCATCTGAATCTGTTAGCCTACTAAAAATATTTTCTTCTTTATTTGATTCGGAATGTAATTAAGTGCATTCATGAACACGCACTTGAAGGCAGGTGTGGTCTAACTATTCTAGAGGAATGAATTTCATCTGATAAGTGAAAAAAAAAATTGTTGGTAATGGCAAACCACTTGAAAGTTCTAGTCGAGACCAGAAAGACTACTAATGAAGACAAAAAAAACCCAAAACCCAGACCAAATGAAAACAAAAAATCCCAGATGAAAAGTAACAGAATTTCCAAGTTTATTTGTTGGCTGAGGCTAACAGAAAGGTCATCATCATGAAGGATGTTGCCAGACGACTGGTACATGAATGGAGAAAACAAACTCCCTTTAAAAGACAGCATATCTTACCTGGAACAAATATTTATATCAGAGATAGTACTGGTTAAAATAGAAAAGGCAATCAAGAGACCAAAATAATCAGGTGCCCTAACAAAAATAAAAAAAAATTCTAAGCTAGATATTCCATTTATAGTTTTCAGCAAAACATTTTATTTTCCACTGTTTATGACTGCAGTAGTAGAAAGATTTTAACCTTGGAGACCACACCCTAACTTGTTATATTTATCTGGTAAAAGATCTCAAAATAAAAGCACCATGGTTGAATTTCATTTTTATAGAGATTTTTATAGTCTTGGGAGAATTTCTGAAAAAATAATTGATGCTAAAAATATTGTTTACTTACTTTGGAAATGTTTTGGGAAAAATAACTAAACAACAGCTGTTCACCAAATATAGAATAGTCAGAGGAAAACTGTTCTTGGAGTTCATGGCCACTGGGTCACTGTGCCTGTTTGCTGGTGAATATAATAGTTTGCTGTAAAGTTGAGTAATAACTTACGGATCTTTCCTACTTAGTCACAATTTGAGAGTAAGACTGCAAAGTGTTGACTTCATGCATAAGACAGCAGTCTGTATTTACCAGTCCAGTCAAGGAATATAGAATCATAGAATAGTTAAGGTTGGAAAGGACTTTAAGATCATCTAGTTCCAACCCCCCTGCCAGGGGCAAGGACACCTCCCACTAAACCATGCCACCCAAGGCTATGTCCAATCCAGCCTTGAACACCGCCAGCAGTGAAGCATTCACAACTTCCCTGGGCAACCCATTCCAGTGCCTCACCACCCTTACAGTAAAGAATTTCTTTCTCATATCCAATCTAAACTTCCCTTGTTTAAGTTTGAACCCGTTACCACTTGTCCTACCACTACAGTCCCTAATGAAGAGTCCCTCCCCAGCATCCCTATAGGATCCCTTCAGATATAACCTTCACTTTTTAAGTAGAGAAACCATAAAGCGCTGTATTTGAGATACAGTCAGTACAAGCCCTTGCAAAGGGAAATTCTATCTATTACAAATGAAAATTGAAGCTCTGCATCATCTAACTGCCAAGTCAGCAGATAGAGACATCAAATGAATCTGCCAAGTGAGTACAAAAATGTATTATTTAAATGCAATGATTCCAATATATCTTTGGTAGACAAGCTGTGGAAATTTCTTTGGCCTACAGCATGTGCTTTGAAACCCTCTGCTACTGCCAAGATCCATATACAGTATTTTCTCACCGATACTTTTTCTCATAGACTGACAATTTTTATAATTGTACTGCCCTGAACACACCCTACCAGCCAAAAGTAATATAAGTCATTGGTGGTACCTAGTAAATTTTAAATGCGTAATACAGTCCACTCTGTAAGCTATATAACATAGTTCCTCCTGAAAGTAGTATAGGAAGGTTAGAAATTTTGATAAAGAATAGATGCTTTGCTCTTGATATTCAACTATTGCTTAGTGAAAAAAGGTTTTAAAAAGCAGCCCTCCTGCCTTTAAATAGCAAAATACATGCACATGGCATTACTCAGTTTACACTCTAGTTAACTGCTACTTTAGACCATACATTTGGTCTTCATGAGGAGCTTGCACTACGTTAAATGTTGCAAGTAAATGAAGTACTTATGTAAAGAATGGTTCTTGAGATCACGTACAAGAACAGAGAGCTGGCTTAGGAAACGGGTCTACAAGAAATTCAGGGAAGTTGGAAAAAAAAATCAAATGAGGAAAAGCAATGCTTGATTAAACAAAAAGGGTCAGGAAGAAACAATAAGGAAGGGAGGTAAGGAATGACCTAACATTCCATGGTGTCTACCTTACCAAATCAGCCAAGACATTAAGAGAGGCAGGACAGATACACATTCATACTTGTAATCTTCAGTTGTGTTGTCTTTCTCTTACATTGTCCTTTTGTATCTCTTCCTACTATCAAAAAATAAATTTTAACCCTTGTTGACAGAGTAAACATATTCTTTTATTCTTATATCATGTCTTTTACTAACAATGATTATGAGTGATATAATAAGTGCTGAGCACTTCACTTCTTACATGTGTATGAATATAATTATGAAATAGAAAGTTACTCCTGGAGCATTACGTATCTCATTCAGATTTAAAGGTTGTGCAATATTACATGCCCCTGGTGCTGATGATCTCAAACTTGTGAAGACTGCTCATGTTTGAATTTTGAGCATGCAAATGCAAGCATCCTTTCATTTTGTCTCACATTATTTTCTTATACCCTATATATCACATATTTTTGCCATAGTTCGACACATTTAATAGGTATATTCTGGCCCAAACCTGTGCTAAGTGCAACTGTTTAACACACATTTAAACACAGGTGTAGGTAACAGGGAAGATCTAGAGTATGGCAAGGAAGAACATTTGGACCTGCACTATCTCAGCATGCCCTTTTCAGCAGCCTAGCTGGCCTGGGATGGAATGTGTTCTGTCACATATCTCATAGTGTCTGGCAGTAAGATCCTCTTGGGGAGATAATTCAATCAGGCTCCTTCCTATGGGCAGGGGAAAGGCAATGCCACATGTGATAAGGCAGTAGAAAACTTGTAGGCAGCTACAGGCCAGCAAAACAGGCATTGAAAAAAAAATTGTCAGAAAGCCATGCAGTCTTTTATTGATGCTATTTTCATTGAAAAGGAAACATCTAAACTCTACGTGCTATGCTATATATTTGGCAGCACCTAAATTAATTTCATTTACATTTCTGGGATGATGCAGATTTCAGTATGCGCACTCAAAAAGTTCTTGGTCCCAGAAAGCAATACTTACAGGAAGCTTATATTCGTGATAGCTGTTGATCAAATCTTGAATGAAAGAATGCTTCAAAAGGAGTGCAACCGGAATGGGTGTCAGATCTTTACTGCCTAACTCTTTGTATATTCTGATGAAATGCTTTAAGAAAAACAAAAACAAAACCAAAAACAAACAAACAAAAAGAAAAATAAAAGTGGTCAATATATTGTTTAAAAAAAAACCCAAAAACTTGGGGAAAAGCAAAGATTGCTGGAGGTATTTATATATCATAAAATACAGCTTACAAAACCTTCTTTGAATTCACCTGCTTACCTTATCATAGCTGCCTTCACCTGCTTACCTTATCATAGCTGCCTTCCTTCTCTGGATTACAAAATCTGTTATTATCATCATCTTTACTTCCTCCAGTATGAAACACTTTGAGTAGAGTTTCCATTGAAATTATTCCTTCACCCATGTAATTCAGGACTTCTTTTTCTTCTTCTATTAAAGTTTCCTCATCTTGGTCTATGTTGATATAAGGAAAAGCCTAAGAAAGTGTAGGTATAATACTTGGTATTAATTAATTAAATTGTCTGCCAGTAGGTCTTCTGTTTCAGTCACACATTCATTAAGGATCAGTGGATTATACTTCCAAACTTCAGTTCTTACAAAACAAAAATTGTCAAGTCATAAAAAATCATCTACTGAATTGTAGGATGAAGGAATAGATCCTGAAAGTCCAGAAATATCCATAATGTTGGCATTAGTAGAAATTTAATAAACAGCTTTTTCCAGGAACATGGCCAACATTCCACTGAGAAATTCATATTATTCTGAGCTACAAAACATAAAAATACTTACTAGTTACAAATTACAATTATCTACTGAGAACTTTGTGTTTGTATAAGGAGTAAACTTGATAATTCTGGATGCTCACATGAAAAAAGTAGCATGAATTTTCTAGTTCAGACTAAGGCATCACTGCAAGAACTTCATTTAGGTTAACAGTTAGCATAGGCTCATCACCAGCAGCTCACAGACGATGAGAAGGGCTTTATGCAGAAAAACTGGAAGTTGGCTATGAACTGAATGAGGTGTGTTTGTTTAGAGATGCCAAGTATAAGAAAAACCAAAACCAACCAAAACCTAACACCCCCCCCCAAAAAAAAAACCAAAACCCAACCAAACCAAAAACCAACAACTCCAAAAAAAACAACAAACAGCTGTGGAGGTTGTGAGCACAAACATGAGAAAGGACTCACACAGGTGAACAATCCTTTGAGAAGATTAGGCCACTGTGTAGACTAACCACTAACAATAACAGGAAATTGCATTTATTTTCCCATTAGGAGGGAGAGACTGCTGATATTCAGTCACATTTGTGCTACTTGTCTTAGGCTTTAATACAGGATCTTTACGACACAGGAGCAGAGTCATTGACAGAGTGTTTTTAACAAAACTCTTTAACACTCAGCAGTGGAGATCACCCAAATACAACACTAAGGCTTTTCTATCACTCACTGTACCATTTATGTTTAGCTGTAAGGCTGACACAACCAATAACAAAATTCTTGAAAGTTAAAAGCCAAGCATTTTAAGCGAAAGGGGTTTTGCTGTGAAGTTAGTCAAAGGAAGGGAAATGTCTAGAATATGTTTGTCTGCTTTTCTCCTATATACATCTTAAATCAGGTGCTGCTATGTAACACACTAGCTATCTAAAACGTATTACAAAACTTCATTGAGGTGAGCTGAATAGCTCTTTGTATTCCACTGATGAATATTCCACTAATAATATTTACTAGATTTCCAGTACCTTCAGTGGGAACTGGCATTATTTAGATCTCATGTAAACAGCCACAGTTAGACAAAGGTTTAGTTTCTTAATTTGGTGCTGAAAAACACTCTGTATGCCTCCAGGGATCTATATCTTTCTATTTGATGGAGCTTGACTCAAACGCAACACAATACCAACTCATAATTTACTTTTTGCCACCTTGTGGTTCTGAAATACCCTGCATGAAATGTTGGTCCTACTGAAGCCAGTGAAGACATTCACTTCAGTGGAACAGGATTTTTTTAATTCTCTTTTTTTCTGTATTCAACATGATTGTTGAAGTGTGTGATATGGGACACAAGCCATAAGACGAAGTGTGTGATATGGAACACAAGCCATAAGAAGAAGTGTGTGATATGGGACACAAGCCATAAGAAGAAGTGTGTGATATGGAACACAAGCCATAAGAAGAAGTGTGTGATATGGGACACAAGCCATAAGAAGAAGTGTGTGATATGGAACACAAGCCATAAGAAGAAGTGTGTGATATGGGACACAAGCCATAAGAAGAAAGAAATATTAAAATTATGTTTGATCAGCCCTGTGGTTCTGAGCACCAACCTATAAAATATTACTCTGATGTCAAAGAGAATCCACACATGCAATATACTTACTTAGCATCTAATTTTTAGATATTTGTAGGTTTCTAAGGGACTCCCAATTAATCAGGCACAAAACCAGTCTGTATAATACACTGTGAGACATACATCAGACATGTCACGGAATCACAGAGCAAATACAGTCAGTGGGAAACGAAGTATGAAGAAATTCTCAGGTTGGATGGGGTATAACTCTTGCTTCTCAAATACATTGTGAATTCTAGATTGAAAGGAAATTTTTGCCTTCAACACTGACTCACAGCCTTAACAAGTTGCAAGCACACACATGATAATGACAGTGAAGGTAATTAGAGGCTTACAAAAGTCCTAACTAAATGGATAAAACCAAGCAGAAAACAGTGAGGAGGGGAACAGTTGTGTTGCTTTATATCCAATGACATGAGAGTTAGAACTTTCCACTGAAATATGGGAAACTATTTAGACCCACTGTATCTAATTGGAAGCATTCTGTACTCTCCTTCTACGAAATGTAAAAAAGATATTGTCCTATTCAGTCTCTCTCACGGACAAAAACTCCATTGTGCCAAATAAAAGCAGACACAGGGGAGTACAAGAATATATTTTGTCATTTGAAGTGATAAAATGTAATTATTAACATGGATATAATTTGTGTGGTAAAATTATGCCCTTTCTACAGTTTCTGGAGAGCACAACTATATTTTAAGTATTAAGCAAATGATAGAATCATTGTGATTGTGACAGCAAAGTGAAACATTTTATGATTGAGAAAAGCAAGCTCTTTCGAAGCTGTGTACTGATACAAATTTTATGTCTCAAAAAATGACTTTTAATTCAATAATAAGTAACTGACACATACAGTACACTAATGGCAGTTTTGAGACTTTAAAAATAACAAGATACTCCAGAAATGTTCAAAAGCTTCATTTGTTGTGGCAATACATTCATCATAGCTCTAAAACTATTTTTTAAATTATTTAATATAAAATAATTATTGATCCTTCTGATTTATGGATAAGCCAAAACACTTGAAAATAACACAAAGGTATATATGCTTCTAAGTACACCAAAGAAACATAGCAGAAAATAAATTATATCAGGCTTTATATCTTTAGATTGTGATAGTGTAAGTCATATTACAGTCTAATTCCTGAGGATTGATAGCTGGACGTAGTTGTGTAAGATTAGGGTCCTCTGTTCATCTGTACAAGGAGTAGTTCCCAGAAAATATCTTAAACTTTCATTGTTATCTGGCAAGCAAACTTTCAGACTTTTGGGGGAATACTTATGAGTATTATTACTAAAGTCAGTGAACTATTTGCAGAGTTCCTGTGAAATCAGGGGGGCTTCTTGTAAGGATCAGTGGGGCTTCTTGTAAGGACTGGAGCTACTCAGAAATATACAGAAATCTAGATAATTTTTAATTTGCCAGAACCACTACTATTATCAAATATTTTACTGTAATATTTTACCACATATGGAAGAGAATCTTCTTTTCTATGAATATACGTTCCAGTAGCAACGCTAAGTGCTCTGTAAACACCTTCAACTGGATCAGAGTGGGAGGCAAAATAAAGTAGCATCTCAGTATAGCTGAGCAGAGCAGGATCTTTTTTGGTATCAGCAAATAAACTGAAGAAAAACTACGAAAGGACAAAAATATATAAATTAGTTTCTACAAGTGGAACTTAAGCAGAAATCAATGACTGCAGAGACAAAATAAAGTAATGACTGCTGATAAGTGAAACTATCTTTAAAAATGTGTTAAGGCTGTGAAAATCAAGATAAATAAAACATGTTATTCAAGGAAACAGAAATCATCATATTTTCTTTTCTAGACTGAGGGATTTCCTAGAACAAAGAGAAAATCATGACAAATAGATCCAAAACATTTTCTTCTATTCAGATCACACTATTACCTCCTTCTTCCTTGGAGACTTCCACAAGCTTAGATGCAAAGATCATTTGCTTCCAATTATTTACAAAGCCAGTTGCTCTGTAGCAAAATTAATGTGGTTCAAAGAAGAACAGGAATAAATTCTTTCTGAGTAGACTAAAGTTTAGAATACTGAAGGACAATTCCTCAATTCTTTTCTACATTATTTCAAACTTTGAGGTTTTTATACATGGAAATCATATTTTGAGGTACCACCTATCCTTAAAAAACACTGAAAAATTGCAGCAGTTATGGAAAAAAAAAGACCCAAGAAGCATTTAATGATACCTTATAGGTTAGAACAGTGAATGGTCTCTTAAAAATACCTGTTTTTTAAAGTTACCTTTATGAGATCTCTTAGCCTATCTAAAGGCAAAGGTTCTGTGCAACTTTCTGTTATGCTTACATCTTCATTTCCATTAAACCATAAGCCAACCTGATTTAAAAAAAAAAAGTAATTTATTTTTATACAATGAAATACATTGGTCTTCATGCTCTATAACTGTTCAACAGACAGGTATAACTAAGAGCGTAATTCCTGAACTTAATCAAGCTGAATTTGTTATTAACATACATTGACACCAGAATAATTGAGTAGCTGTTTGTACTTTGTAACAGATACTTTGGGAACTACTGAATATGGAGTAAGCTAGGAGCCACTCTACGCCCTTGAAAAAAGTGCAAATGAACTAGGTAGCTGCAAACCTACACTGCCCAAGAACCAGAATATGATGCCGAGTTCTATGTGTGTTCTAGTTTCATCCTTTTTGGGTATGCTTTGCTACATCATAGCATTTGTCCTGGCTGTACTTGTACTGGAAGAAACTGTCCACACACCTCAGTATAATGAAGGCCAGAGGCATGGCCCTTCCCATGCTTGCTTGCTGTCAACAAGAAGACAAAGTGTCCTGTCACACCTAGAGAGCTATACCTATAGCTGTGCCCAGAACCAGTTTGCCAATACTAGACCAAACACACATGAAAAACCAGCTAGATCTTATCTTCTAAAACAGGATGGCCATGAACAGGCTGCCTACAGAATATCTCGCTTGGAACTGGTGCATGTTAAACCAAGCTAGGTTTAATATGTAAACATCAAAGTATGGACAGCTGAGTACCATTACCTGGGGGTGTTCCCTAGCACTGTGTAGTTTACTAATACAGATGCAAACAGAGGGGCCAGCTGGGGCATCTCAAATTCCCAGTGGAAGGTTATTCCTGTTATTCTCAATGAACATGCTTGTCATTGTTTCTTGTTAATACAGTAAAATTAATAAAATAAATAGTTTCATGACATCTTGAATGCACAGAAGTCTCAGTATTAAACAGAGAATAAAGTTTGTTACTGTTTTTATTGAAAGATTTTAACATATGAAAAAATCTATGTTCCCTATTATATTAATAGACTAATGTGAAATATTTCAAATAATTGGGAATCTTCATTAATCACAGTTGTTAATGAGATGCAATAGTCTTTGTAGGCACTAACTTAAAATATTGTAATAAAGCTATACATTTCATTAGCAACATCCTTTTCCACATTTCAGATGAATTACTAGGTTCTTGATTATATAAAATATTACATTACTATGTGTTTTCTTTACAAAGCAAGACAATGAAATAGAACCAAACAGGAAGTTCCAAGAGATTTTCAGAAAGGAAAAGAAATTAATAAAGCTAGTTTTTTGCTATTTCCTCATGTGAGTTAGCTGGGAAAACTGAACAAATCAGTAACAAGACAAAAGACTTCATGCTGTCTTTGAAATCTTTACCAGAGATAGATCATATGGCTTCTCTGTAGATGATATAATTATAATATCAATGATAACACTTGATAAACAATAATTTTGGTAAGTCTTTGCTATTGTTCTTTCCTTAATTTTATGAACTGCAATGATACATTAATTCTCTGGTGCACTATGTTCCACAGGAAGTGAATCATCATTTGTTCAAGAAAGAAATGAATAAGAAAGAAATTAAACAGGCATTGATCTCATAAAATTTGCCATAAACTGGTCCAAAAGGATACAACAAATATTGCAATAAAAAAAAATCAGATGTTCCCCATCAATTAATTTTAAATTAGAGGACTAAATTTTACTTACGCCTGAAAAATTCTCTTCTTGTTCTTCTCATAATTCTATATGAAAAATTTCCAAGTCACAGTACTGTCAGTAACATGAACTCTAGGATCTTGTATATCTACTCATATACAGTAGATATACAAGGCTTTCATGAGGTTTTAAGTGAAGAATATTTTGGTCATTTTTCAAAAATGAAAGAGGGGTGACAGACATTACAACTTTCATTTTCAATATGAATTGGTTTCAGAGCAAGTCTTCTGAGCAATGCAGACTGTTAAACTGAATTGCTTTGGATAGTCCTTGGAGGTTCCCATAACATTCTCTTGTGCACCTAAGTTATGTGCCTGTCAATATAGTTCTCTTCTCATAAAGATAACTGTAGAGCTACCTGTGTGTTTATGAACTTTTTAGACCTTTTTAGTCTTTAAGCAATTGTATAGACTGTGGGTTCAGAGTCATCACTCTACTGAAATTCTGGAAGAATTAATAGATGATAAGCCTATAAACAAATTAGCATACACCATTGCATATTTATTATCATTAGCTGGATGTGAGCAAGATCCAATCCGGAAGTAAATTAATCACTCAGTTAATATTGTATTTGAACTAGGATCCTGTGTTAGACATCTGCATTCACAGTCTGCATCTCTTGTAACTGTTAGCTTATTTTTAAGCTCTAACACTTCAGTAAAAATCACCACATCCATAAATAACATGCATCAATAAATCATCTGCAGTCTAACAGAAGCAGACAGACTTGCACGTTTTGTGGGGCTTCTGGCTTTGCAGAACTTGTTTCTTTGCAGCTTTCAGGTATGTAGGGCTTGGCAGGCTCTCCTGGAAGTTTTAAATTAATTAATGAAAGTATTTCTGAAACTGACATATATATAACTACCTATATAAACCTGTATCTACAAATATGTGATACATAGAGCTAGTATGCATTAAATGAATGAAACAGTAGTCATCCAAAACTTGATTAAGAATCTAAAGTAAAAGTAAGTGAAAATTTAATAAGCAGAATTTTGCTAAAGGAATAAAGATGGATTCTTAGTACTCTCTCATGAATCCTGTTTCCTGAAAAACACTGGTGAACTATGCAATGCTGTCAAATAAGTTAATAGTAGTCAAAGTACTCACAGAATAGTTTCTTTTGAATAGGAAGCATTTTCACTTGAAATTTACTTTTGAGGAAGTAGGAAATGGAAGTAAAAAATAAACTTAATTAGCCTGATTTTTGGAACTATGGATAAGATTGGTATTAGGCCTTCAGTTTCCTGAAGACACTAGAAAGCACCCTCAAACCACAAAACATTTAAAATTCAGACTGAGTTTCTGAATGTGAATAAACCAAATAATGCATCATTCAATTCAGAGTTTAATGAAAGAATATTACTCAAAAAAAAAAAAAAATAATTACGACCTGCATATAGTACTCCTGTGTAACAAAGCCAGATCCAGCTACATCAAGAGACTTGAAGCTGTGTAGTGTTTCAAGAAGTTGTGTCACAGATGGTACTGGCCAAGGTTGTGCTGCTGCTAGCAAGAATCTGCGCCAGTCAGTATGTTCTGAGTTCACTGAGAATGCAGATGCCAGGTTTTGTAACTATAAAAACAAAAATAATCACTACTGTCAAATATGTATGCATAAACATACTCTTTCAGTATGCTATGTATACTTTGGTCTTTCACCTGGTGAGGATGGACAGGACTTCTATAGTGAGATTTCAGAGATGAATAAAGGACATGTATCATTAAGCAAAACAAGTCACAGACCACTGTCCATCACTGAGGCCAATTGGTACATGCAGTTGATATCCCTCTAAATAAATACTCTAGCTCTCTAAATAGGGGTCTATATCTAAACTGCCTATGAAATAACAGCCCTTACTACATGCTAACTCCTGAACTATGCTCCATCTAGGAGAGTACTAAAAATGGAACTGACAATTTATTAGCACGTGTACAAAATCTAGTAAATGCTTGGGCCTGTGCTTTGGCTCTATGTTGCTTACTCTTACAGGTTACCACCCCATGGCTTTCCTCTGCTCCAGCATCATTTTCAGTTAGAAAAAAGTAGTAGTGGAAAGACGCTGTATGTGTCTTTTTACCACTGAAGAAGTATGTGGGTGGCAAAGTGGGATACAGAACACACATATAATACATGTAAAATCTCCTGAGACAGCATTGCAAAGGCTGTACCTGGTAGAGGGAAAAAAATCAGCATAGTTTATTTCTGCACTACTGGTGTGTTGAGACCCTACTGTGTCCTTCTACACTATCTATTGTCCTGCAGCCAGATTTCCTTGTCAAGGGAAGGGCCTGGTTTGCTCCAGACTGGAGTTCAAGAAGGAAGCAATATTTTTTTCAGGAATTAGGGCCTGGGGCAACACAGAATGAAACAATTTAGTAACACTGTAGATGTCAACTGCCCCACGATTGGCAGGTACAGTACTGCTTATTATAATTCCAAAACTTATTGGAAATTCTACTATGTCACATAATTATGAAATGGGGAGTTCAATGCAGAACAGCTAGTGCAGAATAAACGTGTATCCAAGCTTACTCATCATGCACGTCCTTTTGTATGTAAGTTCTGGCTTTCACCATAAATCTAAAAGTCTTATTTTAAAATGGTGCTTTTAAGGAAACGAAAGTATGTTGTTAAATTTAAAATAGTACTTGTAAGCACTAAAAGTTCTCAAAGAATAAAGAACATGGGATATATGCACATGTGACCTATTAATGCACAATGTTTGACTCATATTTTTCCCCCTATAATTTCTTTCCTGTGTTAAAATTAGATTTTATATACTGATGATGATAGCTGTGCTTAGTTTTTGCTAAACTCCATGGGAATCCACTGCTCAGAAACTTTCAAATGGTTTACTCATGCTGCTCATCTGTGTGCAAAATATTTGAATAAAGCTGTTTCCCCTCACATAAAATCCAATAAAATCTTAATGTGAATCATGGCTTACTGACAGAAATAATGACAAAAAATATGCTAAAACAAGTAAACCTTTCCGTAGGCTTATAGGCTTACCAACAATACCTGGAAGTAAAATTAATAAGAATATTTACTGGTAGAAGACTTGGCAAGATTAAACTATAAATTTCCATGTTCCTAAATCTGAAAAAATCGTGAATAAATAAGTTTAAGGTCATACAGCTACAGATTTTATTCTCCTGTCTCAGAATGAAGAACATAAACAGTCTCTTTTCAACTCCTAGAAATGATTTTTCTATGGTTTCTAAGGAACTGCTAGAAATCGAAAATTGAAAACAAATACAGTGCTGACAAAAGCATTTTATTTCTGTCACAGTGGCTTCCAGAATCTTTCTCTAGTGAAACAAAAGAATTTTAGGGAAAAAGTGATAACACCTTATAATAGTTATACTCTTGACTTTATGATAGTACAGACAATGCTGCATCTTCTACACAAACCGACACTTCAGTTGAAATGAAAATGGTAGTAAACTTACATGTGGAAGTGTTAAGTTCATCCATGCATCAGGAAGGCAATTTGCTCCAAGATTTAAATTAATCATGTCAATAAATACGTCAATAAATTCTTTCTTTTGTATAAAACCTAATAAAAGAAAGTCAATATAAAAAATATTTATCATTTTAAATGGACTTTTTTTGCTAAATGAAATTTATTTTTTACTTCAGTGGCCATATGGGAAAATATTTTATTTTGCTATTATGTACTATTGATAGTGATAGTATAATTCAAGCTAAACACAGAATTCTCATTGAAAGTAAACATATGTGGCCTTTCTAATATAAAAATATTAAATATTCCAATACACTGCAATCCTTTTGATACTTTCCTCATCTGCATTGTGGTCACTAACCCATACTGGTGCAGTCTACACTGACAGTTAATGAGTAGTTCATGAATACAAATCAAATACACATTCTACTAACCTCTTCTTTCACTGTGCCATTTTAATGAATCATAAATCTATCTCTACTCATGAAAGTAAGCATCCTGTTAGAGAACAGGATGGAAAACACAAACTGTTGTCTGTTAGACTTTGAAACAAAACTGAATCACTTAAAAGGCTTCTCAGAATTGTCTTGTGGGAATTATAACAAGCTCAGTCAATTTTATTTTAAAGAAATCATGTGATAAAAAAGAGATGCAACAAAACCTATTTGGTTTTTTAGATAGACATAGATTTGCTTATATGCAAATAGAATCTTCAAATTTCATGCACAACATTATAACATGAAGCTATGTGTACCAACATTTAACAGACTCATATGGGTCTTTTCTTTCAGAAATGGACATTGCTGACTTAGTGAGGATTTACTGGGAAATCTCTGCATTAATGACAAAAAAAAAAAAAAAGTAAAATAAGTTTCAAATTATCTAAATTTTGAGAGACAAAACTGATTTGGTCAGGTTATAATCATTGCTACAGCGTCAAAAAAGTAAATTTTCAGATTACCTTTAGAGCAAACACAGTAAGTGAAATACTGGAAAGACTTTCTTTTCTTTTTTTCTTTTTACAGCCAAACTTGCCCTTTTGAAACGGCACAGCTATATATACTCTATGGTCAACAATCTTTGAAGTGGAGTAGAAAAGTGGAATATGTTAAGTTTATCAAGAAAAATTTAAGTGGTAGGACATTAATTTCATAATGTCAGTATCCAGACTCAAGTTTCAAGTTGCCAATTTGAATTAATAGTCTACAATCTCCATAGACATGTTTGCTTTCAACTTGGAAAACCAGAAGTAATGCCCTCAGCACATGTTAATGCAGCAGAGAAATCCAGTACATATGTAAGTTTAGAAAGAAAAGGAAAAGAATAGATCTGGGAAGCTTCAAGTTTGTTAGGAGAGTAAGAAGGAAGGGAGAAATACCTGGACTTGAAGCCTTATGTCATACCATAAATTTCAGCATGACAGTAAAAGCTGGCAAAAAATACTGGGAGGCTGATAACAGTGCTCTGATATCACCTGTTGAAGGATTTTGTGTTACTACTTTCAGAGAGAACGCCATGTGATAAGTCGTGCTATTTACTGAAGCACCTTGCATTGCTGATTTAATAATTTTAAAGTAACCAGAAACTTGTATTTTGATGACAACCTCAAGCCACAAGAATCAGATGATTACCAGACAGCACAATACAGCCTGCTTTACAGAGGTATAATTACTGGGAGACTT
The DNA here is from genome assembly GCA_028858755.1 of Ara ararauna. Taxonomy (NCBI): domain Eukaryota; kingdom Metazoa; phylum Chordata; class Aves; order Psittaciformes; family Psittacidae; genus Ara; species Ara ararauna. The sequence continues at coordinate 96,639,364 of CM054410.1, forward strand.
CATAGAACGTTCAATAAACCATTCAACTTTTTGGTGGTTCATGGAGAGAATAGGCTATGGACCACTAAGAAGCCACTGAAAACTTTGTATTAAAATAACAGGAAAATTATTAAATCTTATTTGCCATCTCAGATTTTCTAGTGCTTTACCATGAAAAGCCCAGTTACCATAATTTATATTTCATGCTTTACTAAAGATTTCCCTTCTCACATCTGATCCCTAGTACTCTGGAAATCTAACTTTTTTCTTTCACATTTCCTTATGGTTTAAGCTGTTCAATTCCTACTATGATTTCCCTATATGACAACAGAAAATGCTGCTCCTGTATTTCGTATGAGTTTCTGTCTTCCTAAATAAAACTGAATTTTGTTTTACTGCAAAAAAATCTAAATTAATATTAATATCCTCATGTCACTTTTCATGAAGTTACATGAAATCAGGAATATATCTAAGAGGTGTTTGAGGAGCAAAGAAATTAAAAAACTTGAATTATTGATCAAGAGATAGTGTCTGAAATGGAATTAAAGGATCAGAGACTGAAACACTAATCACAATTTACAGAACTTTGGATTGTAGAATATGATAGAACATAGTATTCAGGTAAATTTGGTATTAGTTGCTGTAAGCCTATGGCAGCATTGTCAGGTGATCTGCAGTGTCTGCCCAGTTTTCTTCCTTTGAGGTAAGTGTGAAGAAACAACTCTCTCAGAGCTAAACTACTTTCTATCTATTAATTATAGAATTGCTGATAGGGTGTAGGGCAATTTCTTTTCCTACTACCTCCTCTTGAATTACCCCATGTGGGTCAATTTCATAGTGTTCTCAAACAGTTATAATAGTTCAAAAACTTCAAATTAGGTGTGACCTAATTCCTTCTCATGAAGTACTTAGGAGGAATGAGGAAGTCTCAGAGAGAGATGAAATTGTCATAAGCACATAATAAAGATATCAAATAACTTTGCTCAATGTATTTTTAGATATTTTGTCTCAATTTAATGTATTTGTTTTTATATTATAGAGCATGCAACTGGTTTTGAATATCTGCATCACAAGACAAAAGGTGATTCATCAATTTAATTTCAGGGTTGTAATTGCTTTATGATCATGGAAAGGTGCTATGATAGGTCAGCTACACAGATGGTGCTAAGAAAAGAATAGTGGTGTCTGCAAACAGTACTCTGCAAATGGTAAAAGGAAATAATGTCCTCTGGGAAAGAATGGGAAAACAATTCCCAGAATCAGCTTTGCCCACCTTAAGACTGGTTTCTAAAAAAAAAAAAGAAACCAGATCACCCAGTGGTTTTTGTTGAATGATGTAGGAGACTGAATAGAAAATGAACTTATTAAATGTGTACAAACACTTTTAATTAGAAGGGATACAAATACTTGAAAAAATAATCAGAATTCAAGATTTTGAAATACCAGAGAGATGTTCAAGATCACCCAGTAAATTTCACTGGAAAAACACCAAAGTACTCTGAGGAAACAGACTGCACAAATTAATACACTTATTACATTACAGATGAAAACAAGCGGGAAAAGACTTCAAGCACACTGGAAACAGGATTAGAATTCACAGTGAACTTTACATACAAATTGAAGATACACTCTAGGATAAAAAGGACACTGTACAATAAGAATAAAAGTCAAGTGCCACACTAGGCTGAAATAATGAACTGCATAAAAGTGACAATGGGATCTTTTTGCCAATGTAAAATTTCTGTAGAAAAGGCTCTTGGGTTTATGGCAGATTACAGTATTGCCAGAAAGTAGATGGGAATACACTGGAAATAACTTGTGCATTCTTTTAATCTGTTAAGGCTTCTGCTGGCATATAATTTTGGAATTTGCAGATCTAGAAGGATGTATAGAAACTAAAGAGTTCCCAGAAGAAATCAACAAGAGTCATCACAGGCTTAGAAAACATGTCCTAAGAGCAAGGTTGAAGGAATTCTGCTAGTTTCATCTATGAAAGGAATGTTACGGGAAAATTCAGCACTAAAAGTTAGTTACAGAGAGGATTAATTCCCTCTCCATAGCTGCAGCTAGGAAGAATGGTAGGAAACAAAGTTTATCCCTAGCAAAATATTTTGGAGAGTGATAAAGAGCCATATAATCAGAAGGACACCAAAGCACTAAGGAAAACAAACTACACATTCTACATTGCACTATTTTAAAAGCTTATGAAAAACAATGAGGGCAAATACTGCATGCAGATTTTCCAACTAAATTTGGTCCCATTTTTAGACATGGATGACTTCTTGATATCCATTTCCAACTACTTATTAGGATACTAAAATTTTGCTAGTATTTTTCCAAGGGCAAAGCATCCCTTAATGGTTGGATTTGATGATCTCAAAGGTCTTTTCCAAAGTTGGGGCTGTTCAGCCTGGAGAAGAGAAGGCTGCATGGAGACCTCATAGCATCCTTCCAGTATCTGAAGGGGGCCTATAAGGATGCTGGGGAAGGATTCTTCATTAGGGACTGTAGTGACAGGACAAGGGGTAACGGGTTAAAACTTAAAAAAGGGAAATTCAGATTGGATACAAGGAGGAAGTTCTTTACTGTAAGGGAGGTGAGGCACTGGAATGGGTTGCCCAGGGAAGTTGTGAATACTCCATCCCTGGTGGAGTTCAAGGCCAGGTTGGACGGAGCCTTGGGTGGCATGGTTTAGTGGGAGGTGCTGTCCTGGGTTCAGCAGTAGCAGTCATTTTTATCCTTCTTGGTAGCTGGTGCAGTGCTGTGTTTTTGACTTTCGGCCTGGGAACAGTGCTGATAACACCAGTGTTTTCAGTTACTGCTTGGTAATGTTTTGGTCTGACCAAGGACTTTCTGAGTCTCATGCTCTGCCAGGGAGGAGGGGAAGCCAGGAGGAAGCAGGAAGAGGACACCTGACCCAAACTGACCAAAGAGGTATTCCATGCCACAGCACGTCATGCCCAGGAGGTAAAAACGGAAGGCAGAGACCCGGAAGGGGGGGGGGGGGGGGGTGCACTGCAGGGTCGGGCTTGGTATCAGGTGGTGAGCGATTGTATTCTTTCCTTCTATTTGCCTTGTCATTATTATTATTGGTGGTAGCAGTAGAGGTTTGTGTTATACTTTAGTTACTAAACTGTTCTTATCTCAACCTGTGGGAGTTGCATTCTTTCGATTCTCCTTCCCATCCGTCCGGGAGCGGGGGGAAGAAAGAGGGTGGAGTGCATGAGTGAGAAATCTGCGTGGCTGAGAGGCTTAAACCACAACAGGTGTCCCTGCCCATGGCAGGGGGGTTGGAACTAGATGTTCTTAAGGTCCTTTCCAACCCTAACTATTCTATGGCTCTAAAGCTCTATGACTATCTTCAGTCCAAATACTAAAAATGTGATGCTGCCCCCATGCATCCTGGAAGCAACTTCAGTGCGACAAGTTCTAAACATACTTTTGTCTGTTACTTTATCTTTTGTTTTCTGCTGTTGGGACATTCTGGAGACACATTTCAAACTTCTTCTAATCTCATTATAGTTAAAATATTCCAATTTGAAAACTTTGAGGGGAAAAACTTGGTATTATGTGATTAAAGAGAAAAAGCTTTGAACTGGCAATGCCACGTATCTAATGAGGTATCCCATATAACATATTCTGTCACTTTTTAGGTGAAACATAAACACTTTTTGTTATCTATAAACAAGTGTATAACTCACAGTACTGATCTCTTATTCTCATCCCTACAGATTAATTCTACTTGAATGGACTAATATCTTTTAAGAAGGGATTCATTCAAAACCTACTCCCGACATAATGTTTAGAGCTAGAAGTAGCACAAATATAAATGCAAGACAGACAGAAAAAGACTATATATATGTGTATGCATAGCATAGCATAGCATAGCATGTCTTCTGCAATTACTAGTGATGTTTTACATTGAAAGTAATAATGTGCGGTCATTCACCTTCAAATTTCTCTCTGATTATTTCTATTTCATCCTCACCACTGCTGGAAGATCTAAGAATGATTTCACTTTCGCTATCTTTTGATATAATCAATGCTTTTTCCTTGAGGTGGAAATATATTCTGCGGGTGTGCTTTATATTGATTGGAAATTATAAAGTAGGAAGTTGCATTTAGAACATGTAAAATTATGAAATCAGATACTTCTCTAAACAATTCTCATTCTCAACTCCTAGATTAAAAATTAAGATAGAGCATTCTTATTGTAACCCTTACAAACATTTTTACAGGGGAAAAAAGTGGCTGAAGTTGTGAAGTATATTAGTCATATTTTGGCTGTAAGAGTACTTGCTATGGGAAGACTGGTATGTGAAATAAATAATCAGCAATGCAAAATGAATCTGCAGGAAAGGACTTTCTTCCGCAGAAGTCTGACAAAAATCTGCGAAAGGTCATGTTAAAACTGTATCTACAAGCAAGTAAAAATTAGCAACACATACAGGTATGGAGAGAAAGTATGACCCAAACTTCATAGGCTACAGAGGTCAAGCAGTCATTTGACAGAAATAAGGCATTGATTTTTCACCCATTCATGAAAAGAAAATCTGGGGTTTCAGAGTCAGTGGAGCTTGTCGAACTACTGGAGACTGAGATGATGGTTAACCCAAGTGGTTATAATGCATTATGAATAAGCTAAATGCAATAAACAATCAGACAGAAGTTAGGATCAGTTACACAGAAGTTGGACAGTCATCCTTCTGTCCAAATGTTGCCAAGGTAACAAGGTATTCCATTATTTTTCCATTGTCTTCAGTTTATAGATGGATAAATGTAAACACCTACTGGTGATTCCACAGTGAAAATAAAGAAAAGCTGTATTTTAACATTATAATACATTATGAAAAAAATACAAATTTTACACTCATTAGCCATGCAAGGTATTCAGTTAAAGTGTCCATGTATGTCACAAGAAGACTACTAAATAAAAAAAAAGAGAGTCTGCAAATAAAATTCAAGAGGAGTAATCAGGTCTTTGGTTTGTCATCATTTGTCACCTTCCTGTTTTCTATTTCTCTGCCAAGTAGCATTCCACAAATGAATAGCTTTCTGGGGGTCAAACTTTTTGATATCTGGAGAGTTCATCTGAATTATCATAAGATCCGTCATACTTTCAGACCTTAGTTTAGAGTGTAAGTGCATCATACTAAGTTTCATTTGACTGAAGCCTCTCTCTGTTTCAGCTGAGCTTGCTGGCAGAGTTAGGATCAAATCTATCAACACCAGGATGTTGGGATACTTCTTTGAATAATCTGAGTTCACAGAATCCCATGTCAAGTTCTGGATGTTCTCAAATCTAAAAAGCATGGTAAGAAATATAATTAACTATCACTAAATATATTTCCATAATCCTTTTGAGTAAACAGACACAAATGTAGTTTTTTTTCTTACCTGTTATACAGTTCTGATTTCAACATGCTCCATTCAGTTTCTACTTCACCTGTTTCCACACTGGCAGCTTCTAGTATGACTTCATAATGTTTAATCAAGACAGACACTTCCTTTTCACCAAATTCTGTAACAGAGGCAAAACAAAAATGGTTTTATGCTTTTAAGAAGTTTAGAAGGCATTTCAAATAGCCATTCTCACAGTTCTACACCTTGTTTCATTTTGCTAGGCCACAGTTTAAAACTTCCAATAGTAGTTGCCCTCAGAACATCTTGACTTGCGTCGCAAAAACAATCATGGAGCCTTTTCACCAGACCACGTAGTACTTTCGTTCGTACTGCTGAAATATTTCCATTTCCAATAAGCTGATAACCATGAAAGTGCTGAATAGACTCCATTAGGCGTTCCTTTGGACCAGCTCTGAAAGATACAGAACTCAAACCAATATGTAATACTCTTCTACTATATTCTAAGAGTTCATGGTTCAGTTAGAAATGCCAGACCTTGTTTGGTACATGTGGAGTGTTTCCAATGTTGACTGTACAGTTGCAAATATATCTGCAATGGAGGAGTTGTGATCCAGAGTAACACATGACAGAATATTGAGGACATTGATGACGTCCAACAAGAAGTGAGAAAACTTGACTATCTCTGTTTTCAGAAGGAGGTGCAAAAGACCTTTGACTTTCTGCTGGTTTGAGGCTGTTGAATCTCTTTCAATCTGAAAATCAATATAGAAAAAGAAAACATCAGGTATGTGGACCAAATTTAGCTATAGCAATTAATTTTTCCTTAAGTTACATCCAAATATGAAATTATTTACCTTATTCAGATGTAGAACAATTGCAGGATAACCTTTAAGGAGAATTTGTGGAGCCGTTTGGAGACGAGGAAGCCACTGGGAGCCTCCAACACGAGAAGGAATAGCTGGGCGTAACCTGATGGCTTCATATGTGGCTTTGAGATTATTCTTATTAAGCGGTGAGTTATGATAAAAGTAATACATATTTCTCAAGAGGCTGATTAAGATATTGTACAGCTGCACGTTTTTCAGCACTTCTTTGTAAGCAAGATTTAGGTGGTGAGCAAAACAACGAAGAGACAGTATACAAGGCTGAATTTCCCTCAGAAGTTCAGCTACCCCACTGTTTTCTCCTACCATGACATCTGTCCCATCACTTCCAAACCCAACTAATTTTCTTGACCAGTCTTGGCTTGCCAGATTGAGCTGAAGATTTATTTGTAATGTTTGCTCAATTGCATTTTTTATAGTTGAAGCATCAGTCTTGTGAACAGGTTGTACCCCAACAATCTGGCAATGGACTTTTCCCTCATTTGCAAAGCACACATAGATGACTGCAGCCATTTTGAGTATACTGTCTGTGACTCCATCACTAATAACAGAAAAAAATTTACATTTCTCCAGTTTCTCTTTCAAAGCTCTTCTTTCCACTTCAGCAATAAAATGTATAAACATTCTTGCTGACTTGTCACTTCTAAATACAGAACCAATATCCACTCCTTTCATATCATCTAGTTTGCACATCCAGTCAAGGTCTGCAAAGGGACGACCAGATTTAGCAATAGCATGGCATGTTCTAAAAATATTTTCTACTCTACCTAAAGTTATGGAGTTCATGCTTTTTAACATCTGCTCAGCAGAAGCTGTATGTGGTGAACCATTACTGGCAGCTTCCATACAGGTAGCCCAGGCATGAGCTTCACTACTCTGGTGTGTATTTATAAATTCAAGCTTGAAATCATCAGTGCCAGAACAAAAATTATGAATGTTTTCTCCCAAATCTACATTGTGCTTCCGACATGGTGCACAAAACATTATTCCCCTTTCACCATCATATTTTAACCAGGAGTATTTTGTTAGCCATATTTTTGGAAATTGGCGATTCCTCTTTGTTTTCTGATGTTCCAAATCTTTCTTCTCTTTCCCTCTGTCACCAACTTCTCTCTTGCTAGAAGAATAACTCTTTCTTTTGAATTGCTTCAGTGCTTGTGTGGCTATAATTTAAAAAGAAACAACTAAATATAAAATAGGTTTTATTTAATAAATTATCAATTTTAATTGTTTTGCTTTCTTTTTTCATCTACATTTATTCTGTTAATTTGGGACTATACTGTGACTTGCAATAAGCAGCAAGAGAACAGGGAAATCTGAGATCTACTCTTAAATCACTTGGAGGCTACCTAGGACCCTTGTAAGAAATGGCCAGTTTTGATTCCAATTTCCTTTCAACTACCAGCAGTTTGTCAGAATATGCAACCAGTAAAGTGCAGCAGCATCAATATCATTTTAGAAACAGAGAAAAACAGAGTGACGGGGTAGAATTCAGAATGGTCTTTCAGGAAGAATGTCTCTGAACATATTACTGAAGTCACAAGCCTATTACAATGCCCACAACACCTGACATTAACAGAAAAGTTAACTTGGAGCAAGTCCATAAATACATAATTCTATACCTGTCACAAAATGCATTAAGATGTTCTATGGCATATGTAGCTGACTGGCTCTTCTTAAAATATATATATATATATATATATATATATATAAAATATATATATATATTTCCACTGATTTTTTTTATATACATATCCACAGAATGATTTTATTAATGCTTTGAGAAGCTTCACATTTTGTTCTTAAAATTTGAAACATTCTCAAAGTTTATTTCTACTCAATTTATTACTTTATTACTCAATTTATTTCACAAATTGTTCTCAAGATGGCCATTCTTGTATTTTGTAGGAGTAAATGCCATAAGCTGACTTTTTTGAAAATTTTATCTCTAGAGCTAGTGAATTTTCTACTTTTGACAAGTAATTTGATGGTTCTTTTTGTATACCGTTGCCATAAGGTATACTTTGCAAAGAAAGCAGTCAAACAATTAAGACAAATTCCATGTAGGACTAAGGCAATACAACAAGAAATCTATTGATAGGGAAATAGCAGAAGAAAAGCACTGAGGAAATGACCTAAAACCAATCTGAATCACACCCCTCTTTATTGTAATGTATACATGAAGAGACAAAAAAAATATTTACATTCGACTAATCATAGAATCATAGAATCACAGAATCATAGAATAGTTAGGGTTGGAAAGGACCTTAAGATCATCTAGTTCCAACCCCCCTAATCACAGAAAGAAAGTAATTTCTGATGCATTAAAAGATCTTCAGAAAGAGAGTCTTTATACCACACTCTTCTATTTTACAAAACGGGTAAATTTTCATATATGCATTAGACAATGTGAGAACTATTTGTTCCCCTTGCCATAAAAATGACAGTTTGCCTGTCCCATTCTATTCTGAACATCCTGAAAGGCCATTATTAAAAAATGTTAGGAGCATGCAGTTTAAATACATTTCCATTATAAGAGATTCTTCTAAACAACTTTAAAATTGAGGTAGCAGCTGTGATTCACATGGACAGCAGAAACAACTACACTACAGAAGCTTTTCCTGACACATGCCCAAGTACCATACCGAGGACCAAAAAGAGAGAAGGAGAAGCATTCTTAACATATGGTAAAGATTAAAACCTTCTCTAATATCAGGCAGACAGAAAACTGCAAGAGAGGGTGAAAAAGGGTGGGTGGAGGGGCAAGATTAATGGATCAACAACTGCAGAAGTCAGAGGGTGAAAGGGAAAAAAAAACAACACTCTTAACACCTCTGCAGTGATTACTGCTTCTTGAGGTGTATGGGCACCTGTAGAAATTTGCTGTTGATTAGAAAAATGGGGATTCTGTGAGCCACTGTCAGGGATGAGATTCCCTGTAAAGTGGACCTCCAATGATACCATCTTTTTCAAGTTTTGAATTTTTTCATTTCAAAACACAAGGATTTAAACCTTAGAAAAAGATGTTTGGGACATCGTGTGTAAAAATGTATAAAATAAGTGATCAATTGTATGCACCTTTAGAAAGACAGCATATCTTAGAGTGTATGAAAACAGTAAATACATAGCTAAGAGTCATGAATCATCAGATCATCCCTTTAACCCATCTAAACTATGATTATACTCATTACAAGTCCTCTCTAGTATACTCTTACCATGCTTACCTAAGTGATTAAGATTATGCAGTTGTGTTGCCTGTGTATCTCTACATCAGTCTGTCTGTCTGCCAGTTCTCTCTCACTGGTAGTTTTAGAATGGCAAATTTGAACCAAGTTTGTCAGTAGGCTAGAGTTACCAAAGTGTTATAAATTGCTTTCAGATCTGCTCCAAGATACAGAAGAAAGATCCTTATAACACTCAGGGTGAGGAAAAACCAGGGAGATGACCAGCTTTTATCCACTCTATGGCCAACACGCATAAATCAGCCTAATCTCAGCTCCAGACCACACACAGCATTCAGAGCACCCTAGCTGTGCAGGCAAAACACAGAAGTAAGATGACATGGGGTTTCTTTGGTTTGGTTTGGTGTTTGGGTTTGGTTTAATTTTGTTTTGTTTGGGGGGGGAAGGTTGCTTTTTTTGTTTTTTTTTTTTTTTTCAAATGAGACTAACAAACATGGAAAGAAACAGGAGATGGACTAGCAGGAGGAAAAGGTGTGATTTGTTGCAATGGCACAAGTGAAAGAACACAGAATACAAAAGGAAGCCAGCCTGCACTACTTGTGAAGAGACCTCTTTTTCACATAAAAGTTTGTCATCAGTGAAATCAAAAGGAAAACTAATGTACAAAAAGCTACACAAAGTAGAATTGGCTTTCTTTCTCTTTTTTTTTTTTTTTTTAAATTATCATTCAGTGATACACAAGGTGACATAGACAGGCACTTATATTTACATAAGAAGTGTAGGAACATAATAAATAAATATAAAAAAAAACCCAAACCACCTTAATGAAGAAATTAAGATTGTGAACACTACTGAAACTGAAAACAGAAAAATAAACATTCAAAAAAAATCATTTAAGAATGACAGCAGCATAAGCATACACTAGATGTATACCCTGTGAACCAGGACTATGACATCTAAAGAGACACAAGGATAAAAAAGCAATAAACATGATTCAGTTTTAAGGCACAGATATAAAAACCACACTATTTCTTCATGATAAACCAGTCAGCAGGCACTGTATGAAAACATTTCCCTAAACCAAGGAACTGGAATAAAGATTCAGATTATAAATTTACACAGATGACGGACAGAGAAGAGATTCAGAGCAGCCCTGCGGAGAAGGACTTGGGGGTGTTGGCCAATCAGAAACTGAACATGAGCCGGCTTTAGTGTGTGCTCAAAGCCCGGCAAGCCAACTGTATCCTGGGCTGCATTAAAAGGTGGTGAGGCACTGGAATGGGTTGCCATGGGAAGTTGTGAACGCTCCATCCCTGTCGGTGTTTAAGGGTAGGTTGGACAAAGCCTTGGGTGACATGGGTGAGTGTGAGGCGTCCCTTCCCATGGCAGGGGTGTTGAAACTAGATGATCTTAAGGTCCTTTACAACCCTAAATAGTCTATGATTCTGTGACTCTAAAAGGAGCATGACCAGCAGGTCGAGGGAGGTGATCCTGCCCCTCTACTCTGCTCTTGTGAGACCTCACTTGGAGTATTGTGTACAGTTCTGATGTCCTCAACATAAAAAAGAACATGGAACTGTTAGAACAAGTCCAGAGGAGGGCCACGAGCATGATCAGGGGACTGGAGCACCTCCTGTATGAAGATAGGACGAGAAGGTTGGGGCTGTTCATCCTGAAGAAGAGAAGGCTGCGTGGACACCTCAGAGCAGCCTTCCAGTATCTGGAGGGGGCCTATAGGGATGCTGGGGAGGGACTTCTTCGGGGACTGTAGTGATAGGACAAGGGGTAACGGGTTCAAACTTAAACAGGGGAAGTTTAGATTGGATATAAGGAAGAAGTTCTTTACTGTGAGGGTGGTGAGGCACTGCAATGGGTTGATCAGGGAAGTTGTGAATGCTCCTTCCCTGGTGGTGTTCAAGGCTGGGTTGGACAAAGCCTTGAGTGACATGGTTTAGTGTGAGGTGCCCCTGCTCATTGCAGAGGGATGGAACTTGATGATCTTAAGGTCCTTTCCAACCCTAACTATTCTATGATTCTATGATTCTATGACAAAATATGAAGCAATTGTAAACCTGTACTAGAGATAGTTATTTTATCATTTTATCTCCTTTTCATCAAAATTTATGAAGACATTTAAACATTCCTACTCCCATCAATTTTCACTGAGAAAAATATATCCATAGCAGTTCCTGACTTGAAGTTTCGATGATGATTTACGCAAGTTATGCACCTTATAGCAACACTGTAAATGATGAATGAGTGAAAGAAACCACAAGGCTGAATTATATTAATCTAATTTTAGTAGTCTAAGAGCTATTAGTATGAGATACATTTGTCCTTAGATAAAAAAGACACTCTTGAAAATATGGTTCATTCCCTTCAATATACTGAGACACTCATTGTCATCTACAAGTGACTTTCGCTTCATTTATTCACCAATTATAACTGATTCTGCTATATCACCAATATTTACTAATTAGCAAGAATTGGGATTTTAAATTTAGAATTACACAGAATAAGGTATGGTTGCTTCTGCGCAGATGCAATGAGGGGAAAGGAGAGTTCGTCCATCATGCTGACTGAAATCTTAATACTCGGATATATATACATTCAAATGCACAAAAACATATATCAACATGTGAAATATGTTTCATAAAAGCAATTGGATAGACAGATTTTTAAACACTATAGGCAAATAGAGATTTCTGAAATTAAATAACATACATGATTTAGTAAGATATATAATAGGAGGTGTAAGTAAAACTAAATCAGTAGAATACCAAATTTTCCATTATCTTTGGGAAGAGGTATTGTATCTATTCTGGATCTCTGATTAAAGGCTTTATATCCCCAAAATTGAGGCATTTTCTACCTATATTGTTTGTCTAGCAAACTTATCCTTTCTTATTTTCAAGTTTTAAAAAAAACCCACATTATAAAGAAATACAGTCTTAGAAAAGTGAAGTTAGAGATGATGAACTTATTTCTATGCTCACATATGGACTTCACTCTATTTGCATCAAAGTCAGATCAGGAGGTTTACTACTATAAGGTCTTCAACTCTTTCTACAAAAATGCCTGTGAAGAGAAAGCATAATCTATAGACATTATTCAAGGTCAGCATATAATTCTGACTATTCCACTCAACAAAATATTTTACTAAAAAGGTAATATTTCAGCTGAACTAGATGAACTCTTTAATAGCCTATCTAGCATATTCCAAATCTAGCAACCCAGAAAAACTTAACCAGTCTACAATTTGAAAATAGTAATGTAATTCGGTCATAAGCTGTCCTCTATGTTTTACTGGAAACATTTTTTGTATATCTGATATTGAAGTTTTTTAAACCTAATTGAAGTTTATGTCTATTGAATAATCAGTTTTATAATTCAAACTGGAATGGTTCATGAAGATGATGACTGTAAAAAAATGAATAAAATTTAAAAATTTTCTTGTATAATTGAGTCATAAGATGGAGAAAAAAGGTCTGGGATAGAATCTTGATCTGTTTGCTAATGCAAACATTACCAAAATTGCATTCTCTGAAGCAACTTTAGAAGAAAAATAGGCTATTCCAAGTAAGGGCTAATTGTATTGATAATATATGTCGTGATAGGAAGAATAATGTTAGAGGGAACCAAAGAAGATGAAATCTAATGGATGGTTAGTTTAATCTTGTTGATAAGAACAGAACATATCCAAAGACACTGTAGAAGAGAAAAGAAGGAAAAAAAGTGTTAGTAGCTTCTTTTTAGACCTGCCACAGTTCTTCCTATAAAAAAGCAGCACATTCCTGAGCCAATATTTTAAAGCACTGTTAACAAATTTATCAAAGGAGCTAGTGAAATTAGCAAATACTTCATTTGGGAATGAAAATACTCCCAAATACTGAGTTTAGGAAATGACACTTGGAATAAAAAAAGAATAATGAAAATATTTCCTTATAAATGAAAGACTCTGTCAGTACGTAGGAAGGTCCAGCACAGGCTGTATTTTTTGTCCATCGGTGCTTAGAATGGTGAGTAATGTGATGTGCTTCCATGAAGAACCAAGTGTGCAGGATAGAATAAGTTGTCTGTGATGAACCAGCAGTTCTTTAATACTTTAAATTCCTAGGAAACACAAAACTGTTTACAATTTCTGTAAGATATCTTTTGTAAATATCAAACAATATGTAAGTATATTAACACTACCACTTTTTGCTTTAATTTTAACAATTTTTTAAACACATCATGAAAAGACATCCTTTTGACATTTACCAAATATCCTGTGAGAATACTGTTCACATTTATTTCTTCCAACATAATTTCTCCTTTGTTACTCTTTAATTTCTTGGATTGCTAGATAAAATTCTTCTTTATGTAATCTCCACAATGTCATAGAAAATAAGCCTAATATTTCATTTGCAGAACAACCTTAGGAATTTTGCTATTTACATAGCACAAAAGATTGGTAGATTTATTCTGTTCAGATTTGCCCTATACTCTATGCCTCACATGCTCATTTGTGTGGATTTCCGATATGAATGCTCAGAGGACTTCTCAGGTGAGTAAGAATTAGAAGACTAAGATGTTTGGCAGCACATCTAGATCCCTTTAGAGGTCTTCCAAGACAGGGATAAGTTTGTATCTCCTCTAGAGCTCCTGTCCAACAGTTTCACTGCCAGTGTGCCCAGTACTTCAGCGATTTTCCTTCTGTTGTTCAGTAAGAGACTAACTACTAAGGATGTGTGCACCTTCTATTGAGCATTCTCCTCAATAAGGGGAAACAGAAGGATGTGAAAATTTCTTCTGATGTTCTAGGAGAGAAAACCACTCTTGCTGCAGTGTCTCTATAGTGAAAGGGAGTAGCTGCCTTAGGAAATCTGGGATATAATTTACATGGTCTTAAAGTGTGTGAGAGAACGGAAGGAAGCATTTTAAAGGTGACTTGTGCAGCCCATGCTTCCCATCCTAACTTAGCATGCTCTTTGGGACCTATTTTAAAAAATAATTTCTTACCATTGACCCATAGAACATGCAACAGCATTCTTCTACTGCCTGGTGATTATTAAGTCAAGTATTTACCTTTCTGGACTGCCGTGTAAGTCATTTTGGGTCATTTTAGAGAATACAGTATTATCAAAAGGACAATATTGTATAAAGGTAAAGATTTCATTTGATTTCTTGCTAATTATTACAAAAGTACAAGGAAAAGAGTTGTTCTGTCTTTAACATGTCAAGAACACTAGTGTTTGTATTAGGCAATTTTTTTTTTAGTTTTAAATATCTTGATGAATTAATGACTTAAAAGCAAAAGAAAACCATTTAAGTGGAATGACAGTCAAACTGGTATCTGCGTTTCACCTCAGATTATCACAAATGTATAGATTTTTAGTCTCACATGGCAGTATATATGCAATACTATCTATAGATAAGATGGCATACTTCTCTAAAGGAAACTCATGCTCAAAATGTAATTGGAATTGCTGCATAAATGTACCTGAAAATAATTTATGAATAAAGAATTAAATTCAACTTCATTGTGCCTTTGTGGCCTCATTAAACTGGATGAGTTGGATCCAAAGGTACGTATTTACACATTGTATTTCACGATCTTGGTGGCAATCATACTAAAATTATAATTACAACATGAAACACTGGTAGAAATTAAACCCTCTGCAAATGTGTTCAACAACTTTCCACCTCAGTTTAAAACTGCCTTATCCAAATTATTTTGCAGTGTTTATACAGTAGATGTAAGTTTTGCAAGAAAATATTTTCAAGCATCCTAAGACCAAGGTTCCCAGAATTAGAGGGGAGGCACATAAAGAGATACAAAGAGAAAAAAATATGTATCTAAGTTAACGCTTGCAAATCACCCAAAACAACTGGTACACATTGACTTGAAGAATACAATTGTTAATAGCCATTCTAGACCCTATTTAATAGTTCCATGAAAATACTGATTTCTTTAAAAATGTCTTTTAAAATAACATAGTTTCAGTGCTCACTATGAATTCTTAAGTTAAAGACTGGCATGTCTAAGCAAAGTAAGAATGATACATACTGCTCCTAAAAACATATTACAGAGGCACCAGTTTGAGGAAAATTTGTTATTTGGTCTTGAGGATATAAAGCCCATAGCAAAGACATTAAAAGCTTTCAAGTAGTCTATTATTTCATATTTTCAACATTTTGCACTATACTTTGATACATAGCAGAATCTTTAACAATATTGGTAACTAATGTTTAGTAGCTCCCAGTAATTATTTTAAATTTTAAGTAGGAAACTAGCAGTCGTTCAGAAATGAAAAGGAAAATTTTTTCTTACCTTTGGGTGCCACTTGTAGAAACTGCTTATGAAGTGTAGTAAGTTGTGACATAGTCAGAGTACTACTTCCAGAGGTCTCCAAATGTGGAACGTATGGTGAAGGAACAGGGTCAGGAAACACTTTTACATCACTGCTGATGAAGAAATCTGTTTCTTCTAAAATAATTTCATACTGAATTTTGCTAGAACTCTCAATATGATGCCGTGCAACCTCAACCAGCTTTTCAACACTGTGAAAGTGTAAATGTAGAAAACAGTGAGTACTTTTAGTAGACAATGTTAATAACATAGGTTCAAATTTTAATGTGTTTACACTTTGAAAGCTTTCCTGAAGTAAGAATTACAAATTCTCTGTGTGAATTCTGTACTCAGCAAAATCATTATGAAGTATAGTTCTCCCCTGGCAGCAAGAAATCTTTTGACTGTGGTAAGGAATTTATATAAAGGGAGAAATAAGCCATAGAAGAAACCTGATTGAAAAATATGAAAGGATGAGACTTTCTTTACTCCATAAATTTTAGAGGGGCTGAGCACATATGTTGCCTCTGTGATCATCCTTTGTCTTATTTTAATGCCTTATCTTCTGCTCTGCCTCTAAATCCTAGATGTACAAGGCACTTTCTAAAGTAGCTTTGCGGAGGAGCATATGAACTCCTGTTTCAAGCGTAATGAGTACAATTTAGATAACAAAAGATGTCAGCTTTCTATAATGTTTAACTAGACATAGGTTTGGCTTGGGGTGTCAGGTCAAAGGACATGGTGTTCTGTAAATATTGTGTCTTTTGTGGTGGTTGTTGTCAAGAGAGCAAATAAAACTGTCTGGAAGGCAGAGGCGCACCCTCTTTGAGCTACTGACTGCTACAGCCTTCACATCCTACATTTCATGTCTCTTGTCTTCAGCTTGCCCTGACATGGATCAACTAGCACTGTCCCAGGTATGCTTCAAAAATTATTACAGGTGAGAAAGATTTTCCAAAAGGCAAAATGACCTCTTTCTTTTGCACAATAAAATCTTTTCATTATATGGATAGGTTGTTCTATGCCAGAAGGCCTAAATATGGTAGTCACAAGCACATTTTATTTTTTTTCAATGGACCTTGAAATACTTTTGAGAAATATTATACATGGTGATAAAAACAGTAAGTGGAATTTTCAAGCATATGTAAAGCACAGGAAAGAAAATAACACCACAATCTGAAGTGACAGAAGCCACTGAAATGACACAGGGGCTTCTACTGAATGAAATAACTGGTTGGTTGGTGATGCTCATAAATCTGTTAGATCTGTAGACTACAAAACCAGCAGAACTGATAATTAACTCTACTTTTGCCAGTAGAGCCTTCTCATCATTCGAGAAATGAATTATTACCATTCAGGTATTTAAAATAAAATCAATTTTCAGTTCATGAAATTAAATTATTATTTTACACACTTTATTCCAGGTTTATAGAAACAGCAACCTTTACTAGCATAGCCTAATTTGAAATAAAAGGTTCCTGTTTAAAATTAGCTATACATTACCTGGACATTTCTGCCAAGAACCTGGATCCAAGCCACTCTTCCATATCTTTATAAGCCTCTTCAGCTTTCATTGTTAGCTCTTCAACAAATGCTACAGCTTTTTCTTTTATAAGTTCTAGTCGAAATTTTATGGCTGCCTCTGTTCAAACAGGAATGTCATACTAATTACTATTTATAAAATTTGACAAAAATTCTCCATATTAAGCACCTACAGTTTAACATGTTGACCTGTCTTTGGGCAGTAAGTTATTTATTTAGTTAATCATATTCTTGAATTACTTTTCAGATCATCCATACTGCACCATGTATTTTACAAAAGTGTGCCTTCTGTAAGTATCAGAATTCACAAAATAACAAATACCTTAATGAAACTAATACAGAGGTGCTGAGGATGTTTAAGTAGGCAGTGACATTGAACTAAATTAATCCTAAACAGCAACAGACCTAGAAGATTAATGATGCATGTGTGAGTAAACTGTTACTGATAAATTTTAAAGAAAACACATCTAAATCATTCTGTATGGTAGACACAATAAAAGTTTGCTTTTTTGGTTCTAAATTCCAGCCCTTTAAAATTAACCTTACTGGTTTCTTTCCAAACTTCCCACATGTAACTATCCTATACCTAAAACTTAGGTTGGAAATGAGTTTGGTTAGTGAGCACTAAGAAAATACTTCACCTCTACCAAAGTTATGCATAGAGTACTTACATGTAACTTTAAAAAACATTAAGAATTTCATTATTTTTATCTTCAGAATAAGAACTGAGAAAAAAAAAAAAAAAGCTGTCTCTAAAAGGCTAGTACTTAAAAAGAAGGAGATAAAAGGACAAGAAATGTGAACAAGTCAGCAACATCCAAAGTGAAAAGGATGCCAACCAGATGGAAAGGCAGCTAAGGTAATGTATTGAGTGAACACAGAACAGGCACTGAAAGACATGCAAAGCCTTACAAAAGAAGAGTAAGAAAAGAGGATGAGTAGCTAGAGATCATTTTGAATCCTGAAAGAAAATTCAGATTCAACATGAGGCTTCTTTGTATTTAACTTTCTACATTTCAGAATCATTTAAAGAATTAATGTTATATAGTAATAGGTACAGTAAGTTCAAAGTTGTAGACTCTAAAATTATTTATATTATGATCCTTATTCTATATGCTACCAAGGTTTCAAAATACTTAGGTTTGGGGCTGAAACTTTCTTTCAGCAATCAGTTTAGAAAGATAGACCCTGAAAAATATAAGGCATGTCCTTTTAACGCTATTTTTCAGATGCTATTTCACAGTAGAATGCAATTGTGTACACTTTCAGTTCTGAGAAAGAAATAGTCATTCAAAATTTTAAATATAGAATGGATTTGGGTCTCAAATAGGGTTATTTTATTTGATGGCAAAAAGTAAAGCTTCTAAGAAACCAGAAGATGCTCTGTGCCTGTCTAGTCACCTGTGTTTAATACAAGGCTGCCTTATTTGTGACTTCTCTGTATTTTCTTTGAGTAGCTGTTATCAGTATGGTACAAAGGTAATTGTACAGCAATTTTTGCCTTCCTGCATCTTCAGAGCAGTTATTGCACACTCATAAAGCTGCTCTTTAAACAGTAACAGAGTAAAAGGACTATGAAATCAACATTGAAAACTTAGCAACTGTCCACAACTACTGACTTGCTAGTCTCTATGTATCCGGATAACCAAAAGCTCAAGCATCCAGTTACCATAGTTGTAAATGAAACTATGATCCTCAAATGTACCAGCTATGTGCCTGTGCAGTTATGAGTTATCACAACATATTCAGTCTTCCTTCAGTTCTTATCTTGGCTTTTTTGTTAAATTCAACATGAAAATGAAGCAAACTCAAGAAAATAAAATGTGTCAATGACTCACTAGGATTTATCTTCATACTATTAAGATCCTCAAAGTTACTACCATCCCCCTCCTCAGTATCCTAAAATCTAAGATTAGTTACTCCTAAAATGCTTTTGGATTAAACCATGTTGAAAGTGACAGGTGTACAAGCATTTGGTGTGGTGTGTACCTAATGAATCCTTACGAATATGTGTTTTGTTCATTAACTGCAGTTTGCCCTCTAATTTTCATACTAAGTACTATGCAAAAGTTAGCCTGCCATGAGGGTAAATATGTGATGAGTGACTTGCCAACTCTTGACAAACAGAATCTCTAACAGCTAGGTTTTATCTTCTCTCTAGCGAGAAAGAGGTCTCTTTCTTCTAGTCTAAACATGTTAAAAAAAAAATCAACCCATTTTCAGTCTGGGACTTCTCTGTTTCATATATCTACTTTTTGCTGAAATTGACCAGTTGGATTGAAAGTTATTCAGTAAAATGGACAAAGAGATAGAAGGACTGAATAGCCCAGTTTTTTGAAGGGACTGTTTGGAAAGGAGTTTGGAAGAATAAACAAAAGCTGAGTCTTGTTGCTTGAATCCCATGTGGCTTGAGGAAGAGGGAATCAGGGAGAAGAGCATTAATAAATACATAATTACCATCAAATTCTTTCCCAGATCAAAACATTTCAAATACTAAATTCAACTCAGTTGAATACTGAAGAATGGCTAACCACTGATGTGAAACTTACTCTCTCATGAGGAATACTTGCTTAATCACGGAAAATGAAATTACATGAAATCAAGCAAAAGACAACAAAAAGAATGAAAAACACATTTCTATTTTAAATATATTTAACACAAAATCATTGATGACTACCCATCCTAAAAAAAAATAAAATTGTGATTTCTTCAGGCACTCCTTTCTCTGCCATTTTTTTTACTTGTCTATCCATCTTGCCTAGAGTTTCTAGCTAGTTTTGACTATGACACTACCTAAATTAGGAATAACAATCACTCCCCGATCTAAGTAACCAAACAGTAACATACCCTCATGTTTCAAGGCACTGAAATATTCTTGCTTTATTTTAAGTGCCAGTTCTTGTTTCTTTAACTCTTCTGGGTTTATAGGAACTGTAGTGTCTTCACCCATAGATGCAGTAGAAGATAGCCCTGCAGGAAAACAGACCTCCGCAGTCTTTGGACTTTGGTAATAAGCTTGTGTGTCCAAACACAGACACTTATGAGACAGCATATTGTTTTAAATGAAAAATGGCACTTTCCCACTTACTTAATGTGACCATTTATAAGAATACAAAAGTGATTACTCAGGTCTCTTACATCAAAATAACATATTTAGATTTCTTCAATTGTAATTGATATCTGCAAGACATGCTGAGATTAATACTACAAAAAATTACTTCAACACATAGAACTGTATTAAAATCGCTTAAATTACATCCTAAAATGTATTTTTAAATGGAAAATCATGAATGAGCAGGTGTGCCTCTGTTGTGATCCTAGATGGTCAGAATGTCCTCTTTGATCCTAAAATCTACTGATTTATCATAACCAGCACATAAATAAGCCTCTTCTGATTGACAGCTTTTCCTTCTGGAGCAAATTCATGTTTAGCAAACTGTAGTAAAAATACTATGATAATAAATGTCATTGGCTGACATCGAAGCAGTGAAAATAATAATGCTATTTAAAAAAAACATGTCAGGAAAAAACAAAAAGAGGTATGTTATTTCATGCTTTTTCTAAACCATTCTGTTAGCTGCTTTTGCAGCTTAACTTACACATCTATGAACAGACATTGTAAAGGTATCTTATCAACTTTTCAAAGATTGCATGAAATTCTGCAGTCTCAACACTTTGACTGTTACTCAAAAATATTAGAATATTTGTAACTGCTTTGTCCTAGAAGAGGAACAGATGGAAATGTTACAGGAAAAAATAAAAAACCTAAAAATCTACATGATACGGAAGGTCAACATAAAGCAAATGATCAAATCTCAGAGTGATAAAATCACATGTGATAATTTGTATCATGCAGTTACTAGGCTATAGCTGTATCCTAGGCAACTCTTCTGTTACATGAGGACCATTGTAATACTGTGTTTGTCATGAAATCAAAATCAATACTTCAATTACAAAGACATCAGTTGATACTTTGTCTTCTACCATGAGGAATGCACAGCTGAGTTCTAGTTGCAGTTCGTTCACTGTATAGGTTTGTGAAAGAACTGTAAGTCATCTAGGTCTGAACAAAAAATTTAGTTTCAAGAAGCAATACACAAACCCCAGCCTAAGCGCTTAGCATACACTAGGTGACAGCTGTTCGTTTTTTATTACAAAATTTTTCTAGAAATTTGAAAATCTGATACTCTCTTGGCTGGATTGAGATGCTAAGCACACATTAGGATTCCTGTGGGCCACAAATTAGGCATCTATGTTGCTATACTCGTTCACCCTACTATGAGGAGAATCAACCAGAGAACACTGAATCAAATGCCTTTCAAAGAAAAAAATAAAACCACAAAACTGCTTTAAGCATAATAACTCTCAGTTGAAGCTTTCTGACTTCAAAATTAAGTCCCTGAATTTCAGGCTTCCCTCATATCCACAGGGCTTAAGCCCCTCTTTTGCTGTGTAGAATGTCCCTACAAAAAATCCAAGGCTTAGGCATAGGCTACTAGCCTTGCTTCCTGCTGGAGATATGATATTTTGTGGAAAGAGGAAGTTACTAAAGCAGTGCATGCTTAAGGAAGTATTTATGAAAAAATATAGAAATGCTATTGCATGCCAGAATTCCTTCCAGCAGATGGTCTGGACTGCTAGGTTAATGAGATAGCTTTTTAAGGTCTGTTTCTCTTTTGCAGATTAGTTTTGTATTCTCACCTGGCTGGACAGATTCTTGAAAGGCCTATGAGCAAGATTTACCCCTATGGGAGCCTGGGGTTTAAGACTATATATGCCATTAGATTTTACATTATTTACAGTATGTTACAGTTACATAAAATAATGATGGACCTTGATAGATCCATGCTACTATATGGCTGACAAATTAATTTCAACATATCTTGAGGTACTGGATAATTTATCCATTCTATTCCTGTACTTTTAATATCTGACTTATGGCTGGAAAGTAGACAGAATTTAATGGAATTTTATTTAGTTTGATAAACTATTTCTAACTATTCAATTCCAAAGCAGCACATAGAGAAAAATTAATCTTTACTTTCTAGGTTCTATTTAGAATATTTTTTTTCACATAATAATCATAATTCACACATAGTAATCACATAATAATCATTAATATGATTAAATAAATGCAACTGCCTTTCAAAAGCTTCCACACTCAGCTTTTCACATTGGTATGTCACATTCATTGGACATTTCAAAAGACAAATCAAATCCAAAAGAAATACCTTGGCTGTCTTTTTCTGTATTAGTCATATATATACATTTCAGCAATTTCAAGCACTGCTAAAACAAGTTCTGCATTTCAAATACCTTTCTTCTTAGGAGCTTTTTTTGGAGATTGCTTTTTGGAATCTTTGGTAGCTTTGCTTGACGGCTTTGAAGATTTCAGATTTAGCTGCTGACCTTCTTCTTCTTCTTCGGTTTCTCTAAACTGTATTTCAGCTGTTACCTTGACACCATAGTCACATATAGTACATAGTATTAACACTGTGCAAGTACTGATTTAAATAGCCAATACTTTTTGAAAGTACTTAAATAAAACAAAGGCGATATCATAGAATCACAGAATCAGCCAGGTTGGAAAAGGCCTTTAAGATCATCAACTCCAACCTCTACCCCAGGTCTGCAAAGTCCACCACTAAACCATGTTACTAAGGGCCTCCTCTACACAGTTTCTGAACACTTCCAGGGACAGCGATTCCACCACTTCCCTTGGAAGCCTGTTCCAATTCCTGACTACCATCTCAGTGAAGAAATTTTTCCTAATATCCAATTTAAACCTCCCATGGTGCAACTTGAGGCCATTACCTCTTGTCCAATCACTTGTTACTTGGAAGAAGAGATGAGCCACCTCCTCACTCCATCCTCCTTTGAGGTGATAAGGACCCCCTAAGTCTTCTTTTCTCAAGACTAAACACTCCCAGTTCTCTCAGTCATTCCCCACCAGGCTTGTGCTTCAAACCCTTCACCAGCTTCATTGCCCTTCTCTGGACCCTCTCCAGATTCTCAGTATCTGTCTTGTAGTGAGGGTCCAAGAACTGAACATATTACCTAATTAAACTGATTAATTTTTGACGAATCAGATATAAAATGCTACAGCAAAAATGCAAGACAGAGTTAATTGTTTTAATTTTTGTAACCCATTACCTGTACTTTAGGAAAAAGTGAGAAATGCAAGATTCAACAGTACACAAAGCAAGACTACAGTTACACTGTAAGGGTGCAGATATTTGCTTACTTTAAAATGATCAAAGAGAAAGGAAACAAAAAGTGAACTTAGAAACCAACCATTTGAAAAGCCAACTTCATTTACTTTTAGCTATATATAAAAACCAACGTAACCATAGCCTTTGAAGTTGTGAAAGGTTTGAGCAAACACTGCATCACAGGATAAAACTTGTCCCTCTTCTCACACTTCTATTGAGGGATAACAGGAGAATTTATCATGGAAGAAGCAGACATACAGAGTCAACATTCAAAGTATTTCAGTAATGGAATGATTGGGCCAATTATAAATAGAGGTGCTGATAATACACAATTCCAACATTTTTCTCCTAGAAACACAAACATATTTAACGGAAATATCATTGGTGGAGCAAGAGGCTTGAAATTGAGATGAGGTTGAAATTGACAGTGAGAAGGTTGTGTTAGTTTAGGCTGCCTACTGAATGGGAGGCTTTCACTGATGCAGAAATATTTCAGTAAATACATGTAAATTGTAAAAACATTCCTACCATATTTGATACAATTGTTGCTGCTGTTTGCCATGTATCAGTAATAAGACTTTCATCTTTTCCAACAGTAGCCACTCCATTTTCAGAATTATCATCCTTAGCACTCTTCTGCAGAGATCCCTTGGTTTTTGACTTGGTAATAAGTACTTCTGGTACAGCCACTTTCCAAGAAACTAGAGGAATCCTTAAAAATTAAATAAAAGGCATTATTCACATCCCTTTATTAAAAAAGTGTTAATTTATAACAACGTTGGAGAATATGCTAAGAGAATGAAAATGCTATTTTCAAAATTCACCATATCAACAGAAAAGGGATGAACTTCCTTATGACCAAAAGTGGTTAAATATGTGGATGCCAAGAAAACTGTCTAGTTCAACTACAGAAGCTAAGGACTAATAATAGATGGATAAAACTATGCCAAATGATTGTCTGATCTGCTGATATATTCCACATGGGCTAGAAGCACAGCCTCATTACTCAGATAGTTTCTAAATGAACAGCAAGTATTTTAAAAAAACAGGTGTCATTACTGATAAAAAAGCAGGTGTCATTATTGACAGCATTTTTTATATTGTGAAATTATTTGATGGTATTGCTTTAACTTTTAATATAGCATGCATCTTTGAAGATTCCTTTGATCTATATTTTTCATTACATAACCCATTTAATTACCTATTTTTAAACCTTTTAAAGTTCTGTAATAATATTTAACTTACTTATGAGATTATGCTGAAAATTATCAGCAACACAGAGGGAAGTAGAAAAATTTTCTACATCAGATCTCTTTCTAAGGCAGCTTTTAAAATGTTTTATAATTCTGAAACGTGGTAATGAAAATTACAGAGGTAAATCAGTAAAAAATCTATAAACTAAACATATATGATGATCCAAGACTCATCAATTGACTATAATCCCTACTTAAAAATTCTTATTTCCCATCCCTTATTATACACACAAATACATTTCCCCATACACCCACAAAACTATCAGTACATTATATTTGTTTATATTTGTATAATTTAATAATGTATTTCTACCTTCTTGAGTTGTTTTGATCTTCCTTTTGCTCTAAATCCATAATATCTAGCAATGAGATCCTAGTAAAATCTTGACTGTACTCTGTTGGTATTTTTCCTTCCATTGATCTATAATAATCATGAAGAAGTCTCTTTGTATCTTGAAAACGATCCACTTCAACCTCAAAAAAAAAAAAAGATAGAAATACTGCAATTCAAAACAAGACAGAACAAACGTCTGTTACATTTTTAAATATACAATAGCAGAAGCAATTCTAAATCTTAAAAGTGTGAGGGAGAGCAACAAACACAACCCTATTCAAAAATCTATAGTACATTCAAAATACTTCTATTTGCATCTATAATTTCTTCGCACTGGTTGTTTTAAGGATTAAAACTCTTAGTTGCTAGAACAGGAAAAAATATTTACAATAATAATGTTTGATGCATTAAATTTAATTAAAAGATATTTTTCTGTATATATTTCTATAGTAGTAAGTATACTATCATCAATAAATTATAGAGATCTTTTTGTTCAAAAGAAATAAAATCCTCAATAGCATAACATACAAAGGGTTAAAACATGGAGAAAATTTTAAAAGCAAGAGAGTTTTTCTGGACCAAAGAAATCAACAGACTTTACACACCTAAGTGACTTGAAGATCTTTTTATGAATCATCTTGGAAGAAGATTCAAAAAACATTTCACACCTGTCAGGTTTTGATTTATTGATACAGTATGGCGTTAGCTTCTAACTGACAAAACAGTACTAAATATTCATGGGAAAATGCACAAAACCACATTCACAAAACAAAGGATAAAGCCTTTGTGGTGTAAACCAGCACTTATCCATAAATTAAGGAGAAAATATCTTCTAGTATAATTGTGTGTACACAGAAAGGTGGAAAGAAATCTGATAAACGGCATTTATAAAAGTCTATGTGTTCACACAGTAACAAAAGCCACCTGGGGAATACACGTAACTTCCCACAGAAAAACCCACAGATGGAGAGCTCAACACCAAACCAGCCTATTTTGGGCTGTTTCACAAACAAAGCCAAAACACAAAGATTTAGTTATTAGAGTTTTAGTTCTGTCATTTTAGCATTAATAGTTCCTTTATTTTAGGTAGTATATACTAAGTAAAGAAATTAAAAATGCTTTCCTTTACATTTTTCTTTATTAAACTTCAATATGTTTAATGTATGTATTTGTAATTTTAAATGGTTAGTCTGCATATCCACACAAGACAGATCAAATTAGATTCATAGTGAATCTACTCTGGACCACAACATACGTGTCCATGAAATTCTGCTACAAGAGAATTAGGATTGCAAAATTATATAAGAATATAAAAGTAGAAAAATAAAAGATTTAAGCTCTGCAATATTACTTTTGGCTCCCTTATGCATATAATTCAAGATACATTTTTAAATACTTGGTCCTATAAATATTGTAATTACAGAATGAATATGGTTTAGTCAGCAGTTACTTGATATTTTGACTTCTCTTAAGTTGGTGGCCTTAAGTCTTCATTTAGGGTGTTATTTAGACTCTTACGAAATAGAGTTAATAACTTCCTTACATTAGCAACTGACTACTTCAGAAATGTTACTTCAATTACCACAACACTCATGAGATAAGAGAGTGGTTCCCTTGTTTATTAAAAATAACACTGAGAATTAAAGGGCAGGAAGCCCACCCTAAGATGCTTAGGCCTGATTTTTCAGCTAAAGTAGCTTCATATGGCATGCGCTGAAAGTATTGTTTTCATTGTCTTCTTTAAAATTGCCAAAACTTTCACGCAATGGTCCCAGTCTAGACTGTTCCAGTTCAGTTCAGCCCTAAACTGAATTTATGCACCTAGAACAGCAGGGAAATCTTACTTTACGTCAGGCCCTGAAGTAATCCACATCAGGCTGAATGAGAGGAAGGACTTAATGTGGGTGCGGGGAGAACCAAGTAATTGAAGATGGTCTCTTGAAAACTTTAAGTTAGAGATGTGAAAGCTGGGTCATATTGGAACAGGTGTTCTTTAGAGTAACAAATATCACATAATCAAAACCATTGCTTGCATTTTATTTTTTTTTTCAGTCTGTAGGTAAAATTTCAAACCCCATTGGTAAAGTTACAATAATTTTGTGATATGGGAAACACAGGACAACCTTAACAGCAAGTGGGTCTACATTGAATGACATAATGTGTAAGTTAAGAGTAGGTGTCAATACAACCACAGAAGGATGAACAGCTCTAATATACATGTCACAAAACTCAGAAGATTCACTGGACTGATAAAACTGCAAAAAAAAACACTATACGCTACCAATTAAAAGCTTGAAGGCTTGGACTAAAACAGTAGTGGTTTTCTTAACCTTCTCTGCCTGCCAAACAGTTAAATGTATGAATGTCTCCATTTTGTCTTTTAGCTTTCCAGATAAATTCAGAGGAGGCATGAACATTTGGTTATCCAATTCTCCATCCCTCACTTATTTGGATCCAACCATATGAAATTGCTCTGTGGCTTACTTAAGTCCTGCAAACCTAAGTCATTGTCCTCACCCACTGCAGACTCCATAGTAGATCCATACCTGCATAAGTGATAAGAAATGGTTCACTGCAATCCCCCTATGATCTGGTAACCAGCCATCATTCATGATATCAGTGCGTTCCTGCTCTGCTTCTTCCCTTCTGTTGTCACAGATATCCCAAAGAAGATCTCTTAGGTCCTAAAACACAAAATGAAATACCAGAAATAACTACAGAAGAAAACAAATATCTTTTCCATATTTATTATTAAAAATTAAATTCTTTGCCTGTGCATAAGACATCTTCCCATTTGGGGCTTTTTCTTTATTGTTATAAATGTGAAAGTCTGATCAACAAGTCATGTGCTTACAGAAAGCTGACAGAAAGTAGCTTTACAAATGTGCCAGACAGAATAATACAAAGGTATGAGATGAATGTGTAGGTTGCATTGCTTTCCTCAGGCAGAGATATATCTAAGCTAGACAAAGATACAAGAATATGAATAGCTAAGCTCTCAACTGCACCAACAGTTTCCCACTTGAATTGTTTTCTAATACATTTATAAGAAGAACACTGAAAGGGGAAAAAATATTGGAAAAATTCTGAGTATGTCAGAGTCCCAGTATTCTTCCAATTAATTTGGATAACTTCATGCAATTTTTTCTTCAACATTATTCATAAGGGCTCTTCAACCCGCAAACTAGATCTAAGAGCAGCACTATATAGCTTACTGACAGCACTGAAGAACTATCAAGCATACAACATGCACGCAATCATTCTGTTCCCCACTACCATGTCTGCATGGAAATGGAGTGACAGACTTCTGTGTAATAACAGGCAGCACGAAGAGAAGATTGTTAAATGGATCGGCTTCCTTGTAATAAGGTTGTGAAAAAAAAACCAGAAAAAATGGATGCATGTGTCCTTTTCTATCTGGAACAAGACAAGTAGTGGGGCCTAACCCATAGTGACTGACTATGTTGGGTGACAGAAATGGAATAAGAGAGAAATTGGAGAAATTACTGAAAGTCAGCATAACAGAGAAGGGCTGTTCAAGCATATTTTATCAATAGTGATTCGAGGCTGGACCATGATCCCAAAGCCTTGAATGCCTTTTGGGCTGTAGGCCTTTGAGGAATTTTTCACACACCACAAAATGTGGTGGATTTTTACATTTTCCAGCTGATACAAGAGAAATTTGTTTTTCAGGATTCACAGCTGGCAGCTTCCAACTCAGACAACATGAAAAGGACATGAAACTGTTGGAACAAGTCCAGAGGAGGGCCATGAGGATGATCAGGGGACTGGAGCACCTCCCCTATGAAGATAGGCTGAGAAGGTTGGGGCTGTTCAGCCTGGAGAAGAGAAGGCTGTGTGGAGACCTCATAGCACCCTTCCAATATCTGAAGGGGGCCTATAGGGATGCTGGGGAGGGACTCTTCCTGAGGAACTGTAGTGATAGGACAAGGGGTAATGGGTTCAAACTTAAACAGGGGAAGTTTAGATTGGATATGAGGAAGAAATTCTTTACTGTAAGGGTGGTGAGGCACTGGAATGAGTTGCCCAAGGGAGCTGTGAATGCTCCATCCCTGGTGGTGTTCAAGGTTGGGCTGGACAGAGCCTTGAGTGACATGGTTTAGTGTGAGGTGTCCCTGCCCATGGCAGGGGGCTGGAACTTGATGATCTTAATGTCCTTTCCAACCCTAACTATTCAACGGTTCTATGGTTCTATATACAATGAAAGAATATTTAACTTTCGCCATTTACTTACAGTAACTCTTTGGTGTAGTTCTGCTTTTGCTTCCTCATCTTCTCGCAGGTCATCAGCAACTGAATTAAAATCTGATTGCCACAGAGATACAAACTCCTGCTTAAGATCAGGATGCTTCAAATAATCTTGGAATTTTTTTCTGTAAATTATGGCAAAAATAATTTTGCAGTTAAAAGATGTATGCTCAAGGGAGATACTAATATTACTGTAATTAGCTACTATTTTTACTTACCTAACATCTGCTAAGTAACAAATCACTGAATGCTGTTCATCCCTTAGACATCTAAGTATACTTTTGATGGTATTCATATACGTATTTTCTACCATTTCCCAGTAAGGTACTAAAAAATCAGGTATCTCCTGTGAATTTTTAAAAAACATAAAAATTAATCAATATATTTCTTGGTAAGCCATTTAACTGTAGCATTATAGAATCATAGAATCATAGAATAGTTAGGGTTGGAAAGGACCTGAAGATCATCTAGTTCCTACCCCCCTGCCATGGGCAGGGACACCTCACACTAAACCATGCCACCCAAGGCTATGTCCAATCCAGCCTTGAACACCACCAGCGATGCAGCATTCACAACTTCCCTGGGCAACCCATTCCAGTGCCTCACCACCCTTACAGTAAAGAATTTCTTCCTCATATCCAATCTAAACTTCCCCTGTTTAAGTTTGAACCCATTACCCCTTGTCCTATCACTACAGTTCCTCAGGAAGAGTCCCTCCCCAGCATCCCTATAGGCCCCCTTCAGATATTGGAAGGGTGCTATGAGGTCTCCACACAGCCTTCTCTTCTCCAGGCTGAACAGCCCCAACCTTCTCAGCCTATCTTCATAGGGGAGGTGCTCCAGTCCCCTCATCATCCTCGTGGCCCTCCTCTGGACTTGTTCCAAGAGTTCCATGTCCTTTTTATGTTGAGGACACCAGAACTGCACACAATACTCCAAGTGAGGTCTCACAAGAGCAGAGTAGAGGGGCAGGATCACCTCTCTCGACCTGCTGGTCACACTCCTTTTAATGCAGCCCAGGATAGGGTTGGCTTTCTGGGCTGTGAGCGCACACTGCCGGCTCATGTCCATTTTCTTATCAACCAACACCCCCAAGTCCTTCTCTGCAGGACTGCTCTGAATCTCTTCTCTGCCCAACCTGTAGCTGTGCCTGGGATTGCTCCAACCCAGGTGTAGGACCTTGCGCTTGGCATGGTTAAACTTCATCAGGTTGGCATCAGCCCACCTCACAAGCGTGTCAAGGTCCCTCTGGATGGCATTCCTTCCCTCCAACGTATCAACTGAACCACACAGCTTGGTGTCATCGGCAAACTTGCTGAGGGCACACTCAATCCCACTGTCCATGTCACCGACAAAGACGTTGAACAAGACCGGTCCCAACAGTGATCCCTGAGGGACACCACTCGTTACTGATCTCCAGCTGCACATTGAGCCATTGACCGCAACTCTTTGCGTGCGGCCATCCAGCCAGTTCTTTATCCACCGAGTGGTCCACCTATCAAATTGATGTCTCTCCAATTTAGAGACAAGGAGATGTCATGTGAGACAGTGTCAAACGCTTTGCACAAGTCCAGGTAGATAACATTAACTGCTCTACCCCTGTCCATCAGTTCTGTAGCCCCATCATAGAAGGCCACCAGATTGGTCAGCATTAGCAAATATAAAAAGATTATCTCACGAAATCATATCACAGTTTTTCTTCGCGGTGTATTTCTTATCATTTACAACTTTTTACAACTGATCAGAGACGCTGTACCAACGTATAGTTTTATCTGTGGATTTATTTGGAAAAAAGTGCCAGTACTCAAAATAAATGGGAAATTCCAGCAGAATATTCCAATATCTGTGGTTTCGGAAATGCTCAAAATCTAAGTGAAGATCCTAAGTGAGCACTTAAGTATCAGCATTTGATGGTACACAACTGCTAAAGCTGTAAAAACCGAAGCCAACTGTCTAGTGTTGCAAAAGTGACATTTGTCGACTGACTGTCATTAAATACAAAATAAAGCCCATGGCTAGAGGAAATGCAACATATATGAGGTTGTTGCAGTCATGAAGGCAAAACTGGTAAATATTAAGAAATGAGTTACAGAACAAAATACAAAGCAACATTAAGCAGCCTTGAAACCTGCATCTCAAATACTTCATGCAGTCCCAGCTCCCCATCTCAAAAAATGTACAGTAGAACAGACAGAAAGGCAAGAATCATGACTCAACATATGAACTGTACACATGAGGTGAATTAAACAGAGTATGACTGTATTGAAGAAGCAAAGAAACAGTGAATTAAACAAAGATGTAACAGGTGCCTGTCACATCTTGCATACCTTCAGAGGGTGATATAGAATTATTATTCGTTGTATGTCACGATCCAAGAAAATATCCTCATCAAATGACCCAGGCAAACAGCAGGTTTAAAGCAGAGAGACAAAAAATTTTTTTCCAGAATGAACATAATTATACAAGCTGTATCATGGAGACCAAAATGCAAATTGCTTCAAAAAAAAGCAACTAAGCATAATCATGGAAGAATACTCTTCTGAGAGCTACTAAACACAAAGGTGCAGATTTAAAAGAATCTCAGGAAACCCCTAAATTTCAGATCACTGGAAACTAGGAAGATGTCCCAGGGGAAAACATGGTAGAAAAAAGTATCCTAGGAGAAAGATCAGCACACACTTCCCCCATTTTTACATTCTTTCTAAGAGATTCACAACTGACCCTTATCAGAGACAGGAAACTGATCTAGTAACACTATATTAGTATTTCATAGTATTAAAAAGTATCATTAATTTGGCATCCATTGTGAATTGTGAATTGTTCATCATTGTGAAGAAGTTAGAAAAGAAAGATCAAAATTTTAAAGCATGTTTCCTTACTTCATATATTTTAGTAGCAACCGTTATTTGTATTTTTAAATATTTATAA
Organism: Ara ararauna; assembly: GCA_028858755.1. NCBI lineage: Eukaryota > Metazoa > Chordata > Aves > Psittaciformes > Psittacidae > Ara > Ara ararauna. Next base: position 96,671,642 of record CM054410.1, read on the forward strand.
CACAGTACTAGTGTACCTTTCATTGAAAAATATTGAAGAAAAGAACACAGACAAAAGATTCAGGTAGAATATGCACAAAATACTGACAAAAATATATACTTTGATATCTAAGACATTCAGTCATGAATTAATGTACCTTGGGAAGTGGTTCATCCACATAAATCCATTCATCTGATCCTGGTTCAATTCGTGGTGGTTCCACAAGAATAGGAGGAAGCAGGTCTTCCTGTGTATGTGTATCCATATTACTTACATCAACTGCTGAAATCTTCTTGTCTGCTGATATTTCTTTAGCACATCCTTGTTATATGAACATACAATTAGTACCTTCAAATGTATTTAAAGCATCAGTAAATAGAATTAGACATCTATGCTACTGACGAGTTCAAAATAATGGAACAGATTAGATATTTAATTACTTAGGTGTTGTTCATCAAGAAAGATACAAATCAAGTCAGTGATGCCAAAGTTATAAAATCACTTTCCATTTCAGCTTATGTTTGCAGGACTGATACTTTTCTAAAATCAGCACTGTGAGGAAAACAGGAAGATAATGAATTATTATATATGCATATACATAACTAATTCTTTACCAGGTAAACCAAAGCCAGTGATGTTGATACAATTCTGAAATTCATGGTAACTGTTATAATTTCAAGGCCTACCTGCTTAATTAAAGACTGGTTGTAAACACAGCTTCTGGGCCAGACTTGGGAAATAGCAAATCAATAAAAACATTAAAGAAATAACAGATAAATTGAGCTAAATCTGGCCTAATATGGAAAATACACCTTATTCTGAAGAGAAGCTGAGAAGTATGAAAGATGATGGATGGGGGGGGGGGAAAGAGGCAGAAAAGATCATGTTAGAGAAAGAAACAAGTGAAAAACTAACCCTGCTAACCTATCATACAGCAAAATAATACTGAATGTAATTAGCAGCTTCAGAGCGTGATTCAACCCTAAGATCTGAACTGATGTTGAGAAAGATAGCAGCTGCTTCTCAGTGACCACAGAAGGATCCTACAACAACTAGATTTTTAAGTTAACATTAATTATCTGCTCAGAATCATGAGCATGAACTCTGGCCAGTTTTGCTGCTGCTTGAAAATACACAAAGAAAATAAACAGGCTTGCATTATACCACTGCTGGAACAGCCTTGTCTTTTTGTTTGAAGAAAGCTTAATATTTAAAGAGTAGATCTGTCTTATTTTACCTTAAGTGTGACAAATCTGCCTCTGAAAAACAGTCTTGCTTCAATGGAAAAACTGCTATAATTTTCCTGATTTAAATTTATAAAATGAACAAAACTGTTGACCACATAAAATATTCCAACTGCTTCAGCTTCTGCTAAATATTTTGCAATCTCTAGATTTAGCCTTACCATGTCCTTCCCAGAATGCTACAAATTAATATATATTCTCATACCTCTGTTCCGCCTATACAAACCCAATAGGGAAGGACAGCTTGGAATCTATTAACATAAATACAAAATCAGACAGTATTAACTGACCACAGGGATTATTGCTCCACATGGAGTAAATAGTCTTTAAAGTACTTCTACAAGATAGCTGGTTTCTAACCAGAAATTTTCAACTCCATTTGCATCAATAGGAATTTTGCCATTGACTCCAGCAGGAGCCAATGAACTGGAACTCCTTGTGTAGGAGTAGTGATCTAAATTTTTACTGCTAGGACTATTAGGAGCGCTTTTCAAGCTATTACAGGTTTTGTTTGGTGTTGTTTTTTTTTGGGGGGGAGGGTTGGGTGGTAGAAGACACATCAAGACTTTCTTGTAATAATTACGGAGAAAAAAACTGGTTATTCGGAAGTCTACTAATTCTAGCTTATTTGATTGAGCTTTTCCTAGGGTATGTCACTATTTTTCCTTTCTTTAGGTGGTTCTTTCTTTTTGAATGATTAAAAGTAAAATTGGAATAAAGATGCACCAAAACCATGTCAAAACCACTCCAAGTTACCCATGGTTTTAAGCTGATGATGATAAATGAATATATGTTGATAATGACAAGCTAGTCATTATCATCTTTCTTACAACATTATGCTATCCCATATGTGAAGATGCTAGCTGTAATACTTAAACCAGAAAGAAAAGACTGAATTCAGTAATCTTTTACTTCATTAAATTTAAATAAATAAAATTGACACTTTATTTTTTTTTCTCAAACTACCTTTACAATCACGCAAAATAGGTCCATATCTTCTGAAAAAGTAAAATCACAACAGAGAGGTTCAGATTTCTGGCCTGTCAGTTATCACACATCCCCCAATTCTTTCAAAGCCAGTAAAATGTGTGTTTCCATACAGTTACAGATTAGTGTTAGTTTTAATTATAAAGAACAAAGTCTTGTAAAAAGTAAGAAAAGGAAAACTTACTTCTATTCTGTTTATTGAAAATTTCTTCTGTTATAATTTCCTTCACTGTTTCACACACAAGCCTTTCTTCTGTCTCTGCATTGACTTTCACTAGAATATTGTGATGGACTGAAAACCATTTCTCTAATTTTGGCCAGATATCTAGAAAGCCTGAAATTCTACAAAAATTGTATTAATGTATAAAATTAAAACCTAACTAATGGAAAGAAAATATTTTACTAAAATAATAAACAAAAGAAAAAGCAGACCACCTATTTTAATACTAAACCAAATCCAGGCAATATTTTTTGCAAAATAACACTCCATCCACATCAGCCCATTCATTTTCAACATAGGGAAAAGAAAAAAAAAAGAGCTGTGACATGATGCATGACAGATGTCAGATATATGTATGCATAGATACATACACATATGTACGTGTATACATATGGATCATGCAATATATATCTGAAAAACAAAACTCTCCTTTGAAGAATACCCTGGAAAAACAAAACACCTGAATTCTTATCTTCTAGGATTATTTATATTGCGCTAAAAATGAATGTACTCTTTAGGCCTCATATTGGAGAAATTCCTAAGCAAATTCTTAACATTATGCATGTAAGTACTATGGATCACATATGAGATTTAGATTAAATACATGCCTAAACATTTGGCTGAAGCAATTTCTTTGTACTTTGTATAACATACCTGTGTAGCACCTGGTCTCTGCTGAAGTCAACCTTCTCCTCCAGGATTACAGCATCTGGATTTTGATTTTTCTTCTCCTGTTCAGTCTGAGGTGGCTTTGATTCATCTGCTGTGTAGAAAACAGCACGAGTATACATTGAAAAAAGCAATTATGCAGGTACTTATTCACACCAAGTAAACTAATTATTAAAATAAAAATTTCAGTGTTCCATGTAAAAACTGGGTACCAAACTTCCTAGAAGAAAGGAAAAGTCAGAGAAAATTATAGAAATATAAAATTAATCATGAAAGGACCTGAAGACAGCATCTTGCCTCTTCCTCTGTTTAAATGCATAGCCAATCATAGACTCATAGAACGGTTAGGGTTGGAAAGGACCTTAAGATCATCTAAGATTTCCAGATAAATTCTTTCAGTCATAGAAATCTCCAGTTGTAGAGGGGGAGCATTCCTGCAGGTGGACTATTTCAGGCTTATCTTTTATAACAGTTAGAAGGTATTTTTCAAGTCTAATCTGAATCTTGAAGTAACTACTCCTTTTCACATCAATGGGTGGCTATTTCACTGCATTGTAAGACAAAGTATTCTCTCTCTTTCCAAAATTTAAAAAAAGCCTTTCATTGATTAGAAATAAGCCCTTTTTCATAGATTTCTGGGCTTTTTTTTATTGCTGTTTTGACTCTATCACCACATTACATTTTATGAAATCAATTCTGTTTGGATTTCTGAGATTATATAATTTATTATCACATTTTCAAAGTTTTGGCAACACAAGGTCTAACAAGAATTTCAGATGTTCATACATTTATCTTCACTGCATTGTTAGTAGAAGCTAACAATGATTTTACCTCATCCTCACTCCTACCTACTGACAAAAGCTAAAGGTAATGGTGCTTTAATTCAAGCTATGTGCCATGTAAGCCCTGGAGTGAAAGCAATGGCAAGGAATCTCCTCATAATTGGGACAATTCATGAAAATAACGCACGTTTTGCCAAGGTGAGTAAGGACAATTCAAAATGTGTGGTCTCGAAGTGAAACATCACTCAAAAAGCTTTTGATGTTTTTGCCTTTGCGGTCAAAATTGTCAGTTTCTGATTGTTCACTGACTAACTGAAGACAACGCAAAGGCAGTAATTGATAGGGAATGAACGTTGGCACATCCCTTTGTTTATCATTTTCTTCATTCATTCTCCAAATGAGTCTCCTGGAAAAAAAATACTTGCAAATGGAGAAGAAAGCTGTCAAGAAAGCTAAACAATTTCTGATTTCATAATTTTTAGATAAAAAGACAGATACTGTTATAATTGAGTATTTTAATTAAAATATGCAGTTTACTGTTATGTTGCAAAGTAGTCACAATTTAGATATTTCAGTACTGTAAACATCTTTACTTTCCTGTTACAACCACCAAAATCTGCTTGTCATTTTACCTTGGTAGCAGTAGTTGGAAACTTACACTTCAAGTTAGCCACACGTGTCAGTACCACAGTGTCTGAAATATCCAATAACACAGAAATATCAAATGCAGCTGAGGTAGCAGGAGGCTTGACAGGGGCTCTGGGATCTATAACAAGTGAGAGCTTTACAGAGTTTGCATCTTCTGCTTCTGGATCAATGCCAGTGTAGGCTTTTGCAAATAGTTTTGCCTGATTAATTGTCATCGGAAAACCATCCACAATCCACCCCTTCTCTGGTGGTGTTTGTCTAAAAATAAATGAAGATCCAGATTTATAGAGTGAATTGATAGCATAATTATAACATCTAAGGAAGAGCTGGCCCTAGCAGTCTCATTCTGATTTCAGTGTACTAAATATCCTGTTGAATAGAGAATACAACACACATAATTAAATCCTGAACTATAGAGCAATGGATTTTAGATCTGAAAAATAACATTAAACCTAACTAAAAATTTAAAAAAGCTTTCAAAACCACTCTCTATTTAGACTCTGATCAGAGGTGCAATTACACTATTTTGTACTACACAGTACATTTGTACTGAAGTAGCAGACAGAAAAATCCATTTCATAATTTTAAAATATACTAATGGGAGTAATATAACTAAAATTATATTCATGTGGGAACTTAAGTGCTAACTGCACATCTAGGTAGTTGAGACAATTTTCTGCCAAACAAGAGTAGACAAAAATAAGTAACATATCTGCCCAAGTATGAATGTTTGGATTATTCATTTCACAAAACCTAACAGAAAAAATACTAGCACATGCTGAATAGCTTCCAGCTAATAAACGAAATAAAGACATTCATATTCACATTAGTTATATTTAGTGACTACTAAAGTGGTAGTCATGTATATTTTCACTTACCTTCAGTAGTATGCAATAGTGTCTGCAAAATTTAGGGCCAGACTCTATTACTGGCATTCTACTACTAGCATAAAATGAACACAAACCACTAATTAGCTCCACTTTCAAATTAGAAGACTCCAGCATTCAAAAAATACCTTAAAAAAAGAGAAATGTCTGAATATAAAATACAAGCTGGATAACTACGTTCTAAATAAGTGAGGAAAATAAGCTATACAGTTTCATACTTAATGGCCTCCAATAGGATGTCAATTAGTAATTCATCGGGAATACTTTTTCCTTTCTTCAACAATTTCTGTGATGCAGCGCCAAGCTGGGCACGTACAGATAGCTGTGGAAGAGTGTAGCATAAGATTAATCTGCTCAGAATGTTCACAACAGTCACTATTAAAAAGAGTACAATTCTACTTTATATATCACATACTATTTATTGAAATTAATTGCATTACTAGTTTATATTTAATGTTTATTATTATCTCTTAAGGATAAGTAGTTTCAAATGATGTAAGAAAGACCTAGTTAAAGTGCAGTCTCCAACCGATTTCCATCATTACACTCATGAAAATGCAGGCAGAAACAAGGCTGAGAAACAAAGAATATAAAAGCCAAGAAACAACAAGTTCGGTGTCCTGGTTCATAGCTTATTCTGATTTTCATATACCGTAATTCCACTGATGGTTTCATACAGCAGCATTATTTCCACAAGGATTCCTTTATATCTCAGCTTCTGAAGTGTTTTCCAATAAGTAGTAAAGTCAAAGATATCATTGTAGAATTCAGTATTTTTCAACATAAAGAAAAGAAACCTTGTCATGGGATGAATGATCTATTGGCTTGGCAGCAGCAAGATCAGAAACATGTTTTTACTAACTCAGAAATGGCATACTACCATATCTTACATAAATACAAGATTGAACAAGAAGATATAGAACTTTAACAATATGTACAACTCTAAACAAGATACAAAGAAATAATTTTTCATAATAAACTCATTATATTTCAAATAGAAAATAATCGCAGTGAGGTCAGCAAATTAATTCAGAATGATTAAAGGATGTCACCATTTCAGTAATTTAGCCACTTTAACTAGTACATCTTTAGAAAGTAGAAGCTAAAATTAGATTACAAACCTTTGATAGGTCATCTTGACTGTTATCTGATTTAATTTCTTGCCAAGATGGATCCTTTCTGACAGGAAAATTGCCTGAAATATGTACATTGTAAAGTTTGACAATTCTATTAATGTAATACTTATTACTATAGATGATTAAAGTATATGCCTCATTATTGTTCTTTGAAAAAAATTATACAGAAGGTATATATAATTGCTAGAATCATGGGATCATTGATTAATTCTGGTTGGAAGCAACTTCTGGAAGTCAACTAGTTTGAGTTCAACCTTCTGCAGCACGTGACATCTGTTTGGAGGTCAGACCAGGCTGCTCAATAGTTTTCCCAGTGGGATCTTGGACACCTCTAAGGATGGAGACTACACTACCTCTCCAGGCAATTTGTCTCAATGCTGGATAGTTCTCATGAAGGAAAAGCCTTTTCTTATGCCCAGTCAGGAGGGCAACAAGATGGGATTTTATGGGTCCCTCCACAGCAAAAGGAAATCTAGGGAAAATGTGTGCCTGTTGAGACATGCAAAAGACTGAGGTATCCCAAGCCCCTGAGACTAACAGAAAAGTCTGCAGTGAGAAGAATTTACCCCTGGTAGAGGAGGATTGGCTTAAGGAACATTTACATAAACTGGAAATACACAAGTCCATGGGACCTGAGGGCATATACCCACACATGCTGAGGGACCTGGCTGATGTCACTGCTAGGCCACTCATAATAGTCTTTGGAAGGTCCTGGTAACTGGGGGTGACTCCTAGGTGGGGAAGAGTGTAGCTGCCATTGACTCTTTAAGGACAACAAAAAGGAGGCATTGGAAATGTAGAAGCCAGTCAGTACCATCTCAGTCCCTAGGAAGTGATGGGGCAAATAAGCATGGAAACAATTTCCAAGTACAGTAAAGACAAGGGCATGACCGGCAGTTGTCAGTGTGGCTTTAGGAAGGGGAAATCATGCCTGACAAACCTGACAGTGTTCTATGGTGAGGTGGCAGGTTTAGTGGTTGATAAGAAGATCAGCATGTGGTGTTTACATTGACTTTTGACAGTCTTCCTTCACATCCTCATAGACTGATGAAATATGGACAAGATAAGTGGACAATGAGATGGACTCAAAACTGGCTGAACTGCCATGCTCAAGGGTCTGTGAGCAGCAGCGTGAAGCGAAGCTGACAATCAGTGATCAGTGGTGTGTGATACACTGGTGTAGCCCAAGTGTGGACTGTGAGACCAGTATCGTTTATCATCTTCGTTACCGACCTGCACAATTGAGACACAGTGGACCCTCAGCAAACTGGAGGGAGCAGCCAATACACCAGATTGCTGTGCCGCCCTTCAGAGGGACCTTGATTGGCTGGAGAAAAGGGCTGACAGAAATTTCATGAAGTTCATCAAAAGGAAATGCGAAGTCCTGCATCTGCTGAGGAATCCCCCTGCCTTCAGCACCTGCTGGGGGTCAACTGTCTTGAAATTGGTTTTGCAGAGAAGGGCCTGAAGGCCCTGGAGGAAAACAAGTTGACCATGAGCCAGCAACATGCCCTTGCAGCAAAGAAGGTGAACAGCATCAGACTGAGGCTCATGCTGATCAATGTCTCTGGACCTGATAGTGACTCTGACATCAATGGATATCCTCAATCTTTGTTGCTGAATGTTGGCACTTCCTGCTTTGCTATTGTCCTTGTCGCCTAGCTCACTTTCATGGAGCAGCCTGCATTTGCTGCTCCCAGACACTAGGAATGTGTGGAAACATAATGGAAACTACTGTGAAAACTCAGAATTCATGGATATTACCTCAAATGTACAAGAGAAAGGGGAATTGTCATTTAAATCTAGTAGGATTACATGTATATATACATATATAAGTAAAATATATACCCACCTTTGGTTCCATTGCTAGAAATTTCTGTTTCAAGATTCTTTAATACATCCAGTGTTGGCAAGTTCTTCTTGATGTTGACCAGTTACGAAAGAAAATGGATTAGAAAGGAAACCACGTTACAGGAAAAACAAGTCTGTCAATTCAAGCTGACTCTCGAAGTCTTGCAAGTCAAAACTTAGAATCAGTTTGAAATTTAGCAAAAAAAATTTAAACATGCTTTCTTCCTTACATACTTCATGTTCATCTCCTTGTAGGAGCCAAAACCAAAGTTAACAAAATTGCTTACCTCATTTTCTTCCCCAGAACTCTCTGCCTCTTGTGGAATCATATTTTCCTCACTTTTCATTTCATTTTTAAGGAAAGCTTGGATGGCCTCTTGAACCAAAATGTCAACAGATAGTACCTGAATATTGCAAACTAATACACAAAAAAGCGTGATTTTAAGGCAAATAAAGACTAAAATTCAGATAACAAAATAAAGAATTTTAGGAATAACAAACAAACAAACAAATAAACAAAACAATCACACTCTACCTTTTTCAATAAACTTTACACAGGTAGTTTTTCCACTAAAAGGTTTTCCTAAAATACATCCCTTGATAGGAAATGGAGGAAATGCAGGTGAAGATATGGGTTTTGGAGGACAGAAAATCTCCATTAGTCTATGAAGCACATGACCCAATATGTTATTATTAAGCGGAGGTTTGTTTCCACTGTTCTCTTCATCTGGGCACCATTCCCCTGTCATACTCTGTGTAAATGACAAATTACCAAATAATTTGTTGTATTCCTTGTCTTTCATCTTTCTAGATATATGTATTTATACACAAACTGGATACATACAATAACCAAATCTGAATACTACCAAGTAATAAAATATTTTTTAGAATAGACCCTTGTTAAAAGCTTTAATTATGTCATAATCATTATGCATTTATTGATACTCACTAGTACAGAGAATGAATCAATAGCAGATTTCTGGAACAGAAAGTCAGTATCTTAATATTCAGCACTCTAAAAACTGGGTAACATTGTTGCCCAGTATTACACATCTTTGAAAATTTGTATGGACAAAGATTTCAAATATATACATTTGCCTAACACATAAAATAGGGAGAAAACAGACAAACAACAACAGCAAAAAAAGAAACAACCACCCCCCAAAAAAACCCCCAACCAACCAAACAAAAAAACCCAAATGCCAACTAACCAACCAAAACCTAACAGTCAACAGTCCAAAGCAAATAAGCCACCATATAATTCAAACAATTTGAGGGAAGGAAATATTGATTACAAAATTCCTGTTCAACTACTCTGAGGACAATATAAATTTATCAGTACTACCAGTTACCAGCTTATACCTTAATGAGGTTTTGTTAGCAAAAATACTCTTACTGACAATCTCATTGGAAGAAAGATGAGATTGGAAGGATGTAGTCAAAAGAAGTGAACACAGAATTGTACTTTTTGCCATTAGTCACTCTAATATGTACTCTACCACTACTCTTATCGTATTGCTCTAAGAAAGTTCTGATGTCCAACTTATGGTATAAAAAGCTTAAAGAGAACATTTTAGTATGCATGGTAGTTCTAGTGCTGTATTAATTATTGTCTGGTTGCAGGATACTAAAAAGCTGTTTTAAAGATACATGGACTAAAAATATTCCCAAATAGACTCTAGCTTGCCACCTCACTTGGGGTGCACAATAAAGTGTTGTTACACAGTCAAATACTTCAGCAAGAGAAAACTCCAAGTAGGAAAAATAATGGAGAAAAAAAAAAGTTCACAATAAAAGTGGCTGAACATAGAGAGTCTGTGGAATCTTTACCCCCGGAAATACTTGACAGCTCACCAGACAAGGTTCTGAGCAACTTTATCCAACTCAGAAGCTGGCCCTGCTTTGAGCAAAGAGGTGATACTAAATGACCTCCACATCCCTTTCAACCTCAACAATTATATCATTCTAAAATTAAATATTTAATCACTATTAACAGAAGCAACCAGTTTCAAAGTTCTGCTGAAACTTAATGTCTTGAATCCATATTCCAGGTAGAATATGCAACCTTTTCCTGAACTTACTTGCATGAATGATATATTTTCACAGCATACATTCTACTAACAGAATTTGATCAGTGTCGACTGAATATACGTGCATTAGATAGAATAACACAATGTAACTTATTATCACTCTAAACTAAAATATCTCCTATTTTTAATCAGTAAAACCAAATTAAAAAAAAGTAAATCTTGAGTTGCACAATATCCCCTCTCTAATCAATCTCAGAAAACACCCTTCTTATTATGTTAATTGAAAAAACATGCTTAGAAACTCAAATCCTTGTCCTATGTGAACCATTCTTCCTTAAAAAATAAGTGAAGATGGATCTGTTGCTTTAAACTCTAGGAAGAAAAATTAATTCCAAATTAAATGGGCTTCCCATTCAAGGTATTCACCTTTCAAATTTCTTGCCCTTTTAAGCAGAAGATTGCTAGACTGTACCTTTCTTGAGCTAAAGTAGCTTACCTGTCAGAAACACATTTTCAGGTATCCAGGTGAAAGTTCAGTAACTTCTTGTCAACACTCTTGATTGAAACTGGAAATTATTTGATATTTTGAGCAGTGCCTACTGTTATGTTTATTTTGGGCGATTCCATTAATTTATGAAGTGATTAGCCAAAACTTATGATGTAGTAGTTTCAAAATATTTTCAATCTAATGTACAATGTGCAGTGGACTGATAGCACTGTATCTTGTTCTTGTATTTCATTAAATGTATCTGACACTTTTAGTCAGTATTCCTAATGTAAACTTAATACTCTTGAGAGATGCAGAATTGCCTTTGCTGAGCTTTTTTTCTCAAGGTTTAAGGTAATCAGCATAAACTGCCAGAATGTCCCACCAACATACTTTTATCCAGAATCAATTGAAGGTAGGTATTAGTAATTTACTTAAATTTTTAGAAGACACAAATATGAATTGGTGCCAAAAATTTTACAAGTCATATGATACCAGCTCTTCAGGAATACTGATTCAGAAAGGCATAAGACTATCACTGGGAAAAAATTAATTATGTGGATGTACAGTTGAAACAGACTGGTATTGAAAAAGAGACAGACTTTAAATGTGTCATTAAATGTTTGTGATCTCCAGTGCTTTACACCTAAAGAAAACTATTATGGTGTAATATAAACAACAGTATGACCGAAAAACTCCCCACTGTTTCCTGCCTCTCTGTCCCATATGTCCTCCCTGTTGGTCTTATATGTATGCATTTTCACCTAAAGAAAGTGTGAAATCCATTACGAGTTGATAAAGTCTGAACAAAGACCTTATAAATAGACACCAGAATAGCAGATAATAAGCTGTAATACTAGACAATCAGAAAAACATGTATTAAGATTGAAACCAAAGTAAATTGAGCTGTCAGACATTCATCACAGAAACTTGTAACAAACATTTATACTCACTTCAAAAGAAAATGTACCAATTGGTTCAGGATGTGGATGAAAGTACATACATATTGTAGTTATAACATCCAAAAAAGTCAAACATGGGCTATTTGCCATGATTTGTCCATATTCTAGTTAAACAGATTACTTGAAAAAACTGAACATGTAGCAGGATTTTCTTCTTTCCCCCAAAGAAAAGCACCATTAATGTAATTAGGAAAAAAATTGTACAACACATTTAAACAGGAAAACATTAATACTTCATCTGTAACTTGTAAAATTATATTAAAGTATTGTAAGGCTGAAGTTTTAAGGCTCCCAAAAAAATAGTTACCTGTATTCTAATGGAAGGTTAAGAAAAATGCCAGTGATTTTTAATAATTTTCACTAATGTTACCATTTTAAAACAAATGCTTATCTCAAACTAATAAATCTTATTAGAAAGCTTTCACTCAAAACTGCTGAAATTAAGGCTATAAAGTTAATGTATTAGTCCTACTAGCTCAAGAGGGAAAAACAATCAATGTTACACACAAGAATGAAATTGTAACAGTGTTTTAAAATTGTACCAGTTCTCCACTGCTATTAACATAAAATACGGCCATATATTTCATATAGAACCTCAGGCAATGAAAAGAAAATGCATGTCAAAATCTGATATTTGAACTTGTAAAAGAACAAAATCAAACATCACAACAAAATGTTTATGATTATGAAAAATCAAAGTGTATTATCTTCCATTATAACTTATCAGTTTGATGTACCTTGTATTCACTATAATCTCTTTCATCTAGCAGATTCATTTTATTCAGCTCTAAAAGTTGTTCTGGGTGTGGGTCACACAGCAAAGGTTGAATTGAGGCTTGTTCATATATCGGTCTTCCTTTAAAAAAAAGTTCCTCCCAATCAAGCATCAGCTTTAATGGAATTCTGCTGCAGAAGAAATAAATTTAAAGAAAGAAAAAGACTGAATTCTAAAACAAAAACTAAAGGGGTTAGATTTTTGAGAATAGTAAACCCAAATTTACAAGAATCACAATGACAAAACAAGCATATGCTAAGTAGATATCATTTGTAATGATTTCTATAATTCCAGCTTTACATAAGTTATAGGTTACTTATATGGTAGCCATAGGTATTTGTAGGCTTCAATATTTCACAAATGTGTCATCACACAGTATTTGGCTGCCAGAGCTGTGTAATAACAGTTTTGCTATAGCTATTTTTCCGTACTCCAAAATATTCTTCCCTTTTGTGGGATAAAGCTTCCTCTCACCAAAAAAACAACAGAATTTTTTTTTTTTTGAAGCTAAACTTAATTCAGCATTATAAAAGGAAGATACTTTTTTTTCTTTCAGAAGGGGAAAATACTTATATCAAACAAGACAAACTGCATATGGTAGCAAGCTAAATGTAAACTTAAATTTAACAAATAGTCAAAATTTAAAGTTTCTATTATTTGTTAGGATTATATCAATCTATTTCGAGGATCTCCATATATTGTGCACCACTCAGTATAAGCAAATGTGATGCTAGCTTATACTGGAACCATGACTGTGTCAGACAAGGAAAGAATCAAATCATCACTAAACTATGTTTAGGATGACTATTTCATCATGTACTCGGCCTAAATTTACATAATTTCTATAAAACATTATCATATATATTTCACATGGTCACAGCTTCATTATTTTTTCATACAATTCCACTAAAAGGCAATGAAGATTTTGGCACAGCTTCTAATGCCATAAGCCTTACCCCACAGTCTAATCACTGAATACTGATGAAAGAATAAGAGCAACAAGGCCCCACTCTCTGGTTTTTGAAACACTTCTACAGCACAAGCACTCGGACACTACTGCCTTTTTAGGCCCTTTTCAGAATCTGTGCTATTAGGCCATGTCAGAAGAGGGAATCATAGCGTGTAGAACTCTGAAGCCTAACAGCTATGCTTTTATTTTTGTCTTACAGCTACTATACTCACTTGTTTGTCAGAAGATGATACTCTCCTACTTGTGTTGACAAATCAATGATTTGGTTAACCACTTCCCAACATATAGAATAATGCTTTTTATAACGTGCCTGAGCTCTTTCAGCAGCAATTTTTTCATAATGATCTCTTTCTTTGATAATTTGTCCTTCATAATCGATTTTTTCTTGTTTTGCAAGAGCCTAGAATTTTTTTTAAAGAGTAAATTTGAGACTACAAAGAAAACAAAACTGCAGAACTGCACAGTACTGGAAACAAAAATTAACTTTCCATTTAAATCAAGAAATAAAAAAACCTAGATTCTCACCACAGGTGGATAGTGAGTAAGCAGACTAACACATAGAAAAGTCTATAAATACTTATTCATTCTACAAATTGCAGGGTTTTTCTGTCTAAATAAAATAAAGGAGAAATACATTACTTCTTTTGCAATGAACAGATTAAGAACACAATTAGTGCTTAAGGGCCAGGGAAAAACGAAATGATGCTGTCTATTCTTCCAAAGAAACAGCTATGCAGATGCACTGGTAAAGGCTTAGTTCCACTGAAACCCACAATGGAATACTCATTGAGGACACATGACAAGTAATTTAGCTTAAACAATTTTGATCTGCAAATAATTTGATATTATTGATGCTGATCAATCTTTGAGAAAAATTTCTGGTATTGGTAGAAAATTATCAATAGTTCCTGTGATAGTGTTTCTTTTTGCCAAAAGCATACTTAAAAAAGATGTTGTAATCAACAGTTGCAGCTGCTGATAATTTAGGACTCCAGCTGTGTTGGAGAATTTGGAGCTGCTAATTGTTTTTTGCAGGAACAAGCCTTCAAAACAAACCTGCAGGAACAAACCTGGTGATTTCTCCCATCACATTATGGCCTACTATGACTGTAGCACTTTGCAGTTTGCCACAGGTTTATGAGTCCTTTTAATTTATTAATCAACTCCGAGTTGAGTTTCCAAGGTAGAAATCAGCACTCATGAGTGAAAGTCCTCCAACATTTCTCAAAAATGGATGTTAACAGATTACATCAAAAGGAAAAGAAAAACATGATTATTTGAATAAGGTCTTACGGCACTGTTTTGTCATTTTGCCTCTGCAAGAGTGTACCTTTATAACTCAGCATACAGAGATGTTTTCCTACAAACTTAAAATTAGTTTGGAAGAAAAGATCAAAATTAGACTTTAATTTGCTCAGCTTTATCCCTTAATTAGCTTAGCTGTAACTCTGAACCTATATAAAAGAATATACTCCTGTCCCTAAAAAAGTCCTAAATTCTAACAGTTGACAATATAAATCCCATTTTATAAAAGGAAAGTTCTGTAACAGCCCTGCAGCAATTCAGTAAGTAAATAATCTTTTACCTCTTCTCTGTCAAGAGCTTCCTGGAATTCTTTCAGTCGTCTTTCTTTATACTGTTTTTCCCTAAGAATTCTGTTTTGCCTTAACACCTCTTTTTCATGTCGAACATGCATGAGTTGAACAGCAATCCTCCGTTCCTGCTGAGTTTGTCTCAATAGTCTGTAAATTAGTTGTTCCTCCCGGTAAGCCTTCTAAGATATAAAAAATAATAGTATGAAGCACAGCTTATGAACTATTTCCTAGACAACTCATCAGTTGCTCATAGAGAATATGGAGTAATATAACAGCGTTTACCTGCTCATTTGATACATAAATCCAAAACAACATATCTAAGTGCTATATTTGTAAACTGTGAGAATTGTAGAACTACAGAAGTGAATTCTATATATGTCTTAACTGAGATAGTAAAAATACATTTACTCATATTTGCTTCAGTACATAAAGATACACCCTTTCCTCAAATCGATTAACTTATCCTTGCTCTTCACCAGTCCCTATTGTACTCTGCTGGATCCTTGATCAGTCTATTCTTCTATGACATTTTTCCTGCTTTCTTGGGATTCAGGTAATTATGTCCTCCATTTTCCTCCATTCAGAAAAGTGGGAATATGAGGAAGCATGCAGAGCATAGGAAAACACAAGACTTCCTGGTAATGGTTTCAGTGTTCTCACTGGGACATGAATAGAATCCTCTATCTGGTACCATAAGAAAATCATTCTGAACCGTTGCTTGAAGCATAGGCAGTATGCACAGACACTTTGAAGGCTGTGGACTGTGACTTCTCACAGTACTTGTCAAAACACAATAGTATCTTCTCACTACTACACTTCTTTAAACTGTTTTTGGTATCTAAACTAATGCTTCACCTAACCTAATGTTTTGCCTCATTATTTTCACAGTCCAGAACTCCTGAGTTCTAAGCTTGTCTTTCAAGCTCCATTGCCAAATATCACTCCTACAGCAGTATTTTAGAGGAAATTTTTGATTCACAGGACATTTATTTCAGATGTAGCAAAAATGCTATGGTATGTATTCAAATTTAAGGACCTAAATTAGAAACTGATCTCAAGATTTCAAACCCATTTTCTTAAGAACAGAAGAACAGGTAAAGCCAGTTCGTAATACTATGAAAGCCAAACCAAAGTAAATTATCATTTCTATTTTCTTTAAATCTGCTTTATTTTCCATTAGCTGTCTGTGACAGAGAGGGCAGAACATGTTACATAAAGTCACATGTAAATGAAAAATCAAACTAAATTACATATTATTATTCTACTTATGAAAGAGCTTCACAAAGAGGTCTACATCTGTGCTACTCATGCAACCAGGATATCTGCAATGGATTTCTAACACAAAGCTGTGAAACATGGCTATTTTAATAATAATAACTACAATAATAAGAATGACAACTTTCTAATTAATTTCGATCTTTAATGTTGATGTTAGGGAGAAGCCAATATCTTTCAAACAAAACTCTTTCCATATCTTTAAATTCCTTTCCCTTTATAAATTGCTTTACCTGGAAATAAACTACACTCAAATTAAATACTGGTGACTTGAAAAGCCTAAGCTTTGCACTCCCCTTTCAAAGCACTAAATCTCAGGACACTGCATGATATTTTTAATGGCAAAGATGCAGTCACATAGTGCTTCAACTGCATGCAGTGAATTTTGTGAATTAGATCCCATTTTGTGATAAGCATTTTGAAAGTTTTTTGCTTTGTACTCTATTTGTAGTGCTTGTGCACTATTTTTTATGCATACAATCATCTTCATGCATGCAACTGAAACAGAAAAAAATGTAATACTAAGAACTTTGTATGTACTTTATATTTTCATATTCATCCTATGTGTCACTTGATATAGCTCATGTGATTAGATTTTCCAGTAGCACTGCCTACTGAAGAGTTAATCTGTCCAATTTGTCTCTTACATTCATGAAGTCAAGGCAATAAAAGCAGACATGATGCCCTTTCCTGCCGCAGTTTTATCTACTGTTTCTTTAGGCTTAGTATTTCATGAAGATTTCAAAGAAGAGAATGTAGAGACTTTGCTTCCCAGTATGAATAAATCACCTTCATTGTTTTCTTTAGCTGCAACTGCTTATACTCAGCCATGGATTGGTAACGCAGTAAGTACTCCACCAGAGGAAAATGGATCTTTAAATCTTAATTCACAAGGGATTGATGTACTCACCCTAACACTGGGGTCACTGGACATAGCCAAACAATTAACTGTATGGTGCAAATAGTTGGCTTAGTAAGAAATCAAAGCACCTCCTCTAGTAGAATGTGCTCTTTATAAAGGAAACAGTTCTTTTAGAACACTTCAGAACAGCCAAAAGAGACTTTTTCTTTGTTAACAGTGGAGAACATCAGTATTCTACACAATCAAACATTTTGACATTCTGTGTAGGCCTAAAAGGAGGTAGCCAGAAATTTCTGAAGAACAAGAACATATGAAAAGGCAATTAACTCAGAGATACACTGTGGACAAATTAGGATTCAGAATACCAAACTCACAGTTTCAAAAAGGGTGCTTATTGAAGCATTGATAACTATCTTTCATACAAATAGTAATGGATGAAGTACTAGAATCATAGAATCATAGAATAGTTAGGGTTGGAAAGGACCTCAAGATCATCTTGTTGCAGCCCCCCTGCCATGCCCAGGGACACCTCCCACAGAACCATGCCACCCAAGGCTCTGTCCAACCTAGCCTTGAACACCGCCAGTGATGGAGCATTCACAACTTCCCTGGGCAACCCATTCCAGTGCCTCACCACCCTTACAGTAAAGAATTTCTTCCTCATATCCAGTTGAAAAGTTTTGAGACTCCTGGAGATACTATGACACAAAATAAAAATTGTAGTACAATTTTTTGACCTAACATTTTGATGTAACATGTAAATATCAACTTTTTTACAGAGGATTGTGAAGTGCCTGAAGAAACCATAAATAGCATAAATGGGACATACTCATAATCACCTGAAAAATTACTACTGAGAAACATGATACACACTTTTTTGTATAGTTTAGCTACTCAACACAACAGCGTCATCCAGTGGCCAAACATTTATGCGTTTATGTTTTTTCTTGTTCATACTTAATTACTACATCATGTTTTTCTATTTTTGTTTCCTTGTTTAATTTACATTCAGATGAAATTATTTTGTCCTATTGTGTAGTCATAAAATCTATGACCAAAACTTATAGTTTAGCATACCTAAATCTATTTGGTTGACAAGCAATTATCTAGTAACAAATCCTTTCCCCTCCCATTTTCATCTTCTCAATTTATTGCTGACAGTAACTTCTTATGACAATTTTTTAAATTCAGAGAGGTAAAATCTGAGAGCATTAAATAAAATAAGTACTTAGAAAAAATATTTTGTTGAAATGGCAGAGATCTAAGACTGAATTGGGACAAAGCCATGTTACTGTCAAACACTTCCAACTCCTGCCTGAAAATCTGACTGACATCCCCCTGAGCTCCACACAGAGGAGTGTCATGTGATTGTAAAGTATTTTTTCTCCCAGGCTGCAGCTTGTAGTGTGCCAAACCTTAAGAACTTGAAAAAGATTCTTTCAGTAGAGGTTTACATGTATGGACATGAAATACATTAAAGCACTCTTAAGGGACAAAATTTGTTTGACTCTAAATGATCTTGTGCATGATCTCACATGCAAGGAGTTGTGCTCAACGGCTCAATGTCCAGTTGGAGACCAGTAATGAGGGGTGTCCCTCAGGGATCGGTGCTGGGACCAGTCTTGTTCAACATCTTTGTTGGTGACATGGACAGTGGGATTGAGTGCGCCCTCAGCAAGTTTGCCAATGACACCAAGCTGTGTGGTTCACTTGGTACTCTGGAGGGAAGGAATGCCATCCAGAGGCACCTTGACTCATTTCTGAGGTGGGCTGATGCCAATCTGATGAAGTTTAACCATGCCAAGTGCAAGGTCCTACACCTGGGTCAGAGCAATCCCAGGCACAGCTACAGGTTGGGCAGAGAAGAGATTCAGAGCAGTCCTGTGCAGAAAGACTTGGGGGGGTTGGTTGATGAGAAAATGAACATGAGCCGGCAGTGTGAGCTCGCAGCCCAGAAAGCCAACCCTATCCTGGGCTGCATGAAAAGGAGCATGACCAGCAGGTCGCGGGAGGTGATCCTGCCCCTCTACTCTACTCTCGTGAGACCTCACTTGGAGTATTGTGTGCAGTTCTGGTGTCCTCAAATAAAAAAGACATGGAACTGTTGGAACAAGTCCAGAGGAGGGCCACGAGGATGATCAGGGACTGGAGCACCTCCCGTATGAAGATAGGATGAGAAAGTTGTGGCTGTTCAGCCTGGAGAAGGGAAGGTTGCGTGGACACCTCATAGCATCCTTCCAATACCTGAAGGGGGCCTATAGGGATGCTGGGGAGGGACTCTTCCTTAGGGACTATAGTGAGAGGACAAGGGGTAATGGGTTCAAACTTAAACAGGGGAAGTTTAGATTGGATATAAGGAAGAAGTTCTTTACTGTGAGGGTGGTGAGGCACTGGAATGGGTTGCCCAGGGAAGTTGTGAATGCTCCATCCCTGGCAGTGTGCAAGGTCAGGTTCGACCGAGCCTTGAGTGACACAGTTTAGTGTGAGGTGTCCCTGCCCATGGCAGTGGGGTTGGAACTTGATGATCTTAATGTCCTTTCCAACCCTAACTATTCTATGATTCTATATAGATCCAGGATAAATACTGAGAAGATGTCTACCCCAATAAATTCAAATTTTTCTTAACATCACCAAAACATCTCCAGACATTAGATGCCAATGTTTACATATATATATGTGCAATGTCATATTTTTCCTTTTCAGATATGCCACACATCTGAAATGCTATTACTATGAAACAACAGTGGAGATATATACTAGGTTCAATATATATGACCTAAGCCAAGGACCCACAGTGCAATACTAAGATAAAAGATAACTCAAAATCACAGAACCCAGTAAGTTACAAGGTTCTGTTTTGATATGATCATTATGAGAAAGAAGGTCTGTGAAGTCAGTAATCTAAAAGCTGCTTTTTGAATGAGTGTCTGAGGAGGAATCTAAAAAGCCTTGTCCTTTATGGGACAGTATTTAAATGAAATAACCTGAAACATCCATTTTAGACACAACACAGGCATCCTCCAGAGATATATCTTCTATTCCATAACACATCAAAAAACAAAGATCTGATTTGCAACATAAGTGTTTTGCTTATTCATATTCCCAAGAATTAGCATTTCAGAATTTATCCAGTCCAGATCAAAATTTACATATTTGTAAATATAGGTTTCCAACCAAGGAATGCCATTTTTGTTGCTTTTTAAGAAGAATCTTCTTCAGAACCACTACACACTTCGATAATTTGAAGGTCAACTTGGTGGGGGAACGAATAAGAGGTAGGTCTTCAACTGATTTTTAATAATCTTAGCTCTACTGCCTTCATTTGATCCTTAATGATTTATAAGGATGAGGTATGACATAAAGATGGTGAAAAAGAATGGACAACCATCCACATTTTTCAAGGAAAAACAGTGGCATAGAAGTTATTTTCAGAGCTAAGCATACACACCTGCCTTCATCGCCTCCAAATCTATTCACCTCCAGAAATACCATTCTTCTATACTTGTAAGCAAATCTATAAATTACTAATTGAGCATGGGTTATATACTTCAGCATATAATTTCTCACCTCTTCAGCTTCATGTGCTATTAATTGGTCCATTAACATTTTTCGCCTCCTCTTTTCTCGTTGTTCTCTAGAAAACATATCTTCTTCTAAACGTTTTTTAATTTTCCTTATATAGTCATCATCTGAATAAGTACTTAATAGCTCAGTTGCTGTCTGTTCTGTAGTTTCTGGAATTGTTTCTTGCAGCTTCTGTGTTTGCAATGATTCTTCTATATCACTGATTGAAAAGATTAAAAAGATCACTGACTACATAGGAATTATGGTTCTTAGAGGTGTTCTCATTCAGATCCCTGTATAATTATGTGGAAGTCTGACAAATGCACAACAGCACTCTTTGCGGGCACTGTGGTTACTTTTTGGTGCTCTTGTGCCCCACAGCGACCACTAAGCCCAGAAGAGGGCTCCAGCCAACACTGACTTAAGCTAACTGTCAATTAGTTCATTTGCTAATATGAAGTCAAATTCTACAGAAACAGGAAATTACGATGGCTCACAGATTATCAGAGAAATACGGGTTACTCTTTCATATGTCTATATGCTTTGAGTGCAGTTTTGCAGTTATTAGTCACATTTTATTTACACAGAGAAGTATCCACAGCAGTATGCATGAGTGCCACCTCTTCTGAGTATGTTATGCATGTCACTAAAGGTGACAGAATGACTAAATTATTCACAAATAAATCAAGATACAGATAAGTCTAAGGAGGAATGTTACTTCTGTTTTCTCTGATACGGGCTACTGTGTAAGTACATTCACAACCATTCTTGTCTCTGCAAATCTAACTGAACTTACAGACTCAATGACTGGAATGAACAGAGAAGAGAAGCACTTTGTGTCCTTTGTTGCTATATATATGGTAAAAAAGAGAGAAGGAAGTTTGAGCCATCCCTACTACAACTAAAAAAAGGTAAAAACACTGTAACAGTGCGCGAGCTGGAGTATTTAGAGTGCTAGTGGAAAATCAGTTAAAACTAAACAAGATATCACATTTTCCTCAAATAGATGTCTACATAGATAGTAGGCACCTGAGGTAGGATCCTGTCTAATCTTAACAATATAATATTCAAATATTTACCTGTCAGTGACTTGGCTGTGTAGTGTGTAGGCAATAGACTTCTCAAACTTACTAATTTCCTTGCATGCGTCCTGAAGAAATAACAAAAAATTTGATGGTTTTTTTTTCTCTTCACAAAACACAAAAGTTCAGTAGACTAAGGATTTACAAATAATTTTTTGTCATGTTAGTACAATGGAAATGTTTACACTGAAAATATTTTTAGCATCAGCTAGATTGAGAAAAAAAAAAGACTATTTCCCTTTTCTACCTTTCATTTCCTTCCTGCCTGCCCTTTTCCTGGCCATGTCCACTACCCACAAAATCCTCAGGTTTTGCAGCTGTTCATTTTGCAAGATAATTCTGATTTTGCATAGGACTTCAGCAATTTCTATAATTCCCACCATTCAGGAACTTGAAACAAGATATTCTGGCTATAATCAGCTTTAGATTTAGTAGCCTTAATTTATCCCTGATAGCCACTCAAGCAACTACATTGCTTTTGTACACTCTACATTTAAATGCATCTGCCACCATTGTGCAGCTGTAAAAACTAGTAATATTTGCATTTCTGATGACAATCGAATCCACGAACTGTAAGATTACAATCCAAGTACTCTCCAGCACTAGATAATACAGAACTATTTTTTTTATTGCTGCACTGCCATCATCTCTTGATTTGGTCTATGACTACTGTCTATTTCACCTGTTACTAACATTTTTCATAGAGCAGACAGTGTTTTGGCGTGTGCTACAGAAGAGTTCATACGTTATGGTGCAAACCGTCATGCACAAATGAGAAGGTAACATTAGTACTTTTATTGCACATATTCTACTCAGTAAACTAAAAGCTATCAGCAATGAAATTAGTATCCTATAGTATTTATTCAATAAGAACTTTCACTTACATAAAAGCTGATTTTTCCAAAGTAACAAATGCAGAATTATTCTAATATTTAGCCAAATTTCCACTGGTTGAATCTAGTACACCATTTTAACATTGTATAATCTGCATTTGGAGAGTGCAAGTACAGTATTTTTAAATCTAAATGCTCCTAGAAATCATCTGGTTTGCAAGGTCATATAATTAATATTAAAAGAATACAGATGATAGTTACCTCTGCTTCTCTTTTCTTCCTTAAGAATTTGTTTGCTTCAATAGCTTTTCTGGTGTGGCTTGGTGCTGGCTTTGGAGTCTGTAAAATGGCTTCTTGAATCCTAGCCATTATTTCATTTTGTCTCTTTCTTCCTATACGATGCTGAATATTCAATAGTATTATGTTCAGACAATTGAGTTGAAATAAAATACACCCTATGGCCCTAATACATTACTGATATATCCATGAAGTAAACGTAATTAAGCCTTAGGAAAAAAGCCTTCCAGGAAGAAAGTAGTAGAGCTTATTAGGCTCCAGGCTTCAGCAATGACTGAATTTACTCCTTTTTCTTTTTCTTTTTTTTTTAAGTGGATCACTAAAGTGCCATAAAACAAATAATTCTTTATCTTTTGTCCACAGTTAAATGCTGTCTTACAATATTCACAGCCACTGTAGACATAAACCACCATTTTTATATAAAGGAGTAGATGCTGTAAAATGCATTTTAAAGTATCATTAGGAATAATTTGACAATTTAGAAATATGCTAGTATATGTTCTCAATATTTGAGGATGAAGACTTTTTTTTAACTGCCATTATGAAAATTGTACATCTTATATACATCAGCAAATACTGCAATGCAACTGAAGCCCATCTGTAACAAAAAAAAACCCAACCAGTTTGTGTGTAGTGCCTAACAGGCATTTAAGTGCTTGTACTAAATTCTAGCTCTACTATGGCACCCGTTTCAAGTCAGAATTCAGTACAGAAACTCAGAATACCAGTTTCCTGGTACAGAAACTGAGAATACCATTATGTAATATTACTGCAGAACAATGAGTGTCAGATGATCAAGAAGTAAGAAACATCTAAATGATACTACTTAGAAGTGCACTACTGTTACAGGCAGTGAAAGTGGCTAAAAGGGATTTTTACAAAGAATCTAGGATAGTTGAAAAATAAATATGCAATATATCAAAGATAGTTACAAAATAAATATGTACTATAACAAATATTTAAAAATAAGTATGTACGATAGCAAATATGATATTTTCTTTTAGATTTTTATTTTTAATATTTTGGTTACTGATTGCATTTTCTTTTCCAGATACATGAAGGGACTTTTTTTTCCTCTTTCATTCTTGTCCATGCATTGGCAATAGAACAGCTAAATAACCACAGACTCTCTCTCTTTATGCCATATAAAATGCGTCTCAAATTAGTCAACTTCATTTTCACTGTGATTCTACACCCCTTGGATAGCTGGCCAATTTCTCTATCTAAACTCCAGGCTGTACACAGGCTGTGTTCCTGTATCTTAAGATGTTAGTTCCTGTTTTTCACTATATCAGAACAGCTACACAGAGCTGCATGTTCCGAGGCCATACCCACTACAGGTTCCCTACCCCGTGTCTTTTTCCTGCTTTTGATCAATGCTTCATCTTCATTAGTAAAGAATGTCACAAAACTTTTCTACAAGGACACCTTAAACACATACAATAGTAAAATCTGTACCTTGTCTTAAAATCTATAAATATTTTCCAAGCATGACAATATGCAAATATCCTTAATATAACATTAAGTGATTTTAAAATATTAATACCTTAAAGGTCTTATAACAATATATCGTCTTTATATCTACACATTAATGACTGCTATGCTTATTCCTTCCCTCTGTTTTTGTATAAACATGACTATGTGGCACAGAATTACTAAGCATTCACACTGGCTTTAACTCATTATGTACATGACCTTAAGAAAATACTTCTTCAGAACTATGTAAGAAGTCACCTTTTCAATGTCTTGGGCTCTTCGTTCCTCTTGGAGCTTCTGAATTTTCTGTTGCTCTGCAATAAGTTTACGAGCTATTTTATCTTCTGCTGCCTTAGATTTTTTTTCAAACTGCTCTGCAATCTGTTGTAGTTGCAAATCAACCTGACGTGGTGTTAAAGTTTTCAAACGCTAAAATTCAACATCAAGCAATTAAATCAGAAGCAGTAAGAAACAGATTTAAATAATTAAATATGATAATTTTGATACCGTAATTTCAAACTGTTTTCCTGTGCTAATGCACACAGAACATCTAAACATGGTTGAGTATTTTTCAGAAAAAACAGGACTAGCTCCACTGAAAATAGGCAGAACTGAACTTCAGCAATACCAAACTTTGTCTAGTTTGAAGGAAAGGAGTCTAAGGGGCAACACTGACAGGACACATTGGAAAGGTTCAAAGAGGCATCAGAAGAGGTTTAGACTGGACAGCAGGAAGCATTTCTCTACCAAGAAGGTGACCAAACACTGCAACAGGCTTCCTAGAGACACGGTCAATGCCCCAAGCCTGTCAGTGTTTGAGATGCATTTGGACCTTACCCTTAATAGCATATTTTAAATTTTAGTCAGTCCTGAAGTGATAAGACTAGCCAGACTAGGTGATTGTTGTAGGTCCCTTCCAACTGGAACTGTTCTATTCTAGTCAAACAGATGGATGGAAAATTCAACTTAAATATACTGAAAAAGAATACTGGAAGGGTAATAAATAATTTTCCCAGACAGGCTATGAAGTCTCCACATTTTGAGATATTCAAAACCCGACTGAGCAAAGTGCTGAGGAAACTGTTCTAGATGACTTTTCTTAGAGCAGGGGGGTGGATTAAGTGACCCCAGAGGCCCCTTCCAACCTCAACTATTCTACAATTCAAATACCATTCTGAAACTTTGTATTGACAGCAGCCATTCTCAGTTCCTTTATGTTCTTTAAGCTGACCCTCTGTACGTGAAGGGATATTTTGACTGTTTCATACTATCCTTGCTCTTGTTGGACAACTTTCTGCTTGAAGACCATTTTTCAGGAAGTGTATCAGAAAAAGAAGTGACATTTCACCCAGCTGAATTTGACTTACAATACATAGCTTCTTAAAGATTGTTCATCCTGATAACAAATTATGGTCTGCATATGCTGAACATTACTGCTGAAGACAAGCATGTTCTTAACAGAATCTATTACATCAATACTGACTTCCTCTCTGATACTGTCTTTCTCCTTTTTTTTTTTCCTCTTTGTATTACTCAGCATATGGTTATTGCAGACTGGAGTGTAGTATAAATATATGGAAAGATGTTCAAGAGGAGGAACCAAACCACTGTGGTACAAAGCTCAACACAATTATAAATAGGCTTCCTGGAAGGGAAATTAGTTTAAGTTGATACCCAGACCACAGTACAGTCTGCAATCTGTACTTATCAAATGAGTAAAAAGGCAGCTGGTGAGCAACTACAAGCCTTTTGTTGCTATATGTAACACAAAATGAGCCAAAACAAAGGAACACAAACCACAGATAATCAATATCCTCATGAGTCACAGATAAACTGTGTAATCCCATGGTCTCTGTATGAAAAATATGACTAAGGACTGATTCTTTTCCATATAAATATGAGATTTTGAATAGAACATTTAAAAAGTGGGGAGGGAAGCATGCATCATGCTTGGAACGTACATGTAAACCTGCTAGGGTTTTTCCTATGTATTTATACAAAATAGGCACAGTCAGTTACCTCTCGATACAAAACACTTTCAATAGACTTAAGCTTTACAGTTGCAGTAGGTATCATTGCTTCCATGGCTACTCTGGTGAGCTTTGTCTTTCTCTTTTTTTCCAAGGCAATGTACAATTCATATAACAGCTTTGTTGCAGCCCCATGCTGTCCTCTCATGATGTTTTGGGCCACATTCTCATTAAACTGCACACCAAGGAGATGAAGTGTAGGCTCCAGGCGAGAAAAATTGTTAAGTTTTGCAATTGCAACCCTATATGATTAAGATGAACAACACAGGAAAAAAAAAAAAGAGCATAAACTTATTTTCAATTCTACCTTGCCTCAATAAGCATGGTCATGACATTTTATGAAGATAGCGGGGGAAAAGAAAACACAGAGGACTTCCTTAAAATAATATGATACACGCTTTGTCTGAGGTTTTATATTGCAGTACACGAAACTGCATTGGTCTACCAGGCATAACGTTTGGGAAAAATAGAGAACACGTTGGGTTACATAAATCTTGATACATACACACACAAAGTGCAACTGACAGCAAAAGCTTATCCCCGATTGCAGCTAATTTTACACCATCCAAAAAGAGTACAAGAGTTAGAATGAAATTTCTATATAAATTGTATCAATCCACTTGAGCTCCAAGCAGCCAAAATTTAAGGGGAAAAAAAAAAAAAAAAAGTCTATATAATCCAGTAACCCGCACAACCCTTTGTCATACTCCTCCAATAAAAAGAAAGGAAAGATGGGTTGGACTAGTGTGGAAAACAAAGACTATGGTCTCAATGAGAATTTTACATTCAAAACTGAAATAGTGGATTGCAGATTAATGTTTCTCTTGACATGCAGATTCTCCTGTGGAAGCACTCAAAATCAACAGCTATACTGGACAAAACCCAGTAACAATAAATCATCACTGTATGACAATTAACACATCGAATTTCATCTAAAAAATCCATAACTTCAACCTGAGTCAGAACATCACGCTTTCTACACTGCTCTATCACTTGAGTTCACAACAGTTTCTTCACATGAGCCAACAAGCTTTTGAGGTCTACTGAGATGCAGCATAATTGTACAGAAACGTCCAATTTTAACTGAAGATGTTCTGGTAACACAGAACTCACCTTATTCCTAGAGGAAACAGTCCAGGAGCTCATTATTCTCACCATAATAGCTCGTGCCTTATTTCTTGCACAATTATATATAACTGCAGCTCACAACTATTGACAATTTTTCTGCCATCTGAGTAAAGGCCCTATTGTCATAAATCACCTCACATGCATTGAGAACCTGTGATAATACCACTTCTTAATGTTTTGTTCTGTAATCAGATCAGATGGAATTTCTTAACCTTGCTTCATAATACAAAAATCTTATTTCAAGACAATTTTCAGGGAAAGACACATTTTTTTTCTTTTTTTCAAATATGGACAACCAAATTTGAAAAAGTTTTCCAGATATTCCTTTCAAAAAAGTAGTATCATTTCCTCAATTATTATTCCATTGCTTTTATGAACAGTGGGATTGAGTGTGCCCTCAGCAAGTTTGCTGATGACACCAAGCTGTGTGGTTCGGATGATACGTTGGAGGGAAGGATTGCCATCCACAGGGACCTTGACATGCTTGTGAGGTGGGCTGATGCCAATCTTATGAAGTTTAACCATGCCAAGTGCAAGGTCCTACACCTGCATCAGAGCAATTCCAGGCACAGCTACAGGTTGGGCAGAGAAGAGATTCAAAGCAGCCCTGCAAAGAAGGACTTGGGGGTGTTGGTCGATGAATAAATGAACATGAGCCGGCTTCAGTGTGCACTTGCAGCCCAGAAAGCCAACCCTGTCCTGGGCTGCATCAAGAGGAGCATGACCAGCAGGTCGAGGGAGGTGATCCTGCTCCTCTATTCCGCTCTTGTGAGACCTCACTTGGGGTATTGTGTACACTTCTGGTGTCCTCAACATAAAAAGGACATGAAACTGTTGGAACAAGTCCAGAGGAGGGCCACGAGGATGATGAGGGGACTGGAGCACCTCCTGTATGAAGATAGGCTGAGAAAGTTGGGGCTGTTGAGCCTGGAGAAGAGAAGGCTGTGCGGAGACCTCATAGCTTCCTGTATCTGAAGAGAGGCTATAGGGATGCTGGGGATGGACTCTTCATTAGGGACTGTAGTGACAAGACAAGGGGTAACAGGTTAAAACTTAAACAGGGGAAGTTTAGATTGGATATAAGGAAGAAATTCATTACTGCTAGCCTCCTTCTAGCTTGTCCACTCCTCTCCAGATCATGAACTTCACCATCTCATGGTCACTGCAGCTAATACATACTAGGTTTAGTAGATCATCTCCCCTCCTCAGCAGCTCACATTTCTCAGGAAGTTATCATCACTGCACTCCAGAGACCTCCCGGATTGCTTGTGCTTGGCAGTGTTTCTTTTCCAGCACATACCAGAAAAAGTGTGAAGGCTTCTCCCTAAATACCATCTTCTCAGCACTTCCTGAACTGCATGCATACATTTGGTGTGGGCAGACTTTGTCACTGGCTTTCCCCTCTTATTTACATCAGCCTCCTCCTCTTGCTTGCCAGTCTAGACCACCACTTCCTTACTTGTTTGAGAGTAACCATCTCTTCCCAGCCCTCGCCCTGTTCCTGGTTTCAAGGATGCTTTTGCTCAATCTGGTCAGATGGATCTATCTCTTCCTAGCAGTCCTCCATCTTCAGAAGCAATCCCATGACTACAGAAACCAAATCCCTGATGTTGACAGCAGCTGCACAACCTGTAGAATCTATCCTTATCAAGCCTTTCCACCTCACCAGCAGAATTATACCTGGGCACCCCTAGCCCTCTAGACTTTTGTCTCTAGATATGGTCCAGGTCTGTCTGGTAGTATCCCTGCTGCCCACATAGGAGAGCAGCAGGGGCAACAGTATAAGGGCTAGACAAGCCTCTGCAGTCCTTGACCCACACCCTAGCAAGCAGCAAACCTCCCTGACTAGCATATGAGGTCAGTAGATGGGTACCTCCGCCTTCTACAAGAGAAAGTCTCCAGCTACTATCCCTCACCTTCTCCTCCTGGCACCCTAGGGTGGTTCAGACTTAGCCAGTTCAGATTCTTTATTGCACAGAGCTACCAGCCTCTCATCTGCCAGCAAGGCAATGATCCTGTTCTGCAGCTACAGATCAGTTGAGTGGGAACATGCCTACTCTTGCCAGAAGTCACAAGCTGCCAGTAATCTCCTTTTCCCAACCCAACAAGCACAGATTCTGCCTGCCTCTCTCTCCGCACAGCTGTGTGCTCAGGTTCTGGTATCTGTAGTGTCTCAAAGAAGATCCAATCAATATCCTTTTCATCATCTGTGACACTGAACAGTCTACGGACCTCCTTCTGTAGCAGCTTGACTTTGTGACACATATCCTCTACGAGCACACATCTCTGAAGAAAAAACTGCCACTACACCCTGCGCAAAGCTTGGTAAAGACTCTGAGCATTTCCTACAGCCTGAAACATGGAGAACTGACCCTTCTGTCTGGACAGCAATCTGAGTTGAGGCCTCTGACATTCTCAGCATTTGCTTCAGTCGGTACTGGAAATCATGTCCTGTCATACATCATCACCTTTATTAAGCATGCATACACTGTCTCAGCCTCACAATACATCTCCACTGTTTTCATTTTAGTGAAGATGCAACAGTCACCACCACACCACACCTCTGGACTCCTAGCTCTACACAGCTCCTGGAGACAGTGTTAATATCTCCAGTGGTAGAGACATCCTTGATTCATAGCACCATAGAATGGTTAGGATTATAATCATCTAGTTCCAGCTCCCCTGCCATGAGCAGGGATACCCCACACTAGACCATGTGGGCCAAGGCTCTATCCAGCCTGGCCTTTAACACCACCAGCGATGAAGCATTCACAACTTCCCTGGGCAACCCATTCCAGTGCCTCACCACCCTCACAGTGAAGAACTTCCTCCTTATATCTAACCTGAACTTCCCCTGTTTCAGCTTAAACCCATTACCCCTTGTCCTCTCACTACAGTATCTAAGTAAGAGTCCCTCCCCAGCATCCCTGTAGGCCCCCTTCAGATACCGGAAGGCTGCTCTGAGGTGTCCACACAGCCTTCTCTTCTCCAGGCTCAACAGCCCCAACTTTCTCATCCTATCTTCATATGGGAGGTGCTCCAGTCCCCTGGATCATCCTCGTGACCCTCCTCTGCACTTGTTCCAACAGTTTCATGTCCTTTTATGTTGAGGACAGCAGAAGTGCACACAATACTCCAAGTGAGGTCTCACAAGAGCAGAATAGAGGGGCACGATCACCTCCTTCGACCTGCTGGTCACACTCTTTTGATGCAGCCCAGGACACGGTTGGCTTTCTGTGTTGCGAGCGCACACTGAAACCAGCTCATGTTCAGCTTCTCACTGACCAACACTCCCAAGTCCATCTCTACATGGCTGCTCTGAATTAGTTCTCTGCACAACATGTAGCTGTGAGGGCCTGTAGAACTTTTTGGTCCAACCTGCTCTATCATAGTTTCAATCAAAATGTGTAATTTTCTTGAAGAAGAATTACCAATCTCTCTGGAAATACGAAGCTAATCCATGAGTCAAATACAAGTTGCTTTTGACTTACTCATAAATGTATCAAATCTTGGTAAGTTCTAGATGTATTTTCCACTGTGCCTTAGCCAATCCTACATGAAAACTAAATATTTTGCTCAATTTCTGTACGGACATGTTACCCATATGTACTAACCTGCTCTGTGAAAATTGATCAAAGTCATCCTGAAGATCATATTTATGTAGAAGTTCCCCTAGGAGATAGCCATTAGAAAACTCTTCTGAAATTGATCCTGGAACTAAGTTTTGGGGTTTTATTGTTAGTAAAAACAAACAAAAATTTCATACAATAATTATAATACAATATATTATTATTTTCATTAAAAAGTTGTCCAAAGTTTGTTAAATAATTCAGAGGAATTTTAGGAGGTTGATCTAGCAGTAACTAGTTTTCAAGCCACCAATAAATCCGCTTTTAGTGTAGTTATTTTGCACCATAAGCTTTAGGCAATCAAAAATCTGAAATGCAAATGAAAACAAAGGTAGATCCAAAGCGCTTCTCTTCCATGGAAAGTTGTTCCTTCCTTGCAGAAGAAATGCTTCTTCAAAGCCAGCACAACACCTGTCATGCAAAGCAAAGCTCTGCAAACTGTTTTTCAAGCATATTAAAATACTCTTATCCTCTGGAGTCCTTATTAGCAGATGAAGCATGAGCTCCTCACACTCCCGGAGAGCATTTGCACCTTGAGGAAACTTAACTTCATCTCGAAAGTCACTAGCTTACGCACGCAGGTTAAAAAGGTACCTGCGGGGGTATCTAGACACGGGGAAGCGGGAGGACTCATGGAGCTGGCCCGCGGGACCCCCTCGACCCTGACCCTGCGGCAGGCAGCCCGCCACGCTGACGGGCAAGCCTGCTGCCCCCCGAGCCCCTGCACGCTCCCAGCGCAGCGCGGCCCGCACTCACCCAGGCTGCGGGAGAGCTGCACCTCCTCGTTCAGCCACTCGCACAAGATCTCCGACATGTCCCGCGGCGGCGGCGGCGGCGGCGGCGGCGGCGGCGGCGGCGGCGGCGGCGGCGGCGGCGGCGGCGGCGGCGGCGGCGGCGGCGGCGGCGGCGGCGGCGGCGGCCTCACACAACCACCGGGCACCGCGTCCCGTTGCCACGGCGACCGGACCCTGCGCGTGCGTGGTGGCGGGTTGGGCTGTGGGGCCGGGCAACGGTACCCGCCCGCGGCTGCCGCTAACCCCCAGAGGGAGCGCGCTGCGCTCTGCGCATGTGCCGCAGGTGAGGCGGGGCGACGGGTGTGGGCGGGGCGACGGGTGTGGGCGGGGCGACGGGTGTGGGCGGGGCGGGCAGACGACGAAGAGGAGGAGGGTGGGCTCGGTGTGGTGGGGCGGGTGTGCGGTTGCTCGCTGGGCAGCGGGCAGGCAGACCCGGGCAGCAGCCGCAGTAGCAGCAGCAGCAGCAGCAGCAGCAGCAGCAGCAGCAGCAGCAGCAGCTGCTGAGCTATCCCTGAGGAGGGTCTGCCTGGAGCCGAGCGGGCGTGCGCGGGGCTGCCCTTCAGCTGCGGAGGACGCTGGTGGCAGGGTCCCGCTGGACACAGCTCGGCGGCGGCCTTTGCACCTCAGCGCTTTCTTCGCTGTCCCGCGCCGCTTTCTGTGAGGTCTGTCAGTGCGGCGCGGGGTCCGCCTCAGCCGCCCTTCGCGCCTGCCCCAGCGCCTTCTCCTGGCTGCGGTTCGCTGGTTGTTCAACGTGTGTAAAACTTCCCCATTCAACCCCGACCTTGCGCTGCTCCCCGCTGAAATCGCTGTGGTGCTAGCGCAGATGGTGTTCAGCGGAGGAGTTCCGGGCTAGCAGACAGCCTGGCAAGAAGAAGGAAAACGGGAAAAAACTAGTTGGGTAATTTTCCCCAAATCGATTCAGATAATGGCACAAATTACTCTGTTGGCACCGTATGAAAGGGGGAGGGAGAGCAAGAACTGCTGAAGAAAGCTGTGCCAGTTTGAATCCGTGCTAAACGTTTACGAGGATGTTTTTCAACAGTGTTTGTGTAAGAAGTCTGAAGCGTCTCCGCGCCAATACAGCTGCTCCTGTGGCTCTACGGTAAGACAGTTTGGGGGTCTGAGCTTGGTTTGGAATGAGCCTCTCTGACGCTGTTCTTTGCTTTTTGTCTGCACTGTTATCTCTGCATTAGAATCGTGCTGAAGTAATTGTGTATAGTTTCTGCGCGTCCGATTTGAGGAGTGTATTAGAAAAATGTAGACTGTAGGGAAGAGAACTACATCTGGAAAATACAACGCGTACCCTGGGAATCTGAATTGGCCGGTTTCTTTCTCTGGAGAAAGATCTACAGGTGATGGAATTAAGCTTTCAAGTGCCTTTCAGTGCAACATAATCCTAAAGGATTATTTAATC
Source organism: Ara ararauna (assembly GCA_028858755.1). Lineage (NCBI taxonomy): Eukaryota > Metazoa > Chordata > Aves > Psittaciformes > Psittacidae > Ara > Ara ararauna. Next base: position 96,705,248 of record CM054410.1, read on the forward strand.
TAGAAAAGACGGGAGCAAAAGCATCTAGTGGTTAATGACAGGCAGAAAGCAAGCTAACAGTAATTTCCAAAAGTGACAATGATTAACAGTTGATGTAACAATTTGCAATGTCACAGATTCTGTTCCTCTGGAAGTCTTCAGATTAAAATCTCTGTGGTTTTACAGAGTGTGTGCTTCACATGTAGATAAATTACTGGGTTTTGCAAGAGTTAATGTATAACTGGCCAGTCATTTATATCTTGAGAGGTCATTGTAGAATTAGTAGCATATGAATAAATCGAGTAACAGGAAATTTCAAGGGGGCAAAAGTACTTTCAGGGCAGATGTTCAGAAATCCTTTTACATATTTTAAAGTTTTATGTTAAGTTATAAAAACATGCACACTTTAGGGGAAGAAAAAAAACCCTTGGTTTTGGTTTTTTTTTCAGTATGATATTTGTATTGGGAGTATCTATCATCAAGAGTGTGTTTCTGGTGTGTCAGAGGGCAAAGAACAAATCTATTATACCTTCATCATGAAATCCTTTCCTCAGCTCCTGAAATCAATGTATATGTATTTGTATATCCTTACATGTTGGTGTCAGTAGTCATTAACATGAATGTATGTTGATTTAAAAAATGCAAACTAGAACTGGTTTATATTGAGTTTAGAACTTCTTGCTGTATCACTTCTGACTTTGAAAAGCTGGTACTTCCTGTATCTTTAGAAATTTTAATGGGATGTATTCCTGCAAGTTCATTGTCATATTCAGTGAAATTCTAAATAGGTGAATTTTTTTTTCTGTCTTCTAAAGTGGAATAAAATCTTCAAGCTACAATAGTGAGAAAGATGTGGAATTCCTCTCATACTTAAATTCAATAGTGATCTGCTATTCCAACTGGGTCTCACTTAGCTCTTTACACATTAATGTAGCTTTCTTACAGAATTCTGAGTAGTGGTGGGATAATGTAGTAATCAGTTTTTAACTCATTCTTTCCCTGGATTTAAGAACTTGGAAGGACATCTGTGTTCTGCACTGTGAAAGCTGAGTTCAGAGATTGCTTAAAGGAAAATACTTGCAGACAACTAGTGAGGTAACTTGTTTCCCTAGTTCTACCCTTGCTGAAAACACTGATATTTTTAAATAATAAGGTTATTTATTCTGTGCTCTGTTAATTTTGTTATTTTTCTGCTAGGACTGCCATTGAGAATGATCTGGAAATTCCAGACTGTTTTTCCACAGGACATTGTGCTTTGGTCCTGTAGCTTTTAGACACCAATAGTGGCCCGTGGAATGCATCTGAATTTTTCACCTAAAACTCTGTGTTTATTTCAAACTTTATGTACCTTCCTGTGGACTTGCTTTGGAAGAGCATAGAATTGTCTATAGGTTGTATTTATAATGGTCAAATAAAAGACATCAAACAGCAATCTGTTGAGCAGAAGTACCAGGGATTATCTGTTACATTTCTTTCTTTTTGCCCTCCTGAAAGGAACTGCATGTATGAAGAATGAAAAAAGAGATTGTGGTATAATCATGCTTACAGCTTTTGTGGATATTAGTTTCGAATAATGTGGACATGATAACAGTATGCATGAAAAGCTAGAAAGGAATTCTAGCTTTTATTACAAAAGGACAATTAAAGTACTTCTAAATATTCAAGATACTAAACTGAGGAATTATGTCATCGTAATACAACCAAGATTAAGAAAAGTCAAATGAATTTGAATGAATTCTTAAATGAATTTTTAGATAGAATTTGAATGAATTCTTAGATGGAAGCCCTGCAGACAGTAGTCGCACTAAACTGATACAGAGTAATGAAAGAATGTGTGAGTTCAGGAGTTTCCTTTTTGCACCAGAATTTGGTACTGCATGACTAAGATCAATTACAAACATGCTTAAGTATCATTTTTGGGTAATGTTACATTATTTGTTCTTTGCTTGGCTTGTCTTTTTCCTAGGGAAATACAAAGGCAGTAAATATTCTCCACTTCTTACAGGGCTTCTTTTCCACCTTTACCCCTGTAGTTTGATTGTTCCTTTTACTTAATGTTATTTATTCCCTCTGAAATGATCAAGTGATCACATCTTCTTTGAAATTTAATTTCAACTATATTCATCCTGCACAGATACTCTCCTCCCTTCACCTCTGGATCTTCATGTCTCTATTGCAGACAGAAGAGGATCAAGCCCTAAACAGAAAACCATGATCTTGAGGTTTGTGCTCACCACTCATTTTCACAGCTCTTTGTTAGCTACATCTCTCAGTTCCATTCCCCATACTGACATTTAGAACACCATGATTCTGGAACCCTGCCCTGTCTCCTGGTTGGTTTTGTGTATTGCCACAAGACAAGGGCTGTATTGCAGAATTATAAAATCAACTGGGTTGGAAAAGACTTCAAGATTATCAACTCCAACCTCTACCCAGGACTGCCAAGTCCACCACTAATCCATGCCACTGAGGGCCTCATCTGTATGGGTTTTGAATGCTTCCAGAGCTGGTGATTCCACCACTTCCCTTGGAAGCCTGTTCCAATACCTGATCACCCTTTAGATTCATTGATTCAGAGCACATGTTTGTCCAGCGTAGTCTTCTGTCCCTGACAATGATCAATAACAAATTCTGGGGAAGCATATATTGAGATCTATTAATGTACAGTCATGATTCTGTGTTACTGAGACGCCCTGCAGGACATTCTCCCGGCCACCATTGATTGTGCTGAAGGACTTCCTGCATCCACATGATCTAGAACAATTAACATTTTCCTCCATGAGCGTGTGCTTTTAAATTTGTGTAAATGTTTTAATATTGACAGTGGCCTGTGATGAGGAGTCCCTTAGCTTAAGCTGCCATTGTATGAATAAACTACATTACCCTTCATTACATGAAGAATTCCACTGTTTTGTGTATTTTGAAGCTGTGTCTTCTGCTCGCTGCTTTCAGCAGTCCAGTAGTTCTGATGCTTCATATCTGGCAGTGTTCAAAGCCAGGTTGGACAGAGCCTTGGGTGACATGGTCTAGTGTGAGCCTTCTCTGCCCATGGGGTTGGAACTTGATGCCCTGAAGGTCCTTTCCAGTCCTAACGATTCTATGATTCATTTTTAAGCAAGAACATTAGGCAACAGACTTGCAGTTTGAACTGATGTTTAAAGTGATATCTTGCTTCCAATAAGTGTATAATAGATGTATTTTATATGTACATTTACTGCTCATCTTAATATTCTCTCTGCTTCCCTGTTTTGGAGCCAGGGGGCTGTGTCTCTGGGGGGGAACTATGGTTCCTATGGCGCATTCTGCTCTTTTTGTTATCTGCATGAAGAATGCCAAGATGTGAATGTGCTGTAAAAAAAGTCCTACACTTTAAGTAGTTGTAGTACAAACAGTGGCAATGCTAATGTGGGTACATACAATATATATCCAAGAATGGCAATTAGTGCTTAAGTAGCCTGTTTGTATTTCAAACAAGTGTCTCTTATGTTGAAACACTGATAAGAGTGTGTGATGCATTCTGGAAAACTACAGGTATGCTGTGTGGAGGAAAATACTCCTAAGTGGGTGCATTGTTTGCCAAGTGGATTATTAGTAGGTAGGTTTAACTTGAATAAATCTCACTAAATTGCTGGATAATATTAAGGCAAGAGAACTGCAAAGAAGTTCTAATCCTGTGAAGAAGAAACGGAGCAAAATGCTTCCAGTATGAGGAACAAGCAAAGTGTTACGGCTGATGTTTTGATTATTTTCCATACTGGCAACTTAGTAAGGAAGAACATAATTTAACCCATTGCACAGAACTGTAATTCACTTGCTGTATCTAAGACAATATGTTTCCATTTAGTTCAGTTATAGCAATTCCACATTTAAGCCAAGTTCTGAAGAATTTTTCAGCTTCAGATGAGAGTTCAGTGTCTCCAGTATAATTTGTTGGGAATCGCTATCCACCACCATGAGTAGTGGCATATAATATTGAATAATGTCTGAAATATTGATGCTGTTTGATTTAATTCATAAGAATTTTAAAGACTTACTGAAGCAGCCCTCCCCTGCCCCCCCCTTTTTTTTTTCGAGTGTATACAATTACTGTCTTTCATTGAAAGTTCTTTTAAGAGATTCCATGGCTTTAAGGTTATCTGCTTCCAGAGCAAAGGCACGTTTTATCCAGAAAGCTTCAAAACAGTAAAATCTGAGTGCAAGTGATAGAAATAAAGAACCAAACTGCCTGACAGAACGAAAATTCACATAAGCAAAATAAAGGAAGTAGAAAGCTTTTTAGAGCATCTCTGAATGATCAGTACATATATGTCTTAAGGACATGGTAAAATACGGGGAGGTAGATGCAGCTTTAAGCAAGTTTGTAAAACGAAGAGAAAATTAAGGTAATTTTAATTCTGAAGAGTCACTGTGATGCTACTGAATTGATTACCCATTTTTTTGAGTGACTTAGTTTTCTTAATAATTTTTGTTTGGTTTTATTACCAATCTCTCTTCTGTAATACCTGTGTGGTACGTTTTCTTCCATCAGAAAGGCGAGTATTCTGGCATGCAAACTGATCCCATCATGATCAGTCTGCATGTAGTAGTTAGGAGTAGCTGGGAAAGACTGTAGGCAAGAGGTTAAAAAAAAAAAGTTGATGGTTAGAGAGTGGGATAGAGATGTGAAATGTGACTGATACAGATAGCTAGCTAACCCCCTTTAAGACAGTTCCATTAGGGATGGAATAACGGGGATCAAGGCAACACAAATTGCCTTAGTTCAATTGCTTGAACAGAGCCTTGAAATTTGGTTCACTGTTTCTCTGCCTTAGGAAATTGTATGTAAAACATACTGGCAAAGGATTTTTCCAGTCAATCACAATAATTACCCACATTCACACTCGTGTTGTAATATAGTTAGAATTTATATTATGTCAACATTTTTCTTGTAGTTATCCTTTTCTGCACAGAATGGTCGTGTGCTTGGTGTGGATGCGTGAAAGCTCTCTCCACTTCTATTCTTTTACTCTATTTTTAAAGGGCAGCTAAGTAGTAAGTAAAATTCAGATGGTTCTTTTTTTGTCATGCGTAGTTGAATTCAGTCTCTGGCATAGTGTTTCTGTGAGATACAAACCAAGACCAGACTTTTCCAGACAGTTACAAAACACGAGTTTATCATTTTATGAATGCATTACTTTATATACAATGGCCTGATACATTTTGAATAGCATTTGGAATACTCACAAGGCCTCATCAGTTAGTATTATATCTTTATTGTTCAATACGCGTTCATTAACTGTGCACCATTTGTCTTATGTTCTTTCACTGTAGCTTTTGTCTAGCATTTGTAAAGAATGTATGTAATGTAATTAGAATAATTTTATTTTTTGGCTGCTACTGAGATGCAACTGCTTTTTTGTCTTTTTTGAGAGCAAGAACAGCTATTGTGCACTAACAATTTTGTTCAGTTATATTTTTAAGATATAAAATGAAGACTAATGTGGAGAGGGAGTGCAAGTAAGCGTAATGTAACTAGGTGATCTGGAATTTGGCTAATGTCCTTGCAATTAATGCCAGCACTTAAAAGCCTTGGATACTTGTTCTTTCTCATTATGTTGAATGAGAACATTGGTCAAGTATACTGTACGTTGGAAATGTTCTTGTTAGAATACCAGGCTCTCACAGTTCTTCTCTAATTGACAGTTGTTAACTAATTAGGGTAAAGCTGATGCTGTAATTAGGGGAAAAAAAGGATGTTGATATAGTTAAAGGAGAGACCGTGGACTGACATTCCCAATTGCTGCTTTTAACAATAATTTAATAATAAGTCATGGCTTGATAATGCTTGTATATATAATTTAATTTTATGAGGAGAAGATACGTGTAGACTTTCTTTTTTATAACAATGATTTAGCTTTCAAGTTGCACATTTCTCTCATCTTATGCCAGTGTAAATTTGTTCTCAGGCTGACGCAATAGATGTTTTTTTTAATTGGGTGTGAGAGTTGGTGATGATAATGATAGGGATATTGTTGTGCTTGTGTTTGATGGCTACTGAAATACAATTTTGTTTAACGATATCTTTGTGTTATTCAGAACCTTTCTTTATTTTTACTACATCCGATCTGAGTAGAATATTGAAATGATAGAATAAAGAGTTGGCCTTAAAATTGCTGAAATTATGTGAACAATTTTAATATAGAATGACTGAATACAGGCACTAATGAAAGATGCAAAGCAGCCATTCAGCTGTTCATGCTGTAAATTATGGCACAAATAAGCATTTTTAAAGAAATTACAGAAATTATAGCCGTTATGAACTTGTGTTGTAGAGCAATGCCTTACTGTTACTGTTGGATCCCTTCAAGTCATTCAACAATATAGACCACTCTATGGTCAAGCCAGTAATAAGACTCTAAATTAGTTTGGTACTCTGCCTCTGATTTTTTCCAGCTATCCTACCACTTATTCCCATTTCAAACTCTTTTCACTCCATGGATTCTTAGTCTGTCCTGCAATCAGTTATTCTTACTCATATCTTTCCATTTATTTCCCTCTTCATATTCCTCAGGTCTTTGCATTTGATAATGTGTCTGTCTTCTGATTTTCATCTGTTGCCCTAATCCTTCTTTCCTACCAAGTTTCCTGTGCACATTCTGTTTCTTGGGAAACTGCTGATCATGTATCCTCAAATTTGCATAATTATACCTGTGTTCCTCTGTATATTGTAGCTTACTCTTAACCTGTAAGTTCTAATTTATCTTACACAATTTACATTTGAAGTCTGGCACATATTTTTCTGCGCTTGGGTTTCAAAAGCTGCTTGCTCCCCTTAGGATTTGCTGTCTGTGTGTTTAGCTTTTTATGCAGAATGAATGCTTCCAAAGAAATGGTTCCAATGACAAGTTCCTTTTCAGTAGCACAGTAGCAGCATGTCAGACTGAATCATTAACAATATCAAGAATGCACCTATTTCTTCCTGTCTCTTCTGAAAACCTCACTGAGTTTCAGGTAACATTAGTCAAGATATATACTCAGGTAGAATGTCTTCAGTGTCAGTAAAGAGGTGATCTGGCACATCACTGCTTCTCTTTTTTTCTTTTCACTGACGATCTGACAGTAAAGCTCATTCCGCCCTTTCTCTTGTTTTACCTCTCACCATACTGTTACTTCTCTTACAATACCAAATACAGCTCAGGCTGCACTATTCAAAATAGCTCTTTTGACTACAGTTGTAAGAGTGGCTACTGATGTAAAAGGTTTTTTTTACACAAGTAAGAGTGAGTTGCTGCTAGAATTTCTTCTTTTTTGAAATTCTGTTCTTAAGAGGATTTGAAGATTTAGTATAGCTTTGAATGTAATTCTTGCTGCTTGTAACAATTCAATAAATTCTTTCATTTCCAGTTTAAAAATTGTCACTTATTCTGTGACAAGAATTCTCCTGCATGGTAGCTAATAAAATGCATGAATGAAGTTGACTTATTCTATTGTTTGGCCAGTTTGCAGAAAGTTCTTTCACTAAAGCTCATAGCTGCTGCCAACACATAATCCATATATTCTGCCCGCATCAGAAAAATCTTACGAAAACAGAGTAGTTGTTAACCTCCATTTAGAGAAAGGTGCCTTTCTAAGATTTAGGTGTACACTTTTTGGTTTTTATGATGGCTTAATTTTTCATCCTATATGGAATAAGAAGGGGCCCAAGCCTGTAAAAGGCAAGTGCAAGACACTGTTTATTAAGTTATTTTCATTCAAATAAAGTTTGGTTTGATTGTTTGGGGTTTTTTTACAGATTAATGCATAATATTATTTAAATGGGCCAGGTGAAGCACAGAAAAATAGTTTTAATTTTGAAACAGAAGTAAATGTCGTGGCAGACTTATATACAGTGTTGTATTAATCTCATTTATTTGTATGGCCTGTACTTATAAAATGTAGTAATTTATTGCATAATATGATATGTGGAACCTAAGATTCATATAATTCTGTTCCTGGAATTACGCAATTGCTTCCTGTGATTAGCTGCCTTGGGAACCCTTTTAGGGAATATTTTAACAATTTCTCTTCCGTGGTGAGAAAGGAACCAAATATGGGAAGCGCAGGAATGGCAAACAACCAAAAAGCAAATAAATGAAACTGCCGCATAGAAATCGTTTTCTTAGAGACCATGACATTCATACAAACAGAGTAAGACAATGCAGCAGTTAAATTCATATTCATTTTGATTCAGTTGTTTCAAGATTTGGTCTTTGTGTCTGAAGCTGAGGAATGCAGTTTGCTTTTGTATGTTAACCCTAGTGAGAATGGATATTGGTGGTCACAACCATCCCAAAGCAACCTGGGGAGAAAGTTAAAAGGCATTTTGGGAAGTCAAACTCTATCCCATCTGCCTCATGACACCAGCTTTACAGAAACCTGTAAGATTCAGAAGAAAAATTATTTCTAAATTGTGTGTGTATGCAATCATATGTTTTAAAACATCCAGTGATTTCTAAAGCTCTTTCACAAACGCAAAGTTCACTGTTTCAAAATACTAATATAAGTAAATATAGTGATTGATTTCCTGCTGTCCCAATATGGTTTCTTTCCCATAGTTACTAATTTGAATTAAAATTAAGTACCTTTTTTCTGAATTCTTAATGTAATTCACTGATTTAATAACATTTTTCTGCCTTCATGACATACTTTTAAAATTTACATAATTATGTAAATACGACTTATTCAAAGATTTTGTAGGTCACTTCCAGCTGAAATATTCTATTTGTCTTCCGAATTTATCATCTATCACCTTGTTTGTTCAGAGAGAAGAGAATAACAGTTTTTTAGGTATCTCTGGCTCAGTTTTTCTGTGAAAATTGGGAAGTAACATTGCTTTCCTTATGGCAGTTCTTGATATATAGATAATGTTTCTGTTTTCCCCATCTCTTCTGTATGTTTGAGCTACTATTCCCAATCTTTTTATAAGATTAGAAGTAGAGATTTCCATCCTGCATGTGACGCGTCTGCATACAGAACAGCAGCTGCTACAGAGGGCGTAATTTTTCACTTATTTCAACATTCATTTTTGTTGAGCTTTGTAACCTATTCCTCCTATCACAAGGCATTGCTGTTCCCTGCTACCCTGATGACAAAGTCACAATTACCTTTTTATCACACAGTTTTGCTGACCTGTCTTCTGGCATCAGGTTGCATACTGTTGCTGCACTAGTTTCATGTGCTTGAAAGACCTGCCTCTGTTTCTACAGTCAGATTCAATATTGAAGCATAAGAAGGAGAGTTGAGACAGGGCAGAATTTTAAATTATATAATTTCTTCTTCTGCATGCATGCATTGTCCTTGTATGTATCAAGAGCTTCTTAAGAGAACTGTAGATAATATGTTGTAATAGTCCTATTGGAAACCTTATTTATCCTAATTTTCTGGATACTCACAGCATGTATGCCATGTACATTCTGTTTACATTCTTAATGCTCTAATTTCAATTCCTTGGAAGAGTGGGACAAAAATGTAGCAGCAGTTCAAACCCTGTTTTGTGAAAGGGCAAAACTAAAACTAAAAATATTTTTAAAACCACTGTACTTCTGTGAGAAGTTCCATTTCACGCCCTAGCTGAATCTTATTATTTCTCTGGCCTCTATTTTCTGAGGTGTTCCTTATTTCCTCCTCTTTGTTCAACTTTTACTGCTATAATTTTTCTTGACCACTGTTTATGTAAGTTTGTTAGGACTTTAATTCTGTCAGCTTTTGTAGGGCCCTGTGCAAGACCTACCTGCTCTTTATCCTTTTCATTTTTTTTCTGTTACCTCTCTTCTGTGTTCTTATATTGCCTCACTGAAGTGAGGATTTTTTTTCTGCTTGACTCAGTTCAGGTTCCATTTCTTTTAATATTTTTTTCATTTTTCAAAAATACCAGAAGGCCTAAAATTCTTCTACGTTTTATCTGGTCTGTAAAACTCATTATTTTTCCAGAAAGGTTTTATATTATAATGAGTTTTACATCAGACCTTGGCTCTGTAAGTAAAACTCCTAAACTAAATATATAGTATATCATCACAAAAGAAAGAGAATGTAAGGGAAATGATTTTGCCCTAGTATTACGAAGTCCAGCAAGTCATGTCAGCAGCTCTAACAATCTGATTTACAGCAACTAAAAAAATGATATATTTACATATAAAAAATGTGTGTAAATCTTAACTCTGTGATCAAAGAAGTTGAGCTTAAGGCCCTAAAATGTCATGTGTTATTTTGTGAAATATTGTCATTTTTGAGCAAGATATAATTCAAAGCCCAAAAAAGCATGTATATCGCAGTAAATAACCATTGAGCACATTCTTTGCTGACACATAATTTACCTAAGATAAACAGAAATTTACTAGCAAATGGCTTACTGAATCTGGATTTACCACAGTGTCCTGGTGTATGATAAACACTTCCATTATGTGGTAAGAAACATATGCATGCTGTATTGCTACCACATTGAAAGCTAGGAAGTACTTCAACACCTTCAGGTTAGCAAGTATGTTAAGCAGTAAGATTAAACCATTAATCATTAAAATTAGGTTCTGGATGGAGATTACACAACCATTATTGAAGCATTTCTCATTAAAGCAAATTTTCTGGATTGAACATACTTTTATAGAAAAACAATGCCACTTTGCTGCAGAATGGAAGCAATGACTTGTAAACTTGAATGTGCAAAAGATTAAAGGAAGAGGTTCTGGTTAATTTTACTATTTTTTTATTTTTTTAAAGTCACCATTTTGACTAGAATCTTAAGTGTGAAGCTGTAAAACAAATCAGAATAATAAAAAAGATGAAGGACGCGCATTTTAATTTAGAGTCCATTCATAAGCAATAAAAAAAATAAAGTGCTCTGAGAGAGAAAAGAGCCCCACTTTGTTTAATCCTATTTGCTCAGATGGAAAATGTTGACGTATTTCCTTGCTCAATCCTTAAAATGTTGGTAATTTAAAAAGCTAAGAAAGGATTTTAGTGATAAGTAATTTCTGGTGGAAAGATGTCAGAGTTTACCTTTTATATATCCCAGTTGCATACACGTAAGCCTTCAAAGGCATAGCTTGGCTGTTTATTGTGCCCTGATAGGGCATCTGTTTGTACTGTTCTAGCTTCTGCCCAGAACAGGTATATAGTAATTTATAGTTGAGATACAATGCAATTTACTTAAAGGATTTAGGGTTATCTTTTCCTTTAATGTTTTGGCTAGAGTACTGTGCCACTATTTTTTTTTTTTTTTGAAGGTACACTTTCAATCAAGTTGTAAACTTGGATACTTTTTTTTTGTATGCATGAACAGTTTCATTTCTGTTCTTACAAAATTTAGTACTTTTTACTTACAGTTCCAAATAAGGTAAAGTATAAACTTTATGCTTATATTGTAAATAAAATAAAAACAAATTCTGGAACACAAAACTCTTGTCCTCACAACAAAGTGCTAGCTACTAGATCCTTAAGAACCAGCTTGACTTCACATTATGATCAATATACTAGATATCATTTGTGGCAGGTCTGGTCCTTTGATGGCTTATGTAGGCAGACTATATGTTTAAATAGGGTAGGAAATTATACATTGTAATTTATAATTATTGCCAGTAATTACTGTCTATTTACTCATCATGACTCAGAAATCCATTTATGGTAGGATTTAAACACAGGGAGATGATGATGCCTGAGAACATGCATGAGGTGAAGATTAAAATGTATTTTCTAGTTTGGTTTTTTTTTCTTTCTTTCTTTCTTTCTTAGTTTAGCATTTGACTTTAAATATGTTTTATTTATAGCAGCTCATCGGTTAATATACCTTGGGACTAATTCTCAGTGTGCTGTCCACAGCTGGATACTAAGCTGTCCACTTATTTTAGTGTCCCTACAAAAATGTGCTGTGGCCTATCATTTACTGAGGAACAATCTCTGGAAATCGCCGCAGCTTAAACTAGCAGATGTAGACCGTATTTGTTACTATGTAAACTGTGCTGCTTTGCTGGTCTTGCCCAGCAATCTTTTCTTTAGTCTTAACTAAAATATGTTTGTCAGGGTTTAATCAAAATTCTTCATCCTTTTTGCTAGGTACAGTGAGTGCCAAGTTTTTTTTAATTCAGGCATGTCTTCTGAATTTTTTATATTAAATTAGCTTACAGCATTGGAAGTCGATCTGGTGTTACAGTCTTTTAAAGCAGTAGTCTGTAATCCTATGTTAGGCTGTATATGTTTACTTAAAAGAAATTAACTGTGAAAGAAACTTAGCAGCCTAGTGCTCTTGTGTTCTGTCCCCTTTTGTGTGTTACCTATGTCTCATTGATTCCAGAGCAGTCATCCTGAAAGAGTATTTTTTCATTATATGTTCTAACATAATGCGTGTACTTTTGCTGTTAAATTTGTTATTGTATATACTGTAATTTTTTGTATTTCCTTTGAATGCTTTTAGATGAAGCACTAAATTAAATGTTGTTATGAATGGACATGGTTTTGTGTATTCTTTGTATAGGGATTTATTTTTTTGTTTTTTGCTTGCTTTCCAGTCATGCAAAGTACATGAACTAACCGTTTTCTTTCAGAATATGGACTTTTTTGCACACTTTTAATTTTGGAAGCAGGTGAAATGATTATAAAGGCAATGGTGTATTTTCCTCTGGTGAGTTTTTTTAAATGTTGATCAATCACGTATATGATTTTTTTGTGTATTTCGGAATATGAATACACTTCTGTGTATATGTATATATGTATGTAAGCAAATATAAGTCAGATACATAATTCTGTACCCTAGAGTTGTGAGAAAATAATTCGTAATTACTGTGTTGTTTTTTTTTAAGTGCATAAGAAAGACATATTTCAAAAAATGCATTTTAAAAAAAAATTAAAATGGGATTGACGTGATACATTTTGCAATTACTTTTCTTGGTCCTGGAAGAAAATCTGTATCTCTACTTTAACAATAGTTGTCAAAATAGGGAAGAGCAGTAATATTGGAGAGGTAAAATTCATTTTGAACTGGCATAAAAGTCTATTTATTTTCCAATTTTTTTTCTAATAATACTGTATTGGTATTAGAAAAGAAATTATGTTTGCTAAGCTGGTATAATAAATGACTTGATAACCTGTAATTTAAATGTGTATGAGGAGCAGTAAGAGATAATGTGAACTTTGTAATGCTTGATGCTGTCAATTTATTTTTTTTTTCTGAAGACAGTACAGGATTTTGAAATCGAAGGAAACCTCACTGCAAATGCAGCCATTAGAAAATGAGCCTTTTTTTAAATTCATAGGAATAATATGCCTCTAAGACTGTTTGGTTACCCCCCTGTGAACCTGAAAGGTAGAATTAGTACTTCTTACACACTAAGCGAAGTGTATATTTCCTTCCCTCCTTGCCCACCCTCCCCCAGTCATTGGAAATAATATTCCTGTTACATGTACAAAACCATGCAGTCCCAGAATGGAAAGATAAATAATTTAATATAGAAATATAAGTCAATATACAAGTCAAAGAATTTATATTGACTCCACTCACTCTCTTATCCACATGACAAAGTAGATGGTGATTTGATACTCTATGGTCTAAATAGCTTTGAGTGCTGTTTTTAGAGTACTTGGTGGCCTGTGATGTGAGTTAAAGTGCAAATTCTGGTCAGGATTAAAACTGCCTTTTTCATAACTGATGCAGAGCATCAATAGCCAGGCCTGGATCTCTGAATAAAATATAGATGGGTAAGAGGAGTTTTGCTGCTGCAATTCAAACTGTTCACTGTATGCGGTAAGTCAGAATTTGTTCCCAGAATCAGTTAAGGTGAGCTGAAGAAGTTATCTTTGTGACTGTGGGGTCAAGGGAAAATATCATGATGACAGTTTCAGTCCCTGAACTATTCGATCTGTGTTTTGAAGGGATGGATCAAAACATGGGTACACTATGTCTTGAGCAGCTGCCTCTGAAGACTTAGAAAGCGTTACGGAATATCGTTTAGATGATAAACTGAATGTACTGAGAAAGTTATTTTATAAAAAATGAGAATCTGAAAAATACATGATGTACATTCTGTGTAACACCTACAGTTTATGTAGCATAGCCATAGCTTTCTTCTGAAATTCAATTTCTTTCTCCCTACTTGAAGTAACAGCAGAACCAAAAAAGGAACATGGCATGAGTCTAAACTAATCCTCACCATCAATTTTAGTATAAATTATTGACATGCTCATCATATCAGTAGTGCCATATCAGCCATATCAGTAGATAATGCCAGTTGCTCTTCAGCTATTAATTTGACTAAAACTTTGGCAGTTAATATTATAACTGATTAATATTAGTTTAAATCTTTAATTGCATTTAATTATAGTTCTGCTTATGAAACAAACAGCTGCACTTTTTTCATTACCTGTTAGTCTGCCATTTGAAAGGATTAAGTTTCTGTGCACCTCGACAAAGTATATCTCAATTTAGCTTCTCTTGGCTATATTTTACACCTTATCTTGCACCTGGACTAATTTTTCCAGAGCTTGTTATTGATCTAGTGCGGCTTTTCATCTAACCACATTAATGACATTACTCTTTACATTATTGTTTGCAATAACCCATTTAGCTTGCCTGTCTTGGCTCAAGATGGTAGATACTAATTGTAACATCTCAAACAAAACAGCATGTATAGTTTGCATGTAGCTTTCTTAAAAATGTTGTAACAAATGAGTTAAATGAAGTTGAGTACAATCGAAATTTCTCTAACCAGTTGCTGATAGATACTACCTGTATAATATGCAAGAGTATTTATTGAGAATATTCAACATCAGATTTTGAGAGCTGATGAAATTGATTATGAATATAGGCCCCAAGTATAGGGAGCTAAAAAGGAAGCTTGAGTGAGAAAACAAGATTTTCATAGCAACTTATATTTACTTCCTCTTTGTTTTCTGGAAAAGTTATTAAGGACTAAGCTGCCAGGCAGCAGAATTAATTCAACTTTTGTTGTTGTTCAGCCACGAACACAGGTAAATTGTTCCCCTACTAAATTAGAGAACATGGTTGTTTGGAAGTGCAATTATTATGGAGTGTGGCTGGATGAATATGCTTCAAATCCTTCTATCATTTCACCAGAGGACTGATGATGCTGGTGTATAATTCAAAGAAGGGAAGCTACTTTAGCTGTGCCAACAACTGAATCTTGAAATACAGCAAAGGTTTTCTGCAGCAGCCAGAGCAACTAGAAGTTTTGCACATGGAATCACAAAATCTTTTATTATCCATTAAATTCTGGGTTGGCTAAGCTTTTCTGTCTTTGAGACGGGAATGAGCAAAACTGTGCATCCTTGTCTTAGCAGATAGTATGATTTGCATTCATAATTATGTCACAGTAGATAAATTAAATAGTGAGTTGGTGGGTGAATTACACAGCAGGTCAGTCACCATTATACTTTCGAGTGTATGACTGGGATAGAAATTTGGCTGTTCACCATCAGACGAGAAGACTTAACTAATCTCATCAATCTTGTAGCAGACAGTCAAAATTTTCTTTCCCAGTGGACTAGAAGCCCCAAGACATGTTCTAGCCAGTTGATATGAGAAATTATTAAATACTTTTTGCAACAACCAGGAATGGCAAGTACACTATTTTATAACATTACGAAGGAGATATGGGGAGCAGCTGGTTTCTTTCTTCCTTCTTTGGATTTTTCCATTAGTTTATCCTTCTCTGTTTATGTTTTCAACCCCTCCTCCAAGATACACAGTGCTAATTCCAGCAAAATGACAGAAAAGCCACCTCTTTGCATACTTCTGGAAGTGCAAAATTCAGGCCTGCTAAAAACTTCACTTCTTACTGCTAAATGAAAAAGAAAAAATAGGAAAAGGACCCTGTACTGAGACATTACAATATATGTATTGCACATACTAAGTTAATGTACAAGGCAGGAGGTATCCTGCTACTCTATATTAAAAAAGTGACAGTCAAGCCACTTTCCATTGAAAACATAGCATTTCTGTTGGAGGGAGGTGCTTGGGGAAGAGGGAGGGAAGGTTCCATGCAACTATGAAGATGGTTTTATAGTCAAGAACAGAGTGAACGAGGAGGGTGTGACTTGGAGTCATGTAGGGGACGCAAAGCAATGAGGAAGCCATGGGACGGTAGGGTCTCTTTGCTTGAGAGAGTGGCAGCTCTGATAAAAGTGGAAAATCAAAGAAGCTAGGGTTTGCTGGACAGAGTGAAAGGATGTACACAACAATAACGGAGGTGGAAGAAAAGAAGAAAGGGAGCAAGAGGGAGATTTATATTGGTCATGGAGGTTGAAACAGAACATCCTAGGCAAAGAAATCAGGAGAATAATGTATTGCCATGGGGTGCCTATTGTGATTGACTTATTGGAGTCATAAGATTTTCTTAAATATCCTTAAATTATTTTTCCTCACATTGAGAGTACTGTAATTTGTTATTACATGTTATATTGTATCAGTGTGTGTCTTGCCTTTAGGCCCAACCAGCTATTACAGATGAGGCAGTTACTAACCAGTTGTAAATATTTTTAACCCTCTGCTTAGGAAGGGTTGATCTTCTCTAATAACATTGTGAAGACTGTAGTAGGAAACAAGTGTATTACATTTTCTTCAGTCTTTTTGATCCACTTACTGCTAGAATAGTACAGATAGTAAGCACATCAGGATTAGAAAAAATCCAGTCGCTGCACAATCAGCAAGATAGAAAAAAGCTACTTGTGGTTTGTTGTTTTTTTTTTTTTTTCTTTTAATCATTTATATGGGCTTATATTTTTCATTAGGAGGTCTTTTATATCATGTAAGATTATTGAACTCTGTAATTTGTTAATACAAACTTTGACGTTTCTGAAAAACTGAAAGTGAAATGACATTGAAACTATGAACCTAGAAGGCAATAATAAACAGGAAAGCAGAAATATACAAAAAAAACTAGATAAAAGCTTTTTGGTTATTGCTTAGTAGCTGCAAGTGAATGACCACTGTGTTGCATCAGTTGTCACTGCATGTTGAAAAGCTGGACTGTATAAGGTGTGATGTAGTTAATATGGTGGTTAACAAGGGTCTAAAAATTCTGGATAATCAGCAGAATATCATATAATACAATTCTTTTAAATTATTTTTCATTCTTGGTGATACATCTTACTTCTCACTGCAACTAATGTGAAAACTTCTGACCTGCAAACTGAGACCCAGTGATTATCAAATAATTATCAAGGTACTAGCTATTTTTGCTTAGCATGTCTAGAATTGAAAAAATAAAACCCCCACATATTCTGTTCTTTAATTCTTTCTTTCTCTCAGTATTGATAATTTTTGTCAGGCTTTTTCAAATTTGTTAGAACTAATAATTCTTTGAGTGTGTTCAGATAATAATATACTGCCTAGCAAAAAAGTTGGTTGACGCATATAACTACTTTCCTGGTCTTTCTAAATGTTGGGTACTGCTTATCTAATAAACTTTAGACAATCTATTTTTCTTTTAAGTTAACAGCACTGAAATTGCTATAGGGATGAATTTTCTGGCGTTTAATTTCATTGTGTTGTGTAATTCTGAAAATGAAAAAATATACAAGGTGTTTAATACTTTTGAATCTCTAATTTCTTAGTCAGAAGTTGTAATAGATTTGCTGCACTGTGTTGAAATCATAGAATCAATCATAGAATCATAGAATAGTTAGGTTTGGAAAGGACCTGAAGATCATCTAGTTCCAACCCCCCTGCCAGGGGCAGGGAGACCTCACACTAAACCATGCCACCCAAGGCTATGTCCAATCCAGCCTTGAACACTGCCAACGATGGAGCATTCACAACTTCCCTGGGCAACCCATTCCAGTGCCTCACCACCCTTACAGTAAAGAATTTCTTCCTCATATCCAGTCTAAACTTCCTCTGTTTAAGTTTGAACCTGTTACCCCTTGTCCTCTCACTAATATGTTCATTGTGAAGAATATTTTAGTTTACCTTAGTTGAATTGTTCTAAGTTAGTAATGTTTTCTAAAATTATTAATTCCATCAACCAGAGACAATCACTTTGCCTGTTACAAAGTGTTACATTACAGGCTATGTAAGACATTGTGTAGTTTTTATTTCTCCATTTGCATCTAAAAGAATGCTGAAATTCTACAAATTTAACATGACATATCCCATCACTGAGGAGTTTGAGATTCTGCTAGCACTTTTTAGAATACTTACCTTAGCGGGAGGAAGATGAGGTGAGAAGATGTCACTGTATGTCTGTGTTTCCTTGTACAATGTGCTGGCCACATCTTGAAACCGCATTCTTTGAAGTACGTAATGTCTATAACTATGCAATCCAAAAAAATGTTGTGTAGAAAAAGTATAAGCAAGGAATACAGAGACAAGCCGGTAGTTAAGCATGAGTTACTACTCTGAGACAATTAAGATTAGTGGAATTACTTGCATGTCGTAATGTTGCCATAATGAAGGTTAATTATGATACAGGAATTGAAATTCGAGCTGTGGTGATTGAAAACTTGAATGATAGGTATGTGGGCATGCTGGCGGTTTGGGTTGTTTCATTTTGCTGTTAGACTTTTCATAATGACTTGTATACACCTGACAAGGCATCATTAATTATGACAAAAAGAAAAATCTATCACGATCACATTAAAAAATACATTTTGTAATGCTGAAAGCTACACTGTTTTTTAGGAAATGGAAAATCTTCTGTCTGTACTACTGCTCCCTTTTTAACCTATGCTTAATTCGCTTTTCAGATATTGGAGTATGAAAGAATCCAGAGTTTTTGATACAAGAAGGGTGAAACAAGACCTTTTCCTGCCCAAGCTCCTGTCTGTGTGACATGATGTAAGTCATCTAACCATTTTATCTCTGTTTTTTCCATTATAGATAAAGAAAATTCACTGTTTTCTGTATTTTTAGGAATGGTTGGTTTTGATTGAATTTCATACCATGAGGAAAATTTTATTTTAAAATGTAAGTTAATTTAGTACAGAAAAGCTGTTTTCAAATAAATTACAAAAGAAAAACTTCATGCTTAACTTTTCCAGCTAAAATTATGAATTAGATTTGTAATACTTTCACAAGACTATCAGCATCTTTCAACTGGTCTGTGTTATAGTCTGATTAATGTGCATTCATAATAACTTCAGGAAATAGAAATAGAGTTTTCAGAAGAATTTCTTGGTGAGCTAGGATGGTAGCGCTGACTGCAGTAGAGAGGACATAAACACATTGTTTGAAGACAAGAAGAGGCAATGGATTTGGAATCCTGAGTAGCTCATGTTTGTAGGGGGTGTTCATGGTTCTAATGATGACTTCAGTTAACTAGCAAGATGCATACTACTACTATATGTGCTAGGAAAGACATTCACTTAAAGCCCTGCTTGTAATAAAATAGCAATTTTTATCAACATATTATTTTATTTCTAGCTTCATTTTTAGCATTGGTTTCTGTACATTAATACTTTCATAAGTATATTTAATGTCATTTATATTTCCATTCTTACATGAATATGATTGTATGAACTTAGGGATTTGGAGTTCTTCTGGGGATATAAACATGAACTACCAGGTGAGAATCATGTTGTTGTTCTTAACCATGAATTAACCCTGATTGTTTGAAGTTTTTTCAGTTAATTATCTTTTCGTCTTTCTTATTCCTTCTTCTGTTGCAGAAAGCATTATATCCACTTAACATTGCTTTTGCTTTTATCTTGCCCAATATGTGCTGGCCTACAACACGAGTGAGACTGTAATCTTGTTGTTTATTCACTAGTCATTCTTTTTAAAGAATTTGAAATCAGATGGGTCACATTAGTAATTATTCTTTTTTAAGCATTTATAGTTACTATTTTCTGTGTTTATCAGCTGGTGCTTTTTAAGGTCATTATGAAAATTAAGTTCCTTTCCTAACTTTAGATTTAGGGGTTTTTTTAATCTGCTGTGGATGTAAAATACACAATGCAAATAAAGCTGTGTTTGCAGTTGTTGTCTGTTTCAGAATCTCTAATAATTAACTCTGGGGCTTCCCTATAGGTGCATCTTTGTCTAATAACCTTAGCTGTCTTTCTATATGTAGTTGTATTTCTCATAAAAATGACACTCCTAGGGAGACTTCTGTTTCTGTATCATTAAGGTCTGGAATGGCTAATTGCTATTTTTGTTGTGTATTTACATTCTTTTTTAAATACGTAAAGTATTTTATAACACTAATTTCACAGAGTATTGATAGTGTGAAGTGCTCATAGTCTTTACAGGGTGAGCAGTCTTTTCAGTAATACTTTAAATGTCATTTTCTGAAAGCCAGTTTGTCTCTCTTCACTGTCTTACATCTGCAGTATGCAAATCTTGTGTGGTTCAGTTATCTGTGTAAGTAATAACTTTCCCAGGATTGAAATGAGCAGATAATGAATTATTAATAGTTTGGTATAGGCAGTATTTTATTCAAAGTAAGTTTTTACAAGTTTTCAGATTTTGGGGTTTAGGCTTTTTCTAATTTATGAAACATGGGGAGACTAAAGCACATGTAGTATTCACCAAACACACTTTGGTTTATTGTGCTTATTTTACTAGGCCTCCTGTATCTAGCTTATCACTGTACTATCTTAATATCTTAGAAAATTTGTATTGTCTCAATGCATTCTTTCAACGGTCTCAATTTTCTATATTGGTTATTTAATATGTAGCCTGTAAGTCTGTAGGAAAATAAGTCAGATCGTACTTTTTCTTCTGAAAGCAATAGAATTCATAATTTTAAATTCATAGGCCTAATTTGACAAATATGGCCCAGACAGATGGAGAACACTTGCTACAGTTTGTCGGGTGTTGAAAAAAAAACCGACAACAAAGTCCTCCCAGAAACTCTCAAACCCACAATAATTTTCTTTACATTTTCAGTTCCACTGTTCCTGAAAATGGAAAGTCATTGTCAGAGAGGTTGTGTTCATAGTTGTGCTAACCTGGTCTTTCTTGTCATGTAAGCTTGTATACTTCAGATATTTGAGAGGAAAAATTGAAAACCTAAATTTAACCGTATTCAACAGAAGATCAATTATATGAGTCGAATGATGTATTCTTGGTGACCTGTGTTGCTAAGAAACAAACTGTTGTGTCAATTGATTAAATTTTCTTGCAAGTGTTTTTACCACAAGATCCATTGCAGTGCCTTATTCAGGCTTTAACATCTGAAATCTGTTAACCATGAGGTCAAGCTTTTATCTGATTCTTGACTTACTTTATAGTTGCTCCATCTAAACTAAAATCACCAAGTCACCTTTCTGTGAACATCTACTATAAAGTTCCAGTTCAGCAGGGGACAAAACAAAACTCCCTGTTTCTCCAGACTTACCTCACTCTTGTTTCTTGCTTTGTTCCTGGCAGTGCATCTGCTGCATGCTAATGGAGCCAGGATGCCATCTTAAGCCCCTTCTTATTCTGCAGTCATTAGCATTGAATTTGCAAGTTAGGTTAGAACACTAACTTGTTCTGGGCACATAGTGAGTTTCTGTTGAATAAGCCAGTGCACACACACAAAAAGATTTTTAAGAGCTTACTGGTTTTTGTATTAGATTAGTTGATATGTGGTCAGATAAAAAATCTGCCACTGTCAGAATAGTCTGAAAAAATTTAAACCAGTGAAATAATTTCTGCATAGAATCTCTCCTGTGCATTATATCACTGCATAACTTTGATGTAGTATAAGGAATCTGGCTAGATCGACTATGGTTTTATTTACCTATACTTACTGAACAGTTGTAGTGCCCAGGACATTGCTAAACATTTCAAGAGTTAGGGACTTTGTACAGGCTGTTGGTCATTCCCACTTGGCAGTTTGCTTGCAGTCAGCCTGTTTGGAAGAGAAGAGTTTAGAAACATGGACTTGTTCTGTTCTAAAACAACTAGCCTGAGTGCTGGAGAGTAATGAGTAAACTCATCACAGTTAAGTGTCGAGTACACCGGTAACTTCTGAGGACCAAGCTGTGTGTGTCCCGTATGAGGACATAAGAGGACATAAGCCCAGAACTCACTGGAAGACAGATAGGAGGTGTTCGTGTGTTTCATAGAAACAAAGTGCATTTGCTTAGCTGGGCACTAGAACTTTGTGTGTGTAGCTCTTGGGCTAGTCTGCTCTATATCTGTGAAGCTCCAGAATATGTGCATCTTAAAAATTGGCAGTGTAACAGATTGCTATATATTTATTTATTCTGAACTCTAGTAATGAGTTATAATGCTGTAATTATCAAATCAACTTTTCTATGTAGTATGTGGCTGTAGAATTTCCATGCACTTGCTGTTTTTTAAAATAGAATGTGCAACCTTGAAAGTCATCCAGAATCCATGCATCTTTCCACATAGCCTTCAGCAGTTATTTCAATGCCTGTCAGTAATGTTGAAATTCTGTGCCTTACTTCTGTCCTGAATTAGCATCAAGAGGATAGATAGTTGCCTACCATGGCTAAGATGTGAGGCGAGATGTAAAAAAATAGGGTAGGCTTTGCATAGTCTAGCATGAGAGTCTCATCTTCAAAACCAGTTCATTGGGTGCAATGTATGTCAGTTACTTTTCAGGGGTATGTATGCATGTGGGGTAAATCAAAAAGTTAAAAAAAGTAGAATTGTCTCCATTTCTGATGTCATTACTTTCCAGATTCCTGCATTTTTATACACGTTTCCTAATTCTGTTTGTCATCTTGTATCACCACCTGATGATTAATTCTCACTTGCATATCACATGTAAATGATATGCATTGATAAAGAATGCCCTTAGACTCTGTGCGCCAAGAATTCTCATGGCTCCCGAGTGTCAAAAGTGTCCATCTGATACGGGGAATGTCTTTCTAAGTAAGTAATATGAAAGGTTGTAAGAGAAGACGTAGAATGTATGGAAGATTTTCACTGATTTTATTTTTAGCCTTGACTTGTAGAAAATAATAGATTTTCAACTGGGCCATGCCGTAAACCTGGACATCACATGTGGCTCTGGATGCTGTGGCAACTGCAGCTGTGTTGTCAAGGCAACAGCCTTGTGCTCAGTAGGCAAAACCAATGAGGATTAAGCAAGACTATATTATACCTAAGCCTCTGTGAGCTTATCGGGGATGAACAAGATCTGTCTGTTCTTCGCTGTGCAGGTGTCCCTTAAGAGTAGGGGAAAAGCAAAAGCACAGATGAAATATACCCTATTTAAATGTCAGATTTGGATTATTCTAACAAGTGAGTGCATTTCCCAGTTAGATGGATCAAAAGACTCCATTTGTGTAAGTAAATGTTTATATAAAATAGATACTACCAAAGAAAGTAATGTGACATGTTTTTCTGTAAGCTATTAAATGAGGAAGAGGCAATTGAAATGCGATGAACTCCGGCAGTGTTTTTGATCTTTGTTATAGCTTTATACTTAGGCTAAAATTCACACACAAATATGCCACTACAAATTTACCACAGATAAGAAAGCTTATAGATCACCGAGATTCATAATAGTTTTCAACAGTTTCAAGCACAGTGTTCTTCTCTAGTAAAAGGAATGAATGCATGTGTCACTGAAGTAAACTCACACTCCAACATACACATGTTATTTCGTCCCAGTTTTTTGGCTAGAAGAATTAATATCAAAATGCAACTGAGATAAATTGCGAGTGAGAGTAAAATGCCAAATTGATTTTTGCTGAGTAGGGAAGGAAGTTGAAAGGTAGAAGTTAATTATTTTCTGTTTAAACTTTAAAATATTTTTCTTTTTCTAAAGCAAAACAGAGTGCTGCACTTCAGTTGAAGCTTCATAATGAGTAAGAATGAATAAATGAACAAGTAAATTTTGCATGTTTTGTTAGAATCTCTGGAGGTGTTTGTGATTCTTTTCGTGTATTGTCACGTAACATCAACGCTGATTAAATATCTTTCTTAATTTGACCTATGTTTTAATTGTTCATCCAGGTATTAACAGCGTATTTCTCTTGTATCAAAATCCCCTGAGGTGTTAAAAGCCCATTAAAAAAAAAAAACCAAAACAATGTTACTTTATTTGCAGGTAATGTCAGATTAAGCACTTTCAATAGTGATACTGTCCTGTGTCTCTTACAGAGAAGTGGGGAACTGGAGCAAACTATGAAATGAGACGCTTCTGATTATCATAGTGATATTGCTTCTGACATTATCTCGTGATCTATTTTCTTCTTCGGTGGTTTTATTTTTCCTACTGCTGATAACCTGGCAAAGAGAATGGATTTTGTCAGGTTTTGATTGTTCTTTTCTGATAGTCCATTCTTTTTTTTTTTTTCTGTGCTCTCATTTCTGTCTTCTTTATATCTGATTATTTAAAATCCCTGATTTTCTCTACTAGAATTACTGTTTTTTCTATTTCATCGAAGTTACGGAAAAAATCTGTGCATAAGATGTTTCTTATTAAAGAGAGTTCAGATGTTTTGCAGCATGTTTAAGGCAGTTACAGGAAACTTGAAACTTTCTTTGCTGCATTTCTGAGAGTGGTCATTTGCCTGTTAAGATTTTGTATCAGAACATCAGGGGAATAAATGAAGCATGATACTTTTCCTAATTCATTGTCTACATCTTGACCTTTTTTCCCCTCCTTGCCTTTTTCCTACTTTTGTACAAATAAATCTGTCTTTATTCTCTCTTGGTTTGTCTTCTATCTGTAGCTTTATGGCAGTTTTTCTTTGCTTTTCAGTTACTTAACTCCATGCTTTTGTTAAATACCCTGGATTCTGAAAGGAGTTTGATGTGAATTAGATATAAAATTTAATCTAGAGCTCATTAATGTGAATGAACTTGACCAGCTATCCCTAATTTAGGGAGTAAGAAGTAGAGTCCAAGTTTTTTTTTTCTTTCTTTAGAACAACTAACTGCTGTTAACAGTCAGCCACTAAATTACTGCAAGTTATAGAATTATAGAGTAGTTAGGGTTTGAAAGGACCTTAAAATCATCCAGTTCCAACCTCCCTGCCATTGACAGGGGCACCTTGCACTAAATTATCTCACCCAAGCTCTGTCCAACCTGGCCTTGAACACTGCCAGGGATAGGGCATTCACCACTTTTTCGGGCAATCTATTCCAATACATCACCACCCTCACAGTAAAGAACTTCTTCCTTATATCTGACCTGAACTTCCCCTGTTTCACTTTAAACCCATTACCCCTTGTCCTATTGCTACAGTCCCTGATGAAGAGTTCCTCCTCAGCATCCTTATAGGTGCCCTTTGGATAACGGAGGGCTGCTATGAGGTCTCCAAGCAGCTTCTCTTCTCCAGGCTGAACAGCCCCAACTTTCTCAGCCTGTCTTCATACGGGAGGTGCTCCAGTCCCCTGATCATCCTCGTGGCCCTCCTCTGGACTTGTTCCAACAGTTCCATGTCCTTTTTATGTTGAGGACACCAGAACTGCATACAATACTGCAAATGAGGTCTCACGAGAGCAGAGTAGAGGGGCAGGATCACCTCCCTCGACCTGCTGGTCACGCTCCTTTTGATGCCGCCCAGAATACGGTTGGCTTTCTGGGCTGCGAGCACACACTGAAGCTGGCTCATGTTCATTTGTTCATCAATCAACACCCCCAAGTCCTTCTCCACAGGGCTCCTCTGAATGTCTTCCCTGCCCAGCCTGTAGCAGTGCCTGGGATTGCTCCCATCCAGGTGTAGGACCTTGCACTTGGCATGGTTAAACTTCGTGAGGTTGGCATCAGCCTACCTCAGAAATGTGTCAAGGTGCCTCTGGATGGCATTCTTTCCCTCCAGCATATCAACCGAACCACACAGCTTGGTGTCATCAGCTAACTTGCTGAGGGCGCACTCAATCCCACTGTCCATGTCACTGACAAAGATGTTGAACAAGGCTGGTCCCAACACCGATCCCAGACGGACACCACTCATTGCTGGTTTCCAAATGGACGTTGAGGCATTGATCCCTACTCTTTGCGTGCAGCCATCCAGACAGTTCTTTATCCACTTATTTGCTGGGTCCACCCATCAATCATCAAATTGATGTCTTTCCAGTTTAGAGACAAGGATGTCATCTGGGAAAGCCTACAACACCTGGGATTCTAAGGTGGTCTCCCATCCAAGTACTAACTGGGCCTGATTCTGCTTAGCTTCTACTTCTGCTTATCTACTACTCTGCCACTTTCTGGGATAGTTTGCAATCCTGAATAGGCAAAGCAGCAGCAGTCTCTCTGGGTGGGTCATTTGTGGACAAACAGGCAAATCAGCCTTTCTCTGCTCCTGAAGTGAGTTAGGTGTGTATGCATAACTCTTCTGAGATATTTCTGATGCTGTTGATTTTGCAGCAGTCCATCTATGCATGGTCTGAACACACATGTCCAGGTAGTTCAACTTGTCTAGTAGGTCTCTTTTCTTCCATCTGAAATGCTGGCAAATACAATTTTCTCATTCTGTTTTAAAATACAGTTGTAACATTGGTCCATCTATTCTAAATGCCTTGTACCAAGAAGGTCTAATTTATTTGATCAAAGTCAGTTGTAATTCGGGAGTAGTCTCTGGAAACATATGATTGTGTAAAAGTGTAACATGCAAATCAAATTAATTTAGTCCTATGTTCTCAAATCTTTTGCATGTGAATTATATTCCCTTAGATTATGGTGCATTAAGTTTCTCATGAGGGTGAACTCGTATTCATAAATCACTTTCTGAACAAGTTTGGACAAGTGAAACATTAAAACTTGAACACACTTTTTGACGTTATGAAGTCCAAATTTTTTCTGTGTTAGTGGGCATATTATTCAACATATGTATGATTTCTTTAAAAAAAACCCGAACAAACGTATACCTATGCTTTCACCCATCAGTCAAATTCACCCTTTAAGTCAAAGACTGTCAGCCGTGGTAGCAATCTGTGAACATGACAACTAAAGACATTTGTAGTATGTACCTTTGTATCACTGCAGTAATAGATACCAATAGATAGTGCTAACCGAAACAACTAGCCAGAAGTACATCAAGCTTTTGCCCAGTTTTACTGAAACTAATCAACATTCATTATATAGAAAAATATGCATACTTGACTGCATTTCGTTGTTGTTGTTAGCCCCTGTAATATTTATATTACATGTCTTTTGTATACAAAAATAATCAAGCAAATAGAAACACAGCCAGCAGCAGGCTTGAAGATCTGCGGATATTTTAAAAAAATCAATACATTGAGTGCGCTTTTGCATAAGTGTTCAGTTTACAACCTAGTTTAAACTTAGATGAAGAACCAAACCAAAACTATTGTCACTATGTTTGAATCAATATTCTTTCTAAATTCAAGCTGTTGTTTGGCAGCAGCAGTAGATAATATTTAAAATTATTTTGCTGAAGCTTACTGTGATCTAACAAGCAGCATATAAGCTGGACTGTGCTTAAGAATGTTCCCTTATGGCTCACTGCATCTTCCTTGAGACGGCACATGGCTTTCAAGAAGTGAGTAGTAGCTGAGTGCCTTCTCCTGTGCCTGTTTGCATCTTAGCTCAGAGAGCAAGGAAATTGCTGCAGAGGTACCAAACTATGAAGTTGTAGCCTTGCATAGGAGAAAAGTGAAGAGTGGCTATCACAGCTGTCTTCTGTCTGTAAATAGAGAAGGTATTTAATTTCAGAGTCAAGGTAGTTTGGCCTAACTTGTAGAAACTCTGTAATACTTGCCAGCAATACACAACTTACTACCTTAAGAAAGGCGGTCTTTAGGGAAGCCTCAATGCAATGCCTGTTGGGTTTTTTGATCTCTTGATAAGTGTTGTGCACTTTTCCAGATTATTTATTGAATAATGCAAAACATGTCTGTTTTCCATTACTACTTTTGTTAAAGCAGCAGTGTTTCAATTTAATTTAGTGTTTCAGTGTTCTAGAAGTGATAGAACCAAATCCAGAAAATTACTAGAGCAAATGAGAAAAAACATTCAACTGATTTGCTAATACTCTGGTGTCTCCATTTCTAGTGTGCAGTCTTGATAAAACCTAAGTAGATACTGGTGATGCTTCCATTGAAAGATAAAACATTCTTTTGGAAGTAATAATGCTTGTCCTGTTAACAGACCTTCAGGTTGGCTGGGAATAATACAGAGAGGATTGGATTTGGATTACCAGTTCTGGTTTTTAAGGGTATTAACAGGCCCACATGCAAGAAGATGATTATTTCAGTGCTTGTTGCTTAGGATTTATACCGAGGCACATGGTTGCTAACACAAAACTATTGTGTTTCCTTAGGAGGTATTTAAGTCCTTTCAGACATGAACATAGAATTGGCTGTATTGGATCAAAGCTGTTGTTCATTTTCCTGGTACTCAGCCTCTCATTGGAGTTGATAACCCATTCTTCAGAGAAAAAGGAAACAATCTGTTGTATTTACAGAATAATCAGCTCAGTAAAGAAAATTTTGTGTTAGGTTCTCCCAGTGACTGCTTGTGAGGCTTCCTTTACATGCAGAGACTCTGTTGTGTTGGATGGAGAAAATGAGGGAAAGGTAAAAGTTACTTCCTAATGCTGCTGGGTAGAGGAGAACAGCAAGGAAGGCTGATAGAAGGAAAAGGACACATAGATTGACAATGACACAAGTAGCTGACATTGTCTTCTGACTAGTCAGTACTTCACAGATACTGCCTGAACAAGAATGGAGAAGTTGGGTAAAACTGAGGGTACAATTTTGGGGAGAGGAAAGGATTGCACCAGTCATGAGTGTGGTGAGAAACTTGGATATATCATAAGGGGAAGGAAGAAGCTTTTGGAATATTGATTGATTGAAATTATGTTTCCTGATACACAGTTTATTAGGTAACAGTGAGAAAAGACCTATGTGATATCTGAAGAGCTCCATGCGAGCTCAGCCCCTAATAGTAAACAAGACAGGAACCACAAGGTTGAGAAAAAGGGGTGATTAAGCATTTCTTTTTTGTCAATTTTTCACTAATTTTTTGTTTCTGATTGATACCAGCCCAGTATATTTTCATTGTATCATTTGTTGCTTTATAAGCCCACATATTCTTTTCTTTTCTAAATTGCAGAGCCCAGAATTTTTTTCCCTTTTGTATGGTGCCTTTTTCCATGCCTCTCCTTATATTTTTAACATTATAATTACAATTCCTGTCTGAACTTCCTTCTGTTATTTTTTTATTCTTCCTGTTTTCTTTTTTGTACATGTGATTGTTAGAACTGAAATAAGTATTACTTGTATAGATATGTCTTTGATTTCTGTAGTCCGTATGAGCACTGAGTTCCAACAGAAGAGAGTGCATGCTGTCTCCTGTTCTAATTCTTATGCCTTGTTTTTGCTTATGCTCTTTTAGCAACCTCAGATATTAAGGAGCTTTTTGTTAGGTTTCTTTCTTAGTAGGTGCATTTGATTCTATCTCCGGTGTTTGTACAAGTAGGTCAGGGTTTTTTTCTTTCAGTGTCCACTGAGTTTGTAGTTACCAAGGAAATTGTAGTTGCTAATGTGATTTTCAAGGTGGAAATTAAGTCTGTGCAGTTCTGGTGTCCTCAACATAAAAAGGACATGGAACTGTTAGAACAAGTCCAGAGGAGGGCCACGAGGATGATCAGGGGACTGGAGCACCTCCCATATGAAGACAGACTGAGAAAGTTGGGGCTGTTGAGCCTGGAGAAGAGAAGCTGCTTGGAGACGCTATGACAGCCCTCCGGTACCTGAAGGGGGCCTGCAAGGATGCTGAGGAGGAACTCTTCATCAGGGACTGTAGCAATAGGACAAGGGGTAATGGGTTTAAAGTGAAACAGGGGAAGTTCAGGTCAGATATAAGGAAGAAGTTCTTTACTGTGAGGGTGGTGATGTATTGGAATAGATTGCCTGAAAAAGTGGTGAATGCCCTATCCCTGGCAGTGTTCAAGGCCAGGTTGGACAAAGCCTTGGGTGACATGGTCAAGTGTGAGGTGTCCCTGCCCATGGCAGGGGTGTTGGAACTGGATTATCTTAAGGTCCTTTCAAACCCTAACCATTCTATGATTCTGTGTTGTCATGGTTGTAGAACAGAGTACAGATAAAACCACAGGCAACTTTTATGTCTCATACACTGGAGCTTAAGAAGGTGGGCCTATAGGTTCTTGCTGTTAGCTCACTTAGTCATTTGTATATTCCTGTTTGCTTGAGATAATATGATCCAATGTATTATTCTCTGACACACACACGTTTGGGTTTTTTTTTTTAATGCTTTCAAGAGTCTAGGTTGCAAAGTCCGTATCTGTCCAAAGAGTATTGAATGGAGCAATGTAATATCAGGACAACCAGAATCATAGTTAAGCAAACGGATATTCTTCAGTTCTGTAGTCCCTTTAATCAGATAGCTGGTATGTTCTTGATTGTTTGGGATCACAAATTTCCTGGATTGAAGCTCTCTTCTTAGGCAATATTGAATTCCTTAGCCTGTGGTATTTTGTCCTTTTTCATAGGTCCCATACTGTTTAGCAGGGCACATTCATTAACTGCAGGTCAGATGTTCCACTTGAACATTTTCCAGGAATTTTCAATTTACTGAGTTTGTAAATGTTCTAAACTTACAGTTATATGCAAGTTTCATTAGAATCCAGCAGAAGAAAACTAATTATTATGTATTTTACGTTGTACTAGACACGAGTAATACTTGCCTGTCTTCTGCAACTTAAACCTATGCTTTTCCTGAAAAGCATAAAATCCTTTCAAACATCGGACTTCAGTTTTTGCTGAGATGGTAACTTTCCCTGGTTAGGATGGTATTAGGTCCACAGAAGTGACAGGTATTAGATACATAGTACCTATTTTACTTCAGTGTGAGCTCCGCATAAACCTTTAATATAATTTGTCATATTTACATCACCCTGCTGCATCACATTTACAAGGTTCTGCTTAATTAGCTGTCGTGGTTTAAGCCTCTATAACTCACGTAGTTTTGCTCACTCACTCCCCCCTCTATCTTGCCCCCCACTCCCGGAGGGATGGGAAGGAGAATCGAAAACAATGCAACTCCCACAGGTTGAGATAAGAACAGTTTAGTAACTAAAGTATAACACAAATCACTACTGCTACCACCCTTCTGGGTCTCTTCTCTCCGTCCTCCATCTTGGGCATGACGTGCTGTGGTATGGAATAACCTCTTTGGTCAGTTTGGGTCAGGTGTCCTGTCTCTGCTTCCTCCCGGCTCCCCCTCCTCCCTGGCAGAGCATGAAACTCAGAAAGTCCTTGGCCAGACCAAAACATCACTAAGCAGTAACCGAAACACTGGTGTTATCAGTGCTGTTCCCAGGCTGAAAATCAAAAACACAGTGCTACACCAGCTATCAAGAAGGAGAAAAAATGACTGCTGCTGCTGAACCCATGACATTAGCCCATCACTTCACTGGCATTTTGGCAGCTGCAGAAACAGGTATTGCAGGGGGTTTTTTTAATTAAATATTCTTACCCATTTTATTATGTTGTTACAATTTAAATTTTTTTATAGTTGTGTTTAACTCTGCTTTCCTATACCAGAGTGTTAATGTGTCTCATTATTTTATTCCAGCTAAAAATTCCTTCTGATTGATCTCTAAATGTTCTTCCTATTGGCATGTCTGGAGTAAATTTCTCATGTGCAGTACCTTAATGAAAGGAATTGCATAGGATATTAATCTCATGCTGGCTGCAAATCTTTGCAAATGCATAGCAGAAATATTAATAAGATTGTGTTTTTAAGATCTGTAATTTTTCAATAGACTAGACTAGAGCAGTTCAGTTGGAAGGGACGTAACAACATGAGCTGTTTTAATTTTTCCATGAGATCTCTTACTCAGGTTTTGTTGTTTTGTTTTTTTTTTCTTTAAGCGTGAACCATACTTACATGCTTACCGTTTATAGTTGGATTCTTTAGTTATAATTAAAGTTCGTATGGAGTCTAATAATATATAACCTATTTGTACTGACCGTTATTTAAAATCAGAGTGAATTTTATTTAATCAGAAGAAATGAAATTGGAAAGACTTCTGGTTTATGGCCCTGTTTTTCATTAATTCCATGGGTCTTGAGAGGTTATGATTAAGAACTCTGCTATTAAGGCAATAAGTTTACTTGGATCATTGAGTGTAGAATTTGCAGTCACATTTAAGTTTTGCCCTTCAGTGTATTGTCTTTCATTGTTTTTTTCTAACTGGGAGGATTATCAGAAGGTAGTCTAAATTTATTGGTCTGGATTTTCAACTGGTTTAAATCAGCATAAGTCATTTTGAGTCAGTGCAGCTAAACTCTTCTGCTGGGGTTAAAATAAGAACTTACAAAGCATTTTTTGGAAGATCATACTGCTTCCTCAGGTATGAAGTAAAAAAGAAGCTTATAAAATGTGGAAGCAAGGACAGGCGGCCTGAGAAGAATACAGAGACATTGTCCAGGAAGCTAGGGATCAGGTCAGGAAAGCTGAGGCCTAGAGAGAATTGAGCCTGGCCAGGGACGTCAAGGGTGATAGGAATGGCTTCTGTAGGTATGTTGCCACCAAAAGAAAGTCTAGGGATAATGTGGGCCCTCTTGGGAAGGAACTGGCAACCCTTGATTTGAAGAAGGCTGAGGTTCTCAAGGACTTCTTTACCTCAGTCCTCACCAGCAAGTGCTCTGACCGCGCTGCTCAAGTTTTGGAATACAGATGCAGGGACTGTGAGAATGAAGACCTTAGGCCCACTGTAGGAGAGGACCAAGTTCGAGATTATCTTAAAAACCTAAATGTGCACAAGTCCATGGGACCTGATGAAATCCATCTGCAGGTCCTGAAGGAGCTGGCAAATGAAGTTGCTAAGCCACTGGCCATCATATTTGAAAAATCATGGCAGTCAGGTGAAGTTCCCGATGACTGGAAAAAGGGAAATATAACCCCCATTTTCAAGAAGGGGAAAATGGATGAGCCGGGGAACTACACACCAGTCAGTCTCATCTCTGTGCCTGGCAAAATCTTTGAGCGGGTTCTCCTGGAAGGCATGCTAAGGCACATGAAAAATATGCAAAGGGGAAATCCTGTCTGGCCAATTTGGTGGCCTATGATGGGGCTACAGAACTGATGCATAGGGGCAAAGCAGTTGACATTGTCTACCTAGACTTGTGCAAAGCATTTGACACTGTTCTGCACGGCATCCTGGTCTCTAAACTGAAGGGACATTAATCAAAGTGTGTGTTTTGTTGGCATTTGATAATTCACTTATGTTTTTTTGCTGTGGCAGTTCCATGCAGCTTTTCCCGCAGTGAACTGAATTCATTTGCAATGTGACAATGTGTTGTCACACTACAAACGAGTGGGAAGCAGGGCTAGTATTTAGATCGTATTCAGGGCAGGAGGGGGGAAGCCAGGCATGTACGCTAGCAACCTACTTTCGACAGCTTGAATATCTACAATAACATTTTAGTTACTTTGGAGGGGTGTTCTGTCAAAACTAGCGAGTACTTTTCGTTTAGTTTTGGCAATTTGCAACAGTTAATTTTTTTAGTACTTTCCAAATCTTCTATTGTAATGTACATTTGAAAGAGATTTTCAAGTGCATCTCCTGTAAGGAAAGCTGCTCCTATTTTTTTCTGAAACCTTTTTTTTTTGTGTGTGTGTGTGTGTAGGACTAAGAGGACTAACTCTAGAGTTATCTCTCCTCTTGTGGGTTTTCTGGCTGGATTCATTGAAATAATCAGGTATAAGATTATAAACTTTTGTGTCAGCAAAGCACTTGAGTTTACCTGGTGTACATTATTGTTTGCTGCTTACTTTCAGATTTCCTGGTCTCCCACAGTATGTCACACACACTGCCATCATCCTAGTCCAACTGTCAGTGTTATAGTCTTAAAAATCTTGTGCTTTCCTACTAAGGTGAGGAATCCCAATCCCTAATAAATAAATAAATACTGATCCTGTTTCTTGTATTTATGAAGTAAACTTGTTTATCTGATTTTATTCTATTTTATTTTTTCTGGGGTTAGATCAGAATTCTAAAGTGTGAATGGAGAGCCACATAGGTATGAATATGAAATGTTTATGGATTGACATATCTATTGTGGGAGAAGGCTGCGATTTTCATTGTGTATATTAGGAACAAATTACAATTTTTGAAGGTGCATGAAGAAATGTAATTGCGATAGATCAGACATGTTTCTACTTTTTTTTTTTTTTATGGCATCCTGTCAAGGTTTTACGCTTTCAAGAAACTGAGAAGACTATGGAAGAACAGGACTTCCAAAGTTAAATAATAAAAGGTCTGCACAAAAAGTGAGAGGGAAATACAGGATTATTTTTTTTCCCCTGAATATATCTTAATTTCCTACCTTAAATGTACTCTGGTTTTCTGGATATTGTAGTGGCCATTTCCTCGGAGAGTGTGAGACTATTTGCATTAAATGATAGAGTGATTTTCATGGCCAGTCTTACATAGCATGCTTAGCAGTACTTTAGAGCTGAAGTAATGATGAACCACACAGTCACTATTTTGTTATTTTAAACTCAGAGTATGTGGGAAAGACAACTTAGATTTTAGGCTGGTGCTGGATGCATGAAATTCCCATTTTCCATTACCTTCATGCAGAAAGTTTCCTTTTATATTGCACTGTTTGGCTTGATTACAGCCTTCTGAAAATATATTTGCTCTGTTTTCTTTATCAGGTGGAAAGGTAAGGGCATTCAAAGGATTTCTGATGTGTTTTGTGGTCTGTTTCAGAACGAAAGAAAGCGTCAATAAAAAACAGTATATCTTGACAGATACAGAAAAATCAAACTACATGACCTTCCGTTGTATAGGTATCCAACCACAATGCAATAGCCCTTTCTTGTATCAAACCCAGAATTTACATAATTACACATATTAAAAAAAAAATCTTTATGTGATTGCCAATATGAAAAAGTTGTCATTTCTATTTTAAAGCACTTCAGGAAACAAAACTAAGAGAGTCTGCCAGCACATTCAATTTTTCCATCTTTCACATGAAATTGTACCATATGTTTTGTAATAAAATTGTGATTTTTTTTTTTTTTTTTTTTTTTTACATTTCTCCATAGTAGAAAGTGAAAATTGGTGTTCTTGTCTAAAGCAAAATAATTATAAGAATTTCTCAAAAACAAAAGCTCTCCTTAGATTTAAAATTGTATGTTTCTCTCCCACATCTTCCCCTTATCTGTTTCTTTTCCCAGGTATTTATATCCCTGACCTTGGCCTGATTGACAGGGGAAGTTGAATTGCAAGGTCTTAGTATTTCTTTCCATACATCAGTGAGATGATATTAGAAATATTAAATGCATTAGTAGCTTAACTAATGCTTAATTTATAAAAGGTGCCATGTATGCCATTTTACAGTAGACAATTTACGTAATATCATGAAATTATTCTTTTCTGTCAGTAAAAATCTGAAATACTATGATGAGAAAAAAATGTTTTTACAGATTATAAAGGCATGTGCATAAGTACAAGTATATTGTCTTCTGATGTTGGAATCTCTTATTTGGTTACAATCAGTAAATATTAGTAATTATAAACTTTCAGGTTAGTTCTGCCCTCTGTGTCCAGTGAGCTGCTCCTTCTAAACCAGATTTTACTCTGCCTTATCTTTTCCCAACCTTCAAATCATGAAGAACAGGGCTGCTGTTCCATCTCCAAGTGTATGCATTCCACATACCGGGTTATGAACTTGGTTTGAGAAGCAAAATTGAACAGAATGTGGAAGTTGCCAAAAATTGTTAATAAAAATTAGCAGCAAAAATGAGATTGCTTTCCAATTGGTCATTTAGGGTAGCTGTTCTGTAGATACACTCACACATAAACCATAAAAAGCATGTTGGACTTACAGCTTATATTTATTTCCTACTGCAGTATATACTTTTTTTAATTATCCTTAATCTTTGTTTACTATGTTATTATAAGAAAGTGTGTTATTCAGACATATTCAGATATTAGGTCCAAGTCTTAAATTCATCAAGATGAACAAGATTCATTATTTTTATGCTGATTTGGGGAAGAGTGAGCTCTCATGAAAAAAAGCTGGGTATCATACTTGAATATGAGTAAAGTCTTGATTCTCTGTAGCTATGCACCTAGAGGGTATTTGCAGCTGTCTGTAATGACAAGGCTTAGTTACCATCTCTTTTTTTTTTTTTTTTTTTTTTTCTCCCACTTGTTCCTGTGGTTGCAGTTCTTCTAGTTTGGATTCTTTCAACAGCCTGCTTTGACTCCTTGTCCATCGGCAGTGAAGTAGGCACTTCTCAGAGAAATTTGTCTTATTCTTTATCTAACGTAGGTGAGAT
Source organism: Ara ararauna (assembly GCA_028858755.1). Taxonomy (NCBI): domain Eukaryota; kingdom Metazoa; phylum Chordata; class Aves; order Psittaciformes; family Psittacidae; genus Ara; species Ara ararauna. Next base: position 96,741,388 of record CM054410.1, read on the forward strand.
GAGTCACATTCTTTAAGAGCCCATTTCCCTTCATTGATCATATAGGGACCCCATATATCTCAGCTACAGGCTCAGTTATACGCATCTAGTTGAGCTGAATCCTGACTTGTCGTTTGTGAAAGTATTATCTCTTAGGGAGCACATAATCAACTCTTGTAGTTCAGTTAAACTCATAAAAGAGGAAACATTACCTCCTTGTTCCAAGATGGGATAGTTACAGTGACGTTTCTAGAGTGTGTTTTGCTTGACAGAGTTAACTTTCAGGTTTGCTTCTTTCAACTACAGATTTCTCTAAATCTTCAGATTTACTTTTTTTTTTCCCCATTTATTGAACAGAAAACTTTTGCCTTCATTTCTCTTCCCCTGCAGATATTAACAGATCTTGAAACTTTGATACAGACTATGCATTGATGAATAGACAGTGTGTTTCCTCTTTAAAAAATGCTAATAAGATTTGGTCACACAAAATAGATGTAGGCACATTAATAACTTTCCAGGGCAGAAAGGGAAATCCCTATCTTGTTTTTCTTTTCCCAGTTCTGGCCAAAATGGTGTACTGCTTACCCCGCGCATGAGCATAGCCACCTCACTAAAATGCCAGAAAACTAGCTTGGGAAACAAGAAGCTGTTTAACTCATTAAATCTTTAATCTTGAGATTATATGGATGGTGTATCCTGGGCAGTGAGACAGGGTGGGGAAACTGCATTACTGCAAGTGGGAAGGAACTGAACCAAAAGCAAGAGAAACAGGAAAAAGTGAGGAAGCAAGACTTCTCAAACTGCTGATTTGTTCCACTCATAAAGTGAACTGTCATCTCCAGATTTAATACAGCTGCACTTCACTAAATAGAATAATGAAAGATGATTTTGCCATAATTTCCAGTTCTGTGTTCTGCTGTCTGGATGCATACCTGTGTCTTCTCTCCTCTGAGTTCTTATTTCAAGTATAATTTATAAAATTCTATATACATTATAAATAACTGCATTTATATCTCCTGTTAGGTATTTTAAATGATTTTATCTTCTAATTAGGTCTTACAATTAAAGGAAGTTGATAAGGTATGCCTGAAATAATATTATTTATATTAATATTGAGCTTTATCAGTGGTGTGAATTTAATTCAGCAGTTTTCAGTTATGTGGACATAGTGAGAAAATAACTATAAAAAAAAATTATCTCATGCATTTGGGGTTTTTTTTCACCTCTTTGTAAATTTTGCTGTAAGCTGCAGTCACAAGGAATTCTTAATCTCTTCCTAAAGTATTTCTAAAAATTCTAACTGAAATATTACAAAATAGCAAAGACAAAACACTGAAATACCTTTATGCTTAGTCATGGCTTATAGTACTTTGTTGAGCAGATTATTTTAATTAATTCTCATGTATTTCTTTTCCACATTACTTGATCCCTTCAAGAAAAAGCAAAGGTAGAAAATCTTTCCTCAATGATACTAGCTTTTTCATGTATTTTATGGAGAAGTAGGAATTTTCAGACTTCAACCCAATGACTAGAATTACAAAACCAGTAAGAAATAACTAAAACTTGATGGAAATGTTTTTCCTGCTGATTTATAGTTCATTTGGTTTCTGAAAGAGTATGACTGTAAAACTTTTTCCATCGCTTTTTTGGAGGATTTTTATGTTTCCATGTTAAACTCTATAAATGGCAACAAAAAAATAAGAATTTCTGATCACAACCATGGTAAGATAAAGACAGTTCTTTCCCACACACAGGTTGGAATCAGCTGTGACAGGATATACTCCTGCTGAGAAACCTTTCTGCTCTCATGTCTTTGTTATGCAGACTGTAGTTATGAATGCAGAGAAGAGACTTTCCACAATTGGAGGGCGATTGTATATCCAACAGCTAAAATGAGGATTGATAGAAATAGATATTTGAGTTTCACATCCTCCCAGTCTTTTCTGTCCCTGAAATTTGTCTGTCCCAGGGCCTGTTCCATCTATAAAAGACCTTTCTTCTATAGCCACAGTTCTAATGGTCTCATACTTAAGAGTCATGATCCGACTGATTAAAGGTACATGCTGTTATACTCTCATTGGCTGTACCAGTGATTTTAACTTGCCTGCTCAAAAGTTGAAGAGAACTCAACAAAAATTCCTCTTTTGACAGAGGTTTTAGAAAACCTAGCCAAGCTGCACCTTACCTGTCTACATGGAAATGCTGAAACAGAAGAATCTGACAAAACCTAAAATGAAATTGATATGCGGTGGCCCAGGGACTTCCACCATAAGGTTTCCCCTGAAAAAAGCACATTCTCTGCAGAAACAGGCCTTACAGAAAACACTGACCTGTCTTCATCATTCGCTCTTGCATGACAGAAAAATCAAAGTGCCAGAAGAGCTTACCCATTAAAGTAATGTCTCTTATGCATAACAGCTATGCTAGGTGGTAATTCCTGTGATTTGGACCCTTTTATACTGCTTGCAAGGAGTGCGATTGCCCAGTGGACTCAAATAAAGTGTTAAGGGAGTGTACGTAGCAGGAGAGGGAGAAGAAGCCAGCTTGAAGTCTTCAGTGCACAGTCTGGCTGGCACTTGGAGGGTATACGTGTTCTTATAAGCAAAATTATGCTCAGTGAAGTAAGTTAAATGTACAGATAGTTAAAGTAGATAGGAAGGGACTTGGAGCAAAATTAGAGTTCAGAACTTAATTTTAATTGAATAATTTCATGACTGATTGGAATTAAAATCCAAGTTCTTGTATTTGTTGATGAGAAAGTCATTGCATATAAATGATCTAGAATTACTGTCAGTAACTGCTAATGGATAATTATGTCTGAGAAAGGTTGTATTATAGTATTTTTATTTTTTTGAAGTATTAAGATCAAAACTCAGTTTTCTTTTTCAAAAGAGCATTTAATTTAATCCCAGGAATCCTGTGTGAATGAAAACTGTTATGTACGGAGAGTTCTGAAGTAAAAATTGATGTAAATTGGTGTTTCTGGGTCATTTGTTCCTAGGCAAAATTACTTCTTTCTGAGGGAGGTAAGATATTACCCCTGCAGAATGGTGTAACAGACCCCATTAAATAGAGGGTTTGAGATCAGTGGCAGCTGGAAGGGTCTCAGTCTTTCAATCCAAAAAGCTTACTTCGTTTCATCCATCCTTTGAACCCACCCATGGTTGTCAAATCTGTTGTTCAAACTGTCATTCTGGGGATTGAGTAGTTGAGCAGCCAGTGACCAAAGGACTATCTGTAACATAATGGACAAGGTTTACTAGCTGCATATACAACCGTGCAAAACACATCAGTGATGTATAATCCCTATTAAGGAGATCATATGTGTTCTCTAAATCTCTGGGAGTCTGGAGTACTTGGAAATAATGAAACTCAGAAGTGTATTCAGCTTTTCTTCATTCTGAATGTTCACAGGTTGGCTGTTTTGGTCACTTTCTGTAGTTTTCCCAATTCCTTGCTTGTCCTGTTTTCACTCAATTCAGCAGTTGTTTTATTTTTTTGAGCTACTATGCTATTTTCTGCATCACCTCCAGCCTTGCTTAAGAAGTCATAAATCACTGCAGCAGATGCTCATTTTCTCATTATATTTTGGGTTCAATCTAAGTTACTGCCAGCTGCTTGACCTAAAGAGGCCATGTGGCAAAATCAGGTTTTGCTGGAGACTAAGTTACCTATGGTTGATTGTATCTTAGTGACAGTTGTTTACTAAGGTAGAAATGTCACCTTTGCCATCAGATCCAGGGGCATTTTTTTCCTTTTGAAGGTGCTGGATAGTGTTGAACAGGGCTCTGTAACCATAGGCCAAGCCCCAGAGCGTTGCCATGATTTGTCCCTCTCTGGTATGAGCAGAATGACAACACACCTCGTTTAAGTGTTTTACTGATTTTTCTGGATTTTGCAGTTCTTCAGTGGTGAAATTCCAAAGCACTGGAGGGGCCCGCTGGCGTAGATACTCGCCCATACTATCACTCACACCCTGCAGCTCATGACTGTCCAGCCCCGGGGAAAATCTCTTGGTCCTCCTATATCGTCATCTAACCCTAGACAAGTCCCAAACCTGACTCTGCCTAAATCCTGAGATAAGATGAAATGGTTGTGGGTAAAACACACTCTGTATGCATGCCAACATGGTGATCCCCATCACAATCAGCAGGCAGGTCTCAAGGGTACCTGAAGGCCATTCAAAACCTTCAGAACTCTCAAATGATGCTGTAAACAGTCTGGTGGGGGGCTGAGAACGTAAGGGAATGTCTCCTTCACAGGTTGACCACCCGAGGAGGGGAAAAAAGATGTGTAATTGCAGAACACTTCTATTATATACCTCCCAAAGTATAGAGGTGGTGACCACACTGGGAACACAAGCCAGATCAATGATGCTATTGTATTACAAGTCATTACTATAAAGTACAATGAAACAAGGACCTTAGCCCAAGGCCCCCAGCTGATAAACACTAACACAGCAAATACTGGCTGTAAGTAAGTGTCGTGGTTTAAGCCCCTCACGCGGTTTTGCTCACTCACTCCCCCCTCTTTCTTCCCCCTGCTCCCGGGGGGATGGGAAGGAGAATCGAAAGAATGCAACTCCCACAGGTTGAGATAAGAACAGTTTAGTAACTAAAGTATAGCACAAAACCACTACTGCTACCACCAGTAATAATAATGACAAGGCAAATACAAGGAAAGAATGCAACCACTTACCACCTATACCCAGCCCAACCAAGCAGTGCACCCCCACCCTTCCAGGTCTCTGCCCTCTGTTTTTACATCCCGGGCATGACGTGCTGTGGCATGGAACACTCTTTGGTCAGTTTGGGTCAGGTGTCCTGTCTCTGCTTCCTCCCGGTTTCCCCTCCTCCCTGGCAGAGCATGAGACTCAGAAAGTCCTTGGTCAGAGTAAACATTACTGAGCAGCAACTGAAACCATCGGTGTTATCAGCACTGTTCCCAGGCTGAAAGTCAAAAACACAGCACTGCACAAGCTACTAAGAAGGAGAAAAAATGAGTGCCACTGCTAAACCCAGGACAGGTGTTATATAAACCACCACTTTTAGCTTACTAGTCATAACATATACTTACAAAAGTAAAATGTTTGTTTCTTCTTTCTAATATATAATTAAGCACAATGTCAGTAGCCTTCCTATGCATATTAAAAAGTTTCAGCATTCGTTTCTGCCAGGCAGTCATTATGTCTTCATCTACTCTTGGAGGCCAGTTGACAGGAAATATTCTATGTCCGTATTTTTAATTGCCTAGCCTTGCAAAACACTGTATTTGCATGCAGACCACCTACTGGTACTAGTCCCCTGTGCAAGCTGCAGATTAGTATCCAGATCTGGTGTTCTTTGGGAGACTAATAGATGCCTTGGACGAGATCTATCAGGGACCATTCAAAAAATGTAACAGTATAGGCAGTTGGGCTCCGATACCCAGGAATGTTCCTAGATAACCATGATACACAAGGATGGATTTAGTCATTGCAGGGAACACATCATAGTTTCAGACTAAAAATCAATGTGACCTGATTAGCACCTGAGTAAAATATGGTGTGGTTTTATACCACACTAATGTGGACTTTTTGAATGTTGTTGCCATCTCTGTTGAATTCTACAATAACTTCAGGTTCTGAGTTAGAAAAGAAATTCACCTATTCTGTTTGCTACCTTCAACATGAATTAGACTAACAAATTTTACTGGAACAATTAGAGAAAACATACAGCACCTAATTTTTTTTGTGTATGTTCTTTTAGATTTCAACAGGTGTGAATGATTTTACCTATCCATGATGTGTTTACATACACTGTGAAATGTTTTGTTTTCATCATTTCAGTATTTGAGCACCGTATCACTATTGCTGCTGAATCTTGGCTGAGATACAAAATAAGACCTGTGAATTTTGGCAGTACTTATTTTAGAGGATTTGTATGTTAACAAAGTGAGTATTAAGCAATGTTATAACTAATACCAGTCAGGATTTAATCAAGGATAAACACCGAGCAGCTTACAGGCAATATTCTGTAACATAATTCAAGGCAAGTCATTTTGGCAGATCTGTAATGGAAAATAACTACAACTTTAAAAATAGTAATTTTTCCAGTTCAAGAGCTGCAGGATTCCATTACAGAATCAACAACCACTTTAAAAATGTTGAAGTATAACTTACTGATGTAGTTTATGGATTTTTTAGATGTGAAGAGACAGAGAGCTCTGTGCTGAAGAGTTAATGCTGCAAGCAGGGAGCATATAGATAATTGAGAGTTTAACTGAGAGATACGGATCAGAATCCTTTCATTTTCATGTTTTTCATGTTTTTTCTCTTCTTGCCATTTCTTGCTTTAAATAATTTTTTTATTTAGGGAAATTCCCTTCCAACTGAATATTTCATTATACATATATAATGCGCTTTCATGTTTCTTTTATACTAAAAATGTTTTTAAACCATTTGGATTTTGCTGCATTACTTAGTTAGACCTGCTGTTTTTACCACAATGGAGACTTCTGGAGTTGTCTGTGATACTTGCCTTCTTTGTTGTTTTGCCTTTACAAAATTTCTCTTTAGAACCTACACCACTGCATTTTAGTTTGAATTTATTTTTCTTTCGTCTGGGACTGCAGCCTCTGTCTACAGTTTTCTGTTACAGTGAGCTTCAGGGCATGAGAATGTTCTGTCACAAGCTGCTGAAAACTGTCAAGCTGAATTTTGAATGAACAGAATTCATTAGTTCTTGCATACTGAGGCTGACTTATTTTCTGTTTCCTAAGAAAGTGTATTTATATTTGTTGATGCGTTCCAAACTAACGTGCTTCTGTTTCACTGTTCTTCATGTATAAACTTGTTTCCTAAGCATGCACCGTCAACTTATACTTCAGATGACTTCCTCCAAATGTATATGGCTGATTGCATTATTTCCAGTGCCCAAACAAACACCGGCTACTTTTTAAACCCATCTTTGTCCTTCACAAAGAAGCTACACTGTTTTATAGTAATACGTGTTAATTATCCTACTGATTTGGAACAGGGTGCCCAGAGAGGTTATGGATACCCCATCGCTGTCAGTGTTCAAAGCCAGGTTGGACGGGGCTTGGAGCAACCTGGTCTAGTGGAAGGTATCTGTTTGTAGCAGGGGAGTTGGAACTGGATGAGCTTTAAGGTCCCTTCCAACCCAAACCATTCTAGGATTCTATGATTCTCAGCTCTATCAGTTCATAACAGGCTGATGGTACTTTCTGTACTGACTGTATGAACATGGGAGAGGTTCAATGATGTTTGCTTAGACAGTCTGAAGTCTGTAATACAGTGGCAGATGGATGAACTGAAATTCATGGATTTTTTTTAAAGGGGACAGAAATGTAGACAATTATCATTGTAAGGACCTAGTAAATACAATTAACCTAGAAAGATTAAGAAAACAAAGCTTCCAATGAGCAACTAGTAGAATCCTCTACTAGTGGTAAAACTGGTCCAGGAGCGTGCTAGCTGTTAAGTGGTATAGACCAGTGCTTGATCTGTGCCATAACCTTATTTTGATTGCTACAGTAAATATTGCCAGTGGACACTTTTCACATTTTACTGTAGAATGTATTTTCTTTAGAGAGATTCTTAAATGCGTTGCCTATCCTTTGAGGAAAAGGAGACAATTCTAGTATAGCACATTTATCTTCCTGGATTTAGATCCCATTTAAAGCCTTTGAATAGGAATGAATGTGCTCAGATTATTAACAACATAAAGTCTGGGTTTTCTTACAAATGAAAGTTACAGGCTTTCCCAAACACAAGGCATAAAATGAGATGTGACTAAAGAGGGACAGTTTGGAAAATGTGAAAAATCTCTCTGGCACAATAAGAGAAAGACCAAGAGTACTTTAGTTCTCTAACAAGTGGAAAGGTCAGAGACTTTAATTAGCTTTCATTAAAGAAGTCGGTCTCAATGAGCTGCTGAATGCTGTTGATAGCAAAGGGAGAGATAATGGTGTGTGTTTAATTCTGAAGGAGAGAAATAGAACATTATATTCAAACTACCTATCTATAAACATCACAAAGGGAACAAGGAGATGAGTAACTTAACAGTTTTTTCTTGAACAAAATGATGTCAAATCAGTTTGATTTCTTTCTCTGAGGGGGTAGCAGGCATTATAGATAGAGAAGTAGTAAATAGTAGATATCTTGATTTTAGTAAAGCTTTCAATGCTTCATGACATGCCATTCTCATAAGCTAGCTGTGAAACTTGGAATTTATGTTAAGGTGGAAACTAAACAGTTGGAAAATCAAACCAGAGGCATTTATCAATGGTTTAGCATCAAAAGTCTGTATCAAGTGGAGTTTTATATGCCTTCCCTCTTGTATCCAGTACTATTCAGGATTTTTATTAACTTACTTAAACATCAACGTGAAAGTAATTAAATGAAAGAAAATTGGTGTGGTGAAACTGTAATGGTAGATAATCCAAAATAGCCTTTAAAAATTGAAGTCATGTTATGAAAAAACACAGGAGACAGGAATACAACACAGAATGGAAACTTATGAATTTAGGTAGGAAAAAAATGGCCACACAGCAATAGGATGGGTAAACAACTAATTACTAAGTCTGAAAAAAAAAAAAAGCAAATATAAACTATAGCAGATCACGAGCTGAGGAAGTGTTAAGCCTGTTGAATCTGTTTGGTGTGTATCACTTCAGGTGTCTGAATATGAAATTCATTTGCACACTGAAACCATGCTTTGTTTGCAAAAGACTTCCTGTTCTGCCATATGTTTCTGTTATTCTTTGCAGATAAAGATATTCTATCTGAGTTAGACATGCGGCTACTTTCAGATTTACTAGGAAAACCTATAATTTGTGAGAAGGGCAATTATTATGTTGGATATAAAGAAGAGTACAGTTTGTAAGATGTGTATTTTTCCTTCTACTCTTCAGCAACAGCAGTTACTAAATCAAAGTAATTTACTCATTTTTGGAGTGTTTTGCTTCAAGAAGGGGTAGAATAATTTTAGAGAATCTAGGAGAAAGCGTCAAGCTTTGTCAAAAATCCAGATAAATTTATGACAAGGGAAGAACTTGAAATCTTTGATCTTAAGAAGTTAAGCTCAGAGGATGAGAGTAGAAGGATATAACAATTTACAAATACTTGAAAGCTGCTGCAGAAAGGAACAGGTTAATCTGTGTTTGCTCTGTGCACCACAGAGAAAACAGTAACTGTTCCAAATCACACAATATGTTAAGTAGGTGAGAGATTAGGAAGTCTCCTATGTAAGAATTTAGGCAAGATTATGGAGAAGGCAGAATTTTTTTTTTTTTAAGATTTGTAGATTTCCTGGCAGATTATGGAAATCCATTTCTGAATTATTAAGAGTACATTATAAAAATGTCTTTCAGGAATGAGAAAGCACTTTGGTATTGGGGATACAGCAGATGCTATTTTAGGGTTTTTTCTGACCCTATTTTGCACTGAGTCTTAGGGTGAAGTTCCAAATTCAACAGCAGCACTGGCATAAGACCTTTCTGGTTTTCAGTATTTGAAAGTATATAATGTTTTCATTCACTCTTCTTTTCCCTGCACGAAATTGCACATTTCTTAGTCATTCTTCATAGATTATTCCTGATTTTTCTCTACTCATTTCAGGTCACAGAACATTGCCTCTGTTTTGTTTTGACACAATTGACTGTGGAGTGAGACTGTGAACTGAATCAAGCCATGTACAAACTCTTTATTTTTTGAAAGATCTGATAAAATGTGCAAGTCCTAGGTTCAGTTCACAATAGTTCCTCCAAAATAAATAAGATGATATAATTGAACAGGCAGCAGAGGGGAGGAAACAGGCAGCTGTAGGTTGTAATGAAAGGCATTAAAATAAGCACTGTTAACATGAAAATGTACATGGATTTATGGGGTTGTGGTCGTACCCTTTTCCTTCAAAACCATTTAAAAACTTCGAAGCATTTCCATATACTAGTTATCAAGCATCTGTCATTTGTATTCTAAGATATAAATTAATTTTTTATCCCAGTGATGTTGCATACCTTTGAGCCACACTGTGACAATGTGACTGAAATTTCAGCTGTGGGCAGCTGTGGAGAATTAGCTGATAGTATTTTTTAGGATGGGATGGGATAGGATAGGATAGGGTAGGATAGGATAGGATAGGATAGGATAGGATAGGATAGGATAGGATAGGGTAGGGTAGGGTAGGGTAGGGTGGAATGGGGTGGAGTGGAATGGAACAGAATATTTTCTGTTGAAAGGGACCTACAGTGATCATCTAGTCCAACTGTCTGACTGCTTCAGGGCTGACCAAAAGTTAAAGCCTGTTGTTAAGGGCATTGTTCAAATGTCTCTTAAACACTGACAGGCCTGGGGCATCGACCATCTCTGTAGGAAGCTTGTTTCTAGTGTTTGATCACCTTCTTGGTAATGAAATGCTTCCTGATGTCCAGTCTGAACCTTCCCTGATGCAGCTTTGAACCATTTCCATGTGTCCTGTCACTGGGTACCAGGGAGCAGAGCTCACCACTTCACTCTCCAGCTGTTGGAGATCAAGGAGGTCACCCATCAGCCTCCTTCTCTCCAAACTAGACAAGCTCAGAGCCCTCAGCCGCTCCTCACAGGATGTTTCCTTCCAGTCCTGTCACCAGCTCTGTTGCCTCCTCTGGACACATTCAAGGACCTTCACATCCTTCTTAAATGGTGGGTCCCAGCACTGCCCACAGTGTGCCAGGTGAGGCTGCACCAATGCTGCATACATCAGGAGAATCACCTCTGTTGACCAGCTGGTGATACTGTGTCTGATGCTGCATTTGATGACAGACTGAATAGAAAATTAACAGCATATGCATGTAGATGTCAAATCCAGCACATCAAGGTGTAGAATGATATTCAATTATTCTTTATTTTCTCTGCTTCGTTGTCTAGAAAGGCATTGTTATTTCACCAAATTATTTCTATTAGCATAGATCCTATTTTTAAAGTTGCCTTTTTTTCTTGAAAACTGCATGGAATGCATGAGAACTATAAAAAAATTCTCAGGTAGTATATGTCAAAGAAAGTAAAAATGAGGGACTGACATCCTGAGGGAGAAAATTTTTCTTGGGTTTTTGAAGTATTTTCTATTTACTATGATCTGATGTGTTTCACAAATGAATATTTTTTTGTGATAAACATTAAACAGTATTAAACAGAATTCATGTAGAATGAAGTTCTCCATGGAGCCATCTAAATGATTACAAATGATTGAAACCCACTATGTTTAAGAGTCACTTCAGATAATCTGTATGGGAAATGAAAAAACACATAATTTATGGGAGAAAATGCATCTTCTATTAAAAACTCTCATGGGCATTCTACATTCCTATTAGAAGGATAAAAAAAAAAATGTTTTAAAGTGCACATACAGAAGAGAGGAGAAGGACCAGTGAAAAAACCTATATGCCTTTATACATTCATAAAATATCTACAACGAAGTACCTTCTAGTGCTTTGCTTGAGAGATACTTCAGTCCAGTCTATTAGCAGAAAAATAAACTGATAGTGAGGATATTTTCCAAAGCATTATTTCTGTGAGGCATCTTAAACAGGTGAATCCAGAGAATGAATTCATGTATTTAATCCACAAACAAGGAATAAAAGCAGTTCTGTATAGTTAAAAATGCAGATTTTTCTGCAGATTGCTCTGCATTTTCATATTGCACTTGTAAAGGCAAACTTACAAATTGACATAGGCTTGTAAAGACTTTCCTCTTCCTATGAATCAGATACATCGATATGTAGATTATCTAAGTATTTGGTACAATAATTTAAGATAAACAATTGCAACTGTAATTATCTGCATCAGCCACCTTAAAATAATTGTAAAAGGCTTTTTTCAAGAACAGTAGGAAAAACTGTCTTTAACATTGCTTGGAAATGTAGAACTTCTATTACTAGGTGTCTTTGAGAACAGCTGAGAGAAATACTTTTTTTAAATTACTTTGGTACACTTGATTATACTTCAGAACTGAAGAATGGTTTAAGGGACCTCAGAATATCAACTGCGCTCTGTGCTTAATTGTGTAAACCCATTCTACAGGTTGTTTTTTTGCTTTTGAAAGCAAAAAAGAAACTGAGCATTCTCCAGAAGCTTGATAGCTCCTAATTTCTTCCCACAAGGTGGTGTTGCCTATACCTTTGATCTTCCATTTTGAAAGCATTTCCTGTTACTTATATATAGAGGTAAGAGGAGAAAGCAGGCAATTTCGCACACAAATAACTTGATTTAATCATCTTGCTGCTAATGAAGTGGTGTGAATATATTGAATACTACGCATCTGTTGTAGAGGGTGCAGAGAACAAAATGTGTTGCTGTCTTTCAAAAGACTGCAACATGTTTCAAAACTATTGTAAAACTAAGAACATAAAGCTGTGGTTTGGAACAAAGGAGCAAACCTATCACAAAACCCCATTTTTCTTTGTCTCCATTTAACTATCTGTGTTTATCAGCAAAGTAATAATAACAAAAGGCTTTGCTAAGAAACCAGTAGTTCACTTCCCTACAAGCACCTTGTGAAGCAGATAGTTTGTGTGCATATTCTGTCAGGTACTGAGTGCCTAAACTCTCTTCAGATCATCCGAGTTGGTCTTACATGCTACCACTAATTGTCCCTGAGCGCCTAGGAGTTATTTTTCTAGCTCTCATACTCTGTCAACGGAATACTGTCAGCTGGATTCTTGCCTAAACCAGAATATTAGCTTCTAAAGCTAAATCCCAGCGGGGAGTGTGGCCATCTGTCTCCATCGTCCTAATATGTGTGTGCTTACCTTCTGCACCAGAAGTTCCCTCAGCATATAGCTGTGCACACGCAAACATCTTTAGTAGTGTTTGTTCTGCAGAGGTGACATTTTCTTCCATTAAGAACATCTAATATCTATAGTTTGGGTGGCTTTGGTTGACAGTGTAGTGTTCTTACCCCTATTCCAGATCTAGTTTTACCTTTTGACAATCTAATGGTGGTCTGATGTAAATCCATCAGTGGCTTGTATGATGACACATCACCATTAGCAAATTTACAAAAGATAGTAAATTAGGGAGTGAGGTCAGACTGAGAGATCAAGTGGCAGAGTTTCAACCAAAAGGATACTTAATAAACCCAGGGAATGGGCCAAAAGAAGGCTCTTGTATTTCTGCATCTAAACCACATGCATCAGTGCAGACTGGGAACCAGCTGGCAGGGTAGCAGCTCTGTTGGAAAAAAACTGGGATTTATAAAGGATGCCAGATTGAATCTGAGCCAACAGTGCACTCTTACTGTGAAACAGGCAACTCTTTTGTGCTATTTTAGGGGAGGGTAACTGCATCTGTACTGCTGTGTTCCCCATAAAGAGAAAAGTCAACAATCTGGAGCAGAGAGCCCTTAGGATGGTTATTGGATTGGAGCATATGATGCCCAGAGAGAGGCTGAGGGAAGAGGTTTTGGTTAGCCAGTAGAAGAAAAGGTTAATGGAGGATCTAGTTATATTATTCAACTACCTAAAAGGCCAGACTATTCTAGAAAGTGTGTAGTGGGAGAAGGCAGTGGTCAGAAGTTGTAAAAAGGAAGATTTGGCTTGAACATGAGGAAAAAACCACTCAGAGTGAATTGGTTTAGCTAAAGGGGCTGTTGAAATCTCCATCTTTGCAATTCCCAAAGGCACCTCCTTCCATGAGGAAGTGGCCCATGAGAAATTAAGGAGTTATCCTCTATCTTTCCTCTCGTAAGCTTAGAAGGTTGATTTTAGATTTTATTTCTTAGAAAAGCAGTACCTCAAAAGGGCGTTTAAATTGAGCGGAGCATGTTCGGCCTTAGGGGAATATCGCAATAATTGGATTTGAAGAAATTGGGTTTGCCGCCTTTACACTTTATTTTCTGTGCACATTTTCTGCAATTTTGTAATGGTAGTTCCTTATTCTGCTAGGAATTACAGCTAGGAATAATTCCATGAGAAACAGAATGAGCAGGCAAAATTAGCCTTATTTTTTCTATTTGCTTCCAACTGAGAGTGGTTCATAAATAATCTTACAAAGCTTTGTTATTTAATGATTTTGCTCAGATTTTTTTAAGTATTTCTGGAGGTTTTCAAATACGTAGTTCTGTTGAAAAAAACATTTATTGTTGTACACAAAGAGCAAGGCATATACATTCAATGAAAGTTCTTATTTTAGATTAAAGAGAACAATAAAATATAAAAACCAGCTGCTATCCCTGCAGACAGGCAGTCTTACTGTGATGTTAGAGTTCAAATATCAAGAAAACAAATATAATTTATATCCAAGTTCTACTTGTCAGAGTGCTTTGAGTGTACCTTATATTGTTATTTGCCATGAGTTTTATTTTTTACTTTGCTTCCCATGGAATTTTTCTGGTTAGTGTGTTGTTTCCCACAAATGACTTCAACAAATTATGTGAAGTTACTGTTTTTCAAGTCTCCAGAATCTGTCTCTTCAGGTCGTATCATTGTAAAACATCATGTGTTAATTTCTTCTTTTCAGTCTGTGGTTTGTAAGAAATTATCACAGCTGTTTTCATTGCTAGTTTTCTACTGTGTGGCTTTGTCTCTTTGTTGAATTTAGTTCTTCATATTAAATAGAAGCAGAAAAAAGCTTAAAATCAAAGGAGGGATGTGCTACTAAGAAAAGACTTTTCCAGTTTTGGACTACTACAATAGAACAGCATCAGTTAAAAACATAAATTAGGCATTGTAACTGTTTTTTTCTTTCTTGTTAACAAACTATCACATAGAAAATTTGATTGAATCTTAGGAAGAAATGTTAGTAATTACTAAGGAGAGAGACAATTGCCATTATGGACAAATTTTTTTTTCTTACAATTATGCCCATCACTCAGAGTCCACTAAGGAGGGAAAAAAATGAAAAAAATAAAACCAAAACACAACAGAGAAATGTAAAGTAAAGTAAAGATTTACTGTTAGTAATTACGTCGGTATTAAACTGATTTGCTAAGATGCTTTTAGTATGCTGATGGTCCTTCTGTGATTTATTCTAACTAGGAAGTACAATTCTGGTCAAAAGGTGACCACCCTCACACCCGCAGATAATCCTGAATAACAATTGAATTATTTTGGTTCAAAATAATTAAGTGGGAAATTGGACAGCCTTGATAGGAGCGATCTATTTCCAAATTTCCTGTTTGGGATCCAGCTTTCTCAGTGGTTTCTGAACAATCCAGTAATGGCGACTGAGACCTCTTTCTTCAGGCTCATTGCATGGGAAGAGGCTTGAGAATATCCACCTCTCAGAGGTAAAGATGAATCATGCTTCATATTGTTGTAATTTTTTTATTTAAACTCTGCTAAGTACTGTTAGAAGAACAGTCACACTGAGTCAGATGAAAGGTCTGTCTGGTTCACTCTCTTTTCTCCAACAATAGCCAATAATTGTCACAAAAAGAGAATAATCTCAAGCAGACATACCTTTCTGTTTTATAAACTACTACATTAATCATTCAAGCTAAGTCAAAATATAGCACCTTTCTTGTTAAGATAAAGAATGCTCAACAAATAAAAGACATTTTTCTACACAATGATTACCCAGATGTTAAATAAGACAGCATGGTGGAGATGACCCTGGCTGGATGCCAGGTGCCCACAAAGCCACTTTATCACTCTCCTCCTCAGCTGGAGAGGGGAGAGAGAATATGAAGAAAGGCTCATGAGTCGAGATAAGGACAGGGAGAGATCACTCAACAGTTACCATCATGGGTGAAACAGACTCAGAGAAAATGAGTTTAATTTATTACCAAACAAATAAAAGTAGGGTAATGAGAAATAAAAACTAAATCTTAAAACACCTTCTGGACAAAAACACCTGCAGCACCTGTTCCCTTTCCTTCTTCACTGAGTGTGGTGTCTGCAAAGCTGTTTCTATCACATATGCTCACTTCTCTCTCCAGCTGCAGTTGCTTTTGTCCAGCATCTTTTCCCTCTTCTTAAATGTGTTATCCCAGAGGTGCCACCACAGTCACTGATGGGCTCAGCCTTGGCCAGTGATCGATCCACCTTGGAGCCATCTGGCACTGGCTCTTGTTAGACATGGGGGAATCATCTGGCAGCTTCTCACAGAAGCCTCCCTGTAGCCTTCCAGCTGCCAGAACCTTGCCAATCAAACCAAATACAGAACAGTATTATTGTTAATGATCATATAGCATGATTTTGAACAGCAGTAGGTTTTTTTTTTGAAGCGAGCATTTTTTCCGTTTAATACACTTATTGGCAGTAATTCTTAAGCGAGAATTTTCTTGAAATACAGATACATCTCATAATATGATATGTCATTATATCATATAGATGATACAACTTGGAAAACTCCTAAGGTAGAAAGGAAAAGATTTTTCAGCTTTGTTGGATATGAAGATAGTCTGAGAAAGTTGGGGCTGCTCAGCCTGGAGAAGAGAAGGCTGTGTGAAGATCTCATAGCAGCCTCCCAGTATCTGAAGGGGGCCTATAGGGATGCTGGGGAGGGACTCTTCATGGGGAACGGTAGTGAGAGAACAAGGGGTAACGGGTTCAAACTTAAACAGGGGAAGTTTAGACTGGATATGAGGAAGAAATTCTTTACTGTAAGGGTGGTGAGGCACTGGAATGGGTTGCCCAGGGAAGTGGTGAATGCTCCATCTCTGGCAGTGTTCAAGGCTGGACTGGACATAGCCTTGGGTGTCATGGTTTAGTGGGAGGTGTCCCTGCGCCTGGCAGGGGGGTTGGAACTAGATAATCTTAAAGTCCTTTCCAACCCTAACTATTCTATGATTCTATGATAGCGTAGATGTCAAGCCCAAAGTTAGAGCAGAGACGTGAGATTGTTCTGGAACAAGGAACAGGAATACATTGAGACACACATTTCAGACAAGCTGTTTGTATAGCTGTTCTACTGCAGTCAGGGCTGAATCTGAACATCACTCAGGACACCCTGCTCTTGGCCATAATGGCTTTCACTGGTGGTCATCAGTAGAATGGCATGGAGAAGTACATTAGGCCAAGTTCATAATTGAAGAGATTACAGTCAGAAGGAATCTCATCATTGTTACATAGTTCTACCTCCTGCATATTAAACACTTTATTGATTTCACATACATCTCATCTACTTCAACAAGTAATGGTTGATTTAGGGATCAAACAACTTAAGACAGAGTTCTAACACTTTTGCATTTGAAGAGGCTAAAAAGTAGGAATACAATGAGGGTAATACATAAACTACACTTTTCCAGCTGGTGCTTGTAAGATGATCGTGTACATTAGAAATAAAGCATTATTTTTGATTAGTATCTTTTAAAAGGCTGCATCTGCCCTACAGTAATGGATGGGATCATTTAGAATATTTGAAGAGACTCAATCAACTTAAGAGAGATTGTAAATATCTAGGAAACAAGGCCTTTGAAAGGCTGTTTTTATTACCACCTCTTTTTCTACTTGTCTTTTCAAACAACATGAGATTCTGTTAGATATACTGTGCTAATTAGATGTAGAGTTTTGTGGAAATGCATTCCAGTGTAGAAATGTAAGTAGGTTTTTCATAACAGTAAAAACATCTAGTAAGAAATTACTCATTATATGATAGTGTACCTTCAGTTATAGATCAAAGGGATTTAAACAGTTACACTCTGAAAGGTTTGACTGGTCTGTCACTTACTATCAGTAAAGAGAGATCATATTACTGTGTAAATACTACTTTTGTTCATGGCATCACTGTTTGTTGGTTAGATCTGATGTTGTTAACCCACTATTTGTACATGTGCATCTCACATCAACCAAATTGCTGAGATACAAAAAATATTTTTGTTTATAACCTAAGCAAAAAAAGATCAGTCAGGATGAATATCACCTTTATTTCATGAACATTCCCATGAGATGTAAACGTATTTGTTGACAATAGATAATGCTTACTGGTTTTCCCTTTCTCTGCATTATTAAATTAGAGGGGGAGAGGTTTCGAAACAGAAATATAATAAATAATGAAATTAAATGCAGATAGTGAATGCGATCCCTATTCCCTCTACCATGTTCCAATTCTGTTTTAATAATAACCATAATTGGGGTTATTATTTGGAAAGCTGGTTGATGACTGGCTGAACATGAGCAGCTTGTGCCCAGGCAGCCAAGGTGGCCAACGGCATGCTGGCCTGTATCACCAATAGTGTGGCAGCAGAGCTAGGGCAGAGACCATCCCCCTACACTGGGCACTTATGAGACTGCACTTTGAATCCTGTGTTCAGTTCTGGGCCCCTCACTACAAGAGAGACATTGAGGTGCTGCAGCTGTTCCAGAGGAGGGCAATGGAGCTGGTGAAGGGTCTGGAGCACATATGTGATGAGGAACGGCTGAGGAACCTGAGGGGTTTAGTCTGGAGGAGAGAAGGCTCAGGGGGACCTTATTGCTCCCTAGAACTGCCTGAGAAGAGGTTGTAGTGAGGTGTGGTCAGTCTGTTCTCCCCAGTAACAAGCAATAGGACACGAGGAAATAACCTCATGCTGTGAACGGGGAGAGGTTTAGATTGGATATTGGGAAACATTTCTTCACAGAGAGGGTGCTCAGGCATTGGAACAGCCTGCCCAGGGGAGTGGTGGAATCACCATGTAAATGAGGCCTTAGTGCCATGGTTTAGTGATGGACTTGGCAGTCCTGGGTAGAGGTTGGAGTTGATGATCTTAATGGTCTTTTCCAACCTAGATGTTTCTGTGATTCTATAATTAAACTATGTGCCAGCTGTGACAGAATGAGATACTCATTAAAAGCATCCATGAAAACCATGGGTTTGTTACCAGTCCACAATTAAAAGAGATAGGAACATTTCCTAAATTTCTTTAGGAGGTAGTCAAGCGGTCAAGCAGGATTCACAATGTAGGAAGCTGTCACATTCTACAATGGTCTCATTGAATTAAAGAGTTATCTGTATCAACAGATAAACTCAGCTGAATGTGCCAGCCTTGTACAGCAGAATATGAATTTACGGGGATTTACAGGGCAAATGATAAAAGGGTGAATTGATAATAATCAATGTAACATTAAAGACGTTAATATTCAGTCTGTATTAAAAACCATGCCAAACTATTTTGCATACATATTGGACATTATGGGATAGCAATGATTCCTGAAAAGCAGTTCTCGGTGATGACAGGCATATTCCTTATAGTTATGTAAATATAAAAGATGTGCTTATTTAAAAACAAATATATGGAAACAACCGTAAAATGAGAAAATTTGTTTAATTCATTTGTTCATCACTTCATTGAGGCCTTACAAGATTTTCAGTTTTCTTCAGCACTGTTAGAGCTAGTTAGGTCTTCATGTTGTCCCACACTTAGTAGGAGTGCGGCTTTCTTTATTACACAACAGAGATAAGGAGTTGCACTGGCAAGCAGCAAGGGTGGTAAAGGGAATACTTTGTCACTAGTTAAAGGACAACTTTCACACAAGATAAGAAGTGACCTCACTTCTGGCAGAATTCCTGCCTGCCACGGTCACATGGCAGCCTTTCCCCGGGAAAGTGTGAGGTCCCTCAGGACCCAGCAGCCCTCCCTTGCTTTGCTCATGTCAGTGGCCACCTTGCCACTGTCAGTCACACCAGCATGATCTCCCTGTGACTGCCTGGCTCCTGAAGCCATGCCTGCTTGCTGGTGCACTCCATGCACACACATGTCACACTGAGATCCCACTGTGTGACCATCCACTACACGTCAATACAAAGATTGTCAGTGAGTCTGAAGGCAAAAAAGACTGGGGATTTCTGTGGCAAATGGCAGTCTCACATATCCCAAAGAACAGGAGTGCAAGAATATGGTGCCCTAAATGCCGACCACCACGGAGGTCTCGGGAATGGTTACAATGGCATAAGGTCCTGGCTGTCGAAGTGGTTTTGTTGAGGGGTGCAGAAAGGATGTGGAAAAGACTCACATATATAGTGGCTGGAAACGTGGTATGTGTTGAGAACAGATCTTGAGAATAAACCAGCATCTGTGCTTTTTGTCAATGACTAAAAATCCACAAATAGGAAGGCCTTGATAACATGAAGTGGATGCAGATGTCCTGACCTTGCTGGCTTTGGCATACCTGTGGGTAAACGAGAAGGCATGGTTTCAGCTGCCTCCCAGTCATAGGCCATTAACAGATAGGTCTGTCAAAATGGGCTGAGGACATCCTGGTCCTTGGGGTCCTTGCTGTACTTCTGGTGTGTGACGAGAAGAGGGATTTCTGAGGCACATGGGTAATGTGAGAGTGAGTAGAGTGGCCACGGCAGCTGTCATGTCTTGTCTTGTATGATAGGTGTCCTGTATAGACATTTTGTCTGCCTCTAGAGAGACTCACATCAGAGGGTTTTGACTGCTGTTTCTTCAGAGGAGGTCATGGTAAGCAGGCAGCAGCTGAGATAATGTCATTCTCTGTGTAGTTCTATGAATTCTTATTCCTGTTTTATTTCCTCTAGTCTTTCCTCTAAATTGAGACACAGAGGCTTAAGGCTCTGTTTGCTTTCCTGTGTTGGTTTTTTTTTTTTTCCCCTTTTGCAGGGGGCAGGGGAAGGCAGGAACAAACAGCCACAACCCCTGTACAGACTTACTCTCCGAGGAAGGCTGGAGGTTTATGGTAGATAAGTGCTGTGTGAAAGGGAAAGGCAGATTATAGTCTCTTTTCATGTGCCCTTTCAATCTCACTGCTTGACATGCCCCTTTTAGCATATTTCTTCACCTGTGAAGCCCTTTCCTGAATCTTTATTGCCGCTTTTGAGTGGTTCCTTCAACTTGGATCTTGTTTCCTGCCTTTCTCCCAGTCCTGTGTGCTTCCTGTTGTGATGGTATTTTGCTGGTTTTAAGGGCAGTGAAATTCTGTTCTGCCTAAATGCCAGAAGTCTGATGGAGTTCTGATGCAGAATAACATCACTGAGGTTGGTGAAGTTACACTGATACAAATGTCATTATACTGAAACTAAAGTTAGGCCCTTGCATTCTTAATTTAGAAAGACTTCCTTTCTGTAAATGATCTGTTGATGTTAGGAACTGCTGATTGGAATTTTAATAGCTTATTTTAACAGATTCCAAGTGTATGAACTTTTCTGATAAATCATGGAAATTAACTATTTATACTGCTAGACCAGCCACAGAGGAATCTTTCTCTGCTGACTGTAGAGGCAGCCTAAAATCCTGACCTAAACCATGTTTCTAAAGAGGATACCCCAGCTACATGACACAGGCTAAGTCAAGTTGATAATCCCTTTCAGAGGCTGGCCAAGATCTATTCTAGAAGTAGCTATGCTATTTATTTTTTTTTTAACCTATTGAAAGTCTGCTCCAATTTTTCATACTCCAATGGTTAGTATCCTTTTAGTTTACTGCCTGATTTTATTTGTGTTCTCTTTCTACCTGTTTTTGTTCCAGCATTGTTCTTTAGCCTAAACACCTACTGGACTTTTCCAGTGCTCACTGTGCTTGCATTTATAAACATACATTACACTTACAGGGACATGTAAGTGCATGTTCCATTGTCTGCCTCAACCTTTACTTTGCCACACTAAACCTGCCAAGTTCTGTTAAGTCACTTTTTAATAGATGGGCTTTAGATCCTTTACCTCACTGTGGTGACGTCTCTTTTCTCCTGTCCTAATCTGAAGGAATCTTTCTGTAAAATAGATTGATCTGTATTCTGTGTATATGAGAGATCTTACTGCTAGCTTAAAATATTCTCCTTAAGCTGCTGTTCTTAGGATCACTGTTGTCTTTTCTTGGCAGTATTCCACCAGAGGATGAGTGTGCCTGTACAGGCTTGTCTAACTGGCTTGAATATTGCTAGTAGTGTAGCCACAGGCACACAGTGCTCATTAAAAGCTGAAAAACCTAACTCAAAATCGTGGGGAAACACGTAAGAATTATTTCACGTTGCACTGCCTGCTGCCACAGTTACCAAGGCTGCATTATGTCAGCTAGCTGTAAATTGGATAGCACAGGTATAAATGTCTGAAGTTACTCTTGTTGCAGATCTTAGTTATAGTTTTTAACTTTCATGACACGTCTTTTCCTTCACTAAATCATTAGTGATTCAGCTTTTATTCTCTTTTTCATCATCAACCAGATTCCAGGCAAATAAAGACTATTTTGGCTAAAGCAAAAAAATGTACATGCAGACCTTAACATTGTATGCTCCTCTTACAGAAATTAAGATAGTGATGGTGTGGACAGTACTTCCTAATTCGCCTTCATTTTGAAAATCTCTTCCCTTGGCAGGATCTTATCTCTCTCTTCCCCCCCTCCCCATGTTCATCTCCCTGTGTTCAGCAGAGGCAAGCAAATGCAGAAATGAAACAACCAGCCACATCTTTTCTGGCTGGTGAAATACCTGTTAGGTTCTACCTTCTGTTCCTTTTATCATTTCTGAGGTGATAGCATCTTCTTAAGCACACGTTCTCTATTTACCAGGAGCAGTTTCATCCCTGTCAACACAGCAAGTCACTGGTGGAATTTGCTCTGAGCTGGCTAACGCTGTGAGCATGTGATCAATTTCAGGGCATAGTTTATGATACAATCAACTCCATCTTTACTGCCAGTTATGCGTTCCATTCCCCTATCGCCAGCATTTATTTGACCTCAGAGTGAGCCTGTTCAGAAATTTACGGTAGAAGAGAAAAAAGGGAATTGTCTTCCACCAGTTTAACATGAAGTCAGGCAGCTATCACAGCACACATGATGGATGGAAGAGAAAAACAGAGGTAGTGGTGCAGACAGAATCTGTTCTCACAGCAGCAGCTGGCATTTAGTGTTGCACATACTGCAGAGACACCTGAAGTTTTATAACCTCTGTGTACAGATCACAAGATGTGTTCCTGACTTGAAAATGTTTGCCTGTCTTGCCAAGACTGTTAGACATCGTCTGCAGGATGCCCATTTTGTCACAAAATGTGAGCAATTCTGACCTTGATAGGAGAGACTTTAATAACAATTTAAAATCCACACCACATAAACTTGCTTTGTTATGAAAAAGAATGTTCTTGCTCAATCATCTTGCTTAAGAGAATTTTCACTACACATGCATGCATTTTATTTTCTATTCAGTTCACCGGCATGAATACAGAGAAGATAAAAATGTGATTCAGTGAAAGGATTAATAAGAATATGCTGAAATGTTTTCAGTTGAGGTGCATGACTAGTGAATAATTGAGTATGTCAGTAAAATTGAAAGCCCCAATTACATAATCTAATACTTTCTTCAAATCACAGGAAAAAGCTAACAAAATAAAATTAAAAAAAAAATTATAAAAAAAACCAACAGCACTTCTTTTTTTTCTTCTGTTAAGTGAGCTTTTTGATGTAAAACCAACACCTTTTATTCTGTTATAAAAAGAATTTCTTTTTTTCTGGTGTTCTAGAATATGAAAGATAGGCTACTGGTGCACAGAGTATTCTGGATGCAGTTTATGTTGAAGGAGTATTATTTTTTCCCATTTAAAAAAAAAAAAAAAAAAGAAAAACCTATACAATAAGCATGTAAAAGGAACCACAACACAACAACCTGTAGAGTATGTAGCTGATGCTTAAAAATATTGTTTTTCTGTTGATGCATTTCTACACTCCACAGTACACCTCTCACTTTTAAAGCTGTCACACTCCAAACATTGCTTGCACTGAAGAGAATCGGTGTTTTGCCTGGAGCAAGGAACTTAAGTATTGCAAAACTGACTCCTCCTCTAATGGGGAGAGCATGCACAAGTATCCAGTTGTATCACTCCAAGAGCTGCCAGGCTGAATATTTTGCAGTTAGAGCTGTAAACCTTACAGGCTTTTTCTTTGTTTATCTTTCTACTTTGGGATCTGTTTTCTTTCCGAATTTCTTTTTTTTTTTTTTTTTTTTTTTTTTTTTCTTTTTTTCTTTTTACGTACATGAAACTCTTTCAAATGCTGGATTTTCAAGTCCTTGTTCAGGAAACATTCATGAACTGACATGGGTCAACATACCTTTCATTATCAGGTGAAAGTAAGTACTGCAGTTAAACCTGTTCCTACTGTGTGTTTACCTATGAAGGGCTCTGTGTCATTGCATAAGGACAGTGTAGACTGTAGTTTCATTAGCAGAAATTAAAAACTTTAAAAAGAAGTAAAATCATTTCAATATAGTATGCTAAATATTGTATGGCTCACATTCTGAAAGGAAAAAAAAAAGCTAAAACATATTTACGTATGAGTGGTCTCTGTTCAAATACTGAAATAAGCCAGACACAGAGATGCCACTCCTATAAGTTTTTTTAAAATGACATTCAGGATTGTGTTTATTTTTGTAAAGCCTTTTTAATGCACATGGTAGTAATAATATTATGATACTACTGCTTTGTATTGTTTATGTTTACTAAGTATACTTTATTTGTATAATTCATTAATGAAAATAAGCTGTTGAGGAAGTAAACCTGGAGCTCCCGTAGCTGCTGTCATGCCTTCCACTATCTACAGTTCCCTAGCTATCATTTTACTCTTCATGTGTTGTCCTCTCCTATGTTTGTATGTACATTCAGTAGTTACCAGACCATTTTTTGCATGTGTTATTATCTTCAGAATTCTTTGATATTGGCATAGACTGGCGGTCGAAGACTGAAGGGAAGCAAAGATCTCAGAGAGAAGGGAGGGAAAAGCTGGTAAACTGAGCTTATAGGGAGTAAAGAAAATTGTATGATATGATCCTGAGAGTGTCTTTTTGGCCAGTTTTCCTTGTGTTCTGTTGAAACACTGTACCATCCTCATCTATAATATTTTCACTATTCCAGCAGTCACCTGGGAATTCATTAATACTCTGGGAATGAATACAGTTTCTTTTGCTGAGCTCCCTCTAGAGAGCGCAGCAGCCTGCAAGACAGTGTATGTGTTCTGTGTCCATATTACCAGCATAAGCTTTGTGCTGTGGAGAAGCTATGCTAAAGCTGTCATCCTTTTCTTCGTCTGAGATCTGGCTTGCTAGTATTGAGCTGAACTATGTACTCCCTCAAGGCAGGCAGATGGATTGCCCAGACTGTGAACATGTTTAAACAACAAGTAATGCTTGAATGTCTGTAATGCATGCAAGCCATTTACCCTATGCACTTTTCATGGCAATGCATATCTACAGAAAGTCTATGGCATGAGTGCACATCAGTCTTCTGTGGTGAAGTACAGCCTAGTTAAATTTAATGGACGTATTAACATAGACTCTAATTTGGCATGGAGCTTGCAAATCTTGAAGAAAAACAATATCCGGAGAAATGCAGTTAGTATAAAGGCAGTAGGGAGCCAAGCCTGATAGGTCATCCCAACATTTTTTGTGTTGTTAAAATTGAACTAGAAATCTGTCATACTAAATTGTCTTGTGAAAGATGTAATGCTTTGACAGGGAGATGTTTTGCAGTAGTCTGAACTCAGAGGGATAGTTCAGGTCTCAGGATATTCATCTTCATTTTTGAGAATAGCTTTGTATGTATTTAAGCTATTTCCAGTGTATTATCATCCTGTTTTTTGTTGCCCAGCTTAAGATCATTTTTAAATGTGTTGAGTTTTCGTGGCTCCAGCTGAATTAACATCATAGCAAGTGTTCTGCTATCAGAAGCAGGGTACTCAGGCACAGAAGTGGCTTTTGAAAGCTCTGGCCTTCGTTTAGAGATTGTGGAAGTTTGACTTCTACACATTCCTTACTGTAGTGAAGCAAATGGAGTTCAGGCACTTCCTTTGGCTGCATCAGGCTATCAATCTAAACTTCTGTGATTCTATGATTCTGGTCTCCCAGGCTGGTATTCTTCACCAGAATTAAACCCAGGTTAATTGCAGACTCATAAAACAGTAGAAGTGGTTTATTCCTACTGTCTTCGTTTTGTCTTGTTTGAAGCTAATAATTTGGTTCTCCCAGAATCTTCTATTTACAAACTTTGTATCAATTTCTGATTGTATGACTAAGGAGTTTAGTTGTAACTACAATGACTAATCTGAAGGATGTATCTGGAGGATAAATCTGGGGAAGCATATAATAAGTTTACTTTGCTTAAAAATAGGTACCCTTTTTTCCATCAAATTCAAACATTCAACTCAAACTACTTATTGTAAGAGCATTTCTTAGGATATCCATTAACTGTGACTAGAAAAGGGAGAGAAGAGAGACAAGCTGAGAAACAAAACAATCGTGTCTCAAATTCTAGCATTCATAAACACAGCTCACTGCTGTGGAAGAGTTCAAGGTGAGATCTGAATAGTTTAATATTTGAAAATCCTCTGCAGATTCATTTTTGCAAACTGCTTTATTATGCATATTTTTCCATAATTCACTGAACACTATGAAACTGGCAGATAAGAAAAGAATGTTTAAAAAAAAAATCATTGCAAAGATACAAACAAATGTGAATCTCAAAGCGCATATTCATTTCCATAGTCCAGGCTTTTTGTTTGTACCATGGGTATTACAAGGGGCAGAGTATTCCAGACATATTTGCAACATGTGAGCATTTCAGAATAGTACTCGGAAGCTTTTTGAGTACGTGCACTCATGTGTCCACATACAGTAACTGTGGAGAATGCATGAGGTGCCCATGAAGTGGTCTCGTGCCACTGGATGCAACACCTTCAGTGGGGCAGCTTGAACCCAGACTACCCCCTAACATGGGAATCATTATTCCCTACCTACAGCATGTAATGCCAAGTGCACCTGTGGCTCTAACTGATGACTTTTCCTCTACCTCATATACCCACAAGCCTTGCAGCAGCATATGGCCAGCCAAGCAGAGGAGTCCAGTTAGAATCCTTTTAGGGTGGGCTGACATAATGCAGCAAAAAGGAGGTAAGGGATTATTTTACATTTCTAAGAGACTACTAGATAATATAATTTTTGGGGTTTTTTTGTCTTTTGAAGAACCAAGGACACTCTGCTTTATTTTTGTGTTTTCTTTTTCTGCACCACTCTAGGTTGCTGAATTAAAAATGTGAAAGAATAAACATTTAAAATAAATGTTAAAAATACAGTTTTCTGAAAGATCTGTGCTGTTCAGGTGGGTCATCTCACCTGTGTATACAGGTTATGTTATCATTGTGATCTCTCTAGCTTTACAGTTAATGATCTCTGAGAAGATCGCATTTAACCGGTTCAAACTTAAACAGGGAAAGTTTAGATTGGATATGAGGAAGAAGTTCTTTACTGTAAGGGTGGTGAGGCACAGGAATGGGTTGCCCATGGAAGGTGTGAATGCTCCATCGCTGGTGGTGTTCAAGGCCGGGTTGGACAGAGCCTTGGGTGGCATGGTTTAGTGGGAGGTGTCCCTGCCCATGGCAGGGGTGTTGGAACTAGATGATCTTCAGGTCCTTTCCAACCCTAACTATTCTATGATTCTATGATTATGTCTCATATTTGTTTTGCTTGTCTTGAGGAACTTTCTAATCTGGTTTTCAACCCCCTGACAACCTGAGATAACCAGAGATTTTTAGCATGACAAATCTCTGAGCACATTCATTGTTCCCTCAGGATGAAGTCATGCCACATTAATAGTACTTTCAAATTGTCAAATATCCTCTTCCAGTGAACATGTGATACACAACGTTCCCTGTGAAGAAGTATGTGCTGGTTCATTAAAAGAAGTCAAAAAATTTGGCACTGATAATTTCTGTAAACTTTTAGGCCTCTAACTGGAACAAGAACAATCAGGAGCAATCATAATATAAAAATTGAAGTTTTATAGCTAGGGACAGAATAATCTGTTTGATAAATAGCACGTTTTGGATGCTTGCATATGGCGTGACACTTCTTCCTTGGAGGAAACAAGAAACGGCCTTTGGAAAAGCAAAGATGACTGGTAGCCAAATCTACATCTGCTCACAGCTTGACCCAAAAATTTGATTGCTGCTGTTGCTACTCTTCACCCCTAAACATTAACTGGAAAATCATCAGAGTTCAAGGAAGCAAATCCAAAGAGAGTAGGCTTTTCCTTTAAAAGATTAATTTTACTTGATCATAATTCAAAGAGCAAATGAACAATTCACTTCAGTTATGATAGGGCAAAGTCATGTGCTATAGTGATACTAAAGGTAAGTATGTCATGATTGTGTAAATACAGGATAAAAATAGCAAAAAAATCTAAAAATACAAAAAATAAAAGGTACATACTTCAAGTTAAGAGTAAAGATTACTTTTAACAACATTAATAGAGAAATTGCCTATTAAAATGCAATAACTACCAGATTTAACTAAACTACCGGGTTTAATGACAAAAGTCTGGGAATCTGAAGGCAGGCTTCTTGTGTGGTGTCTTCGTTTTATGTAAAAAGATAAAGTATCTTCGTCCATTTAACGTAATCGATTGTGATCATACTGTTTTATCTTAATATAAGGAAGATAAGAACTAGTTTGTTGGCTATTTGGCATTCAAGATATTCTTCTCTCCAGGAAAAGCCCAACCTCATGTGTCTTGTACGATCATATATCTGCTAAGCCTAAGTTATGCCAAGTTAACCCAATCTGCCTGCAATAATTACTAGTATATATTAAAATACTATTCACATGTAAATCCTCTCTCTGATGATTATTACATACTGCTTTCTACGTTATTTGTAGATTGAAGAAAGGTATCAAATATCTTTCTTCATTCCCTGTTTGAGTGGTAGCAACATGAATTTCTGTTGCTATTCAGAAAGCCTAGGAGAGGGTAAAGAATGGCTACAACCAAGGGAAATGTTATTAGTAACAGTTAAAGAACTTTGACACAAGGCGGTGCAAGCCCCATTCCCTGGGCTTCTGTTGAAGACCTACACCTCAAAAGTCCAAAGACCATTGTCCCCAGAAGCCCTTCCCTCTTTTCCAGGCATATGACCCACTTAGGCCAGAAGTGGATCCGCTCCCTCAGGCCCAGGATGTCCTCATTTATCCATAAGAGTCATCATTTTGTCACAGTCATGGCCATACCCTATGTGATCTCAAAACACCCTGTAATTGCTGACAGCTGAAACACTGCCTTTTTCTGTATGCCAGAAGTATGACAAAGCCCCTTGTATACACACTACACATACATATGTGCGTATGCGTTTATAAAGATACATGTGAGTGTTGGAAAAGAGTGTAAGCATATCTTTTTGTATGGTTATACTTAATAAAAATATGACTATATGAAATGTGTTTATAAAAATGCTTAATAAGAGAGAATGAAATTGAGTCAAAATTTGATGTAAATAGAAAGAAAATTAAATAAAAGGGAAGTACAGTTGAAGGGCTTGGGAGTGTGTCAGAACAAGTGGGAACCCTGAAAAATTTGAATATGCCTTTGGCAAAGGGCTGAGCCTTGAAGTTGACCAAGGAGCCACCACCCAGACCCAGCTCGTCCAAAAAACAGACCAGACCTATGAATCAGACCAAGAGGCCCCTTTCAGCTACCCTCAAACCAAGTAGATCACCATACATTCGGGCAGCCCTTCATCTTCATCCTGGGTTAGAAACTAAAGGTAACATTGCTCACTAAAGTCGAAAGCCAAAACAAAGACAACTTCACAAGAATATGTGTGTAGGGACACATACACTCCAAAGGGTTTTCCTAAAAAAGACACGAGCAAAAGAAAGAAGACAGTTGGTCTGGGATTTTAGAAACAAAAGTTTGTTGCAGGTGATAGTAGCCAACTTTTGTGTACATCTATTTATAATACCATAACAGGGACTATACTGCATGTGTTGTCTTACCGTTTTGTCAATGTGGATTTCATAGCACCTTTTTGAAAACATAATTGTGGCTGATTACATGGGAGACAGAATTATGCTGTGAACTGGTTTTGTTCCTGCTTAGGACCACAGGATTCAAAAAAAGGAAAAGAACACCACATAAAAAAGGAACAACAGTTTTGAAAGAAAAGAAACAGTGATAATGAGGGACAGGTCACCACAACTCAAATAATCGATAAATAAAGTTTCATTGAACATTGCTTAAATTGATTGTCTGATGTTTGTTTTCCTATGTGCATGTAATAGCAGCATGCTACTAGCCTGCAACATCTGTTAAAAGATATTTACTGTGCTTCTGGGGAAGTGGGAAGCGTTGGCAGATTGAACCCCTTTCTAAAACAGCCAGGAGTCCTGTTGATCTGAACAGAAATCAAGTGGCCTTGTGGCTTGTAAACCAAGATACAACATATGTCAGGCAGTGAGAAGGCATTTTAGAAGTAACAGGTGTTTATGGCATGTTCTAAACACAGTAACAGTGTTAAGCTTCTTTAATGGTGATGAGCACCATTATCCAAATGTGCCTGGACTGTGTGTCAAAAAGACAGAATGGGTTTTGAAACAGCTGGAGCTTTTGAAACCATTTTTGCTACCTTGGTATTTACAGATCAAACAAGGAATCGATGTTTTTAAACTAGCTTTCAGACAAGCTGCTAAAGTAGAGCAATTTTCACTACTTTGATGCTAATAATGAAGCAGAGGGCTCTGTCACAAGATTGCTTTAACAGCCTTCTAGAAACCAAGATGTGGGGTTCTTTCACAGCATGCAGTTACTATTTGCTACATCGATGTGTAACTAGAATTTATAATAAAGATTATACAACTGCAGCTTACAACAGTACTGTCAGAGCTGGACATGTAGATGTGAAAGTTCTGCAGAGATTTGGAAAACCGTGTGTGGGAATTGGTGCAAAATTAGAGTAAACATGCCTCCCTTCAGAAAGGAAGACCCTGTGAGGATGTTTAGAACAAATGAAAGATTTGACAATTGTTATGAGCAAATATTCACAGATGGTAAACTATGAAAATGGGTCAAATACCCATGTAGTGCTTAACAGACTACAGTCACCAAGCTATCAAGGGCACAGTTTATTCCAGTGAGCTTTAAAAGGTGAACACTGTTGAGGCAAGTCTGCAAACTTGAAAAGTTTCTAGCAATAAAAAGGCAAGGAAGAAAGAAACAGCTATTTGTAAAATGAAATTTCTGGCCCTCTAAGTTTAACAGCTGGATCAAGCCTCTCAAGTCTATCATCTTTAGCAGTTGGAGCCACAATGGGAGAAAAAGAATGATGGTGACCTGTAGTTTTTACATCAGGCTCCACAACAATGCCTGAACCACAAAACACCAATTTGAACTTCACTAAACAGCTATTGAAAGCCCCTGGGAGCTGTCAGGCCAGTGGGAGGTGTGGTCTGCAGAAATACAATACCGACAGCTGGAATAATATTAATAGTGCTGCTGGGTAAAACATGGCATTATTTTTTGTGGCTATTCAATTTTCCATCCATATGCATATTGCTGGAATATATAAACATGTACTAGTTCCAACAACGGAGCTTAAACTGCTGACCAGCCATAGGCCTGGTCTTCAATCCTGTAATTAGAAAAACAAAGATGAAAACTCTTGTACTTTGTGTACAGCTGGGAAACTAGCAGTGTTTTTTGGAAGCTTCTCTTTGGGTTGTTGGTGACAGTTTTCCTTTTCATCTGACATGCTTGGAAGGTTATCTACATCTGCCTCTACGTAAAGCTGTGTTGAGTACCAGCTGGTTGGAGATTTATTGTTCCCATTATCCTGCTGTTTCCAGCAAATGGTAAGAGCAGTGAGATAGCTGTGACACAGTACAAGCTGCATCATATGCCGTTGAACCAATCTCATTTTGATACAGGCAACACTGAAATTAATGCAGATTAAAACAAGGACATCTTATTTCATAATGGAGAAGAGGTGGTGAAGTTGCATCTGCTGTCCTGGAAGGTTCTGATATTCTAAGAAAGCATACCATAATGCAGTAAATAATAAGTAGTGAAAGGAGTAGTGAAAAAATTAAAGGACACCTTTACCTTTTTGTACATGAATTATGAAGGACCCCAGGTGGAGCAGAGGTTATATTCTACAGCCTCTTGTCAAAAGCTGTATAATTTTTCTGAAGGGGTTTGGAAATTATTAACACATTAAAAGGATGGCTGCAGACATATCCACAGATGTGTTCAGATGTGTCTCCCAGGCTGTTGTGGCCAAGCTGTAAACACTGGCAAAGCAGGAGGTCTGGGGGGTTGTTGAGAGACACATCACAGCCCTAAAGGGACAGCCTTCCTCAAACCCTTAAAAGGAAAAGGATGGGTAGCGCTGGGCTGCCACAACAAGTAAAAGAATAACAAACCATACTGAACAATGGAAAAGAAACAAGAAATCCAGAAGAAGATGGCCCATTCTGCCACTAAGAAACAGGACAGATTTTAATAAATCTGATCTTTGTTTATGGCTGCTCAGAATAATGTACCAAACACAAACTGGATTCATTTGAAGTGGTCCCAATGCAGATAAAGATCAAGAAGAGCTTGTTTGTTGAGATGCCATTACTTCCAGCTATAACATAATTTGCCCCCCTCTGGAGTTGAATGGGAAACACTGTGTAGGTCTGAACAACCATGCTGGATCACTGCTGCAAAATTTTTGCAGAAAAGAGTAAGTTTGATGAATTATTTATTGACATTTACTTTCAGCCAGCTAGATGTTACGTTAGGAGACATCCTCATTCTGCGTTTGTACGACACAGGCTGCTGTGTACAGTGTAGGTGACCTGGAAGTTGCCCTCATGAGTTCATCTTTTGTCCTAACAGGAGACTGCTGCGTCAGGTTCAGGAGAGCCATTTGTGTTAGCGAGGCCTTTTGGTAACTGCGGTCCCCTTCCCTTGTCATGCTGCACAATTTGGTTCCAGAAATTGCAGCCCAACTATCAGTTACCCAATAGATGTGGTCTTCTGGGGATAGCCCATTGGGAACTTTCCTTAGTGCCCCTTCACACATTCCTGTAAAGTTGAGGTTTTGTTCTGGTTTTCTATTTTAATAGGCAATGTTGCCCATATCCTGTAGCACAGCACAGAGTCCAGAGGCTGCTCAAGTAATACTGCATGATGATCTGGTTGGTTTTTCAGCGGTCCAGTTACTTGCTGGTCCCATAATTGCATTTTCTTCTTATTTAATTTTTTTCCTATTCTTATTTAAAGTTTGCTTATTTCAATACCTCTTAATAAACAATATTTTGTATGAAAACTTTCAGATATAAACTCATATGTGTCTAAAAAGAAATGTATGTATGCATTTACACATATTTATACACTCCTTTCTCTATAAATTTGTAGAGATATTTACATGGCTATATGTCATATGTATTGAGAATATATGAGGGCACTTGCAGAGTTTCTAGGTGACCAGGAATGCAGGGGTTCAGCTGCCACATGTCATGAGATGAACTGAGATCACAGAGTTTATACCACTAACAAAATGGCAGCTGTGATCAAATGCAGCACCATGCTGGGCAGGGGCAGGATATTCTGCTCTTGCTGTTCTTGTGGATTGACCAAGGCATGGCCTCCCCTGCCAGCCCTGTCCTGGCCCTCCCAGAATCTGGAAGAGGACAAGGGGAAAGGGAGACAAAACCTTTTTTCCAGACAACGGGATACCAAGTCAGTTTCTGTAGTTTGTTCATATTTAGTACCTGTACACTTCTGTTGTGTGAAGACTTTTAACTGATAGATCTGGCTAGTCACAAGAAGGAATACATTTATAACAAAGGTAATTTAAATTCAACGGATGTGATTTAGGGGCAGGAGAGCGAAGAATAGCTCTTATGATCAATTGTGCAAATATCTCTTAATCATCCATCTTAGGCAGTTAAAACTGAGACACCCTCTTCATGTTGATCTCTTGATTATAAACTGCTGGAAGTCACTGAAGTGACTACTTCATGGAGAGAACATGGAGTTAAGTAACAGCAGCATATGTTCCCACGGAAAAGAAACGATCTTCTCAAAGCAGTCCAGTTTCTTTCTGAAGAAGGTAAACATGTTTCAAGAACAGGAGAGCAGCAGTGGTCTCATACATCCTCACTGTGGTATTTCAGTCCAGTTTCATGAAATTTTAACAGATTAGCTAGATGTAGTCCAGATGAAAGTGCTGGGCTGGATGCACGGTGGTTATCAGTGGGTTGCAGTCAGAGCGAAAGAACGAATTGAAATCGGCTGCACAAGACTAACTGCATGGTGAGGCAACTAATCAGTGTTTCATTAACGATGTGGATAACATTATACCATATGTATTTACTAGACAACAGTGAAAGTAGAGGGACTTCTAGTTTCATGGAGAAGAGAAAGCAGCTTTTTTGTTAGGTTACTGTATTCCTGTTAAAAGGTACTAAACAACTTTTTGGATATCAGGAAGAAATTTTTCCCTGTGAGGGTGGTGAGACACTGGCACAGGGTGCCCAGAGCAGCTGTGGCTGCCCCATCCCCTGCAGTGTTCAAACCCAGGTTGGACGGGGCTTGGAGCAACCTGGTCTAGCAGAGGCTGTCCAGCCCATGGCAGGGATTAGAACTAGAAAATCTTTAAGGTCCCTTCTAACCCGAACCATTCTGTGATTCTATGATTAAAAAAAGTTACTCAGTGGAAACGAGAGCAAGTTGCTGCTCTTAAACACAGATACTCAACTGCAAAATACAGAAAAGAGGTGATGAACATTCAAGAAAGTATTGTGTATATAATGGTATAATGGTACACAGGAGGAACAGGATGCAGTAATGACATCCTGCTGTGCAAAAAGTAAACACCAAGCCAGGGTTTATAAACAGCAGTCTGTTTTGAGGTGTGCAAAGTGATTCTTGTATTCTTTTCAGTATATTCAAGGCCTCAACTAAAATACTTTGTTATTCTGAGTCATGACACTTCATGAAAGATAGGCAGAGTCTGCAGAAGAGTAACAAGGTCTGGAGAATCTGGCATATAAGAAAATGAACCAAGACTGATAAATCTAAGTCAGACAAGGATGATCTGTTTGAAATGTTCAAGCCAGTGTTTCTCAGCTTTGCAGAGAGACAAGCTGTCTGTTGTTTTGTTGCTTTTAGACTGCAAACTACATGCTCTGATTAAGATGCAGCACAGAAGATACAGATCAGATATTAAGAATATTTTAATAACAAAGATAAAGCTACATTGGCTAAGGAGATTGTGAAATTCCCCTTATCGGAAATTTTTAAGAGCAGATTAAGCAAATCTCAGGAATGAAATTGGCATTGTTAATGCCTCCTTAGGGCACTTAGATGATCTAGGTGGCCTCCTGAGACCTCTTCTAGTCTATGATTCATTGAGAAACTCTTATGCATAAAATTATTAGGTTTCACATTCTTTGAAACAGGAACCAAGTCTTTGTTATTTCTACAGGGCATAGGAAAGCAATCCGAAGCTGGAAACTGTAGTCATTATAGAACCTACATTGTAATAATGGTATGTAATCAGCATGTCATGTTGGAGCATGACTGTGAGTCACTGTGCTACCAGTGATGTGGTGGGTTGACCCTGTCTGTCCGGTGCCCACCAAGCTGCTCTATCACTCCTGTCCTCAGATGGACAGGAGAGGGAAAATACAATGAAAGGGTCACGGGTCGAGATAAGGATGGGGAGAGATCACTCAGCAATTGCCATCACAGACAAAACAAACTCAGCTTGGGGAAATTAATTTAGTATATTGCCTATTAACACCAAGAAAGGATGAGAAGTAAGAACAATCTAAAACCACTTTCTCCCTATCCCTTGTGTCTTCTCAGGCTCAACTTCACTCAATTTCTTTTCCTCCTCCTCCCAGTCTGCACAGGGGGATAGGGAATAGGGTTGTGGTCGTCGCATCACACATTGTCTCTGCTGCTCTTTCCTCCTCAGGGGAGGACTCCTCACACTCTTCCCTTGCTCCAGTGCGGGGTCCCTCCCACAGGAGACAGTTTTCCATGGACTTCAGTGTGAGTCCTTCCCACAGGCTGCAGTTCTTCATGAACTGCTCCAGCATGGGTCCTTTCATGGAGTGCATCCTTTAGGAAGAGAGTGCTCCAGCTTTGGTCCCTCTTGGGGTACATCCTTCAGGAACAGGCTGCTCCAGTGTGGGTCATCTGCAGGGTCAAAAGTCCTGCAGCAAACCTGCTGCAGCTTGGGCTCCTCTCTCCATGGGACCACAGAAACTGCCAGGAGTCTGCTCCAGCACGAGCTGCCGACAGGGTCACAGCCCTCTTTGGGCATCTTCCTCTTCCAGTGTGAGGTCCTCCATGGGCTGTAGGGGCACAGCCTGCCTCACCATGATCTGCACTATGGGCTGCAGGGGAATCTGTTCCAGTGCCTGAAGCACCTCCTGCCCTCCTTGTGTACTGACCTTGGTGACTGCAGAGCTGTTTCTATCACGTATTCCCACTCCTCTCTCTGGCTGCAGTTGCTGTTGTGCAGGTTTCTTTTCCCCCACCTCTTAAACACGTTCTCCCAAAGGCATTACCACCATCGCTGATGGGCTCAGCCTTGACCAGTAGCAGGTCTGTCTTATAGCTGGCTGGTGCTGGCTCTGTTGGACATGGGGGAAGCTTCTGGCATCTTCTCACAGAAGCCATCCCTGTAGCACCTCCCGCCACCAAAACCTTGCAATGCAAACTGGATACAACCATGTTTCAGAATTACCTGGCATCATTCAGATTATCTTGGCTGATTGGAACATTCCTGGAAATTCCTGTGGCAGTGACTGGTATAGGTAAAAATCATGTTTTGATATGATCTGTAATAGAAATTAGCCATGATAAACTCTTAATTTATCATTTTAATATGCTTTTAGCAATATAGTCACAAATCCAATTTAAGTGAAGAATGATTGTTATCCATATCATATTTGCAGAGCCTTTAAAGTTTGTTTTCTCCCAGAGCACTCAGATCGGATGGTTGATAATACTGCCTACCGTTGAAATCAGGGGGCTCCTGGCTTTCTTACTGTTTATTCATCATTGCCATAAAATCGTAAAAAGATATTAATCTGGCCTTGCTGTTCAGCCCCTTGATAAAGGGGAATACTCCCTAAATGAATGATGTCCAATCTGTTGTGAAATGTCTTCATGAAAATGATATTTTTAATGTACTTTCTTTAACTAGTAAGAATGTTTTTGTATTAACAATATAGCATTTATGTACCATTGCCTGGTGTTTATTGGCAGCTGCAGTCTGGAAGAGATGATATGCTGTGGTAAGGCTAATAAATGCTACAAAGCAAACGCTTTACAAACCAAATCAGTTTAGAGAAGACACTTCAGGGAGCAGATGGAAGTGGGAAGCTATTTACAGCACACAGTGATGTTACACAACAGTTTTTGGAAGAAAATGTGGAAAAGAGTATTTCATTAACTAAAACTGGAAGGGGAATTGTCTACATTACACAATGCTAAAAAGCAGAATATATTAGCCCCTGTGGAGGGTTACATTAATGCAGTGATAGATACTAATGCAAATGCTTAAGCTGGTTGACTCAGAACTATCATAATAATCTGGATGGCGCTGATACTGACAGGAAGACAGACTCTTAATTTATGTTTTAGACCCAAGAAACCTGGTTTCACAGCAACAGTGTAAGTCAAGGGTGAACCTTTGTGGTTTAAAGCAGGGTGAGTTTTATGAGACTGAGGTCTTTAGAAAGACACACTCCTTGAACCAGAGCAGCACCTGACTCCGTAAAGCCTGAAGGGATACTGCAGCCTTTGAATAGTGTATTTTAATATCTGTTACCGCAAACAAATTTTGAACTCGGATACAGTTGATTTTCATTAAAAAATTGAATGGTAAATTCTTTGAATGATTCTGTAATTCCTTTAAGCTGTTTTATCTACAGAATGAAATGCATGTTTCTGTATCTTTTTCCCAGTGTCATCTAGATCTTTTCAGTCTAATTTCAGTCCCCCTTTCCAATCTCCTGATGCACAATGGAAGATATGAATTAATGACATATATGAAGAAGTATTGGTGTTTTATGGGAAGTTTTATTTGTTGAGACGTAAAGTTCTATGGGAATAATAAAAAAAGGGTTTGTTTTGGTTTGGTTTTTTAAATATTATTTGGAAGGAAGATGTTTCTCATTATAATTTAAGTAGTTGAGAGGCTCGAGCATTCATTCTCATGGAGTTTTTGAGAATCAGCTCCAGGTCCTTGCTTTCTTTCAACTTGAGTAGGGCCTTTATAATAATCTCTGCCCCAGTTTATTTATCTTACCCACTAGAATAAAAGTATTACCTCTTTTTTTCCAATTTGAAAGTCTGAATTGTTTCACCTCATGTCACCAAGTAGTTAACTGGTGTTAATATTTAATATGAAAAATGAAGTAGTTTAATTTCTTTTGTGAGTAGTTCCGCTCTTCATGAATAATACAGTATTAACTGTAGTAGGGATCCTGCCTGTCCAGCACTGCAGATAAATGTTTTTGCTGTTGAATTATGTTTTGTACTTTGCTGTCTGGTTCAATTAATATTTAATAACTACACAAAAGGAACAGTTCAAGCAGGCTGAGCTGAGATACAGAAGTTGATACTTACCTAGAACTCAGTAGCAATGGTATTGGTGAGGACTGGTAGATTACCTGAGTGTCCTTGGACTTTTTAAGGGCCAGTCCTAATCTAATCCTGCATATTCTTGATGGAGGCCATGAGAGGTCCTGTAATGAGATGTAAAGAATGGTCACACTGAATTAGCTGTGTCTGACTTAATTTCTGCAGATACATCTTGTGGCATGCAGGGAGTGGTGTAAGGAGGAAAATTTAACTAGTTTAGGGATGGAAGGCTGTTTTGCTGCTGTGTTGTAGAAAATGAACTGTGATGGGTTATGTAAGTTTCAAGAAGGGGTAGATTCCTATGTAAGGGTGCCAGAAATGAGATAAGGCAGTGATAGGGCCTAGAGATGCATTAAAATCCTAAAGTATTAAGAAAGTAGGACAAGCCACTGTTGTAAACCTTTGAGAGGAACACAGAAGAAACTAGGAAAAGATGTTGGGGTTTTTTAATTGCATTCAAGTGAGATTTAGGAATTGCTACAAAAGAAAGCAGTCCAGAAGGCCTGGGACATAGCAATGGACATGACTGGTAGATTTTTATGCCTGTTAGAAAGAGGGCAGTCTAAGTCTTGGAAAGCTAAGAGGCACCGCAGGAGAGGTTTCTGAAAATGTTTATTCTGGGAAAAGATTGCTAATGAATAGTAAGTAGTGTTTTTTATTTTTCTTACTGTTGTGCTAGGAAGAGGTAGTACAAAAGGATTGTGTCAGGGCAATACAGCATTATTAAAGGTTATTTTTTGAGGAAGAAATACACCTGGATTGTGCCCAAAGAAACAGGAACAAGGCATTCCAAGGCTCCTCACATTCAAGTCTTCATTTAGATAAAGTAAGGCATCATCAGAACAAGATGGAATTGCTAACAAAAAGATGGAGAGCACTATTTCACTAAAGCCAGGAGCTCTGTAGTTGAGGCATTCACTGTAGCATAGGAGACTTGCTTGTCAAGTTCTTGATCTGAATCAAGGAACCTCGAAAAGGTGTTGAGCCTATGTTTTTTATTATATACTATTGTGTTGTTCGAATACTTGAGAAAATGTGGAGTTTTTATGGGAAAACTTGTATTGATCTTTGTTTTCCTTCTCCTTCAAAGCTGAATCTATCAAACAGCAATGAAAGCTCTGTTTCAGCCTAGAGCCCTGCATCTGTTAACATCTGTTCATCTATGCCAGGGTTCAGGTTTGAGATCCATTCCACAGTATCCCAAAATCCAACCCTGAATGCTCCAGCATCAAAATCTTAGAACGTGGTCCTTTGAAATATAGAAAATGGCAGGTCAGTGTGCAACAAAACAGACCATTTACTGTCACTGCTGAGCAGATCCTGGAAACAAAGGAAAGGTGAACACCTGATTGCTGTTTCCAGGCTCTGGTAAAAATTAAGTAGCAAGTTGAGACCAGAACTCAGGAATGCTCCAGAAGGAGGAGGAAAGCAGCTTTTCTCCTCCTTTTTCCTGTTCTGAGCAGCAGCACCCTGAACTGAGTTACCATTTAGTGCCAGGAACTAGGAATAATGTTGGAAAGAATTACTCTGGAGAGCAGGCCCCAGTCTCAAGTGAAAGGATTGTCTGTCCCCTTTCATCTGAAAACTAGTTTCTTGTGGGTATACACATCTTGCATAAGAGATGGAGTTGAGTTTGTGCCCTGTCATTGCCCAGTATTGGAGATTTAAGACACAGTATGGTAGCATAATGAATTTTAGAAAGTGACTTTAAGGCACCCACCACTTTCTTTGCTGGGGTTTGGTCTGATATTTTGGTCTGGTTAAGAAAGAATATTAACCTTGAATAGGTGTCAACTGAAGAGTGTTTCCATCATGCATCGCTTCTAAAAGCTAAGGAAATTACAGCCTACCCCCATTCTCCAGTTCACTATCACTCTGTCATAATGCTAACAGCTGTTTGTTTAGTGGTGGTATAAGCTGAATCACTGAGATGACTCAGGATTCAAGAAAAATTGGATGTTATTTTTTATTACAAACCCTTTCCATGATTGCCTCACAGACCCATGATCAGTTCTATCAACTGATTAAAGTAGAAAACTGCAGTATGGGAAGAACAGTAAGTTTAGTTAGAAAAGCTTCCTAAGACAGCTGTATTGGTGTACATCAGCATGCTGTAGAATTACACCCCTAACATTGGGAAGAGCATAACCTACACTCCTTGTACAAATGGTGTCTAAGCAGGAGCTGCTTCCTTCATTCTGACCACTGATAATGGATGGTGCTTGACACATACTTAAAATTTCAAGGTTTTTTTTATATGAGAAATCACAACTTTATATGTACTATGCATCCAGAGCCAGGTAGTTATGGTCTAGAGTGTATGGACTAGATTCTTTAAATAGGAGATAATTTTCACTGGATCAATAGGACTTTTTTCACTCCACATCCCTGTTATAATTTTTTCCACCAGACCTTAAAGCTTTCTTTTTCTGGCTGGGCAAAGACCAGTAGCCACATCTTAAGGGCCAACATCATGTTCCCAAATTTTTTACTTCTCAGACTTTGATTATGCTATCCCGTAGCATAAGTGAAGTCTAATTATGGCTGCTTTCTGTGATTCTGGAGACAGGTAGCTGAACTGCAGGTCTCCTGGGCTTGAAAGCTCTTCTCCAGTTATGCAATGCACTCTTTTATGACTCTTGCCTAATAACTCCGTGAAAGCTTGTGTATGTCATACATTGATTTGTAACATGAGCTGTCTTCATTCAAACAGGCATGAGGGAAACTTGTTGCAGGTAATAAACAACACTGATGAGTACCTGAAAAAGGCCTTTACTATATTTTTACTCTTGTGTTTTGCTTTTCAGCTAACTACTTTAAACAGGCTGCTCACTAGTTTCAACAGGTCAGTGACTATGTGGGGCCAGCCTTCATGGCTATAAAGAACAGCTAGACATTTTAATAGTCCTTTAATAGCAGTCAGTAAAGAACTAGATTTTCATTGGCTTTTACATTGCCGCCTTGATGTTAACTCTTAGTTATCTCCTAATACTTGAATCAAAACTCACAGGGATTGTTCTTAGTGTTTGCCTGAAGAAAGGATACTTTAAACGAATTGGGTTTCAGTGTGAGTGTGTGAATCATAGAATCATAGAATAGTTAGGGTTGGAAAGGACCTTAAGACATGGGCAGGGACACCTCACACTAAACCATGTCACTCAAGGCTCTGTCTAACCTGGCCTTGCACACCACCAGGGATGGAGCATTCACAGCTTCCTTGGGCAACCCATTCCAGTGCCTCACCACCGTCACAGTAAAAGAACTTCTTCCTTAAATCCAATCTAAACTTCCCCTGTTTAAGTTTGAACCCGTTACCCCTTGTCCTCTCACTACAGTCCCTAATGAAGAGTCCCTCCCCAGCATCCTTATAGGCCCCTTGAAGTTTAAGTTTAAACCAAGTGAAGTTTAAACCATTTCCACTGCCTCCCTTGGTCTTTGACTGATACTCAGCTGATCTGTTCAAGAAGCTAAGATAACAAAAAAAAAGAAAAAATAGCTCTACAAAAGAAAAGTGTCTGGTTTTCATTCCTTGAACTGATTAATTGCAGGTTCAGGTGAATGCTGGAAATGATGCTACAGAGAAGGTTAGAATATCTGGAGTTTACGGGTCAGGACTGCTGAAATTCATTCAAATTATGGAATTGTACTATATAAAGTAACTTAACTGCTCAGCATCACCAAAAGAGACTAGAAGAAAATTATTCCCTGCTACAAAATGTGGGCATTTTTTTTCTTGCATAGGTTGACATCTGTAATTTATGTTAAGATTGTTCTAACAATCTGTCATTGCATAGAGAAATTTATTTTGAAGATAGAAGACCCTATTTTCTAGTTCACAGTTGGGCTAACTCTGCAACTTAAAATTCTGTGCCCTATTTTGATTCATGTAGCATACCATGCTTTAGATATTTTCCTCTGTTCTAATCCATATAAGGGAAAAGCTAATATTATGGTGAGTTTTATGAGAATAACTTCAGACTGGTATAATCACCAGGATGGCCTCTCACTTGCTCAAAATATCTGTTCTCTTTCCTAACTAATAATCTCAATTCTGTTGTGCTGCCAGAATGAAATAAGGACCTATATTGTTCAGTAAGCCTCTTGAATGTTGAGCAGTCAGTGCCCAATGTTTGATGAATGGCAGCTCATTAATTCCCATAGAAACTGCCACATGGAAAAAATGAAAGAGGTTAAAACAATGAATTAATGAGTTTGCTACCATTTATTCATATATTTTTAAATTTCACCTCATAATTTTAATAGAGTTAGTTACATTTTTTTGCTTTTCTTTACTAGTCTGGCTCACAGCCTTCTAGTGTAGGCACTAGTGAGGGTAAAGCTGAAGCAAGAAACCTTCTTGTAAATCAGTGCCATGCTAAAAACAGTTTAGTCAGGTTTGGTATAGCACTGATTGATTGATAGGTTAAAAACTGCCCCCAGTCTCCTTGGTTCTGCTGCTTTCCACATAGGGAACCTCTCACATTTAGTTTGGTGGGAGGTTAATTTTCTATCCACCCTGAAAGTCAGGTCCAGGTGTCCTTGTCCATAGAACGGGTTGTTAATTGGGCAGCACAATCCTGCTAAGATACAGAGCAGCTTAAAACTTAGCTCTTGGCTACTCTCCTAGCCCAAAGGTTGCGTGAGCATTTCACAGTACTTGAAACACACACACAATGCAGAACAGCAACATATGTTACTGCAGCCACTGGCCTGCCAAGTGTAGCATTTGTGCAGTGTTCCACATGGGGCGTATAATGTTCATGCCCTTCTCTGCCTTTTGTTCCCTACTGCCTTGGTCCCCAGCTATGCTGAAGAGATTTGCCTCAAAAAGTCAGTCATGTTTTTCTTCAGAGAATCTATTGCAGATATTCTGGAGCACTTTACAAAGCTGGTATCTTACCATGTGAAACATAAACTGAAATCAAATTACATGAATGGCACTTAAGCTGTCTTCTGTGTTGCCTAAAATAGACCACTGAAGTTAAAAATACATAAGCAAGACTGTTAATTTTACAGTCAAGTTAAGACTGTTTCTTTGCTTAGCTGAAGGAAGAATTCCACAGGCAAGGCACGTGATACAGTAAACCACAGCATGACACCAAAGAATTAAGACTGCAGGTGCACAGGAAGTGCACGTCCAGGTAAAGCTGAACACAGAGATCCCTTGTAGATATACCAAAATAATACTGATTTATAGGTATGCTTTCTGCTAGAAAACTATTAACTAATGTAATCTTCAGCTGATGTCTAAAACTGAAAAACAGCCTGACTGCTAAGACTGACCAGAAGTCAACAAGGATATATTTCGTCTGAAGAATGTATATTTAAACAGGTACATTGTTCTTTAAAATAATATGTCATGGTGACTCTTGAGTGCCAGCTCTGAGGATTGATCTCATTATGCCAATTCTTTAGAAAAACAAAATGAAAAATCATTCCGTCCTGAAGATTTTTATTTTATACCACAATTTTCCTCCACATATTTTCACAAGAAAAAGACTGCTTTACTTCTTAATAGGTACTTCAGACTTTTTAACAGGCTGAGAGTTTTTCACAAGCTTTTTAAAAGGGCCCAGTACCAATTCAGCTTCATCTTGTCCATGTCCTCCAGTCTTTTATTTTGGGGGATTTTTTTTTGTGTTCTGTTGAGTTCAGTGTAAGGCACAGACAAGCCATATTTGTTTTTGGCAGAGTCAGGCTTTGCTGGATGAGAATAGATCACATGACATAACAAAGAATAGCTGAAATTTAGATTGCATCAGTAGGTTCTGAATTTGATTTTGTTAACCACAGCAAATCCAAACTAGAAAAGAATTCTAAAGCCCTTCTGGAGCTAGAGGGACCACTTTAAATCCCAGAGCAGATTTCTTTGTAAGAGTTCTTAAAGGTCTAAGT
Organism: Ara ararauna; assembly: GCA_028858755.1. Lineage (NCBI taxonomy): Eukaryota > Metazoa > Chordata > Aves > Psittaciformes > Psittacidae > Ara > Ara ararauna. The sequence continues at coordinate 96,785,573 of CM054410.1, forward strand.
TTCAATAATGATGTAATGTTCAGGAAAATATATTTTCTTTGAAAAACATCTTTATTTTCTCTTCAGAGTTCTGTTTAAAACAGTAAGTGCTTCAGAAATGGATTAGAGTACACGCACTAAATCCCCAAAGGTACTAGTGTTTCTTTAGAGGTGTTTTAAAAGACGTCTGGAGAAAGCAATACTGCATTTGCTTCTGCTTGATTAATTCTTGATGATGAAAGAAATACTGAAATCACTGCTGAGCAAAGTGGCCAACAATTATCATAGAGGTAAATAAGGACAGCACGAAATCAGTAAGATACAGCACTTTGGGTCACACAATAGCTTAGAGCCATTCGTACAGTGTGTTAAGCATAGCTAGGTATAGAACAATAGATAGCAGGTAGTAAGTAATGAAGGTAATTTTTACAGAGTGGTGATAGTCACTAATTCTGAGAATTGCCGAGGCTCCAGAGAGGATAAGCAACTCAGGTAATATTTGATGCTGTAGGCTAAAGCAAGAGCTCAACAAGCTTGCTTCCACAAGATAATTTTGTTTACAACCTCTCTGTACCATTAGAAAATGCATTCTTATGTATTCATTAAGCTCCTACCTTTTATGAATGCTGATGACATGGAATGGTACAGAAATCTGCAGGATTTGTGGGGGAGCTGAAGATGGTATCTTAATGAGGAGCAAATCAAGGACTCAGTCTGGTTATTCAGAAATAATAGGTGACTTGCTTTTAAAGTAATTCTATAAAGAAAAAAATTATTAAAAGCCTTCTCATCTGAGGGTTAAAATCATAGGAACAGATCACCAGAAGATAAAACCAGAAAACCAAAACCTAAAAGTTAACAAAACCCTTTCAGTTCTGAGGAAGAGTTGCTTCCTCAGATAAGTTGTCAGGAATAAGGTCTAAACAAGAACTTTATGGTAGGCATCCATGGGGAGAACCAAGGCACAAGCTGAATATTGACACAAGGTACTACTTGTGTCAATTGGCAGGAAGAAAGCCGCAATACTACACTTCAGCCAGGACGCTCGGAGTCAAAGAAGGTTTCTGAAATCAGTGGAGGCTGCTTGAGAACAGAGCCTGGTAAGATCCCACTGTTACTTCTGCCCTTTTTCTCCATGACAGATATATATATCTAGAATTATTTAGTTAAATGGATCAGATGTGTTAGCCTTAGATGTGCAAATGGTACTAGATGTTTTGATTTTTCCTTTTGTCCTTGAACTGTCTAAAAATAACTTGGGAATTATTTAAGTAACAAGAAGTAGGTATGTGGAGTGCTAGGATAAGGCCCTGCTGCAAGTGCCCATTGGAAACTTAAGCCATGAGCAAACTACTGCTGATGTAAAATTCCCACTAGTCTAGGGTTATAGAAGACTTCTGTATCGTGTTATTAACAAAAATCTATATAATCTTTGAATTTGAGTCTTAAATGCAACATTACTCCAAGAAAAGTAACTCTCAGTGTTTAGAATTAAATAATGTATCTGCACCACAATTTTAAGTATTGGAATAAACAATCCACATGTTAGCGAATCATAGAATCATAGAATAGTTAGGGTTGGAAAGGACCTTAAGATCATCTAGTTTCACCCCCCCTGCCATGGGCAGGGACACCTCTCACTAAACCATGCCACCCAAGGACTAACATGTTAGTATATTACATGTTAGTAACATCCTCTAGGTTTTGTGTTTAATGAAAAGAGACAGTGGAAAGGAAGGACTTCAGAGGAAACACTTTCGAACACACTTCAGTCTTTGTTAAGAAGCAGATTTGGAATCAAGTCCGCTTAAAAAATAGTATTTGCAAGTCTGCTTTATTTAATATAATGAAACACCCTGTGGCTTAGAACTAATCTGTTACTTCACTACTTGGGTTTTTTCCTTTCAGCTAGACATAGTGTTACATCTTTGTATGTAGGTAATTTCTTTTCAAGCATTTTCCTCAGGCTTATGGAATGAAGTTGGACAAGCAAACCCTGAAAGGCCATCTGAAAACTTTGTATTTATTCAGAAACTAGTATCACCAGAAGGTGGGGTGGGGGGGGGGGACATGGGGGAAGGTGGTTTGTATATTTGTTTATTTAACAATAGTTTGTTCTCAAAAAAAAGCTGTTTGGCATTTTCATTTTTATGTGAATGTGTTGTGAGAATTTTATTCCTTGCATTAAAGAAACAAACTTGAGTTTATAACTTAAAACTGTGTATGTGAGAAATAAGACGTTTCAGTTTAAAAAAAGAAAAAACCCAAAGCATTTGCCTTTAAAATCGCGGAATGTTTTGAAGCAGCTGAAATGATGAATTGACAAATGTCTGGGCTAAAGCCAGTCTTTGTAAGACAATACCAAATATAATTTTAAAGATCTGAGAACCACAAAACCAAGGGTGATTTATACACGGTGACAGAAAGCCAGGCTGCTAATATGAAACATACTGCCTACAGATCTGAGAACAGTGCCCAAAATTGCTAACACACAGCAACACACAGAGTTGGGTTTCCACGTTGTCCTTCATTTCATAAACTCGTACAGATTTCAGTAGATGTTTAAGTTTTCGCCAGCATTGATTTGCACAGTTATAAATCACTTGTTATTTTTGGTTTTTCAAGTTTTCACACAAGATTTCTTTTTCCAAATGATTTGTTGAGTTCCCAAGTCATCTGCTAATGCTGAGAATGGGGAATCTCCATCACATAGCAGAACGTGTATTCGTTCTCAGATGACTCAAGAATGTTGTGTATATAGACTCTGTATTAAACAAGAGGTTAATAAAAAGATGCAGGCAGCTATGTACTGGTCAGAGTAATTTAGAAAGTATGTAGAACTTTTTAACAGTTCTTTTAAGGTAGAGACAAAGAATTAAATAAATGCAGAGTGGAACATAACACGGAACTCTTTTGAGCTGGTATAGGCAGATATAGACAGATCTGATACCTGTGTATATAGAAGTGCAATAAATCTCATTGAACTTCAATAAATCATATCTTTTGTTGACACATAGGAAACTGGGATTGAAAAGTAGATTTAGAAGAAAATTTGCAGCCTCAGTGGATAATAGGTACCTCAGCAGATAATAACACTAGCAATGAAAGGAAAGCTCTTGTGTAGAAGAGGGTTAGCTTTGAAATTCCTCAGGGCAATTGAGGATCTCAGTCTGTAATACATGTGTCAATCACTTGGATACAAAAGCTAGGAATATGGTGATGAGATTTCTGTATTATGCAAAGCTCACTCTTAGTATCAAAGTGCTTATGGGAAGAACTAGGTGACCTTGAGTTAGCCATGTAAACAGGATGAAATTCAGCAGTTCAAAATGCAAATCCAATGGAATGGAATGCAACTCAGAGTGGACTAATAGTAAAAATTACTGTTTCAGCCAGCAGCTCATTAGTTGGAAACACAAGCAAATTGCTTTGGCAAGTACAATCCTAGGACCTTTGGCCTGCTTAGCTGAATTATTTGCAGCAGAATCAGAGGAGTGTTAATGATATTATGCAAAGTTCTAGGGACCACACAAAAATAATTTGTGAAACTCTACTCATTCGTATCCAAGAAACATGAATGAAAATAGGAGCAGAAGTGAAAAAAGGCTCTATTCTTACTCTTTCAGTAGGCTTTCTTACAAGAAGATTCTTCAAAACTCATCTGTTTACTCTAGCAAAAATTCTGAGAAGGAATCAAATCATAGAAGAGTTTGTGTGGGCTGGGACCTTTTAAGATCACCAAGTGCCATTTCTGCCACAGGCAGAAATAGCAAAGCCCCATCCAACTGTCTGCTGAGAGGGGATATTGTATCTCTCCTTAACAGTGAAGGAGGAATGCCAAAGGCAGGCTACAACACTAAGGACAGAGAGGAAAAGAAAATGCAAAACTCTTAGAACTATCTGAGCCACAGGAGCAAGTAGATAGAAAATAGTGAATAAATATTAGTGGGAAATTGGAAGGTTATTCTTTTCCATTAAAGCAATTATAAGCTGGATCACCTCCCACTATGAACAGTCAGAGCCAAAGAAGTAGTTACTTTCAAAATGTATTAGTTCATTAACAGGCTTATGCAATATGGTTATTCATAACAGTAGGTGGCTTTGCTGAATCAGGTGGTTTCTTCCAGCCTGTACTCCCAGTTGTGGCCTCTATAAGGGTGGATCTGTAGAGAAGACTGTGGATGACAGATTGCTGACATATTACAGATCTACCTTAACTCAGAAATGTTTTTTGAAGACTGAACCATGACACTAGTGTCAGCTCTTTGGAACTACCTAATCCAGCTGTTATTTTGGTAGCCTACAGCACATACTTTCATTGCAGGTCTAGGCAATGGTCAGAGCTGGTTCATGTATGCAGAGGTATTAGGTTTTCTCACTCTTAGCTTTTGACATATCAGTGAAGAATATGAAAGGCTTAATTATGCCTTTGTGAAGGCAAAGGTGCTGCCTGTGGTGGGAAAGAAGTGTTTTATGGAGGCTGTGATCCCCTCAAGCACTGTTGTTACTATGGTTGGGCAGCACCTGCAGGACAGGTCTGGCCGGTGTTTCCACAACTTTCCCAACTGTCTTTCTCGACCTGTGCAAGTGAAGGTTGCTCCTTGGGAAAAAATGGGAGTAAAGGGGAAAGACAAAGGGGTATAATCCCATATTTCAGGTGCCTCTTCAGAGTCACTGTTGCCTGTATTAGTGGTAACTGCTACTGAGTTTATAAAGCCCTATTTTATTGACCTTTTGTTTAGGTTGGTACTGGTTACCACTTTGGTAAGTGGGGCAGTTGCCTTCAACTTGCACTTTTCTTTCTATACTTTCTGTCTAGCTGCTAAAGGTTTTACGAGTATTGCACAGGGAAGTTACACATTGCATTTGTAACTGCCAATCTAAATAGAGAACTATGCAAGGGAACTGCTATATGTGTTTCTGTAGTCCAGCTCTGTGCAATGGAGATAAGCTTTTCACATTGTTCGCTTAGATTCTTACCCCGGTTTTTTATCAGGCACCCAGTAACATTCCTGGCTCTGTCCAATACTATGGAAACCTGCAGTGTGCATTGGAGTGGGAGTAGTAATTACATAAACACTTCTGGTGTGTATACATTTCCCACAGACCTCTTGGAGACCTTGTGTAATAATTTTATACAATAAAGAAAACTGTGTAAGTATTAATCATGAAAACTAAGCGAGATCCTGTAGTTTGGTGGATCAGGCAGCTTCCCTGGGTTCTGTACAGTGCAGTTGTAAATTTTTTGGCATTGGCAAGTTCAGGAAGGGTTGGGTTGGGTGAGTGTGTTGGATCTGTCTGGGATGGAGTTAACTTTCCCCATAGCAGCCCTCAGAGTGCTGTGTTTTATATTTGTAGCTAAAAAGGCGTCGATAATACACCAGTCCTCTGGCTGCAGCTGAGCAGTGCTCCCACACCATCAGGGCTGTATCTCCAACATAGCCCCTCCAAAGGCCAGTAGGCTGCAAATTTTCTTCTAAATGGGCAAGAGGTTGGGAGAGACATAGTCAGGACAGCTGAACCAAGCTGACCAAAGGGATGTTCCATACCATATGATGTCTGCTCAGCAATAGAAGGTAAGATAAAGGAGGAGAAGAGGGAGCAGTAATTATTAAGGCATTTGTCTTCCAGAGCAATCTCTAGGCATACTAAGGACCTACTTCCCAGGAAGTGGCTGGACATCACCTGCGGATAGGAAGTAGAGATCTATTCCTTTTTTTTTTTTCTCCTCTTTGCTTTCATGTGCAGCTTTTGCTGCTTCTTTACGAAACTACTGAAGCTACCAGCTTAATTAACTAGAAAGCCTGGTGAGAATACATACATTTGTGCAAACTATTCAAGGACCTGAACTATCTTCTCTACTCTCTTTTATCTCCCTTCATACACTCTTAGAGAAATGTAGTATAGCACAATTTGATTTTTCAGTGATCAGTCATGAAACTGTCTATAACTTCTCAGGACTGGGTGTCATGCTGCAGCTGAGTTAAGCTAGTGAATGCTTCTGTAAAAGGAGGTCCTATTCACCCATTTCTCCCTTGGCTTCTTTATTCCTATCTACCAGTGAGCACCAGCCTTCTTTACACCATCTTTGGTGCTCACTGGACCTTTTATGAAGCTGATTTAACTTGCTAACCTGACAAAAGGTTTTTGTCAAGGTCATTTTTAGTTTGGATCTCAAATGGCAACTGGAGAGGTGGGATCATGTGTCCAGTAGCAAGGAGAGTGAGGGAAGTGAGACCTCCCCACTTCAGCCTAATTGTCAGAATGTCCCAGCTGCAGTCTCAAATACATGATATACTGCCTAGTAAGAAACTAGATAGAGACAGAAGTTTGTTATGATATCAAAGATACGTGTGTTTATCATCCATGCAGGGGCTCAGCCCCACAGTGGCAAAATAAGCCTGATGATAGCGAGGTTCAGCCATGAGCCCAGATGGCCAGACAAGTCCATAGAGATGAGGCAGGCTGGGAATCAGGCCAGAAGCTCATGTTCAACGCTCAGGGTCAGTGTCCAGATCAGTGGGGTGCCTGGCCCAGCACAGGCATAGCTGCAGCACAGCTGCTGTATAGCTCAGGATGGGGCCAAGTATGAGACCCTCAGCTTAAAAGCCACTGCAGAGTGAAATGGGGAAGACACCCACTGCGGCTTCTCGTCAGAGCTTTCTGGAAGAGCTGTCTTCAAAGCTAGACACTTGCACCAGTACTGAAGCCCAGAAGACAAATCCCCACCCAGAGGGAAGTTAGAATGGATATGCTTATAGCTCTGGCAGCTTTATAAAAACATGCATTAGCTCAGAGCTAAGACTGCAGTGAAGTAATAAATGCTTTGGTTGGGGTGGGGAGGGAGTGTGTAAAACGTTTTATCTTCTAGCGTCTACAGTATCTGATTTTTATGTTTCCCATATTGTAGATAGAGAATCAAATAGTACAGTAACTCTAAACAGCATTTGCTTTCTCCAGAAACAAGAAGATGGTCTGTTTGGAGGGTAGACATTTTCTTGCAGTTGGATTTACTCAATGCACAGGGACCATAGCATCATTTATGGTATCTCCTTTTTCACACAATAAATGGAAAAATTCCATAGAATTTTGTAGTTCAAATTCAGACTCATAAAGCCATTAAAAAATCATATGTAAAAAAACAAGAAAATACATCTCTTTAATAAACTCCGGTTCTATCCTTCACTCAATTACCATATACGGGACAATGACATGGTTAATGAGTTATGAATAATTCACTACTACATTTAAAGAAGAATCTTGTCTAAAACCAGCTTACATTAAAATGTTCTGGCCTTACCCGAATACTGTAGTTGTTGTCATAGCACAGTGGAATTATTCTCTGTAATAAATTGAAATAATATACTTGGTCTTTTGCAGTGTCTTTGGGTGACCAGATCTCTCTGCTGTCTGAATTTTACTGAAGATTTTCTTATATTTATTCTGCTTTAACGTATTAAAGCTTTGTTTGGTCTGCATTAAATAAGAACAAATTTTTAGAATTCTGACATTGTCCCTAAGTAAATAATCACATGGCTGTCCATCAGCAGCCTTGACCTTTTCTGTTATGCTTCTAAAGATGAAAACATGTTTTTCTCTTCAAACTCACTATCCCTGCCCATGAGATGCAAATGTATGGGCAAAGATAACTTGATATTCTGAGGTTTTTAAGAATCCTGTTTATACAAAACTGAAATTTACAACAACTTCTGAGTGTGGTGAAGATGTTTTCCTCTAATTAGAGGTATGCTAACCTATGTTTTTCTGCAGTCTTCTCTCTGTTCCTATTCCTCCTCATGTAAGTAACTATCAAAGGTTTTTGACTGTTGCCTTTCATTGTCTAACTTAACTCACTCCACTCTGCAGTAATAAAATAACCTTCTCACCTCAAAGTACAAAGTCCTTGATTTTGCACCTTTTTGTAAAAATTTCTTCCTTATATCTAGTCTCAATCTACCCTCTTTTAGCTTAAACCCATTAGCCTTTGTCCTATCCCTACATGCCCATGTGAAAAGTCCCTCTCCAGATTTCTTTTAAGCCTGTTTAGGCACTGGAAGGCTGCGGTAAGTTGTCCCCAGAGCCTTTTCTTCTCCAGTTTTAACAAACTCAACTCTCCCAGCCTGTCTTCACAGGATTGAGATCAGGCTTATTTTGTATTGCAGTAATAGCAACAAGAAAAGACCCTTTCTGAAGGCATTGAAAATACCTACTGACTGCTGCCATCCTCTAAATTCACAATCAGATTTGACATGGGCTTATCAGCAGCAACCCTTGCCATGTCTGCAACTGTTCCTCTTCCGTGTGTAAGCACAAGGTGTCCCAGTTTCCAGTTTTATTGCGTTAGGAAAAGAGAATGATACAAAGAGGATTGCTAAACAATGATCTATGAAGAGTGCCATGACTTTATGAATATTTCATATGCTTAGCCTGTGAAGTGCAATTATTACAGACTGGATTTTAAGAATTTATTCTGATGTGCATTCATCAAGCTTTACAGGAAGTGTAAGGAGTGGTCCCCAAGACAGTTAAGTGTCTTCTGAAATTAACACCCTCCAAGCAAGCATTTGAGGATCATGCTTACTTTATAGTAATGCGCTTCCAGGATTCTGGCAGAGCAACATTGCTGTATAGTCAAGAAAAAAGAGCACTAAAAAGAAAAAAAACTTTTTTTTTTGATCAAGAAATGGGAAGGGTGTACTTGCAGGCAATGTTCTCATTGGAACAGTCTCAGGTCTTGGGGAGGTATCTGAAAGCAGTTGAGGCCTTCCCTGGCTCTTCAGGGAATGGTGGGCCTTAGAGAAAGCAAGTATGTAAATGGACTTTTTAGGATAAGGCAATCCAAGAGAAAATGCATTCCTATAAGGAAGATGTCTAGTCATAGCTGACCAAAACCGTTGCTTTTAGAGGATACAGGTGCTGTCTCAGTGCCTAAGAGGAAAAGCTGAAGCCATAGAAGGAGCAGTCTATTCTTGTACTTGAGCACACTGTTTTTGTTAATCTGATAACACTAGGTTTATTTTGTTAAGACAGTTTTGGTTTTGTTAACCCAGTCTGCTATTCCCCTGTTTTGATATATTTACTTAGTTTCGATACATATTTATTGTATCAATAATTACACCTGCTCTTGGCTATCCCAGTAGCTCAGGACTTGAATTTGTGGATTAAATCCTTCTCTATCAAAATCTCTTCAGTAATTACTGCTGCACATCTTTGCAAGATGTTGTGCCTAGGTTGTGTAGTACAGAAAGTAAATTAGGCAACAGTTTTCCTAAGGAGATCATCGTTCTACCAGACCTAAAACCTGTTCCTTGTATTTGGTAACAAATGTGTTGCTTCAAAACTCCCCAGGCTTACATATGCTTCTCTCTGCGCCCTGACCTCCCAGTGCTGATGCTGGCAATTAACAGTTACTGACACAACTGCTTCATCATTTGAAATCTAAGCTGTTCAGAGATCAGCTCTGCCCAAACAGGATGGGAACCTTTAGCCATGTTGTGGTTTTATCAGCAGCTAAGCACCACACAGCTACTTGCTCACTCCCCCCCAGTGGGATGGGGCAGAGAATCGGAAGGGTAAAAGTGAGGAAACTCATGGATTGAGATAAAGACCGTTCAGTAGGTGAAGCAAAAGCTGTCACAGAAATCTGGCATTACTGATAGCAAGATCCACCTAGCACTTGCCTCTCTTCTGCTTCATAATCTCAGCATGTAAGCCTGTTGTATAGGGTGCCCTACTTACTGCCTTAGATGTCCACATTTGGTTTTGTTGTGCCAGCTTACTGTCAACAAGCTGATACAACTGAAACTAAAAAAGGATGAGGTATAGTCTGTCTGAATGCAAAATCAAGCAATTTCGTATTTCTGTGTCTCTGACAGTATTACTCAGCAATGCAAAAATTGCTCCATATCCATTTCATGGATAAAACAACAGAACTGTAGAATGGTGACAACACTGAGGTCACACTAGGATCTGCAGGTAAGTCCACATCATTCCTCAGGCGTTGGACTATTAGCAGTGGGATAGTAATTTCAGGATGTGGAAGACCTGCTAGGCCTAATTTAATGAATTCAGAATTAGCTACTCCACATTTCCAGAGCTTTCCTGGGAGTCCTTCCTGATCCAGAAGTGGGTAGGCATCTTTTGGCCACAACATGCTTGTTAAAGATCTGGGGCTATTTTACCGTTGTCAGGCTCTGTTCCTGTAACTGTTCCTGGTAAAAGATGCTCAAGGCCATCTTTGTTCATTGCTTTGGCCATTATTGTCCTGACGTCACTGCTGCTTTCCATGGAGGTGACATGAACAGCTGGGCTAGAGGTTTTGTGAGAAATGTGTAACTATAGATGTTCTCTGGAGAACTCATCAGAATATTGCATCATGCTCTGGTAACTAACAAACTACTCTAAAACAATTCATGTTCAGCTTTATCATACACTTTGTGAAACACTCTGATTCACATATTTCAGGACTTCAGAGTCTTCCTGCATGCTGTGATGTTAACTTGTTCCCATGAAGAGGTTTACAGTCAAGACATGAATATTCTCACGTAGATTCTTCATGCTTATGCTTAGGTCTGCTGTCATATGGTATGTTCTCCTATTCTGATGATGGCTTCTTATCAGTATCTACTGGGTACACTCTCAGGTAGTTTAAGGCCTACTGGTATTGTCCATAAAGTCAACTTAATACAAGCCTGGATGCAATTATTGTAAGGCAGATGAATACTCTGCAACCCAAGAAAAGACAGTAAAGAGCGATGGCCCTTGTTGTTTGTGTCTTCAGGCCCATATCTAAGCTTTTGCCAAGCCTGAGGCTGACTTTGGTTAAAAAGTCAGCAGTTTATTGAGGAAAAGGTCTTGCTCAAGTTTCATACTACTATGACTATTCTTGCCTTTTCTTTTACCTTGTCTTGAGACTAAATCTACTCTCTTTGCCCCCTGCAAACTCTTCTTTCACCTTCCTCCTTAACCCCATATTTTTATAGCTATAGACAGCAAAGAGTTTGAGCCAGGCAGCCAGAAAGACTTTTCTGCCCTCACATCAGAAATATTGGTGGACATGTTGGGTGTAGGTATCAAGGTGTTGGCATCAGGGGGCTGCAGGGGTGGCCTCTATGAGCAGAAGTCAGGGGGTGCCTGTGCTGACTCCACAATACTCAACAGCCCACATAGGACACAACTGGGCCCATCCATGAAGCTGGTGGTAACTCTGTGAAATCATATTTAAAAAAGGTTTAAACATTTCATGGCAATGTGAGGAATTAGCAAAAAAGGTGTGAAAAACAAGTGTTAACACCAGGGTCAGAAAAGAAGAGAGGTGGTGCTCCAGGTGTTAGAGCAGATAGTCCCTTGTACCTTATAGAAGAGACCACAATGGGGCAGATACTGACACTGCAGCGGTTGGAGAACCCCATGGTGGACAGGTTAGTATTTCCTGAAGGAACTGCAGCCTGTGGAGGAGCCCATACAGGAGCAGGTCCTCCTGACAGGAACTCAGTCCTTGGAGGACCCACACAGGAGTCCATTTTTTCCTAAAGGTCTTTAGCCTGTGAAAGAGGACCTATACTGGAGCAGTTCTTGAAGGACTACAGCCCAAGGGAAGGGCCTATGCTGGAGCAGGGGAGTAGTATAGGAGAAAAGCAAGAGAAGGAAGGAGTAGCAGAGATGCACTAGTGTGTATTGGCCATAATCTCCCACTCCCCGATCTCCCCTATGCCATTTTGGTGGTAGGAAGTAGAGGAGTCAGGAATGAAGAAGTGAAGTTTAGCCTTGGAAGAGAGTGTCAGGAAAGGTGTTGTTTTAATTTTGTCTTTCCATCTTGTCACCATCCAGAGTTGGCAATGCATTCCGCTGGGTGGATCCATTTTGCCCAAGATGGTAATTGGTAGGTGACACCCCTGCCTTTATCTCACAAGATTTTTTCATCTTATTTCTGCCTTCTGTCTTGTTGAAGAGGGGGATAAGAGTGGCTGAGTGGGCATTTGGTAGCTGACCAAGGTCAACCCAGCATGGTAATAAAAATAAAGGTTTTCCTTCTGGTTTTTTTTTTTCCCAGACTTTTTGTGATAAGCAGGACTTGCTTGGATTTGACACTCATGCTTAGATGCAGGTTCAGTGGAGGTCAGTAAACTCAATAGCATCAATATTGCTTGCAAGAAGGAGGAAGGGGTGTCCCAGCTAGATGAATTTAGCTAGTAATTGTATTTCATTGTTTCTGAATTGCAAAACTAGGTAAGTTGAAGGCTAGGGAAGATTTTGTTGGAACAATGATGTACTATGGTAATAGGATACCAACAGCTGTGTGAATAGAAGTTTAGCCACTAACGTTTTAGAAGATACCTACAGTATATCTTGAAGGCCCTTTTTATTCTTCTCCATCACATTGTTTGTTCCAGTATTTAACGGGTGGCTACAAAGAAGACAGAGACTCCCTTTTTACAGGGCTTCACTTAGAAAAGACAAGGAGTAATGCGTACAAGTTAGTCCTGGAGAGATTCCATTTGGATACAAGATGAAATATTTTCACAATGAGAACAATCAGCCATTGGAATAACCTCCCCAGGGAAGTGATGAACTCCCCAATATTGGACACTTTTCAGATTTGACTGGACAAGGTGCTGAGACATCTTGTCCAGGTCATGCTTGGCTAAAAGAGGTTGATTCAGATGATCGCTGAGGTCCCTTCCAACCTGGGATTCTGTGATTCTATGATTATGGTGGTGAATTCATACACTCTTACAGGCTCTGTAGTTCTCCTCAAAGTAAGGACCTCTAAGTCTTCCTCCCCACTCCTCTTCCAGTTGTCTCTGTCCTCAGATTTTTTATAGTCATAGTTTCTTTATTTTGCCTTACAGCTGTGTCCAGTCCACCTGTGGCATATAGGCAGTGATGTCCGCATGGTAGGTGGCATTTTCAAAACATTGATCCTACCTGCACTAACATTTAAAATGAAATAATGAAGGTTCTATGCTCCACTTGGTTTCATGTTGGCTTGGTCTCTATCTCTGAAATGATGTATTGCAGCATGTTCTCCACTGTGCAGGAGGATGCTATGGAAAGCATTGGACACTCAAGAGGTTTCACTATCTGGTGCTCTCAGGGAGTGTCTTGACGTGCAGAAACTTGTCTCCCCTCTCAATGCCAGAAACCCTCTGATACTTCAGATGTAGAAAAAGACTGGGCATCCTCCATTGCTTGCAGGATTTCTCCTATTGCTGGCAGTACAAAATGTTCCCTTTTTACATAATTATGAAACTCTCTTGTGTTTATACATAAGCAAAGAATTAGATCCTTTTTGACAATAAGTAGCAGGCCGATCCACTCTATAGATTGTTTTACTGCTCTTCTTTCTTCTTTTTTTTCTTAAATCAAAACCTTATCCAGACCCTCTGTAAGCTTCCATTTTAGCCTGACAGACTTAGGTCATTAATCTTCCTGCTGTGGTCTGGAAAACATCTCCAGACTTGTTCCCAGATGTTTTGTTCACTTTCTTATCCAAAATGTGCACCCTGTTGACGAATCTAAAATTTTAACCCCATCATGGGTACTTCTTTTTCACAGTGCCATTATAAAACTGTGTTCCTTAGATCACTTGCAAACTCAATGCATAAATAGCTTTACTAAATCATTAAACTTACCAATTTGAATTTTCCCAGTTTGTCTGCTTAATTTGTCCATCACCACTACTACCACCTTGCAAACACATACTGATTTTGTTTTCACATTAGTTTGTGTATCTGCAGGGAGTAGGAGAGGTAATTAGCTTGTATTGGAGGACCAAGACTACTTCTAATGAAGGCAAACGTATTTACTGAGGAGGTCCATTGGAGCAAAGCCATAGCCTCCATCTTGGAAACCACTCAAGCTTTAATTCAGGCAGTAGCTGTTTTGCTGCATGCAACACGGAGTCTACAAGATTTCTCCATGCTGTGGTGTGGGCCACAAACATACACACTTAGAAGTCTGAAGTAAAAAGTCTAGGTTGTTTGTCTGTGATCTAGAAGTGTGTTGTTCTGACAGATAGACCCTGAGAAATGTTGATATCTTGTGTTAAAAAAGGAAGGTTCTTCTATTTTTAAATACTTAACTCTTACTTGCACTGCTTTTTACTTTCATTTACTGCCCTGGACCTTCAGAAAAATGGAAACTATTTTAGAATGCTTTAAGATACCCCTGTCTCCTCATCACAGCACCTCTGCTTTATTAATGGCTTTTAGAAAGCTGAACTTTCCAAGTAATGTGTAAATGATATATGGCATGCTATTCCATCTTTTTGGTTGCTGTAGCAACATCACACTAAATTACGTACTACTCAGTAGTCCAGGCCAGCGACTGTCTTGTTTCTAGAGCATGGTTTACACATTATGAAGACTATTAGAAACAAATGCTAAACCAGATAATTGACTATAGAAGCAATTCCAGCAGAATGTGCATGAGAAAGCATTACACTGATTTGTTTTAGAACTGAATCTGTGTATTAAGCTCCATATATAAACCTTTCAAATTTCCCTTACATCCTCTTTGTCCGTGCAAGTACATACACCATTTTTATGTACATGCAATGAGAGAAAAAAAGAAAGTATGCTTCAAAGGCAGGTAAAATATGAGAACTGGAAGTTCTTTGTGATGAACTGGAAGTTCTTTGTATCTCTGTCCCACATCTGTGATACTCAGTCACATGATGCTACTGTATTTGCAGTGGTATTTTTCTCTGTGTAGCATGATGATACAGATTTTAGCAAAATCAAGTAGAGAGATAATATCTGAAAAACAGCTATCGAAACATCCTTCCTATGAGAAATAACACGAAATATTAAGGAACTCAGGAAATCGAAAGTAAAATTTGAAGAGATGAGATCTAGATAAGGGGTAATGTGTTATAAATTTTGGTATGAAGAATATACACTTTTTTCACAACTTTAAATATATTTTTATATGTAAATTTGTGCTTTTTTTATTAGTATAGAAGAGTCTAATCAAAAAATCCTTACTAGTCCAGATCTAATTGTTACAGAAAGGGGAAGAATACAATTTCAGAAGTCTCCAAAATAATAATACAATGAAAATTGTTGTGTACATAATTCCTAGATTCTATCTCTTTTTCTTTGCTCATCTTTTCACTGCCTCTGCTAGTCTGCCTCAAGCAGAAAGGAAGGGTGAGCATCACAGCAAATCATCAGTGCCCCAGGTCTTTCAGTGAGAGGAGTGAAATGATGATGCTGGGGTTACTTGCTCTTTTTTCACTAGGAGGATATGATATTGGTATTCATGGTTTCTTTGTCCCATTCTTTAGGACAGGCTCTGAGCCTTTTTTATGCATTTGCTATTTATTCATTGGACTGACAGTTTACATTACATCTGAGTTTACTCTACTTACTTAATATTTTAGATATTGTTATTCATTACCTTCATTTTACTCAGCTCAGTGTAGGCTGTCCTTAACTCGCCACTGGTGAGTTGGTTATAGCCTCTGGATTTCTAGTGTCAGCTTGTCCCAATTTTCTTATCAACCCATGCCTGAACACCTCTGCACTACATCCTGTGTCCCCATTCTCAATGCTTCTGCAATCACACTAGGCTTGCATTCTTCTCCACTGTATCATTATCCCATTGCTAAATATTTCATCGTATCAGAATAACTACATGTTCCTACTCTAAATAAAAAATACAGTAACACTGTACAAAAGAGAAAACTGAAAGTAAAATAAATTAGAAAAAATATTACTAAGCTCCAAAAAAGTTGCAAGCAGGCCAAGAAAAGTTCAAAGTTGGCCTAACAAGCTTCAGTGCTGTGAACTGGCAAAGCCAGTACCGTCTGAAGACCATTACTAGCAATGGCAAAAGCGTGTCTACAGGGACACAGGGCTACAGTAGAAGACGGCTACACCTTTAAAGAAAAATGGACTTGAATCTCAGACACAGTTTGATCCTGCACCACAGCATGACAAGCATCAAGGTGCTGTTATTTAAAGTGTTTGTAAATACAATTAAAGAAATGGGAAGTCTCACATTAAATCAATGACTGGAAACCAAACACTGAATTTTTCAGTTTGCTGGTCAAGTAAATGGAAGATAACTATGGCACATAGTCAAAGTGTTGCCATTCTTGAAAGAAAAGAATTGAAGCTGTTGTTCATTTTATAAGCTTTTAAATGAATAATCTATCCATAGTTAACTTTCGTGAATTACAGTTCATCAGAATACGAAAGAGGTTGGTGATTTGACCATAAAATAGAAAATAACTTGTTTAGCTTAAAAAGCTGCTTGAAATTCCACTCTAAATACTCACAATTTTACTTTCAAGGATGACCCTGAATGTGTTGATACTGGTGCAGCCTTCACATGACTTGTTTCCTAACTTGTGAGGAATTGTTCTCATTTCTTGCATTACATTTTTATTCTTGTTTAAAGATCATACTTACTTGCTAGAATGATTCCAATTAAAGTTAGCGCAAGTGGCAGTAAGATCGAGGGGATATTTTTGGTCTTGTAGCGAACACCATGATTTTGTTTCTCTTTAACCATGCAAGTTTTACATGCATTCCATTTAATAGAAAACCTTTTCATTTGAATTTTTTGTTGTATTTTGCCCAATGAAGCAGAAGCTCCTGGCTGGAAGTCAGATGTACCATGTGTATCTTCAGTTAAGATTAAATTCAGTGAGATTTCTCTGTATGTACTGGTCTGAATGTGAACAGTGCAGTGCAAAAGAAGATATTAAAGTGTACATGGGATTGGTGTAGTAGGTAAAATAACTCGGTAATTAACTTAGAGAACTGCTTGCCATATTTTTGTTACTAGTCATTGTTACAGATAATGGCTTAGATGAGCTTTTGTCTAATCAGAAAAAGTGCAGTGATTTACAAAAGAAAAATGTATGTGATTTTTATTTTCCCCCAACATAGTATTCTTAAGGGACTGATTAAAACAAAAACAGTTTCAGTATTGCACATTCTTTATACCTTTATTACAGAGTCTAGTTGACTTAATTGCCTATGCTTACCAACTACTGGCGTCATTTCTGTATCCCACTTCTCCCAATGGAAAAAAAAAATGACCTAGCATTTGCAGACACTGAAAATTTTGAACTAAAAATGAGAAATAAATCAAATGAATGCTTTGCACTATAAAAGGGAAAAATGAAGATACCAAAGTATTTTCTTTTGGAATTTGTCTTATTTTCTGATTGAAGCTAAAGTCCATTTTCACGATTCATGTAATATTTTAATACCGAATTTTGTCATTAAAAGTGGATCCTGGCAATGTTGTGGAAGGAATAATTCTGTAAATGATAGAGAGTTTCATCTTGGATCTAAAGAAACTGAATATAACTTGTTCATTGTATATATTCCCAGTATTTGTTTGGGTTTTTTTTCCTATTTCACCTTCAGTTGCCATTTTTTATTCTCAATAGTGATGATTTTGACAGCTACAGTTACTGTGAACAGTTTTGTAAGTTACGTAAGTAGTCTTACACACAGCTCAGGTTTCTTGAGTGTCACTGTCAGAGCATGTCTGAGCTTTACTTAGTATAGCCACTATTCTGATGTAAGAATACCTCAAAGCCAACACTTCTTTCATCAGGAGCAGTTGTAATATTTAGCTTAATTAGAAAGAGAGTGGACAAGAAGGAGGATTTGTATTCTTAATACAGAACTAGAAAATAAATATCCATTGTTCAAATGTACTATTAATGAATAAATAGAGGTTGTTTTCTTGGAAGAAAGGATGTTAGACCTTTTCAAGATGTATGCATTTCAGCCAAGCAATAACATAATTAAACCTTTGCTCCTTCAAATCTTCATCTTTACGTGAGATCAGATTTCCCGATCCTGCATCACACCAATCTTAATTATAAGTATATTAGATAGAATCCATATTTTTCCTGGTAATCTCATTAATAGGTATCAGTATAATCAAGTGGATTAGAAAAGGTTAATTATCTAAATTATTATTTGCAATTTCAGAGAGTTACCAGGGACCAGTTAATTGTCTTTAGTCAAGGTAATAATCTTCTCTAGCTTTCATAATTAATATGCTATTGGAATTAAATATACGATCCAGAGAGTTGGAGATGGTTGCAAGCTTGTGGAAGGTACCAGGAAGAAGCATGTAGAAGTTACGGTGCAGAATATTGTATGCCTCTAGTATGGTATGTTACCTTCAGACAGGAAGAATCTTCTGAACCATCTCCTGTGACAGTTCCTGATGTTTTTAGGTGCCTAGGGTGGCACTTAGGTAAAATCAAAGCATACAGATCCTTTATCTACAAAATCTAGCAGGTGCTTGTGTTTTGATTGTGAAAGTTGCATAGGTGCCTAAGCTTAGGCTTCTCCATGTGTGCCATTGTTGCAGTAGAAAGACAGGCTTTATTCAGCATGCTGAAAACATGACAAATTCATACCAACAGTATGGCTCTTTTTTTCCCAGTTACAAAATTCATTCTTTATTTATGTGTGCTCCTGACTGAAAGTAATTTCTTAGCATATCCTTAAAGTTTCCAGAACAAACTTTGGGTCATATTTGCAAAAGTGTAAAAATAATAGAGCACCGTTCTCATCCTTCATGTGCCAGACCCCATGGGCTCTTCCTGTGGCAGCCCCTGCTGCCTTACTACCCCCTTGTCGTGGTTTAAGCCCATCAAGCAGTTCACTCACTCACTCCCCCCTCTTCTGGGTCCCTCCCCTCTGTTTTACATCCTGGGCATGATGTGCTGTGGTATGGAATACCTCTTTGGTCAGTTTGGGTCAGGTGTCCTGCCTCTGCTTCCTCTCAGCTTCCCTTCTTCCCTGGCAGAGCATGAGACTCAGAAAGTCCTTGGTCAGAGTAAACATTACTGAGCAGCAACTAAAAACATCAGTGTTATCAGCACTGTTCCCAGGCTGAAAGTCAGAAACACAGCACAGCATCAGCTACTAAGAAGGAGAAAAATGACTGCTGCTGCTGAACCCAGGACACCCCTGCTGGAGATCTCTTCTTTTTAAGCAGCATTAACAGCAAGAGCTGCAAGAGCAGCTTGACTGGTGCCTATATTCATCTGCCGAGTCTCTGTTGCCCTGCCTTTGCTGCAGCACTTGTACTTGCTGCACGACCTGTAATACAGTGAAACAAAATGAACACTTGGGTTTTGAAGTCCACAAAACATTTGGACAAGTGGAAACTGAAATTTATTATTTAGGCTCAAACCAAACTAGTATATCTTTCTCTTCAAGAGTGTGTAAGATTTGCTTTGTCAGCCTACAAGAGCTCCTTGTTTCATTGGTATTCTTCTTAAAGTGGTTGTTATTTTAATTGTAGCTCAGTTATATTCTATATTAGTAGGTTCTGGTTCAGCTCCTATTTTTGATCTTGTTTAAATAAAACTGAGGTTAAGAGGATATTCATAGACATTTACCAAGGATTTTAGGAAGATAAGGCATCCAACGACAGGAGTATTTTGCCTCTTTAATTAACTTTTTTCTCTTAGCACCTTCCCCAGGGTTTTTGCTTTTCCTTTCCATATGCCAGCCGTCCTCACAGAAAACAAAAACAGTTGAAAGATGGTATGTCATGATAATAAACCTCAAGTAGGCTATTGCTTGTTCATCCATAAAGCTTGTTCATCCGTAGGTATTTTGTATGTTTTCATGTTCAGCTGCTTGACAAATTCAAAGCTGAAAGAGTTCCTGCACTAAAACCTTCCTCTGCATTAAAATAGCCTCCAGTGATCTTTTGAGAAAAAAATAAATTTAGCTGAATGAATGAGTTTGTGACTGAGTCACAGACTGTGGCGTAAACCCCATAGGAAATCTAATGGAAATTAAAAAAAAAAAAAAAAGTATTATTACCTTTAATAATACATTTCACTTTTTTGACAGAATATTTTTAGCTCTGTGCTTCAGGCAGCAGTCATCTTTCCTGCTGGGAGAAGAATTGAAGGTCTGCACTTACACCATAGAATTCTCTACTGCTGAGATTAACTTTTTTCATGGCATTTTTATGCTATGATCAGTACCAGTTCTGAGTTTCAAGTATGCTTTTATCTACATCTACTTTATGGGAATCTTTCCTAACTTATTTTCTTGCTAGTTTTCCTCATAGCTTCCTTAATTCAATCTGATGGTTTGCTTTCAGCTTTGTGTTTGTCTACGTGGTCTTTTTTAGCCAATAGGGCATTAGAAGAACCAAGACAACCTGGTAGTTTCTTCTCGTTCTTCACCTGTTGATTTGCATTATCCTTTGACGGAGCAGAGGTGCTTGCTTTGCTCTAAAGGAGCTGAGATTGGTGAGAGCAGACAGCCTGACATTTTGTGACTGATAAAGGTTTGGGTGCTTTTGTAGTCACAGCAGTAAAATACTGTCTTTGTTATCTCACAGCTGCAGAATTTATTGTTCATGTACTTTACAGTGGTGGTGTACATAAATCCGAGGGCTTCTTTTCCTGATGTGTAAATCATTAACAGGACCGTATGTGTTTTATATAAGTAGTGCTCACTTTTATCAAGGGCATGTGGTTACAGCAAAGCATAAAACTGGTAAAGGTTCAAATTCTGTAACACCTCATCTCTAGCTGCAAAAATTACATCTGAAATTTTATAATTTAGACAGACAGTAATAGTTAAAAATGTAAATACTCCTCTTCATTATAGATAAATCCAGCTACTAAAAACTAGCTCGGGCTTAGAATCTGCTTAAACTAATCTTTTCCTGCTTCACCTTCTTTTCCTGGAGTCAGGCCCTGTGTTTCCTTAAGGAGAATCTAAGCAGCTTGTCTTTGCCCTTGAGGACTGTACAGTCTCGCTGCAGTTACTCATAAAACCCCTCCCTAGCCTGTGGCTCCGTTCTGCCCTTCTTTTGTGCTATCCTGTGTCAAGGTTATTGTTCTGTGCCTATTTCTATCAAACGTGTTTGGGTCAACATAAACTTTGTTTTTCTTCTTTCTTTCCTCAGTGTAAAAAACATATGAGGGACAACTTAATACTTGATCTGGCTGGGAGAGGCAGTGGAGGCTTGAATCTGCAATCTGAGTTCTGTGTTATTCAGGTTTACTTCTTTCATGGGAGGTTTTATGGAGGAATCCGTCTCCCCATTCTCAGCTTCCAAGAATACTTTATTGACATTTATTTCCTGTAGAAGTTCTTCCAAACAACTTCCTAATTTGTGATTTTCTGGATTCTTCTTAGCTTGTACTGCACTAGCCATAGAAATGCATCTTAACCTGAAATTTAAAAAAAAACATGGAAAAAAGCAATGTTATACAAATTACTTTATCAGTAGCTTGTTTAAGAATATTATGTAGTGCAAAAATAGTATTCATTAGATCCTTTTAATGCTTTAAAGTCATCTAATTATACATCAGCTGCAAAATAGACTGAAAAAAGGTAGTAAAGCAAAATAATTTTTTGAAGGAAAGATGGGTTTACTTCATCTTTCTTTTTTTTTTTTTTCTATGCATGAAGCAGCATACAGTATTTGCCATACAAGCTTTGATGGTAAAATAACCTTCCGGTTTTATTTTTGGCTGTATTCAATGTATTTCACTCACTGTGCCCTCATAGAAAATAGAAATAACAGTAATTTCTATGCAGTTTATAAAGTGTGGAAGTATGAAGCTATAATGAAATTTGCTAGAGGAAATTTTAAGTTGTTCTGAGTACTTTTTTTGTATTGGAATTACCTCAGTGGAGTTGAAATCAGCTGTTTACTATAAGGGATGTACAGTGTTTCATCTTCTTTATATAAATATTTCCTTATTTGCCTCAGTGAGGGGGATCACCTGAAAAATTATACCAGTGAATGCTACAAGTTCTTCTAGTGTCTTTTCAGAAAATGTAGTCAAATAATGCCAGGGAATGGAAGCAACAGATATGTAGGACAGAAGCTATTTTTAGACACAAATCAGGTGAAGAGAGGACTCCGACAGCACCAAGGTATCCACTTTGTTCAGAATATTTGATATACAGAATTGTTAAACAGGGAATGCTATGTGAGTGTCCACAGTGCCCAGGATTCTTTCCAGTTCATTGAATAAAGTGCCTGAGAAATCAAAAAAGATGAAATCAGATTTTAGTGAGGTTTTTTTCAAGTGAGATTCTAATCTCTCCAATTTTAGTTTCAGGAACGTTTTCTGTTTTATTCAAATTCACTCTGGGATCTTAATGGTTTATTTATTAAGACAATGAAAAAACTATGAATTTTCATTTGGGTTTTCTTCTCAGCTGTTCATAAAAAAAAGGCAGGAGATTATTATTTTTACCTTAAAATCAATTTAATAACTGAACATACTAGTGGAGACCTGCTGCATCATCATACTTTCTAAACCCATTTCTACACTAATTCCACATAAACAGCATGAGCTTATTTACCATAAAGATGTTACATTTCCTGCAAGCTAGAATACATTTTGAGACAGAGTGCAACTTTTCAATCTTCTTCTCAAGTATGCACAAGCTACTTATATTCTATATGCATGCTGCATGTGAAAAAAGGGCATTGCACTCACCTTCAAGCAAAAGAATCCATCAACATGAGCAGAACTTGCAAGGCTTATACCACATAAGCACAGGTAAAAAAAAAAGGTGGTAAAGCATATGAGAGCCTTAAAATCTTATTATATTTTCTGTTGTTGAGTTAAGGCAAGAAACTGCCTTTTCTCTACACATAAAACTTTACTGTATCCCTCCTTGAGGAATCAGCTTCAGTGTCTTGCTGTGGTAAAGAGAACAATGTGTGTGTTCTCAGGGCCATGAATAGTATCTTGAGCATTGGGATCTTAGGGACTGAGAATAATGAACTGATAATTAATTATTGATATAACTGCATTCATTTCACCAGTTTTAAACCTAAACATTTGTTGTCTAGTACTCTTATTTAACAGGCAAACAAATCTTTCTCTCACAGGCTCAATTCTTGCCATGCATGCCAGTTTGGAGAAATGCTAATACTAACCAGTAAATTGTCTCTTATTCTGCAGCTGTAGGTTTAAATGAGCACCTGCAGAATATTTCTGTCTACGGAGGAGTCAGTGGCATTAAAAGGAATGGACTAGACCTGGGAACATGCAGCTTTTACAAAAATGACAACAAAAAATGAATTCCTGCCAATAGTAATCTTTTTCAACTGAAACAATAGGCAGCTATATCAAGCTAAGATCTCTCTAATCTTGCCAGTTTCAAGAAGTACTTTCTTCAGAAGTATGAAATGTTCTTGAGCCATTTCTTTTGCACACAAAGTTTGAATAGGTTTTATTTTAGCAGTGAGTTGGCATTTTTTTGTGCACACTTACTCTTGTTTAAGTTTTGAAGTGCTCACCTCAAACTGGCTGGGGAAGGCTGATAAATTATTCCTTCATTTCCAGACTGTTTGGTTATTAACCATTTCTCGTGAAAGTATGAGAGCCCACAGGCTGGTTCGCGCTCTTTGTTGATCTCCTGGCACTATTTACCCTACCTCCATACTGAGACCATCCAGTTTATTTACAACAAAGTAGGTTTCTAACTGTGCCCACACAGACAAGATGCGAAGAAAGGGGTGATCATAATGCACAGTGTAACAAGCCTGATAGTCAAGTGTCAAAACACAACTTGGTAATTGTCTCACACATACCTATTTTTAATATTCTGGTGAGGGTTAGATCTGTTCAGTGTTGCAGTGGCAGTTCTATGGGAGCTGATGAGATTTCTTCTATGCAACTCATTAAAAAAAAAATTAATCAAAATCACTGTTTCAAGTTGAGACTGCTATGATGAAACAGCCAGAGTTGACTTTCATGATGTATTTGAATTTTTTTTCCTTTCATACAAGTTCATATTAACTTGCTGCTGACATACTTTTTTATGTAGGTCAAGCACATTTTAATTTTTCCTTGATTGTTGGTACTTAGCAGTTTTTTATACTGTTTTCATTGGCTTCTAAACAGGGAGAAAGGGCCACAGACATCGTCAAATGAATATGTAGTTTCTGCATCAAAAGGTTCAGCCTAAAATTCAGATAAGTGCTCCAAGAAAGTAAAACTTTTGGACTTCAACCAGAGAGTGACAATTAGGACAGTAGAGCTATAAACAGAAAGGAAAGAATGGGCTTGCATTTTCCTGATGGCAGTCTTCCAGTACCTATAGGGAAGTTACTGAGAAGATGGGAACAGGCTCTTGCTGTGGTGTGTAGTGGGATTAAAAAAGACAACAGGCATGTATTGAAGCAGGACAGGTTCTAACTAAATATAGGGTAGTATTTGTTCATCCGGAGAGTCAGGTAGTGGAATGTGTTGCCCCAGAGAGTTTGTGCACTATCATCCTTGGAGATTTTCGAGCTCTGAATGGACAAATCTAGAGCAACCCAGTCTGGTCTCACAGGTGACTGCTTGCAGCAGAGGGTGAATTAGAGATCCACCAACCTCCCTTCCAGGTTGAATTATTCCTTGATTATGTGGTTCTGTGCTGTTCTACTTAACCTTAATAGGACCCATGATATTTGGGTGACCCTGCTGGGTCTTTCTACACTTCTGTTTTCCATTTTCAGAGCATTTCTTACAGCCCACTTACATACAGACACATTGTCTTTGTCTGTGTGAAGCATGTCCATGTGCATGTCCCACATTTACCTCTGCTTTTCGAATTCGTTACTAGCATTGTCCCCAGTAAGAAGTAAAACTTCAGTAGCCATGTACTCCACTGGTCTTTTTAGTCTTAGCAGTAAAAACTGCAACATCTAGTTCAGTCTAATGTAACACAAACAGGAGTATACACGGACACAGTCCTTTCTGACCATAAATATTGTGGGTTTGTTTAGTACATACTAGGTAGCTCCAAATGTTCATAACATTTCATGGAGTTCTGCACAAACATGTTATATTTGGTTTTCCACTTTCCTAACTTAAGCAGCTGTTGTATGTCTAGAGTTAAGCTCAGCTAGCTTTTCTGGATTTCTTACTTGTTTTCAGGCAAATCATAGAATCATAGAATAGTTAGGGCTGGAAAGGACCTTAAGATCATCCAGTTCCAACCCCCCTGCCAGGGGCAGGGACACCTCCCACTAAACCATGCCACCCAAAGCTATGTCGAACTCAGCCTTGAACACCGCCAGTGATGGAGCATTCACAACTTCCCTGGGCAACCCATTACAGTGCCTCACCACCCTTACCGGAAAGAATTTCTTCCTCATCTCCAATCTAAACTTTCCCTGTTTAAGTTTGAACCCGTTACCGCTTGTCCTCTCACTACAGTCCCTCATGAAGAGTCCCTTCCCAGCATCCCTATAGGCCCTCTTCAGATATTGGAAGTATGCTCTGAGGTCTCCACGCAGCCTTCTCTTCTCCAGGCTCAACAGCCCCAACTTTCTCAGCCTATCTTCATACAGGAGGTGCTCCAGTCCCCTCATCATCCTCGTGGCCCTCCTCTGGACTTGTTCCAACAGTTCCGTGTCCTTTTTATGTTGAAGACACCAGAACTGCACACAATACTCCAAGTGAGGTCTCAGAAGAGCAGAGTAGAGGGGCAGGATCACCTCCCTCGACCTGCTGGTCATGCTCCTCTTGATGCAGCCCAGGATAAATACCATTGATTTGTTCTTCAAGACCATTTTTAGAACATTCCTTTTGTATGGAAAGTTAAACAAATACATGCTTCTGCATGTGTAATTCAAAAACAAATGGTTGGCTGATTTCAGTCTCCAAGGATGGTAACTCCACAAGTTCTCCTATGCAAACTTGCAGTATTTAATATGCAGCTTAAGAAATATTGATTAAATTGCTGAATTACTGATTTCTTAAGAAAAATTGATAAAAAAAAGTTACTTCGTCCCTTTTCCCCTACAACCATCTTCTTTTCTTCCTCAGTCTCCCCTGCCTTCTGCATGTACACGTGTACAGACACACACACAACAGGATACAGAAGTTTTCCTTTTATCTCTGTTTTCCATAGTTCTTCTGCCTACTGCAGCATGTCTTTATTCTTTCTCTGCAGGGGTTTACTCTTCTTTCATTCTCCTTACACACTTTACATTCTACATCTCATCTGAATAGCCAACTCCATCTATCTTCTCTGTTGTGATTACCCGTGAATTCAGACCTTTTCTTTTCCTTTTGTCCAAACAAAAATAGTGACCTGTCTCTCTGACATTTCTCCATGAATTTGTCACCAGCAGTGCAAGTGGGACAGGGCTCGAGGCAGCTCCTGATCAGTCACCCAAATCCTTTGTTTTCATGTTTTTTCTCAACTACTATAGAAGACTGCCAGTTAGGCAGCAAATCATATTTCATATCTGAATTCAGATCCAGGCTGTCTTGAATGTTTCTTTGTGTTGCTATTCTAAAATACTGTGTTTTCTGCCCACCAGATGTCTTCATGTATTTTACAATTAGAAGCCACTGTACAATAAACAGAAAATTTGGGCAAAGACCAAGCAAATCTCATACTTTTGCATCCAAGTATCCTGAACACCAAACTATAGTCACATTCTGTTCTGGTTATCTTTTCTCTGTCCATGTAATTCTCTAATTTGTAGCCAGAGTGGAAACAAAAGGGGTAGAGAACAATTCTAGCCCTGATTACTCTATGCCATAAGAAAGAAGAGATTTGGGATTGAATTTCCCTATGATGAGATTATAATTTAATTTATGCCTCTGGTTTCTAGGCAAATGACCACACAAGTCTACTTTTATCTATGTAAGTGAGGCAATAATTTGTAATACACAGGTTTTTAAGAAGCCCATGTCCTGTTGGCCCAGGTGAAAACCCATAATGGAGAACCACATGCTCAAAGTGAAACAAAACACTGTTACAGACTTACCAGAAAAATAGAAAACCATTCTAAAATCACAAAATAATCATTGGATATTTTGCAATGTGAAACTACTCTTGGTTTACTAAGGAATCTACAGGCCCCATTCCTTCCAATATTGTATTATCCTGCTGCCCAGAATAAAACATATTTAACAGAGGGTGAAACTCCCAAGGATTCCCAATAGAAACACAACTTTTCTGGAAATTGTCAAATGACCCTAATTAGTGGGTCTTCATGTGGAAGGAAAATTGTGCAGAGGTTAGTTAACATTGAGTTCCACTTGGCAAAAGCACATTAGGCTGTCAGTAAAAGCATGCTGGCCATTCAAGTCAACTCATGTAGAAGCTGATCCATCTGTGCAAGTTTCTCTCCAGCCCAGCCATAGCCTTTTGGTCTCTTAGCCCATGGAGTATAATTGAGGATAGCAGGCCCAAGACTGTTGGTTGATATTCAAGGATCACCTGCTGCAAGCTCAGGAGCGATACATCCCTACTAGAAGGAAGTGCAGCAGGAGGGCCAGGAGACCTCCTTGGATGGATAAGGAGCTGCTGAGGAAAATTCGAAGGAAAAAAGAGGCTTATAAAAGGTGGAAGCAAGGACAGGCGAGCTGGGAAGAATACAGGGATGTTGTCTGGGAAGCTAGGGACCAGATTAGGAAAGCTAAGCCCCAGCTAGAATTAAACTTGGCTAGGGATGTTAAGGATAACAGGAAGGGATTCTACAGGTACATTGCAAATAAAAGACAGACTAGGGACAATGTGGGCCCTCTCCAGAAGCTATCGGGAGAACTGGCTACCCTGGATTTGGAGAAGGCTGAGGTTCTTAATGACTTCTTTGCCTCAGTCTTCACTGGCAAATGCTCTGACCACACCACCCAAGTCTTGGAAGGCAGATGCAGGGACAGTGAGAATGAAGACCTTAGGCCCACTGTAGGAGAGGATCTGGTTCGAGACCATCTTAGGAACCTGAACTTCTGCAAGTCCATGGGACCTGATGAAATCCATCCTCAGATCCTGAAGGAGCTGGCAAATGAAGTTGCTAAGCCACTGTCCATCATATTTGAAAAATCATGGCAGTCAGGTGAAGTTCCTGATGACTGGAAAAAGGGAAATGTAACCCCCATTTTCAAGAAGAGAAAATGGATGAGCTGGGGAACTACAGACCAGTCAGTCTCATCTCTGTGCCTGGCAAGATCTTGGAGTGGATTCTCCTGGAAGGCATGCTGAGGCACATGAAAAACAACAAGGTGCTTGGTGACAGCCAGCATGGCTTCACTAAGGGGAAATCCTGCCTGACCAATTTGGTGGCCTTCTATGATGGGGCTGTGGAACTGATGGACAGGGGTAGAGCAGTTGTTGTCATCTACCTGGACTTCTGCAAAGTGTTTCACACTGACTCACATGACATCCTTGTCTCTAAGTTGGAGAGACATCAATTTGATAGTTGGACCACTCGGTGGATAAAGAACTGGCTGGATGGCTGCACGCAAAGAGTTGTGCTCAATGGTTCAATGTCCAGCTATAGACCAGTAATGAGTGGTGTCCCTCAGGGATCAGTGTTGGGACCAGCCTTGTTCACCATCTTTGTCAGTGACATAGAGGGTGGGATTGAGTGTGCCCTCAGCGGGTTTGCTGATGACACCAAGCTGTGTGGTTCGGTTGATATGCTGGAAGGAAGGAATGCCAT
The DNA here is from genome assembly GCA_028858755.1 of Ara ararauna. Taxonomy (NCBI): domain Eukaryota; kingdom Metazoa; phylum Chordata; class Aves; order Psittaciformes; family Psittacidae; genus Ara; species Ara ararauna. Next base: position 96,813,992 of record CM054410.1, read on the forward strand.
CCAGAGGCACCTTGACATGCTTGTGTGGTGGGCTGATGCCAACCTGATGAAGTTTAACCATGCCAAGTGCAAGGTCCTACACCTGGTTGGGAGCAATCCCAGGCACAGCTACAGGTTGGGCAGAGAAGAGATTCAGAGCAGCCCTGTGGAGAAGGACTTGGGGGTGTTGGTTGATGAAAAAATGAACATGAGCCGGCAGTGTGTGCTTGCAGCCCAGAACTGTATCCTGGGCTGCATCAAAAGGATCCTGCCCCTCTACTGTGCTCTTGTGAGACCGCACTTGGAGTATTGTGTGCAGTTCTGGTGTCTTCAACATAGGAAGGACATGGAACTGTTGAAACAAGTCCAGAGGAGGGCCACGAGGATGATGAGGGGACTGGAGCACCTCCCGTATGAAGATAGGCTGAGAAAGTTGGGGCTGTTCAGCCTGGAGAAGAGAAGGCTGCGTGGAGACCTCAGAGCATACTTCCAATACCTGAAGGGGGCCTATAGGGATGCTGGGAAGGGACTCTTCATGAGGGACTGTAGTGATAGGACAAGGGGTAACGGGTTCAAACTTAAACAGGGAAAGTTTAGATTGGAGATGAGGAAGAAATTCTTTCCTGTAAGGGTGGTGAGGCACTGTAATGGGCTGCCCAGGGAAGTTGTGAATGCTCCATCGCTGGCGGTGTTCAAGGCCGGGTTGGACATAGCCTTGAGTGGCATGGTTTAGTGGGAGGTGTCCCTGCGCCTGGCAGGGGGGTTGGAACTGGATGATCTTAATGTCCTTTCCAACCCTAACTATTCTATGATTGTGTTACAGTGGCAAGGTGAAACAAGTTCTTAGAAAATTGGGCTTTATTAGTTCCACTGCTCATGGAAAACCTGGTTTTCATTCAGGCTGGTCTCAGCTTTAATCATGTGCTATTGCTACGTTGTAGTCCTGTTGACTCAGTGTTGTAGAACTGTTCCTGAAAGAGCTTTTGTTCTAACAAAATTACAGACTTACTATATTCAAGGGCACAATGTGTTAGCAGTGGCTAAGAAATGTTTGATGCAACTTAGGGTACAAGGGATAAGCAAAGTCTTTAAGCCACACTTCACACCCTTGCACCATCATCATCATAGGTGAATACCACTGTGTAGAATGGAACTATTTGAAAATAGTTTTGTTTCATACTAGCTCTCTGTGATTCAAACCTGATCTGCTGGCTTGAGGAGAAGGATGATACATGAATCATTACGAAATCTGGGATGAGTATTCTCTTCCTCTGTGCTGCCATAGTTATAACTGGCACAGAGCCCACATTCTCAGTTCGCGGTGTCCTTAGTCATTGTATTGGTTTGTGTGGCAAGCTTTTAGTAGCAGGGGGGCTGCAGGGGTGGCTTCTGTGAGAAGATGTTAGAAGCTTCCCCCATATCTAATAGAGCCAAGGGCAGCTGGCTCCAAGATAGACCCACCACTGGCCAAGGGACCCCATCAGCGATGTTGGTAGCACCTTTGTGAGAATGTATTTAAGAAGCAGGGCAGGGGGAGAAACAGGCACAACAGCAACAGCAGCTGAAGAAAGGAGTGGGAATATGTGATTGATAGAAACATCCCTGCAGACACCAAGGTCAGTGCAGAAGGAGGGCAGGAGGTGCTCCAGGAGCCAGAGCACAGATTTCTATACAGCCCGTGGTGCAGACCATGGTGAGGCAGGCTGTGCCCTGCAGCCGATGGAGGTCCATAGTGGATCAGAGATCCACCTGAAGCCCTTGGAGATCCACACACCAGAGCAGGGGAAGAATGTGAGGAGTCCTCCCCTGAGAAGAAAAGAGCAGCAGAGACAATGTGTGATGAGCTGACCACAACCCTCATTCCCCATTCCCCTGCATTGGTAAGTGGAAGGAGGTATAGAATTTGTGAGTGAAGTTAAGCCTGGGAAGTTAGAAGGGGTAGAGGGGGCATGCTTTAAAATTTAGTTTTTATTTCTCATTACCCCACTCTCATTTGATTGGTAAAAAATTTAATTAACTTTCCCCAAGCTGGGCTGGTTTTGCTCATGACAGTAACTGGTGAGTGATCTGTCCTTGCTCTTATCTCAACCCACCAGTCTCTCATCATACAAATCATGCTTTTATAATTTTATCATATGCCCTGTTAAGGAGGGGAGTGATAGAGCAGCTCTGGTGGACATCTGGCATCCAGCCAGGGTCAACCCACCGGTCAGGTACTCCAGCCAGATTCCAGACCTACAAAATTTTTTGTCCTACAAGTAGGAGGCTTTGCTGGGGGTTAATGTCAAACGTAATTGTGAAAGTAAAGCTGCAGGGAAAACACAGACCCGCATGTTTTGTAGATGTCAAAAAGAACAAAGACTCGTGTTCTTCAGTAATGAGAAGTGTGCTGTCACTCCAAGCTTTTTGTAAAGTGATAATCATTAAAATGCTCTGGGATATAATTTCAGTGCGATCACTGAAAATGTAACTGAAATAGAAATGCCAGGCGTATAATGCTTGTTAGGGGTTACCAACCTGCATGCTGATGGAGGGAGAGAAAAAAGTATCAATAAATGACAAAGCTTTTATTTTCCATGCAGTTAGCCAAACACAAACACATGAACTTTCTGAAGAACAACAGTTTGTTCTCAGGTTGAGAATTTATATGACTTTTTAATGGCTTGGCTGTAAAGTAAATAATAAAGTGGTTTGTAAAGGAATTCAGTCATTGGCTGTTGTTTTTGTTATGAACACAGTTCCTCTAAAAAAGGAATCAGATTTTGACTAATGGAAAAATATCATGTAAAAGTAAATAAAAAGGAATTCAAGAGTAGAACTAGGATTTCCCGAACTTCAGTGCCAGTTCTTATGCATATTCATCAGTGGAAAGTGAGCACATTGGGGCTCTAATGCAAAGTTCTCAGAGCTGGCCTCATAATCTCCCCCTTTCTCAAGGAATGGAATTAGTTACATATTTTAGCTTTGGTGTTTTGAGTGTTATCCTGAAGGTCTTGCCAGTCTTAGGTTTAAAGCACCTGGAGTGTTCTGTTCTGTGTTAGGGCTTCCTAGTAGAAAAAAGACACTGACATACTGAAGTACAGCAAAGGACCACAAAATTAAATAAGAGACTGAAGCATCTCTCCTATGAGAAGAAGCTGAAAGAGGTCAGACTATTCAGCCACGAAAAGAGAAGGCTCAGGGTGTAAATACCTGATGGAGGAAGTAAAGAAGATAGAGCCGGGCTTTTTTCAGAGGCATCCTGAGAAAGGACAAGAAGCAATGAGCACAAACTGAAGTGTAAGAAAATCCACTTAAACATAATAAAAAACTTATTTCTGTGAGGACATTCAAAGAGTGTAAAGGATTGCCCAGAGGGGTTGTGGAGTTGCTATCCTTGGAGATACTCAAAACCCACCTGGACATGACCCTGGACAGCCTGCTCTAGTTGACCTTACTTTGGGCAGTGGGGTGGGACTAGGTGGTCTGCAGAGGTCTTTCAGTAATTCTTTTAAATTTTTACTGGAATTCCTTCCACTTGGCTTTTATTTTAATTATTTACAACAAAATTGCTACTAGCAATAATTCTGCTCATGAATAATCCCTTCAAGCTAAAGTCCTCGAAGTATCGCGAAAACATTAATTTCAATCAACATGCAAATTATAAGTAGAATTAAAAAGATACACATCTTGATGAGATTTAATGTCTGTCCATTTTGCAGGTGGGCAAGAGATGTCCAACGTGTCAGAGACTAAGCTATTGGCAGGGATGGGAGCAGAGCCCTGGAGCTGAGTTCTAATTCTTTTTGCTCTTCAGCAGTACACCTGCTTTCTGATACTCATTTCTGACTTCCCCACTTCTGGCACCTGGAAGGCTTAATATCCTCTATGATTCTCTGCCCTTGAAATTTTTTTCCTTCCTCTTATCCAAAGATTTGACCTCCAGAACCTATGCTTTCACTGAGGAATGTAAAAATAGTATCATGTCTTACAAGCAGCAGCAACAAGTCTTCAAACTGAAAGCCTAGTTTTAAAGCCTTTGAACTAATGGCTATTCCTACCAATTTCACTTGCAGACAGCCTGCAGAAATGCCTCTGATTTTAACAGTTGCCCCCTGTATTTCTGAAGTGCTTTTTAAGATAAAGATATTATTGATGCTAGTAGTGCTTCCTGCTGATTGGTTGCATATCCGGTTGATGCTTTTAGCCCATAATCTAGAGTATTTGCACTGGCATGATAGCAAAAGCATGAACTCTTTCTTGTCCTTTTTAGTTTCTAGTAATTGATTGAAGAATTTAATCCACTGAGTGGCAAAAATGCATGAATTCAGTGAAATAAAATTAATTTCATATCAGAGTGTATACTAGTGACCTTAATTCCACAGTAAAACTGACCTTGGGAAGCTGCTACTAAGCCTTCAGATTCCTGCAGGAAAATGCTTGCTTCCTGAAGAACTTGAGGAAGATTATGACCAATCAGGAATAACTCAATAATTTTTTCAATAATTCACATCCATTTCGTGTGCTATTGTTTTAAAACTTCACTTCATAGTCTATATTTTATATTTAGAAATTAATATTTTGCAGGTACTATATTAAAAAGAATTCTCAGATGCTATGAAACTGAGGGTTAAAGAAATGAAGCAGTGTGTAACTCCCATTACTCTCATCACAGAGAAGACTGAAAAATCCCCAAAAGTAAGTTTGAATCAGTAGGACTCTCAAAGTAAAGAGGTTCATGCAGACAGCATAGTAAAGGACTAAGGCCATGCGCTTGATTGTTGAGCCTTGTGAAGTACAAACATATAATTTCAAGAAATTCTGCTTGGTAATAACACAAAAAAATAGATCTGTCTGGCCATGAAATCCTCTAAGAGTGAATGAGCTTTAACAGGTGAAATTATAAGACATGGAGCATGTGAAGAAAATGTAGTATTAATGATATCAAAATCCACCACATGGAAAAATAGGATAACAAATGATTCCTGTAACACTGATGGTCTTAGTAGCCTTCTTCTCAGCAGAAGATTCCTGCCTTTGCCAAATAGAGGATGTTAAGACTGCTTTCTTCTTGCATCTGCTATTTGCAGTTGTTCCATAGATAGATCATTGAAATACAATAGAGCTTTAATATTAAGGCCAAAAAAAATATTTGCATATATCTAGTCTCACTGATATATGATTAGAACGTGATCCTGTAGAAGGAATCACATTCCTTCTACAAAGGAGTAATCTTAAGTTAATAAATAAATAAGCTAAGAATATATGGTCATACTTTGTATAGCAACATGGTTATAATTGTGCGCTTCTGATATGGAGGTGTTCTATTTGTATATTCTGTTGTAGACATGTGATTGTGAAACTCTTCTAGGAATAGGCAGGTATAAAAACTAAGCACTCTTGCTCAGATCAGAGGGCTTGAATTATAAAAAAGAGCCCATGACTGTCTCTTTTCATATGCTTCTGTGCATACGCTAGTATTTTCAAGTACCAGTTTCATCTTTGAAAGCATTAATTTTGTTCAAGCAGTTAATAGCTAAGCAATTAAATCAGAGCTGGAAACTGAAGGAGTGGAGTAGATTTTGAAATGGAATGCCCATCAACAACCTGCAGAAGCACTGCTCTTTGTACCACTGGAGGAGAAATGTACCAGAAATCGTTATTAAAAAACTGCCCTCTTTTTTTTTTGTATCAGAGACAAAACAGGCTGTCAGAAGTGGCTAAATGTTGCTGTGTTTATTCATCCTTCCAAAAACTGGGTCTCTTGTCCATACAAGCTAACACAGTATTCTGACTGCATCTCCAACTTCTGGCAAGGGGCAGTAACATATCTGTAGGCAGTGGCTGTCTATTCAGATCTGTACATCTGTGACTCCCAATCCGTGTGATATGGACCCCTGTGCTGAGTAGCTCACGCTTATAGTTCAGAATGAAAAAGTGAAGTTTGTGTTGGCATGATGCTTCATTGGCAGAAGGCATCTGAACCAGTTTAGCAACATTGCAGAGATGGCCTTAGCTTATCCTTAGCGCATGTTATTCAGCACCGTTTAGCTATGAAGAAGAATTGATCTGGGTTATTGAACAGCTAGTTATTTTTTGTAACAGTCAGCATATTCCATAGAAAGTAGTGATGTAAATGAAAAGTAAGACAAAAGTAAGCAAATGTTTAAATGTAGTAGGGCTCTGAAAGTGAGATAAAATTAAGCTTGAAGAAATCTAAGGGGGAAAAAAAGGCAGAAAAATGGTACTTATAACCCAATAAACTTCTGTGATTCACTTGGTCTACCAATTTCTAAAACGTCTGTTTCCATCTAAAGACTTCATAATGCCTCAATTACCCACCTGTATTGTCTGCAACTGATTTGCCCTCTTAAGATCCTGTTGCTATTTGTGATGTCTTGAAAAGCTACCACAAGGCAATCCTCAAAACCTGTTCTTCATTCAGATAGAACCTTTGCAAGCAAAGTGCCCTACACTCTCTGAGCTGTATCTGGGACAAAGCTTCGGGGAGGAGGAAGGAAAGATGCCTCTTTTACCCGCTTTTGTGGATGGTTCCTATAGCCCTAATAGATTCGTGTGCTTGAGCTTCTTCACAAATGCTTTGTTCTGTGCTGGTGGTAGCCACCCAGGACTGTAATACTGGCACCCCTGTTAGAGATGTAACCATCTCATGCACTCTTGACAGGTGCACAAATTAGAAGACATTAAGGGAGGCAGAGGTCTGACTGTTCTGGCTCAGGATTCCTACCATGCCCAGTTAAACAAACAATCTGAACTGGATTTGAAAGTCTAGTGCTATCAGATGTCAGGTGCTATCACGTCTGATGCTCTCAGTGTCAGATTATATATTCAACATACTGTCAGTGAAGCAAGTGAAGGATTAAAAGAGAAATTCAAAATATGTTCGTGTTACTTTTCAATGATTTTTTTCATTTAAACTATATAAAATATGCTGTTACCTAGGGCATACAACCAAGAAGATGAAGGCATATGACCATAAAAGGCATTACTGAAGAGGCAACTTGAAAAGGTGCAGGTAACAACGACTGACGTGTGGATCCAAGTTTCAATAAAAATGACTTTTATATCAAATGAAAAGGTCAGGTTTGATGTAAGCAAGGATTTAAAAGCCTGTGTTATTACCACCTAAAGTAAAACCCAGTTACAGCATTTTTTCCTCCTGCCGTTTCATAAATGTCAGCATAAGGTTTTTATTTCAGGGTTTGTGGATGAAATATTTTGGATTAAATGCAAAAATAATGGTTTTACCATTTGAAATATGATCAGGTAACTGGGTGCCTACAAAAAATTACTAATTAAAGTTCATTGTAATGAAATATAAACCAGAATGGGTTGATGCTAATTATGGAGGCTGATAATTGATTTTTAGTGATGTAAATTATGACACTTAAATTATTTCAGCTGGTATTAAGATTTACTAGTTTGCCTTAATTTACTATGAAGTCCTCTATATAGAGGGCAAGCATGAGGGCTCCTGATGCTTATGCCATTTCTTTTTTCTTTTTTTTTTTTGACATTTTTGTGAGATAGCCTTTGTCCTGTTAAAACATGCTGATCTGACATTCCAGGTGTTTGGGCATAAAAAGTCATCATTACTGGAACTTTTGAATTTTAGTCAGAATTTTCTTTTAGGTGAAAATCAGGTGGTTTTGCTTGCAAGCACTTCATACTTGACAACTTCATTCCCCAGTCATCATCCCTTCACCTTTGGCTCCTAAACTGGCTGAAGGTTATACAATCTTTCAAAGGCAGAGGACTCCAGTCTTGGCTCTATTGTTCCAAGGTGATGTCATTACCCAGTACAATAAGGCTTATAAAACTTGATAATTCTCATACACACCATAGATACAATTTGAGACTAAGTGCAAAGAAGGAAAAATTCTACAACCACTGCAGCGACACAATAAAAGTGAATCAAAAACATTCTCTGAAAAAAACAGATGTAGCTGGATGCATTAATACATGGTATAACCAAAAGGTCTTGATTTCATTCTGAGTCTTTTTTCACCAAATAACTGTAGAAAAGCAATAAAATAGATTTTGTTCTAGTACAGAATATATCTTTTGTTCCTTCAAATATTTTTTCTCCAAATTCATGATTATTTATTTATTATTTAATCAATAAGTGGTTAAATAAACTTCACAGACTAGGAGGGCAAACTGAAAACATTCATACGAAATTTAGTCAGACATATTTGGTGGCAGAAGTAGGGAAGAGGCATTCTTATGTCCTCAGTTTGTTAAAACTAAATACTATCCATAGTCCAAAAACTAATATCTTCTGTTTAGTTAAACTTTATTCATTGGGCCATTTGCTTGCCTTTATAGAATCATACAATCATAGAATAGTTAGGGTTAGAAAGGACCTTAAGATCATCAAGTTCAAACCCACCTACCATGGGCAGGGACACCTCACACTAAACCATGTCATAGAATCATAGAATCATAGAATAGTTAGGGTTGGAAAGGACCTGAAGATCATCTAGTTCCAACCCCCCTGCCAGGGGCAGGGACACCTCCCACTAAACCATGCCACCCAAGGCTCTGTCCAACCCAGCCTTGAACACCGCCAGCGTTGGAGCATTCACAACTTCACCCAAGGCTCTGTCCAACCAGGCCTTGAACACCGCCAGGGATGGAGCATTCACAACTTCCCTGGGCAACCCATTACAGTGCCTCACCACCCTCACAGTAAAGAACTTCTTCCTTATATCTAACCTAAACTTCCCCTGTTTAAGTTTGAACCCATTACCCCTTGTCCTACCACTACAGTCCCTAATGAAGAGTCCCTCCCCAGCATCCTTATAGGCCCCCTTCAGATACTGGAAGGATGCTATGAGGTCTCCACACAGCCTTCTCTTCTCCAGGCTGAACAGCCCCAACTTTCTCAGCCTATCTTCATACGGGAGGTGCTCCAGTCCCCTGATCATCCTCATGACCCTCCTCTGGACTTGTCCCAGCAGTTCCATGTCCTTTTTATGTTGAGGACACCAGAACTGCACACAATACTCCAAGTGAGGTCTCAGAAGAGCAGAGTAGAGGAGCAGGATCATCTGCTTGCTGGTCACGTTCCTTTTGATGCAGCCCAGGATACGGTTGGCTTTCTGGGCTGCTAGCACACACTGAAGCCGGCTGCTCATGTTCATATTTTCATCAACCAACACCCCAAGTCCTTCTCTGCAGGGCATTGCTGCACAATGAAGATTTCTCTCTCTTTGCAAAACAGATTTCTTCAAGTAGTTTCTTCATGTGTTTTATTTACTCTGACAGAGATGCAAATACTACCTGTTAGAAATGCATTCATCAGTAAGAGACAGAGTACTGTCATTGTAGTTTCTAAGGAACAGAGCGAGTTAATGAATGAATGGGTTAATGAAAGAATACATTAATAAACTTACCTTTAACCTCCAGAGATTGCAGTGTAAGTCTTTATTTTGTAAACAAGTGCATAAAAGTCTCACGGTCTGCAACCTCACGTTCATTTCCTTATACTGCCAAACAAATGAAAAATCCAAACCACAATCCAGCATGACAGAGAATCTCCAAGAAACAGCAGCCTGGGTTGAAGATGGGGGGTAGATCAGGTTAGTGCTGATATATATTCATCATGAAGAAATTAGGAAGGAAATTTGTAATCCTGGTCAAAGGGTAATTCCTTCAGAATGTATAGTGAAGATTTTAGGACCTTCAGTATTCCTCCACTGCAAAACTACAATAATAAAAGCATTTTTTCTGGAAAATGAGAATCTATGTGGAACTTAACAGGGTGGTGATACAGCAGTAGTGATACTGTTACTGGTTTGGCATGTAGAAAATTCAGAATAGTTTGATTTTTTGACTTTCTGTAATGAGACACTCTCTGTAAGGAACCTGTGTGGTTTTCACTGACATAGGAAATTAATGACACTGAGATAAATACCTGAAGAAAATAATCTGCTTAAAAAAATGTGTCAAACACAGGAATGAGTTACCGGAGATCTATAAAATGCCACCGATATAATTCTCTGCACATCCACATATTTCTGCTTTAAAGGGAGTATATAACACTTCAGGTTAGAAGTGTGCAAAGATTAATTATTTTAAGCTCAGGGAAGTGAAGGCTGAAGGTTAAATATTGATTTATTGTTAAGAGCAATTGTTTTATTATTAAGAGCAATTTCTCTGAAATAATTGTAAGAAAAGATTTTTCCCTTCAGTTTTAGATTACAAAGAAAACACTGTTTCATTCCTTTAGCCAACAAGTGTGCTGCTTGATCTGTATATCGCACTAGTAGTAGCCTTTAGCATGCAACCACAAAGCTTTTTTTATCAACAAATTTGAAGTTTGGGGAATATGTTTGAGAAATTTCCACATATAATAGGACATTGATTGTTTCTATTGGTTTGATTGGAGTAGTAGTTTTTGGTAATTGTGTTCTTTTACACAGTAACTCTACAGTCACTTAAGCAATTCAAGTGTAAAACGTACAATATGTACTCAGAAAAAGACAAAGAAACAGCTACTTTCACAGCCTCATACTGAGGACCTCCTGAAAAAGAGAACAGTGAAATGGGAAACAATTATTTGTCCAACAGTTTTCTTTGCTCCCTCTGATAATGTTAATTACTAAGCATATCTGTGATTGAACAAGAACATTTATTCCCCTGCAGTCAGGTTACAGTCTTACTAGAGTTGTAAAGCTTTGAGGAGAGACTCCAGACACAGACTCAGCCAAAATGGACTATCTCAGTGAGAGGAAATAAAGAAAATCTGCTAAGGCTAAGGTCACAGCTATCTTCAGCACTACCATACTGATGCTTGTAGGCCCTGCGATACAGAACATGCTTCTCCTCCACCCAACCCCATTGCCTGTGTTTGCCAGGAAAAGGCTATTTGGGGATGGGAACCAGTGGATGGAGCTTTGAAACACAAAGGGGAAATTGGAATACATTCAAAATTACAACTTTATCCAACACTTTACTGCCCAGTGCCAACAGATTGTTTGGGTTTTTTCCCCTTCTGCATCATTCCTTATTGTCTCTCTTCCCCAGAGTCACTCCATAAACCTTTCACACTTTTCTCTGTTACTGTGTTCCTTTTAATGCTTTCAAAGTTCTGTTATTTTGCTTCCTGTAAAGTTTTTATCATTTTAGTCTCTCCTTAACAAGAAATAAACTTCCTCACCTCTCCACCAGCATCCTTGCCCCAAAATGACAAAAAAACATTTCATGTCATTGCATTGTTCCTGGAAATTCAATGTATAATTAAAGAAAAATTATCAGAAATTTTTCATTGCAACATGGGAATGAAACTTTTTCAACAGGAAAAAAAAAAGTTATCACAAAACTTCAGTTATTTGCTTAAATTTCAGAAAACGTCCTACTGGAAAATTTCAAAACAAAAATGCTTTATATTTAGTGACATTTGGTCATTTTGGAGTTTTGAAAATTTGCATGCATTGGCTTTGATTGAAAAGCATTTGTAGCATTCTGTAACGACACTCTGAAGTGAATTTTCTAAAACTGATTCCTCACATGCAGTCTGCATATTTTGAAAATAATCTTTAGTTTAAAGCCAGAAGTTTTGACATGCTTGGTATATGCCTTTCTTCCAATTATTAATTGGGCAATTTCAATTGAAAATTGAAAAACTGAAAATTGAACATTTTCAGTTCTTGAGAGCCGAAACTCTTCTGTGTGCAGTGCTTAAGACAGTGGGATTCTATCTTTATTCTCACAGCTATCATAATAAATATTATTTGAATAATTAGTATTTGATCCAATATCTGAAGGGGGCCTATAGGGATGCTGGGAAGGGACTCTTCATGAGGGACTGTAGTGAGAGGACAAGGGGTAACGGGTTCAGACTTAAAGAGGGGAAGTTTAGATTGGAGATGAGTAAGAAATTCTTTACTGTGAGGGTGGTGAGGCACTGGAATGGGTTGCCCAGGGAAGTTGTGAATGCTCCATCACTGGCGGTGTTCAAGGCTGGGTTGGACATAGCCTTGGGTGTCATGGTTTAGTGGGAGGTGTCCCTGCCCCTGGCAGGGGGGTTGGAACTAGATGATCTTAAGGTCCTTTCCAACCCTAACTATTCTATGATTCTATGTAGAAATACTTGGGTGGGAGTCATTATCCTAGTTAATGCAGGAGATAAGGTCAATTCTATCAGTTCTGTCTAACAGTGATCCTTTCTGATCACTGATACATGAACAAGCTGGTACTTACAGCACTATTGTAGCTTTGGTGAAAAATAGCTTTTATGTCAGCCACATTATGTAAGGATGCATCACCAGTTCGTTATATCACTTCTTCATGAAAGCAGTAATGAAAGCAGAATAAAATTTGCTGGTAGGATAGAATTGAACATTTTGATGTAGTACCAAGTAGTAGAAAACAGAAAAAGTAGAGAAAAGTTTATTTTTATTTAGTTATCTTAACCATCCATTTTCCCTTAGAAACAGGCTTTCTTTTAAATACAACACAATTGTGTGACTTTTTGCATGTCTCTGTGAAGTGATCCAGATCTAAGGCAGCATGTATTTGGGAGAATTCTATTTAGCCAATTCTGAATCCAGCTGTGTTCCCAGCATGCACACTGACAACCAGATTTCTGTCCTTTCTAAAACAGGGAGCACTTACTCAGCCCTGTCTTTTAAAGTACATCTCACCTTATGTCATGGTTGAATACGTTCTTTGCAAACATTATTTCTGCTGTATTCATATGTATGCTATCTATGCCGGTTCATATATACATACATAAAAAAGAAATTGTTTATCACCCTCAATTAAATCTGATTCTCTGTAACAGCATCATGTTTAGCTGCCAAATAATTTCACGGTATTTTTATTGTTCTCATTAGGCTTTACATAAATAGAACCAAACAAAAGTATACCCTAGTAACTGAGTAACAGAGCTTCCCACCTGCTCTCCAGGTGATACAGATTATTCTTAATGTCACTTGTAAAAATATACTACTTTGTTTTAAATTGTGTAAAGAGAGAAGACTTTGTGTGAAATAGTATGAGGAAGTTAGTAATGGCATGTATAAACAGTTTTTCTTGCTCTTGCAGGTAAGTTGCCCATTGAAGCTCATCTAAATTATTTCTTCACAGCATAATGTATTTGGATGGGATGTCAAAGAACAGCTAGTTAAACATAGTGGCTTTTGGGGGGTAAAACATTTCATTTCGGTCTGTTAGAGGCAGCTGAATCAGATAGCCCCATAGTTGTGAGGCTGCTGTACCTTCAAGTTCTGCCAGTAGCAAAACTGAGGAAGCTGGTCCCAATGGGTGGACACATGGACAATAAACACACACAGGGGCCACACACATCAACAAAGATTTAACATATACATTTTCACATATATATCTGTATTTGCAAAAAAAGCAAATGGATCACTGTAGTAGGTGGTCTTAGATGCTCAGTCAACCCAGTAGCTGGCCTGAGATCCTCTGGTCTCCTCAGTTGAGGGGCAGTTGCATCTGAGGTTTGCAAACCTCACTGGCTAATCCATCTGAAAGTTCACTAGCATCCAAATGTACCCACGCAGAACAGAGTACACCCAGACAAGAGATAGTTAGAAATAGGACTTAATGAGAATAAAGCGTAGACTTACGTAGACATGACCACTACAGTGGTCAGGTGCACATCTCAGTCACAGAAACCACCAGTTGACACTTAAATGACCCCTTTATTCCCCTTTTCGCCTTATTTTCCCATGCTTGCCTCCTCCCCAGTCCACTCTGATCCCTTCCTTTCCTCCCCAGGTTCTTTCCCTCCTGCATCCTCAACAAGTACTATACCCCCTTCAGTCTGTGAGGCAAGAAACAGGATTTGTTCAGTTCTGGTATGTTCTACACAAAGGACAATAATCTGACTGTACTTGGATGGTCTTAGGCGTAGACAATTCCCTGTGCCCCATTTTCACGATTGAGCTGCCAGGGTTCCTCCACACATCCCATCAAGTTTTATCTGATGCTGTCCCAGCCTTTTTATAGATGGTTATTAGCCTTTAATCACATAGCCTAGCACAATCTACTGGTTACATCTAAACTGCATCTTATATTGCTAAAAAAATTTGTGCTTTTATTCAAACAGATAAAGGAAAGAGAGTGTAAAGAGCGTACAGTTGCTCACTGTTGCTCTCAATGCTTAAATGTACTGACTTACAGTGTCAGTATCTGAATCAGCTAATGCGAAAATGGATTTTTTTTTTTTTTGCTCTTCACATTTTAGGAATAAAGTAGTGATAGTTCCAATAATGCACTAATCCTGGAATATTTTTTCTTTTCAGGTTATCAAGTGATCTGACATTCATAAAAAGACAGGAACAAAAATCTTCCTCGCACACATGAATCCTTCAGGTAGGAAACTGATATTTCGTGACCATGCTATATATAAATAATATTTAAAATTACTCTAGCAAGATAACAGAGCTGTGCTTGGTAGTTGGTAGAAATGAGCTTCCATCATATTTCAAGTGCAATTTTTGAGTTGTATTGTAAATTATAATGTAAATTCGAGTACTAAAATTTTATTCTTTATGATTTTCTTATCCATAAAAGACTGCTGTAAAAAATAAGAAGCCTAAAATTATGGCTAAACATACAGACCACCAGGGAAGAAAACAGAATATTCAGGAGCCATGAGACTGGTAGAGTTACACTGTTGTTAGTTAAACCACGTCTTACTGGGAAAACGAGGCAGTAGAGGTGGTATTCAGAAAAGAAAAAAAATATATAGTCAGAAAGGATCAGTTTTTAGCTTTTGTTACATTTCTGGTATTAGTCTGAGCAAAGCACTTGAGTGTTCTGTGTCTTGGTTCCCCATCTGTAAAGTAGGGAGAATGGTGCTTTCTTTTTTTCTTGGTTTTTCTTTCAGGTGTTAAGAGGTATAAAAAGTGTTTCAGGCTCAGTTCTGTAAATCACTGGGAGTTAAGTGATTACATAAATACTTTGATGGAGAAATAAGTGTCTATACTATTTTCAAGGATGTGCAGTTTCATGGTTTTTCTTTTTCAGAAATTACTTAAGTCTTTCAGACTGTGTAGCACATCTGTATGGGCAAGAGAAGTTGTTCCATTCATCATCACATGTAACTGCTAATCAAAGGAGAGGCTACAAAGGATCGTTAGGAGGAATTCTGTTTGAGAGAGAAGTTTAGGAAAAATACATTAGAAACTGTTATATAGGCTTTTCAGGTGAGAAGCTTTTTCACCTAAAAGAACTTGTAGGTGCTTCCAGTTTATACAACAAAAGAAATACAAAGTTAAGTCCCAGGAAAGAAATTAACTGGATGACTAGTTTTCCTTACTCAGCCAACAACAGGAACTAAGCATCCTCACAAAGCACTCACAAAAGCAATGTGCTAAAAGTAGCCACCTGTAATCAGCCAAAGGAAATTCAGATCAGAGACATGTCTGAACTCCCTATCTTCTGAGGAGCCTATATATCTCCATGAAGGCTGTAGTGGGTGCCAGAGGGATTCAGAATTTGCAGACCTCCAGTTAGGGCTCATTCAGGGAGGGAAAGCTGATCTCTGGAGGCACTACCCATCCACAGCTTTTCATTTGCAGTATGATGCAAACCATCACTGTCACTCAGAAACATACCTATAGTGATAGCGATGCCCAAGTCTTGGCTATGGACATATGCCAGCTACAGGTTGGGCAGGGAAGACATTCAGAGCAGCCCTGCGGAGAAGGACTTGGGGGTGTTGGTCAATGAGAAAATGAACATGAGCCGGCAGTGTGAGCTCGCAGCCCAGAAAGCCAACCATATCCTGGGCTGCATCAAAAGGAGCGTGACCAGCAGGTCGAGGGAGGTGATCCTGCCCCTCTACTCTGCCCTTGTGAGACCTCACTTGGAGTATTGTGTGCAGTTCTGGCGTCCTCAACATAAAAAGGACATGGAACTGTTGGAACAAGTCCGGAGGAGGGCCACGAGGATAATCAGGGGACTGGAGCACCTCCCGTATGAAGATAGGCTGAGAAAGTTGGGGCTGTTCAGCCTGGAGAAGAGAAGGCTGCGTGGAGACCTCATAGCATCCTTCCAGTCTCTGAAGGGGGCCTATAAGGATGCTGGGAAGGGACTCTTCATGAGGGACTGTAGTGGTAGGACAAGGGGTAACGGGTTCAAACTTAAACAGGGGAAGTTTAGATTGGAGATGAGGAAGAAATTCTTTACTGTGAGGGTGGTGAGGCACTGGAATGGGTTGCCCAGGGAAGCTGTGAATGCTCCATTGCTGGTGGTGTTCAAGGCCAGGTTGGACAGAGCCTTGGGTGGCATGGTTTAGTGTGAGGTGTCCCTGCCCCTGGCAGGGGGGTTGGAACTAGATGATCTTCAGGTCCTTTCCAACCCTAACTATTCTATGATTCTATGATTCTATGACCAATATTGGCATTTGAGAACTTGGTGTGGGAAGACAGACTCATGCTATGTCCCCAGTATAATTGAATATATGGCCAGTAGGATTATGGATGGTCTAATAGCCTGTCACATTCTTACTTTATTTAGTTCTTTATTTGCAGTTGGTTTCATACAGCTGGAGTTCAGC
The DNA here is from genome assembly GCA_028858755.1 of Ara ararauna. Taxonomy (NCBI): domain Eukaryota; kingdom Metazoa; phylum Chordata; class Aves; order Psittaciformes; family Psittacidae; genus Ara; species Ara ararauna. The sequence continues at coordinate 96,830,508 of CM054410.1, forward strand.
CTTTCAAATAGTAATGAACTGCAGTGTTTTGAGACTCCTTAAACTGCCTTCCCCCAGGCCTGAAAGATGAACACTGTTTATCATCATAACTAGTAGGTGTGTGAATCTTGTTTGGTAAAGTACTTTTGGCTATAGATTTCTCAAGCAGCACAAACAAGGCTTGTGATGGGCATGTCATTGCCAGTGGGTTCTATACAGTTATTCCCCTTCTTGCAAGTCTGAAAACATTTCAGATAGAAAATTTTTCCATCTGTGCCGAAATTAATAAAGACTTCTCTGTCAATCTCAGGATATTTATCCATCAGCATAGCCAAGAAAGAGAAAAGAATGTATGAATTAGAACTCAATTAGGACAAGGATATTTTTTCTTTCAACCCTAGTCCTCTGCACCTGATTTCAGTATTGGTGTTTAACTTTCAGCTTTATTTAGCAGCATTGCAAGCACTGTTTTCAAACAATTTCATACAATTTCATAATACTATTATTTGTAGAGTAGGGTTATCTTACAGGCATATTTAGAGTGCAGTTCTGTACACTCTAAAACCTCAGTAACCATTTCAATTTCCATCAAGGCACACTGTTTTCTGGGGTGCAGTGTGTGGCTGTTGAATACTATTTAACAGCTGTCTTAAAAGGGATAAATTTAACTACGTCAGAATGTAATAACTTTGTTGGAATTAAATGAAAACTGACAAAAAGGAGGCATGTGATCTTTTAATTATCAGTTACTCAACCTTTGGTTTTGCATGTCATTCTGGCAAATCATTGTCCACTGTGCCCCTTATAAAAGAATACATTTAGTCCTAAAAATGAGGCATTCCCTCACAGCATCTTCATTAATGCTAATTACCTCTTTACGAAAACATTGAGTCATAAACAGGGGACATGCACTTTTGATGTAGTTACAACAAAGTGGACATTATTTTTTCTACTAAACGACATTTCAACCACAAATATCAAATACAAGGCAACCATGGAAACACAGGCACTGGAACAAACGGAATATGGTTAATATGCCTGGAGCCTCCTGGCCACTGCTCTGCTGCTGCTCATACTCCTTCAGAAATCAAAACAAGTATCAGAATGAAGCTTTTCTAGGATTCTTTTAAGCTTAATCTTCAAATAAACAGAAGTTCTAATAATTTTTTAGTAGAAAATAATTTGAGAGCATTAAATCCTGAATGTAAAATAGGATGTCCAGCCAACTCATGCTTCTGCAGTTTTCTAACTGTTAATAGTTCAAAGTGTTAAACTTGAAACACAGGCCTGGAAAGCACATATTAGATCACAAAGTCCAGTCCTCAGCTGTCACAACCAACCATGTCATATATATTTCATAATAGATCACACTAGCTGGGAAAACGAAATGGGATTATCATGTTTGGAAGACTATTCCAGAAAGTCACTGTGATGGTAACATTTTTCTCTAATTTTATGAGCTAATTATGGCCATCTATTCCTGCTCCAACGTTTGCTGAAGTTTACACATTCTTATTTTCCCTCTTTTGATGCTAATCTCCTGCTACGTTTATAGAAGACAACCATCCTCGCGTGGAGTAGAAAGCCAACTCTTTAAATTGCCATCATGAAACACCCCCTGTGTCCCCTGCTCATCTTTCTAGCTGTGTTCTAAATCTTTTCTGAATGGTTAACCTGGTTTTTTTCCCCAAATAGAGGTGACAAGAACTGTCATAGAGTTTAGCCTGTGGCAGTAATAGGACCATAATCCTCTCCTGTATGTGTCCTGTTCTTTTTCACAACCACATTACAGAAGTAGTTCACGATCATCTCGTTTTTAAAAACCAAATGTTCCCAAGGGAAAATACTTGGGTTTACATGCATTAACTTCATCCCACTTCTACTAATTTGGTTCTTTAGGTCTTCAGTTTCCAAAATGACCCCATTTTCTTTGAAGAGTACTCTTTCTTGATGATGCTTTCTCTTTCACTGTATCAACAAATTTCATTCTTTTACCACTGTGATCAGTTTCTTGTCTGTCAGTTTTAACACGGAAGAGATACATCTGTTAAAGTAAAAAAACCCAACTAAATCATGGTACGAGTTCTCTAAAGGGAAGCACAGTGAGTCTCAATTTGAAAGCGCTGCATTTTGCAAATGTTGCAACTATTGTTAGAGATAATAAAATATTGCAAGTGGTCTCATATGTACATGAAATAGTTACTGTTTATAATTCATTATTTCACCTTCCCTTGGGAAAAAATGTGTCTTACTCTTGCATGCTCTCAGTAGTCTGCACTCCACATTACACCAAGTTTTCAGTTCATTTCTGAAGTTAAACACAACTCTTTGTGCCTGCCATTTGTTTATAGTCATAAAATCTGAATGTGCTCACACAAAACTGGAATTATATTAAAATTACTTGCTCTCCACTGACTGTATATGCACAGATTGCTGCAAATGAGCTTAAAACTAACCCAGATGCAATTTTCCAGGCTGTAGCTAGGAATCATGTGTTAAACGTGCTTGGCTATTCAGAAGTGGTATATGGAAATGTAGCCAACTGTTGTTCTCCAGACTGTCCACAGTAAACATGCTGTAAACTCAGTTAAATTAACCGATACTTCTGTTTGCCTTTGTGCTTAAAAAACATTTATATGCTGACAGATTATAGTTTCTTGATACAGAAAATGAATTGCATAATGAAAATTGAGTCATCTGATAAACCACAAAGAATTTTTCCTCAGCAAAGAGACAGCCTGTTCCTAGGCTGTGCTACACTGCATGGGTTTCAAGCATACAAATACCTGTCAGATGTGCTTGGTAGGAATGGAAAGCTGAGGTAAGGAGTTTCCTATTCAGACAGCAAATTGTTCTTCTTTAGTTTTAAAGAGTAAGGTTGGCTACCGAGAATCCAACAGCCGACTCCAGTCACCATCTCCAAGCAGGACGAGTACTGGTGGGACAAGCAGGAGGTTTGCTTGAAGTCATTCTGTCTCTTCTACGGGCTAAACGATCAGATTTAGCTGCAACAGCGACTCCTGGCCGCACTGAGCTGTAACCCGAATTCTGAGGACATCTAGTGGTGCCAGCCCACCGCAGGGACTGGGTCTTCCCAGCTGGTGGCTCCTCACTTGCACCTGGCTGTATTTCAGCCAAGTTCTGCCACACCGCCTCTGGTTTTTACAGGTTGAACAAAGAGGGATAACTGCATTCCCTCGTGCGGTTTCACCCGATAAGTTAACTACGACGTTGCACTTTTTCCTTGGCTTCTTTTCTCTGATCTTAGTGTTTCCACTTAACTGCAAAATCCAATGCAGTAAAACCGACAATTGGAACACAGAGAAAGAGGAGCATTCTTCAGCTCATGTGGTCCTGAATTCAACATTGCCGGTCCCAAATATTCAGAAGACATGAGACTGTCTCAAAAATCATAAAATTCTACACAAATTCTGGATATTTTCTATTTGCTTTCTGTTTTCAGGACTTACAGAGTTTCAAATTTGATGAATTCTTCTTTGTATCAACAGGGGTAAAACACAGTATTGTATCAACGGGGTATTTTTTGTTACTAAAAGGCTGATTTCTCAGATAAACTAATGACTCTAAATGAAGAGCTTTAAGAAAAGCACACAGTATCTCAAGATGCCAAATAAATATGCAAGATTTGTTAATGCTATAGAATTATAATCCTAGCACTGGTAACCATTCAGGAAGAATTAATCACTGCTCTGTGATTCAGCTTTTCTGCTTCTGAAGTGGAACCATAGGTGTTGCTGCACCTTTTTGAGCAAAACAAGAATCAATTAGCTGCAATTCAAAAAGGACTTTGATCAAGAGAAGTGGTATGTATTACACGTTAAGCATTGTTATTGACTACTTCATGATGGCATATTTTGCAGTGAGCCTTTGATCTGGTATTTTCTCCTGAGGAGAAGCAGGCATCATGAAGCAGAAACTGACATCATCAGTTCAAATCATTCTTCTGCTTGCTCTGACTGCAGTGGGTCTGATGGGTAAGCACAGCACTTCCTGAAACACTTGTTTCTTCCTTTAAAACACTTCCTTTAGAAAAGTCTGAGGCTTACCTGATCTATCCTGACCACCACTGGAGCCTGTACGTATCTAAATTACTTTCTTCTAAATTTTTTTATGGAGATTTTGGAAATTGCTTGAGTCCTCTTTTCTTTTTATGCTATTAATTTCACGATTACGTGGTGGCAATGGTGAAAGGCACTCACTCCATCCCTACACTCACTCCATGCTTGGGAATTAGCGTCATATAATAGTAACACTATTAGAGGTAATGGGATGGAACTTTAATGAAGTAAAGGTAAGCTTAGGTTGAAAAGCCACACGCTTTACGTGTCAGAATGTATGTAAATTTATGGTCTATGTTCTTGCTAGAAATTAGTGACAAGTAGTCTTAACAGGAAATATTCTTAAATGTTTTGGGATTATCAGGGAATATTCAAACAATTAATGAATACGTTCAGTTTGCCAATACACAAAATAACTGCATCCAGCCCATTGATTCCTTCTTTTTATTACTTGTCTTGCATATAATTTACCCCAAATATGTGCAGCTAATGAAACTTTGGTTCTGTTGCAAAGCTGAAGTTGAAATCTAGTTTTAAGATGACCTGAAGATAAAAATTCTTCTACATTTTAGGAAAAAAAAAATTAAAGTCATACATTTACTTCCAAGCTTTTAAATTTAATTTGAAGGTAACTGTACACTTTCCAAGTTTAGGATAAACTCAAATTTTCATTGGAAAAAGAGAAGTAAAATAATTTTAGTAGCTATTTTAGAAAGTTTTGAGGCTTTTCCCAGGCAGATTTACTTAACAAATTCAGTCTGTAGTTTCACATCATTTTATTGTCCTCAGAAAAGCATTCCTTGCTGAATGTGTCATTCAATCATAACAACCAAAAACATTGTCCAACTCTAACTAGCTGGATTTCTGCACTTCCCTAGGTCAATCATACCCTGGAAAACCTAAGATAATAAGATGTCATTCTCTAGAAAAGGAAACCTTTTCTTGTTGGTGGAAGCCTGGCTCAGATGGAGGACTTCCTACCAATTACACCCTGTTCTACAGCAAGGACAGGTAACAATGCATATGTCTTCTGTAAATGATCAAGTGATGATTATAACAGAACAAGGGAATGATAGCATTAATTTATAAAGGTGTTTTTATGAAACCCTGTTAAATCTCAGACAGCCAACAAGGGCTACATGAGATAAATGGCTTTCCCTTGTAGGAAGAAGACAAGACCACTACCGGTCCCAAACCTTCAGTCCCTACTGAAAATCATCTGGCCTAAAATCCCACTGGTCTAAAGACATGTTGGGAAAGGTGTAGTTTACCCATCTTATCAGGAGGCACACAGCTTTTAGCAGAATGGCATGCTTCTCTGAGGAGGGGACCATGAAGGCACCATGGGGCAATGGGGGCTCCCCTGGGGCAGCAGGGCAAGACCTCCATCCCTGGGAACAGGGAAGGCTTGGGGGCAGCCCAGTCTTCAGCATCACACACCTCCCTGGGATAGGGCAGGCTGAGGCCAGGCTGTTCCAGGATGTCAGCCCATGGGCTGAGGCTGGACTGGGGAAAGAGCTGAGAAGGACAAGGCTGTGGAGAGCTGGAGACCAGCCCTGCTGCAGCAGGCTGACATGGGGACCTGAGACCCAGGCAGTGTGTGAGAGCTGGTGGCGCCCTCAGGGTCCTGCCAAAGAGCTTGTCCAATGCTGTGCACAGCAAACCCCTACCTGGAGATTCAGAGCATCTTTGCTTCCGCTTCTGGATTTGTAGCCAATCTCACAGTTCCCCAAAAGGGAGTAAAATCAGATGTGGCTGTTGCATCTCAGAAGTTAGTGTTCTGGTTAAGTCTGTGACTCATTCATCTGTTTAAGAATAAAATGTGTATATGTTTACCTGTGCTTAACCTGTGCTTCCTTGTATAATTGCCCTTCCTTCCTGAAAACAAGAGATCTCTGAACAGGGCCCAGTAAGCAGGGAGACTCAGAGATTCAGTATATTTGAATAAATCCCATGAGGTTCAGAAGAGATAAGGTAAAGCCTCAGACTTCCCTGCTTCAATTAAATAAATTCCAAATCATTTGGAATTTGGTGGATTTGGTAAATTCCAAAAAAATTAGTAAATTCCAAATCATTTGGTATTGATCAGGAAAGATGCAGCTTTTAATGAAGTTACCATACTCAACAATAATTTTATGAAAGTCCAGATGTTTCAATCTTGATCAGAACATAAATTTTAATGAATATTTTAAGTCATGCTTATCATAGCGCAGAACAGTCCTGCTGAGAGATAGACAGGAATGCTTATCCATTTCATTAAATCCGCTGAACACCAGGCACCGCCAAAGCACACCAGGTGTGAGCCACAGTTGCCTTTCTTAGCACATTGTCTCTCTGGTACAGTCCCCTTATTCCCATCTTCTCTTTGTGAACAGGGACAAAACTGCCTGGAAACTGAGACATTGTTACTAGTGGTGCATTGGGCATAACAATGGGACTAAAGTGCGTCCTTGAAACATCTCAGCTGGTGCTGTGGTTTCAACACAGTTCTTCCCAGCTGGGATAGGCTCCAAGTACATCACCCAGTTCAGCTTTAATTGAGTACAAAACAATCCCTCTCCTAAAAAGGCCAAAGACCCGTATAAAAGTAATACATAAGCGATCATGAATTAATTAGATATTTTTTATTGAGACAGTTGTGATGATGATCATGTTAAAAAGCAGATAAATTAACATCTTGCAGAAAATAAAAACAATAGAACACTTGGCTGCCATAGGGCCCATTAAGGTTACTTTCCAGGAGAAATACAAGAAGAAGATATTTAGCAGCTTTTCTTCCTTAGTCAAAATGAATGTGTTTAATTTGCCTTTTAACTTTCTTTTAAACATTTTTTTTTTAATTGCCTTGTGCTGTCTCTGGAAATTTCTCTTTCCATTCTTTCGTTAACATATTCCTTATCCTGAACAACTGCAGTAAAAATAGCAATGAAACATTACGTTAATGGCATTTGACACTCGCCAAAATGTTTCCCAGAGGTGGGATTATACTCAAGTTTAAACATTTCATATTTCTTTGCTGAACACAGGCCATTACAAGAATATTATCTGCTTTGCTTAATTTCCTAAACTTCTAACTTTTTAAATCATTTTATTTCAGTGAAGAAAAAACCTATGAATGTCCGGACTACAAAACATCAGGTCTCAATTCCTGCTACTTCAATAAAAACCACACTAGCGCCTGGACAACATATAATATCACTGTAACGGCAACAAATGAGATTGGAAGTAACAGCTCAGATCCTCAGTACGTGGATGTGACTTCCATAGGTAAAGAGAAGTGTGAAACTGAAAACAAACTAGCTGGAGATGTATGTGGCTTTTAATCCCAGAGCAAGCAGTGGTGAGAGATTTCTTTCCTCATCATGTGAAACTTGCTGTGGAGAACAGTTTATCTACAGATGATCGGAAATATGCATTTTTAATTTACGTGAAAACTGCATTCTACTTATGAATTAAGTAACTACATATTTTATTGTCATTTTAATTATGGCTGGAAAATTTGCTCCAGGGCTTTTTTCCAGATGTAAATCTCTTCCTGGCTGCTGGCTGTGCAGTCTTGGGAGGGTAAAAATAACTGCTTAAGCATTTTGCTAGCTTTTTCTAGTATTTCATATTTCTACTCTTCTGCTTTCTGCATACACATAATCTACACATTGTAATGACAAATGTAGTCAGTCTTTTTAGCTATGAAAAATCTGATATTTTAATATTGCAAGAATAGCCTGATGAAATGACAGTTTGTATTTTCTTAGCCTGGCAAATTCAAAGTCTGAGACTTGCTGATACTGTGGTAAATCAGGTCAGTTAAACATTATTAGAGAGAAAGGGAAAAAAAAAGCTATTGTACTGTTATCTTCCAGAAGTGCTGACTGATCTGGAATTAATGTGATTAAGTACAAAGTACAAAGTAAAGGAGGTGCCTTTTTTCCTGAGAGAAAATTAAATCATCAAGGGCAAATTTTTCATTTATACAGTTCAGCCAGATGCTCCTGTGAACCTCACTCTAGAGACAAAAACATCTGCTAGCATAACGAGCCTTTGGGCAAAATGGTCTCCACCTCCAACAGCTGATGTCAGATCTAATTCACATGTGTATCACTATGAGCTACGACTGAAAACTGAAGGAATGGAAGAGTGGGAGGTAATGGGAAAATATATTTATCCTGTAAATGCTGTTTTGGTGAGTTGTCTTGTCTGAATTTCACTGGTATTATAAAAAAAATAAGTTTCTGTAGAGATAGAATAATTATTGTAACCAAATCTGACTCAAGAAAAAAAAATACTGTAGTAGTTTGTAGACACAGGATTTGTAATATTTCACTAGTCGTATAGTATAAAAGCCTCTGTAGTCCACCAACACAATATTTAATTGTCATTTTCAGCAATGTGTCTGTTCACAGGCATCAAAGTGAGAGACTTCTCAGTTCATACAGTTTAAACTAAATTGGGATCAAAGCAGTTTATTGTTTCATTAAGATGTAATTAACAAGCAGTCATTTAACTTTGCAGTCAAGGTCAGTATTAGCAACAGAACAGACTAATCACAATAGTGGGCACTTGAAAGCATTAATAGACACCTACAAATTTATAAACACACTTCTGTAACTAGTCTGAGAAGTATGCTAAATGCAGAAATTCCCTTCTCCCAGGAAGGGTAGGTTACAAGCACACCCCACCTCCTGCAAGGACAAACTCCTCTAGGTACAACTGCTTCTGGAGGGGACACGGATGCTTTAACTTAACGTGAACCCTCATCCCTTCTACCGAGACACACACCAGTGAGAAAGAACCCACATGTGTGGATTCCTGCCTGCAGCAGCCTGTGCTCTCTGGAGTGCAGCTACTCACAGCATCAGAGAGAGAGCTGCTCTGGCTGGCCCAGGAAGATGCTAGCTGAGTTGCTTCTGATCGCATCAAGCTGAACTTCAACCACCAATAAAGATTCCAATTTCCTCTCCCTTAAAACTTTCATGCTTCCTTAATACTGCTTTTCAGGCTGACCTTTTTTGTTTCTTAAGTCTCTCAGTTATTTCCTAAGTGCTATTTAATTAGTCTGAGAGTCATCATCTTCCTCTCAAACATGATCAGGGTGGGGGCAGAAAATTCAGGGTGTCCTAGTCACACATACTGTTTCCACTGATGTTCCCAGCTGTTACTATCTTGCTAGGAGTGGGCCACAGTTCTCCACAGATGAGATGCCAGGATGAAATACCATTCTTAAGATCATAGTCAAGTGGTCTCAATCCTACCAAAATAGTTGATGCCTTAATGATAAAGCTCTGTGTTTTGAAAGACTTCTGAGGACAGTCAAAGGGCCCGAGGAAGGCACTTAATAATAACTAGCCACTGAGATGTACTACACAGAGGGCTTGTCTGTGAGTTGGACTACCTATACTGTTCCTTGGACTGTGGATCTGATGGACTACTAACTTACAGGAAGTCTACAAGTAAATATGTTCTTGAGTATCAGAATCTCAGTGCCACTGAAGTGAGATTTTCTGTTAAGTCACTATCTTTGCTTCTTTGAAATCCACATCTGAATACCCAACTGAAACCCTTGCCTTTCTGAAGTCGGTGACACAAGCTCCTTTATGGTTTATTTATTAAAATGGATGAATTATTTATTGTTTTTCCTGTCCATTTTCTTTTCCAGACAATATCTGTGGGAGTGCAGACACAGTACAAAGTGATTAGGGTACAACCTGGGGTGAAGTATGTTGTTCAGGTCCGTTGCGTGTTAGACCTTGGAAAATGGAGTGAGTGGAGCTCTGAAAGACACATTCAGATCCCCAAAGGTGAGCGGATGATTGCTGTTCTAATAATTGTTTTTAAATTCTAGCTTGTTCAGTGCTGTAAAAGGTGCCTAAATGGCAGCCCTGAAAACCTGGTTCCTCACACAGGTACTTCGTAGTGCTGGGGGAACATCTTAGTGCATCTTATACATACTTCATGTGTAACCACATTTTAGTCTTATTGACTCACTCAGGATCCTCTGCTCGAACTGGCTATGACAAACAAGCTGGGATTCACGAGGAAGTCGCTTCTGATACAAGTGTGCCTAAATTCCTCCTCTCCCTTTATTAAAAAAATAATGTTGATTTCATCTGCCACTGTAGATACCAGTGTCGTGGTTTAAACCCAGTTGGCAAATCAGCCACGCACCCCTCGCTCGCCCCCCTCCTCTTCCTCATCCGAAGGGATGGGGAGGAGAATCGAAAGAATGCAACTCCCATAGATTGAGATGGGAACAGTCCAGTAACTAAGGTATAACACAAACCACTGCTGCTACCACCAATAATAGTAATGACAAGGGAAGTAACAAGGGAAGAGAATACAACCACTCACCACCTGCCAACCGATAGCCAGCCTGACCGAGCAGTGATCTTACCCTTCTGGGTAACTGCCCCCAGTTTATATAGTGGGCATGACATGCTGTGGTGTGGAATACCTCTTTGGTCAGTTTGGGTCAGGTGTCCTCTCTCTGCTTCCTCCCGGCTTCCCCTCCTCCTTGGCAGAGCATGACACTCAGAAAGTCCTTGGTCAGAGTAAACATTACTGAGCAGCAACTGAAAACATCGGTGTTATCAGCGCTGTTCCCAGGCTGAAAGTCAAAAATACAGCACTGCACCAGCTACTAAGGAGAAAAATTACTGCTACTGCTGAACCCAGGATAGTATCCCATTCACGTCATGCTCAGATCCCACATTTTCAATATACCATCACTTTTATCTCATACATACATATATATATATATATACATACATACATACACACACACAGAGATCATGCCTTAGTGCATGGACCAATCCCTATAAAGCTGCTGAGTCCATCCAGTCCATGATATCAGGCTCCATCTCTTGTAACAGTCTTTCAGAGCAGGAGAGGCTGTGTGCAGTGTTCACACTTGTGAATAACCTGGGCAATAGTGTCCATTGCTAAATCCACCCCTCGATCATGAGTCCACCTATATGTTGCATCTTTGCCCTGATGGACTGAGGTGTCATGGGCCCACCAGGCTCAAAATAATTTACCCTCCCTTCAGCAGTTTCTGCAGCTTGTCGGTGAGGGCTCCATACAGCTGCCTTCCATCTCCGACACTTCCAAAGCACGGGAGGGGCGCAGTGGACTAGATACTCACCCATACTGTCCCACACACCCTGCCACTCATGACTGTCCAGGCTTGGGGAAATTCTCTTGGTCCTCCTGTATCGTTGTCTGACCCAAACACGACTCCACTTAACTCTCGAGATCAGACAAAATGGTCGTGGGTAAAACACACTCTGTATGCATGCCAACATGGTGATCCCCATCGCAATCAGCAGGCAGGTCTCAAGGGTACCCAAAGGCCATTCAAAACCTTCAGAACTCTCAAATGACACTGCTGTACTTGTCGCTGGGGCTGGTGTAGCTGCTGTGCTTGGAGTTGGAGTAGCTGTGTTATCTGTTGCAGTCAGACTTTGAGTAGCTGCTGTACTTGTCACTAGCATGTATGGGAATGTCTCCCACATAGGCTGGCCACCTGAGGAGGGGAAAAGAGATGTGTAATTGCTATACACTTCTATTATACACCTCCCAAAGTATAGAGGTGGTGACCACACTGGGAAAGCAAACCAGATCACTTTCATCATCAATGAGTCTATTGTATTACAAGTCATTACCAGAAAGTACAGTGAAACAAGAACCTTAGCCCAAGCCCACCAGCTAATAAACACTAAGGCAGCAAATACTAGCTGTAAGTAAGGTATGACATGCTGAAACTGTGAGATCAAGAGCAACAACTTTGAGAGTCAATAAATCAGCATTGTAACGAGTGACTATTAATCTGAAACAATGAATGCTTATCACAAATATGATTAGACACACTCTGGTCAGATCTGTCTTTATCTCAACCCTTCGTGCCCCGCGTTGGGCGCCAAAAAGAACTGTTGTGGTTTAAACCAAGTCAGCAAATCAGCCAAGCAGCCCTTGCTCACTCCTCCCCCTTCCTCCCCTCCCCACTCTTGGAGGGATGGGGAGAAGAATCGAAAGAATGTAACTCCCACAAGTTAAGAACAGTCCAGTAACTAAGGTATAACACAAAACTGCTACCACTACCACCAATAATAATAATGATAAGGGAAGTAACAAGGGAAGAGAACACAACCGCTCACCACCCGCCAACCGATAGCCAGCCTGACTGAGCAGTGATCTAGTCCTTCTGGGCAACTGCCCCCAGTTTATATAGTGGGCATGACGTACTGTGGTATGGCATACCTCTTTGGCTAGTTTGGGTCAGGTGTCCTGTCTCTGCTTCCTCCCGGCTTCCCCTCCTCCTTGGCAGAGCATGAGACTCAGAAAGTCCTTGGTCAGACTAAACATTACTGAGCACCAACTGAAAACATCGGTGTTATCAGCGCTGTTCCCAGGCTGAAAGTCAAAAACACAGCACTGTACCAACTACTAAGAAGGAGAAAAATGACTGCTACTGCTGAACCCAGGACAACCAGGTAATGGTACTTGTGTAGGAATCATTCATTTGTTCATTAGTAACTGAAATGAAAGCACTGCTATGTCTAATAGAGCATAACATTTGCAGCTACTATCACATGGAAATAACTATCTGTATTTTGTGGGTTTGAGTGGATACATTAAATATGCATGACATCCTGTCTTGTCAGACACTTTAGCCAAATCTTCTGTCACTGATTGTATTATTCATTATTTTACATAGAGATTGCTGAAGTGCTGTTAATAAAAAAATACTTTTTAAACGTCCCATTTTCAGATCTGGGAATTGAGATCTTAGGCAATTAGAAATTTGGAAAATCAATGTCCCTACTCTACATAGTAGAAAATATGTATTATTGGTGTAATAGGACCATATTTTGCCACAAATACATAACTGCAAAAGTTTCAATCCCACCTTTTGACTGGCATCCTATTCAAAATCTAAACATTTTCCTCTGCCCTACTCAAAGTGCTTTGCTTGATTATATAAAAACATTATCAGGAATCCAAATAATTATAAATTGCTTGGCAGCAGTCAGGCTGAGTACTGAGCATAATGTCACTTTACAAGGAAATATGAGAGCTGCTTTTTTGTATCTATCTTTGAAGTCAGCTCCACATAGGTACTTCAAAAGGAAATTACTGGAAAGGACATAAACAAATGGGCAAATACTTTCTTTCTTTTTTTTTTCTGTAAAAGCCAAAACAAAAGCATATTTTTTAAACCATCAGAAGCATCTTAAAACATATTTTTTAAAGAAAAAATGGTTTATGTTGAAAACAGATTGGATAGCAGAGTGTATTTTAAATCATTTACAGAGCATGCTATAAGAATAACTGAGCATCCCTTATCAGACAGGGGTGGGTAAGAGCTAAATCTAGGGAACCAAAACATAAGTCCTCAGCACAGCTGCAGTGAGAAAGAATTCTGAATCCAGGTCAAAGTAGCAGGCTGCTGCCCTAACCACTGAACAGTTCGTGCTTTCCTATGCTAATACGAAGCAAAAGTTTTTCTTTCCTTGTAGAAAAAAAAGTATTTTGCTGTGCTGTGCTTGACATTGTTTTGTAAGTTCAGAACTGACGTAACGCATTAAACTTACTAACCAGTTCATTTCTTTGTGTTTTAACAGGACAGTCACCTCCTGAAAAACCTACAATAATAAAATGCCGTTCTCCAGAAAAGGAAACATTTACTTGTTGGTGGAAACCTGCTTCAGATGGAGGATATCCTATTACCCACACTTTGCTTTACAGCAAAGAAGGGTAATCTTAATCTATGTGCAACTATTCAGTATTTTATTGGAAGGTCCTGGAAAACTAATCCAGATTGGTTTTGCTTTTACGAGATGTCATTTTCCATAGGATGTCGTTTTGTCCAAGTGATATATTCTGGAATAGCACTAAGGTTAAAATAAGGTCTCTCTATAATGTCGGGTTTTTCATATTTCAGTGAATTTTTCTGCCTTGAAAGACAGACTGCCTTGAAAGGTGCCATGGTACAGCAACTGCATAATAGAATGCACAGTCCTGTAGATCTTTAGCCACACAGCCCCAGAAGTAAAACTTCCCTAAATGATCAGATACTAAAATTCTCATCTTCTGATAATGCTTATTTTGCACAAGTATTTATAGGCCATGAATGCCTCCTGGTTTCTGCTGTAATCTTGGTCCTGGAACTTAGATCAAGTGCTAAACACTTTAAAGGAGTAGTCGATATTGTGTTTGGGTCCTGTGAACTATTTTTAGTTCATTCAGCATGGCTCACCCTTGCACTGCCCCAGCTGGATGCTAAACTCTGTACATGTTAGCTGAAAGCCAGGTCTTAGTGCAAAACAACAACTACTGGTCCAGCCAGCAAGGGAAACCTGTGAGGTCCACATCCACAGCTTTCTCTTTTGTTACTGTGCGTCTCAGAGGAGCCTGGAAACAAGTACTACATACTCCACTTTCTCTCCTATCCCTGCTCCCTTTGGCAAGCTTGGCAATGGATTTGGAGGACAGGTACAAAGTAGATGTTTTTGAGTAACAGGTGATGAAAGACCAAAATAGATTCTGAAAGCATATTAAAATGCAGAACTCATGTAAGTGAGAAATGTACATTGGAAATACTGATTTTCTTAATAGATGGGTTAGAAGACTTCACAATCACTTCTGGCTGTCTGGAACCTGTAAGGTCTATGCAAAGGCATTCAGAAAACTAAGAGCTGCACTCTATTAGCCCACTGCTGCATCTATAACAGCCTAAATTCTTCAAGTTTTGTAGTCTTTATTTTGGGGGGAAAATGCTTACTACAGTCTTTGGAATTGTCCAAGGACTCTTTAGTCTGAAAACAGTTCTCCAATTTCTTTACATTGCCAGGCATGAAAAACCTGATCCAGCCTTAAATAATGCTGAACTACTAGTAATCAATCAGATGTTACAGTCTCTGTAACCACACAGTCTAATCACTGTGATTCTTTCATTTCAGAGAAGAACAAGTTTATGAATGTCCAGACTACAGAACTGCAGGCCCGAATTCATGCTACTTTGATAGAAAGCACACCTCTTTCTGGACCATATACAATATTACTGTGAAAGCAACAAATGAAATGGGAAGTAACGTCTCTGATCCTCATTATGTGGATGTGACTTACATAGGTAACAGATAAAAAGCATTTCTGTGGAACCAAATAATTCACGAGTATGTGCTTTAATTCAATAATTTAATTCCAGCTTTTCTCGTGTATAGTATTATATCCAAGTTAAAAACTTGTAAGAATAAGATCTCTTCTTGCTTACTGAGAAAAAGGATCAGCCACCAGCGAAACAGAACAGAGACCACCAATATTCCATCCAAACTACAAACAACACCAGAGCCACAAAAGAAACACCCAAACTTAACAACCACCCACACCCCACAAAGTATGGTGTAATAATGAATTGATATTCATCCCTTTACTGTTTTATTTTCAAAGGAAACGTAAAAAATCTAAAAGCTTTAAAAATGCATCCAGATAACAATTTATTGGTTTTCCATACATCTTTTAGTCAAGCCTTAAGAAACATCACCCAGCTAAAATCTTTTTCCACTCTACCAGCAACGGAATCCAAATTGAGTTTTTAACTAGTAACACATTTGATTTGCTTAAAAGTAGTTTCCTGACCCAAGAGAAGCTGTATTAGTGTTTTTTATAATAGTGTACTGATAATCTCTTTTCTCAGACTTTTTCCACAGAGTGACTGTGGACAAGGATTTAGATATTTTTCTAAGGGAATGGAACATTATCATCAATAAATATTTTGTTTTCAAGGATCTGGCTGCCAAGAGTCTGGCAGCTAGAGAAAAGGCTTTATATTTTACCTCTATGCCCTGACTACTTGATGAAGCTTTGTATGAGTGATAAAATACATGCACAATATGCACAAGCTTTACCTCTGAACTGAGGAATTTGCAAGCAGAAACCTGTGTTCCATTTTGGATTATTTTTGAAATATAGACAGGGGTTTAATATTATTGGGTTTATATTTACATATCTTTACATATGCATATAGAGATCATGCTGTTGTGTTTTCTGAATGTAAAAGATGGGGTGGGGTACAGGTTTCATCAGCTACATCTGTGTTTTCAGCATTCCTAAATATATGTGCCAACTTTGATACAGTTATGGGAAAACACAGCTTTCATAACACACCACTGAGGATGTTAGCTTTGAAACACAGTTGTGTGGAAAAGCAACAATAAATGTAAGGTAAGAAAAAATTATTTCTGGTGATAAATGATTAAGGCAAATCTCAACATGGACTCAACGTATGAACTGTTCTCCAGTTTTTTTCTTCATAAATCCTTGCTTACTTTGTCAGGAAACTCTTGATCCCTGTATTCCAGCACCATTTCTAAATGCCTAGGTACAACAGAAGTGGTAACACCACACACACCATTTTATATTCCTGCTATGCAAGGAAAAAATAATTTAGACTCTTATTGATAATTCTTTTATTTTAACAGTACAGCCAGATCCTCCTGTGAATATAACTTTGGAATTAAAAAAGTCAGTAAACAGAAAACCATATCTAATCTTGACATGGTCTCCACCCCCACTGGCTGATGTCAGATCTGGATGGCTTACCCTTGAATATGAGTTGCGACTAAAGCTTCAAGAAGGAGAGGAATGGGAGGTGAGGATATTGCAAGTGTTCACTAGATGATGTTTTCTGGTCAACTAGATTTTGTCAGCCAGGTCTCACACATGAATGTAATGAAGCAGGCGCAGTGAATAGTTCATCATTTTTAAAAAGTGCTTGTGTGTAATCTGCAATTACCTACTGAGATGACTGGTATCTCAGATGCTGTTGTGTGATAGCAGATGACAAATTATTGATTTTTAATTGCAGCCATTATATATTAAGCATATTGGCATTACAGTTTAAATTGTTTGCTCTCATTTAACCATGATTCTTTTTAATAACTTGTTCTTACCTACAAGTACTTCTTAGGGAACAGAAAGCTCACTGACATTATGTAAAATCATATAAATTTGTACAAATAGCTGTAGGGTGATGGTTGTCATGGCCACATAATTGTATACTGCCAGGATCTGCAACTCACACAACTGAGCAGCAAACTAAATATTACAGCTATTTGTATTTGGCTGCATCCCTTTCTTATCTGCTGCAGTACTTTCCAGACATCTCTGTATCTCTTCCTTCCTTCCTCTTGCCACTGAACTTCCCACCCCCTTGCCATTGAAGGTACACTTTTTAATACCCTCTGCAGTCTCACCGACTCCACATTCCTTCTTTTCTCTTTTTATTTTCTTCCCCATCTTTGTTCCCTGCCACTTACCACTCCTTTCCCTGCCACTTCCCACCTTTACCACAGTTCCTCCCTATTTGCTGTATTCTCATGATGTGTTTTTGTAGTACTTTGATTTGCACACTATACCAGAGTCAGATCTCATTCCCACTGAATTACGTTAGAAAGCTGAACTATAGAAATAAAATAAATATAGCATTCGTCTATGCCTCCATAACAGTTACTAGAAAGCTATCCTGATTTGTTCTATATTCCTAACTTTATTATGAAGATTTAAACCCAGCTGTGATTTTCACAGAAAAATGTCTCAATTTTATAGGCATCTTATGATTTTTATTTAATTTCCAGACTGTTTTTCTTGGACAGCAAACACAGTATAAAATGTTTAGTTTAAATACTGGGAAGACATATATTATACAGATTCATTGCAAACCAGATCACCATGGATCATGGAGTGAATGGAGCCCAGAAAAATACATTCAAATCCCAACTGGTGAGTGGCCAGGCATCCCTTCAGTAACTTGTTACATGGAAGTTCACATAGTATTTCTGTTTGCTGTTTGTGGCACCCATGCAGATTGACATCCCATAGTTTGCCTAGGACAGGTAAGGTCATTGCTAAGGTAACTGAATTCTCAGTGTCCCTGCACCTTACCCAGTCAGCTTTCCCCTTTGTTACTTTTTGGAGTTAAGAAGTTAAGTCAGTTCCTTTTCTTATTTAAACAATGCCTTTTCTGTTTATTGCCTCATTTGTTCTCATGATGGTAGTTTTTAATTAAAAGAATACCAGTAACTGCATTAAAACTGCTACATAGACAAAAAAAAGTGACTGCCTTCAGATAGTAACAGCTTTTAATTACTTTTTATCTGGAATGAAATTGAAATAAACACCTAAATGCAAAAAGTGTTGTTACCATAGAAATCTTAAAAATATCTAGTCCTAGGTGATTTAACCCACCATTTAATTAATTGTATGATATGTATTTGGTAATTAAATGACTACAGTATTGGAGTAATTGGATTTGAACCCAGTTTCTATAACTGGTTGTGACAAAATTTTCCTCTTCATACATTTTTGTATCATTTTTCAAAGAGAGTTTATTTCCTGTATAGTGCTATTAATAAAAGCATAGTTATTATCAGACACTAGAATGATTGTTGAGGTCTGCCTATGCTAGTAAAGGTCTCTAGATTCAATACTACATTTGGCAGTTTGGACCAGTTTTTAAAATAAAAGTAATTTGAGACCTTTTTTGCATGCTGACTATGCATATGGCAGATGTGCATCTTTAAATAATTCTGTTTGTTTCTTAGAATATAGAGTAAAAGATATGGTTGTGTGGATCATCGTTGGTGTCTTGTCATCTCTTATATGTTTAATCATGAGCTGGATAATGATTTTGAAAGGGTACAGGTAAGTCACCAATTTCACAATTGCATGGAGTTTAAAATCTCAGCAACCTTTTAAAAAATTCAATCTAACATTTGATTCACTTTCCTATAGGTTTTGTGTTCTCTTATAAACTACAAGTTACAGGTATTTGACTTTAAATTTGCAGCTGATAACAGGGTATTTCTGTTCTTATGGAAAGCTATGGCTAAATTCTCAGTTGGTAAATACATGTCCCTGTTAGATCTGACCATCTTGGATAGCCATGTAAGTATTAAGCAAATATAATTTGGAGTATCTCTGCCTCTGTAGAAAACACACCTTTTGGTTTTGACCTGATTTTCTAAAGGAAACAAGGTTATATGGTCTTTCTGCTCACCTGTCTGCCAGTTCCCAAATAATTTCTTAGAACACTAAGTTCAATCAGCTCTGAAATCAGAGAAAGATGGCGTAAATTATCACTTTTTTACAAGTCTTGCAAAAATACTGGCTGAGTAGAAGAGATAAAAGCATTGATGGAAAAGCCAGCAGAAGTCATTCGTCATAAATCCTATACAGCACTAGTCAGTTGACAAGTATTTACACCCAGGCCCACTAGTCCTCCTGAACTGTGCCCCAGATAGGTGTTTCTTGGCCAGTTTTGAAGTTACAGTGACATTAGAGAAGTGGAGGTTAAGGGACATAGGACAGTAAAAAGACATTAGCAGTGCTACTTTTGCAGTTGATTAACTTTTGTACTTTTTCTTATAAATACATCTAAGCGTAAGTTGTGTACTGTAACTGCATCTCTGAATTACCTGGCTTGAGAGGCAGACAGGAAATCGAGGTCCAACAGGGAGATGTCAGATAAGGGAGAAGTGTTTAAAATGTCAAACATAAAAAGAACTAATAGGAGAACAAAGAGAGATAGAGCCCATACTTACACCTTGTGTGTTTGCTGTCTTTTTTTAGAATGGTAGCCTTTATCCTACCGCCAGTTCCAGGACCAAAGATAACAGGTATAGATAAACATCTGTTACAGGTGAGTATCACTGACAGCAACAACGGAATTCGCCATTACTTTTCTAAATTATGTACTTGCAAGCACAATTGCCACAATAAAGTATAAAACAGCTTCAGTTGATTTGATCAATGTTAAAAATAAACAACATTTTCAGAGTGGTTGTGTAGAGGGTATGTGTGAGACAGTCTTGCCTTGCACTAGTAGTAGGAGGGTATTTAAGAACAGTTTGTGACTTTCCTTGGGACATCACAAGAGTTAATGCCTGTGTGATCTTCGTAACAGTTCTTAGGTAAGTTACTCTCCACAGCCTCTTGCGGTGCTGAGGAGACAGGACATAGCTGCTCTGTCATTCTCGTCCATTTCTTTCCTGTTAAACCCATGAGACCTGTACCTCCCAGAAGCTCCCAAGTCCTTCCATTTTAGAAACATGAATACTGGGACTGTGTCTCCCCACTGAGGGAACTCAAGAAATTTTCTGTTCTTCCACTATTTTCTGCAGCAATACAAACTCCAGTATAGGTCTAGTGATATAACTGTTGAAGTATTTGTATATTAAATATGTAGACTGTTCACAATTGTTCTAGTCAGATAAATCCTAGGGTTAACAGTGAAAAAATGTATCTTGTTATGCCCTTAGAGAGGAAGATCGGAAGAATTATTGAGTGCTCTTGCTTGCCATGGTTTCCCTCCAACATCAGACTGTGAGGAACTACTGGTAGAATATCTGGAGGTAGAGGACAGTGAGGAACAGCAACTCATGCCAAGTCGTGACCACGGTCATGCCGGTAAAAACACAAAAATGATACCCAAGGAAACAGACAGTGACTCAGGACGAGGGAGCTGTGATAGCCCTTCTTTGCTTTCTGAGAAATGCAAAGGGTCCCGCGCCCATGCCCTTCCATCAACACTTCAAACACAAGGCATAAGAAATGTTCAAGAAAACAGAGGAAAAGGAAGCTGCGAAATTCTGTGTCTAGCCTCAGAACAGAGAATAATCCCTGTTAACAATGAGAATCCAAGATCATCCACATGGCCTCCAGCTCAGTTACCTAATAATCAGCCTCCTATGTTTGCCTACCACAGTACTGTAGATGCACATACAATAACACTGAGTGCCACAAATACAAGCATTGCAGCAGTTTTGGTGGGAAATGAAGAAAATCATCAGCCACGATATCCTATCACTGAAACTGTCCATGACAATTTGGAAAATCGAGGAGAGATGGAGAATTTCCATTCCAAAACTGACCAAACCCCAGTGCAGGTCAAACAAAACAGACCCAATGACCAGTCACCTTTTTTGAATCCTAGACTAATGGATTATGTAGAAGTTCACAAAGTCAAACAAGATGTGGACCCAGCAGTATTACTGAAATGTAAAGAAAATAGTGGACAAAACGAAAAATACACTGTTCCAGGAACCAGTAAAGAATATACCAAGGTCTCAACAGTTGTGGACCATAATATTCTAGTATTAATGCCAGATGCACGCAACCAGCAAATGTCTGTGCCTCAAGAACCTGCAGTGGAAACACCTCAGAATGTCCAGCAAAGTGAAGCTGAAACAGATACGAGCTACATTGCCACAGCCCCAAGTGAGATGAATAGAGAGGACAGTGGATCAGACTACATGGACCCATCTTCCTTTATGCCTCCCTTTAAATAATTAGTAGATTGTACAGTACATATGCAGTATGTATGTACAGTGAAACAAAGCCACATAGCAAAGAGTTCCTTAAAAAAGTCTAGCCTCCTATGTGTACTACACAGAAAATAAACTAAACTGTGGGTTGAGGTAATAATCATGGAAGTAAACCTTGGATCATTCACACATGTTTCTGACACACAGAAATGAGGAAATAGATATTATCTGCTATGAAAAATACATTGTAAACTAATTATTCAGCTCTCCAGATCTTCTATTAAGTGATTAAATCTGAGGGAATACTGCAGATTCAACAAAGATGAAAATCGTAATGGATCAGTCAGTACACCATAGTGATCCAAGCAGTTCCTCAATCAGTTAAATCTCAATCAGTTAAATCAGTATTTTCTTCTGAATGCATGCTGTCACTAGATTAAGCTTTCTTTACATTTTTCTCAATCCTTAAGTAGAAAGGAGCTCTTATATATGACAAATCATACATAAAAGAGAATGTATTTAACAAATCACAGTAAAATAACAAATTCTTCTAAATATATTTTTTTGCTTTGTTTCAATGTGACAGAAAACTTTGCATCCCATTTATATCTTAGTCCAATCAAACCAAACAGGAAAAAAATAACAGGACAATATTATATGCCTTATTGTATATAATACACAATTCTACTTTAGTACAAGCCCATATGTTTAACAGTGTATTTTTAAAGGCTATTTTTATATTACTATTAAATAAAAAAAGCCAAAATAAAATATTTTTTAATTTCCCAATGCTATTTAACTACTTAGGAACTTTTCTGTTTCCTTCTGCTGAGACAGCGGCAACAACTAAAGCTATAATTTCTATATAAAGCATAAAATTGAGCTTTATACTAATTAAGAATATTAAGTAATTTTTAACTATATTTCTAATATATTGCAAATGTATTACTATTTGAATTGCAAATTATTTCTTTAAAATATTTTTTATCACCTGTAATTATAAAATTAAAATAGAATCTATATTTGAGAGCAAAGCTTCTTTCCCACTGAATTTGTACTCCAGTGCTGATCAGGAGTTGAATGGTGATCCTTAGACATTGCATTTCTCTCTTTACTTGGAGGGAAAGTGTGAAGTCATTATGAACTTACAAAAAGTATTTTGGAATCTAGCCTACAAAGTCAAAGATATGAGGCATAAAGTCTGAGTCAGAACTCTGCTGAAATAGTGGTAAGATTGAGGAAAGAAAGGCTGGACACATGTCCCCGGAGCAGCAATGAGAACAGTGAGGATTCCTCATATCTGTGTAACTGAGGCAGAATCATAATCATACTGGAATGATTCTGAACTTACTGTGGTCCTTCTTTCTTGAAACAAAAGTTTAATTTACTCCACGAAAGTATGACCAAGTGATGATTAATTAAAACTGGGCCAAGTATTTAACCAGTATCACTAGCTCCAAGGGAAATTGTAAATATGAGGTAAGGGAAGTTGTACTGTACATGTGAAAGAAAGTATATTTACTATAGATGAGCTCTTTTCTGTTCTTATCCTTCCTGAACAGCTTTACATTTCTTCAGCTTTTCATGATTTTATGCACTGAGCCAGCCTTCCTGCAGTATCAGGTAACGTGCTGCAGAGCAGCCCGAAGAGACTTTCAGATTTTGAAGGTACCAGAAGGCCACGTCTAATTTGGCAAATCAGATTCTCACCTTTTACCTTCATGCCAAGGAACTGCTCACAGATTGGTTGAGCTATCTAGCCCTTCCACTGCCGGGAATTTAGAATTTAATTAATTATCTGTGTGTCTGTAAACACACAGTGTTAGTGTACACTGAAACTTTTACTTCAGACATCAAATTTAGAGCCCGTGACCACCATACAGACAAATGTACTGCCCACTTCCAGGGGCTGACCAGAGCAGACTAGATGCTCTCCCCAGTGTGTTGGGAGGTATGCTAAATTCTTAATTCAGTCACTTATTTAACACTTGAAGACATGAAGTGGCTATTCCAGAGAGCACATAAACATAAAATTTTGTTTAACTGTAGTTAACAGGACAATTTTACTGTAGATATACTGTTTGTAGTATATCTTAGAAATTTTCTAGAAATGCTATAAGTACTGCAAAAAAACTATGAGTTTGTCAGTCAAAACTGGAATGTTTTGTATTCTGCAGGGCAGAAATTAGTCTGCGCTTGTATGTAAGCTGGTAATATACTCTTTCTGACAGTGCTCCACTGACACTTCACTTTTCTGACTGAAGTAGACAGAGCTGACCTCGATCAGACACACTCCCTTTCTTTACACAGCTAGCCGTCACTGACCCAAGCTGTTTTCTACACCTGATGCCATACATGAAGACATGCTGCTACAGGCCTTCAGTGATGCATAGGGGCAATAGAATCTTATCAAATCATAGACAAAAGATCTTCCTTATGTAGTGGATTTTGTATAGGAAAACACAGATGATTCTTTTAAACCAAAGAAAGCATGGTATAGGGTGTCAGCGGCAGGCTGTTGCTGTCTTATCAGTTTCTTTGGACCTGAGGCACAGAGACACAACTTTTAGCAGGTTTTAAGTGTATGATTTGTCCTGCCTAACTGTAGGGATCTATATGTGTACCTCCAGTAATCCACACATAAGAAAAACTGAACAGAAGAGTTATTATGCTTTGCCATAAATTGGTACTGAAGCTACAAAATAGCTGTAGCCCAGATTACATTGTGAGGTGCAGATTATATCACACCTTTGTTGATGAATGTCTCAATATGCCAAATCATCATGGCTTTCTGTGAAAAGGGAAATTCAGCCAGAGTGGAAAAGGTGCTCATTGCTCTGACCAGCTAAACTTTTTAAGGGATTTGCTAGCCAAATACAATTTGAACACAATTTTCATAAATATCTTTAATTGTTTAAGATGAACAAATGTACAGGTTGATTCTTTTTCCATTGGATTTGCTTTTATTTTCTAAAACACCTTGTTAATCTCAAGGTGGGAGCAACACCTTCTGAAAGTGGCCTTTAACATCTGAAAGTACATTAAGAAGAGAATAAACTAGTGTTCTGTAAAATCAGAATAACCTTCAGCTAAGTGCATGGGCCTCTGGATGTTCAGATACTTCTTTCTGTTTGCAACAAGATTTTTGCTTGCAGCTCTTTAAGCTTAATATTAGGAAATAGATTACATGAGATTTTGCAGCAGTTGTACACAGTCAACTGTTGTAAAATTATGATGCACCAATGGGGAATAACATGCTCTTGACACCTCTTTCGACAAAGAGAGGGATGAAGCACGCAACCAAATTTACCCCAGGAACAGGGATTAGCCCTCCAGCTCTTGCACCTTTAGTCAAAATTTTCATTTGGATTAATTCTGTGAAAAGTTTGAATGGTGTTTTCAAAGTCAAATTTATGCATGCCTCACTTCAAGTGTGAATTACTTTTTAGTAGTATAAAAGCCCTAAAAGAAAGCAAAAAGGCTCTTCAAAGTAATTAATCTTATAAAATCCATAAAACAAATACATATTTTTTAATTAGTAACCTTTCCTTTGGTCTTGGACTAATTTTATTAACAGGTTTTTTTCAGTATTGACAAATACGAGTTCTTAACTTTTCTATGAGACTTTTTTCTTTAGCAAATATATTTGATGTACAATTCTAGTATTTCAGCTTAGTATTCATGACTTCTAAAGAAATACAACTTATTGAAGTGGGACATGTACTCACAAAACTCACTGTCACATAAAATGCAGCTTGAAGAGTGGTTATGGTGATACAGTGTAACTACAAAAATGTAGTAAACTGACCTTATATAATTCTAGTAAGACAATATATGTGTTTGCAAACAAAATGTAAACCAAATATGTAATGATAGTTGATTTATGTTAAAGCAGTGAATTCTGTACTATATCTGTTTATGTGTCTATGTTTAAATGGCTATAAAATATACAGTTGCTTTAAATGTCATTTAAGTATTTAAAGTGCAGTAATAGCAGGTGTTCAAAATTAATAAGCAGATTTTTTTTTGTGATCTCTGAAGCATTGCATATGTGGGGTTCACATCATGAAGCCTGTAAATTAACTGTAAACAATATCAAGGTGGTGTGCAAGGAAACCAAAGTCATCTAAACCAGTTGATAGATATTAGACATCTTCTATAAAGCCATAAAGACAAATGTAATGAGATCAGGCATCATATGCTCAAAGAACCGCTACCTCATTTTTTTTTCCTCCCTTTAAAAAGGCAGACAAAACCATTTTTCTTTGTATGTCAAATTGTGAATCATTCTATCAAGATATCACAAAATCTCATCTGTAACATTCAAATTATTTTTATTTACTCACAGCTTGTCATGGAATCATCACTTGTGTTCCACTGGTAGTACTAGGATGGGATATTTGAGATGTGCAGCAAAACAAAATTGTTTTAATATGAAAAAAAAAGAGACATTTGCATCTTGCAGGGAAAGGCATACTGACCAGCTTGGCAGCCAAGCATCAGTCCCTTTCCTGGGACACACTGCCTGTGTGCCCAACTCACTGGGACTGAATAAGCTGAGTTGTCAGAGATGCTCTTATTCTGCACCTAAGCAATGCAACTAAGCATTTATCAGTACTTGCTATTTAGAAAGACCTGCTCTCTGCTGAGTTCCTGAGAAAATCTTCAAAACTCTGATCCTCCATGAGTGAAAACGGAGATTAGCCATGCTCTCAACAATCTCATACCCTCCCTAAATTCAGACTTAATTTCCTGTGGGTGCGGAAAGGTGGGACTAAAATACATGAATTGGAACAATCTTGTGGTACTGCCTTAAAAACCATTTTGAAACAAATAAGGGCATTTTTTCATCTTTCCTATATATGTTAAGCAGGAGATTAAAGATACATGGAATACAGAAATACATTATATATGGGGATAGAAAGAGCTTAAAGCTCACAGTATCATGGAATAATTCAGGTTGGAAAAAGGTCACAGAGTCCAACTATAAATGTAGCATTACCAAGTCCGCCACTAAATGGGAAGAGGGACGCAACTACTGCTGCATGTAGCAGAATGGAAGATTAGTGTAGTCACTATAGAATTGTACATAGGTAGATAATTAGAGAAATCGGAGAAGACATGCATTTTGAGTACAGCTGAGAAGAGGGGGAGAAGAATAAATGTAAACAAAAGAATCAAATGGAGAGTAGATAAGAAAATACAAGAACCTGTAGAACAGAGATAAGTGATAAATGAAACTGTGAGGAAAAAGAAGAAAATACTTATATATCAAGAGTGGGAATATGCACAGTTACCTGAGACAATCCACAAAAATTGTATAGCCTTATCAAATGCTAAAAAGTTGATAAAATGCTGCAATTGGCTACTACTTATCAGCTACTGTACAGTAGCTGATAAAAGTCCTATACATGAGAACTGGTCATTCACTTTCTATCAGTTACAGGATTTTCTTCCATGTAGCTGACACTGTTCCCAGGCAAACAGAATACTTGAAGAGCTAGACCCCTTACCTGATCTTGTTTTTCTACATTCCTAAGGAAAAAATCCAGAGATATAAAGTGTAGCACACTGTTTTTAAAAACAACCTTCAATTTTTCATCAGAACTATGGATGAGGAGTATTTATCCATTTACATTGGCTCTCACATATGTCTATCATTCTTAAGCATTCTTCTACTTCTTATTTATTAAAGGTAATGTTATGACCTAGAAGCTCCAAGAGAAAAAGGCCTTTGTGCATACTACTAAATGGTCTCTTGGTGGTTCTGGGCATTGCGTAGTTTGTACCTGTGACAATGTGTCTGTTAAACATTTTCCTTAATCAGAAAGTCCTTGTCTTGGTGATAAATACGGAAAACTGTGAAGTTAGGCTTAAGATATCTCTTCCATTTAAGCAAAGCTTTTAAGACAAACTGCTATATCTGTCAAAAGTTATTGAGAAAAAAACCTGAAGTAGCTGTGTGGCCTCTTGCAGTGCTGATATGTTAAAAGTTCTTGTATTTTTGGAAGGTTTAATGTCCCGTTCTACTTTGTGATGCTGCTTGTCTTGGACCTTATCATTATTTAGATTTTATATTTTTTTTGGACAATGCTGCTTTTCAGTCTGTTTTTGTGAGCCACTGAATACCTTCACCTCATTTTGACATCAGTGAAAATGGAAAGATTTAACTTTGATTCCTACAAAGACTGCAATGGTCAATTTTAGACATATAGCACTGAGTAGATTTTACCGGGGTCCTCGAAATCTTTGTAGAAGTAACTTGTAGAAAATATTCCTTCAGAAGAACAGAAAATTATACACATCTAGGAACAGGCAGATTTTTCTACATGCAGTATACATGCAGAAGTATAATGATGTCATATCGCATTTTTTAATATTCATAATGCTGTAGACCACTCTTAATTCTCATCCCTGTGTCCTTCATTCCAAAAGGAAGAAGAAACTACTGCTCAGCTATACTCAGAAAGCATTCTTGGGCTGCTTTCGTGTTGTTTATTTTTCATCTTGTTTTTTTATTTAATCTGATTTTTTTATTCTGACTACAAAAACATCTAGAATAACACAACCTTCAATTCAATATATGCATTGTATTGCTCAGAGATACTCAGCATTGTCTGGGCTTCTGAAATCTTTATACTGTGCTTCATACATTTTTTTAGTCATTGTGTAAAATACAGCAATATTGAGGGTGGTGATCTGAAAAAGTACTGCAAGAAAAAATGTGTCAGCAGTCATTGACTAATTGTATTTGTTCAAATTTTGCCATGCAGTTAAGTGCAGGTCAAAGTCTCTAGAACTTCCTTGCCTTTAATTGTGCCAGCAGGTCTCTCAAAGAAACATATTTATAAATTAAATTGCATGTTCTGAATAATATGCATCTCCCATCAGAGAAAGAGATGATCCAATATTTGAAGCAAACTTGTTTCCATTTGCACAAACCATTTCATTGCTACCCTTGTGATAAAGCAAGGCATTTTTTACATTATAATTTCCAAATTTGTATGCAGCCTGGAACAAGGTATCATAGTGTCATCACTGTAGCAACAGAATGACTTGAAGCACAATGATTCTATAATCCATGTCCAATGTTTTGTAAATTTCTAAAATTTAAAAATTATAGAAAGTAGATTTCATATGCAGTGTGTACATTGTTTGCAGAATACTGGTATAAACATAGTTGCTCAGGAATTCTTCATTGTTTCTAAGTGTATCTAAAGCAAAATGCTTTAAAACACCTTTTTTTAAGTTCTTAATATTGAAAATGCTGGCTTAAATAAAATCTGTTATCAATTTCACTTGTAAGATCAATATTGTTCTGAAGTCTGTAGCTTTCTGATGGACTTTTCGATCTTTGACATTGTAAAATCTCTTTGCAATGGTGTTTGGATTTCGATTTAATAAAAGTTCTTGAATAAAATTCACAAATTCTAGCTTTCTTCATGAAATTCCAGTACATAATATATAAAAATAAAAAGGGAAAGCCAGACACCCAGCACAGTCAGTAGGATGGGCTCCCACTGTTCTGCGTGTGGATGGTTCTATGATCAAAGCATTTAACCCACTTTTGAATGCACCAAGCAGTTGAACCAGAAAACTGAACAGACAGCTCATGCACCAGGTCGCAACTTTTTTACTCATGCTTCTTCATGGCTCTTTGCGTTGCTGAAAATTATCTTTATAACTGAAATTGAAGGTAGCAAGAGTAAAGGTTAATTGCAAAAGGTTGAGCATTTGGGAGTCCTAAGGTATGTAGGCACATCCCTGGTTAGTATAAAGCACAAATCTCTCACCCACTGTGGTAAGAATTGGCAATCTTCTTGCAAAACTGAAGCTGCCCCTCAGGGTGGGTGACATCAGCACTCTGCCTATGATCACCAAAATCATTGTGAAATATCTTTCACCTCCAATTGTGTCTAAATACAATGCATCCCAACTACCATTCTAGAGAATGCCATCACAAATCTCGTTTCTTTTAGTATTACGAGGAACTGGAATGTCAAGGTGGAAGACAACAGCAAGCTTTGCACTTTTCCCATTCTGGTAGGAGGTTGTGCTAGTACTCTTTGCTGAGGAACCAAAAAACCAAAAGAACCCCAGGGAAGACACAGGTCATCAATTATCCCTCTCACAACATCTCTTCGCATCCACCTATGTTTAAAGATCACACCTTCTCCAGGTTTTTCACCTGATGTGACTTTGTATTGTCTCTCTGCCTCAAGCACATTGTTGCCGGGGCCAAGCACAGTCTGCCATGCTTAGCCTTGGGATCCCCCTCAAGTGCTGCTGCTGCTGCACAGGGCTGGCCTATGCTCTCACAGCCATTGCTGTTCATGAAGATTAACATTCCCTCACAACACACTGTCTCCCCGCAGCATTCTTCTGGAGAAACTGGCTGCTCATGGCTGGATAGGTATATTCTTCACTGGGTTCAAAACTGACTTAATGGCAAAGCCCAAAGGGTGGCAGTGAATGGTGTCACATCTAGCTGGCGATCATCTCTAGCGGTGACCCTCAGGGCTCAGTATGCGGGCCATATGTTTAATATCTTATTGATCTGGATGAGGGTATTGAGTGCACCCTCAGTAAATCTGCAGATGACACCAAGGTGGGTGGGAGGCTTGATCTGCTGGAGGGTAGGAGGCTCTGCAGAGGGATCTGGACAGGCTGGATCCATGGGCTGTGGCCAGTGAGATGAGGTCCAACAAGGCAAAGTGCCAGGTCCTGCACTTGGGCCACAACAACCTCATGCAACGCTCCAGGCTTGGGGAAGAACTGTGGCTGGAAAGCTGCTCATGGAAAAGGACCTGGGGGAGCTGATTGATGGAGCTGAACATGAGCAGCTTATGCCCAGGCAGCTGAGAAGGCCAACAGCATCGTGACCTGTATCAGCAGTAGCTGATCCTTTGTTCAGTTTTGTTCCCCCTCACTACAGGAGAGACATTGAGGTGCGGGAGACGGTCCAGAGAAGGGCAATGGAGCTGGTGAAGGGTCTGGAGCACAAATGTGATGAGGAACAGCTGAGGAACCAGGGGGGCTTAGTCTGGAGAAGGCTCAGGGGGGACCTTATGCTCTCTACAACTGCCTGACAGGAGGTTGTAGTGAGGTGGGGGTCAGTCTCTTCTCCTGGGTAACAAATTATAGGACAAGAGGTAACAGCCTCAAGCTGCACCAGGGGACATTGGTGACCAAAGGAGTGGTCAGCCACCGGAACAGGCTTCCCAGGGCAATGGCAGAATCACCATCCCTGGAATTGCTCACAATCCACGAGGCTGAGGCCCTTAGAAACTCAGTTTAGTGGTGGACTTGGCAGCCCTGGGGTAACGATTGGACTTGACTTTAAAAGGCTTTCTCATCCCAGTCGATTCTGTTATTCTAACCGCTCCTTCCGGTACCGCACATTCAAATTTTACCAGAACACGACGCGGAACGGTACAGATCGGATGACAACGAAGCGGGACAACGCCGCCGGACTCAGCGCCCTCGGCCCGTGACGCCGCAGGCGCGGAGGGGCGCAGCGGCACGTGCGGAGAGGCCCCCGCGGGAGCGGGGCGAGGGGCAGGGCCTCGCCAGCTCCGCCCGGCGCTGGCCCGTTACCCCCTGACATGGCGGTGGGCTGCGCTCCGCCGCTGAGGGGCCGCGGCCGCGGGCTCGGCAGCGGTAAGCGACCGGCGCCGT
Source organism: Ara ararauna (assembly GCA_028858755.1). Lineage (NCBI taxonomy): Eukaryota > Metazoa > Chordata > Aves > Psittaciformes > Psittacidae > Ara > Ara ararauna. Next base: position 96,861,559 of record CM054410.1, read on the forward strand.
GAGGGGTGGGGCGGGGAGGGGCTGTGAGGGGCTCGCTCGGCCGGGGTCAGCAGCGCGCGGAGCCCGCGTTCTTACCTGAGAGCAGCAAGGGCAGGAATCCATCCTCTCGTAGAGCCCAGAGCCCCACAGGCCTAGGCTGGCCGGTTGGACGGGACGGCGGCGGACGGCGGCGGACAGCGGGTGTCCGCGGGAGCCTGCTGTCATGGGGGGTTTGGTTGAAGGCCTGTGTTTGTACGGGGCTGGGGAAAGAAGCGCCTTTGTTTTAGCTGCAGTTCCCTATGAAAGAGACCCAAAGTCAGAACTGCTCTAATTTACAACCTTTCTTTAATACATTTGAGACTCTGCTCATGTAGGTGATTAATTCATTAGTGCTGTAGGTGGTTGTAAGAGAAGTTACAGCGTGTGTAATTTACTTCAGGAAACTTTATTCTTCATTCATTTACATTTTAAGGTGTTTTAGAACTTGTTTAAAACCTTAGATGTTTAAAACTAAATGTATAGTTCTGCACTGATAATGTTAGGAATGCAGAGAGTATATATTTTACCAGATAATCTCCAAGGTCACTTCCAACCCAATCCATCCTGTGATTCTATGCTAAGTTTTTCTGATAACCTGATTTTCCAGTTAAATGGAAGGTGAAACAGCATGAAGTTTTCAGGAATTTGGAAAAAGGACAGAAGATGCCAGGGAGAGCTGTAAGGGCCCTGACGCAGAGCCTGTGCCCACTGCCCACGAGCACTATTTCAGCTCAGCCTTGACCCTTCAGTCCCTGCCCCAGCCCTGACGCCAGGCAGCCTCTGGCCTTGTCTCTTAGATGGACCTTGGACCTGTGTTGTTTCCAGCCCTGTTTCTGGCCCCATCTGCTGCTGCTCCTGACTGGACACCCTGCGTGGACCCTGGATGCGATTCATCTCCTCCACTTAGGTGGTCACTCTCAGTGGACCGTGCTTTGTTCAGGACTGTTAGGATTGTACCCTGGCTGCAGTCACCCTGGGCTCCTGGCTCACACTCTTTGAGAGGATTCCTGCTCTTGCTGCTCACAGATAAGAATTTGTATTAGGAACCCTTTGTCAAAATAAAAGTTCATGTGAAAATGAAAACCGGATTTTAGTGGATGAGGGGAAAATGCTTTTGGGGGTTCATAATCTACATGTATTTTGCCTTCTTTTTCCCACGAGAAAATATCTCAAAAAAAAAAAAATCTCACCAAAACACCCAACAAAACTTGCTTTGATCGTAGCTTGTGTGTGAGTAAGCTTACTGAGAAACTTTTTCAGATGTGTACTTTGATAAGTTTGATAATTCTCTTACTATTTTGTAGTTGTCTTTAGGCAGCAGAAATGGAAAAGCTCTGTCTCCACACAAGCAAAAATGCCTCCTTGCAATTTTGTACCTGAAAAATATAAAGTAAGTCATACATACTACACTGTATTTAAGTAAGACTGCATTACTAGATTGGACTGATAGGCTTATCTGCTATAAAAAGTCAGTTCATTAAATGTGATAATAAAATTTGGTAGTTTGGACAAAACCCAATTCCATTCCAACCAGGATGTAACCTATAGATGTATATGTGTGGCAGTTCTGTAACAGGTTTGCTGCACTGTTGATTTGAAAAGCTAAGGAAGAGAGAAGTGCAGAACAGAAGTCTTATTTCAAAAGCTGAGTTTCAGGCGTTTGTAGAACCTTCTACGTGCCGGAATTTGTTAAAGTCTTAGTTCTGTGAACAACTGCTATAGACAGCTGTGTTATCTGTGTGATTCACTACAGCTCCATTAGTCTGGATCTTTAGAAAGCATAAATGGATACTGACTTTTTTTATTCCGCTCAGTCCCATTCATATGAACGCATGCGGAAGATTCGTGAACAAAATATTTCTCCTTCATTGCGAACATTTTACAAGAAGCCATTGTTGCTGCATCAAGGACACATGCAGTGGTTATTTGATTATGAAGGACGAAGATACCTTGATCTCTTTGCTGGAATTGTCACAGTCGGTGTTGGTCACTGTCACCCGTAAGTGTGTTACTGTTTGACTGATGCTATAAAATACAGGAAGAGATACTTCGGTTTTGTTCTTTGTTAATCTGTGGCATTCTGAGCCTAAAACCAGAATATAATTCACTGTATTGTCATGTATGATTTATATTAAGGTCAGTTGCCTCTGCATTTTGAAAGATTAATCGATTGTCTACTTGCTTATTGATCTGGCAAATGGCACAGTGTCTGAATTTTCAGGATTAATAACAGATGGGTGTTTGTATGTATGAGTGCACATCTGTAGAATTGAATCCCTTTGTCTCTTTTTGTGCTACATACAGGAAGGTAACTATGGCTACCCAGAAACAGCTTGCTCGCCTCTGGCATATCTCTAGTATCTACATGCACCCATCAATCCAGGAGTATGCTGAAAAGCTAACTTCTTTCTTTCCAGATCCACTTAAGGTACTTTGCTGACAGGACCAGGGGCTGGTAAAGGGGATGTCTGTAAGAAACATTTAATATAAAAATATATATATTAAATAAGTGAGAGCTACAGTGTCTGTGGAGAGACAATTTGTATGGGGACTACAGACTGTCAGAGAGCATGATGACCCTCAAAGCCTTTTCTTTAGACCTAATGTAGATAAGCATAATATCCCAAGCTCCTGATCTGTTTGTTCTCTCCCTCAAGTTGTTAATGTGGAAGGGCATTACCAAGCTTAAAAGTTACTGAAGGAACTCAGATGTTAACATATCTTTCATGTAGTCTTTCAGGTAGTCAGGCTTAATTTGCTTGATCTCATAAAAATTCACAGTGAAAAGTATATGACAGTACTTTGTGTAGTGAGCTTTACTGACATTTAAATAAATAACCCACATAAATGTCATGTTTCATATGCCCACAAACACTAAGAAAAATACTGGCTTTTTTCAGGTAAAATAAACTGTGATAAAATTAACTTGGGCTAGCAGAAGAGTGTGAAGTTACTGCAGTCTTCCATTTCGGAAGGAGAGGAACAAAACCAAAACAATACAAAACAAAAGTGTAAAGCATCTGAATAGTTTAAGCAATGAAAAATCTCAACCACTTCTGAAAATTGAATTTAAAAGTGGTGACAATAGAGTTTGAGCTGTTTTCAAATCTCAGAACTCATAAACAGGATTTACCCTTAATCCTCATTTGTTCCCAGTAAGCAAACTGCTTATCTTTTCTATTCCATGGTTGTGTCTGTGTATGTTGCTGCTAGTAACTAATATGCAGGTACACTGTTACAGCACTTTTTACCTCTATGAAGGTTATTTCTGTTCAGTCAGGCATGTTCAGTTTGACCCAGACACTTTCTTTTTTCTTTAAATCACTGTTCCATTTTCCAAAAACCTGAAGACTCCGGCTCTTAAAGGTTTGTTTTTTTTTGACTCTTCTTGAGTAAATCAGCTTGAAGCTTAACCTTAGTTCTCATCTATAGTGTATGGGCAACACTGCTTATTGCAGTGAAGTAATCTTGTGGTAGTGATAGGTTATAGCTCATGATGTTACTAAATGACATGGCCTGATGCTGAGCAATGCCGTGTTTGTGCACTGTGCTGACCATAAGCATTTTCCTGTAGGTGATTTATCTAACCAACAGCGGGTCAGAAGCCAATGATTTGGCTATGTTCATGGCAAGGCTATATACTCGTAACTTCGACATCATCTCTTTCAGGTAATGATGATCATTTATGTATGTGATTAAGTATCTATCTGCCTAAGCCAAGAAATAGCAGGAAACTCTTTAACCCCAGATGTGCTGAGTAGAATGCCATAAAATTATTTTATTTGACAAAAAGGAGTAAAACAGGAGTTGAAGATTTGGTACAGTACATTAGGACTAGCTTGCATACAAGAAAAACCCTGCCATTTTTGCCTTTGTTGCTTAGAAAAGGGTCTAGTCTCTGCGCTAAGAATGTGCTTTGGTGGACCTTTGTTCAGAGCCACAGCATGTTTCAGCAATTGCTGCTTTCTTCCTTCATTCCACCCCTGCAGTATGCCCCTTTGTCCCCTTTGTGGGGGTACAAAACTACCTCTGGAATAATGGTGCAGTGAACTGCAGCAGGGAACTGCTGTGGCTTAAAGCTAACCTGGTGAAAGGATTTTTTTTTTTCTGCTTATTTTCCTGCCTTATTTTTCTGCCAGATCCCTGAAGTATATAGTTCACTGCACAGGTACACAAAGCTCTTCTGGCTTCACAGCAGAGGTGAAGCAGGAGTGAGTGTAAGCAGTTCTCTTTACTATGCATCCCCGTCAGCCTCAAGGTCTTGTAATGAAGCACTGTATTTTTCTACTATTCCATTCAGCAGAACATTGGGTACCCAGCTTGCTTGTATATTATCATTAATGAACTTCTGATCTGCCAGTAAAACTGGTAGCAAATCACCATGTGACTTAATGATTGCAGCATCTGTTGCAGAGAGCAGCAGTTCCTTAGATTCAAAGAACAAGTATGTTTGCTGTGTAGGGCTCAAGTGCCACAGCAGAAATTCATGAGAGACTGTCGGAATTGCTTTTGGTTCCAATCATTGTTCTTTACTCCTTGAAAACATTACCTTAGAATGTTAACTTTTGAAATTTCAGTAAATCAGTGCAGATAGTAGTCATGGGTCTTCCAAAACCAGAGGAAAAAAGGCAGTAGGAATATTTGTGTTTCAAGTGTAACAGTGCTCATTTTCCCTAATAACTTATAGCTCAGAAACCTACCTTCTTAGAACTAATAATGTTGCTACAGTCGCTTCTTGGAAATGAGTGATGTTCATATACTTTCTTTGTTTGCACAGAGGAGCATACCATGGAGGCAGCCCTTACACACTGGGATTGACATCTCTTGGTCTTTATAAGCATGGTGTTGCCAATGGCTTTGGTTGTTTAACAGTGAGATTTCTATTATTTTTTGTTTTTAAGAAATAATCTGGGTAACAGTTTATTGTTGAATATTTTAACCATTAGTACATTTTCTATTCTGGACGTGCTTTATGGTCACTAGGTACAATGTAGCTGTTCCTGCTGTGTAAAGAGCCACAGACCCCTTTCCTTCTCCATAAGGTTACTTATGCTAATTTGGAGATGGGACAGCCATAACATGAGTGGGCATGATTTACAGTTCTTTAGTCATGTTTGGTGCTTGCATGGTAAGGTGCAAATTAATGCTCTGAAGCCTTTTTCACAAGTTGTTTTTTGCAAATCTGTGCAAAGCTGCTTTCAGCTAGTCTGAAGCAGATCCTCCCCTGGAATGAAAAAAACCAGCCCTGTGATGTCCCTCGTTTTAGCAAGACAGGAGACATATCAATTGGGTGTAGATGGCAGTATGTTATCTCCCTGCTCTTGAGCAGATAGGAAGCTGGCATTGGCTACTCTGTTTTGTTTTGGTGATGGCTCAGCCACAGCACTGGCTATAGAAAGGCTCCTTTGTAACAGCCTACTGACCTGGCTCAATAAATGAGCTGTCTGAAGTCGTGGTATTTTGTCAGCAGACACAATTAGAAGGCTGGAGCTCAAAATTTCCAACATGTAATTACTTTCCTGGATCTGCCTGCCTCCCTGTGTTTTGCAGACTTTTAACATACTTCAGATTATTGAAGTACTACTAGAAACTCTAAAAACGTTGCTATAAATCTGAGATAACCAAAACTGCTGACTAACTTAAAGAACAAAACAAAGGAAATTATCAACTGATTGACTGTTGCTGGAACTTGTTGGTTCCAAAACTGTCTCTGTTCTACCATTTCTTGAGGGGGAAGTTCAGTGTTACTCTACAGGTGTTTTTCAGACAAGTTGCTTGAACTAGGTATCCCCTTTGACTGTAACAGACTTTTTCGGGTTGTTTTTTTTTTTTTTTTTTCCACAAATCATCTGTAAGTATGATCAAAACATCTCTTAGAAAGGTCTCATCAAACCTGTAGCTATCTCTTATGCTTGGCAGACAATGTTACCAGACGTTTTTCGTGGTCCATGGGGAGGCAGCCATTGTAGAGATTCTCCAGTGCAAACTGTTCGAAAATGCACCTGTTCTGAAGGTTGGTCAATGACAAGAAGTATTTGGCTTTTCGATTAGAGAAAACTAGAGGGCTGTGGAAATAGGTTATAATTACCTCCTCTGGGAAGGTAGACCTCTGGGTAGGATTTGCAAGAGCAACCAAAGAAAATATTGCAGAGGGCATAAAGCATCTGCTTCCTACTGAGAAAGATCTGTTCTTAAAATCCTAGCCTTTGTTTCCAGCATTTGTCATGAGATTGACTCTGGAAGCTCTGGAACTCAGTTTGGCACATCTGGAAGAGCAGAAGTGTTGATGGTGTTTTCTGGCACTGACCATAACAGCTGTTTCTGAAGTTTTGACAGCTCGCCAGCTTTTGTTTTGGAGTAATATGAATGAATAGCAAGGACAACCTATAGCCTTGATAGGCAAAAAGCAATGAGGCAAACCATTCTGCACACAGCACGAAGTGAAAGCTCTTCTACTGCTCTCCTGTTAACAACAGTTACAGTGAATTATTTGCACAGATTCAACAAGCACTCTGTAGTATTTTAATTCAGTTGCATACATAACAATGTTTTTTTTTCCTAGCTTTGCCCTCCCTAGTGAATGGGAACATTAGCTATACTGTTCTTTATTTCAGTATAGACTGATGTGCAGCTGTATTTTCCAGAATCCTTACACTTGCACTAACGTAACGATTCCTCGTGTCTTGCGCTAATGTTTATTAACAACTGAGAAAGTGTCTGCTTATTTCCTTTTCTTATAGAGGTAATTCACAAACGCTGCCTCTAACCTACACCTTACTAACCTGTATAATGTGTAACATCATCTGGCAGCTTTGCCTTGCTGTTTTGTCATTCCTTAGAGTGTAAATCATTTAAGAGAAAGTAAGGGACTCTCTCCTTTAATGTTTAGCCTTTTATTGTGTTTTTGATAGGTGATATTTAACATTCAGTCAGATAATACTTGTTGATTAGATGTGTAATTTCGTGTTTTGAAGCTAATTTTGTGTCATTTAAAGTAAATTCACTTAAAACTATTCCCCTGTGAACAGGCGTATGTCACGCAAAGGACCAATACATTGAACAGTTCAAAGATACTCTGAATACCTCAGTACCAAAGAGAATAGCTGGATTTATCGCTGAACCAATTCAAGTAGGTAGTTTGCCGTTTCTCAACTGTGATAGCGAAAATAGTGTGAAACATTCAAATCTTACAAACTTTAGCTACATTCTAACCATAGACTTCTGCTGATTTTTATTATTTTTAATGCCTTAAGCACCTTAAATGTGTGAAAGAATGGCTGCACTGTCTTAAAATCTCAGCTTTTGTTCCTGATTTCAGTGGAACTAGAACTTTGCTCATGGTGTTAAACAGAGAATTATGTTTAAACATACACATTTTTTTCTGCATTTAAATAGTAATACATGCTGTTGTTTAGTGTCTAATACCTTCTTCCAAATTTCATACTGCTTTTTACTGGTTTTGTAACCTTATCTCAATTTCTACTTTCACATCTTCCCAGCCATATTGTCCACTATATTTTTAGCAGCTCTCCAGCAAGTGGTGGCCATGGGGTTCATTCTTTTGGTGCTTTACCCTAGTTTCAGAACTCCTGTATATTGTGGTTCTTAAGTAGGAAGAATAGAGAATATATCCTGAGAACAGGAAAAGCAAGAAAAAAACTGTGAGAATTGTGACCGCAGAGAAAATTGGAGCTGTTCTCTGGTTTCCTGTCTTCTAAGCCTTTACATACCTAAGTCTAAGCAGCCATTGCAGTCCAGGTGTAGAGTGGGTTTTATGATCTGAATAAAAACTGGCAAGGTGAACAGTAGTCGCGGTAACAATGTTTTAAACAAATTAACCAAAGAAGGGGTGTGAATTCTGTAGTTACCTCTGTCATCAAAAGCAGTCTTTGGGTTTCTCAGAATGTAGTTTAAGATACTTGTTTTGGCAGTTTATCTTTAATTAGCTATTTCTTAGAATGATCCAGTTTACAGTATGGCCTCACGGACATTTATACCAGCACAACTGACAGAACAGCAAACTACCTTGTGGAATGAGAATGAGTGACCTGGGCAGGAATTTTTTGAAGCAGTTTCTCTGCTGAAGCCAGAAGCTTGAAACAAGTCTTGTTATTACCTGAGGGCTGCGCGTATTTTTCATTATTGTAGGATAGTCACACAGTGGAACTCCAGTTTATTTGTCTGTTCCTGGAGACATTTTCTTTTTTTGTCTTGGCAGGGTGTTAATGGAGCTGTTCAGTACCCAAGAGGTTTCTTAAAGGAAGCTTATCAGCTAGTACGGGAAAGACAGGGTGTCTGTATTTCGGATGAAGTGAGTTACTTTTTTTTTTTACATAGCAACTCTAGAGTTTGGGGTACCTCTAAAAGTCTTCTTAAAAGAATACAACTGGAAGCCTGGAAATAATCTGAATGAAATGGTATACACTTCATAGATTAAATTTAACACAGTGCATCTTTCCAGGCATAGGAGTTCCAGGGTCCAGCTAAGTGGTAGTCTGACTTTAGACACAGACTTCAATCCTTACCTTTTGGGAGCAGTAGATTTCCACAAATATGTGGTGTGAGGCTTGCCACTTCCTCTTACGAGTGTTGTTGGCATACATAAACTCTAGAAGGGAATTGATTGCCATACTCCTGCAAATATATTTTTAAATCTGGAATTGGAATTGGAAATTTGAATTAAGAAATGGAATTTGCTTAGCTAAAGCTATTTTGAAATAGTAGCAAATGCTTCAAAGTGATGGTGGTGTCTACCTCAAGCACCGCAGTAGTAGAAATCAGTAACCATGGGGTTGCTTTTGAAATGTGATAAGCAACTGCATTTCCTCTCAATTTTGAAATGGAAGCTGCTTATTTATGCATCTCACCATGCCTAAGGTGCCTAAGGCATGGTGATGTGTTATCTCTTCCATATGCAAAAGAAAAACCCAATTGCAGGAACAGTAAATAGTATTTTTGTGCAAAGCCATCTGAATAAGGATCCTGATGCAAGTTGACTCCAGATACAGTTGCAGTTTAATGCAAATCAGTGACAATAGAAAGACAAGAAAAACAAAATTTATTATAAAATGTGAGAAAATAATGGGGATTTCTGTGTATTTTTCTTTTAAAAGGTACAGACAGGATTTGGACGGACAGGCAGCCATTTCTGGGGATTTCAGACACATGGTGTAGTCCCTGACATTGTTACTTTGGCAAAAGGAATTGGTAATGGCTTTCCAATGGCAGCTGTTGTTACAACAAAAGGTGCAAGAGTTCTGTTCAGCTAAGATTTAAAATAGAGCAATTACAAAATATAGTCTACAATATTTACCTACTTGGAGACATATGTGTCAAACAGCTGAGCTCTGTGAGTAATCTTTGTCTCAGTCAACTGACAGATGAATTGGATTCTCATTGCTCGCATCTTTTTACCAAGTACTGTGCTATACGAGTGCAAAGCTTTGTCTAAATGGGGTGAGTTGTGTAACTGTGGCAGGGATGACCTTGTGAGTTATCCAGCTGGTATAGCTGGTAAATACTTGAAATCCTCGTTGAATTCACAGTACTAGTAATCAACATTCTGCGGATTTATAAGGCCAGGTGCTTTGTTCACACAAATGACTAGCTGAATCTAGTAAAGGAGGTTTGTAGATGTCAGTTTACGGAGAAAACGTACAGCATGTTAGAAGTGTGACTTTTTTAAAAAAGAAGTCTGTTTTTACCATCTGCTAGACACTATAGGTTTTGGGAATAGTTATATTTTTGCACAGACTACTTGCAAGAAAAAAATAAAATCTTTGTATTGTGTTGGCTCCAGTAGAATCAGGCTTGAAGCACAGCAAATGTAACAGTTAAAGCATGTAAGTACTGTCGCCAAACATAAGGCAACTGTAAGAGTAATCAATATCGTTTTCTTTTAGAGATTGCAAGTTCGTTGGCTCAAAACCTTCATGTTAATACATTTGGAGGAAACCCTTTGGCCTGCACAGTTGGAGCTGCAGTTCTTGATGTAGGCAGAACGTTGTATAAATTTATATATTTCACTATATATGTTTAATATATACTACGTATTGCTACTTTATCTTACAGCAAAAGATGAAAAAAGTTTACATTTATTCTTACTATACAGTTATATATGGGCATCTTTTTAAATTACTGTATAAAGTGCATAAACATATGCATGTATTATGCATGCATGGCTAATACTCCCTACGTGTAGGAAAAATTCCAGATTAATTCCACTGCAAAATTTTCATCCCTCTAAGAAGAATAGAAGCCCTCTTACTCTGTTTTGAGAATTGCCTTTCTTTGTCTCCTTTATATTCTTTACTTTGTTAGTAAACATGTAGGAAAGTGCCTTCTCAAAACCTTAGCAAACTCTTTCATGGGGTTACACAAATTATCAGCTAAACCAAATATATTCTCTGGCACACATGCTAAGCAAAATTGTTTTCAACTCCACAGCTTTTACTTTATGCCTAAAAAGCCATAATGACCAGATAGTTAAACATATTTAAAGTGAGAATTCCTTCTGAAGGAAAAAAAAAATAATCCCTCATTAAAAAGACAATAGAACAAAGCTGCAACATATTTCAATTATCATCCAGCAGAAAATCAGGCAGTGGGCAGTACATTGTTATTCAGTTTGATTTTATCATGTGCAGACAATTTGTCCTTGAATGTCACTTCATTACAGCAGATACTGTTTCTATTCACATTACTTTCCTGAATATTTTAGGGATCTCTTAAGCTATTTTATAAGGTGGCTAATCATAAAAGTAACAAGATTTTGAAAAAACAGATTACAAGTACACCCATGTTTTGGGGGTAAAACATATAAAACCATGTTTGGGGGCTTTTTTGGCTATAAAGTAACTGGAGCCTGGACCTGAGATAAGTCCAAGGACGTTGTCAGAGTCAGGAAGAATAAAATGGAGTTGAGAGAAAATTTAAAAAAAGGAAAAGGAAGAAAAAGAAAAACACCCACTTTAACTTCTGTAGTTGTATTTTTGGGTTGTTTTTGTTTTTAATGTGAGTTTTCTTGATGCAAATACTAAGTTCATAAAACAGCTTGTGTGTGTCAGGGCTGGTAGCTGTCTGCATGTCAGAGAGCAGAGGAAAAAACAAAAGATGCTGATTGAAAAGCATGGGGTTGGTGAATTTAATTATAACGCTCAGGTTGTTCCCTAAATCGCTGCCCAGTAAATACAGGTATGCCTTGTCAAATTATTTTCTTGTCATGATACTGAGAAAGAATGAAAATGTTTCTGGTAAGATTTTGAAAATAACCTGCTGGTCAGGTATTTTTCAATTATGACTCCATGTGAGCATGAATTACTGGATTATGTTTAGAGGAGACGTTACCTTACAGCAGCCATCCAGTACTCAATAGGGGCCAACAAGAAAGCTGGAGAGGCACAGGCTGCCCAGAGAAGGTGTGGCCGCCCAATCCCTGTCAGTGTTCAAGGCCAGACTGGATGGGGCTTGGAGCAGCCTGGTCTAGTGGAAGGTGTCCCTGCCCGTGGCAGGGGGTTGGAACTGGATGAGCTTTAAAGTCCCTTCAGCCCAAACCATTCTATGATTCTATGATGATGTTTATGGAGCAATAACTAAAATGCAAAAAACACCACAGCAACAACAAAATACTATGTTACATTGAACTCCAGTGACATTAGATGATTGTAAGAAAAAGGAAACGTAGGGACTGTAGTAGTGAAGGAACACGCTCTGCAAAGAAGTGAGATAAACAATGTGTCATCAAGCTGAATGGGGATTAACAGGCTTTATTAAAAGTTTTTCCTGAAACACTGTCACAATATGTCATTTTAACCAGGCTATTGAAGAAGATGGCCTACAAAAAAACAGTGAGGATGTGGGAACATACATGCTGCTGGAGTTGGCTAAACTACGGGATAAATTCAAGATTGTTGGAGATGTCCGTGGCAGGGGACTTATGATTGGTGTGGAAATGGTGACAGATAAGGTTAGTGACTTCATTTCTTCCTTTCAATTTACAATGCCATTGAAAGATTTTTCACATTTTATTCCAGTTGAAAGAATAGAAAGATTGTCTATTCAGAAACAGCTAATGAAGGGAGAAAACATTGCTCTGGCTGAAAATGAGCCAGAACATTCCAGCATTTCAAGTACTTCACAAGTTTTGAGTAAACAGTGACTTGTGCGCCTTAAACTCGTCTTAGAAAGCAGATATATTATGTTGGCTAACCTTTACAGACAGAGATGGGGTGACGTTTATTGGAAAGACTGGAATATACCTCTTTTTAATAGAACTAATTTAGAATATGAAAGTGAAGTTTAACATTTGCTTTCCCTAGGACCATCGCCACCCTCTTCCAGCTGAAGAAGTCAGTCAGATCTTGGAGGACTGTAAAGACATGGGAGTCCTGATAGGCAGAGGAGGACTCTACAGCCAGGTACTGAGCCTCTGGTTATACATAAAGCTTACTTTTTGTCTACATCCCTTTTCCCTCAGGCTAAATTAAATTTAGTAAATAAAACAGAAAATGTATACTCTTAGGAACTATCTCTGTTTAATCTTGCTTATTTCATAAATTAGGCAGGAGTTATTCGATTCAAGTATGTTGAACTAGCTCTGAGTTTGGAGTTTTCCTTTAGAGGAGCAACTTCCCCTAGAAAAGCCATGTACTGTAGTCTGTGTAAATTAGAAGAAATCAGCAGTATTCAGGCATGTCTTTGTTACTTTCAAGGTTATCACCTGATCTATAATTTTTATATTTAAAAGAATTTATTTAGTCAACCAAAAAAAAATTTTAAAATAAAGTTGTTATTATCAAGCACAGCAGAGCAGCACAGAAGTGGGAATTGCATCTGAATGGGGGGCTGATGAGGAACCACACTCCCACCAGCAACAACTGTCCGATGCACTGGTAAAGAAGATCACTACTGGTGCTGCCAGGAAGAAGCGTTGGGCCGTAGTAGTAGGGGACTCTACTCTGAAAGGAACAGAGGCACCCATCTGTCTGCCTGACCCAGGCTCAAGGGAGGCGTGTTGCCTACCAGGGGCTCGGATCAGGGATGTTGCAGAGAAGCTGCCTGCTCTAGTCGGTCCCACTGACTATCACCCACTTCTAGTGATCCATGTGGGTGCTACTGATACAGATAGCAGTAGCCCGAAGAACATAAAGGACTACAGAGCTCTGAGAGAGGTGGTTAGGGGCTCTGGAGCGCAGATTGTCTTTTCTTCAATTCTCCAGGATACAGGGCAGGACCTTAGAAAGGCTAGGAGGATTGGCCAGGTTAATAAATGGTTAGAAGTCTGGTGCTATAGTCAGGGGATTGGGTACCTTGAACATGAGACTCAATTTAGTCAGCCAGGTCTACTGGAGGCTGGTGGAGCTGATCTGACAAAGAAAGGGAAGAGTGGATTTGGTAGGGGGCTTGCCAGACTGGTCAAGGATGCTTTAAAGTGGATGTGTTGGGGGAGGGAGGCATCATTCCAGCCCAACACACCCAGTCACTTGCCAGCACCTATAGTAAACATTGAGAGCAATGTAGAGATATTCCAGCTGCTCCAGCAAATGAGCTGGCTTCAATTGGAGCTCGGCTCAGATGCCTCTACACAAATGCCCGAAGCATTCGGAACAGACAAGAGTGATTAGAGATCTGTGCAGGTCTACGGGCGTATGATATCATAGGCATCACAGAAACATGGTGGGATGGCTCCTATGACTGGTGTGTTGGAATGGAAGGCTACAGGCTCTTTAGGAAAGACATGCTCGGTAGGCAGGGAGGGAGAGTTGCTATTTATGTTAGGGATAGGTTGGAGAGTATGGAACTCTGTCTGGGGACAGGTGAGCAGTCAACAGAGAGTTTGTGGGTCAGGGTTAAAGGGAGAAGAGCGATGGGAGACATTACTGGGGGATCTATTACAGACTGCCTGACCAAGAGGACTCAGTGGATGAAGCGCTCTATAGATAGATAGGAACAGCCTCGTGCTCACAGACACTTGTTCTCATGGGGGACTTCAACCATCCTGATATCTGTTGGAGGGATGGTATGGCCGGGCACAAGCAATCCAGGAAGTTCCTCAATTGTGTGGAAGACAACTTCCTTCTGCAAGTAATAGAGAAGCCAACAAGGAGAGGTGCCATGCTTTGACCTCGTCCTCACCAAAAGGGAAGGGCTGGTTGGAAATGTGACGCTCCAGAGCAGCCTGGACTGCAGCGATCATGAGATGGTCGAGTTCGAGATCCTCAGGACAGTGAGAAGAGTGTGCAGCAAGCTCACTGCCCTGGACTTCAAGAGAGCAGACTTTGGCCTCTTCAGGAACCTGCTCAGTAAGGTTCCGTGGGATATAGCCCTAGAGGGCAAGGAGGCCCAAGACTGTTGGTTGATATTCAAGGATCACCTGCTGCAAGCTCAGGAGTGATGCATCCCAACTAGAAGAAAGTGCTGCAGCAGGAGGGCCAGGAGACCTCCTTGGATGGATAAGGAGCTGCTGAGGAAAATTCGAAGGAAAAGAGAGGCTTGTAAAAGGTGGAAGCAAGGACAGGCACCCTGGGAAGAATAGAGGGATGTTGTCTGGGAAGCTAGGGATCAGGTTAGGAAAGCTAAGGCCCACTTAGAATTAAACTTGGCTAGGGATGTTAAGGATAACAGGAAGGGATTCTACAGGTACATTGCAAATAAAAGACAGACTAGGGACAATGTGGGCCCTCTCCAGAAGCTATCGGGAGAACTGGCTACCCTGGATTTGGAGAAGGCTGAGGTTCTTAATGACTTCTTTGCCTCAGTCTTCACTGGCAAATGCTCTGACCACACCACCCAAGCCTTCGAAGGCAGAGGCAGGGACTGTGAGAATGAAGACCCTGGGCCCACTGTAGGAGAGGATCTTGTTCGAGACCATCTTAGGAACCTGAACTTCTGCAAGTCCATGGGACCTGATGAAATCTATCCGTGGGTCCTGAAGGAGCTGGCAAATGAAGTAGCTAAGCCACTGTCCATCATATTTAAAAAATCATGGCAGTCAGGTGAAATTCCTGACGACTGGAAAAAGGGGAATATAACCCCCATTTTTAAGAAGGGGAAAATGGATGAGCTGGGGAACTACAGACCAGTCAGCCTCACCTCTGTGCCTGGCAAGATCTTGGAGCAGATTCTCCTGGAAGGCATGCTGAGGCACATGAAAAACAACAAGGTGGTTGGTGACAGCCAGCATGGCTTCACTAAGGGGAAATCCTGCCCGACCAATCTGGTGGCCTTCTGTGATGGGGCTACGGAACTGATGGACAGGGGTAGAGCAGTTGATGTCATCTACCTGGACTTGTGCAAACCATTTGACACTGCCTCACATGACATCCTTGTCTCTAAGTTGGAGAGATATCAATTTGATAGGTGGACCACTCGGTGGACAAAGAACTGGCTGGATGGCTGCATGCAAAGAGTTGTGCTCAATGGCTCGAAGTGCAGCTGGAGACCAGTAAGGAGTGGTGTCCCTCAGGGATGGGTGTTGGGACCGATCTTATTCAACATCTTTGTTGGTGACATGGACAGTGGGATTGAGTGCACCCTCAGCAAGTTTGCTGATGACACCAAGCTGTGTGGTTCGGCTGATACGTTGGAGGGAAGGAATGCCATCCAGAGGGACCCTGACACACTTGTGAGGTGGGCTAATGCCAACCTGATGAAGTTGAACCATGCCAAGTGCAAGGTCCTACACCTGGGTGGGAGCAATCTCAGGCACAGCTACAGGTTGGGCAGAGAAGAGATTCAGAGCAGCCCTGCAGAGAACAACTTGGGGGTGTTGGTCAATGAGAAAATGAACATGAGCCGGCAATGTGCATTTGCAGCCCAGAAAGCCAACCATATCCTGGGCTGCATCAAAAGCAGCGTGACCAGCAGGTCGACGGAGGTGATCCTGCCCCTCTACTCTGCTCTTGTGAGACCTCACTTGGAGTATTGTGTGCAGTTCTGGTGTCCTCAACATAAAAAGGACATGGAACTGTTGGAACAAGTCCGGAGGAGGGCCACAAGGATGATGAGGGGACTGGAGCACCTTCCATATGAAGATAGGCTGAGAAAATTGGGGCTGTTGAGCCTGGAGAAGAGAAGGCTGCGTGGAGACCTCAGCAGGCTTCCAATATCTGAAGGGGGCCTATAGGGATGCTGGGAAGGGACTCTTCATGAGGGACTGTAGTGAGAGGACAAGGGGTAGTGGGTTCCAACTTAAACAGGGGAAGTTTAGATTGGATATGAGGAAGAAATTCTTTACTGTGAGGGTGGTGAGGCACTGGAATGGGTTGCCCAGGGAAGTTGTGAATGCTGCATCCCTGGTGGTGTTCAAGGCTGGGCTGGACATGTCCTTGGGTGGCATGGTTTAGTGGGAGGTGTCCCTGCCCATGGCAGGGGGGTTGGAACTAGATGATCTTAAGGTCCTTTCCAACCCTAATTATTCTATGATTCTGTGATTCTATGAAATCAGCCCGTCCCAATTGAAGATGCACCATGCTGTACTCACCTTGCAGCACACCAGTTAATAGCAGAGAACTGCCTCAGGCCTAGTCATGTCAGTGAAGTGCTCTGACATAGGGGAATCAGCTTCTGTATGAGATACTGTCCTGGGTTCAGCAGTAGCAGTCATTTTTCTCCTTCTTAGTAGCTGGTGCATTGCTGAAGAGGCCCTACCCTACAATAAACTGTCAAAAAGTGAAAAGCAGTATGCCTTGTTTACTGATGAGTCCTGCCGTATTGTGGGAAAGCATCGGAGATGGAACACAGCTGTGTGGAGTCCCGTGCGAGAAGTTGCAGAAACTGCTGAAGGACTTTCACCTCATGAAACTGACTCGATTCACCCTCGCCTTCAGCAGTTTGTGCAACTTCTTGTAGGGGACTCCATCCATCTGGCCTTGGACATTGCTGTATGAGAAAAGTGGCCAGTACTTTATCTCTATACTGACTCATGGATGGTGGCAAATGCCCTGTGGCGGTGATTGCAGCAGTGGAAGCAGAGCAACTGGTAATGCAGAGGTAAAGCTATCTGGGCTGCTGCACTGTGGCAAGATATCACTGCCTGGGTATACAATTAGACACACTCTGGTCAGATCTATCATTATCTCAACCCTTCATGCCCCACGTTGGGCACCAAAAAGAACATGAAGGATGGCTAAAATAAATAGGGCACTGCAGCTGTCACCTCGTCAGTTCTTCCACAAGTCACAAACCAGAAGACAGGTAATAACAGCTCTGAGTACAGTAAAATCTGATTGTGTCTCACGTAAGTGCTGTTTATCTGTGTTAGCTTCAGCTGAGGCTGTGAAAGATCATTATTCCACTCTTGCTGCATTAAGGTCTGTGATATGATGACAGAAGAATTTAAACTGAAAGTCTTAAGATTCTTATGTAAGTTAAATACTCTTGCAAACATAATATAGATCAAACATTTGGATTTAAGAACCTGCCTTCTTGACAAGTTGAACTGTGCATGTATCCCTTCCTGGTTAACATGCATTCAAGCTATAGCATAATACCCTTACTGAAAGCTTGTGTCTAGCAATTCTTCCATGGTACATTTGCTTAGAGGCCTTAAAAAAAGAGAATAAAACAGCAGATTAATTGACACAGTGCAAGAGGCTGACACTCTCCATAGATACTACTTTTCCCTGTGGCAAAGCTGGCAGAAAGGAACATACATCTACATCTCTGTTCTTAGTACAAACCCATCTAAGGTTTTATACTAGCTCTGTCTGGAATAACAGCTGCAAACATGACCTACTCTAGTCAAGTCTTTGTTAGACGCAGTTGCTTTATCAGAAGAGTTGGGTGCAGTCACGTCCAAAACTCTTCCACTTCAGAGTGCATTGATCAGAAGCCTCGCTCTCTGCTCTGTGGGTCTCATATAGTTTTTCACACTTAGGGTTAGATGGAGGGGCAGAAAGTGAGTGCTGACCCAGATGGGCTGGTAGAAACTGTATCATTTCCATACAGTATTAAAGGATTTGGTTTTGGTTTTGTTTTTTTTTTTTTCCTCTTCTTTCTTTCCTTCTCTCAGACATTTAGAATTAAACCTCCGATGTGCATTACTAAAAAGGATGTTGACTTTGCTGTGGAAGTATTTGACACTGCCTTACAGAGACACATGGAAAGGGCAGCTGCAAGACAGACTTGATTTGTTTCCGTACATGAGATGAACACAGATCCCCTGATAACTGCCTCCTGGACTCATCACTAATATATACTGCATAAGAAAATCCTATTCTGAAGATTAATACTTGTTCAGTATTCTAAGAGCAGTCTGACAGATATAGCGTTTAATAAAGAATACACTCTAATCTGTTTTGTAATCATACAGATCAGTCTACAGTGATGGTGTGCATTAGCTGCACATCAATTCTGACATTAGCATAATGTCAGAAAAAAACAATTAGGATTAATTTGGTATCAGATGAAGAGGCAGACATACATTCATCTTTCATCTATGAATATCACCTAAAAATCAGTGATATTCATAGAGTGGCAAAAAAAAAATAAAGCTGTTTGGAGGAAGAACGCTGCTTGGAGTACAGCACGTATGGATCCCTCAGGGACTGCAGTGAGGTGCCTGCTGCTGCCCTGGCCACATTCCTTTGTACCACGGCATTCACAGCCAGTTCTAATGGATGTTTTCACAGAAGCACCACACGCTCCTGAATGGCTGAGCATAGGTGCACAGTGCTGCAGAGCTGGCTGGAACCTGACTGCTGCTGCCACTGCCCCCACAACCAAAACTTCATCATTTACACTCAGTATATACAAGCACTTGTAAAACACACAAATGATAAAGTATTTGATTTTATTTAAATAAAAGTCAAAAAGTAATACTGCAGGGTTTAGTCTGTGAGATTTCACTTGCATAAGCATAGACAATCTCTGGCTGAGAAATACCCTGTTCAGAACACAACTGGAGATTTCACAGTTAAAACTATTTACCCTCATTACAACCATACACTGTAATTAGAGCACAAAAAAACCACATTTGCACAAAGGTGTAGTTTCTAATTACAGTAATTATTTTCATCACATGCCTCTAACCCAGTCATCATCCTCTCTAAAACATGCCTTTTTTTTTCTCCTGCTGCTTTCAAGATTGCACAGCACCTCCATTAGTCATTTAGCAAAGATACAAATTCTGACTGCTGAAATAAGATGCCATGTTTCTTTCTTACTTAATTGCCTTTTTCTTTTTTTAATCGTCAGTTCATTACTTGCTTTGGTTTCCAAAAAAAACAAAAAAAGAAAAAAAAAAGAAAAAACAAAAGGCATTGTGAACAGCAGCAGGAAGATTTACAATTTCACTTTCATTCACGTTTGAAAAGACCTTGACCCAATAAAGGTATCCTGTCAACATGGGGGGGAAGGAGAGTGTTTTGCCACTCTGTGTGACAGGTTTAAACTTCAGGAGAACTTAGTTAATGCAAGATCAGTGCTTCTGTAAAACTTCACCATAGGAGCTTTCTAAACAATATACTACACAGAGTACCACTCTCTCCATCCGCATTAACAACAGCCTTGTAAAATCCACCACCATGGCAAAATGAGGTGCTTGTTATCCCAACAGGTAGACATGCATTTAAACAGAGGTGCAATAACTCCCATGTTTTTCTTCAGAAAAACAACAGAACAAATTCATTTATTCATGTCATTCATTTCTGCCTTCACTCTTCCCAGCAAGGTTCATCCATTAGAATTTTTTTTCCCCCAACACCTGGCATGCAGGTACAAAAAACGACAGGAATTGTCAAAACTGATTAACCAGTTTAGACATCTTACACTTTCCCTTTTATCCCGTTTATTGTAATTAAGTACTTTGAAAGTACTCGTCTCCTTGGGGAGGGCAGAAGAAAAGCCTGTTTTCCCATGTTGGGGTGATATTTCATAGAATCATAGAATAGTTAGGATTGGAAAGGACCTTAAGATCATCTAGTTCCAACACCCCTGCCATGGGCAGGGACATCTCACACTAAACCATGCCACCCAAGGCTCTGTCCAACCCAGCCTTGAACACCTCCGAAGATGGAGCATTCACAACTTCAGTGGGCAACCCATTCCAGTGTCTCACCACCCTCACAGTAAAGAACTCCTTCCTTATATCCAGTCTAAACTTCCCGTTTAAGTTTGAACCCATTACCCCTTGTCCTCTCACTACAGTCCCTCATGAAGAGTCCCTCCCCAGCATCCCTATAGGCCCCCTTCAGATATTGGAAGGCTGCTGTGAGGCCTCTACGCAGCCTTCTCTTATTCAGGCTGAACAGCCCCAACTTCCTCAGCCTGTCTTCATACGGGAGGTGCTCCAGTCCCGTGATCATCCTCATGGTCCTCCTTTGGACTTGTTCCAACAGTTCCATGTCCTTTTTATGTTCGGGACAACACAACTGTAAGCAGTACTCCAAGTGAGGTCCCACAAGAGCAGAGTAGAGGGGCAGGATCACCTTCAACCTGCTGGTCACGCACCTTTTCATGCAGCCCAGGATACGGTTGGCTTTCTGGGCTCAAGTGCACACTGAAGCTCATGTTCATTTTCTCATTGACCAACACCCCCAAGTTGTTCTCTGCAGGGCTGCTCTGAATCTCTTCTCTGCCCAACCTGTAGCTGTGCCTGGGATTTCTCCAAACCAGGTGAAGGACCCTGCACTACATTTCATCTTTGACAGATGACCAAAGGAGCACAGGCCCTTCTGCTGCCTGCACTCACCCTGAGCTAAGCCCTCTTAAAAGAAAAGCAGCAACACGAGCGTTAAGCAGTAAGCCCTCTGTGTGGGCACTTTATCTGGGCATGTTTCTACAGGAACACAAGGTCAATTTGAATTACTACTTCCCCATTCCCACTGTGAAAGCTGCTGAGAGATGGCAAGTCAAATGCAGTCGTTAAAGAAAGGCTGATGAATCCAAAAACAAGCACAGGTTTCTTCACAAGATATTATTCTTTATGTTTCATCTTCCTTTTTTTTTTCCCCAAAATTAGGACTTGCCTTATCTGTTCAACTCCAGACACAATCAGTGTTCACCTCTCTGCTCTGGGACAGAGCTCACGTACGATTCTGGAGACTGCCACTCCAGCGAAGTTCTATCTGGTTTTACGTTTCTCTTTTTTGTTTCTGGTGTTTACAGCTCCATTTACAGCTGCTGCTTGTGTGGCTTTTGCATGTCCTGTGGCTTTCAGGTGTTCAAACAGTTTATTTCGGGATGGAAATGCACAGTTGCAGGTGACACAGTGGATAGGAACTTCATTCTGCAATGAGGAAAAAGAAAAAAAAGCTTCACATTTGGATGGAGGATGTAATGAACGTAATGCACCAATTTGTTGTATGCAGTTTCTCTTGGACAATGAGATGCAAATAAGCTGTTTCTATCAGATATTCCATAACTGATTAACAACTAAATATGTTTGGGGTTTTTTTAGATCTCAAGTGTAACTTCTTGGAATTTCAGAGTACTACATAGAACCCAGAAGAAGAAATAGAAACCTTGCAAATCCCTTAAGACAGAGAATACTTTTTATGTTACCTGACTATATACACAATACTTGGGTTCTGCTTTAGAGAATTTAGTATGTCTTAGCTGTAGTTATTACAAGATTTTGCTCTTTCTGGGAAACATCAATATTGGGAAAGATATAGATAGTACCACCCACCACCTGCCTGATGACAACAGTTCTGTTTTCAGGTGTTTAATTTGTTTGGTTTGAACTGTCTTGGATACAGAGCTTTAGCTTCTCTTAGAACTGAAATACAGTCCACTCTTCTCTGTAAGGACAAGAGCAGCTTGTCTTCTACAAGGAGTAGAAAGCTTCTACTAGGAGCAGAAATCTGTGGGCTGGAGGTGATCAACCAACCAACTAACCCTGTTTGTAGTAATATGACCACCAAGTTTTAAATAGCATAAATAGTTTGACATACTGTTGTTGGGTGCTCTGAAGATGCCTTAGCAGACTTTTTTGCTTCCTTGGCTTTCTTCCCTTTAGGCTTAGTACTGCTGGTAAGACAAAGAGAAACCAAGATCAGTGCACAGGAACATTCAATATTTAAGAACTTCCGATGGTTTTCAATCATCAGCATCTCCACTGCTTCCCCCTGTTCTTCCTTCACATAACACAAGGCAAGTGTTTCCAGCAAAAAAATAAATAAAGCTATTGAATTTACACAATCAGTTGTCATTCTCAAGATTCAGTTAGGTGATTAATTGGCTACTGATAAGTGATGTGGCAGGGATCTGCAGTCAAATGCCATTTTCAAAGCAGGTCCTAGCACTCCTTGTTAAGTACCATATTTATTCAGCTCTGATTTAGTGGAGCAGCCCCCCATTCACATTGGTGGGTAAATCTAGACTGGTTTGACAGTATCAAACTAGACAGTGAAACATTGACTGCAACACTGCAAGTCAGCACACCTTTTAGCTTCACTTCTTGTTTCATCCACTTGGCTGACATCTTCTGTAGCACTTGCATCCTCTGACACAGCACATCTTTGGCCATCATTTACCAACTCCTCTGCTGAGCCACTGTCCTTGTCCACATCGTGCACCTCCTTTTGTTCAACTGTTTCTTCATCAGCACTTTTATCAAGAGAGTCCTCATAAGTCTGTCCAAACAGAAGACATACAAATTAACTACTTTAAGTTCATTAGTGATTATGTTTATAGTATTATACTTATTTACCTCAAACATGGTTGGGTAGGGAGAACAGAAAGCCATGGACCCTCTTAATTTTACTGTGTGTTTTCAGTGAGACTGTAACTGGTAAAACCTTAGTTCCCATGTTTTGAAAGATGAAGCAACCTATGATGAAGGGAAGAAACACCAATAAAACAGCCCCTAAAACTAGAGAAGAGGAGAATGAAGGTAGCTTTTAATTATACACAGGGGTCATTCTGTTTGGGCTGCTGTTTCACATTACAAGTTAGCAGCTTTGATTATAACCTTGCAAAATGTTAATTATTTAGACTAAAGTTTTCTGTGCCAGAAACCTGTGTTAGGACACTTAAGCCAAAATAACTGACCTGACTGAGGCTAGATAAACACTACATTTTCCCTCCCTAACATTAGAAACAGTGGCAGCCTTTCCCACATACCAGAAGACAGAGCAGACTCAACACATGTTGTCTGGTAAAAGATCAACCCCTGAGCATGTCTAGACCACCACAGCTCAGCTCCCAAAAGCAGGATAACAAATTTGACCCAGCACTACATTAATGTAACTACCACCTATAGCATATTTTGCAGAGTCCCAGCTACCTGGGAAAAGAAAACAAAACACACAGCAATTCCCAGCATTCCAGAAAGCTTAGCAGGGGCTGGAAGTTACGTTTCCAGAAGAGTCTCAGCACAGGATTCCAGCTCATGCTATGCAAGAGTGGCACCTACTGTCTGAGCTTTGAACTGCAGAAGATCTCATGATCATTGATGGAAGACAGACACAGTGCCTATATGCAACCTCTACAGCAAGAACAGGACGTTGACTTCAAACTGAGGAGGCAAGAGTTGAGCAGGAGCCTGATGGCCTGGATGGAAACAACAAGGTCAAGCGAATACTGACTTGGACTGTGCAATACCGGCCAAGAGAACAAGAAAAATGCAGTTGCTTGAGAATCTCAGGAAGTTCCTAAAGGATGAGGGATAATGATGGTGTGGGAGAGGGCACAGAAGGTAATAATAGGAGGTTAGAGGGGTTAGGCTGGGGAAGACAGAAGACCATCTCAGGAAAGGATGGAAGAGGCAGGACCTAGTAGCTCATGGGGGCAAGGCTAGGACTGAAGTAGTAAGCAAAGAAAAGGAGTAAGAGTAAGGTAAGAAGAGGTAAGGATCAAATGTGAGGAAGGCAGACAACAGCTTGCTCACTATGGTACTGCTCCCACTCAAGCCTCAAACAGCTTGCAGTTCTCAAATTTCACTCTGCCGCTGTCAGCACAGATCCTGCATATTATGCAAACTCAGATCCTGGAGTACAGCAGATTGGTGTTACTGATGTTTACAGTTCAAGTGAAGGTGGAATGGATGCATTGGTTCCAAAAACTATAGTGTGAGTAGGATGCCAACTATATGTTTTTCCTTCCTAATTAGAGATCAACGAAACACACATTATACCAGCTCTTCAAGTTATGTAGAATTTCAAGTATTTCCTTGTTTTTCAAGACAAAAGTTAAATTAGGAGATAACAAAACTGGGCTGTAAAGTTTCCTGGATATCATTATATGACTACATACCACCATTGTTTTCTGTTTCTTCCTCTGCTTCTTTGAGAGCCTGTAAAAATAAGAATTTAAAATTATCTCTTTTCAAAAATAAGCTCCAATACAAGTACAATTTCTAAGAAGGTACCAAGTTACATTTTTGCTTATCCTCGGAACATGGTATCAGGTAGACAGTAGCCACAAATAGAAAGTTACTCATTCCTGAAATTAAAACAGCAGGTCTCCTAAACTACTCATGGCATTTTGTAAAACATTTATTCCGCTCAGACTGAACTGATGATCTTAAGGTCCTTTCCAACCCTAACTATTCTATTCTAACTTGAAGATACTAGTTAGGTAGTTAGCATTTTTCTTTGGCCATTCAAAAAATGAAGTTGGGCAACATACTTCATCAATTCCGATTTTAAGCACACTCAGTTTCTATACCAGCATCCAACTGACATGAAGTACCAAAAAGAGTACCAAATCAGTAAACACTGGGCCTGTGCAAGTTCCCCTCTGTGAAAAATAACAATCATTACTTTCCCTTCACATCTAACTTTAAGCAGAGAAAATACTAGACTATTATTCTACAACATTTCAATCCAGTCATACTAATGCAGGCATTTTACTGGCACTCTGATGCTAAGACATGTTTTAAATTGCACAATACTGTGAGTTCCAGCACACCTATAAATCATAAGAAGCTCCCTCTGAGAGCCTCCAAGACTTACTAAATCATTAGTCATTAAACAATTAAAACCAATTTAAAGTACTTCTGCTTGGGCATGTCTTCTCTTTCTTCCTCTTTGGTATGTATTTCACATGCATCATCCAAAGACACAGGAAATTTCCCTTCTTCTTCTTCCAGTTGCTGTCGTAACAGTGCCACCATCTCTCGATGCTTCTTTGACTTTTCATGATTCTTCATGCTGTGAAGAGTAGCAGACTGTTACTGCAGATGGCTCTGAGCAAACACTGTTATATTTACATATAAATTAATAACAGGCCCATTATACATCACTACTAAGTATGGAAAACTCTGCCCTAACAATGTCTCTACTAGAAAGACAACACTGATCCTTATGTGAAGTTAATGCATTGTTAAAACCCAACACTCCCACCCCCAAATCCCCAACCACAAGCACTTACGCTTTCTCAGTTTTTAACAACTTGTCACAAGCAGGGCAGTACAGACCATCAACAAATTCAGCATCTTCAATTTCATCATTCAGTTTGTCTGAGGAGATAGTGGGATCAGAGAGACAAAGTCAGATGAGCGATTTTTGAGTAAGCTGCTCTTAAAGCTCCAGCATACAGTCACAACACTGACATTCAACTTTTTCTGTATTACTGACATGCAGACAGCTCAAGACCATCTCACCAAATCATATATTAGCCTGAATTAACAGCTGTCGCTTGACAACTTCTCATGGAAGGCACAAGAGCATCAGATGCTAATCTGGCATGCCTCAGATGGAGGCAGGGAGTTGCACTACAGCCAGAACTGTAAATCTGAGGCTTTAAGTGCAGCAAGCCAACAGTCAGGCTGCAATAACTCAATATAGATCACCCACTTGTACCCCATACCTTCGATGCCTTTTGTCTCCTGTTCTTCTAACTCCTCCTCATCACTTGATCCATCTCCAAATTCCTTTTCATATTGTGCTTCCATCTCTTGCAACTCCTTCTCCAGATCTGACATAGTTATCCAGCTTTGCTCTTTATATTGCTCAGCCAGCCTTTAAGTAGAGTAATATATTAACTTTTACATTGTGTTCATGAGGTGGGAATTACAGAAACAGTATTATTTAAAATATAACTTCTTGTTCTTTGGCATTTTAGGAGGAAAGTCCTCAACATATTACAGTGGAGCAAACAATTGTCTGTAGGGCCAGGAAATCTGAGCAGTTAATTTGTGATATCAGTGGGCACATCTACACAAGAGGTAAAAAGGTATCGATGTCAGTCGGCCTTGCTTGAATTTTGGGCAGGAAATGTTATGCAGTATGGCAGTATCAGGCTGACAGCAGGAAAGTCAGCTCAATCCTCAGAGCAGTACAGCTGCTTTTACCTGATGCAAGGTACAAGAAGAACAGGCCCACAAAAGCCACAAGCACATTACTCCTTGGCTCTGCTCTGCAGGAATGTGTCAGCTCAGTTTTCCAAATATACATGTGGCCCAAGTTGTCAATCAGTACACCTCAGTACAGCTGAATTTCGCTCCAGCTGGCTTCTGGACTCCAAATTATCAAGCTATTTGTCAGTAAATGTATCACTCTGCTTCACTCTTCCTTGGGGAGAGCAGGCAGAAATATATATATATATCTATACACAAAAATATATTTTTAATCAATATGCAATTATTTTTAAAGTGCAGTCATTAACAATTTAAGCTTCTTCCATTTGCACACAAAAAGCTCTTCTAGTTGGAAGAATAAACTGTGCTTACATTTGAGAGATCACTTCTTCCTTTTATTTAATTTTGGGAAAAATAAAAACATTAAAAAATGCATTTAATTCAATGAAAAGGTTCTCTCTAAAGAGTTAAAAGAAAAATTAAAACTAAGTGAATTTTTTCCACTTTTTTTTTAGCAGGTACTTTCTTCATTAAAGCAGATGAAGCTGACTAAGTCCAGGATGTCACAGTCTTGTTCTTCCTCCCTCATTCCAAAACATACATTCTTTTTTCTTAAAAGGAACAATGATAACTATTAAACCTTACTTCCCCAGGTAAGTAAAACCACACAGATTCTGTGCTACAACAGGCAGCTACCTGGTTATCATTCCCTGGTTATGTTAGATTTCTTTATGTCAGTACAATGCAGAGACACTCAAGCTTTAAAAAGCTCAGACTTGAGACCAAAACTAACATATAACATTTTCAAGGATGCTCAAAAGAGCAAGTGGAGCTAGTATTAGAATCTAACTCTATATGGTATAATCATGGATAGTTTCTTCAAGTTTAAAAGATTTGTTTCACATTTACATACTTGGCTTGTTTGAGCTTCTGCTGCCTCCGGAATTCCTCTGCTTTTCTAGTTTTTTCTGCATTTTGTTCTTCTACAAGTTTTCTGTGAGCTTGTACCCTTTTATCCCTTTTACGAATAAAGGCTACTAGCTGACGGATCAGTTCATTCCTCTCTTTCCTGGCTTTATCTCTCTTTTTCTTGTTCTCTTTTTCCATAGCTCGTTTCTCCCAGCGGTTTGAGGCTTGTCGTGTGTCATATTCTTCTTTCCAAGCAAAGTTCTTCTGCGTACAGAAACTCTGCCAATATGCATAGAAAGGGTGGACTACCTGTAAGAAACAAAGTCATTTGGAAAGTTTGGTGGAGGGGGGAGAGGGGAAGAGAGGGCAGGACAAAAACCGTATCGAACAATTCAGGACTTTTGTAGCAGCTTGTGTCTTCTATACAGGCCACAGTTTTCCCTCAGAGTATATATAAATCACATGAAGGTTTAGAGAAAACACTATTAGCATACTTAAAATTTCAAACCATGTCAAATCAATAGCCTTGTCTAAACTATTCCAAACTACAACTTCTAAAGAATAAGCTCCTTACAGGACTGGATTGGGCTGACATTAATACCCAGTTTACAGCTGTGCTGTACTTCTCTCAAACTGAAAAGCACAACCATAATCAGGCATGCTGTCCACAAGTAGGCATATGCGTGTATTGCATAAGAACTCTAAGAATAATTTATATCAAATTACATATAATTTAATGTAAATTACCACAGGTCAGACATACATTTCCAACAGCAGCCAATGATCAGCACAATAAAACAAACACATGTACATAATGCTATTTCTTTCCTGTATGCTTTCTTTGTCTGCTTCCAGAGCAAAACAGAACTTAATAGCCCTTGATGAATTTTGCTTTCCTGAATTCAGTATTTTTTTTAATTAACCCATGCAAATTGTTGGTGCACACGATAGCATGGAACCATGACTGGCACAGTTTAACAACGGGCTATGTGAAGATGCACTTACTCCTGTCTTGTTAGCAAATTATATGACCACATGTTAAAGTGATTCCCTCTAGCTCTCACATTAAAAGAAATGTGATTAAGAGAATCTCACATTAAAAGAAATAATTTTCTTCCTTTATTCTCCTTCCTTTTACTATTCATGAGTAAATTACAGATTAATAAAATGGCATAATAATTATGTTATGGTTTGTTCTCTGTTCCTCTGCAAGTAATTGTTAACCTTCTGCATTTTGCACATTCAGGAAAAAAGATATGCCTAAACTCTCTTCTTACATTACTTACTCTATTAAGCTGTCTTTTTACTACTTATTTCTATAGGCACTACTGTTTATATTTGGAATATCTCATATAAGTATTTAACCTAATAGTTTAATATCTCTTCTTCTAGTATCTCCTATTCTCCTCCTGCCATTGGCATTTGAATGGACTATCAACATCTCATTTAATTTCTAACAGTCTACCTACAATAACTATTAACCAATAATTATTCATATTTAATCCAATAACCTGAGAGAGACTTAGACTCCCCATCTCAGATTTCTGCTTCAGAAGGGGTATCTTCTGTGCAAAAGGGTGCACAGCCATCAACTGATGACAGGGACCATTCTCCCCTCCACCAGTTGTTGAGCTAAGACTTTCCTCCTCCTCAGCAGCTACCTGAAAAACAAGCACATTTCTCCAGAAGCTGTACAACAGCTCTTGCTGAACTCTTTAGTGGATTTTGTTTTGCTTGCTGCTACTGATCGCTTTTGTTTCTGCATCTAATTGAACTACAAGTCCCTTCCCATGAATTCTTGTGATATCACAGACTTAAGAATATCTTCCCTGGCTGCCTGGCATCGATCAAGCTGCCTCTCAAGCTTCTTGTGAATTATCTCAGTAGACTGAACCAGGGAGCATTCACATCTCAGATTCTGAAGCCTCTATAGAGTTTTTGTGGCTCCCTTCTAAAACTCTTTTTCCTTTTCCCATGATACTCCCATTGAGTAGTGAAGTGAGCACTGCAATGCTCGAATCCTCTGACAGTGTAGTGTCTTTATCTGAATATACTTTAACAGGGATAATGACCTTCCCATTTAACTGTGCTATTTCACACAAAATACACTATAAATCTTTCTTTTTTTTTTTTTTTTTTTCTTCTTGGTAAAACAGCAAACCCAAAAAAAACCCTCAAAGCACACACAACAGCTGATTCCAGGCCAACATTAACAAGGCAGGTGTCAAAGCATAACAGCTGGTTTGGCTCTATAACCGTATCTATACAGTGGCCTCAAAGGAAGCAGTTTCAAGACAACTCAATTAAAAGACAGATTTTAGCAGTTTCAAAGACACGAATATTCTCCCTGGGAAAGACTACCATTTATTAAGCCATCCTGAAATTTTATTTGACATTCAAACACCCATTCTGACACTTCTTAGCTTGATTTGCAACTTTGTTTCTAACTACAGCCACGTTTTACACCACTTAAGTGACTTTTTTTTAAGGTATGCATCTATTTAAATTTCATACATATTAGTCATACAGTATAATTCTACTAAAAGACACAGGCGTTAAGTAGCAGCCAAGAACAGTAACTGAGCACACTGATAAGTGCAGTTATTCACTGGGGAAAGTGCTACTACTTTACTATTTAATTTCAACACAGGAATACTGGTAAACTTAAAAAAAAAAAGGAAATCTGGCAGAATGCAACAAAAGTTGCCAAACCAGATGCCAAGAATTCAAACATCCCACACACATTTTCTTTTCTTGCTTCCCAGAGGAAAGCATGCAATGTTTTGGAAAATAAATCTTACTACAGAATAATTATAGATGACAAAGACCATGATTGTGGGAGCTCATATTGCAGGTCAGCCACCACATGTGCCATTTGCTAAAGGCAGTGTTATGCAATAAATGCTATGCAGTTTTCCTAAATGAGGCAGGACACTACGTATTACTAAAACAAAAATAATTGTCTCAATATTCCTTTCCGTAATGTAACTTGCATTCAAACACTGATAAACTATTCTCATCAGGAAGCAAAGAAAACATTTGTTCTTCTGTTTTATAGGCCTTGCACTACACATAAGTTTCACTGGCATAGTTGTTAGCCCTTGGAAGTGTTTGTCTTAACAACTTACCCAAAAATCCTGGTTAATAATATAGTCCAACAGGAAATACCTATTTTAGCTCATCTAATTATTATGAATCAGAACACAAGCACTTCCTTTATAGTACCGATCTACAGCA
The DNA here is from genome assembly GCA_028858755.1 of Ara ararauna. Taxonomy (NCBI): domain Eukaryota; kingdom Metazoa; phylum Chordata; class Aves; order Psittaciformes; family Psittacidae; genus Ara; species Ara ararauna. The sequence goes on from CM054410.1 coordinate 96,891,965, forward strand.
GTAGAAAAAACAGCAGATATATGGTTTTGTATTCACCTCAGAGACCAGCAGAAGCCTTTCCTCTGATTTCACTGTGGGACAAAGTCACAGCTTAACTGTGCTACTTTCAGTTCAGATTTACACTTGCTCTTACCGTATCATAGTCACTTTGGGAATTGCCAAACATAGGGAACTCTTCAATATCTTCCTGGGTCATATATTCCACCTCTTCTTTTGCAATCTTTTCAAAAACTTCTCGATAGACTGTAAAGAATCCCTGAAATTAAAAATAAAAACCCCACAACTCACTTTGCATGGCCCAGTAATAGGTGTACAAATGCTTGGCCACATTAGTGTATTTTAAAGAAATACTAATATTCTGCAACAGCATCTCAAAATCAGGGTAAAGACCTTCAAAGTACTTGCTTTAGATTAACATGACCTTTCTATTAACAAGTCCCCGTTCTCTCATATTCTTTTTATTTCCATCTCCTTTGTGTAGTCTCTCATACATCAAGAACCTGTATTAAAATCTAACACCTTTCTCTTCCCCCCAGAAAAAAAATGTTTCAGCATTCTGGAGATCAGTTCCTGATTACACAGGATCAAGCTCTGAGGGAGTTCCAAATATAAAATTCACTATTAAGTATCCTATTTCTTTTTAAATTAAGATGTTACTAACTCACTTCTAACACAGTGTCGTGGTTTAAGCCTCTCTAACTCACGCAGCCCGTTCTCTCACTCACTTCCCCCTCTTTCTTGGCCCCCGCTCCCGGAGGGATGGGAAGGAGAATTGAAAAGAATGCAACTCCCACAGGTTGAGATAAGAACAGTTTAGTAACTAAAGTATAACACAAATCACTACTGCTACCACCAATAATAATAATGACAAGGCAAATACAAGGAAAGAATACAATTCTCACCACATAATACCAAGCCCGACCAAGCAGTGCACCCCCCACCCTTCCAGGTCTCTGCTCTCTGCTTTACATCCTGCGCATGATGTGCTGTGGTATGGAATAACCTCTTTGGTCAGTTTGGGTCAGGTGTCCTGTCTCTGCTTCCTCCCGCCTTCCCCTCCTCCCTGGCAGAGCATGAGGCTCAGAAAGTCCTTGGCCAGACCAAAACATCACTAAGCAGTAACTGAAACACTGCTGTTATCAGCGCTGTTCCCAGGCCGAAAGTCAAAAACACAGCACTGCACCAGCCACCAAGAAGGAGAAAAATGACTGCTGCTGCTGAACCCACAACACACAGGAACACACAGACAGATAAGGATTTTCTCTGGCAAAGGTTTTTCTAATCACCTGGAGGTTTTTAAGTTATGATGAGTATCTCAAAATCCAACAGGCAATTCAATTATAGGGAGCACACCTTCCCCAAGGACTGTTGTCATATTGCTTTTTTTGGTGGTTTTTTTTTTTTGTCCTTTTGATTTGGTTGGTTGGGGTTTTTTTGGTGGTGTTTTTGTTTTGCCTTTTTTTTTGTTGTGCCACTCCCCCCCCCATTTTCCGTATTCTAGCTTGTTAAAGACATTACTGAATAAACAGATGGTACTACAAAGCATTACAAGGCTTCCCTATATGACATAAATAATATACACACACCCTGTAGGTGCATGGCATAGCTGGAAATCATGACTAAGTAACTGTTGGACAATAAGCAGGAATTAAAGCTTCCCTAAACATACAGCATAAGTCTGTCTTGCAAAGATTGCAAGCATTATTACTACCTGGGCTCAGCAATTCCACACATAGCTCTTCAATGTGAAGTAAATGCCAACACTTTTCATTAAATTTTATGTTGATTCATTAAAGATGTATTAATTCATTACCTTCTCATCATCTCCATATCCAGAGTAACAGCTAACAGTGAAGTAGCGCAGCAGATCTAAACTATCGTCTTGATAGTCTCCATCAACTCCTCCTTTCAGCAAAGCCTCCCTGTGATTATCATACCTGGCAAAAAATTCACAGTGACAAGGATGTAAAGACACAGAACATTCCCTAGTGCTGGGAAACATGTACAGGTCATGTATCACCACAACTTATAGCTTAGCCCAGTGTCCTTAATTTGTGGGTCATATCCAAAGTCTTCAGAGAGAAAAAAAGACAGGCTCAGTAAATATGCTCTCCTGACTTTCAGTTTACTTACTTTAACTTTATCTGCAATATTAATAACAGAATTTCTTAACGGGTAGCTAGCAAACACATATGCGCAAGATGCTTCAATCAGCTTTCAGAAATGGGAAGGACATTACTTAAATCATCCCATACTTACACACAAAAAAAAGAAAAAAAAAAAAACCCTGAATCATACATTACTGTTGTGGTTTAAGCCTCTCAGCCACACAGCCCGTTCTCTCACTCACTTCCCCCTCTTTCTTGCCCCCCGCTCCCAGAGGGATGGGAAGGAGAATCGAAAAGAATGCAACTCCCACAGGTTGAGATAAGAACAGTTTAGTAACTAAAGTATAACACAAATCACTGCTGCTACCACCAATAATAATAATGACAAGGCAAATACAAGGAAAGAATACAATTCTCACCACCTAATACCAAGCCCGACCAAGCAGTGCACCCCCCCCACCCTTCCAGGTCTCTGCTCTCCGTTCTTACATCCTGGGCATGACGTGCTGTGGTATGGAATAACCTCTTTGGTCAGTTTGGGCCAGGTGTCCTGTCTCTGCTTCCTCCTGCCTTCCCCTCCTCCCGCAGAGCATGAGGCTCAGAAAGTCCTTGGCCAGACCAAAACATCACTAAGCAGTAACCAAAACACTGGTGTTATCAGCACTGTTCCCAGGCCCAAAATCAAAAACACAGTGCTGCACCAGCTACGAAGAAGCAGAAAAATGGCTGCTGCTGCTGAACCCATGACAATTAGCATATAAAAATTGCACATAAAAATTGAAAAACAGTTCTTCCAAGGAGGACAAACTTAGTACAGGCATTTTTGGCTGCATAATCTGGTAGATGCTTTAGCCCATTTGAAAAACAAGATACACAGAACATGCAAAGCAGTGATTTCTTAAGAAGATGTGTGTGAGATTCAAATCAGGACTGTTACAGAAACACAACACTATGTTGTCATTAAGGTTTACCATCTGCAATCAACAGCACCCTAAACACCTGCAGACACTTAAGAGTGGGGCTGGTTCTTTCCCCCTAAGTCTGGCAGGACTGTGACCAGAGGTACGCCTATGTCAAAGAGCAGGCTGCCTCCGGCTCTGGGGAAGAGAAACGGGCTAACAGTGGCTGTGTCCCCTCCAGAACACCCAGCCCAACATCACCATGCAGAACACCGGGTGTGCCTGAGGCTATGCTCTGTCCCTCTACAAAGAGGTGCGTATGGAGGTGGGTGTGCCTCCCCAGCGAGGAGCGTATAGGGGGGCTGTGCCTGCCCAATGAAGTGTGTATGGGGGGCCTGTGCCTCCCCATCAAGGTGTGCATGGGGGGCTGCGCCTCCCCGACAGCCCGCATGGCTCTCCACCCAAGCCTGACTCAAAGCACTGCTCCTGCCCCAGACGCACGTGCTGGCACGCCATACGGGCCAGCGAGAGCCCAAGCCCTGCCCCAGACAGAACGAAAGGGGCTCCTCCAAGCCGAAGCACTGCTCACCAGGCTCTCTCCTGAGGGTCGCTGAGGACGTCGTACGCTGCCTGGATTAACTTGAACTGCTCTGCCGCTTCCTCCGCGTTCTCGAGGTTTTTATCTATAAAACAATTCAGCGACACAGTGAACTCAAGGCCCGGCGGCAACTCACGGACAGCGAACACCCGCACGCCGCCCAGCCCGGCTCCCGCAGGCCCCGCCACACGACCGGCACGACCGACCGCAGCCACCCGCCAGGAGAAGGCGCCTCTCCCCTCGCAGACGGGGGCAAGCGAGGCCGGGGCAGGCCGGGCCCCCCCGTGGGGCCTGCGTGCGAGCACCGCGGCCGTACCCGGGTGCCAGCGCAGCGCCAGCCGGCGGTACGCCCGCTTCAGATCCTCCTCGGCGGCGTCGCGCTTCACTCCCAGCACCTCGTAGTGACACTTCATGGCGGCGGCTCCAGCGGGGGGAAGGATCGGGCGGCGCACACGGGACAGCGGGCAGAGGCGGGGCCGGCGGCGCTGGCATCGGCAGCGCCCGCCCCTGCCGGGAGGAGCCACCGGGTCGGGGACCCTGGGTAGGGGAAGGGGCGGTGCAGGTGGCAGCAGGGCCGGGATGTGCCCGCGTCGGAGGTGAGTCCCCCGGCTGGCGGCGGGGGCTGTCCCCCCGCACCGCCGGGCTGCGGCATGGCGCTCGGCCGCTGTCACACCGCCGGTGCCCTGTGCTGGGGTTTCAGTGGCTCACAGAGTCAGCCAGGTTGGGAAGGACCTTTAGGGTCAACAAGTCCAGCCGTTACCCCAGGACCGCCCAGGCCACCGCTAAACCGCGGCACTGAGGGCTTCGTCTGCACGGGAGCAACCTAACCACGGACGGACGGCGGTGCCACCACTGCCCCAGGCAGCCTGTTCCAATGCCTGGTCACCCCCTCTGTGAAAAAATGTTTCTTGATATCCAGTCCAGTCTAAACTTCCCCTGCGCAGCCTGAGGGCGTTTCTTCTTGTCCTGTTGCTTGTGACCTGGGAGAACAGACCGACCCCCACCTCACTACAACCTCCTTTCAGGCAGTTGTAGAGAGCATAAGGTCCCCCCGAGCCTCCTCTCCTCCAGACTAAACCCCTCGGGTTCCTCAGCCGTTCCTCGTCACATTTGTGCTCCAGACCCTTCACCAGCTCCATTGCCCTTCTCTGGAGCCGCTGCAGCACCTCAATGTCACTCTTGTAGTGAGGGGGCCAGAACTGAACACAGGATTCGAGGTTCAGCCTCACCAGTGCCCAGTACCGGCGGATGATCCTGGCCGGGCAGTGTCCCGGCCCTGCTGCCATACTATTGCTGATTCAGGGCAGGATGCTGTCGGCCACTGCGGCCACCTGGGCACAAGCTGGCTCATGTTCAGCTCCATAAATCATTGCTCTGGAGTTCAGAGGTACAGCCAGGGCAGATCCGTGTATTGGATTGTCAGTGTTTGCTGGCAGTTTTTGCCACCTGTGCTCTTCAGAGTTCTCGGGTTTGGCCTAAGCCACGTTTTTCTCCAGAGAAGGGCCACAAAGATGATCAAAGGACTGGGCAGCCTGTGGTGTGAGGAAAGGCTGAGAGAGCTGGGCTTGCTCAGCACTGGGAAACAAGGCTCAGGGGAGTCCTTATGACCATGTTTCAGTATTTAAAAGGTGGCCTCAAAGAAGACAAACAAGGAGTCACATGGAAAAGATACATTTAAAGGAAAGTGATGGACTCTCCAGCATTGGACACTAAGATTCAGATGGACAGGGCACTGTGACATCTTGCCTAGGTCATGCTTCCCTAGAAAGGTTGGACCAGATGATCCTTAAGGTCCTTTCCAACCTGGTGTTCTGTGATTCTTCAGAGTACATGTGTGTCAGTTGGCACTGCATGAACTGAGTTTTGGGTTAGACAATGAGATCTGAATGTTTGGGTTGACAGTAAATTGAATACAAGTCAGCAGTGTGTCCTGGCAGCCAAAAGGTTCAACTGTGCCCTGCGGTTAATCAAGCATAGCACAGCTAGCTGGCCAGGGACGTGACTGTCCTGGTCTACATTGCACTGGTGCAGCCCCACTTCAAGTAGTGGGCGCAGCTGTGGGCTGCAAGGACATCCAACTATTAGAGTATGTTCAGAAGAAGGTGACAAAGATGGTGAAAGGCCTCAAGGAGGCCTTGAAGGAGAAACAGCTGAGGACATTTTACTTGTTCAGCTTAGAGAAGACTGAGGATACCCTCATCACAGACTACACTTTCCTCATGGAGGGCAGCATAGTGGGACAATCTGATCTCTCTTATGGCCAGTTACACAAGGAAATGGAATGAAGAAGCTACATGAGCTGGTTTTGGCTGGGATAAGAGCTAATTTTCTTCATGGTAGCTTGTATAGCGCTATGTTTTGGATTTCTGCTGGAAATACAGAGGTGGTTCTGTTACTGCTGAACAACACTTACAGTGTCCAGGTCTTTTCTGCACTTTTACACCAGTGAGGAGGCTGGGGGTGCAGAAGGTGCTGAGCCCAACTGACCCAAGGGATACTCTATACCATATGATGTCATGCTCAGTATATAGAGCTGGGTGAAGAAGAAGGAAGGGGGGATGTTTGGATTTATGGTGTTTGTCTTCCAAAGTAATCGTTACACATGATGGAGCCTGGCTGTACTGGGGATGGCTGAACATCTGTCTGACTATGGGAAGTGGTGAATTAACTCCTTGTTTTGCTTTGTTTGCATGTGCTGCTTTTGCTTTACCTACTAAACTGTCTTTACCCCAGCCAGGGGAGTGAGCAAGCAGCTGTGTGGTGCTTGGCTGCTATCTAGGGTAAAACCATGATACCGTCAGGGGAAGTTCAGGTTGGACATTAGGAAAAGGTTCTTAGCTGAGAGGGAGATCAGTCCCTGGAACAGGCTCCTCAGGTATGTAGTCACAGCACCAAGCCTGCAGAGTTCAAGGAGAGTCTGGATGACAATCTTTACATGTGGTTTAGTGTTAGGTAGTTCTTCAAGGACAAGGGAGTTGGACTTGGATGATCCTCATGAGTTCCTTCCAGCTCAATACTCTGTGACTCTTGTATTAGACTACATGAACTGAGCAGATGCTTGTATTCACTACTTTCCCATCAGATGGCACACAGACCACTTTGTCACAGAGTTGACACCTAATTTCCCTTGTCCTGCCAGGTGGGGTAACATTTAACTTAGCACTTAACAGGTCAGCTTACTCTTGTGCCAGCTGTGCCTGTTCAGCACCAAACCAGCAGAGGCTGAATCCAGCAGAGGAATCAAATAGAAACAGGGCACAAACAAGAATTTGGAACACTGGGAAGCTGGGGAAGCAGACGGGGAGACAGCACCAGCCACTGAAAAAAACGGGACATGAGGTCTGAAACTAAAAAGCAGGATAAAGACAGGTAATGAGGCAATAGCCCCAGGAAATAGCAAAGTAAACTTTGCTAACATCAGACAAGAAAAGTTTCTTGGAATCAGATACTTGAAGACTATTATAGAGAAATCCTCACCCAATTATGGTTCTGTCTGGTTGGAAGCTGATGCCATTAGACTTTCTGCAAGAGTAGTTTTACACTCTTTTCCCCAGCTTAAGAGAATAATAGTAACTCATTTAACTGCATGTGGCAAAGGGGAAGACTTCCAGACAGTAATTTCCTGAAAGATTTAAGGGAATACAGCCCCAAATTAAAGCTGACCTCATGTTGCAGCTCTGAAGCAAGTAAACTGAGAGACAGTAGGCAAGAACTACAGTGAACCAAACTCCGTATTTTCTGCTGCTCATGAGTGTGCTGCATTTAGAGTACAGATATTATTCATGAGAAAAATCAAAGCTTTTGGTTGTAATCACTTTCAAACAATAGTGGAAGCTTACTCACTGATTTTATATGGAAAAAATATGTATGGACTCACACGACCTAAACAGCAATTAAGCCAAGATGACAGCACTTTTGTAAAAGTTTGTTGCATGTCTGAGAGTATAAAAGCATGGAATTCTGTGCTTTTAAAGCACTGTTGTTGTAACAGAATCATGGGCAATTCTGTTTCAGGCTACTGTAGGTGTATGGTTTTGATACCAAATCACAGGTAGCATGTACCTCTTGCAATGAATTTGGTATCAAGGGCTAGAATCCTGTTAGCCTGCTTCCCCCCTTTAGCTACGTTTCAAGTCCTTAGAACCTGATTAGGTACAGGAGCTACCACAGGCAAAAGTAGCAGATTTTTTACTATGAATAAGTAATGGCAAGGTCATAAACATCTGCACTCCCTAGGAACTGCAAAGAGAAAAAAAAACTACCACCACTCGCCAAGACAAAATTCCAACAGTTCAAACTTCTAAGTTTTCCACTGCTGTCAGACTAGGAGAGCTGGCTCGTGAATTCATTCATGACGAGCACCAGTGACTACCCAGTTATTTTTATTCTTTGTACATGTTGCAGTGAGCTGTTTCCCATAGGTCTTCAAGTGTAAGAAGCCAATTCTCAAATGCAGAAATATGTGGAGTGTTTCATTCTCTTTCCCGGTTCCCTGGCTTCTTTTAAAAACCCGTAAACCCCTCAAAGAAATGAAGACAATAAACGAGTGCAAACTTATCCTAATAAAACGATACTCTGTTTACTTAAAACTGAAGTTGATAGTTTTGCCTGTAAAATCAAGTAAACAACAAGTATTTACAATATTATGTCAATATAACTGGTTTTAACATTTGTAACATTTAAACTGATGCTTCAGTTCTGAAAAGCTTTTTCTGCTTCTTCCTCTGAATTTTGCGTAGCTTCTTTTTATCTTTAACAATTGGCTTTGACTCTGGTTTCACAAGCTGTATTTCCACTGGCTTTTCTTCAGCTGGAGTTTCAAAGACCACTTCAGTGGGATCTTCTTTAATAAGCACCTTACTCTCTTGTTTCTTAATCTTTTGTACTTCCTTCACGTGCTGTTTCTCTCTAAACTTAGCCGCCACTGACAATCTTACCAGCCGTCGATGCTATGAAAATAAGGATTTGAATTTCATCAGGTTTCAAATAAGTAAAATTGAAGAAGTCAGGTGTTACAGAAAGAGGTGGTAATTTCTCTGCTTAATTGTCAAAATCCTCAATGTAACGCCAGCTTTTCATTGACTCTGTTCTCAAATTAGGATCAGTTAGGGCACTCTTGTTCTACAATGGATTCCAGGGAGAGGTACATGATTCTCGTGCACAGACTACAGATTGGCTTTCAAGTTAATTTCTAAATGAAAGGGAAGAAAAAAATAAAGCTGCTTACCATATTTGGGGACTGGTAATGGGGATTTTCATACAGAGTTGGTCCTCCAAAGCTACCTTGGAAGATTTTTATGAGATTCAGGACAAAACGAGGCCCAATTTCTACTAGAGATGCATCTTCTTCTATTATCTGCAATAAGAACACTTTCTTCATTTATACATCTAACCAAAGTACATGACCCTGTAAGAACCTTGCATATGGTGATACACAACTGCATTTAAATCCCAAGATACAATGCCACTGAAGCTGATAAGCTAGACACAATTCTATATATAAAGCAGTTCTTCAGCTTCAAGCAAGCCTTTAGAGAGGACTAGGTGTTTGGGAAGCCTTCCTTTAAAAACTAAGCTCCAGCACACTTTGGGTCAAAGCAGCAAGAAACGTTAAAAGGCAAACAAAACTTAGGCTCTGGCTAGTACTCGCCATTACTGAGACAAGTCATCACAGAATCACAACTGACAGAACAGAAGCTGAAGTATACAGAACTTAAACCAGCTCCCTCCAGAACTATAGAAATCATTTTAGGACACTAAGATTACTTGCTGAAAGCACTAGGTGCCGGCATACCCTGACAATAACGATTCTTCTCATTTTATTGTAATTAATGGATTTGATATGAAACTACTCCACTGAGCTCCTCTTGAAAAGCAAAAAGAGACCACTTACCTGGTAATTCCGAAACCAGATCCTCTCATCTGTGACACTGAAGGTGAAAACATGATCTACGAAAGGCTGACTTTTGGGGTGATATTGTGGTGTACTAAATATCTGTAATGAAAGGCAGCATTTCTTATTATCTGTATTTAAAAACACACAACATAAATGGATCATGTTTAATTAATTTTAGTTTTCCAAGATCCTGATCCCAGGTTACATTTCAAAACTCAAAACTCATGAAAAAGTATCCCCGTGATTTTAAGCATACGACCCTAATGCTTTGCAGGTTTTCTGCAAGTTCATAAGTGTAAAACTACTACTTTAAAAAAAACACTTGATATTTTAAAATACGTTGCCAAAAAACATTTCCAATGAGGAAGGAACACTGGACAGCAGAACTGCAGACTGACCTGAATAAACAATTCTTTTAGCAGGGCATAGTGTGGCTCTTTGTCAAATATCTACAAAGAAAAAAAGTAATTTTACATACAAAGGTAAATGCAATAGCCATGCAAAAAAAAAAAACCAAACAAAATTAAATACTCATTGAAACGCTCAATGAAATAAAACCTATACTTACTGGATCAAAAGACAAAAGGGGCCGTGAGCCCCTGAGGCAGTTTCCTGTCATCTTCAATTCAGCCAAAGTGTGAACTACAGTGTTTTAAAAAAGATCATTTTAATACTTACATAAAACTGTACAAAAAGAAAGTAAAAGCCCACATGCAATAATGTCAGCCAACTTACCATTTTGCACTAAGAATTTAGCTGATGGTCCCTGTGGTGTATTTGAAAGCCTGCAGAGAGCAGGTGGTGGGGAAGACAGAAGAGAAAAACGTTACAGCAGCCAGAAGGTACACTGGATTACTACAGTGCGCTCCAACCAGTTATTTCTGTACTGGAGTAGTTTCAGTCGCTTTTGTAGCATTACTGAGTTCCTTTAATGTAGTTACAAATACTTGCTTTCTGAACAACTTTGTAAAGTGCTTCTATAAAGTCTACAAAAGCTGGTCATGCATTGTAAACTTGCACTACCCACAGAAGCGCAATATTAGTACAGATTCAACTAAGAGACACTACATGCATCTTCACTATTGCAGTAAAAAACTTCAGATACAAGGGAGCATCCCCAGCTACATATGGAAATGTAAGGAAACATTTCCTTACCACATATAGAGATCCTGTTTCTTTTTGGCTTCAAAAAAGATGCATTTATTGCAGTTTTTCATTTCACACACCTATATGAGATACACCAAATTAGCTGTTTACAAACTTCTCAAAATATTTTAAAAAACTTTCCACATTAATCTCTAATATCTTCCCCCCCTCCAAAATGCAAATTTAAAAGCAAAGGTCTCATCTTAATACTGATCCCCATTTTTAAACTGAAGCACTTATCTTGTTGAAAAATCTCACATATACCAGGAGTAATAGCTTCATTAAAGCTACAAGCAATCTGGTAAGATCTACAGGATACACACATTAGAGCAGGAGCTGTAAAATTAGGTTCTAGTTTCGGAACTATGAATGTCCTACATTGTTTGGCCCACTGGATATTTGTTCCCTGCTTTCCCCAAGTATAAACTGCAATACACCTTCCACATATACCGAAAAGCACATTCAGCTTTACTTCTTCATGACAAATGTATACGTTTAATTTGAGGTTTCATTAATCAAAAGTCACTTCCTGTTTTAACATGATCACTTTTTGAGTATCTGTAATTTTAATTTATGAAATTGGTTGCCCTTTTTTCTTGCACATTGGATTTCCAGAGAAAAAGCAGCACTGGTTAAATCCTGGATTACCTCGTTAATTACAAATAACTGGTCTTTGCGGTCCATTTTCGTATCTGGAAGACAAGAACAACATTTAGAAGGCATGAAAAGCAATTTAATACAAGCAATTCTTTCAGCAGTTCTTTCTTCCTTGTGCAAAAAATTACTGCTATAAATGAAAGATTAAGACTAACTATCAAGTTGTTTGAGATATGTCATATAATAAATAAACACTGCATCAAAAGTATTGGTGCACGTACAGGATTGAGGCCATAGGAGCCATTTCCCAAAAAATATTATGATATAATGACAGCTGCTGTATTTGTTGGCCCATAAGGGGTTTGCTGTTTCAAGGTAAGTTCATCAAACCAGTAATGTACCACAGTTTTAAAAAGAACAGGTTTTTAAAAGTTCTCAGTTTAAAACTAATCTGAAAACATAAGTTAGAGAGGATGCCTCACCCGCTTTAGAATGAGGCATCAATGTCCTTAGGTCCTGCATTAGGTGCCTTGTTCTGAAATTAATGCCACGAGAGGAAAAAATAAGCACTCGTTCCTTGTTCTTCCATTTACCCTAGGGAAAAAAAAAACCAAAGCACAAAAGTTAAACAGGAAGCTTCCAGCCTTAAAACTACAACACAGCAAAAACAGAGGTCTGAACTCCAATTACAGAAAAACACGGCAAGAACATTTGCTATTAACATTACCTGCTCAACCCGGACAGAATCGCTCTTGCAGCAGAACAGAACACAGGAGCCTACGTTTTTATATTAAGATCTGTCATCTATTCTGCTATGGTATGATCTCATAAAAAGCTTTTGATTCATACAAAACATGTAAGTATGCCACATGCACTGCTTATTCACAAAAGTCACCTCCCCTTCCCTGCCACAGGGGCCGAGCTGCAGCCTCAGCGCGTAATTCATGCGTTCTACACATGAGCATGTGACGAAATGAAACCTCAGACTTCAGTGTGCTACTTTTTGGCTTTATTTTAAACAAACTGCAAAGGAATTACTAAACTCCCCTTTGGGCGGTTCCTAAGTGAAAAACGCAAAATTCCTCCCATCTACCTTTTGGATACAACAGGATTATCCAAGCGTTCAAAATACCTCTGAGTATTTAAAATTCACTTTTGAGTGAATCATAGCATCGCAGAATGGTTCGTTTTGAAAGGGACCTTAAAGATCATCTAGTCCCAACCCCCTGCCACAGGCAGGGACAAACCATCTACCAGAACAACGCTTTTCTCACACTTTAACACCATCACGCGTTAGTTCTATCTGCGCTGGGATGACAAAGAAGCCACGGATCAGCCCCTCCACCCCGTGCTGGGCAGCAGGTACCTGTGAGACCGGCGGCGGGATGCTGTACTCCTCCGGTGCCGCCGCGTCCCCCGGCTCTGCCGCGCTCGGCGCCGCCTTGGCCCGCTTCGCCGGCCGACCCGCCAGGCGCGCACGCTTCCTCTTGGCCGCCGCCATTTCGGGCGCACCACGCCGCGCTTCTCTTCCGCCCGCCCTTCAGCAGCCTTTCCGCTTCCGAGGCGGTGTGCGCGGTCGCTATGCCGCTGACGGCGCAGCCGGCCGGCAGCGCGGAGCCGTACGTGTTATCCGCCAGCCTGGACAATGCCCGGCACCTCTCCAGCCTCCTCAGGGCCGTCCACTTCCAGGACCACGCCACCTGCTTCGCCACGGACAATGGGCTGAGGGTGACTGTGGAGGACGCCAAGTGCATCCAGGCCAACGCCTTCATCCAGGTGGGATGCTGCGGACGGTGTGAAGCGGAGCGGCTGCGAACGCCGCCGAAATCCCTGCTTCATGGTAGAGGAGAAGCGGGGGAGCTCCTCTGACAGGGCGGCGCCGCAGCGGGAGCCGTGAGGGAAGCGCTGTGGTGAGGCCGTGGTCATTCCTGAGGTGTCCGGGCTGTGGAAGGGAAGGGAATTCTGTCCACTTTGAAAGAGAGCACAAATTCAGGCACTCATCTACAGCACGTCGGCTGGGCTGAGCTGAGCGCTTCCAGCCGAAGGGCTCCATCACAGAAACTGTTCCTTCTACTCCCTAGTTCTGCCTGTACTGACTTAGTCCAGGAAAGGTGCTCTGCAGGTTACCTGTTCTTGTCCATACAGGCAGCTTTAAATAGCAACCTAAGTGACTTAACTTGTATTTAATATGACATCTAATATAAGATAAAAAGCAGCTTTGCTTGCTCTTCTGCTACCTTTTATGTAGCCATGACTGCTGGCTTTACTTTTAATTTTCTTTTTTTAAGGTGCACTTATATTTTTAATTCTTTTAACAATGGTTTACTTTCCAAGTGATTGTATTTGTTTTTATTTAAGGCATATCCAACTTGTAAATGCTTTAAGAATAGGCATTGCGCTGGGTCCTGGTTTTGAAAGCATGTATGATACTGGGGATGTAAGTGAAAAGGATGAGGAACATTTTATCGTAGTAAAACTCAAACATAACTTTATTATTCTTCTGTCCTTCAGCGTCTGTGTCTTTGCAGTCTCTGAAACTTCAGCCTGAGCTGTGTGTGGAAAGGGAGAAGCCCGAGTGTCCCTGTTCTTGCATCTCCCCTTGCTTTTCCTGCTCTTTGCTGCGCAGTCCTTCTTTACACTAGTTCTGTATTTGATTAGCTTTCTGGTATTTGAGTGGCTCAAGCTGGTTCGTGAGCCAGCGTGTGCTACTGGAAGCTAAAGTAGTGGGCACATGTGGGCAGGAGCAGGGGAACAGTGACAGGAGGTTCGTTTGGGAGTGTTGAGGTGTTAAGTATAGAATAGAATAGTTTCTGTTGGAAGCGACCTACAACAATTATCCAACTGCCAGATCACTTCAGGGCTGACCAAAAATTAAAGCCCATTGTTAAGGTTATTGTCCAAATGTCTCCTAAACACTGACAGGCTTGAGGCATTGACCACCTCTCCAGGAAACCGGTTCCAGTGTTTGACCTCCCTTCTGGTGAGAAAACGCTTCCTGATGTCCAGTCTGAACCTCTCCTGGTGCAGGTTTGAACCATTCCCATGTGTCCTGTCGCTGGGTACAAGGGAGCAGAGGTCAGGGCCTTTCTGTTCCCCTCCTCAGGAAGCTGTAGGAGATCAAGGAGGTCACCCCTCAGCCTCCGTCTCTCCAAACTAGACAAGCCCAGAGCCCTCAGCCGCTCCTCACAGGATGTTTCCTTCCAGTCCTGTCACCAGCTCTGTTGCCTCCTCTGGACACATTCAAGGACCTTCACATCCTTCTTTAATGGTGGGTTGCAGCACTGCCCACAGGGCTCCAGGTGAGGCTGCACCAACACTGAATACAGTGGGAGAATCACTTCTACTGACTGGCTGGTGATGCTGTGTCTGATGCACCCCAGCGTGGGGTTTGCTGTCTTGGCTGCCAGTAAAAACATGTAACAGCTTGTTCAAAAGTGGCTCACATCACTCTGCTTTTCTTCCGAGATGCTGTGTTCTTTCACTTGCCACAAAGCAGCTAGTGCCCAGTAGCAAATGGGGTAGCCTGGAGTAGTTCACCCCCATCAGGCTAGTCCAGGGCACATTGCAGCACATGGTTCAATGTTGTGAACTCGCTATTCTGTTCCGTTCTTCCTTGTTTTTATTATTTGAAGATTTATTCATTCTCGGAGTGAAGAAAAGTCGCACAAGGGTTGCATATGATATATTTGCCTGAATGTTTCAGCTCCAGAAGTAGGCAGCTTTAGGCTTTAACACCTGTAGTTTGTTTTTGAACTACGAAAGGCGGGTGTTTTAGGTTTTCGAGCTTATGCCATGCTACTTTGTTTCAGCTGTGTCCTGATTTTATTTTACTAGTTTTGAAGTTGAAGAACTATTTTTCTTTAATTGATGGTTGTGTTACCTTGTAGGAATTGCTTTGTATTTCACTCATCTCTGAAAGTGAAAGCACTGAATTTAAGGAAATAAGTGTAAGTAAGTGGTAAAATAATTGCAGAAACTTCCCTCTTTTCATCTCTTTCAGGCAGAAATTTTTCAGGAATTTGCTGTCCAGGAGCAAACAGTGACATTCCGGATCAATTTGTCTGTTCTTCTTGACTGCCTAACTATTTTTGGTACCAGTTCTTTGCCAGGTATGGTGGATATTTACTTTGACAGTGTAATGTGCATCGTGTGTAATCGTATAGTGAAACCTGTACACAGGCATAGAGAGACTTCCAGCCGTGGCAAAACATCTGACCTCAGCTTCAGTCCTTCTGAGTATGGCAGCTATTGCTGCTAAGCAGGATCCTTAAGCTAAAACAAGCATGCGCTGTGATATGTCTCTGTGATGCTGTTGGGGTATCTGAGAAACAAGGGATTCTTCCTGTGAAGGTAATGTTTCCTGGATCTGTGTAAGGCACAAAAGAACTGCTTGTTTTGGGAGAGAACCCTTTTGTGGCATGACATCCAGTGCACAGCCGCAGTTTGTATCCTAGCTCTGTTTTGGACTGAAGGTCCAAATAGTTTCTCTTGGTAAGGAAACATGTCAAGTAATTAGTTCAGGCATCTCTGGGAAGTTGGGTGATGTTTAGGCTGGAGTTGTTACTCTGAGGCCAATACTGTGCCCTAGGACTGACCCATGCTGCAACTGCCTTTCCTGTTGATCTGTTTTCAGTCTGGGGCCCAGATCATCCACATAACATAAATGCAAATTTGTGTCCATGTGCCCTTCACTTAAGGGAAAAATGTGGGCACAGCTGGCAGAATAGTTCCTCTGCAGCCCATCCAGGGTAGTTAGTATGGATGTAGAGAGCATCAGGTTTCCTTCCGTAAAGGATTGTGCTTCACACTGTCACATGCTTTTAAGTGGCCAGCAGGACAGGCTGCACATACCCTCAGGCTCAGGCTAAAACTACTGCTTGGACAAGGGGGCAGCCTCTTACCAGAGCTGTCACTTTGAGATGGAAAAACAGGAAAGCTGTCAGTATATCTTAAGGCCACAGGGGATCCACATTAGCCTTACAGGGGACTCAGGGTGACTAAATGCTGTGAGCTGTAGCAGAAATCGGCACACTGGAAAACAGTATACACATAGCTTGGAGTTTGTCTTGATAACAAAAAAATTTTTATCATCTTGATAATAAATGTAATCTCTTCTCCAGTATTTCTGTGGCTCGTGCAACCCTGGCACATCCAGCTACCTCAGAAATACTAACAAGCATATTAACAAGGAATCAGGACGTGTTCTGGGCTTGAAGTCTGCATGGGTTCCAGGTGGCACTATCAGTTCACTGTGCTATTGCTCCCAGTGGAATAGCTGTTATGGTGCACCTTCCATTCCTTCCCTTCTTCAGGCAGCACCTGCATCTATTTTGTGAATATTATCTCCAGCTTGCAGATAAGGTACTGAGGAATTATACTTGCCTACAGTCGCACAAATCTGCAGCTGGATTGGGTAGTGCTTCAGGTGCTGTATGAACACTTCAGATCTTCTTTATCAAGTGTGTGAATCACAAAAATCGGGAAGACTCCATTATTGATCCTGTTTATAGCCTTTTCAGTGACAGAGGTGCATGGGAAGTTGCCTTCACAATTATGTGTACAAATATTGAATTACATGAACTGATCTGTTTAAACAGAACAAAATAAAAAAAAACCAACCCAGATCTTGGTGAATTTTATTTCCTATAAATGACTTTTTTTTTTTTGGTGGTTATTCAAAAATTATTTTCACAAACAAAATAACTAAATGTTACCATGACAGTAAGGAAGCACTGCGTACTCGCGTGTAGTAGAGTAATACCGTGACAGGTTTTTTGAGTAGTTTTAACATTGCAGCTGTGTTGAACTCCACATTCCTTGCTGTTTCTGTTGTGACTCTGACCTAAAGACCTAAGTCAACTGTACTAAACAGCACCCTGATTTTGGGAAACCAAATGTTCAGATTATGATTACCCAGCAAAATGTAATGCAAGCCAAACTGTGTTAACTTCAGTTTGGGTTGCACAAGTAACAAGAGTAGTAACGAAAGATGATGTGAGCCAGAGAAAGCCTCAGGACCATGGAGGATTTTCCAGTGCCACTTATCTATTTGTAGCATATCTAGCTTCATTGTCACAGCTAGTGTGACCTGTTTGGCACATGACACAAGTGGGATTTCACCTGGTATCTACAGACAGATAAATTTGTTTTGCACTTCACGTGGTCCTTAGGAGGTTGCATTAAGCATGCTACATTGGTCTATTGGAAGGTGGACCAAACGCGCTAAATCAAATTGGTCTGTGCCCTGTATAGCAGTAAAATGTGAACTTTTTAAAGTGATCAGATGTGCTAGCTAGCTCTCTGAAGAATGTAAATTTCATTCTCATTTTCAGGAACATCAACAGCCCTTAAGATGTGTTACCGTGGTTATGGCTATCCCTTGATGCTGTTCTTGGAAGAAGGAGGTGTAGTGACAGTGTGCAAAATAAACACTCAAGAACCCGAGGACTTGTTAGACTTCGATTTCTGCAGTACAAAGGTTGTTAATAAAATTATCCTGCAGTCAGAAGGGTTACGAAAAGCATTTGCTGAACTGGATATGACCAGTGAAGTTATGCAGATTACCATGTCTCCAGATAAACCCTACTTCAGGTACCAGAAACTGTGCTTTCAACTCAAATGTTCATACTTGGCATCTGTTGGTAAAGACTGGAAGTTTTCAGGGTGGAGAGGGGAAGCTTTTTTAGAATACTCCTTTATTTTAAGAAGACTTGTAATGAGTAATATGTAATCTAACTAACATAGTAACGAACACATTGACAACCTGGTAAATGTGACACTGTTGCAGACAGTGTAGCGTTTTTAATTAAATAAACCAAAACAACCAATAGTGTTCTGTGAAGCAGCCATTGAGGTACACAAGAGGACTGATTCTGATGAGTTTTAGAGAACTGAGGTCAGGTATTTTGAGGTGGTGCCTTTTGTCTTCCAGGTTATCCACTTTTGGAAATGCTGGCAGTGCACACCTGGACTACTCTAAGGACTCTGATTTGATAGAAGCATTCCACTGTAACCAGACCCAGACAAACAGGTTAGGAAGTCTGTGATGAGTGCCAGCTGTGGAAGATCATGTGTTCCAAACTTTTCTTGTTTCTTGTACTTTCCTAAATGCACATGTCCCAGTTTTAAACTTTTCTTGCTGGAAAGTTTACAGAAACCTTTTTTTGTATTACTGTATTTATTTCACTAGTACAGGCAAGGAGAGAAATACTTCCCATTTGATAAAAGCCTGGGCTTGTGATCAAAAGCTAAGGAACAGCAGTGTCTGTCCAATGTCATTACCAGAAAAAGATCAAATTAGGATGTTGCTAATTGTTTTTTCTATGATTCTGGTTAATTTCTATTATTTTAGTTTTTCTATGGCTTTAACTGGGAGTAATGTTTCAGCTTCTTTCTGAATAACTTATTTTCTTCATATGACATGTTTTTTTTCTGCTGCAGGTACAAGATTTCTTTGCTTAAGCCATCTACGAAAGCACTGGCTTTATCTTGTAAGGTGTCCATTAGAACAGATGCTCAAGGATTTCTTTCACTGCAGTATATGATTAGGAATGAAGATGGACAGATCTGTTTTGTAGAATACTATTGTTGCCCTGATGAGAATATTGCTGAAGAGATGTAGGTGTGTGTTTTTGGTGTCTGTATTATATTTATGGATATATGAAATAGTATATTTTTCTATAGGACTGAGTGAAAGCTGTAAAGATTAATAAACTTGATACTGTAAGTTTTTAGGTCTTCTATTACCTTGCTAAAATTTCTTAGCCTTGACTCAAAAAACTGAGTCTGAGAAAGCAAATAGGAGAGCTGGTTGTCTCTAGCCACTGATTCCAGCACAGATGTTGAAGTGGTGTTCATGTAACACATTGCTGCTTTTTACAGTGTTCTGCAAGAATTTTCACTTGTGTTTTGGTTTTTCTTTCTTGTCTTTGGCTTGTTCTAAGCAATTCCACAGGGAAAAATCTGAATACTTCCTGTATTTTAGCCAGCTAACTTTCAGTGGCTTAAAAATAAAACCAAATCCATGTTGAAAGAGGATGACGTTTTCAGACTCATTTCTTAACAGCAGCAGGTGGTTTCTTTCTGGCAAATGCTTACATGTTTTGTGGTAAAGACACTAGACTCTTCATCTTAATTAATTCTTAATATAACTCAATTCCGTGTAATTTCATCTGATACCAATTTACCCTTTTGCCTGCAGTACTGATGTTGAACTTGTAAACTAAGTTAGAAGCCAGGATTTACTTACTCATAACTCTTCTGGCAGTACTGTTGTTTTGTATCTAGTAATTCATTACACATCCACAAGGATGCTGCTGCTGAAATGTTTCTGTATGTACATGTCCCAGTTCCTACACTGCTACTCTCTGGTAGTGCTGTTAAGAATCATAAGGAGAGAGAAAAGTTTTATATTTGAAATTATTTGTGAAATTAGTTTACTGTCTCAGTAGACCTTTTCAGCAACAGGAGGGACTCCTAAACTGTAGTAAAGGAATGTCTGCTGTGTCCCATGGAGTGGTGTATTTGTATTGCTGCTAAAAATGGACCCAATCTCTTACTCACTGAGTGCAGTTTCTGGAGAATTTTCTGCAGTGGCCAGCTTTGCAAAGTGATGAGGTAGGCTGTACTGGGTCAAAAGTTGTGCTTTCTCCTCTCACACTTTTCTGTTGCAAACAGCCTGCTCAAAGCAGGAGGTCTGTTGAACCAGATGGGTGTCCAACCATGTGCAGAAACTGCAGATTGCACTACAGGAGACTGAAGTCTTCCTGTCTTGCTGCCATATGATGGCATCCAAGAGCTCCGTGATCTGTGGGTAGTTTCTACAACCCTAGACTGTAGTCAAGTTTTGGTTTTGTCAGAAGGCAGGTTCTACTTTGCACCTGTGAAAATAGTATGTTCATATGTTACCAAGTTGATTGCTCCACAGTCCAATAGAATCCAAGTTTTTTGGATTTATTTAAGTTCAAATGCTTTTGTTGACGATTTTTCATCTCTTGCTTATGTCAGCAAGAGTGTACTTTGAGAGTACACAATGTCAGCAGTTCACTTTTATTGTCTTCCATGCAGATCATCCATTTATTGCAATAAATTTTACATTTGAAAAACAATCAGAAGTCTTTGAACTACAGAACTGATAAGGATATGTAATAATATTCTAAATTACTCTTAATTACTGTCTTTTATATTTTGAATTTTCTTTTGGCTTATTGTGTTGGTTTCTTCAGTGAAGAAAATGTGTTATGGTCTCATTGGGAGTTATAAATATATTATCCCAGACTACTGAGTGGTAAGAATGATTTACATAAATCTGAGTGACAGGATAAAAATAAACCAGAACACATCACTTTCTTAGTATGGTTTATTTTAGAGTATCAGAGTTCCTTGTATTGTGCTCAAGGACATTACTGTGGCTTAACATTTGTACTTTTATGTAATTGCCTACAGATGTAATATATTACATCTTAAAATAGTACTTTAAAAATTTCTTCTGTGATCTACCAACAGTGGTCATGGAAATAATATCCTAAGTAGTTAGAACACCACAAAAATACCAGAAAGTAATTGTTGTATGACTTGCCATAATTCAGATTTTGCCCACCTGTTTTCTAATAAAATGGTACATGTAAGAATTACTTGTGTAAACTAACAGCAGTTCCTGGAGGTGAGAACTGCAACCAGCATTTTGCAGCCAGGTTCAGCCAGCTGTAGTAGGTGCTGCCTGGCTGCTCACATCTGGGGCTCTGGTCAACCCAGATCCAGAGGCCTCAAAACTGACAGGAGACTTTTCCTCCCACTATTTTGGTTTGTGCTTTTTCAGAGTAAAAACTGACCTCCAGTCTTCCAGAAGGCTTCTCTTTCGTTCTACCTGAAAATGACTGCCGGTAGGCCTTGCGTCCCATCAGTCTGCTAAGATACTGGAAGACAAAATAATGCCTCTTGTTCTTGGTCCTGACCATCTTTATGCAAGAAGAGATTCGTAGTGCTAATGCTAATGTTAACCTCTTTCCTCCCAGTATGTTGAGTTCTTGTGTCTCTTTGGCTTCCACACACTGAGGCCCAACCACAGCCATTTGGATCTGTGAAGACTGTTGAGCACAAAATTGCCCAACAGGAATTGAGTTCTAAACCTCTTTTTCAAAGTTATAATGGGAAGGAATCAGGAAAAAATTGCGTACGGATTCATAAGGAAATATATTCCTGACTAGATAGGTCTTCACTAAGGTTAGCAATGCAGTTAGAAAAAACTGAGATAAGCCACATGCTGTTTCCTTTAAGTGTTTTGAACATCATTTTGTAGCAGCTTGTAAAACCCTAAGAGTCCAGGAGGTGGATCTTACCAAAACAAGTGTATATTAATAGTAGTAGTAACACTGAATAGTGCTTTTGCTGATAGAACATTAATCTTGAACTGAACAAATATGAAATTACTTTTTAAATTGAGGTATTCCAGAGTAGAGGCTTGATGCCTTCCTGTTGAGACAGAAACTCATATGAATCTGTCTCTGGGGGGAGAGGGAAGGAGAGTTGCTTATGTATAAATGAATAGACAGTGAATATCCACCAGGAATATCACTTCCTTCAGTGGCACAGCAAATGGCCCTCCCCATGACCACAGGGACCTGCTATCCTGCTGTGACCTTCCAGCTGTGCAACATCTGCACAGGCACCTCTGCACCTGGTCTTGCAACATCTGGCCAGCTGTGCTGTCACCCAGCTGCTGAATGCAGCGGACAGCAAGGGCCCAAAGGAGCTATTTCTAGGAATGAGGCAGTGCAGACCTTTGTGCTTTGTGTCTTCACTCCCCACACTGTTACTGTTTTCCAGCTGCAGCGGAGGCTCAGACCAGAAGGAATGCCGTGTTTAGCTCAGGGATGTTTTCTCTTTATTTGTCTGGAAAATGCAGTTTAATCCAGCTCCCTCCTTGCTCCACAGCCTCTTCCTTGGAGGTGCCTCCTGATGGGCTCCAAAGTGCTCACAGAGAAGGAAATTCATCCAGGCATTTTTGGGCAGGGCTTCCCTGTGTGCAGCTGGGTGCAGAACTGTTGCTTTAGGACAAAGGATGCAAGAAGAGTGTGGTGGGTCCAAGCTTAACCGTTACCAGGCAGCGTTTTGGCTAATCCCAAAAGAAAGAGTGCCCACACCAAACAGTTTCCCACAGGAGCACGTTTGAGTTCTGCTGCACTGATGCTTGCCTCCTGAGAGCCGCTGAGTGCAAGGTACCAGCTGCAGCATCACTCCGGGCAGGGTTAAGAGCACACACTGTGATGGTGGGGAGCACAGGCAGGAGATGGGCTCCAGCCCCAAGCTCCTTGAGGGGATGATGTCAATGAGATGTGCCTGTTTGTTTCCAATCTCCAGCTGCTGGTAGGAGGCCCCATTACCAACCGTCTGAGCATTTCAAGCTGTTTGAAAATGTACAGGGAAGGCCAACGCTGCAAATTTGGACAGATCAGCACGCAAGCAGGCTTTTAAAATAATAGACTGAAAAACTGATTATTGTGTAAATACCTGCGTTAAACTCACCAAGCAGGAGTCTGTGTCAGGGCAGCCAAAGGTTCATAAACAGTGACAGATCCATTGCCATAAAATGCCTCAGAAAAGACAAGTTGTGTCACAAAACAGGCCCTCCTGAAGCCACTGGTGGGGCTGGGGTCTGGCATCTGCATGACTGAGAGCACAAACCTCTGCTGCTTGTACAAAGGGATAAACACAATCATTGTGGAGCCTGATGTTGGTGACACACCACCCCAGGATCCCTTCACTGGGTCCAACGAGACACAGAACACCATTTCTCCTAACAGACACTCTGTCACACACTATTGTAATCCTGTGAACCCAATGCATGCAGTTTTTGCACCATCAGAAAGGTAGGACTATTCTGTACCTACAAAAAATGGATCTCAGGCTTCCTCAAATAACTAGAAACTTATTAAATCACAGATTTTAATTCGCTTCAGCTGCAGTTCACCACTGTGTATCATTCTAATCCAGAGGGTTTATGGCGATGACTGTTAACATGAGGAGAATTAATTTGTTACTGCCCTGAGAACATGGACGTAAAACTGAAATAAAGTATTGTTATAGTCTGTACTGAGTATCTCCTTTCTTTTCAAAAGGATCAGTGCAGGACCCAAACAGAAGAGGAGGAGGAGGTAGGGATGAAGAAAAGCATTTGCTGAGAGTTGGTTTGCACCCATGAGCACCTCCAGTGATCTGTGTTTGCAGAACCAGTGCTGCTTTAGAAGAAGGTTTCCAGGTACTCAATCTCTTGAACTGTGGCATGACGGTTTTAGTGCTCCCTGTGGCAGACCAAAACCACAGTGAATAGTGGACTCAAATCACTGATCTGTCCTGAGAACCTCCAACCTGTTCCTGTTCGGTTGAAGAAACTCGCTGGGTTATGCCTGTGCCTGCAGGACATATGCTTGGTTACACCATGTCTGCTGCGCTGCACCCACCTCCTCCTCCAGGAGCTTTTCCATGAGTTTATCCCACATGCAGCACCATGACTGTGCTGCTGCTTTGGGTCCAGAGACCTCCCATAGCAGCAGGCCTCCGCTCCATGGACAGCCAGAGCCAGGAGAGGCTGCCTCTGCTCCAGGACCTTTCACATGCTGGGAAGCCTGGCCACACTGCCTGAGACAGCCTTTCCTTCCTGCATACATGGGTCCCTGTCATGTTTAAGGGCAGATTGCTCCAGCCTTTTGTGTCTGCCTTTTGCTTTGATGATGGCTGGCATCAGCATGGAGAAAGCCCCAGGGTGCTTTCATAGAATCCTAGAATAGGTTGGGTTAGAAGGGATCTTCAAAGGTCATCTAGTCCAACCTACTGCAATGAGCATGTTCAACCAGTTGTCTTGGTTGGCCCAGTGCAAGCCCAGGCCTCCCCTGGGTCAAAAACTCACCCATGCTCCACCACTCTCCTGTGGCCCACTTGGTCCTCCAGCCTCTGCTTATCATCCTCCTTCCTGCAAGCTCCAGGCTGGTACCCCACACTGCCAGAGGCCCACAGAGAGCAGCTCTTATATTCTAAACACAACAGATGTACAGCAATGGTAATTTATTTAGCTCTGAAACATTCATAGCAGTGAAATCACACCCCACCTCCCTCCTTCCCCCAGCTGGCCAGCACTCAGGAAAACACACACCATGAAGTGGGCTTTAAAACTAAATCACAGCTCCACATAGCGATGCAGCACCTGACAAGATTCCAGCCAGCACTTCCTCTATCCTGCTCTTGGTTGCTCCTCCTAGGGCACTGTGTTGAGCTTTACTGCAGCACATGGCAGTGTGGCCTTCCCTTGGCTTTTGCGGTCTTGTGCTGACACGTAGCACATTGTCATTTAGTCGGCCTGAGGAGTGCTGGGGAAGGGAAGCCAGCAGGCCTTTCTGCCACCACTGAGCCCCATGCTCAACCAGCAAGAGGTAACATTAGCTTCTCACCTTGTGACCCTACCTGTGAGTTACTAGAATAAACCATCTGGCCACTGTTTCTTTTACCCTCAATCTCCTGTTCCTCTGAAAAGCCAGCCTCAGGGGAATGACACTGATGTTCTCCACAAACAGGACACAAAGCACACCAAAACCAGCTACAGGGGGACCAATGGCCACTTTGTTTTTGCTGCATAAGAAACCTGTGAGCAGGAAATAGCCACAAGTCACATTGGGAGCATGCATACACTTTGGTGAGGAAAGGAACAAGATGATGCTTAGGAAGCACTTCCTCCCGAATGTAGCAACAACCAGCTTTGGAAGTAAAATGCAGGACTGTCATAGGTCTGCCCCTAAAATACCAAAATCTGTTATGCAACAGAGTGGGATCATGGGCATCCACATGGAAAACAAACAGCAATTCAGATAGGAGA
The DNA here is from genome assembly GCA_028858755.1 of Ara ararauna. NCBI lineage: Eukaryota > Metazoa > Chordata > Aves > Psittaciformes > Psittacidae > Ara > Ara ararauna. The sequence goes on from CM054410.1 coordinate 96,917,073, forward strand.
TAGTAGGCAGCAGACCTGTTGCTCATAATGGCACAAAAGCCACCAAAGCAACTATGATCTTCTCTGCTAGGTGATCTCACCATGAACAGATTCTGCATACCAGTTTGTCAACAGCCTTCTTCAGAGGAAACCCAGTGCTGAGTAGCTTTCAAGAGGCTGAAGAGCCACCTGAGTCCAGGATATAACAAAGCGAGGTGCAGTTCCTGCCATTTGTGTGTTCTGCCTTTCAGACAGGATGATATTATTAGCAAATAAGTTACTGAAAAACCAGTTTCTCAAATATAACCCAGGAGAGATGATAAAAGGCAACAGGGCTGACTGTGTAACTACTGCTAAATTTAAAGAGAAGCAAGCATATCCATTCATCCATATGCATTACACATATACATACTTTCACTGTAGCTCTGTGTGAAGTGCTAACTGATAGAGAAAGGCAGCTTTGAAAGACAGCACCAGTCCATGCTACTGCTCTAAGGTAGTTTTAAAGTTAGCTGGAATGCACCCAGTGGCAAATGGAAAGCCTGTGCTACCTCTAGCAGGATATCCACATGAGAAATGGCTCTGAACTTACCAATCAGACAGAAGGCATAATATGCAAAGCTGATTGCACAGGGTTTGGGGTGGATTCTATTCTAAGGACAGAAAAAGGAAGTCATTAATCAAGTTGCAGTTTCAGGGAGAAAACCATGTTTCATCCAACAGCTACCTAAACATAAGACCCAGAACATATTTGTGCTATAACAGTGCAGTGAGATTTTCCTCAATACAAAAAGTAAATGAACACACAAAAAGAAGATGAAAAAAATGGAAATAGTTTATTTGCTGCATAAGGAAACTTCTTGCAAATTACATATAAAGAAACTTGCTATGCTGTAGTATATAATTTTCAATATTCCACAAAGATAATTGTAATAAATATACAAACCAAAACAAAGTAGAAGACTAAATCCATCAGCAAACCTACAAAATGGTTCATCAAGTTTTATACTTTGCAGCATTCGCATGCATGAAATCTTATTGTTCATTTTGAAGTGTGCAGCAAAATTCTTTTCACATTTCTTTGGAGCATTTTCAAAACCATCTAACTACAAAATACTGTTAAAAATTAGCAGGCATGAGTTAAACCACCCATGGAAAGTAACACCAAGGTCTAACTGATGCAAAGGTGTGATTTTTCTTTTTGCTTTTAAAAATTCATTTTAGTTTTGCCAGGGTTAGGAATTATCTGGTATAAGTGCACTATGAGTACAGCCAGCACGAGGCACTGCTGACTCTTTGTCATATTACAACTCTATATAAACTTCATTGATTATATAGCTCTGGAAGATTTCTCTATTAGAGACAAATCCACTAAGAGGAATAATAAAAATACCATACTGAAGCTGCAATCGGGTTAGAATGGTTGTACCCTCAAGTGCAGTGTGTGCTTAAGAACACTTTTCCATGGTTTCATATTATACCACATCAGCCATTTTTATTTGACATGAAATTCAAAAGTGCTGACAAAGGCTTTACTGATGGTCCCTGGCCTCTAGAAACAACATGCAGAAATTTTTGACACCTTTTGCTGTTCTATACCTATCATTTCTACATCTTTTCAGACAGGAGGCTGAACTGCATTTGACACTTCACTGCTCTGGACCACACTGACAGACAGGTCTATTATTCCATACAGATCTTTTACAAACTGAAAACACTTCACTATGCTTCAGTATTAGTGAATACTTGGGGATATAAGAAGAAACTCTACAACACGATTACCTAAAAATATTTGCTAATAAGCTTAATGCAAACATTATGTAGAAAAAATGGTTTAGTTACAAAAAAAAATAATCATTATAGGGCCAATAAAAATATACTGAAGAGAAGACCTTTACAAAAGTGAGGTTAGGAAGTATGAGGCATTGACATTCACTGTAAACATCCTGTGTTCATTAGAATCCCTTGTCTAAAGTGTATGTTCTGGTTTTGTTCCTGAGCTTCATGGCAAACACTTGCATAGATAGCTAAACCTATCACAAAGGGTTGTTTATACAGGCGCTTCTGTACTGCTTTGTACAGAACTTCCTTAAAGTAATGAGTTTTCTTTTTTTGAAATAGTTTCACTCCACTACCAGGCAGTTCAAGGAAACTATCAAGCATGGATTAATTTCTGTGCACGTATTGCATTGGATGGGTTGGGACACCTACCTTATGGTGTGTTAATCTTAAATAATGTTACACTAAGAAGTACAGCTGTTTGACGTTCTGGCATAGTACAAATGCCTCACTTCTGGTCTGCCAAAGACTGCATATGGCAAAAAGTCAGGAATCCGAGTGCTACAACATCAAACAACCAAGTTAATCCCCAATAACAAGATGCAGCTTATAAACAGTACAGAAGACCTTATAGAGAATTTCACCTTTAAGCAGGCAACACGAGTGCTTTCCTCGAGATTAACCTTCCCCTATTGGAGGAAGCTAGAAAGTACTTTCAGGGTAAGCATGACATGGAGCGGCCCAAGTAAAAAGTCTGAAGTACATACTTGTATTTTGGATATGAAAAGCAGGCATGTGCTTAGTTACTGCACACATTAACACACATAGGAAGTGGTAGAGACAGACAAAAAATCCCCCTCAGAAACAGCACAATAACACAAAAGCAGCAAATTGCCAATTTAAAATCTTATGTTAAGGCAAATCTAGATAAACACCCATAACAGGATTAATAAACAATGGGAGTTTTCCTAGGGTTTTTTGTTTACTTTTTCTGTGATTGGCTTTTACACATCGACAAAATTTGTTTCAGCACTTTCTGGACATCTTCATCCATTTGACCCTACACAAGGAGAAAAAGAATAAAAGAGTTCAAGCATCTCCCTGTTCATTAAGAAGATTTACAAACTCTTTTTGAGGTTTGTAAATTACTTAGATAAATTTCCCAAAAGGAATTAGTGTTAAATTTGTGCTTAAACAGTCACACCTTTTGGGTAGGATGTCTTTAATAAAACATGCAGTTTTTACTACATGTGCAGAAGAAACATCTTTCATTGAAATAACAACATTGTGTCACTGACAATATGCATCCATACCTGCACAGCATAGAGAAGATGCATCCTGTAAACCGAGACAATTTCCTGATGTTGTTTCTTTGTTTCCTATAAAATAGCAGAAAGTCACAGAGCATTTGCAGCTGTTGAATTCAGAACTTCCCAATTAAATTTAGATAGCTCTGGGGCACTACAAACCATAAGTCTTCTGCATGCATGGAAAACCAGCTCAGAAGTACTGTACCACTAGCCATCCAAAATGTACTTTGCATCAAAGCGAGGCCCACAGAAACACTGTAATTTTACCTATCCCAGTAGGAAAGTGAGTGAGATGTCATCAGTTGTTAAGAAGCACTGAGCTGCAAACATGTGGAAGGAGCACATATTCCTGAGCTTATCAGCAACCAGAATTGAGGAGAACCAACAAAATTCTGACAAATCAATCTCCAACTGCAAATAAGCTCTTGCCAGAAGTCAATGACCCACCTTCAGCTAATGCCTTCCAAGGGAAGAGGAAGTGCTTACAGAGGTCTTAACCCATGAAATCCTCAGTTAATTACTCTACAATAAACAAGGATCAGCAAGTTTGCCAATGACAACAAACTGTGTGGTTCGGTTGATACACTGGAGGGAAGGAATGCCATCCAGAGGGACCTTGACACACTTGTGAGGTGGGCTGATGCCAACCTGATGAAGTTTAACCATGCCAAGTGCAAGGTCCTCCACCTGGGTCGGAGCAATCCCAGGCACAGCTACAGGTTGGGCAGAGAAGAGATTCAGAGCAGCCCTGCAGAGAAGGACTTGGGGGTGTTGGTCAATGAGAAAACGAACATGAGGCGGCTTCAGTGTGCGCTCACAGCCCAGAAAGCCAACAGTATCCTGGGCTGCATCAAAAGGAGCGTGACCAGCAGGTCGAGGGAGGTGATCCTGCCCCTCTACTCTGCTCTTGTGAGACCTCACTTGGAGTATTGTGTGCAGTTCTGGTGTCCTCAACACAAAAAGGACATGGAACTCTTGGAACAAGTCCAAACGAGGGCCACGAGGATGATGAGGGGACTGGAGCACCTCCCGTATGAAGATAGGATGAGAAAGTTGGGGCTGTTCAGCCTGGAGAAGAGAAGGCTGTGTGGAGACCTCATAGCATCCTTCCAGTATCTGAAGGGGGCCTATAGGGATGCTGGGGAGGGACTCTTCATGAGGGACTGTAGTGAGAGGACAAGGGGTAATGGGTTCAAACTTAAACAGGGGAAGTTTAGATTGGATATAAGGAGCAAGTTCTTTACTGTGAGGGTGGTGAAGCACTGGAATGGGTTACCCAGGGAAGTTGTGAATGCTCCATTGCTGGCTGTGTTCAAGGCTGGGTTGGACATGTCCTTGGGTGGCACGGTTTAGTGGGAGGTGTCCCTGCCCATGGCAGGGGGGTTGGAACTAGATGATCTTAAGGTCCTTTCCAACCCTAACTATTCTATGATTCTATGATTGTATGATCTTCTTTTCCATGACCAGAGACTGCCAGATCCCAGAAGTCATCTTTCCAAATAAATGTGAGATTGCTAGTAAAGCTAGCCTACAGGAAGAAAAGAATGCTTCCTGTGTTAAATCCTGACCACTTTCCTGATAGGCTGCGTTTCTTTGCATCTTATACTACTTTGCTGGTCCTTAAGCAGTGGTAGATAAAGGGTCCTTTTGGACTTGGTGGACTGAGATAAGAAACAGTGTAGGCCTTTACACTGACAGGATGCACTGCTTAACTGTCTGCCTACTTATGCCTCCTCACTGAAAGGGAATTTCTTCTGGCCTGTATGCATATTGGGTTTTCCTTCTGTCTGCTGGGAAAGGTAAGAAAGCTGACACCAGGTGAGCCATGTAGCATGTCAGGCTGGGAATTCTCCTTTCAGAGTCACTTCAGAGCCCTTAACAAAGGCCTCTGGTGTGTACTACCTCCTTTTCACCCTCAGCAGTGAACTTAAGTGCTCCTTGGGAGAGGCAAGCTCTCCCAAGCTTTTGTTTTGCTCTCAATAGCAATTACAAATCAACCCATCTTAGAGGACCGGACCTTTGATGCAAAACCAGATACAAATCTTCAAGCAGTTCAGAATTTCAGATAATAAACTGTGCTTCCCTACAAGAAGATGGATTCGTTTGATTTGAAGCTTCATGCCTTCAGTGACTACTTTCTTCCAGAAAATCAAACTTATTTTAGGTAAAAAACCCAAAGATTTCAGCTGATGAAAGTTTTTGAGAAAATGCACAGATCTACTGCACATCAACCATATTTTTCATAGATCAGGGTCCCAGTAACAGGTCTGGTCACTACATTTCACTACAAGTACATAAAATTGGCCTCACTATTGATCTGAGGAGATGTATTGGGGAAAACAGCTTCAGTTAGACTACATCTGAAGAGCAATTTGTGGTTTGCAGATTCCTAAATGTATCAGACAAACAGAGAAATTATAGTATTTCTGGATGAAAATCCCTCTCCTTGTGCTCTCATTTTAAACGAGGCAGAGTGAAGAATGGCACATGTATCTTCAGAGAAATGGTAATAATAGTGGGCTTACAAATTATTACACTTACTGCCAGTTGGTTTTGTAACTGCTTCACTTGTTGTTGCAATGCCTCCAGCTGCTGGCTTTGTCTTTTGGGGGTACTGGTTGAGTAGGAAAGCTGAGAAAGGCTGTTCAATGCTTCTTTCAATTTGCTAATTTCCTTTGACATTTCATTGATCTAGGGAGACAAAAAATAGCTTTTCATGACAAGCTGCAAGGCATACTGTATATTCTTGTGGGTCTCATCTTGGGGTTGTGACTCACATTTAAGATGTGTGGAAAAACAGGATATAAGTAAACTCAATGGACAGAGACATCATGCAAGCAAAAGATTACAGTGCTTCTCTAACCCACCTCCCAGCCCAGACAGGCTGAGAAAGCTGGGGCTGCTCAGCCTGGAGAAGAGAAGCTGTGTGGAGACCTCATAGCAGCCTCCCAGTACCTGAAGGGGGCCTACAAGGGTGCTGGAAAGGGACTCTTCATTAGGGACTTTAGTGATAGGACAAGGAGTAATAGGTTTAAACTTAAACAGGGGAAGTTCAGGTTAGACACGAGGAAGAAGTTCTTTACTGTAAGGGTGGTGAGGCACTGGAATGGGCTTCTTGAAGAAGCTGTGAATGCTCCACCCCTGGCAGTGTTCAAGACCAGGTTGGACAGAGCCTTGGGCAACATGGTCTAGTGTGAGGCATCCCTGCCCATGGCAGGAGGTAGGAATAAGATGATCTTGAAGTCCTTTCTAACAAAAACCATTCTGTGATTCTATGAAAATGCATTTCTTGCTCTGAAAGCCAGCAATATTTAAAAACATGGACTGCATTTATCACCTTTACAAATACTGCAGCTGAACACAAGACAGAAACCTACCAAAAATAGACCAGCTATTCACAGCTAGCAAAATACATAGTTTTTTATAAAGAAATTTGTAGTAAGAGATATGGTAGTTGCAGAAGAAAAATAGTGAACGCTAAGGTTGAGATGATTTAGTAGAATCAGAATAGTGATTTTTTTTTTCATTTCTGATCTTTTGTTTTCATGTCTCCTTTGGAATCTCTTCCTGCTGTAAACCCCACTTCTTTGACTTCAGCTGCCTTAATAGTCTGAACCCACCTAAGCAGAACATCAAATAGATAAATTGAAACACCATTCATATCTCCACAGCTGAGAGAAGCCAACTGTAGAGTTAAACCTATTGAAAAAGTCTTTGACTTTGATATCTGAATTTTCAGATGGCAAATGCACTCAAAAGTGACTCCACTATATGACTTTTTACAGAGCATTGTCTATTAGGTCACCCATGCACCATCCAACAAGTTTTGAAGCCTGAACTCAAGTAACTACCCGTGGTGCAGTGAATCACTAACCTTTTTATCTTTATCCTCTTCTAGTTTTGATGAGCTTTCAGAACACCTTTTCATTTGAAGAAGATCTTCTTGAGCTTGATGGTACCTTTGCTGTAGATCAACCACCTCCCGATCCTTTGCTTCAAGCAGAGTATGCATACCTTCTTTCTCTTCTTTCAAGTGCGAAACTTCATTTCTCAGTTGCATGGCATCTAAGTACACTTTTTCCTTCTCATGGATTACATCCTTCAGTTTGGATGACAAAACACTAACTTCACGATCTAGTGATGACTGGAGCTTTTCATATGTAGCCTTGGGTACCATTGCTTCATTAATTGCAGCCTTTTCTTCCAGTAATTCCTTCTGTAAATTTCTTACTTCCCTTTCCTTGTTGGTAAGCAGCCCTTTGAGCTCATTTATTTCTTCCTCCATTTCCTTCAGAGTGTTTCCGAGTGCATTCATCACCTGCTGGTGTTCAGTAATGGGCAAAGAGTTTTCTTTCTGAGCATCTAACAGTTGCTTTAATTCTTCTGCTTCATCTAATGCTTTTGTGTACTGGGATTTCATTTCTGATAACTCATTCTCTGCTTTGTATTTCAGAGAACTTGTTACTTGCATCAGTTTCTCATGTTCTTCTCTAGGAATGTAGTCCAAAGCTAAATCATCTGGAGTTTTTCTCTTCCTATAGCCTTCAAGCTCTGTTTGTGCTTCTTTGTACAACTGAGATAATTCACTAAGTTGTCTATTCAGCTCATCTATCATTCTGTGCGTCACATCTTTCGTTTCTCCAGCTTCAGCACTAGATTCCAACTGTGTCTGATTTTTCAGCTTGTCCTGTAGCCTTTTAATTTCCTCTTGCCCTTCTTTGTACCTCTCAATCAACAACGCTTTCTCCTGATTTATGTTATCAATAACTGAACAATAAGACATCTTCATTTCCTCACATTCTTCCACAGACAATTTGTTTCCCACACTCTGCTCTCTTTCTTCAAACTTTTTCTGTAGCTCTCTCACTTTCTCTTTTTGTCTTTCACCTTCCTCCAACGCTCTCTTCAATTCTTGCTTAAGCATTTCAACTTCTTCACATGTAACCTTTAACCTACTCACATCAGAACTGGTTTCTTCACTTTCAAAGGAAACAAGACCCAGCTTCATTTGCCTTTGTACATTCAAACCCTCTTTCACAGCTTCCTCATACCTGTTTTGAGTTTCTTGGAACTTCAGATTAAGATCAGAACCATTTTCTGAAATGTTTGTGCTATTCAAATTATCTGTTTCTGGGACTCTGGGTTGGACCTGAGCTTCAATCTGCTTTCTTTTGTCTTCAGAATTTTCTGATTTCCTCTGCACATCCTTTAAGCCTTCCTGGAGGTACTTAGTTTTCACCTCACTGGGGCTTGTCAACTTTTCTTGAGTTTGGGTGGCATTTAATGTAGACTTAAGCTCCTGAAGAGAGAACTCATTTTGTCTAACTGCTGTTTGTTCGAACTCTGTTTGGGCTGGATGATAAGATTCTACAGTTGAATCCACTTCTTTAGGTGCTCTTTCCTGTGTAGAAAAGAAACCCAAACAACGCCACACTGAAAGCAAGCACATGATTATATCTTTTTAGAACATAGTAAGCAAGGAAATGTTGCCACATCCTCCAGAGACAGACAGTTAAAGCACCATGGAAGAAAGTTTTAGAAAAATTCAAAGCCCAACTGCTCCCATTTAGTCATCTATAGCAAGAGAAGGCAGCAAGTGCCAAGCTCCTCTGAAAGTCGGGGCTGATCTCCATAAGCTAATAATCAAAGCTATGCAAATTAAAACTCTGCTAACACAACTGTTAACAACATCTTTTAGAATGTGGTTATCATAACAAACAAAGTTATCCAGTAATTTATGGGAAAAGTGAGATGATCAAAACACTGACTTGATCCCTCAGGGCAGAGCATTTCCATGATCTTACCATCAACAAGCTCGTTAAATTATCTTCACAGTGCATCTCTTTAAAAATGGTAAGCAGCTCTTTGTTCTGCTAGCAGATTAAAGAGAGCACTAGAACAGCACAAAAATAAGCCACCTGTAATTTGTCCTGCAGCTCCTTATTGTGCAATGTCAAAGAAGCAATTTTTGCTTGCATCAACAGAAGTAGATCTTGCTGGTCAGCTTCAGAACTCACATTCAGTAAACTATCAGCACCTTTGGAGAATAAAAACAAAAGATTAAAGAACTTTAAAAAAGCTGGAATACCAGCTAGTTATTCTAACCTTTCATATTGAACGGTGTGTTCCCATGATGACTGAGTGTAGCAAACTAAGCAAGCAAACCTTTCCTAGAAACTCTCTCCCAAGAATGTGTTAGATCACCCAACAGAAGCAGGAGGTTCTGGTGGGCAGCTGGCAGTGAAATTATAAAACATTACTCTGAGTACTTACTGTTGTTTCTGCTTCTAAGTGGAAAGGCACACGGGAATACTGATCAGATTACAACATTTCACACCATCTAAAACACCTTGCCAAATATGAAAATAAGAAAGAAGTGTTATTGTATACCTGTTGCGCTGTCACTCAGTCTGTCTTTATTATCTCGATTCAAGGAGCTGAATTCTTCCTGTTGAGACACCAAAAGAAAATGCTTTCACAAAAAGCAGATATAAAGTTGGACAGTTTACCAAAGAGAAGTATAAACAGTATAGATTTGATGGATTAAGCCTGCCAAAGTGAACTTCTCTTACTTCTGGGGTCTTGTTTAATTGTAGCAGGTGGCCAATATTTCCAGATCTGCTAAAGCCATTCAGGTTCCATTGCCCAATTCTCATTAAATATTAACGAAATATGGGCAACTATCTCATAGATAGTTTGGAAAGATGCAGTCCCTGTGATAAATAACAGCAGTATATTGTCATGTATTAAAAGAAAACAAAAGCTTCACTACCATAAGGTGAAGATCAGACAGAACACAACCAACCACTTCCCTGATATCTTTTGGTGAAAGGGGCTCTACGTTTTGCACTGCACAATGCCATGCACTTTGCTGATATTACGCAATGAACTCTCACAGCATTAATACGCATTTTTATAACCACATTCCTAACTTACTCAGTAAAAATTAAAGTAATCATCACTTGCTTTGTAAATGACATTGAAGTAGTTTTGGACTCCTTTTTGTTCCTAAAACTCAGCTAATTAATTCACAGGAGACTGTACAGCAAAAAAGGTTATTAAGCAAAATGGATCATTAAGATACTATATTTTCTTTCCCTAAGCTTCATAAGAACAGAAAAATAATACCTTGCACACTTGATCAGCAAAGAAAGCCTGCCCTTTTCCAGTCATGGGAGTTGATGTTGATGAGTGTGGAGAGGACAAATCACTAAGCTGCAAAATATTTTATATAAATAAATATGTACACATACATGTACATGTTACTACATCTGTAACATGCCCATACATACACCCACATTAAAGAGTACTTTTCCCTGCACTAACTTCAGTCAGTTTCAAAAAGCAGATCATATTTTTCAGTGCTTTCCAGAGTCAGTATTACATATACAGGGTAGCTGCTATACAGGTATATTAAACCTAACTATTAAACTGCATTTTTATACCATATATTTTATATATGTTTTATACTTTAGATGGAAGAAACAATTGTACAGTAAAATTTGTACAGTTGTCTCTTAGACCATACTGCATTTCAAGCAATTTTACTTAGTTAACCTAACCAACATGTGTCACCTGTCACATGTTGTCACATGTGGCATGTGTTTTCATGGTGTCATCCTAATTTCAGGAAAAAAACTCTTGGCAAGACAAACTCATAAAATAACAGTGACAGAGCAAATCCAGCCCACATCATTCACACCACGTTCAAAACCCTTTTCATTCCTTAAAAGCGTCTCAAAATCGGTCTTTTCTTTACCTGAATAGGACTGATAGGAGGAGGTGGGGCTTTGCGTTTTTTTGGAGTTCCACTTCTTTCTGAACTTAATTTAGAGCCTTGATCATGCTGAAAGTTTCACCAGCCAGAAAAGGTAGGTTTGTTAGTTTGGTTAGTAAAGTCCCAGCAAGTTGTTTTGTTTGTAAAATAAAAAGTAAAAACAAATCCCACATTAATACCAACTCTTGCAGCTCATGCAATGCCTCATTTTTTTTCTGTGTAAAGACCACATGTCTATTAACACAAAGATATTAAACATGCCTGACAATAAGAACCTGCGCCCTTGTAATCCATGCTTCAGTGAAAACAAACAAGATTTAGTGAAAAAGCAGCAGCTGGCAATAGGCTTAGCACCAGTGATCTTAAAGACTTCCATTCACACATAGTCCAGTCATGCAATTCTTAACAGCTACCACCTTTCCTCTCCACCAGCTTCTGCCTGAGCTCCCTGAAAACCCCATGTCTTCACTCAGAGAAAGAATGAACCAATGCAATGCACCCTTATCCACTTCCCAGCCACCAGCAGGTCTACTTGCACTCCAAGTTATGATACTAAAGAGAAAATTAAAGAAATTAATTTAATTCCCTAAATCTTCTAGAATTCTCACAGGTGGGGTTCTCCAGTAAGATGCAAACTGGGATAACCCTTCAATTGCATGTTTTAGAAATAGGGAACTTTTCTAGATCATCTTCTCTACAGTTTTAACAGAACAAGAGCCCAAAAGTGAAACTCCTACATCACACACAAGAAAAGTGGTATACCTTGCTGTCCACATATGCACAGACACAATGCCCTCCCTTCCTTGTCTTACTGAGGGTGCTGGCTGCTGTTACAGAGAAAAGCTAAATCTAAAAGTGATGTTTCTGAAACATTAAACAAGAAACAAAAATCTTCCATATTACCAAGCAGTCAATGGCAGCACACCTCACAGTGACTTACGCCTTGCACTTGCTACTAGAAACACTGACTACTAGTAATTGACTACTTCTAGCCAATTACTGTTTTTTCTTAAATTACAAGGCAATATTTTGTATTTTTAAAACCAAGAGGACACATACCTGCTTTGCTCTTGTCGGTGACTTTGCATCTGTGAAGCAGAAAAGAACTGGCATTAAGAACAGCTTTGAAGAAAAAGTTACTTGTCATTCCCCAACCCATTTCTCAGGTCTACCTCCAACACCATAAATACTTTGTTTGATTTCTGAATTCCTGTCTGAAATCTGAGAAATATACTTTTAATTTCCAAATTCCATTTGAATCGTGTAACTTCTCTACTGTTTTGGGGGGTTTTATGCTGAGATAAAATTTGAAGGATTGTGACAATTCTTATGCTCCTATAGTCTCGCACCATTCTTGAACATTAGCTTCCTCCTTCAGAGATCCATCAATTTGACCATAAAACCCTCTGTTTGCATTAATTCCTTCTCCAACTCCTCTACTGAGGAGCTCTATGTTACTCTTTCACATAATAAAAAAGGGTCTATTCCAAATTGTATGCAAGACTTTATGATGCTGCTACATCAGCTTACCTTTCCTTTCTACAAAGCACCTTTTCTGCCCTGCTTAGCGCTTTATCCCTTGCTAAATATTACAATCTACGGCAAAGATCACATTTTCCTGCTTTTGGGAAGCCTCAGACAGACCACCTTTGAAGACAGTTTTTGAAACTTTTCAAACTACCTTTATGAAGTAAATTTGTGCATTGGTAAACACACATGTAGACAGTTCAAGAAGTGACAAACTGAAGATCTGCATCTCTTACATACCCATGTCCTGAGATAATTTTGACGACAGGAGATTCTGTATCCCTGTATTCTCGGAGAGCTTGGAGTAATGCAGAGCATTGTGTCCAAAGACATCTACTAAACTGACATCTGCACCCTTCTTAAGCAAGGCTTCCACCATGTTAAGGCCACCAGCTTCACAAGCCATCATTAAAGCAGTTCTGGATAAAACAGACAAAACAGACACACAGAGTAAATGTCAAGAGTGTACTCTTTATGCAGCAGCTCATTGTTCTTTCAGGAAAAGAAGGGTGACAGTTATCGTGCAATAAGGCCCAAGATTTTATCAAAGGGTATGGACACACACATATAACTGTTGTTTCTCCCTACAAACATTGGCCTACTGGTCCTTCCTCTTCCCCACACTCCCCAGCAGGACTTTCTGCAAAGACCTGGCATGCTTTACACAGGTCTCCAAACACGTCTAAAAATGGGTTCCTGAGGCTAAGAGGAGATTCATACATAGAAATGGCTGCAGGATAAAGTCAGACTATCAAATCTCACTGACACATTCCAATTACAGCTCTGCAAGAGGTGGCACATGAAAGCATTTATTTCATTCCTGCTGTCCTTCACATGTTGCTTTTAAGACAAAACAGAGAAACAGATTTCAACCAAAAAGCAGAACAAACCTCAAACCCTGATCTAATCAGGGTTTAAAAAAAGGCCCATTAGAGCACCAGTAGATCCCCTCTCCAACACAGGACAGCTAGACAGTGCCAGATCCTACAGTAAGGGTAGCATACAGAAAGAGTGTTTTCCTAACAGGCTGTGTCTCAGTTACTTGAAGGGGTTACAAGAGATGTACAGAATAATTACACACACACACAAAGACACACCTTTCAAGCACAACCTGATACTGCTCTCCTGCTTGGGCATAACTCTCCCTCCTCAGTATGAAAGCATGTCTTAATAGGCTGACCAAGCATCACTGGCAAACACACTCCACAGTGAAGACATGAAACTGAAAAGTTACTACAGTGATAATATTTACTAGATATTAAGATAATTATTTGACTGATCAATTAAACATACTCCCCATAGTGGGCGAGCCCTGGAGAAGCAATGGCTGTTGCAGCACTGTGCTAAAATGTAGTGCTGACTGGCAACTTGGCTAACACTTCCAGAGTCACAGGGATGATTTTAGATTACCAAAATAACTTGCTTAGCCTGCACAAGGTATGAAATCTGAGATGCCAGTTTCAAAGGTTATCCCCTTCCTTTCCCACAAGGCTTCTCCTTTCTTCAGTAAAAACTTTACCCCTTTTGTGAACATGAGATACAAGAGTAGTCACTCTCCTTATCAGGAGGAAAGCAAGAAGTAAAATGGTGTATTTCATGTTATATTGTTTTCTTGCCTCTACACACAGTACATTCTTAAAAGAGAGAATACAAAAATGCAAGTCTGTCCTACCTATGACAGAAACACCTTCATCTAATTAAACTAGAAAGTCTTAACACTGTCCATTGATTAAACAGTAAGAGAGTGAGGGGAAGCTGAGGTCCCAGAGTGGGCAGCACCTCAGGCTCAAAGCAGCGATGACAAAGTGGTTTTCTTTAGACAATTGAAAACAAAGAGCGCACTAATAAAGTTTGGACTGATAAAAAACAAGTTGGGGCCTCATCTTACTCTCCCAGGTGCTGCTGAAGAACAGCATGAGCATTGTGTCACATACAATAATCAAGATTCCTATCAGGTCTAAGTCTTTTCAGCATCCTGCTTTACCTTCACAGTTTAATCAACTGGTTATAAAATAGTCCATAATTTTTAAATCTTCATCAGTATCATCAAAACAAATGCATTTTTAACTACAAGGATATTGCTTTTTAAAATGTTTTCTGACACACACATCCTATCTATTAATGCAGCAAATCTCTAAATGGCACCTTCTAAGACAACAGTATCTCCACTACATAGCTATGCTGTGTTTTTCTTTTGCTGCTGTGGCAGCATTACGGTGGAAAAAAGAACCCTCCACAGATGCTGTGCCAAGTAACAGTTTGAGGATTTAAGTTGCAGAAACTAAGTCATGACAAGAAGAGAACAGCATTTAAAACTGGGACATGTACAAAATGATGTGTGGATAAGTGCTATGAATCAGATTCTTGTAGGAATTAGTTACAAATGGGATTTACTGCTATGGTAGCCTGAGGGAAATCTTACAGGCACAGTTTTACAGTTGCATAGTTTCGCCTTTTCCTTTAGGCAGAATTCTGTAAGCTTTCTCAACAATCAGGATATGCTCTGTAGTACAGAAGGCATTATTTCATTATTTTGGTGAATATACATTTCACTATTTTGGTGTATATATATATATTTCACTATATATATCTTCACTAAACAAATACTTTGGGAAGGATTTGAGAAGAAAGCTTCATTCGACAGTCAGCCTTGGTGAAGAATTAACATGTGAACCTGCTGTACCTTCCATTTTTATCCCTGGTGTTGATGTCTGCTCCATGATCCAGAAGGTGTTTGCAGACTTCTGTATGACCATTTTGTACCGCAAGCAGCAGAGGTATGTTCCCATCCTAGGAATGCATTTAAAGAAGCTATGAACAATAATCTATCCACTTACAAATATCATTCTGAGATTTCAAGGTCAGTCATGAGCTTCACTTCTGTATAACACAAACAAGACGCTATCAGCACCTTCTTCTGATGTATCATAAATGTAGCGGGGTTTACTTTAATTCCTTTCTTGACCACTGTGGATGCAAAACATCAGGAGTAGAGCAGAAATGCTTTCTGCTGTTTGCTTAATGCTATGACATGATTTTAGAACTTTAAGTAGTGTCACAACAAAAATGGTCATTTTAACTAAGTACAAGACAAAGTACTTAATTTCATATACAGAATAACTTAGGTGGAGGTCATCTTTAGAGGTTGTTATGGTTTAAACCCAGACGGTAACTCAGAACCATGCAGCCACTCACTCACTCCCCCTTGTTCTTCCCCCTGACTCCCAGAGGGATGGGGAAGACAACCCCACCTCTGCTATGGCAAACTGCAGAAGGAACTTCCTCCACAAGAGAAATCCAAGAAGAAACATAAGCAGAGTTATTGGTTTGAACTGCTGCACCTGAGATTGACTGGAGCAGAGGGTGGTAAAAGTTCTGAAGTATCTGAAGCACACAATGGGAGAAGAGGTACGTACCAAATCTTTGATGTTAATTGGACATTTCTGTTCACACAGAAGTTGAACTGCCTGGAGACAACCACATGAAGCTAAAAAGAATAAATAAAGACAACAAGCATGAGAAGAAGAAAAAACTGAAAGGATGAACAGCAAGTTGTATGCAGAAATACAACCGATATTCATGGCCCAAATTAGCATGAGAAGACATAACTTTTGAAAACTGAAATAAAAATCAATCTAATTTTAAGTATTCCCATGGCTATGCACTTGCAAGTGCGTGCATTAAGCTTGATAACTGTAATTAACTGAAATTCAGTATTTGCAGTGTTTATAAAAAAACAACCTTGAAATTTGTAAACAGTCAGATGGAGTCACTATATTTAGGTAACTAGAATCTAAAATGCTCCACTAGGCTGAAGAGCTAGGAATATGAAGCATGACAAAATAAACAGTACAAGCTTTCAACAAAGAAGTTACCTGCATAATGTAAAGCTGTTTTTCCAGAATTGTCAGTGCTGTCTGCTGGACATTTACTCTGAAATTTCAATGAGGAGAAATAATAAAAAAAAAAAAAAAGGGCAATTAGAGAAACACCATGAAAATAAAAAATGTTGATGCTAAGGACAGAGTGCAGAACATCTCTGAGAAAAGTTTCATTGGCTACTCCAGAAGAGAATATTGAAGAAAGGTGCAGCTTTCCTCTCTACCAATCTGATCTTTCCTTTCTTGGTACCAGCTTATCCTGAAAGCATTTAGTCTTGCATTATTTCTGTTGAAGGCCATAAGGCTTCATTTGCATCTGTAAAACTAAAGCATCACTAATCCAGCTATATTTTGTGGTGTTACAAGCCACCAGGTACTACTGATCAATCTAGACTTCAAAGAAATAAATAGTTTTTTAAAAAGTCTAATTTCAAATCTTTATTCAGACTTGTTTTGGTACAGAAGATTTCAGTTTTAGTTTACGTCAAAGAAAAAGAACCAGAGAATTGCAGAATAGTTTAGGTTTGAAAAGATCTTGAGGATCACTGAGTTCAACTGTTAACCCAACACTGGCAAGTCCACCACTAAACCATGTCACTAAGTGCCACATCCACACATATTTTAAATGCCTCCAGGGACGGTGACTCCACCACTGCCCTGGGCAGCCTGTTCCAGTGCCTGAGCGCCCTCCCTGTGAAGAAATTTTCCCTAATATTCAGTCTAAACACCTCCGGTGCAGCTTGAGGCTATTACCTCTTGTCCTATCACTTGTTACTTGGAGAAGAGACTGACCCCCATCTCACTACAATCTCCTTTCAGGCAGCTGTAGAGAGTGACAAGCTCCCCCCGAGCCTTCTCTTCTCCAGACTAAACAATTCAGTCATTTCTCATCAGACTTGTGCTCTAGAACCTTCTAGACCCAATTTCATCGCTCTTCTTTGGACATGAGAAGATACGACCCTGGAATAATGGGCTTCCAAGCAAACATTAATCTTTTGCCTTTCAAATGTAGCACTGCCTCTTAACAGTTTTATTATTTTCTGGGAAAACAGGTTCACATAGACTACCACATTCTGTAACAAAAAGGTTAAGGTTCTGCCTGTCTAAAATAATTATTTAGCCTGTTTTAATACACCTCCATCGTAACAAGATTAGGCACTCCTCACGAGTACAGTTTATACCACCAAGCTGGTCCACAGAAACAAAGTAATCTGAAGAGCATGAATTACTGTAGAGTATTACCAATGGGTTTGCATCTACAAACATATTTAGAAATTTGCATATTGTAATAAAATCAGGAAAATATCAATAAAAGCACTCCATGGTTGTTGCTAGTAAATGAATAGCCAGCAGATATTTGGTATTAAACAGACATCTATCTAAATGTCGAGCTGATGCTGCTGAATGCAATACTATCAGTGACAGCTTGATGTCACTGTTTACGCTGTAAATGGGTGTGCGCTAGACTAACTGTTCACAGTGAAATCCTAAATAAGGGAGCCCCAATGGTTAATCATCATAGAATCGTTTCGGTTGGAAAAGAACTGACAATCCTTTCCAGGTGTGGAAGAACAGGAGGGACAGCTTGCAACGAGTATGGAGATGAATCAGTGTAAATGGACAGCACTGTCAGAGACATTGACAGGGGTCAGTCACAGGACAATCGGAGAGCCCCAGGGTAACCAGGGAAAAGCAATTTAGAGGTTTGCATACAAGATCCATTCTCTTTCTTTACTGCTGCTCTCAAGTGGGTTTGCCACAGCATTACCGGTAACTCCAAACTCCTAAAAAGCTGTCCCATTCCTCTGATCACATCTCCACCAAAACTCATCTGGCCTTCTGAAATGGAGCCAAGATGGACGATGTCTCTTCTTCCTCACTAACACGTGTCTTCAGCCTCAATACCACAAGAGTCTTCTCATCATCTTAATTTCTGTATTTTCTTTATCCATTCTTTCTGCTCCCTCTCTAAACCCCTCATTGTCCTTTGCCTCATTCCTCTGAGGTTTGAGTATTTCCTTATTTTCGCATCTAAATTGGTTTTGTTTCTTCTCCTTTAGACTTCAAAATTAACAGACATTTCTGTGGTCAACAACAGACAGAAAGCATTCCAGTGCAACAATATCACAATCCCCCTAGAAGTAAAAAATCCTTTTCCTCTATATCTCTTAACCCATCTACTTGAAAGCCACTGAGACACGCAGACAAAACACAGGAAGTGAAAAGGTGCAACCTGCTTGAAACCCAACTCTGCTATGTCAGATCAGCTGCACATGGAACACTGTATTTGTGGAACATTCAGGGAAGATACCACACTGTTTTCTATCATCCATTCTCCGTGCCTAAAAGGTCTTTAAACTCGAGCACAGCTCTTGATTGCAAGGAGACAGGGCAAAAGTGAGAGAGTGTGATGCAATTATGAGGAAATGTGCCAATATCTAGTAGAGCCAATCTAGAAGAACAAAAGGAAAAATTCAAAATTAAAATTAAGTTAATAATATACTTTACCTGAAGTAACCTCTTAATGCAATCAGGGTGGCTGTTCTTCGCTGCAAGATGTAAAGCACTGTGTCCTAAATTAATAAAAACAAACCAAATTAAGCATTCAATCATGCCAAAGCACAGGAATAAACTCTTCCATGACAAAGGCAAAATTTTGAATTATCTATCTTGTTCCTATCACAACACATGAAAGTAAGGATAGAGGAAAAAGAAACAAAAAGCTACGTCAAGCAGAATGCATTTATGACACACTGTTGCTCAGGCAGGTAACAGAATAATCTTGATGTCTAGCTTCATATAAAAGAATAACACAAACACTGTGTCAGACGACACCTTGGCAGAGGCAAATATAAGATTGTGCAGTTGTACTTCTTCAAACCTAATTTTCTTACATTACTCAGCCTCCCTTGTAGAGATGTCTCTCAAGTGTCTTCATGATTTCTTCCATTTGCCAATGACCAGCAAAACAAGCCAAATTAGCCACACTACAATGAATTTGTATCATCCATAAAGTGCATGTAGAAGACCCAGAACATGGCCTACTTGGGTTTGCATCTCAATTCCCTCTTCTATTAATGTATTTAGCACACATGAGTACATGTTTAGCTATGCAACAGTGATTTACTGACTATGGATTTGTGATGAAAGACTGCAGTCTATCCTCTTGGTCCATCTTACAGAGCATCTGAAAAAATGAAGAGGCCAAGACAGCAAAAGAATAAATTATCTGTGTAACTGAGAAAGAAGAAGCCAAGATTTAGCACTCAATACAGACAGAGCCACTTGAGACAACAGAATCTCCCTGTAAATAATGTGACTACTACAGCCAAGGCTTTCCCTAATGAGTACTGGGTCAACACCCTCAGGTGAGAGCAGGCAACCTCTTATTATCCAAACAACTAATAAATCCTGAGGCAAGATGAAGTATGAATTCTGAATAATAGTCTGTATCATATACATATATTATCTTATCATTATGTATAATCTAAATGCTTCTTCGCTATCACAGATATTTCCTTACAGAGGCAAGTCATTCCACATATGACAGAATTGGTGAGCCCAACATTTACAGGTCATTACTGGAAAGATGGAATGCTGACAGCTCATTCAGCTGACTCAGCTAGCCAGAGAAAATATTGGGCACAGATTCCACTGAAATCTACTAAGAAGAGTGCCAGTTTCAAATTCAGCTCCCATCATTCTCTGAAGTGAAGTAATAATTAAGGCATAGGACTTTTGTGAGCTGAAACAGCACACTTAATAGCTCTCAGCTCTCTTTTGGCCTGTATCAGCTCTTCTCATAATCCTGAGGAAATGTCTTACTGCAACTTCTGTAACAGTTAATGGGGTTAATAGCTTGGATGCACATAAAAGCAACATGGAAGATCTTGATTTAAACTGTAAAAAGCCTCACATGAAATTAACAAAAAAAGTTGGAGGAATTTATTTAAAAATAAATAAAATTAAAACCCCAATAATAACCTATCAACTATTTTACTTCTGGAGTCTGCTACAAATCCTGACATTTATAGTATTAGATCAAAAGTTTTAAAGGGCTTTAGAATCTGAATTCTATATGCGGAAAAGCAAATATGCCTAAACCTGCAAGTGGTACAACTGCTGTCCTACATGGCATGTAGGGAAAAGCAGTGTTAGCAAACCTGTAGTTGCACATCAAGAACTACATAGGCAAATTGAGTATATTATACCACATGTGTAGGTTCACAGAGGCATACCTGCACCATCTTGGGCTGTCACATCTGCACCATGTGTCACCATGATTCTGAGGCACTCCGCATGCCCTTTCATGGCTGCCAGGTGAAAACTGGAAGAGAGGATTTACATGTCACTTTTCTTTTATTAAGACCTCTTTTCTCTTTCATTCACAAATCAAGTACTGGCAAGTTCTCCCCTCCCTGTCCTTAGATCTTTTGGCGTTCCTCCACTGCCTCCCAATAAGATAATAGCTCTGAAAGTGAAAAGGAAATCAAAAAGCTTTTGTAGTCATACTTTTATGACACATCCCAAATACTGTGTTCAGTTTTGGGTCCTTCACTACAAGAAAGTCATTGAGGTACTGGAGTAGGTCCAAGGAAGGACAAAGGTGATGGAAGTTTTGGAGCACAAGTCTTAAGGGGAGTGGCTGAAGGAAGTGGGGTTGTTTAGCCTGGAGAAGAGAAAGCTCAAGGGGGACCTTCTCACTCTCGACAACTACCTGAAAGGAGGTTGCAGCAAGTTGGGCGTTCATCTCTTCTCCCAAGTAACAAGTGATAGGGCAAAAGGAAATGACCTCAAGTCGCACCAGGGGAGCACTGTATGTTAGGAAACGTTTAGATTGGATATTAGGAAACATTTCTTCATGGTTGTCAAGCATTGGCAAAGGCTGCCCAGGAAGTGGTGGAGCCACCATCCCTGGAGGTATTTAGAAGACATGTAGATATGGCACTTAGGGATCAGTTTAGTGGTGGACTTGTCAGTATTAGGTTTATGGTTGGACTTGATGATCTTGAAGGCTTTTTCCAACCTAAACAATTCTGATTCTACACAAGCAGTTGTCTCATTAACCCATGGACTCATGTGCATCTAGTCCCACACAATTTCTAAACCAACGTCCTTAGTGATGCAACATATCCCCACAGAATACCTTGGCTTGGGTATTAATGATGAAAACATTCAGAATGATTGACTTTGCTCTAGTCATTCTACTCAGTCTTGCTTTCCCCATTTCAGGGGACAGAATTTAGTTCCTCTAAAAGGGGATTTAGCTCCTAAATTAAAACTATATCAAGTTGTGCTTCTGCAATGTCATTTCCAGAGCTCATCTTTCTTCCATGTAAAGGGGGAAAAAAAGCCCCCAGTAAACCTTAGTGCTTGTGAATAGCACCTGGAGAAATCAAAGCTGCTGGTTATTTGTATTTTTTCAACTTTTGGTGTTGCTTTTCACCTCAAACACCTGCTTGTTTGAACAGCAGGAAATTGCAGAGGTTACCAAGCAAACCATGGCAGGATGCATTCAACAGCATGAATTACCAAAGATACAATTACAGAACAAACCAAAGAACTTATACTGAATTCAAGCCTTTTTACAGCTGAAGGTTCATGTTTGACACACGCCTGGCACCTCAAGATTCACAGGAGCAGTCATAATTTGCTGCACGTGCTGCAGGCTTAATTTTGCTGGGAAGCAAAAATGAAGGAAAAGCTCCTGAAAACAGGTAAGTTTATATCCCCCTGATGCATACATATTGTGCCGACACCGCTGAGTCTCAATAAGTCTCATGTGAACATTTTGGACCTTCAACAGGCCCAAGCTGAAAGAGAGAGCATTCCAGGAATGTTTTCTAGTATCTTTTAAGGGAGACATACAGTTTTAACATCATGCATCCCTGTGTTATGGACATTTTCCCCTGGACCCTAAAGGAAAAGTCAGAAATCATGTAGCCACACCAACTACTGTATTTAAGAGTTTACATTTTGAACAACTGCTTCCTCTAAATGTTAAAACTAACACTGAAAGTTCAGCCTGATAACCAGGGAAATGGGGAATTTCAGGCAGGAATGAAAAAGATATTTCAGGCACATAATATGTGAACTACAACTCTGTTTCTCTAAGCCATAGACTTCTTTGCTGCCTTCTTGAAGACTCAGAAGAGAAAATGACCTACAGACAAGGTCTGGCAAAGGGTGTAGAATTAATCAAAACAGGAGTGCTCCTGGTACAGAATTCTCCATCAAGTACAGCAACTACCCCACTTCTTACACGGAGTCCTTCTACACCGACTGCTCGTTGCAAATGGCAGACAGACAGCACTTAAGCATTGAACCCTTCTCTGTAGATATAAAAATATCCTGTGTGCTCATCCTCATGCTTGCTACTGCCATAAACAAACTGAAGAGTTAACACTTCCAAGAGTATAAAAAGCACTGCTGCTGGCTGCTCTCTGGTCACTCAAAATCAAAACTTCATGCGCTTGGTGATTTACTTTGTGTAAATATTCTTCTTTAGAAGATGCTTCTCAGGCTCTGGGAAAATGGCTGTGCAAGGGACACAAAAGGAGCCCGACAAATTCCAACACCTCTGATTTAGCCAGCAAAACATACCAACAAATACAGAAACATGTTCAGATAAATTTGTGTAGATACACAATATGCCTGAAGTCACTTATATACTAAGAAGGCTGTGAAGCAGGCACTCAGCTCACTTACATTTGATTATATTGATAAGAATAACAAATACCTGAATATTAATAACTTGGCTAAATCTGGTACATTGGTGTTTTATGGGCAGACTGTGTAGGATGGTGCCAAATGCAACATGAATACACAAGAACAAAACAAGTTTTATTTAGGTAAACTCAGACATCAAAGACAGTATCAGAGAGAGGAAAAACTTAACCCCTTTCAGGCTATGCACCTATGAATAACACATCAGTCCCATCAACGCAAACAATTCCCATACCTGTTCTCCTCAAGTCATTACACGTGCAGAAGCTTTGTTTCATGTGGCCAAAAATATTTTCGAGAAAGAAATGATTGGAAATATAATTTCTCCCAAATTGATGGGATGAAAGAAACACCATCTGTAAGTAGTACAAGTGGTGTGAAAGATGAGAGAACATGTGTAAAGACGTAAAGATCTGATGAGAGCAAAAATATAGAAGCTATGCAGAGAGTCCTGTGAAAAGAGAGGATGGTAAGGTTTAACTCTTAGTCATTTATACAGCGACCTAAGCCAAGCAGAACTGGGCTGCTACAGCTCCCTCCCAACTACTTGTCAATTATTTCTGTGTCCCCTCCCTAAATGCTTGTACTGCTACTACCCCTTGCACACCCCTGTAGTGAGATGTTTTCTCTTAGTAATCTAAAAGCAATTGGGAGGGGAATGGGGGACATGGTTGGTTAGCTGCTGGTTTAGAAAACTGAACTGGCTGATCAGGAAATCAGCCCTGCAGCTGAGAGAGAGAGGAGAATGACTCCAGACTGGCATGAACCTATTACAGTGATATTTAAGTCAGAGTATGACAGAGCACTGCGCAAAAACCTTCCCTTGAGGAGCAACTCTAACCAATTTTAAACTTAAGAGCCCCACTGTTTGGGTTTTCTGTTGTGTGTGTTTGGGTTTGGTGTTTTTTTTTTTTTTTTTTGAGCTTTTTTGTTTGGTTGTTTTTTTTAAACTTTTTAAAAAACAACCAACCAAAACTGAAACACTTTAGTAGCAGATAGCAAGGAATACTGTGTAGGCAAGGCAGGCTCTTGAAACAAGCCTACAGGCATTCATTTCAGTACAGAGTAATTCTTTACATGCCGCATAAGCTTTCCTAAAATGTTTGAGGCAAAAGCTGCAGGTTTCCAAACACCGGCCTTCTCACCATCTGGAAGCCTTAAGCAGTGGTGCATTTTACTTGCATCTTTCGTGAATAAACTTTCTTTGATATGAAAGCAAACAACTTTTCCTCCCGCTTCCTGGTTGTGCAGTGACTTGGGCAAACAAAAACAAACATGTAAGGCTTGATTTGGAGCAAGGGCCACGCTGAGGGTTAGATTCTCATTCAGCCTAAAATCCCACTCAACACAGTTCATTTTCCCTTCACAATAGATAAACCTGTGCTAACACTTAGAGCCACATCTTGATACCCCAGCCTGAACTGATTTGAGACAGATTTCTTTTATTGCTGTATAACATTTCTATTCTTCCTGAGGGGCAGGATGGTATTTATTATTGTCTCCAGACCTTTCATCGCAGGAGACAGCCACCCTTCCCAGTGCTTTTCTCATCAGATCTAGAAATGAAGCAAGTAGTATTTGAGATCCACCACTGCAGCAGCTGATGAAGATCAGTTGGTTGACACTGCTTTTTCCTACTGGGAATGTACAGGTCTCATAATTACTCAGTCCTTAACAAGACAGTAAAAAATTATGCCCTCTGGGAGGAACGCAAGGCACAGTTGGAGTAAAAAGGCCTTGAGAATAAATGTGAAAACACAGCAAAATTTCATCAGACCCGGGCTCAACTGGAGAACAATTACAAGATTCAGAGTCCTGTCAGGACCTCAAATTTCCTGACCATAAATTTTAATCAAATCACATTTTCAAATGCCCTGATACAGGGATGCTTTTCATGAATGACTGGTGACTGAACAGAGTGAACAGTTGTGTATGACATCCCTGAGCTTGGTTTTAAGCAGCAGATTTCTTACAGATAGCAGATACCAAATGGTGAATCACCTACAACAGTTCTAAACAATCCCATCCTTTATTCAGGGAAAAGGATCTTTTCCATGTTTTGCTTATGAAGGCAAACTAGCAAGGGAATGGACTTCTTCAATCAGTGTCTGACAGAGAGAGTACCAGAGTTCAGATAAAGCTGGTTTTTGCTAAAAGGCCGAGAATAAGTGTTTCCAGAATTCATTACAGTGCCAGACAGTCTAACTGAAATAGAAAAGGGCTGAACACAGCTCACATAAAACATTTCTTTACAAATCATTTCACCACAGGTAGAAAAGAATTAATTTACATTTAGAGGTCAGACTTGTAAAAATGAAGCCAATAGAGTTTTGCCTAAGGTGGTGTTAACAGTAAGACATGGGTCTGACATATCTAGGTTTGCTGCTTAACCTTTTGCACAGCTACGTACTGCAAAACTGAGCACAATCCTCTTACTGCATATTTTTTTGACAGCTGTCTTAAAACAACTGGGTGGTCCATATATCAAGGGAAAATGCTAAAAAAGTGGAGTGGAACATGATAAAATTAAAAAAAGAAATATAAAGTCTTAATTAAAGACAGTAATCTTCTAACTAGGAAATCTTCATCTGTGAAAAGAAAAACAGGAAAAAAAAAAAAGGAGCTGAAAAATTACAGTCAATCAGGGGGCTCCATCTCTGTTTGGCAAGGTCATGCTCCAGAAGTTTTTTTCAGGTCAGAATTAGCATTCTCTGTAACACAGATTTTCTCTAGGGCCTGAAAGTAGTCTGACACATTACTTACAAAAATACAAAGCAAATAAAGTACATGGTTGAATTATGGAGGGTAAGTATTATATTTGCTATTTTCTATTACGGCAAGCATGGACCAAAGTCAAACTTACATGCAAGCATATAATACTATTGTTCTCTGCCATTTTAATTTGAGCGCTCTGAAAATATTCCAAGTGCAAGAATGTTTGAAATACACTATGAACTCACATACACTCATTGTGAAGGTTTATTTTGAGTAAAAACATCCCTCTCCAAGGCAGATCATTCTTTTTCATTTTCTAATGTATGTCAACTCTTTGCTGACTTCTAAAAATTCTGACTGGTCTGCAAACAGTTTGATGATTTCTAGTTTCCTGAGCACCAATACCTTTACACAAACAAACAAGACTGACAAACATACAGATCTGCTTGGAGTCTTCATAATGTTGACTAAAAAATACAAAGAAATTGAAGATATTCAAGCTTCACTGCTACTAGATCAGACAGGCAAGCAGTTCACAAGCTTTGTCAGTCAGAAAGAGGCTCACTGATAACCTGGCTGATTTTCTGCGCTGACTTGAGCTTTTACACATTTTAGAGGCAAAATGCAGCTTACAGTGTCTGTTATCCCTCAAAGCCTCAATTCCTACTTCAGTAACAACAGCAGAAATAAATACATGATATGATGCCTAGCTTTTGATTGTCTTCCATCACAGGTTGTGTGGCAGAAGTGCCAGAGTGCCTGAGATCTGAGCTAGAGGGAAAAGGGCAGTTGAGTATCACTAGAGTATCCTGTGGATGAAGGAAGTGCCTGCAGCCAGTCAGGAAGAAGTCCAGTGTGGTCTCCTCTCATGTGTAGCATGACCATCCGTAATTAGAAAAGAATATAGTTTACTTTCCTGTGAATGGTTTGAGATTTTATCAGCAAAAAAACAATGACAAAAGTAACCCCTTTAAAAACAATAAATTTTTGACCCATCCTGAATCTAATTCATAGAAAAATTAACACCTTCAAATTTAAAGATTGGGAAAGTCTCATAAAGGTCCTGAAACTGGAGGTGCTCTCTGCCTTCCTCTATCAACCCAGATAGGGCTCTCAGCAAAGTAGCTATGTAACTGTCTGTACCGGCAAGGATTATGCTCCTATGAACAGCACATGCATGGGTCTGCTTCTTCCTTGCACCAGCGCATATAGGTAGGTATCTGTGTGGCTGGTGAGCTGGTAAAGGGAAGAAAAACAGTTGAAAACTGAAGCTGCCTTCCACTGTTTCTTCACACAGTCATAGGTGCTTGCATTCCATCAGTGCAAAGCAAGTAACAGAACACAGAATTTCTCCTTAAACCTAAAAATCCAAGATTAAAGCATGAATGTTTCCCCATGAAAGGAAAAACAGAATCTTCATCTTTCCTCAACTGAATTATCAAGAGGCAGTTACTCATTTCAGACAATATGGGTCTCAGGAACAGCCAACCATTTAATTATGGAGGAGCCATCCTTAAAAGAAAAATCAGACATCTACAGGTACTGCTATCAATAATTACTATTTCTTTTGGTTTTTATTATTTTTTAAAAAAATACAAGCTGTACCTTCGCACTGCACCCATTTAATCTCCTCATAAGAGTAGATGTAAGAGATGTGGGTTTTCATTAAGTGTGGGCAGTCCATGTCATGATCCCGTTACATGCACAGATGCAGCCACAAGAGCGCAAAAATCACCTTAGGAAAAACAGTTGCAGGAAATACATTTTGTTTTCAAGCCAGAGTTGGCACCATAAGAAAATTAAGTATTCTGAGTTTTAAGACATTTGATCAAGCAGTTGCTAGTAACATCTTCTGGAGTGTAGACATGTTAAGATTTTAGTAAGTTGACATAGGCAGGTATGGATTTATAATGAGCTGTGAGAAATTTTCCCCCTGTCTCCCTCTGAGCACCATCCACTGCTAAGTGATGTACAAAGCCTGTATTCTCCTGTCTTCTATTTAAATGTGAGATGGCATCTGCCCTCTCCCGATACCCACAAAACCCTCTGGCAAAAGCCCTACATGCCACTTTTGTGTTAGCACATATCTGGAACAGCTTTAAAACAAACAAATGAATTAAAAACAACCAAACCCCCCCCAAAAAAAACAAACCCAAACCACACCGGTTTTCATATAAAGTTTCCAGTTTTGCCTTGTAGCATAAAAAGTCTTGTTTCTATCATACACACCTCGAGGTATAGGACATTAATAAAAAGTAAGCCTGCTGCATAGCTGTTTTCTTAATGGAAAAGAAGCAATTGCATCATGCAACACAGAAACTGGCAAGCTATGGACTCCTGATTTTAGCCTTCAAACTCAGCAAAAATATCCACCCTGCTACTCTTCAGAGAGGTTTCAGTGATCCCCAGGAACTTTATATTTTTCATTCTCAGGTTGTGTTCCAGCTGTTCCATTTTCACACAGAGTTTTCTTTGGCAAACTCTATTACCACACTAACACAAACTCCCACTTCAAGTCTGAAACATATAGACTTTTCTTCCATGTACCGTTAATGGTGAACATAAGTGCTCACAATTCAGATTCATCATATGAAGTTTCCTGCAGAATGTCCATTTTTAAAGTCCCTCAGAACTAACATCATCAAACTGCAACAGAGATTCTGCCAAGCAAGAGCTTTAGGGCATTCCGAAAGTTGTTGACAGAAAGTCTGAAACTTTGAAATGCTACTTTTATTTTTGGTGTTGTAGAGGAGTAAAACAGACAAAGCACAACAGTGAAGTCTCAAAAAGCTTAAAGGGCCTAGAAACAAGAGCAGCGTTACCTGTGCCTCTAAAGCAGAAGGGTAGGGAAAATTCCTTCTGATAGTTTCCTTAAATACATACACCACATTCAAAGTCCACAGGCGTGCAGCTAGCTTCTCAATATATACAAATTCTGGCAAAACATCTTTTTAGGATAGCGTGAAATTCCTGAGATTGCCATGGATGTGCCCAGATCAACCTAACTTCCTTCCCAAGTTAGGTAAAACCAGCTAGCCTTCTGCTGTGTATTCTTGCAAGGCCAGAATAGAGTTCACAGTTAAAATTAAGCCCATCAGTGACAGCAATGACTAGCATCTCTATTGACTTTCATCCTCCAGCTTGGTATTGCTGGCCAGCAAAAGCTAGTAACCACCTTAGTACATGAAAAGTCTAAGGAAAGCAAGGAAATCCCAAACCATGTTAGCATAACAAAAGGCCAAGAAAAGGCTGGAAAGGCTGAGAATAACTGAGTAAAATTTAATCTAAAGAAAATATTTTTACTGCATGAAAATCCAGCAAGGCTCAAGAACTGTGTATAGTGCTCCAAGAATCTCAGAGCATGAATATCCTTATGCAACATGAGGGATGTCGACAAACGATAGCTCAGGGTTATGTGCTGTGTTTGAAATTTCTGTGCCTTTTACACTTATGATACTTAAGACCTCTTCAGATCTGAAGCAACAGAACTAGTTAGATTTATTTTTTTATTAAAACTGTATAAAGTGAACTTATCTTACTTCACAAGGGAATTGCAAACCGAGTGCAATAATATGTACTTAGAGCAATGAAGCTAGGAGTAACACATTCTTCAGAGACCACTTAGTTAAGATGACCTCTTAACATTAGTTTTTATAAACTTTTTAAATGATTATGGCAATATAGTTTTATCTTACATTTCTGAATAACTTACTACTAAAGCTTTTAAGGTTCCACATTTCTGAAGAGGAGTGTGGGCTACAAGACAGACACATGCAGGAAAAGGCAACTTCAGAGCTTTCCTACATTTTCCAGTTAGTATTTTCCTAACACAGAATGCACCTGTAAAGCAGGAGGCAGAAAATGCAAAGTGATGTATAAACCCAATAAATAAGCAGCCACCAGCATATTCTACTGCCTCACACCTCATTCTGAAGCAAACAAAAAAAGAAATAAATCATACATTTGCACGCTGCTCTGTCTTGGCTGTCTGTTCCCTTTCCCTTTCTAGATTAGAGTACATTTGTAATCCAGTAGCAACCAGTTTGTGTAATTAAAATATACACACACAGCTCATTTGGTTGCCTAAGTCTTTGAAAAACATGTAAAACAACTGCAGCCCATTATGTAGATATAAATCTAACTGCAGCCTTAGCTCTGTCCCCTCCAGCCTTAAAGAGCCTGGTTCTGGCCTGACATGAGAGACACGCTTCCCTGTGCTCCCCTGCCAGCCACAGCATTCCTCACGCGGAAGTGGGGCACTGGGCTCTGCCTCCATGTCAGCCAAGCTGCAGCTGCTTCAAGCCAGGCATACAAAGGCTTCCAGCCATCTAGGCTATGCTCTGATCCAAGCAACTGACAAACTTGAAACCTGGCCAGGTCTGGTAAAATCTGGGTATTTGGCAGTCCTGCAAATGGAGCTGCTTTAGAGGGAATTCCAGAGGCTGCCTAATGCTGTGTTACAGGTTTGGCGGATCCTACCCAAAGCAGGAGTGGAACAGGCGGCTCACAGGCTATCCAAACACGTGTACAGGGGCCCTTTGAAAGACTACTTGCTTTCTTCTGAGATAGCAGGCATACGAATTGATAATGAAATGCAACAGTTCATTAAGAATGGCCATCCTATCAGCCTGTATGGAAAGGAAGATACAAGCTGGCTCCTAAAAGAAATTACACACTGATTGTTTCCCCTTTCAACTCTACCTATCATCTACAGGAAGTCCTGTGCATGTCAGATGCAAAACCCATTGGGATGCTTTTCAGTGCTCAAAGAACTTCATATGAAATAGGGAATTTGTTCTTCAAATAAGTGGCATTTGTTTGGTTTACAATATAGGAAATCACTAATGGGAACAAGTAAAAGGCATCAGTTTTTCAGAAGTGAAGTCCAGGATCTTCATAATTGAAATCAAATTAAAGAGCATTAATCTGCCTCTTCAGAAGATGGATTTCTCATTTATTTCTCTTTTTAATAACATCAAGATACAAAACCACTAAATGTCTTCTAAAAAATTGCTTTAAAAATGCATGATAGAACCTGAACGCTGTTGATTTCAAGTCCTATCCAAAGCATAGCTAACAACTGAAAACTGGGTAATGACATCTCTAAGTCATCAGAAGTGGTCTAAACTCTTTCAGTCAAGGATCAGGAGCAGACCATTAGCATGAATTCAAATGAAATTGCTACCCACTGTCCATCATATTTGAAAAATCATGGCAGTCAGGTGAAGTTCCCAATGACTGGAAAAAGGGAAATATAACCCCCATTTTCAAAAACGGGAAAATGGATGACCCAGGGAACTACAGACCAGTCAGTCTCACCTCTGCGCCTGGCAAAATCTTGGAGCAGATTCTCCTGGAAGGCATGCTGAGGCACATGAAAAACAACAAGGTGGTTGGTGACAGCCAGCATGGCTTCCCTAAGAGGAAATCGTGCCTGACCAATCTGGTGGCCTTCTATGATGGGGCTACAGAACTGATGGACAGGGGTAGAGCAGTTGATGTCATCTACCTGGACTTGTGCAAAGCATTCGACACTGTCCCACATGACATCCTTGTCTCTAAGTTGGAGAGACATCAATTTGATAGGTGGACCACTCGGTGGATAAAGAACTGGCTGGATGGCCGCACACAAAGAGTTGTGCTCAATGGCTTGATGTGCAGCTGGAGACCAGTAACGAGTGGTGTCCCTCAGGGATGGGTGTTGGGACCGGTCTTATTCAACATCTTTGTAGGTGACATGGAGAGTGGGATTGAGTGCACCCTCAGCAAGTTTGCCAATGACACCAAGTGTCCTGGGTTCAGCAGTAGCAGTCATTTTTCTCCTTCCTAGTAGCTGATGCAGTGCTGTGGTTTTGACTTTTGGCCTGGGAACAGCGTTGATAGCACCGATGTTTTTAGTTGCTGTTCAGTAATGTTTACTCTGACCAAGGACTTTCTGAGCCTCATGCTCTGCCAGGGAGGAATGAAAGCCGGGAGGTAGCAGAGACAGGACACCTGACCCAAACTGACCAAAGAGGTATTCCATACCACAGCACATCATGCCCACTACATAAACTGGAGGCACTTACCCGGAAGGGTTAGATCACTGCTCAGTCAGGCTGGGCATCGGTTGGCGGGTGGGGAGCAGTTGTATTCTCTTCCCTTGTTACTTTCCTTATCATTATTATTATTGGTGGTAACAGTAATGATTTGTGTTATACCTTAGTTACTGGACTGTTCTTATCTCAGGCCATGGGAGTTACATTCTTTTGGTTGGATAGAAGGAAGAAATTCTTTACTGTAAGGGTGGTGAGGCACTGGAATGGGTTGCCCAGGGAAGCTGTGAATGCTCCATCCCTGGTGGCATTCAAGGCAAGGTTGACCAGAGCCTTGGGTGACATGGTTTAGTGGGAGGTGTCCCTGCCCATGGCAGGGGGTTGGAACTAGATGATCTTAAGGTCCTTTCCAACCCAAACCATTCTATGATTCTATGAATTCCACGCCATGGATCTCATTTAAAAGTCTGCATGATTGTCAATACATTAATGTTTGTATGAAATGTGGACTTATCATTTATTACCAAATTATAAAATCAAAGTTAAGTACTGCTGCTTCATTATAGATGTAAAAACATTTCCTCTCACTACACATTAACAATTGGCTCACACAGAAGGTAACGGAAAGTTAATTTGCCCAATTTAGTATTCTTACAGTGGACAGCTTTGCCCAACCATACCCAGATGTTTAATTAATGTTTCTAAGTGTTAGTCTAAAACAGAAATCAGATTTTCAGGGAACTTAATATCAACATTTTAATTGAATTATATTCTTAACAGCGCTGCAGGAGAGAGTGAGAGCAATAAGGAACAATCAGGATTTGAACCTGAAAAGAACTTCAGTAAAGTTTTGGAGAAACAAAAGCTTTTACACCGAAATCTCCACAGAAATAAACTTTACAAGAAGTTTTGGAATAAGAACCCGATTTCAACCATCGGTTGGTTAGAGATAAAACACAGGTGGAGATCAGCATTCTTTATTTTGTCCATGCTCTGAAGCCTCAACATTTTTGTGACCATCTGGACCATAATATATTAAATATTCTGCTAAAAGTATATTATAAAATATTTTGTCATGTCTGGTCACTGGAACACCAGTGAACTCCACTCCTGAAGAGGTGAAAATCCTCAGGCTCTAGACCTTTCTTGCAGCCCCCACACTGCTCCAATTTTCAAAAGACTAGTAGAAAATCTAGTATGCTTTTCCAGTGTTAAGGCAATTTTAAAAGATGACCCAGGATCTGTACAAAAGAAATATCTTCTAGAGCATGGTGTTACACAGAGGACCCTCAACACACACCCAAGAAAATAACTATATGATCACAGAATGGTTTGGATTGGAAGGGACCTTGAAGATCATCTAGTTCCAAGCCCCCTGCTTCCTAGAAGATTTATAGCAATTTCTAGCCAAGAAAGAGAAGATAATACAACTATTCTTCCACTTCGTAGACTCATCTGATTTCTCCATTTTGAAAATCAGCTGTCTAAATCATTTTCTGTGGTTTTCTTTCTCAACTGAAACAGTATAATGACTGCAGTAAATCTGTATTCTTCCAATAGCTTCCTTTAAGATAAATATTATTACATATAAGAAAGGATCTCTCAAAGGTAATTAAAACCTGATTTACCTTTTGAACAGTGATGTACTTCATGCCACTCACCCCATCTCCTTATACAATAAGATCCAAAAGAGAAAAGAAAAATGAATGCTATGCATATGATAAATATAAAGGATTGGGATTTTCAGTTCAGCCTCCAAGGCATGAACATTCTGGTTCAAATGAAAATATATCATTTCTACTAACTGCTATTGACAACAGTGAAAGAGTCTTTAAAGAGTGAATTTGTGGAGATTTCTAAAGCCTTTTTGTACCATTGTCAAGCTCATTTTATGAAACAATAGCTGATTGAACTGTAGTTAAAAAAACCTGAAAGACCCCTTTTTTTTTTTTTTCCATTTAATAGCCATAAGCATTTAATTCTAGTTCAGTTCCCTGCAGAAACATGCCAACATGGCAATGATGGACTGGCACACAGACAAAATAACTTTAGGACAAGGAAGTACTGCCATTTATACATTGTGAATCCTTTCCAAAATTCTGTCCCTTCCCCCCTTCCCCATAATAATAGCAGCAGCTTCTGTAAGTAACAGCACATTTGATCACTTGCTTTTGTGGAAAGTGCAGTACATGAGTTAACACTATGCCCTCCTGAAAAGGCTCTCTTTGAAAACACCTTTTTGTTAGTTTAAGTGGGATTTAAATGATCAAAATCTAAACTGGAAAGTACTGATTTGTTGTTTAAGGAAGCTGGACAAAAAAATCCTATCTGGCAGAATAAGACTACAATGGCAGAGTCGGATTTCCAGATAGGCTCTTTTACAAGTGTGCTTGGCAAAAGCCTGTGCTGTGTACCTGGGAGCAACAATGGACCTGTCAACTTATGCCGAAGGTGGATTTGCTTCATGATCTTAAAATGGATTTATTGTTTATAGAAAGGACTGAGTCAGAGGCAGGGCAGTGGTATGGAAAGTCAGAAAAGTCTTTAAAACATATTTAATTACTCTTACTATATATTTTTAAATACTTTTTTTTAAGAAGTACTTCTGGAAATTTAAACTGCCTTATGAAAATCTGCAAATATTACCTCTAAGAAATTGACTGGTAAATTTTAATGAAGATGCTCATTAATTTAACCATCTTTATTTTATTGTTTGTGGGCAAGCCACAAAGAAAATTATGTATAGGACAAAGGCAAAAGATGACACAGGTGAAATTTAGGTAGTTATGTCCAAAACCAAGCCAGACCTGGAGCACACTGTATGGACTCACTGGAATGATGCATACAGTACTTAACAAGACAAACAAAATCCTGGATTCTGGTCTCTTCCTCTCAGTTCAAACATTTTATATTAAGAAGCCATTTAATTATAACACAAAACCTTAGAAGTACCATTTAAACATGAAAAATTAGAGTCCTCTCCACCTTCTGTTTAAAATAATGTAACGTAGTACTATACTTCAGATAAATATCTGGGCAGTGCCAAGAATTTTGTTTGTAGGATTAGTTACAAAACGAATAAGCAGGACCTTAAAAGAGACCTTATGAGAACAGACAAGGACAGACCCAACAAACCTGCACTGCAACATGTAATTGTTTCTCCTTTTTTTGCTTTCAAGCACATTCCAAAGTCTCTAATCTCATTATGCATGTTGTTACATAATTGGATCCATCATGATGTTCTGGTTCCTCACCTTCAGCCTAATTATGTAAACAAAGGCATCGATATATACTCACAAGGATCAATAGACCACTCATCCAAAGAGCTCCCTGTCCACAGGGCACTGCAGAACACTGTCTAAACTGTAAACAGTGAAATCTGAGCACGATGGTTGCCAGTTGTCCCAGAAAAACCTCTCCGGATTGCCATTTCCCAGCATGAGTCTCCCATGCTCCAGATGAAACATCTGACAAACTAGCACCATGCTTCTGCCTGACACTAACAAACCTCAGCGCTGGGCTGCAGAAGGGTCCATACCTTGAAGCAGAGCTACAGCTATGTTAGGTACCCATAACTGTGTAGGAACCAAGCCCTGGCATCATTCATTACTATGCATCCTTCATCGCTGCGCAGGAATGAAGCCCTGGCATTGCACTGCATTCTGCTGAGGAGAAAGCCTACCTCTAAAGAAATGATGGCTCTAATTCATTTTGCACACACTAAAAAAAGACTCTGAAGTGGGAAAAATGCAAACAGGACACTGCCCATTATTAATAAGCCATACTGGATAACGTTTCTGGGTCATGATGCTCTTTGGCAGCTCTGCCTCTCTATGTCCCTGTCATTGTTTCTACACCTGTCAGCCTTTATCTTTCAAAACAGAGACAGAAATAACCTGAGCAGTTCTGCTAAGTTTCTGAAAGCACTGGAAACAGAATGAGAGTTGACATGCTGTATTTCTGTAGCACAGCAATACTATTTTTCTTTGTTCTCTCTTAAGAAGTCTTTTGAAACACTACACAGAAATAACTAAAAAAGTGACAATTAAATGACCAAAACAAGCAGAAGCAGAAATCTTCATAGCATTAATTCACATTTGTTCCAAGCAATTATCATTATTAATAATAGCATCATTAATATATGATGACTGACTTCTTTGTAGTTGCAATTAAAAAGAAAAAGGGTGAATTTTGTAGTGCATCTCTGTGAAGCTGAAAATCACTGCACCAGATCCCTACAGTTGCAATCCTGTTTCTTAAGAGTTGAGGCTTGTATCTGAGCACTGATGATTTCAATCTTAGTTGGTTCCCTAGAAAAATTCATAGTATCAATTTATTTGGGAATTGTGAAAACTAGGTGTTGATATAGTGCAGCTTAAGAATCTAACTCTGAAGTTATGTTGACTGTAAAAACATGAGATGCTAAACAGCTGTAATTCAGAAGATTCAATGGAAGTCATGCTTTGATTATTTTCAAAACGAAAACACATGTATGAAACTTTTTAAAATTAAAAACATATTAAAGTGTGGAAAAAGCCCACTTGAAATGATTACAGGTCTTGGACTTCTGTGGTAAGAAAGTGCAGGTCATTTTGAGTCATAGCCATCATTTAGTTTCCTCAGATGCAGAAAAGAAACACAGAAGCTGTAGGAAACTAAAACAGACCAAGCAAGAAGCAGAGCATGGGTCAACAAATGTAACCCAGAGGTAATTTGTTAGAACTTATAATTTGGTATAAACTGCCTTGTGCTGCCTCTCCCAAGATTAAAAAATATTTTCCTTTCTTCCCACCTATCCAACATTTTATAAAAGCTTTGGTTCTGTCATGGGATGCCTGACTCTCATTTATCCATTTAATCATCTTTTTATGCCATAAGAATGGAAGTTTAAGGATAGCAATCTCTTGGCTGTAATTTTTTTCCTGGAATCTTTCATCTTCCACAATTCAGAATGTTCACAGGAGAACAAAAAGTAGCAGAAGAAAACAGAATATATTAAATACATTGAGACTGCAAAAGGAATCTCGTTCATACAAGACTTTCATTGCCAAACTATAAACAGAACAAAGAAGAGTTGCAAGAATCACTAGCATTGACAAGATTTTAAAACTCAGTCTCCATTCAGTTCAAAATAACCACTTAGAAAGAAGATTATTTTAATTTCTATGTCATTAAACCAATGTTCATAGGAAAAAACAGCCCCAAAGATCAATGTCTTTTGGAGTGTGCAGTCTGCAGGGTGCCATAACAACACCAAGTTCCAAAATACCCTGTCGAAAAATGGCTCCAATCTACCCAGCAATCCATCTTCAAGTTACCTCTACAGGTTTGTGATTCTGAAATGGCATTTTAAATGAAGAATTACAGACTATCAGAAAGATATTTCCAGAATACACTGTGCTCCAGATGAAAAAGAAAACTTCATTTGCAGGAAGGTCACTGGTTCTTAATTCATGGAAGTGGCATACCCATACAAAGCTGTTTTTTCCCCTCCCTTGTGCTTATATCACATGTTCAAGTTGGACTTACGCTGTTTTGCCCTCACTGTCTTGTTTGGTGGCACTGGCTCCCTTTTTGCCCAGCAATGAAGCCACTTTCTCAGGATCACCATTCTCCACTGCCTGCAGCAGCCGATCGTCATTCTTATTCCACTCATTGGTCTGGAGTAAAAGAAAAAGAGGGGAGAAATATTATCAATACCAGCACTGTGCCCAGGCTCCCCAGAATGATCCAGCACACTTTTGTCACAATAGAAAGCTGAAGTAAAATCCCAACTCAAAGAAATGGCACAGAGAAAGCTGCACAGAAGTAATTTGCAACCTGTGCAGCACAGGTTCCCAAGGATTTAATGGTTCAAGCCAGGGCCTAAGTGATCACTGAAGATGATCTCTAACATGAAAACTCTGCAGAAGAGTAGTGCGGTAAACAAACAAAAAAATCCATTTGTTCTTACTGTACCCTAAAAAGTTCTTTGTCTTGGTTTCTATTTTGGAGCTACACTGACCCCACCAGATCTTCATCACATACATCATGTGGATGAGGTGCCTCAGTTGATTCATACCCCACCCTAACAACACAAGGCCAGCCAAAACTTTGAATATTTAAGGCTTTTCCCAGCTCACACTTTGTGGAGAGTAACAGGTTAAGTAACTGCCCTTTTCAGACTGTACCTAGCTTTACTGAGCTTCTATCCTCCACTTTTGTCTTAAAAACAAACAAATCAGCCACTCAGATAGATGGCACATTTCTAGTGCTGCTGAAAGAAAAGATGACCACCCTACATTTAGCTCTTTCCAGTCTTAGCCCACTAAGTCTTTTTGATCCTTCTCATCAGCTGAATCAGGGAAAGGACGCTTCTTCCTAAAGTAAGGATTCCCTTTGTGAACTTTAGGACATGGTCTGTTTCCTCTAATAGACCTCCAAGCTGGATATAGCAAGCCACTAAGAAAACAGAGGACAGTTAACCGTCTATATCCCATGTGGTCACAGCAAAACAAGCTCTGGAAAAGGAATCAAAGTTGCATCCATGCCTCCTAGGCTGGGCCCAGTCTTCAGAAAGACAGCAATCTGGTGCAATAAACAGCTGCATTTAGATTCAGTGTTATCACCTTGCTACAGTCAGGAGAGGTATCTTCAACAGGCTTTCTCTTTGACAACAGTCAGCTCATCTTCAGTATGACTAACCATTCATTAGCCTTCGATTTCTACAAGACTTCCAGAATGACTAAACTCATATTAATACACTCCTTGAGAAATACTGAACTTAAAATCCCACTTTCTCCTGATGCTCTACACAGAATTTTTTGCCCCTAGCTGAACAAAAGATTTGATGTTTCTCTGTCTGGACTTGTGAGGAGAAGTGTACAAGGTGCAAACTGATGGTAACTAACTCCACAAGCTGCACACACCCTGAAAATCAAAACAGGAGGAAGCATTCCAGGTTATGAGTTATTTAAAAAAACAAATAATTAAAAAACCTTCACCAAACATTATGGAAAGTGCACTCTGAGCAGAAGAGGAGAGAACAGTTGAAAGACCATCACCTGGAACCAAGATTATGAATGGCAGCTCTGTCAAAGGAAGTGGTATGCAGAAGACAAAGAGCAACTACAGTCTGTTATGGCAGTGGTGTGACTGGTGGGTAAAAGCACATCAAGCATTCTTTATTCTTATAACACTTGAATAAACCTCTGTAAACCCTAGAGCATTAATTACATCAGCAAAAATATTGTTTCCTCTAGCAGTATTTAGATTCCATGACAATGAGTGGTCAGCCAAGCAGCAAGCTCCACCTAAAATGAAAGACGTATTCTTCATTTGGGGAGTTTCATGCTTTAAAGGCAGCCTATTATGAAAAACAGATGTTACAAAAAATGTATTTTACTTGCAAATAAAATCTTTTGAAGCTACCACTGTTTGTCTGACAGCATATTATGCTTCAGTTTTGGAGTTTGTCCTGTTTCTGTGGGTTTTATTATTCAGTCATATAAGATACAGGATATTTGATGAATCACCTTTACCCATAAATCACCAAGATGACTGTAAAGCACTGGTAGCATAGCATTGGTAGCATCTAACTCTTTCACTTGCTTTATTGTTTCTTTGTCATTTTAATCTTGGAAAAGAAAGGAGAAGATGGCAGGTAACGTTAATCTACACACATCCTCCCCCGCCCCCCCGTCTAACCCAATACTAACCCATACTTTGAAACAGAAACACAACACCTAATTTAAGAGTTTCTCATGACCTGAAGTAACAAGTTTTCTTCTGAAATATGAAACAGAATAAGCTATGGGAAAATGTTGAGATTAAGGCCTGCTGAAAATCTTTGTCAGAACAGCTTTCAGGACAGCATTCAGTGTTTTAGTACAAAAATGGCCATGTCTTCAAGAAGCAGTTTATTAAATTGAAATCTTAACATAATCCAATATGCAGTGTTCTGGTCTAAGAAAGCTAGCACAGTAACTCCAACTCCCAAATTCAAGAAAGAACCAAGATCAAAAGTCAATGAGAAGCTGTTGTGATAAGTATATCCTTGTCTATAATCGCACTGTCATTAACATCCCAGACCCAAGAGATTCCCTAATTACTCCTCAGTATGCGGAAGCTGCCCTCCTTAGGAAATATAAAGATATTGGATGGGGAAGCCTGGAGTGTTCTTAAAGTGATTGTATCATCACTTTAATAGTAAAAGATTTTACGACACTTGGTATTAGCCTCTTACACGAACAGAGACTTTAATTCATCTTTACTGTAATTGCAGTTTTCAACCATACCCTTTCTGGCAACAAAAAATGCTCACACACAAATACAATTAAAGAAAGATTTGATGATGCCTTATTTAAAAAATTTCTTCATACTTATCTCTACGGCCAAACAAATTCCCTCATATTTAAGAACTAAACAGAACCCAATGTGGACAAACCATTAGGTGACAGAGTCTCTTGCAGGGACCCTGAAAACTCTCAGGTCCATCAAATTCATCTCAGTGTCAAGGAAAGGCTGCTAGTGTACATTTCCTTATTTTTCACATGAAGCTGGTAATTCTTTTTCCTGCTTAGAGGAAAGTGGTAGAGGCTGAAGACTAGGATAGGATTTGGTAGTTATTTTTGATCACTGTTTTCAGTTCTATATCTAATTAGTGTCTCTTCTAAGCGCTGTGACTCAGGGTTGTTAAAGGAATGAATAATTTTAGAGATTGGCACATACTTAATCTGCTTCCAATTGTATGTTTTCGAAGGTCCTTTCCAGCCCTAACCATTCTATGATTCTATGTTATGACATCTTTAACACTTATTAAATTGTACCAGCAATTTTGTTTTGCTACTGGAAAACAAAAGGATACAGGCAGTTTCCCTTCATCATTGTGCAGCAGAGATATGCTCATTTATAAACTAAAATGGCTGTGTTCTACATAAGACGCTTAAAAGCCATCATGCTGTATTACCCATATAAAAGTTATGCATTTCTTCATTAAAGCAATAAAGATTCCATTACAGGGCATTAATGAACATCTCACTATTGTAGATGAAATGTCAGTTTCATATTCAAGCTTTCTCAAAATTATACACATTTAACTATAATGAAAGTTATATAAATTTATTTACAGACCTAATTTTATTTTCAAAATTAAATTAGGGCTAAATCACACTGAATAAAAAACTATGCAAGCTTAAACAGTTGCTAAAGTATTCCCCTGATAGGACAGAACTGATTTTTTTCTTCCCCACTGTGTTCAAAACAGCAGCATTGTAAAGTGCATTCCAGAAGTTAAAGATACAGCTAATAAAATAAATGGCATGCAATGGACTCTCAGAAACATCCATTCCAATAGTGAATTGTAGCCCTATTACCCATCCTTTTCAGGAAAAAAAGGGAAAGAAAATACATATGATACCCAGAAAGACCTTATACTCAGGACCTGGCAAGTAGGAGGCGTTTAAGTCAATAGGGCTCTCACAGTGCCTCATGTAATTAAAAACTGCACAGCCACTGCTGCCCAGAGCTGACCTCTGAATGGAGGCAGTGACAGTTGCATTACATACAATTTCTGAACTTCTGGTTAGGATATTCCCAGCTATGGTTAATACTGTTCAGTGTAAAGTCACCCTGAACTGCCATTTGTCATGCAGCACCAGCATTTGTTTTTCCTGGAAAACATGCGCCAGATGCTCCCTTCTGCAAGAGTACTGGAAGAACTGAGGTGGCCAGCTTAACTGAAGACCATAACTTCATAAACCCACTGCATCAAGCTTCCTCCACTGCAACCTCATAAACCATCCCATTCCACTTATCCAGGCTGCACAAACATTTGTGTAAGAACCCTTCTTCAACTGCCCCTGTGCCACATCCTAGGCTCCTCAGCACTCTTCCCTTGCTTCTTCTATCACTAGGCTCCTCAGCACTCTTCACTTGCTCCCTCTATCACTAGGCTCCTCAGCACTCTTCCCTTTCTCCCTCTATCACTAGGCTCCTCAGCACTCTCCCCTTGCTTTTTTCTACACCCACTGACTTTCACATTTCATCCGCTTAGCATTGCACCATCCACCAAATAGCCTATGGCAAGTTTCAGTCCTGTTACTACCACTCTTTCAGGTAGTATAAATGAATGTTTCCTTTCATGTCAGAGATGCCTAGACATGTAACATGCTGAGCAAAGCCACATAGGGCACACCAAACTGAAGTTTAACACAGTTAGCAGTAGGGTCTTCAGGAATATCTCTAGTATAACACCAGAGCAACAAAACAGACTCGAGCAGCTAAGCAGGTAGTTTTCATCACAATAATGCTACATGGGTTTTTTGGATTTTACTTGTTTTGTGTTAAGACTGCTGCAAATTTTGCAAGATAACCAAATAAGTAGCCCAGCACGACATACGGTGCTATACATGTAACATGCTAATAAAAAACCCTCAGTGTAAAGGTAAAACACGCGCATAATGAATTTGGAAGAATCTGACCCTGGAAAAGACTGCTAATGTGGTGCTTCTTTTTCCCCACCCACCCACCCCACCCTCCTGCACTGCTTCTGTAGGCCACATGCCAAACAGTTATCAACAATTCCTTCAAACAATTAACATTCCAAAGTAACAATGGTTTGTGAACACATGCAAAACTCAGCTCATGAGACATGTTTCAGCTTCATATAGGAAAAACAGTGCTCCACTCAGTACTTCTTCAAGTTGGGGTGGGGTATGGATTTGCTGTTTTATGGTGCTGGGTTTTTTAATTAGCATTTGCATACTGCTGAATTTAGGTAGCAACAATGGGCATTACACATGAAGAAGCAAATTAAAGCTTCTTAAAGCTCAAGAAGTGCAAGGTTTTGGATAAAACAAGGAATTTTCAGTCATGCCTAAGAACAGTGAATCTTTCCATATTAATAGTAGCATAATTATGCAAGGGATCAGTCAATCCATCATCCCTAATAAACAGTAACTGCAGCAATTACCTGCCATGCTGAAGCAAGGAATCACAAGCACAACACAGTGACAGCTGAAAGGATGGTAAGACAAAATACAAACATCAGGTGGCTTAGCAGAGATGGGTTTACATTTCTGACTGAAATCTAACATCCCTCTTAAGTATGCTCGTTAGTCTTAAATTTTCACTTTTCAGATAGGAAACCATGCTGTATGACCTCACTCAGACACATCTCTCTGCTAACAGTTAAGTGTTTTCCATATTTAAACATTTAGGAACCTGAGAAAAAAGCTGGTAGGAAAGAGCTAGCCATGCTTAAGATGGAAAGCCACTCCTGCACAAGGCACTGGAGTGAAGGTTAATGGAGTAAGGCAGAGGGCAGCACAGAACTGACGGGCTTGATTTACACCATCAGATTATGATCAGTGATTAAAAAGGGCATGATACTCAAGCCCAATGCAGAGTGCTCACACCACCTTCAATGATCACAGTCAAGATAGGCTGAACTCTCAAAACTGGAGCTCCATCCACCACAGACACACACTTCAGCAGCAGTTACTGACAGTAGTGCAGTTACTGACAGTAGTGCACTGCCAGTTGTCAACCATCTGTCTCCTCTAAGCTTCCTCTATCTATGCACAGGTTATTTCCTCTGCAAGCCCAGAGATAATTCTATGGTTGCACGATACTAATAGAGTAGTTACCCTACTCTTGGGGACAAAACTGCCCAGTAAAAGTCCACCATTATTGGGATCGCACACAGTGTGTTGATGAGTTGACAGGTTGTTTTGAGTCCAAAAAGAAACCTTCATATCAGAGCCTATTTTTTTTAATAATTAAAGCTGCACTACCCATTTTACATATTGCTTTCTCTATGACAAAGTGAAAATTTTTCTTTCTAGAACGGAAGCTCAAAAATTAAAAAATACATAAAAGGTATCCATTCTTTTTCCAACACCATCACATCAGCATATTAAGGCCCAGCTGCCTTTGAGATTACCGTTAAACATCATGCAAGAAATAACAACATATTAGGAGAGCTGGTAGCTCTACTTAGCATTTATACACAGTGTTTTCCATGTGCAAAGACCTGAGCAAACATTAACTGGACAACAACTTAGTTTCTTTATCTTTGGCATGCAGCCTACAGGAGATGATTTAAGTGACCTTGCATTGTTGCAAACCTACTGGAGACAGAGTTATGTTATCTGCACTGAAATCAGAACTGCAGGGAAACTGAGTAGCAAATTCCTGGTAATTTCAAACT
Source organism: Ara ararauna (assembly GCA_028858755.1). NCBI lineage: Eukaryota > Metazoa > Chordata > Aves > Psittaciformes > Psittacidae > Ara > Ara ararauna. The sequence continues at coordinate 96,960,992 of CM054410.1, forward strand.
CAGCAACTCGCTGTCTGAAAAGGAAAGGAATACTTAAAGACTGGCGTCACAATCACATGGCAAAGACACTGAACACCACTGCATCACAAGGTCAACCACGAAAGTCTGCATGGGTTGGACTTCCCAAGAGAGTCTTAAAAACAAGAACAATCCCATTGTAGATAATGCATGTACTAGACAAAACATCCCTCAAAGTGAAAACAAAAGATGATGGCTTTTCTCAAAAGAACAGCTCGTCTGAAAAAGTTATAACCTAGGGGTCAGCGGTATGTGGGTAAGTAGGCTACCCCTATCCCCAGTTTGAACACTGTATTTGCCAGTAGCAATTTTGTCTGGTTGGAATAGAAATCTCCCTTTCAGAGACAGCAGGATGTTGAGCTTATCAGCAACATCTTATCCACGACTGTGGCAGTAGCGCCCAGGACATTCAGAGGTCAGTAGATGCCAGAAGCTGCTGTCTCCCAGGCCTCTCTCAATTGGTGTAGCTCCTGCTCTTTCCTGTACCTTTCAAAGTCTGCCCATGGCGCAAACTTAGCACCAGTGGCATTGTAAGCTGACTTCTCTTGCACTGCACTCCATTGGGCAGCCCTCTGAAGGCCATGCCAAAAGATGCTATGTTCATTAACTTCATCACAAGTAAGGTCCTGACCTCTAATTAAGTTGTCAAAAAAAAAACATGACAATGGTTTTCAAAGTAATTCATAGTGATATCATCCACATGTCACTAATTGCTCCAACAGAAATAGTCTTTTCCAGCTTTGCTTGACCATCCATGTTCACTGTTTTGGGTGACTGACAGCTAATAATATTAATTCTATTTACATAAGAAGACAAAACATTTGCAGCTTACAGAGCTTACATACACATTTCTATAAACAGCAGTAATGCAAGTAACGTGAGCATCTTACAACCACAGGTGTTAATGCATTGTTCTTCTCTTGCTTCTTGAGCTCCTGTGCACAGCTGGGGTAACTGTCCACAGAAAATGCATGATGTTTGTTTGACACTGGCGACTGTATTTCTGTCAGACCGTTAATTCCATTTGAACAGGAGGTTAAAAGCACCATGGGGAAGGCAGGAAGAGTTGGAGTGAATGAACAAGGACTGCAAACAAAAGACTAATGGTAGATTGTCAGTAAACCTTAATAATTACCCATTCACTGGGTAGCTTCTGTAGATAAAGAAGTGATTATTATCCAACCAAGCCACTTTTTCATGCTGAACCCCAGAATAATGCAACTGAACAGCAAGTCACTCAGCAGGGCGCTTCGGTCAGCCAGTGAGGCTGCTCAGAAACTTTCCTGGCAAAAGGGGGCTGCAAGCTGTGAAATGAAAGGGTCTTTCACCAGCAGAGAAGGGGAAAGATGACCTGACTGGAATGGTCATTGGAGACTGCAGGTTTGAGGGGTTGGGGAGAGGAGATGTAGAAAAAGTTAGTATGGTCTTTGCTTAAATAATGACTGGAATCTGCAGCTTGTGAGCTGTGCTCCAAGAACATTTGAGAGAGAAATTAACAGAATGGGAAGAAATGCAGTTAAAAGTTTGCTGTTTTGCCGATAGTTTCTTGTTTGTTTTATTTTTGGTTGCTTTTTTGGTTTTGTTTTGGGGTTTTTTTTCCCCTTGGGTTGTTGTTTTGCCTTTTTTACAAACCTGTGTTTGGTTTCACAATTTCACTCAGACTTTAAAGGCAGAGGAGTCACAGCCCAGTACGGGGAATCTGCATAATTAATAAAGCATACATAAGCAGTCTCTTCATAACTCAGCTGTAAGATTTCATTTCTGTAAGAGTAATAGCGTCTGAGTCCAGAAGTCTCCAAGGGAGAGCATGACGCAGTCCACCCAGACCAAGGAATACAGTTAACGCACACCTAGTGAGCTAAGAGGCACATGGTACAGTTCTGTGTGGGCTGAGATGCACACAGCTCATATATGCTGCTCATTTCACAACCCCGTAAAGGCCACAATGTATTTTTCTTTCAGCTCCTACTTATAAGACTTTTAAAAAGATAAAAAATTCAATCTTTGCATTTGAGGAACAGTGAGATTTCATGTTAACATCACATCTATGTACATTAAGACTTCTAATTTCTTTAAGCAGTTACTGATGTTTTCATGTAACCAGTTTCATTCCAATGGAGATAAAGCAAGTGATAAGCAAAAAGATCACAATGTGTGAGGCATTAGGATAAAATAAGAAAAACTAGATCTAAATCATTAGTAACATACCCCCAGAGCACTGACAGCAAGTCCAGCTACTGCCCATTTGTTATCACCTCACACATCACCAATACAGCAACTGGAGATTTATCTCTACTTTGAGACAGCAAAGGGTGTAACAGCAACAACACCACATGCAATTCATCATTCTCACTAAGACAGAAGAAAGTAAAGCCAAGAATTAGCTGTGTGTATTTGTATAAATGAAGCAACGTTTGTCTTAACACAGGTTAAAAACACAAGGGACTTTTTAAAAATAAAAGATCTATATCAATCTTGTCTGAAGTGACCACCTCTCATTGCTCTGCTTTTTCACATAGCTCTTAAGATCTGAACTAGAACTAACTCAGTTGACTGTTCTACCCATCTTGAAATTACTGAGTAAACATTACTAAAATACATCTTATGAAACTGCTCTTTACTGCTGGACACATGGCAGCTCTTTCCTTCAAAAAAATCCATGGGGTGACAAAACATAGACTTAAAAAACCCCACACATTTCTCCAGTGGTTATTCAATGACCACCAAAAACCCTCAGGTTTTCTTTACACTTACTAAAAATATATAAACAAGAAACTTATAGTCAGCATGAGATGCATGGAAAAGACCACTTTCTAATAAAATTTAAGACCAAAAAACTACTGAAACATCAAATTTTAGCTATGTATCAAGGTCAAATAGCAAATCACATAAGGTCCTTCAAGTTTTCAGGATTTCTGCCACAAGCCTGTTTCACAGTCAGTTGAGAAGAAGAGAAATTATGAGATTTAAAGTAAAATTGGCTGGACAATCTAGTATCATCTCTTACCTGCTAAATGTGTTTCAGTGGTAAGCACTGGCTGTAAGGCACAGGGACAGTGCCAACTATGCAAACAGTTTGTTTATTCAGCTATTGTGTTGACTATCTTGCATTCCTCACTACTGTGTTAGACACAATGTTCTGTGAAGATCAGAGTGTGCCCAATAACCAAGGCATACATACATCAGAACTTTCTGGTTAGAGACAGTAGCAGAAACTGCCTGTTTGATTTCAACATTGTTTTTAAATTCAGTACCACTTATTTCTTGGTATAAGTATCTAATCTGACTATATCTACCTAAAGTTCTGGTAACACCATCCAGTTTCTGTTGACTAGTAAATTTAGTCAGAGAACATAGGTACTTGCTGGATCTTCTTGCTTTCAGATAGGCAAATGGACAGTCATTGTGCTGGAACCCACTCGACTGCAACATCACCTCACTTGCTAGGACTGGCACTTTAGTCCTATGGCTTCATCTTTCCCCGTCTACTGCTAAACCTCTCCAAACATTGCTTATCTTGCCACTTCTGCATAGTAAACTGGTTTTCACTAAGATGAGAGCTGCTGCCCATTATTCTGCAAAGGGGAACAGAGTTACCAAGGCAAATTGTGAAGTCTACAAACAAGAAAAAAAGAATTCAACACCAAGCAGGATTGCACACTATCCAAAATTACAGTAACTGATCAGTAGTACTACACTGTAAGATGTATTCTTAAGGTACAAGCCACCATGGCACTTTATTTTTATATTACAAATGTCTACATGATAGCACAGCTCACAATTAAAGTGGTTGCCTTTTTTTTTCTCTACCAGGAAGACTGAAGTATTTACTTGACAAACCATCATCTCAATATTCTCCACAAGCACCAGAAAAAATCTTAAATGGCTGTTTTTAGAACCACTTCACATTCTTTTTTTATATCTACTAGACTGTCATTGTAGGAAGCAATACAATTTCAAAATTCATAACAAAACATGTATCAATCTCTAAAATATTCAGAGTAGGAAAACAGTCTATTTATAGTTGAATTTGTCATTCTTGTAAAGGACATATCCAGTGCTACAAGGTTACAGCCTTCTATTCTGAAACCCATGACAAAGCCAAACAAAACACAGTGCATACATAGAGAGAAATCACTGTTCCAAGAAATTATTTTGTTTGGAGTCTTTAAGGGCTCAACTCAATCTCCAAAAGTACTTCATGACTACAAAAGAAGGCAAAAGAGTTTCACTGTCTGATCTTCATGAGGCCACCGATAGATGTTTGTGCTGTGGACTGACCTCTAGATTTAATATTTGTCAAACTCCAAAATCAAATATTAAAGCAGAAAACTAAGCTTAACTGCTTTTACTTCCACAGGGGCAACGAGGGATAATCCAAGAGTCACAGGAAAGTTATACCTAAGATAGATTCCCATTTGGATTTTAAATCAGTTAAAAGCAGTTGTTTTGCATGAAAATAGAATCCACTTTAGCAGCCAGAGAAGAGCATGTGAGATTTCACACACCACATCTTCCCACACTGTTTATCCTCCACATCACATGCACCAAGAATCAGACAAGTTTTTTATGCATCACTCTCTACGCAGAACATCCAACTGCACACACGTGGCAAGCCTTAAGTAAAAGGAGAGAAAGAGCAAGCAGGCCTCACTCCGATTCCTTCCCTTGGGTCTCACCTGCAGAAGGAGCCCCATTTCTTTACAGTGATGCATAATTACATGCACAGCTCTTATGCAGATTTTCTGTTGAATAAGCACGGATGGCCTCACCTTCCACCTGAAGAGGGCCAGAGCTGCCACACCAGCTACTGCTGGGGCTCAACTCTTGCCTGTTCAAACAGTGATTGAGCTATTTGCTGCCTGGCAGAACCACCACAGTCCAGTATTAATGGACCAGTCTATATATAAATAAATCTCCCATTCTCATCTGAATATTCTTTTCCATGTGCGATTTACTATAGCATTAAGTGCTATTGCTATAGTGCTCTTGCTAATTTGGATGCCCTTTACCTCCCCAAACACGCCAGGATTATTCACACAAGATGACAGAAGTCACACACAGACTTCTCTCTTTTTCTTTTTTTTTTTTTGTTTAATTAAAGATTCATTTGGCTCCTATTAATTACTTCTAGGCTGGATTATATTTGCATGCCACAGTCATTAAGTTACTCTCCTTGTTAGAGATAAATGCTGCCAATGCTTTGTGTGCCATAGTCTTGATTCCCCCTCTGTGAGAAATACTGTTGCTGCTACATCGAGAAACCCTACTTGGGTTGCTAGTTTATATTCTGATTTCTTCACAAGATCTATGCGCATTTTCTATAATAAGAGAGTACAGCAGCTCAACAACCTGGAGATTTTCACCTCCCAAATACAAAGCCACTGTGAATTAAAAATCTACAATGAAAAGATGCACAAAGCATAAAATCTTGAAGGACAGTACAGTGCCTGGTCTCTTTGGAGACAGAGCACATAATCCCATCCATGTAAAGTAAGTGGGCCTGCTGTGCTATCAGCCCATTTCCCACCTTCAAATCATCCCTGTTACACCCATAACCTCTTTGTCAGGGTCCATGGGTGGCTGACATGAGAGAGAAAAGCCTAATAATAATAGAAATCTTATAAAATGCTTCCCTAAAGCCACCCTACCCCTTTGATGCTTACAAGCAGAGCAACCTGACAAATATCCCTAGTTACATTCCCTATTATATATGTTTATATACATTTCAGAGATTGAGACTGCACACTAAGGCTATGCTGTATTCTTGGAGTGCATCTAATGCAGTAACTATGCATAAACAACTGGTCAATTCAGACTGTTCCCAGAAGCAAATGGACAGTCAATTCTCATCCTTTTCAAAACAAGCTTTTCAATAATTTATGTGAAAATGTGGAGTGAGAGAGGGAGAACAGGGATTTGTCACAGGTTTTAAGTTCTTCAAGGAAGAAAAGAAAATGCCCAAGAGCTTTGCGAGTCATGACAAAAACGTAGATAACTCGCGTCTCTTGGATTTTTTTGTTTCTAGGAATTATTTGATTTTTTTTGATTCTAGGAATCCACATCACATCTTTGGGGTTCCCTTCCATCTCGTGAGATAGGAAACCCAAAATAACATACAAGCATCTTTTTTTTTCATCCTGTAACAGCATCTTTAACAGATTCAGTCAATAATTGTAAAGGATTATATAAATAATAAGCTAATTAAATAATTAACTAAATAATAGGAAGATGAGGCAATTTTTATTGCCAGAGACAGCAGAAAGTTTGGAATTTCAGGGGTTAAAAAGCCCCAATAAATTTAACAGTCTTTTGAAGATGCTAGTGTAATCCTTCCAAAACTGAAGAGAACAGATGACTCAACCATATGGCCAAGTTCCACTAAAATTCTGTCTTGTAATCATAAAATATGATGTAATGCAGTTTGGTCCCAGGAGAAGGAAAGGCGTTAGACATATGTGACATGCACAAGCATTCCCTGAATCCATCTGGCTAGATATTTTAAAAAGGTATCACACAAATAAGCAGAGGTTTTTCGAAGTCTCCAAGTTCAATATTCTTAAACCTTCTCTTGGAAAATAAAAGTGTTTTGATCTTACAATCTTCATGAATACATCAACCATTATTGTTACAAACACTGCTCAGCTAAATAGGTAAAATGAACTACTTGCTTGTTACACCTTTCTGCAGCAATATAGCTTCAAAAAAGTTTGTCATTATAAACTTTGAAAGTAACTTGTGGTTTATTACTGCTTCACATTTCAATAACATGAAAATGATAGAAAAAAAGCTTAAAGGACAATTCAAAATTCAAAGAGCTTCCCTATTAAAAATATCTAGGGAGGATACACATCAACAAGGAATATGCTTACAGTAAAGTGGCAAAGAATATTATTTTTTGCATTACGTAATGGTTGAATAAAAAAAAAATTTCAAGAAGGAAACCAGAGCTACCACCTCTAACAGGTATAATGCTCTTCCTTGATTACCGAAAAATACACAATAGAAGTCATCAATACCTCAGTTATTAAAATATTTCACAAAATCACTTGGAATTAATGGTAACCATTCAGTATATTGTTATCACTCTTGTCCTCATTATATTCAGGGCATCATTTAAGAAGCTATACACAGATGCCTTAACTAAGCATGCAATGTCTAACAGTACTATTTAAAAAAATCCACTTTTTATTATAGGTAGTTTAAATACAACCACAACTCAAGACAGTTTCTACCAGAAAAATACACTGATTCTAGCATGAAAAGTGAGGAAAAATGAGAAGCAGCAATAGTTTCATTTCTCAAAGTGACAAAGCTAGCAAGGGAAAATTACTGGGGACTGACTGAAATTTAAATAGTCCACAAATTTTCTAACATCACCATTATAAAATTCCCCCCTATGTAATAATACCTTGTCTGCAACAGAGACAGGGTCCTGGCAGTCACTTAAAGACCATACACTGAGTATCACTTTCCACAGCAGTAAGCACACTTAACCACCTCAACATGAAAATTTAGAGAAGCAGCAGAAACCATAAAGTCAAACGACTACATGGGTGAGCAAAGAAAAGCATCCTTATTTCCTGACTCCCAGGCCAATCCCTATGAAACTGAAGTGTTAGGAATCACCAAGTAAGATATAAAGAAGAAAACAGAGTAAATATGGAGTGTACACCAACTGTACATTCAAGCTGTTCATTCAATGCCACACCAATGTGCAGGACTGTTCTCATTCTCCAAAATGGCATTAGAGCTGGAAAAGTTTCAGAAGAACAAAGATAGAATCATAGAATAGTTAGGGTTGGAAAGGACCTTAAGATCATCTAGCTCCAATCCCCCTGCCACGGGCAGGGACACCTCCCACTAAACCACCCAAGGCTATGTCCAACCCAGCCTTGGACACCACCAGCGATGGAGAATTCACAACTTCCCTGGGCAACCCATTCCAGTGCCTCACTACCCTTACAGCAAAGAATTTCTTCCTAATATCCAACCTACACCTCCCCTGTTTAAGATTTAACCCACTACCCCTTGTCCTATCACTACAGTCCCTCATGAAGGGTCCCTTCCCAGCATCCCTACAAGCCCCCTTCAGATACTGGAAGGATGCTATGAGGTCTCCACACAGCCTTCTCTTCTCCAGGCTGAACAACCCCAACTTTCTCAGCCTCTCTTCATACGGGAGGTGCTCCAGACCCCTCATCATCCTCGTGGCCTCCTCTGGACTTGTTCCAACAGTTCCATGTCTTTTTTATGTTGAGGACACCAGAACTGCACACAATACTCCAAGTGAGGTCTCACAAGAGCGGAGTAGAGGGGCAGGATCACCTCCCTCGACCTGCTGGTCACACTCCTCTTGATGCAGCCCAGCATACTGTTGGCTTTCTGGGCTGCGAGAGCACGCTGAAGCCAGCTCATGCTCATTTTTTCATTGAGCAACACCCCCAAGTCCTTCTCTGCAGGACTGCTCTGAATCTCTTCTCTGCCCAACCTGTAGCTGTGCCTGGGATTGCTCCGATGCAGGTTTAGGACCTTTCACTTAGCTTGGTTAAACTTCATCAGGTTGGCATCAGCCCACCTAACAAGCGTGTCAAGATCCCTCTGGATGGCATTCCTTCCCTCCAACGTATCAACCGAACCACACAGCTTGGTACTGTGGTTTAAGCCCAGCCGTAACTCAGTACCATGCAGCCGCTCGCTCACTCCTCCCCTTCCTCCCCCCCTGCTCCCAGAGGGATGGGGAGGAGAATCAAAAGAATGTAACTCCCACAGATTCAGGTATGAACAGTCCAGCAACTAAGTATAACACAAAATACTACTGTTACCACTAATAATAATAATGATACTGGAAATAACAAGGGAAGAAAATACAACCACTCACCACCTGCTGACTGATACCCAGCCCAACAGAGCAGTGATCTAACCCTTCCGGGTAACTGTCTCCAGTTTATTTACTGGGCATGATGTGCTGTGGTACGGAATACCTCTTTGGTCAGTTTGGGTCAGGTGTCCTGTCTCTGCTTCCTCCCGCCTTCCCCTCCTCCATGGCAGAGCATGAGACTCAGAAAGTCCTTGGTCAGAGTAAACATTACTGAGCAGCAACTAAAAACATCGGTGCTATCAATGCTGTTCCCAGGCCAAAAGTCAAAACCACAGCACTGCATCAGCTACTAAGAAGGAGAAAAATGACTGCTGCTGCTGAACCCAGGACACTTGGTGTCATCGGCAAACTTGCTGAGGGTGCACTCTATCCTGCTGTCCATGTCACCAACAAAGATGTTGAACAAGACCAGTCCCAACACCCATCCCTGAGGGACACCACTTGTTACTGGTCTCCAGCTGCACATCAAGCCATTGAGCACAACTCTTTGTGTGCGGCCATCCAGCCAGTTCTTTATCCACCGAGTGGTCCACCTATCAAACTGATGTCTCTCCAATTTAGAGACAAGGATGTCGTGTGAGACAGTGTCAAACGCTTTGCACAAGTCCACGTTGATGACATCAACTGCTCTACTCCTGTCCATCAGTTCCGTAGCCCCATCATAGAAGGCCACCAGATTGGTCAGGCAGGATTCCCCCTTAGTGAAGCCATGCTGGCTGTCACCAACCACCTTGTTGTTTTTCATGTGCCTTAGCATGCCTTCCAGGAGAATCTGCTCCAAGAAATTCCCAGGCACAGAGGTGAGGCTGACTGGTCTGTAGTTCCCTGGGTCATCCATTTTCCCGTTTCTGAAAATGGGGGTTATATTTCCCTTTTTCCAGTCATCGGGAACTTCACTCAACTGCCATGACTTTTCAAATATGATGGACAGTGGCTTAGCAACTTCATTTGCCAGCTTCTTCAGGACCCGCGGATGGATTTCCTCAGGTCCCATGGACTTGTGTACGTTCAGGTTCTTACGATGGTCTTAAACCAGATCTTCTCCTAGAGTGTGCCTATGGTCTTCATTCTCACAGTCCCTGTGCCTGCCTTCTAAGTCTTGGGTGCTGTGGTCAGAGCATTTGCCAGTAAAGACTGAGGCAAAGAAGTCAATTGAGAACCAGCCTTCTCCAAAGATGGCTCCAAGATGATCCAAACCAGCATCTGTATGAAAGAACAGACTAGGGTGCCTCAGACTCAAAAAAAGTGGCAAGTTAAGGGGGATACAAAGTTGACAAAAACAATAACATGGAGGAGTTGAATGGGGATCAACTTCAGTGTCGTTTTTCCAGCACAGTGAAGGACCATCACGTGGAAGTGGAACAAGGTCAAAACCAAACAAAATAAACTTGAGAGTAGACCTTTGGAATTTCTTTCGAAGGATGCTGCAGACACAATAGGTGGGTTCAGGGAGGGCCTGATCACATATTAGGTAGAAAGATTCATTACAGATTTGGAAGAGAAATTCATTCAAACCACAAGAAATTAATTTCCATGTTCAGAAAGTGCTTGAGCTGAAAATAGTTATCAGCTAGGAAAGTATTATGGAGAAGCATCACACACACTTGCTCAGTGCTTGCTCTTCCCTACATACACACTGACAGATACTACCCGAAACAAAAGACTAGGGACCTTCAATCTGACTATTCTGTTCTTAACAGAAACCTGTTCGGCCCCACTGCTTTTTGCACCACAGCTCCTATTCCCCCTCCTGTTCAGCAGAACACGAATCAGCAGAGGGGCAGTATTCATACAGCCTGATGGGCAATAGGATACGTCATGCTAGAAACACCGCCCTAAAGATCCAGGTAACCACACATGATACAGTTTTTCTTTAGCAGGGAGATGGAAAGTAGAAAGAAAAAAAAACAGCATTGCTACTTCTCATCTGTGCTTCACCTCCTAATAAATGAACCCCTGTGCTCAAGCAATCTTTATGCTATAGGTCCCTAGCAATTTCTTAGCTCCTCCTCAAGGATCCAAAGACAATTAAGAAAAGCAAGGGAGTAATCTTGAATTCAATAGGCAAAAGCCATGTCACCACCCCAACATTTTCTGGATGCCTGGTTTAAAACCACCAGATTTTGCTATGCTGCCCTAACCACTCAGACAGAAAGCTGCAATACTTTTGATTGTATGGTCTCATACCACAGCCACCCATTCCTATAATCTTGCAAGAGGTTTTAATGATAACTTGAGTCAAGAGTTGAAGTCTGAACTGAGGACAGGCTACAGCCACACTTTAAGTAAAGGTCTGCATAAAAAACTAAGGATGGATAAAAGAGTCGTTCTGACAGAGGCTGAGGACTTTACTATAAATTTGGATCCTTTACTATAAAAGGATACAACTTTAGTGGACCATCATCTATTACATTAAGTATATTTTATGCCATGCACATCCTACTATAGAAATATTGAACTATTTGTTGAAGCAACCATTTTGAAAGTTAAATATCTTGCTTATGTACCTAAGTACTGATTTGAAAAGGAAGCTCTCAAGAACTTGGCCTGCATGTTAGAAAAAAAATAAAAATTTAAAACCTGTCGTATCAAATATCACATATCAGTTTTGGTTTATCCTTCTAAAAAAAATTCACTGCCCTAAAGATAAAAAAATCAAGGACTTCTACTGCGAAAACTCCACATTATATTCATAGTATTTCACAACACCTCTAAGAAACCAAATTTTAAAGATTTTTGGCCTGGTATGCTGTTTGAATGGGTAAAGACTGACAAAGCTAAGAAAGTGAAATCAGCCTCCTGTCACTTTTCCAGGAAAGGTTACAGTGAAGATACTGCTATTAGCAAAAATAGTGACTACAGAAATTACAGTGAAGTGTGAACAGACAAGTACTTCATAACCTCACCACATAACCCTCCTATCCACTTGAGGAAAAAAAACAACAAAACGCTCTTCAGCATCTCCAAAGAACACTACGAGGCTGAATGATTATGCATTGGAAAGTGTTTCCTTAGGAGTGAGGAAAGTTTTGGCACTCATTCTGCAACACCACTACAAATTAAACCTCTGTGCTGCAGCTGTCCAAGGCTTTGTACTCAAGTCCCTGACACAATATGTTGCCTCAGGCTGCTTGGTGAATGGCTGCCCAGCCACTGAACTGGTTTTACTGTGCTCCCTGTTGTAAAACTGGGCTGTTCTACAGGTTTGCCACCTCTAATGCCACTTAGCATTAGCACCAATACTGCCGATGGCACAAGACATCTTTATGACTACTGGAAGGTTATATCATGATTACTGGAAGGTTATCTGCAGCCTCCACAGCATGAAAGAACAAGCTGGGAGGCTTTTATGCACTAGCTTTTCACACTGGAAATTACAGCAGTCGACATCAGGTATAAATGAGGAAAAGGAGAATTCTACCACTCCAGTTTTAATTTGGGATTTTGTTTTGTTCTAGTGGGGGTTTGTGGGGTTTTGTTTGTTGTGGTGTGTGCTTTTTAATGAAGACAACATATATTTTGGCAAATGAAAGACATTTTGGGAATACTGCATTATTTGAAAATGAAAATTTTAGATAAATATTGAGCTTCATGGGTAGCCAGCCACTTCCTTAGCTTTGTTTTATTTTAGAATGCGTCATTCTTTTATTTCTATGCCTATGCAAAAAGTTCTCCAAACATTTAATGTCAAACAGGAAGAGTAAAGTGGAAAGTGGATGACAGCCAGTCTAAATGAGCTTTATCAACACACTCCATACATCCTGACACACTATACATGCTCTGAGTTACTGCAAGCATTATGGCCAGTCATGCCACTGCTACTTTAAAAGACATATTTTGCAAACAGACATGACAGAATTTCAATTTAATGTCCAAAATAACATACTGTGTTGTTTATGATCTGTACAGTGTTTGCAAGAGATGGCAAACACAATAAAAGGGCAAGAAAAAAATCCACGCATGTAAGTAGACCTGGAAAAATTAGGTACTGTAGTGAATCATTTTAATTATTTTTAAGCCCTCAAAAGTTATTATGTTTAAGAAGTATTTATTTAGCCTGATTAAAACCAACCAACCAACCAAACATTTAAGACTTTAGGTTTCACTACATATTCCACTGGCTGCATGTGCATCTCTCACGAGAGCAAGTCAATACTGTCTTTTAGTGGGCTGAAGGAGAAAATCAGTGGCAAAGCGAGTACAGAAAGATTTATTCTCAACCTCATAAGTTGAGTATGCTTCAACACATGGTCTCTTTCAACCCTGGGAGCTTGGGACTTAACCCTGAACTCCTTCAGAGAGGTGGCAGAGCCTGTCCCACATGAATGATCTCTAAATACAACAGGTCTGTAAGCAGAGAGCTAATTACTTGTGTCTAATAAAAAAGGATGTGTTTTTTCTACTGCACGAAGGCAGACACCAGCAACACTTACTTTAGACAGAGCTATAGAATTGTGCCAGGAAAAGCCTGGTTCCCTTGGAGATCACTCTCAGGCAGCTCTGGCAGAATTCACAAGATGCATTTTGGTAAATTTTATCTCCGTTGGATAGAGTCAATTTCTAGGGGCTTCAGCAGAGCACAAGGACACAAAAGAAAGCAACCATCAAAGTAGTTAGCACTTAAACTACCCTTCCATCATAGCTAGAATTTCAACATAATGGAGAGAATAATTGTGTCCAGATCCTAGTATATTTGGGCATATTAACAACATGGTGCAACAGGAGCCTGCTACACACAATGGCCTTTTTCCTGATTGCTTGCTTTGGTTAGGGATTATATACAGTTAACAAGAATGTATCGTACTGAAAACATTCATCCAAATGGCTTTCTCTGCTTTAAATGTAGAAAATATACCAATTATTTCATTGCTTTAATACAATCTCTGGGAGAGAGACAGAGCTGGTATTTAGCGATGTGTGCTGCAACAAATACTCATGTTTATTTTTAAAAAACTAGAGCTACAGACTCATCTTGAAATTGCTCATTCTAAACTGAGCCTGCAATCATCTGTACCTGGGAAATACACTGTGGAGCCCAGCAAATAAACAGTCACAGAACTGCAAAGAGCTATGAAAAAGGAGCTCAACAAATCTATGATGATGTACAGTACTGAAGAATACTTCCATTCCATTTCTGCAGACAGCACAAATGGGCGTTTCTTGCACCAACAGCAAAAAAAGGCAAAGAACCCATTCAAAGAGTATAATTATATCTGATTTGCATAGTTAAAGCATTCCAGTTTCCTTAACTGCTTATGTGGGAGGATGGAGCACGTTATCATGGCAACCTGTTCCACACTAACTAGATTTAGCTATATTGTCTGTATTTAACTGTATTCCATACAGCTGGATCAGCCACAGGTAGTCTTCAAGAAGGTAAAAAGATTATTTTTTTCCTAAAACATTCACTCGCAGTCTGTCTATGAGCACAGACAAGAGTAAGGGAAAATTAATAACTGCTCAATTAAATAGAAGAAAGAAAAAGCACACAATTCCACATATGGATTTTGAAACTGCTACAGGGAGACTGAGCACAAATTTCACACAGTATGAAGGTACATGCATCCCTGCACATTTCAGGGATAACCAATAAGCCAGAGTAACAAGATCAACAGAAGCTACAGGCTATTTAGGGACACAGAAAGCATCACTTGATTAGCATTTATTGCATTGATTTTACAAATTCCTCTCTTTTCAGCATTCCTGCTGAACAGACACGAACACTAGTACCAATTAAAATACAAAATATGTATTAAAATACAAAATAAGAGCTTCACAGCCTTCCTCTAAGTCCTGTTGTCAAGCAGGAATTTATATATCCTTTCAACCGAGATGTCCCCTATTATGTTAGTATACATAACACCTGCCTGCTTCATAAGACTGCCTAAGGATGAACAAGAAGTAACACATGCCACGTCTAGTGTTCTAATAACACACAGAATTATTCTAGTAAGATGTATATCAAGGTGGATATGCTTTTGCAAAAGAATTGATGCTCCTCTTCTTTGAGGAAGAGAAGTAGATGTTTCTAGAACTCTACAACAGTCAATCCACCACCACAGTCTAAGCTCTTCAGCTACTCACACACAACTTCCCCCCAAACTCTCCACTCAAGCGTTTTTCAGAAGTACAGTATTTGTACCTTTGTTACTACAGCAGCTACCTCTTAGGCTGCCCAATCCCTAAGCTACGGAAAGCTGCAACCAGACTGCACCACCAGGAACTTCATACTCCATTTGGCAAATGACTCAGCATCTTCTTGGAATGGAGCCAGATGAGTAGTGAGCAACAGATACAGCAGGAGCCAAAAATTAAACAGCTCAACAACATGTACACAACTTGCAGACAACATGCTTTACAAGGCGTGAAGAATTTCAGTGTTTTTAATGGAAAGCACTGATTGCAGAAGGCTCCCCTTACTCTAGGCCAAAATATCAAGGCTAAGCAGCTAAGCAAGACAGCCAGTTATCTTTGCCTATTATACATAATGATAGATCTATTTTTAGCCTTCAGACAAAGGTTTATTTTTCTCCCACCATCTAAATACTGTGAAGTTGTACACAAACATAAGATGGCTTTTAATTCATTACTCACATTCCAAAACTTCAGACAGGCACCAAGTTCTTCTCAAGATAAAAATCGTTTTAAAATTCTTTCTGGTTTAATTTTTTTTTCTTTTTTAGTGAGACTGCTTTAAAGAACAGAGGGTTGGGAAAGGAGCATATTTCTGTTCATATTTTCTGAGTTAGCCTTCCCCCTCACCCTGAACTTTCACCCCCTTGCAGACATCCATGACTGTTGAAAATTAAAATGTCTGCATTGCAGGATGGGCTATTATAATTCAACACATGCTGCTTTGGTGGAGAAAAAGCATGTCTTTGGAATAGCTCTGTTACGGGTCAGGAATGTAAAGCAGAGTTCATATTGCAGATGAAAATGGGAACCAGAGCTTTTCCTTGCAAACCCAACTTCTAGTAATGAAGAAAAAAAACCTGTGTGCCATAAAGTTTTTATAGCATCCTGCATCAGGCGTTCAAGTATCCTAATGACGAGGTCACTGACTGCTTGTGTTTTACAAATGGCAGCATTGCAAAGTCCTGTTTTTACCACTGAATGCAAGTTTTCAAGATTTGCTTTAGAATGTACTTTCCTGCTCCCGCCTTTATACTGTACAGATGACTCAATGGGTAGTCACATGCTCTGTATCATTCCAGACAGCATCCCAGGCTCACAAAACAACTGCACTATTGAAACACCACAAGTAGAAACAGTACAGCTCAAATGAGATGGTATCACAACTATGTATTCTATTCCTCAGAACCATGCAGACTGTGGTTTGATGCATTTTGCTACAAGTCCCAATGCCTCCCTACACAGAAAAGTGCAAAATCTTTTTGCAGTTAGTCCCACAACCGTTTTGGTTCCTCTACCCTAAACAATTTTTTGGACTTAATTGTGGAAAATTGTATAATGTGTGTGCTTAAGAGGAAAGATTATGAAAGTCACTACATCTGTACAATATCAATGTCAGTACCCTGTAGTGGAGCATCTTGCTTGCTGGTCTTCTCAGAAGATGTATAGGATGCCAAGGGACGGGAAACAAGACCACAAAGAGTTAATTCTCACAAGAGCAAACTCATGTTGCAGATTTGTCAGTCCCTCACTTATACTTGTCTAAGGTGCAGAAATCATTCTGATAGACTTGCTAATAGAGTAGCACATCTTGACCGTTCACTTGTTCAGGTAAACAGGGTCTTGTAAGAAGCTCTCAAGGAACCTAGCAAGAATGCTGTACATATCTCCTATACAGAACATGCAGTTTTGCATGTAAGCGTGTAACTACCTGGTTTAAGGCAAAGCCTCCTGAAACAAGGCACCTCAGTACATTTTTTTTCCCCTAAAGTCTCTGCTTCTGTGACAGGCTGGAGGAGATAGCAGCCTGGACAGAGTAGGTACCAGGCAGACAGCATTCCTGAAAGCAACCCAGATCAATGCAATAATGTGAGATACTTGTGTCTTCAGATATAAGTCAATAATCACCATCTCTGAAAGGTGAAGCAGAAAAATTTACACCATACAATGACGCATGATTATGATAATGAAAAAATACCCTCTAATCTGTTCACCTGTTGTCTGCATCAATAGTATTAAAAATAGCAAGAAATAGGATGCAAGACGTACCACTTCAGTTTTCAAAACAATTACAGTGACAGAATATGTCTGTACCCTTTGGGCAGACATAAACATGACATGTACAGTGTCAGGTAGGGAAAAAAAATGCTGCAGTGTAGCAGAAGATTGAGATCTCTTTATTATATGTGAAACTGCGTAGTTAGATACACAGAGACTTCAAGTGATCCTAACATTTCAGGGCTCCAGTCGTGGTTGAAAGTGTCATTGCACAAAGCACCAGAAAAAACAATTTACCCTTAATTATTCTCAAATTGCAAGTGTAGCCAGATGCTTGCCAAAATAAAGACAGTGTCCAGAACAGCCATGTAGAGTAGCTTTATTAAACAAGTTCAATGCAACACTACTATTAATGTTCTATCTATTTTACAGAGTGGAATTGAATCCTCTAAAACATTTATTTAGCATAGGCAGAAACCACATCACTATTCTTGAATATAAATTGTCAGCTTTAAAAACTGGTCCCAGCTGGTAGCTTTCTGTTAGCACTACTGGTATTTGTGACCAAGTGCCAGAGAAACCTACAGCCTGTGGTAAGGCTAGTTTTAGCAAACTCAGCAATACAGATCTGAGGGTCCTGTTCTTGTTCCAGAACTATTTCTTCAGAAAATAGTGTCAGTTCCTTCCCCAACCCCCACCCCCAACAAGAAGTTTATGCAATCACTGTACACCAGTACACCTACTCCAAGATGACTGAAAGCTAGGAAGCAGTCTCCAAGATAAGCTCATGCAAGTTTCATGAAAAACAGTGATTATGTTGACAAGAATAACACAGTGCTTCCACCAAAGGCTGCAGCATGAGCTTAGCTGTTTTGTTTGATCTGTCAAATGCCAAACAGCTAACTGCACTTACTTGCTTTAGCAATTTGGAACAGCCCCAGCAGACACTGCCCGATGCCCAGCAGGCACATGGGACATGAGAAAGAGTTGCCTCTACACATACATCAGAGAACAGGCAGAAATGGCAGACACTGAAGACCAGAGCAGGAAGATCTGAGATAAGGTGGAGAAGGAGCACAAAAAAAGCCATGAAAGGAGGCCTCACTAGTTCTGCTGCTCAGAGGACCTGGTGAAACCTAAGAAATTTAAGAACAACTCTTCCCAATCTCAAGAAACATTGCAAAATATTCATATGATGTTTCTTAAAAGGGTCACTACTTTGTTACAACTTTTGCAGAGTATGTAGTGATATTTACAACACAGATCAGGCAGACTTTTTATTAGGAAAGGAGATTTAAATTGGGGGATGAAATAGGAAGTTAAGGAAGATTGCAAAGAGAATGTTTGGGACTTTTAGCACCAACCACAGCAGCTTCACCCCATCATCTCACAAACAAAAAGTCAGTTGGTTAACTCCCTTTAAAACTCTCTATTGAGTCACTGAAGATGCAGAACTGCATGAACACTACACTGCTTTCCAATACTGGAAATAAGCTTCTCTCCTGTCATTCCCATCAGCTGAAATTAGGTTCTTCTCAGCAACTGTGGTACATGGCACGTCTGGCAAGCTTACATACTGAAAGACTGACATGGTTAAGCATTAAGTAAGAGAACACAAATCAACATCAACTGCTGATTTTCCCCACCATTAGGCTTTATTGTAACAAAGACTAAGAATATTGTAATTAACTTTGCTATGAAATACTATGCTTTAAGTTGGGCCTAATTAGATGCAATATAATTCTGCCAAAAACAGATAATGTGCCTTTCATCAGCTCCAGTGATTGGAATTTATTAAGGTTCAGCAAGCATGCATAGCACAAATTATGTTTACCCACTGCTCCACAAACAAGCACTATATCTCTTTTAGGTATGGTGTGAAAGAGAAATGTGGCTTTCATTTTCAAATGAAACTTTATAAGAGAAGAACCTCTCAAACTGCAAGGGCAAGAAGAGGGAATAAAAATAACAGCACTAAGCATTACAAGATCCTGGCCCCATACTAGCTTTCTGCGGTACAGATACACCATCAGCTTGCTGGGAATGGCAAAGGGATATGGAAAGAGGGAGGGAGACACAGCTTTGCAATGATGCTTTTGATTATAGCAGTAACAACAACTAAGATCTATTGGTAAGCACAATGTCTCAAGGGCAATGTGAAAAAGCCACATGAAGAAATGCCAAAAACATCCTCAAAGCTGCAGTAGGACAATGGAAGCCCAGGCTAAGGGCAACTCTCTCTCAAGTTAGTGTCTTCTGAAGTTAGTTTAGCTTGAAATACTTCAGAACTCCACCCACTATCAGCTAAAGAGAAAACAAGGAACAGAACATGGATGATGATTCATGTCAGTGCAAGCTCTTATTTTTCTATTTCAAATATAACTCAGGCTTCATGTCAATACACATATTTTCTTTTCCTTTGTTTTGTTTTTTGTTTGTTTTGCTTCCAACCAAGAACTTTTCTCCAGAGCTCAGCAGTGGTAGACAATCTCAAATGTCCCAACCCTCTTCCCACAAAAAGAGACTGAAGTGCCCTCCCCACCTCTGCAGGAGGCAAGCGGTGTTAAAGACTCAGCTAGGATCTCAAGCCAACTTTGCCAGAGTAGTCCTGAAGCAAAAAGAAAAATGGTAGGCTGCTTCCTCTCTTAATATCTTCCCCAACCAAACCAGCCCAGGAACAAACAGAAAACTGACCCAAAATGCAGGGGGAGAGAGGGATGTAACACCAGTTCAATAATTCTGAATTTCCCCTTACAATTCAAAGCTGCAACAAATCACATGTTTGATAAGGATTAACTGCATTAAAAAAACAATTAAGTCTACAATTACAAGTTCAGAAAAACTGGAGAAGACCCTCTAATTTCATTACAAGGTCCTGCCCACATGGCTAATGAACTGCAGTATTTAACAACCAAGGTTTTGATGTCATGTAGCAAGCACTCAGTCCTAATTGTAGATTCTTAGCATACTACATGCCTTCCACCCAACCATTCAGTGTTAATTACTGTTATAGGTGTTGGATTTCATAACCAGAACTCCTAGCACTCTTTAATAATTGCACTGTTGTGCAAACATTTCTGACTTCTGAAAACACATTTGTAAGAGATCACCTAAACTAGGCAGACAGCAGAACTGCTGAACTCTGGAAAGCCAAATCATTATGCTCAAAAGCTACAGAAGACAACTGTGTCTTCTGAATATGACATAAGCCAAAAATCAGTAAGTTTAAACTCCTGAATGTGTACCAACACTACTAGTCACCTTATCTAGTTTTGTCATACTTTAGACATCTTGGGTTGATATCCAAGTTTGAAAGAGCACAGAATGATGCCTAATGTGACTATTTAAGGATATTTAAAGATAAGCAGTAGGTTAGTTTTGGAACTTACATTTACGTGTATGTGTTTGAAATGACTCATGAAGAGACAAGACTATCACACATGCTATGAAGAAATTTAACTTCTGGTTTACTTTTACATGTTCATTCTGGCAGCACTCTGGCAAACACAGCAAATACTTGCAACATTTGCCCTACTAACAAGCCAATAGGTACAACCATCACATCACTAGTAACAGCCACATTGAAAAGGTATGAAAAGATTTATGGACACTTAGACTAGAAGCCACGTGTTACATCTGTTCAGACCTTCAGAAAGAGGTGACTTGCTCTAGCAGGTAACCTTCCCCAAAAAGATAGGGACTTGCCTCACTTATGAACACCAGGAGGTCCAAGACCATGCTGCATATAGGTCACTGCACCTCCAGAAAGCAACCTATTCCCTGCATGGCTCTTTGGAATATCTCCTTACAAATAATCTTTCCGACAAGGAGATGCTCCTTTATATTTCTTAACTGGATATTCAGGGTGACAAGCAAAACAAGGAGAGAGAAACACATTTCAGTGAATGTACCGTACAGAAACTCTTCAAAGAAATCCCGGTTTGGTGGTTTTTGTTCCCCCCCCCCTTTTTTTTTTTGTAAGCTTGTAAGAGCATGGATTTGGCAATATTTAAGTTGTTTGGGTTTTTTGTTTTTGTTTTTAATTTTCTATACTTACTTCCATTTGCAGAGGGAGACTTGAAAAGAAAAAAAGAAACTGCTTTGAGGAAAAACCAAGAAACAGAAAAATTAGAATCCATGGAATGAAGTGAATAAATGGAGACTGTACTGCATAAATTTAAATTGTAAATTCCTGAAAACAGTGGTAACAATTGGAAACCACAATGAATATTCCTGTGACATTAAACTATCACCATTTCTAATGTTAATAAGGTAGTACTCCCACCACTTCTAACAGATCAGAGATGCACTTAACAAAATCTGTTTCCCCACAGCTGGTCTGTATATAGTTGTATTTTAAATCCAGTCATTTTCTTCTTTAAATTGGAGGCAAAGGAACTTGAATGATGTAACTTAACACACTGAAACCTTCCCCTATTCTCAACCTAGAAATGCTCACAACAGATGAAGCATGCAATGTAAAATAAAGCTGGTTGAAAGAAGGGAATTGGTTAGGGAATAGGGGTTTCTTGGCATTCCTTTAAACCATTTCCTGTTCACCCTTATGGAGTATAATATAGCCCTAAGAAAATACTTCTGACCTCACTCTTTTTAGCTGCATTAAAAGAGCTTTTAAAAGCAGTTTAAATATCAGATTGCAGATTCACAAACTAAAAAAGTTACACATATTATTCTCTTTGTCTTCCACTAAAGAAAGTTGGGTTGTTTGGGGTTTTTTTTTCCTTAATTTAATGAGAGCTTTGATTTGCCCAGGGAGACAAGGTCAACAGACTAGGCCACTTCCTGTCTGCAGCAATGCCCTGTGCTTATGCGGACATGAGTCTTCTGACAAACAACTGATTTATCTCAAAGAGGGGGTCATTACAATCATGGCATATCGCAAAATCACATTCTTTCCTACTTGTTTTGCTTAATCACTATGGATTACTCAAGTATATTTGAAAAGAAGATGCATTTCAGCTGTGTGTGAAAAATGACAATTCATCCAAAATCCCACACACACACTGAAAACAAAGGAGAAAGAGGTCAGACTGTGATCATGCACTGATGAAAACTGGGAGCAATCCTACTGAAAAGGACTGAGCTATTAAAAAGGAAAAGATTTGGTCCTACAGGGTCCTGAGCAACTTGCCACCAGGAACACAGGTCTCTACTTTTCAGAAAAGACCATTAAAGGAGACTATCATCAGGGACATTTGTGGCTTCCATATTTAAAAATAATCCCTATGAATCTTACTGATGGAAGCATCCATGCAAACCTCATCCAAGTCCTATTAAACACACCTGGGACAAACTCAAGGGCCCAGCAAGGACAGTCAGATCTCCAGCAGCATGCAACAGCAGCACCTCAGCTAACTACTCACAGATTTTAAACAGCAAGAAACTCAAGAGACAGAAGTTTACAGCAACAGCCAGCAGACATACCAAGGTGAGAACTGTCTGAGTAGTCTTCAGCTATGTAGAGCTGAGAATGAAGTTACTCTGGGCATGGTAAAAGCTGCTTGTCTCTCCTTAAAGAGAATTTACAGAGCCCCCAAGTTCCCACAGTATTCAAACACTGCAGAATTATTCTTCTATCCACCACAATTACCCTATATAAATATTCTTACATACCTCTCCCTTATTTTAAAGATGTGAAAGTGGGATAACAAGCCCCTGCAAGAGATAGAAGAAGCTTGTATGAAATATGAAGGTTTGACCCCTTCTTTCAGTCTTCTAACACTTCCCTTCTTTTACTGTATTAGCTTGGGAGTTCTCATGCTATTTAATTAGGAGATTAAGTCTATTCCAGTGGCAAGATTTACAGTATCCATTCCCCTCTCTCTAAATGAGACTGCACTGTGTTTACAACCACCTTCAGCGCATGTACAAGCTACTTAAAAATAGTTAATTTGTTTTTCTCAAGTCAAATGACATAATTCTGTAATTGTGTTTGCTGTATGTACAGAAAGCCAAAACAATCCTACATTTACAAAGCTGAAGCTACTAAGCACTGTATAGGTAATTACAGATCAATGAAGAAAATAGAAAAACTATTCATGTTAAAACCAGAAACGTAAATCTAAGAAAATGAAAATTCTGCCTTGAATTACAGTCATTAAACCTGTGAGTGCTGAACAGGAAACAAGAGAAGGGAAAGAGTGCAAGAATTGCTATTGCAGAAGAGCGGGAAGGAATATTTATATATAATTTCTAGATGGCAGACCTTTTTCTGTTAGCTTATAGACAGACACAACCCAAGACATCACTGCAGAAGCAGGCAACTTAGTATTCCGAGAATAAATTACAGTGACTTGACCTTAATCTAAATTTATCAGGATACATTAGGGAAGGGGGAAAAAAATTAAAAAATTAAAAATCTAAATTCCAGGCGTGGAAACTGCCTTGTAGGGATTGGGAAAAACACACCATGGCAGAACTACATTCTTATGCTACCAGAAGGAAAACACTAAAAAATGCCAAGTACCTTTTGACTACATGTTAACCTACTAAACTCTCCTTCCTGGTCCCTGAAGAACACTTAATGTTCTTCCATTTCATATCAGAAAATCTCAGATTGGACTTGGTGCCTTCCTTTAGACAACACTGCATAGCTATACAAAGTAGATACTATTTACTTTACAGACTGAAAATTCAGCCTTTACTGCTTATTTGGGCAAAACTGCACAATGATTTAGCGAAAAAGAGCCTGGAAACAAGCTTCTATGGCCAGAGGATAGTCCCACGTTACTCCATCTAGCCTAAGTTAAAAGAAAAAAATAATAAAGGTTGGTGTTTACCACCTAATGTGTAATGACTGAGCAAGCATCCACATTTAAAAATGAGAAAAAACGCACCATACGCTATCCTGAAGTCCAAGTCAATATAACAGAAACTGAGAGAGAGGCCTGAACAAACTTACCTGTAGCCATTTTGCCATGTCCCATTCACTGTATGAGAGTTTAGCAAGCAATATATAATAAAAAAATTACTTTCTCCCTCAAATGATCCTCCAAGGAAAGAAACATTACGCATAAACATAAAAAAATCTAGCCTTCATCTGACCTCATGCATCTTACCATCATCAGAGTAAACGGAGATAGCTGAAGTGCACAACAGGAAATTTTCAGGAATTTTTTGCTGTGACATTAATCTCAGCTGATGGTCCGCACAAACTCATGGATAACACAACCTTCCTCTTGAGAGCACAACATGCTAAATAACCAGCAGAGCAATCCAGCTGAAGCAAGACCTGGCTTGCAAACAAGGAACCTACACTACAAATAACAAAACCCAAACACCCTGTGCAACTTCAAGTTTACAAGCAAACAACATATGCATTAAGAAGTGGTATTCACTCTTGGAAAAAAAGCCCGCTGCCCAACACAAAGCCTAGGGCAGCTTCTTGCCATACAGCACCTCACACACTGCAACACCTACCCTAAATTAACTGTTGAGGATGCACACCCACTTTTTGTTGTACTTATTACACCTTGACAGACATGATGGGAGACAGCTGTGAGACAAATACAGCAACAGATGTCTGTACTAAGAGAAGACAGGAACATAAGTGGGTGGGCAAAAAGGCATCCACAAAATCCCACCTTTAAGTATGCTATTACCATACCAGCAAATGCAGTTAAAACACTCCAAGTTAGGTGGAACTTGCAGTCCTTCTCAAGCAACTACATAAAGCCCAAGCACATGAAACAAAGTTCCCTTAGCCACAGCAAGAAGAATAAAAGCATCCAGATTTCTCCCCAATAAACACACAGAAATAACATGGTCAACACATGGTTCCCCACAACATTATGACTAAATTGGAGAGAGATGGATTTGGTGGACTATTTGGTGAATAAGGAATTGGCTGCAAGGTCACACTTACAAACTTGTGGTCAACAGCTCAATGTCCAGATGGAGATCAGTGGAAGTAGTGTCCCCCAAGGGTGTGTACAGAGACCAGTACTGTAACATCTTCATCAATGAAACAGAGAGTGAGACTGAGTGCACCCTCAGCAAATTTGCAGGTGACCCCAAGCTGAGTGGTGCAGTGGGCCTGAAGGATGGGATGCCGTCCAGAGGGACCTGCACAAGCTCACAAAGCAGGCACATGTGAACCTCCTCAGTCAGGGCAATCCCCGGTATCAATACAGCCTGGGAGATGAAGGGATTGAGAGCAGCCCTACAGTGACTGACTTGGGGGTGTTGATGGATGAAAAGATGGACATGAATTGGCAATATGCACTTGAAGTCCCTAAGGCCAATTGTATCCTGGGCTGCATCAACAGCAGCGTGACCAGCAGGTCAGGGGAGGTGATTCTGCTTCCTCTATTGTGCTCTCATGAGGCCACACCTGCAGTTCTGCATCCAACCCTGGGCCCTCCAGCATAAGGACATGAACCTGTTGAGCGGTTCCAGAGGAGGTCATGAAGATGATCAGAGGCTGAAGCACCTCTCCTAAAAAGACACGCTGAGACAGCTGGGATTGTTCAGCTTGGAGAAGAGAAGGCTCTGGGTAGACCTTATTACAGCCCTGCTCACTGCAGGGGGGCTGGACATGATGACCTTTGAGGTCCTTTCCAAGCCAAACCATGCTATGATTTAATAATATTACAAAGGCCTTTAAGAATCAACCTCCAAATCAAGTGCACATTCACAGTTTCTATACCTGTATTCACAAGTCACTGTCTTCAACCAAATCCTGTCATCTCCCATTAAAATGGCTGTATACAGATTTTAATTTCAAATCTGGCTGCATTACTACACAATGTCTTTCTCCATTTTGTGCATATTGACAAGAAGCAACAAAGGCAAAGCAACTGAAGATACGAATCTGATAGTGCACTAGCTTCTCCTCACTGACCTACCATATACCTTTCCTTAATGATTCTTGTGCATGGTACAGCCTCCTCTATTTTCAAAATGCAGCAATCCTTCTGCAACTTCAGTGTGCAATAAAACCACTCACAAGCAGTGCAGTGATTAACACTCCACAAGCTCACATTTCCTGAAAGGCAGCTGAGTTCACTTACGTCTCAAGTGTTGCATTTCACTTAGACTTCCCTGTACATTTATAAATTCCATACCTGAAATACACAGCAAAAGGGCAAGGCCACTGAGGGACTGACACTGTTCCTATTGAACAGGATCATGTCATATCATAAGCAATCACATCCCCCCAAGCTAAAATAAGGGGCAGGGGTAGGAAACACAACAAAACCTCAACACACTCTAGACCCTAAAAAAAAAGCCACTGTTAAATAACCTGCCAATCTGAGCACACTCAATAGCCACATGTATTTCTATGCTAAATTCAAGGGAAATCCACGCCTCACTGGAGCTTCACCGTATGCTTCCATAGAACCAGAATTTTAGTTTTGGTTCTTGATTCAAAGCTCAGTCAAGCAGACTTAAGTCTTTCTTCTGACTTCAAAGAGCACTGTTTCAGTCTCTGGATAAGCAGACTGGTTATCCAAGTTTACAAGACTCCTAATAGGTTTCCACCACACACAGCAAAGAAGCAAAGATGAAAGGAGAGAAGTATGCAGGCATGAACAGAGTGGTACAGGTATGTCAGACACATATATATGCATTGGTAACCACATTACTTGCGAAGTTACTAAAACACCTTTGCTTCTATCATCATCATCAAGTCAGTACAAATGTTTGGACAGTTAACTGTATATTTCATCTGAGATACTCACATGTAGCATATCTGGGGAATGAGACACCTCAGACAGCAGTAGAGCAGTAAACTGAGTTTCAGATTATATTTTGCCAGTTGTACTATGTGACCTCTCAAAATCCAAATAGTACAAAGTAGCACTGATGTTAGGCACTACACCAGAAGAACATTGACAGAGGATCTTACCTCAAAATACTTCAAGGTAAAGGAAGACGTCTACGTAAAAGAAAGAAAAATACAACAAAAGAAGAGTGCTGTGGTAGAGTACCTGTGAATACAAGCTGCAAGGCTGAGAGACAAAGACATCATGCAGCTCTAGTCAAGACATTTGACCACACTGACTTTTGCCAACACAGAGTTAAAAGTATTTTTATAAGCTTAAGACTGCAGCTACTTGTAGATAGTTCAGGTCTAGAAACAGCAAAAATAGCTCATTAAGTTGCTTTTCACATGTCAGAATAACCTCACAAGTCCAGGCAGCTATACTACTAGCATATGGGCAAGAACACCATAGCCTTCCCTGCGGCTAAGCCTCAAGGTTTTCAGACAGCCAAGAGCGTAGAATAAGATACCTCTAATTTATCAAGAGCGCTATGTATCTTTCAAGATGACTGCAAGCTTCCTACATGATGTGTTATTAATCTTTAAGCAGCATCACAGAATGGGCAGGTTTGGAAAACAGTCTAGTCCATCTTCCCTGCTCAAAGGAAGATCAACCATAGCAGGTTGCTAAGAGCCTTGAAAGTCAGGTCTTGACTATCTACGCAACCAAATTACAGTCAAGTATGAATGACTATATTTATAGGCATTAGCCTTGCATCAATTCCCAATGAAGTGATACATTAAAAAGACTAATATTTCAAAAGTTCATTAGATCAATTCAAAAGATCATCTGTTAACAAAACTTGAGCAGTTGTTTGTAAAATACTTGTACCACTGAGTTACAGCATAAAACCTGTCCTAACAGTGAGACAGACATTGTGGTATTAGAGCTTTTTTTCACCAGCAAAAAAATTGGTTAGCTTTCAGCTTTCAATTCATGCCAGCATAGTGTTTTTCTCTACACAGATCTGCAGTTTTCAAACACTCCCTTAATTACTGTAGCTAACACAAAGTGGTCAAGCCTGAAGATCACCCATCAACCTCATGTTGGCCCACAAACCTGCCATCAGCCAACCTAAAGCACCTCCTCACAGCTGTGTCAAAATGAATAGAACTGCTCTCTTATACAACTACAACAAAGAAAGGCCTCTTCAGCCTCATTCCTTCCATCTGCCTGCTCCACACAGTGCTTCAGTAACTTGATCTTTGACAGCTTTCCCTGAACACCACATTGTATCTCCTGGGAAGAATGGCCACTGATACCCTCATTGTCCTCTACGCTTAAGCTTCACAGACCTTCAGAATATGCACAGCATGAACCTCAAGGAGATCCAAGTGTGGCGAGCAAGGGAGCAGAAAAGGGCTTGACATGTTCCTAATGCTGGGCATTTACCTGAAGAATAGGACTAGAAAATATTGCTGGAATAAGGCAAATAATACATCTGTTTCAGCTTCATTAACTCCTTAACATTTGCTGTCTGCTCAGCAGCCACCATTCACAGGCTCCCAAAATAAAAGCATAGGAGGAAAAGGCTCAAATCTGCAATAAAATAAAATGTATGGATGTTATATTATTTAGATAATACTACGACACCTATTCGCAGCAAATTGTTATTTTTCTTAGCAAACACAAGACAACAGTCTTCAAACGCAAAGACTGGACCATTCATTAAATCCTCTCTTTCACATGAGTTTCAACTGACAACTTTGACAGCTGGACAGACTTTTTTTTTTTTTTCTTAATTTTTGTTTTAATCAGATTAGGCACAAGTAGTGCCAAAAAGGAAGAGCGAACACAGTGTACCACAGTAGGGACACACAGACTGCTCATTTATCATATTTGTAATTTATTTTACTTTGCATTTAAATCTTACTAAAGATAAACAAACAAATGAAAAAATTATAATTGCTTTTTTCCAACTGTTCCAAATTCAGGCCTTTGAACTTTTGTGTTCTGTTTAAAGGGACACAAAAAACATGTTTCTACTCAATAAAGCTTCCTTTCTTGTTACAATATATTTAAAACTACTAAATCTTTCTAGTTTGTATATGTCAATTTGCCTTTCTTCTTCCTACCCACCCCCACTTCATGCTGCTTAATTTTGGCATTTGATTTAGTAATGGACTGTCAATAAACTGACTAGCATCACATTGTGGTTCTGCACTTACCTACTACAATTTTGTATATTGCTGCCTGTAACACTACAGGGTTTAATCCCATTTAAAAAATTCTGTAATTGGAGGGTTCCTCTTCATCTCTGCAAGTGTTTTACATACATTCCTTTTAATGAGGGATCACATGAGGATGGCCAAACCTGCCATCTTGCCATGATCAGAACACATATGCAAAGTGTTCAGCTTGCCAGGCACCACTCTGGCTGCCAGGGCAGACCTGTGTTTGTGGCCAATCAGTGACTAATCAATGCTTCCTTTCGCACAGCCTCCAACCTGGCCTCCAGCTCTAGATGGATGAGCAAGCAAGAAGTCTGGGATAACAAAGCTGACGGGTCAGGGCAGGCAGCACCTGGGAAAAGGAGACACTTCCCCAACCTATACTTAGTGAAGAATCGTTAGCCTTATGTCATTCTGTGTTGGTAAGAACATGACTGTAGGGCTAATAATAATGGGAGACATTATTCCTCACCTAATTTCGGGCACAAGCATGGGTGGAGGTGGCACTCAAAAGGAAAGTAGTGCAGCAGCTGTCTGACATTTCCTTAGGGCAGTGGTTCTGGGACAAACACAGGTGTGGAAAGCAGAGCCTGGATGAATACAATGTGCTACCCACAGGACAGAGAAACTGCAAGTGGGTGAGTGAGGTCAGCCCTGCAGGTTGTCCTGACGAACCATGCAGGTGAGGTCTGTAGTGACATGGTTTAGTGGTGGACTTGGCAGTCCTGGGGTAGAGGTTGGACTCAATGATCTTAAAGGTTTTTTCCAACCTATTAGATTTTGTGATCCCCAAAGCATCTTCTGACTTCCAACACAGTGTTTAATAGTGTTGCATATGCTGTGCAGCTAGACTGTAAGACTGGTTGATCAGGACTGCAACTGTCCATGATCAATGCAATCTGTGGATGAATACCGCACACTAACAGACATGGGACTAGCACTAAAAGATCATGAATTTATAACTGATGATGACATTTTATTACAAACTGACAAAGGCTGCCTGGGAACACAACCAAGATGTTCTCTGCTACACTCCAGACTATAATCCTGTTTTAGGAAATAACTATGTTTATTCAAAGTAAGCCAATTCCAACCCAGGTTCATCTACTACAATTCCAAACACCACAGCACAGTTGTCATTTAACCTCTTTCCTTCCCTTCTGTCCCAACCATTTGGAGATGTTGCAGGTTGTTTCTAGAATACCTCAAAGTCATCTAGCCTCAAACACTATGTACTTCCCTACTCAGAGACAACTGACCAGCAGGCAAGAGCCACAAGGCAGGGACTGGGA
Source organism: Ara ararauna (assembly GCA_028858755.1). Classification (NCBI taxonomy): domain Eukaryota; kingdom Metazoa; phylum Chordata; class Aves; order Psittaciformes; family Psittacidae; genus Ara; species Ara ararauna. The sequence continues at coordinate 96,991,272 of CM054410.1, forward strand.
GAATGGAGAACCTCCCGCTGTAGGAGAAGATCAGGTTTCAAGACCATCTAAGATTCCTTCAACCAGATCTTCTCCTGCAGCAGGAAGTTATTCATTCTCCCAGTCCCTGCCTTTGTGTTCTGCAGCTCGGGCAGTGTGGCTGCAGCTCTTGTGGGTGAAGACCAAGACAAAAAAGTCATTGAGTACCTCGGCCTTTTCCACATACCAGGTAACCAGGTCTCTCATTTCCTTCTGGAGATACTCAGAACATGTTTCTTCTTCTTTCTGCACAAAGCATTTAAGATTTGGCTCGGACAGCTAGCTGACTAAAGCAGAGCCTTATGCTGTCCAAAACTGAAGGCATGAAGCCAAATAGCTTTGGAACAGAAAATGAGGTGCAAGGTAGAGCTCCGGAGGGAAGGAGGGAAGGAGGGAAGGAGGGAAGGAGGGAAGGAGGGAAGGAGGGAAGGAGGGAAGGAGGGAAGGAGGGAAGGAGGGAAGGAGGGAAGGAGGGAAGGAGGGAAGGAGGGAAGGAGGGAAGGAGGGAAGGAGGGAAGGAGGGAAGGAGGGAAGGAGGGAAGGAGGGAAGGAGGGAAGGAGGGAAGGAGGGAAGGAGGGAAGGAGGGCCAAAAAAGCTGTTTCAGAGGAAGAGAAGGATAAATCCTCCTTTCCAAAGAAGAATTGGGTTGAGAACATTCCAGAGATCAAGTCTTACCCTACACATTGTATGGTGAAATGAAAAATTATTACTTAAGAACACAGTAAACTGAGGGAAAGCTACAATCATGCTGTGTTTCAGGCTGATTTAATTCAACACTCAATAAAAGCAGGACACCTAAATAAAAGCAAGTGTCAGTAGTTAATTTTCTAAATAACTGGGTGAAGAGTTCAGACAACATTGCTATTTAACTTTTTAGCCAGACTAAACACTGCATATGCACTGGTTTTTTGTTTTGGATTCTTTTTTTCCATAATTATCCCGAAAGTAGCACATGTACACAGAGTCGATAGTGGAATTTTCAACAGTCCCATACTCCTTTTTAGGTTAATTGTAGCTTTCAGTGGATAAAAGAATTTAAGGGCTGTTTAAAGGAGATCCTGATTTATTATTTTTGAAGTTGCCCCACCCAAGTTTTGTTCTCCCACACATTTAGTCCAAGGCACATGGAACACAGCAATTTCAATGGAATGTATCCCAGCAATCTTTCCATTCCAGACCCCCACGTAGCTTTTTATACTTTAAAAACTGTTGAATGGGAGCCTACTACTTAGAACACTGAGCATTAAAAAGAAGTGCTATGTGTTAATTAGCATAGTGTCTAGATTAAGACTGAGATTTTACACTACAACGTATCTAACTGCCTCATCACTTTCAGATTTATCGAACAATGACTAGACCACAGGCTAAAGAGCAGGAATTTTCATAAGAACTGCAAACTTTTCAGCTTCCATACGACAATATAACAAATGGGCATTTCCAGAAACACCAGAAGTTAAGAGCTGGCAATCAGCATTGGGAAATCCCAGCCCTTCTTGGCTCTGCTTCTGACAATAGCTACTTTTTCTGAAGAACTACAGTCAATTTTCATTTTTAAAGGACACTCCACTATTTTAATTATTTAGCATTGAAGATATTTGGAAACAAATCCCAATTCTAAGCTTCATCTCGTCCACTCAACAAGCTAGCAATTAGAAGAAAATTGGTCTGTTGCCAAATTGCAAGATGTGTTTTTCAGCTATCTTCAATACTCACAGAAAATAGTCCTAAAAATTTTCAGGTTTCGCCTACAGATGTAAGTCAGAGAATGAAAACAATCCAACCCATTACAGCATTCACACAATATGCTTTTTCTAGAGCAACCAGGAACATAGTTTAAAAACAAGTCTACCTAAACAGATTCCCTCTGTTCCTACATCTTAGTATCAAAGAGCTAGGTATTTAAATGTGTGTAGGTGCCTAAAAATGTTAATGAGTATCTTGACATATTTAAGAAGCAGACAAAACATGTTTAGACAGGCTTACTATAGAAAAACCACTTTGCCCTCATCTGCTTGTGTAAGATTGTAGATGCTTTTGAAGTCAGGCCACAAACTGACTAGTTACTTTAGAAAACAATTCCATCTCAAATTATTAATAAGAGGCCTAGTAAGACATCAGTAGCACTGGTTTTCTTTTAATTGGATTATTTCAAACTCTGCTTTTCCCAGCAGAAACAGTGAAAAACTTCTGTTTTACTGGGTAGAGGCATTCATTCTCTATGGTGTGAATAAATTATAATGCCTATAAAAAAATAAAAGCTCTGAAATGAGAGTTCCCAATACTACCACACCAACTTTTCCAAGCGTTACATGCAACATAAGCTTTTCAACAATTAAAATGGCCATCCTTTTAGGTTGTCAGCTTTTAGCTATTACTAACAGTAGGTTTTGGGTTTGATAATGAGGAACAAGAGGTGAGGAAGGAGTGGAGAAAATACAGCTTCTCAGGACTAGTTGCTTTGTCAAGACCTAAGTGCAATTCCTGTTATTCTGCCTACAGACTCTTGAAGTCTGCACATCCACTACTTAGCTTCCAGCCTCAGCATTTGCTCCCTCCTAGGCATCCTGTCCATAGATTTCTATTCCACAAGTATCCTCCTGTAACTACACATCACTATTTGACAATACTCATTTGTGACAAGAGTGATAAATCTCATTTCTCCACTCAAATACACATGTTCACATGGCAACAGTCACTCCCAGGAAGGATTTCACAGTGATCGAGTGTGTAAAGGAAGAAGTCAGTGGAACTGCCTGTACACACAAAGAGAGAATCAGGTGAGCTCAGCAGCAAAAGCATGAAGTGAGGAGTGACTCTCCCATCTAAGAAGAACCACACTCCCATCTCTCAGCTTTTGACTATAAAAATTATGCTAAATATCACAATTAGCAGCTTTATTTACTTGGATCTTCCTGCAGCTACTTGGCTGGCATACCCACCACTGTGCTTTAGGCCACTAATCTCTGGGCCAAACAACAGCTACTGCTTCTCTCACTGTTCCTCTCAAGGCTGACTCTACAGTGAGACAAAGCAGAGTTAACCAGCTAAAACTCACCCATACAGTTAAGTTTCCATCACTTTATGTTCCTAAACTGGCTCACTTCAGGGTCAGATACCCACCAAACCAGAAGCGCAGAGATGAAAGAAGAGGGAGCAGGGACATCTCTTTTGCGAGCTGTAAGAGTGGTGTAGCTACAGCACCAAAGCAAAGCCCTACAGCAGGGACAAAGAGACATATTCATGAATAACAGCAGTTGTGCACACTTTCAATTCATCCACTCCAGAACAGCCTAGAGAGCTTTAATATACCAGTGAAGTTTCCTACATTCTGGCATACAGTTTTATGTTAACAGCCTTACTGCTGGAGAAGTGTTAGTGTAATTCCTGTTCCTCATGTGCACCTTGAAGTCTTATTCCTACTCCTCACTTCTTCCTATTTCATTATGCTGCCAATGAGCTTTTCCTTTCCCCAAGACACTTTCAGTTCTATAAAACAAGACAAAAAAAGGTTTCCTCCAGAAAGAAACACAATTGAAGTGGGATGAGAAAAAGCAGCCCTCCATCCCTGCTGACTTTACACTTATCCCCAGTCCAAAAGCCTTATAAAATTAGATACAAATACAACTAATTCCAATTAAAACCACCCCCTCTTCCTCCTCCTCATGAACTATAGCTAAGGGCAGCTTCTGAAAACTGAAGGATAATTTTCCTTGCTTATCTTGCACAAAGTATGGAACAGTTCCTGTTGGCTGTTTTGAATTATGCCCTTAAGGTTTGGCTTCAAAACTGAGGAAACCAGACTGTCATGGATTTTGACTGCTGTGCTCTTAATGCTGCATATCTAAATTTTAGGTATCTGAAAAATCCTTTGTGGTCGACTTTGTCTCCAGCCAGTAGACAGCAGTAGTATCAAAACAGCAATTACTTTCAGTCTTCACTTGGTTTTGGGGAGAGGCATGAGTTATCAAGGATAAGTAGGTAAGGAATACGCAAACCAGTGCAATTTATAACAGTGGGTGGACTAGCTACAGCAAGATCTAGTTGCATCACACATGACACTTAGCCTTTGCTCTAGAGTAGCAGCCTAGCCAACTACCATAAAAGCGTGAATGAAGTCATCCTAACACACCGGCACACCTAACTTCCATAACACCAAGTGTGTTCACATATTAGCCAAGGGACCGTTCTCATTACTCAAGCAGATGCCTATAAAAAGTTTTACTGGTGTAGGTGAACCTAAAATAGCAATTGCTGCTACTCGTTGCAACAGGAGCAACAACGTTAAACCACAAAATTCTAGCAGTTCTAAACCAAATGGCTTATTCAGTTAAATAGACACAGGAGACTTGTGACATTATTTTTTATTTGTTGTGAAGTGGCACAAGAGGCTGTGCTGATGGGTGATTCAGTCTGATGACTAACAAAAGCCAAACACTGCTTAAGTAGTTAAAAGCATTCCCCACTGCTCCCAAAGGTTGGTTGACATATTTAGCTCATTTATAGAGGTAATCTTTTTAGAAAGGGCTCTTGCTAAACTGAAGGAGTGCTGCTGCTAGGAAGCGAATACAGCAGCTGCACAAAATGCTAACCTGTAGCTCAGAAGACTTTTCTAAGCAGTAACGAGAGTATCTGCAGATTACACCTCAACAGTATCTCTACCTTCTTCACAGCTACTGAAATACATTACAAGCCAGCTGAAGACCACACTCTAATGGTGAGCCATGAGACCATCTGTACATGAAAGCACAGTCTGTACTACTAAGTGTAATATAATACCTGAATGTCAAAACATCTGAATAAGCTCCATTTTCAAACCTAAAGCATCTTCACCAAACATGGCTACTATAGGATCCTGTGTAAATATGGCCATAATAAACAATACATCTCTTCTTTTCAAAGCAGCACACAAATTAAGGATAAAGGAGGGAACATTAAATTTTTCACAGTTCATGGAGACTCATTACAAACCCCACACAAAATCTGGAAAGCTAATCAACCAAAGTCACCTATTTTCACTGATTGCTCACTGCACTATCAAATAAGCATTAGACATGAGTGCATGACAAAAAGCTGGAATGAGCAATGGTAGAAAAAGAAAGACAAGAACAGGACTGGACTACAGCAGCTCTGCTACTCCAAGGGAAGTATACTTACTATACAAGGTGAAGCTTGGGTCTTCACTGGTACTACTATAGCAAGAGGCAATATATGATGTGCAATGTAATGTCTCTCTAAATGCAGTTCTGAAGGGTCTCCTGTAGGACCACCATATTTACATCCTCCCTCCTCAAGCCTCATATCCACCTCTCCTGTTGCACTAGAATTGATAAGCCACAGCTGCCCTAATTGCACACCTGGTTCCTGCATTCTTGCTGACAAAGAAAACCTGCCACAGACTGAGGAGACATTTCACTAAGTGCCCAAGCAACACACTGATAAGAGTGGTATTATGCTCAAACAGATACATAATTAGGTAGTAAAGTCCATACTAAGCTTAACCTTATGCCTGGAACAAAGTTTGAATCTGGGCACCAGCACAATCTAACAGAAGTTTTGCAGACCCCATACATGTGCATAATTCAGTTATAGGGAGCGAGGTAGTTAAATACTATTAGTTTGCATAACTGATAATTGTTCTCTGAATAGAAACAGCTACTCCATACTGTCGCCTTTGTGCTTGGAAAAGTTTCTTCTCTGTAATTCATTAATCTACAACCTTATCAAGGTGGGACTGAAGAACGTGTTTCCAGCATGGAAACCAGCAGTCAAGCTGAGCAGAAATACTTACATCACTCTTCCTGAACTTTGCTTTTAAGCTCTTCATGCTGATCACATTCAACTCTCCAAAACTTTCAGCAGCTCTTTATCCTTCTTCAATATCTAAACAAAAAAGAAAAAAAAATAAGATTCCAACTTGATACCACTCACTTCACTGGCAGCCAAGTCTGGATTGAATTTGCATACCTATATCACCCTTTGCTGATTTAGCCCTCAAGCTCTAAAAAAGATTAACAGATAGCTAAGGGAAACTTTCTGTTTCTCCAAACTTAAAAGCAAGCCTAAGTCGGTTCACAGAATAGAGCAAATCTTTACCAAAAACTCAAGTGTGTACCATGCTATAGTAGCTACCTCTTGACATGGTTAGATCACTGACATGTTCATACATGAAGCAGCTTTCTCTGCCCACTGCCTATTTTAACATTATCATCAGGGCAGCTATTTTATAAAGTGGGAAAAGCAGAAATAAGTATGCAAAGTCATTCATTAAAACTTTGCTGTCCTACAACTGTGGGTTGCACTGGGTAGCAGAAATACTGTTGCTATGGTATGTACAAGTCTAACCATTAACCAAATTCAGAATTATACTTAAATCATCATTAGGGACTGTAGTGAGAGGACAAGGGGTAACAGGTTCAAACTTAAACAGGGGAAGCTTAGATGGGATATGAGGAAGAAATTCTTTATTGTAAGGGTGGTGAGGCACTGGAATGGGTTGCCCAGGGAAGTTGTGAATGCTCCGTCACTGGCGGTGTTCAAGGCCGAGTTGGACAGAGCCTTGAGTGGCATGGTTTAGTGGGAGGTGTCCCCGCCCATGACCGGGGTGTTGGAACTAGATGATCTTAAGGTCCTTTCCAATCCTAACCTATGATTCTATAACACATATGGGACAGCTCAATGCAACATAGCAGATAGAACCATTGGAGCAAGAACACAGGTTTTCAGTGGAAGAATTGTTTTATGCTTTTCCATGTAGGAAACTCAATGTGTATTCTTGGGAGTCATAGCTTCTTTTAATTTGGCATGTTCCACCTTCTTCCTTTTCAAGTGAAGAAAAGCAGCAGTTGCTCAAACATACACCACTAACATTACAGACAAGCTGCAAACTCTCACACGGGAGCAGGGACACAGTGCCTAGCCAGAGTTTCTTACAGGAAGCTTCAATAACACATATCGTCGATTCAAGACAAAAGTAACGGTGAACAGCATGTTAAAGTAGCATGGCAATGTGCTTTTTGCCAGAGCACAGCAGAAAAACTTCATGGGAGGGCAACATACATCTGGATTGGGCAAAAGCATCTATGCAACAATGTTAAAATTTCTACTTTTGGAGTATGGTCGCTGAAATAGCCAGCCACTCTCATTTGCAAGTTTTAGCTGCCATACAAATTCCTTCTGAAGGAACAGTTTAAAGTAGAGGATGTTCAGCTGTATAAACTTCCTCCCTCCACCCTAAAAAAAAGGAGGGGGAAAAAAAAAAATTACAAGTCCAGCCAGATAAATAAATAACTGAAATGAAGACTGGAGCATAAATTCAAATAGTTGATGCAGGGTCACTAAAGTTTCATATCACTCTCTAGAAACAGCTTGATAAGCAAAGTGAGATTCAGTTGTCTCATAAAAGAAAGGCACATTATTATTATGAGGCACACTGTTATGTTCTACATGGTCACTCTACTATGAATTTTAAAATGCAACTACGCAGTACGCTCTTGGTAGAATATATATGAATGCTTCCACAAAATACAATGCTAAGTAACATTCGGGAACAGCAATTAGTGCTAAGTAAACATGCCATTTAGTTCAACCCCATATTTATCTGACAGCTATTTAAGACAAACACAAGTACATTTCTTCCAAAAATCCCATACACTGTATACACACAAATACATTTCCCACAGAGCACACACCTCCAGTGTGTAATCTGGATGGGGTAATTCTGTAGGCTGTTAAAATACCATTATGTCTAATTAAATGACTCTAAATCTAATTAAGCAGTCATTCTGAAGTCATATCAGATGCCTGACTGCTTTCAGGTGCATGAACAAGGGGTTTTATTCAAAGGTCTTGCTTTTCACCTCAAGAAGAATGGACTTGCGGTGTTTTGCTTAATTCTTTAGCATGCAAAAGGAAAAGGAAGAAAAAATTGCAAAAGCTTTTTCACTCCTTGGCTTAAGTGACAATTTCTTCGCTTTTTCCTGGGTTGAATGGAGTATTTGTAAAATGGGAACAAAAATTAAAAGGACAAGTTTTGAACAATCAAAACAAAAGAATTAATTTAGGTTGCTCTGAGAGAAGCATAACACTTTATTTCTGCTACACCTACTCAAACTTTGGAGAAAGTGTTTAAATTGCACAACAGCTCTTATAACCTGCACTGGAAAGGAGCCTGAACCTCAGCAAAACCCCGATAATCTCCTAAATCATTCTCTAGCAACAACAAGGATGATAAGCTTTGCAAAGACCAGAAATGCCAGGTTACAGACCAGACAAATACTATTATACTCATCTGGCCTTATTTATGTATCATGTCAGGAAAAAAAAAAAAAAAGAGAAAAGGGAAAAAAAAATTATAAACAGTTTAATTACACCAGTTACTAAAATATAAAGAAACGCTGCATATGGGGAACCGAAAACAAATCTTTCCTCACATACAGATTGCCAAAGAATTGTCTGCTATAGGCTTTCCCCTTCCCACCCCCTCAGCAATTTTGGCTCTCATGAACAAAAGATTTGTTATAGCTCCCATGGAAGATAAAGTGCTCAACTATAAGGCTATGGGAGAGATGACAACTCCTTGTAGGTGTATGGACAGAATGGCTGTGAAGCTGGACTCTCGTCTATGAGGAACCTGCAATAGAGTCTAATTAACAAGCTTTGCAAGCGCTCCTAACAGGCTACTTTTCCTCCTTTTGAGGAAGGAAGAAGGGAGGTGAGCTGTGTTTCTATTAGAAGCCAATTTATTTTCCCACAGGATACTTCATCTCTTGCGTAAGTGCATTTTAAACACTGAATGTGAAACTCCAGTCCTCAGCATAATTAAAAAAGCATGCACAAGCACACAAAAACAGCACTCCCAAGCTCAGTGTGTGTCACATCTGTATTTTTTCCATAAGAGTTAGTTAAACATGAACATTAAGATTACAGCTTGTGCACCATAATGCCCATAATTCTTCAGCCATAGAGATAAAAACCCATGAAGTGGCGAGGGCTGCATTTTCTTGGCACGGTTTACTGGAGGAAATCACCTCTCAAAGGGTGTAATTATTGGAATTGATGCAAAAAGAGATCAGCATCCTGATTCAGCAGGGCTTTATGACAAGTGTTCATTTGCCAGAGGGGGGATAAAGGAAACGCCATTAATACACTCCTGCTTTACAAGATAGGAAATGACTACTAGAAATTCACTAGGGAGCACCAAGTCACTTCAAAACAGTATTTCTGCAATGAATCACAGGTATTAACAAGAAGCAATCTCTAATAGTGGCATTTCTCTGCTTTCAGAACAAATGTGATAATAAATACTAAGCACTGTCATTCCGCAGCCCCAGCAAGTTAGCAGTAAAGAAGTGTTTAACTCCAGAGATTCTCAACAGCTAATGCTGATCACATGCTTTTAACCATTAACTCCAAAATTAAGTATCTAGTTCTCTATCTCATCTTCCTTCAGCTTAATATTAATAAGTGGCTTTCAGCAATACAAGCTGCAGAAAACATCTTCAGATTGGTGGTAAACCAACCTGTAGTTAAAACAACAGACGTCGAAGTGGTGGTAATCTTCGGCCTCAGTAATTTCACTGAAACTGTTTTAATACACGATGTAATCTTCAGGTTTAAATGTAGGAAACAGATTAGGATAATCTTCCCCACTGATTTATAATGAGATAAACAAGAATAAACTGGTTTTTATCACAGTGAACAACAATACTGACATATTTATTCCTTTCATTAAATTGCATTAGTCAGAGCAAGCAAGGCTTTTCAAACAGAGTTACAATCAACTCCTTGAAGGCCAAAGATCCAGCGATGCAACAGTGAAACAGCCTTAGTTTTACAATGTAAAACTACAGGTTTACAGTATAACTGTACACTATGTACACTATTCATGCCAGTGAGAGCGATCCTTTCCTGGTAAGTGCTGAATTGAATTAATCAAAAATCTCACACCTCTTTGAGAAGCCTCCATCTCAGACAGCGGCTTTCTGCAGCAAGGCACAATTCCTGCTGTCAACTAAGCTCCCTTCCCCTGCCAAAAATACTTCAAAATTTTTTTTAACCTTGTGAGGTTACAGAAAGGTACTAGAGACTGCATGCAAGATATGGCAAAATAAAAAGAAGGGGTGGGGAGCGGGGGGAAGGGAATAAAATGAAAACAAGAATATAAAAAGGGTCTGGAAGAGTATCATTGCCACCATACTCTTACATCTCCTTTGTGTGAACATACCTTGCTCACAGGGGAAAATAAGGAGACCGAGAAGCGTCTCCTTCCAAAGCACAACACGACCGTTTATTCCCTGGATGATCACTTTCTAAATCACAAGCTCTGCTCTGACCAAAAGCACAAGCCTCTATGGCAGCCAGTACTGCAGAGCATCCCGAGGTATCCACACAACTATTATCTCTTCTGCCCACCTTCAGAACCCAGCTTCTCAAACACTTCACATGCCTGAGCTCCCCTGACCCACAATACCAAGAACATGCCCAAACCTGAGCTTCATCTCAGCACTGCCAAAGCCACAGGACCACCTGGAGGCATTAGCCATTGCCCAGCCTCTTCAGTTTCTTGCACATAAATGCAGCAAGCCCATGCTGTCCTAAAAAAGATCCACCCAGCACTTCATCTCTGACTACCTTCTCATTTCCATCCAGCTGAGCATATTCTTCTCTATTTCTCAGGCCAACGAAGAGAAGAATGTATAATGTGACAAAAAGCAATGGGAACATTTCCCCACTCTTTATCAGCATAGCTCAGTTTTTCCGTCTTGAGTAACCCATCCTCCTATCATAGGAAAAGTCAAATGGAACATGACTTTTTTAAACTTAATGTCACCTATAAAGACAAGTAATTCTTGGCTTGGTTACTGTACTATTACTTGCTAATAAAAACACACTGAAAAATGCACTGAGAAGCCCAAGTGCTACAAAACAGTGGGAGTGATTTATATACAGTTAATCCAACTCTAAACAGAATCAGACATTAGAGATAGCAAGGGCCTTGGGTAACTTAGTACAATCCCTCTATCTGTTCACAAATCACTGGCAAGGGTGTGCTGAACTGTACAAATTTAAGCATTCTAAGTGAAAAAATTAGAGGTCCATGGATATTGCATCACCAGTTTACAGCTATCACTCCACCCTCCAGAGCACTTTGCATCAACTCTCTACTCTATTTCCTTTTGATATTCCGAATTTGCAAATGTTAAACTTCATTTTTGATGGATTTAGCTGAAGTAGGACCAGCCTCTGTGGATGTTGTACAGTCCATAAAACCCAGGCAAGACTGTCAAGGTGGGGATATGTGCAGTTTCTTCAACAGTGTTTTCAGTTCTAGACAGCTAGAAGAAAGCTTGCATCAACAAGGCCTTCATCACAGTAAATTACAAAAGATAAAAGAAAAATAAAAATGTGACATTGCCCCGAATTGTTTACTTGGCATATTAGACAGCACTCCAGGCAAAATTCTTGCTCAAGCAAAGTCCAGGCAAATTTGTAATTCATTCGTTGCATACAACTTTACTCTGTTCTTACTCCAATTCTTTTGTCTGTAAGTGTCTGTCAACACACATCCAGCTTACTGAAGAGCAGAGAACAAGAGACAAGACTTGCTGCATGAACTGGGACATACTGCTGTCTTTCTCTGCTTTCAATTTCCCATGTCTAAACCAAAAAGGCCCCCCCTCGTGTGCAACTCAATTTTGAAACCATATTCTCTGGTTTGATCACACATAAGATACAATGCAGTCCTGAAGACGTTCCAATGTTCAATCCTTAGTCCAGCAGAGCTAGATTGGAATCGAAGCATTCAGCTACAACTAGAAGCAGATAAAAATGATGCAAAGTCCCACTTGTGAAACTCTAGTTCTTTAATCAGAAACCCACATGGCTAACAACAGCTAGTACTTGCTTATACTTACTCCCTTCATAATGTTCTGTGTCAATCATTCAACTAGATGCTCTTCAGAATCAGCAAACATGACAATCTGGATGGATGCAACATTAAATCTATGAAGAGACATATCCATGGCTTTCTGGATTAATGTTTTGAAATAGCTGAAGGCAGACTTAAGTCATCTATTAGGGCAGGAGTTAGGAAGATGGGAACATCAATGTAATTTACCTAGGACTCTTGGCAAGCCCCACTCCCATAAACTTATATTTTTGAAGAGGTCTTGGAAGGGTGTCCTGCTGAAAACTCCAGCAGTCTAGAAATACCTTCAGAGATGGTGCTGATAGCTCCCCTATTCAGCTTCCAAATTCTTGGGTAGGGAAAGTATTTTAGCTGATGGAATGCAGGGCCGTCTTAAACATTAGCCAAAAATTGAAAGAGTTGGGTTTCCACACATCAAAAAAAGTGTAACAGGAATTCAGGTAATTTCTATCCTGGAAGACTATCAATGCTACAAATACTAGCAGAACATCAGCAAGATCAACACCTAGATCTTGAAGATAATCAAGTTTTCATCTGATTTTATCCAGGTTGTTGAAACTTATTTTCAATAGCAGCAGCCCTAGGCACCATACAAATACTGGAGAAGACTTAGTGCTTACAAGACTCCTCCCAGCCAACAGAGACCTATGAAACTCTAGATCTCCCACAGAATCATCCTGCTGATGTCTCAGGACCTTGTAAACAAAATCTTCAGAAGCACTCAAGTGTCAAAGTCCCCAGAGACATCTCAGGGTGTCCCAGTGCCTTTGGGAATCCAGACAGCTGCAGTAATCAACAATAGCTCCCTGTCTCTCAGCAGTTATGAGAAAAGTAGTGGAACATCCTCAGCTACTGAGGTTACAGAGTCACAGACCAGTGTAGAAATTCTTTTTCTATTGTAATGACTGAACAAACTTGGCTCTACACTTTACCCATCCCCTCCTATAGATTTATGTGAGAAAACCCATGCATCCTTCTACAATATTTTGAATAACAGCAATGGCTTCCAGGCACAAAAATGGAGGGTGGCTATGGCAGCTTTAGAAAATATACATATGTTACTACAGCATTCAGCTAAAATGCAAGATCTTCCTGCAGAGGAAGGACTTGAGTCAAGAACTAACACTTCCAAGGCAAATGCACCAACCATTAGGCTGGAGATTCTCTCCCCCAGAGGTGGTCTAAAGTTCAGCACACCAACTAACACTATCACCTTCAGGTACTACTGGCCATCCTATTATGGATCTCTACACAACGGAAGGATGCTTTCTTTCACTGCTGCGTACTCCTGCTCCAGCAGTCCTTGGCAAGTACCTGGACCAGTAGCTAGTCCCAAGTACCAGTGAGATCTTCAGTTGCTTCCACACTTCACCAGACTCACATTTGTCTCTAGCAGTTTAACAGCGATGAGCTCTAATGTATTTACCTAAATTACAGCCACTTGCACTACCTCCTCTATACCCTAAGAGTGTATTATTAGACGACCCTCAAAATGTAAGGGGCAGCAAGGACCGACAACTCTGAAAACAAGCCCCAAGGTACCTCAAATGCAGAGCTATCACTTGTGTGCATTCACAGGCACCTAGACAGCAACTCCAAGGAACCTGGCAGGAGAACAGGCTTCTCAGATGCGCAGGAAGTATGCACATAGCAGAAGAGACAGTTTCTCGCATCTATAACCCCAAAAGATGTTATGGATGGATACGTTCACACCTTTGGGATTGCCATTAAGCAAGCCACTAAAACTTTAACTGGATTTGTTCTAGTTTTTTGGTTTTGTTCTGTAGTTACTTCAAGCATTATCCCTGGGCAAAAAGAACTAGCCCACAATCAGCTCTCAAAAGGAATGTGATCAGGGTATTATTGCAGTAGGATTTAGAAATTGTCAACATCTCGCACAACAAGTTTGCTTTCATGTTTCTCCAGGCACTGCTTGTCCCCCAGAAGAGGCACAAACTGCTTATGAGGGAGGGGGGAGAAAAATAACGTAGTAGGGAACATACAAAAAGAGAGAGGGAAAAAAAAAAAAGAGGGATGAGGCAAGTGAGCAAACCCTCTTGTGAAATGCTTACGTAGCTTCATGAGATGAGCAGCCTCCCGCCTAGTCTCTTCTCCACTTGATGTTATCCATCTCTCCATTTGGGGGGGGGGGGGGGGGGGGGGGAAGAGGAGGAGGTAGCATTTTATGCTTTGCTAGCAGATGCACTCTTGGAAGAGGGAAGAGAATAGCATAGGGCCAGTATTTTTAGAGACTGGAAGGATGGATATCTGCTACTGCAGAGTGACTTTTTGGCACCGAGCCTGGCTTCAACTCAAGAGAACCCTGAGCTCATATCAAGCCTCATTCTACTCAGATGCTTTTTCACTCTGGTTCATATGGCTGTTATGCAATTCTTCTATTAGTAAACAGAATCTCACTGACAGCTTTCCATGAGCATCCTGAGACAAGAGCCAAGCAGGTCACTGACAGACATTTACTTAGGTCATTTACGCCTAGTTAATCTAGCACATCAGAAGGCCTTTCTAAAATAGTGCATAGGTATTTTTTTGATATTTGATTATTTGTTTTTTTTAATAATGCACACTAACCTGCTGCCCACTCGGACAAATGAAAGAAAAAGCAAAGAAAAAGAACAAAATAGAAACTGCACCTTCCACCAAAGTAGCACTAGATTTGCAAGTGGTTTATATCAGTTCTGTAATAAGCAAGCTCACATTCACTATAGAAACAAACGGGAAAATTTGTTAAGATCCTGCCGTGCTGTTACAAGTCTTTTCACCAGGGAGAAACTTAAGAATGTCACAAGTGGCAACAGCAGAAGGCTTGTGTTGCCAAGACCCGTGCGAGAGAAAGCAAAGTCTTCAGAGTGCTCTGTTGGAAGTTAGAAGCTCAAGTTCCTGGTTAAACTGACGCGACAGCAGGCTATTCCATTACTTTAACAGCTACAGAAAATCTTGGTGTTTCAAGCCCCCGCTGCCAGGGGAAGGCGCAGACCCGCAGCCAGGCCGCCCCCCTCGGGCTCACACTAGAACCCCGGAGACAAACCGCCGTCCCCGAGCACCGAGACAACAGGGAACACCTTTCTTACCGAAGCGAGGAGACACGAGGGTCTCTCCCTGGACGGACACCGGGAGCGGGATTGAGGCGGGGCGCTGGGGCCGCCGGGGCGCAGCCGGACCCGCTCTGCCAGGGACGGGGCGAGACCCCACTGACCCCGCGGCTTCGCTTGGGGCTGAGGGACCCGCGGAGACCCGCCTACGGGCACCGAGGTGCTAGTGCTCACCGCCGTAAGCAGCTGTCACCCGCGCGGGGAGGGAAAGCGACCCCGCAGAACAACAAAGTGAATATAAACGAAGAGCCACGCACGGGCTGCGCTCCCCACGCCGGCGAGAAGCGGCTCTGGGGGAGCGAAGGGAGAACTTTCCTCCTGTTGCGCCCCACAGAGGGTGTCTCCCCTCAGGCTCCGGCGGCTGCAGCCCCTCGCGGTCGGCAGCGGAGGCAGGCGCAGGTGGTCGCCGCACACAAAGCCCCTATTCACAGCGCCCGCCACCGTGTCTGTATGTGTGCACGCAACCTCCGCCCGCCACCACCGGCGCCTCACGCCGAGCCGCGCTCACCTCATGCGGGGAACCGCGTCCCGCTACCACCGTCCGCGCCGCCGGCAGCCGAGCGCAGCCGAGAGGAGCCGAAAGGCGGAACGGCGCCGCCGCGCGCCCCGGGACACTCGGCCGCTCCGCGCGGATAGGGCGGGATGGCGGGGGGGGGGGGGGGGGGGGGGGTAGTGGGAGGCGTGACATCACTCCGAGGCCACGTGACCGCGGGGCTCCGGCCCCCCGCGGGGAAAGGGGAGGGAGGGGACGGACGGGGAGGGGGGGGTTGTGCGCTGGGGGGCGGGGTCGGTCACGTGTCGGCGGGCGGTGCGCGGGGGTCCCGCGCCGAGGAGCGGGGTGCTGAGGGGGGGGAGCGGGCGGGGGGGGACGGCCGGTGCGAGGAGCGCGCCCTGGCCCCGGCAGGGCTGGTGGTGTGTCGGGAGGTGGGTGCCCGGGCCCGTTACCGGGTGCCTTCAGGTCTGCTCAAGGGAGAGCTGAAGGGAGGCGAATGACGATACCGTGTTCTTCAAGGAGCGCAAGTGCTGGAGCGCGTAGAAGTCGTGCACTTCAGTTCTGTCCAAAGCGTCCCTGTGCGTCGAGTTCCCCTTTCCCAGACCCCTAGGTAGGAAGGACTGCTTCAGAAGGAAGGGAAGTGGGGTATTTCTTGTTTAATATCCCGATCAGTGGCTGGTGTAGTGTTTGGTTACACAGCAGAGGTTTGAAAATCACAAGCGGGCTTTATAGGTGTGCCAGGGTACTGCTTCACCAGACGTGCTCCAGAAGTCTCTTTTCTGTGTAGGCCAAAGGCCTCTTTTCAAACCTGAACCTCCAGAGCACCCTTTTCGAGTCTTCTGGCAAGCCAATGGCAAACCGCCTTGGTATCTGACTTAAACGGTCACTTGCCTTCTTCCATGGAAGCAGCTCTGGAATTCATCTACAATTTGTCCTTATAAGTGAGCTGGTGAGCCTCTGCCTCCTGTTCCTCCACCAGAGCCCTGCCAGAGTTGCTCGTATCCTTTCCATGGTATCACGCCCATCTACTGGTCCCACTCAACCACAGCTGCGTTCCCCAACTGAGAAGGTCTCCTTTAATCTCCCTCATCGCTCTTATCGTCTATGTTCTCAGTCATATCCACACCTTCTAAAGTGGCAAACAGTACAAGGAGGAAATGAGCACTCCAAAACTTCAGGCCATTATTGTAATAGTGGCAAGTATTGTTATTAAACAAATACACTCGATTATCATCAGAAGCATGCTTTCCTCTGCTAATCTGCAGTCCTTACCTTGTCCAATTTGTTTTGTGTGTATTTTACCTTCAAGAACAGCCATCACCTGCCAGCCCTGTTTCTTCTCTCCCTTTTTTTTTTCCTGTTTTATAAAAATTATGCTTGCCAATGTTAATATAATAGAGTTAATGCTGAGAATTTAATTTGCACAGAAACAATAAAATCATGAAAGTTAAACTTTCCCAGCAATACTAACTCAGCAGCTATGAAACATGTTGCAATTATTAAGCAATTATTTTTAATTCCAGTTATTTTAAAAAGCCAAATACATGTGTATGGTATGGTTAGAAAGTCTCCTCCTACTTCTTCCAACACCACCAAAATTCCATGTAATCATGTGTGACTAATATAAAAATTATTTTGAATAGTTTGACCATGTAGGATTTTCATTTCCATTCTCAATGACAGGATATCATAAACATGGGGTTTGGGTATACTTGCATGACACATGAATAATATGGTATTGTGAAATATCCAGTTTTTGAGAACGGGAAAATACCATATTTACTAATTCCCAGAAAAGTATAGTTCATCGTCTGGTAAACTGTGGGCCAGGATAAAGACTTTGGGCAGCTACTTTAAATGCATTAAATGAAACTGATCTGACTGACAGAACCTGACTGCCGTTTCGGTTGCACTTCTTGCATGGGAGACTGTGCTTTGATTTCCTCTTTTATGAGCCCCCTCTCGGGTTCCTGTCCAGGGTCAGGGCATTGCCTCTCTTTCAAAACACTCCTATGTAATTTTATGGCTGAAGCCTCTGCAGGCAGAGCAGAAGATTGGGAGTCAGGAGATACCAGCTGTATTCCTAATTTTGCTCTGAGTGTGTTGCAGTGACAGTCATGTTCTCCCACCTTTGTTTCTAACATCTGTCTATGGGGTGAGAGCAACTCTTTGAGAGTTTTATTAGGTGGTCAGCGTGAGCTAACAGAAGTTGTTAGTAAGGTGAAGAGAATCTAATCTGCAAGAGGCAGGAGGTGGAGTACATCCTACACTAGCAGTTTCTCTCAAAATCCAAGCAGTGTGATGCCCTTCCCATGGCCCTCCATTTCTTTCTACAAAAGGCATAAGGCAAGAATGGAAGAGTAAGAGACTATCCTCTTCTGCTCAGTCTCCTGGAAAAGCTGGGGGGGCTGCAGCCAGTTTCGATGTTGAGTGCCCGCCCACGGTGAGGATGTGATGAAACTACCCTTGCATTCCTAGCTACTTCTGCAGAAGGGAGAGGCCTGGAAGTGGCTTAAAGACATCTTTAATCACACCTTATCACTCTGATGCACTGTCTTGATAGTATCTGCTAATTAGCTTACATAGCATTGTTAATTTCTTTCTGCTGCTTGTGGCTAGTTGTTAATTTTTGTTTCTTCTTTTTTTTTTTTTTTTTTTTTTCTTCTGCTTCTGGCTACTGCCTTCTGCAGAACCCAAAGTGCCGGTCACATCTCCACTTATAAGTTATTTGCAAAGGAAATCACACTCCTGAACTGACTGATCACTTCTCTATCCTTCAGGCAGTTTAAACCTGTTCTATGAGCTGTAAGTGCATTTTCTCTTGCCTTGTTAGACTTGTTCTGGTCTGATTATTTCCAATCTGAATATAGTTTGTTTTGCTAATCCTGGCTGCTACTTTATAACTGAAGGAAGGACAATTTAAAGAAAGTTTGGTATTAGATTTTGAGACTTGATGTTGTTCCCAGGCTGATCCTGGACAAACTCCAACACAAAAGGGAGGCCTAAAGAGGGTGGAGGCAAGGATGGGTAGCCTGGGATGAATATAGAGAAGTTGTCTGAGCAGCCAGGTTAGTCCTGAAAAATTAAACCTGGCTAAGGATAAGATCAAGTTCAAGAACATCTAAGGAACCTGAAGGTGAACAAGTCCATGGGATCTGATGTGATGCATCTACAGGTCCTGAGGAAACTGGCAAGTTTAGTTACCAAGCCATTATCCATCATATGTGAGAAGTCATGGCAGTCTGATGAATTTTCTGCTGACTGGAAGAGGGGAAATATAACCCCTGTATGTAGAAAGGGAAAAAAGGAAGACCTGCAAACTACAGTCCTGTCAATCTCACCTCAGTGCCTAGCAAGATCATGGAGCAGATCCTCATGGAAATTATGCTAAGGCAGCTGGAAAATAAGGAGGTTATCGGTGACAGTCAACATGGTTTCTTTCAGGAGCAAATTATGCTTGACAATTTTGGACTTGGTGGTGTTGGTTGATGAGAAGCATAACGTGCCCCACCAGTGTGTGCTCGCAGCCCAGAAAGCCAACCCTGCGCTGCGCTGCATCAAAAGAAGCATGACCAGCAGGTCGAGGGAAGTGATCCTGCCCCTCTAATCTGCTCTCGTGAGACCCCACCTGCAGTCCTGTGTTTAGCTCTGGAGCCCCCAACACAAGAGGGATGTGGTCCTATTGGAACAAGTCCAGAGGATGGTCACAAACTTGACTGGAAGGCTCGAGCACCTCTCCTATAAAGACAGGCTGAGACAGTTGGGGTTGTTCAGCCCGGAGAAGAGTCAGGAGAGACCTTATAACAGTCTTCCAATACCTAAAGAAAATCTGGAGAGGGACTTTTTGCAAGGTCCTGTAATGATAGGACAAGGGGGAATGGCTTTAAGCTGAAAGAGGATAGATTCATATTATAAAGAAATAAGAAATTCCTTAGAATGAGGGTGGTGAGGCACTGGTGCAGGTTGCCCAGAGAAGTTGTGGATGCCCCATCGCTGGCAGTGTTCAAGTCAAGTTGGATGGGGCTTGGAGCAGCCTGGTCTAGTGGAAGGTATCCCTGTCCATGGCAGGAGGCTTGCATGATTTTTAAGGTCCCTTCCAACCAAAACCATTCAATGATACTATGTTCTTTGCCTATAGTAAAATATTTTTTTTCAGCCTTTTTGAATGTCGTCCCCCATAAACTCAGGAATTTCTGTATTAACAAGTGAGGGAGTTAAAAATGTTGTTTGTATTTGCTCTCACCCTAGTGCTTTCTTTTTTTTAATAACTTGTTAGCACAGAAAGGAGGTACTTGATGCCTCTTCACAATATGGCATGTTTCAGAGAACTTGGTTGGGAATTTTTTTCCTTTAGTGTTTCTGTGTTCTTTGTTTAACAACAGCAGTGGGTCTGGCAGGATCAACATCAGAAATTACTAAAAACTGAAGGCATATGCAGGGACTTGGAGAATAAGACCTTAAGCCCAGTGTAGAAGAGGATCGGGTTCAAGATCACCTAAGGAACCTGAACCTGCGCAAGTCCATGGGACCTGATGAAATCCATCTGTGAGTCCTGAAGGGGCTGGTGAATGAAGTTGCTAAGCCACTGTTCATCATATCTGAAAGGCCATGGCAGTCAGGTGAAGTTCCTGATGACTGGAAAAAGGGAAATACAACCCCTATTTTTAAAAAGGGGAAAGTGGAAGACCCAGGATACTACAGACCAGTCAGTCTCACCTTTGTGCCTGGTAGGATCACGGAGCAGCTTCTCCTGGAAAGCATGCTAAGGCACATGAAAAACAACAAGGCGATTGGTGACAGCCAGCATGGCTTCACTAAGGGGCAATCCTGCCTGACCAATCTGGTGGCCTTCTATGATGGGGCTATGGAACTGATGGATAAGGGCAGGGCAACTGACATGGTCTACCTGGACTTGTGCAAAACATTCAACACTGTCCCACATGACATCCTTGTCTCTGAACTGGAGAGGCATAAATATGATGGATGGACCACTCAGTGGATAAAGAATTGGCTGGACGGTCACATGTAGAGAGTTGCAGTCAATGGCTTGATGTGAGAATGGATACCAGTGATTAGTGGTGTTCATTAGGGGTCAGTGATGAGACCAGTCCTGTTCAACATCTTCGTTGGTGACATGGACAGTGGGATTGATGACACTACGTTTGCTGATGACACCAAGATGTGTGGTTGACATGCTGGAGGGAAGGGATGCCATCCAGAGGGACCTTGACATGCTTGAGAGGTGGGTCAACGCAAACTTCATGAAGTTCAACAAGGCCAAGTTCCAGGTCCTGCATGTGAGTCAGGACAATCCCAAGCACAACTACAGGACTGTAGTTGCAGATAATGTGTTGAGAGCAGCCCTGAAGAGAAGGACTTGGGGGTATTAATTGATGAGAAGTTCAGCATGAGCCAGCAGTGTGTGCTTGCAGCCCAGAAACCAACTGTATACTGGGCTGTTTTGTAAGGAGCATGACCAGCAGGTCAAGAGAGGTGATTCTCCTCCTCTACTCTGCTCTCATGAGGCCCCACCTGCAGTATTGTGTCCACTTCTCAGGCCCCCAACATAAGCCGGAATTGGACCTACTGGAGAAAGTCCAGAGGAGGTCCATGAAGATCCTCAAAGGGCTGGGGCACCTCTCCTATAAAGACAAGCTGGGAGAGTTAGAGTTGTTCAGCCTGAAGAAGAGAAGGCTCCAGGGATACCTTATAGCAGCTTCCAGTACCTAAAATGGGGCTACAGGAAATCCAGAGAGGGACTTTTTACAAGGGTATGTAGTGGCAGGACAAGAGGGAATGGATTTAAACTGAAAGAGGGGAGATTTAGATTAGATATCATGAAAAAAATTCTTTACTATGGGGGTGGTGAGGCACTGGAACAGGTTGCCCAGAGAAGTTGTGGATCGTCACCGTTCTCTGATTCTATGATCCACCACAAGACCCAAGGTATGCTGGTGGACATGAAGGACATGGAACTGTTGGAGCAAGTCCAGAGGAGGCCATGAGGATGATAAGGGGACTGGAGCACCTCCCATATGAAGACAGGCTGAGAAAGGTGGGGCTCTTCAACCTGGAGAATTGAGGCTGTGTGGAAACCTCATAGCAGCCTTCCAGTATCTGAAGGGAGGCTACAAGAATGCTGGAGAGGGACTCTTCATCAGCAGTGGGACAAGGGGTGATGAGTTTAAACTTAAACAGGGGAGATTTAGATTAGATGTAAGGAAGAAATCTTTAGAGTGAGGGTGCTGAGGCATTGGCATAAGTTGCCCCATCCCTGTGGCTGCCCCATCCCTAGCAGTGTTAAAGGCCAGACTGGACAGGGATTTGAGCAAGCTGGTGTAGTGGAAGGTGTCCTTGCCTGTGGCAGGGGATGGGAACTGGATGAGCTTTGAGGTCCCTTCCAACCCAAACCATTCTATGGTTCCATGACTCTATGATTCTAAAGTCACAGCTGGATCTGATTAGACAGGGCTCTTAACTGAGACAAAATTTTGAGGGAGAGGAAGCTTACCTAGGGACTTCTTTGAGTTGACCTTTTAAAGGCTGAATGAAAATAATGGTTGCAGGGAATCGTCTATACTATTTCAACTTTCACTTTTTAGATGGATATTTCTTCTTCCTCCACCAACCTTCCTTCTTCCTCATGGTTTTACATATACAGTCTCCACTTCACACCTTTCTGCATGGTGTCCCAATCTGTAATTTGTCTGACCTCTTTGTTGTCTTAGGTGACACTTTTTGGAAGCTCCAAAGAAATTCAGTTGTTTGCCCTTGTGATTCTTCCTGCACCACAAAGCCCTGCTTTGCCATGGTCACAAGAGGCACTGTGAGGCTAGGCTGCCCTTTACTGGGCCCCATAAATCTGAATATTCCTCCTCTGCCACAGGAGCAGAAATCAGGAGACAAAGGAGGAGGCCAGGCTTCCTGTTTCACTGTTGCTAAAACCCTCAAGAGTTTCTCAGCAGAGATCAGCTGGACCTTGGGGAGCCTGCCTTAAACAGCAGCCTTATCTTGGTGGGCATGAATAGATTAATTCCAGTTAGGAAAGAGAATAGTCCTTCTGGAATGTAGCTTGCTCTTTTCTCCCTGTGAAAGGAAGGACATTGCCTCTGGATATATTTTTCATTTTAGTTTCTAGCCACTGGAATATACAAAGTGAATTAATGCAATCCTAGACTATGAAGATAAAAATTGTCTTTTTTCCATTCACTTTCTCACATTATTATGGAAATGTGTGCTTGCCTGTTAGTGGCTTTGATATGAATGTGCTTTCTATAGGCTTAACTAGGAGAAAAAGAATTTCTTGGCCTTTTCTCTAACATCCAGCGTAAAATGAATTTATCTTGTATATCTTCCCTGTGGGGACCACAGCTTGGAGCTGTGAAGAAGTGGACTTGATCTAACGTGGTTTTCCCACAGAGAATTATTCCATAGCATGTTTAATTCTTAAATTATTTTAAAAGTCCATGGAAACAACAAAAGAGTATTATGCACTCCTTACACAAACAGATTGTGCCTGAAATGGCTGTGTGTCTGTGTGAATAATTTAGAAACGATGAAGTGCTTCATTTCTTCTTATAGAAAAGCTTGGCAAGCAGAAAGACAACTGTCCAAATAGGCAACAAGACCTTTGGAGGTAAAGAACAAAGCTTTGTTAAATGCCTGTCCCAGAATAAACAGGGCATATTTCAGGTTTCTATGCCAGGAACGGATTGGTTTTGTGCAGCCTCCTCTACTTTCTTTTTTCTAGCAAGAGCACTTCATTCTCACCTGCACAGCCCCTCAAGCATGGGCCATGGGAATTTTGCTTATTTCAGCTTGCTCGACTTTTCTCCATTCTTCCACAAGTGAGAGGAAGATTATCTCACCTATTGACCCCCCCAAGATCACTCCTGAGAAAATCCCTTGCTCCCCAGCCCCTGCACAACCTAGAGGATTCTGTGCAAGCTTGAGGGATGAGACTTTCTGGAAGCCTGATGGGAACAACTGTGTGAAGCCATCAGACTACCAAAGGCCAGGCAGAGCACACCTTCCACAGAGCTGGCTTCCACCCCTCTGCAATTATAAAGGGCTCTTTGAAGGCACACCAGTGAAAGTCCTGAAAGGCCAGTTGCCCAAGAACAACCAAGAAGATTATACTAATCTGAGCATCACTAAAGAGTAAAATCCCTGATGTTCAATTACACTGGAGAGCACCTTGATTATGTTGTAATAGGCAAAAGCCAAACCTGTTCCCACAGGAAGAGGCAGTTATGGGCTGTATTTACTCCACACCATACAGGGAGTTGCTCTGTCTCTACTTTTCTTTAAGGTTTCTGTTCCACTCAGTATTTGTAAATCAATTTCCTCTTCCCATTCAGACTGAAGAAATACACATTCCTGCATATTTAAATGACTATTTGCATTACAGAGAAACCAAGCACCTTGCAAATGGCATTTCAAACTCCTTATTTTTTTGTCTTTACTCCTTAAAAGATTTCTTAATGTTCTTGGCGTCTGGAAGCTGGAACTTCAGTTCTGTCCCATGCTGTATTCGCATGACACAATTTCTGCTGCTGATTTTGTTGTGGGTGCAAAACCCTGTGTGCATTCTGTCTTTGTTGTCACTCTTCCAGCTTTTGGAAAAGAAGTTTTCTTAAATCTCCAAAAGAACCAAATCTCACTCTGTCAGTCATCTGTTTTTGCTTTTTAAATTCTTCTTCTGATACAAAGACTTTCAGACCGTATTTTTTAATTCTACGAGTCTTCATTTTTTCTTTGAGAGTTTAGTTTTTTCTTTTGTATGTATAAGTGAAAACTTGTTAAAAAAAAAAAAAAGGAAAATACAATATTTCTTTACTATATCTGTTTTATTTGGGTATGATTCATATCAACCCCAGCCTCTTCTGGGATTGGTGTAAACGAGTGTCAGACCTTCCTTTTATCCTGGATCACAAGGAAAAATATTAAAGGGTTGGAAAGTGGGACGGGATCCAAGGTTAAGACTCTGTGATTTAGTATGGAGACCTCGGAGATTTCTGCACTTTGCACAAGCGCAGATAAAAATCTTATGTAATCCTGCTCCAGCAGGGAGGCTTTTCATAAGGACTTCTGCAAATGAAGCACCTAATTACCACCAAATATGTAGCAAACAAAGGAGTGAGAGTAAAGCTTTGATATGCTGTACCAGGTTTTTGAGATTAAGACAAATCAAAGCATCAAAGAGGCATGAAATTGTATATAAAAGATTATAAATATGGACCCAAGGGCAGAGTTTCATGAAGTGTTGAGATCTGGGTTTGGCATTATCAAAGTTAAGGCATTATCAAGGTTAAAAAAAACTCAAAGCCACATTCTCTGGAGGGGTGAACCAGTATAAATTCACTCCGCTCAATAGAAATCATTCATACTTTTGTGAACTGATTTCTTTAAAGTGATTTCTTTTGTCTAATAGATTTTTTCCCATGTGGAATACTGTGTCTCTGTGCAATGGTGTGGCTGAGATGTCCTCTATTCTCACAGTTTTACGCTGTGCACTTGCTCTTTTGCTTGAATGTTCTGTCTCTGATGTTTTGTTGCCTACCCCCAAAGTAGTCTCAGTCCATCTGTTTAGCAGTTCTTCTGGCCTTCGGGGAAGAAATAATTTTGCTGCTGTGGAGCAACTCACAGGATCACATCATCCTGTGTGACAGTTATGTCTAAAGGTCAGCGGTCGCCAGCAGGGTGACCACCCCCACCCCTTTGACCCCCACTGGCCCTTCTCCTTCCCACACACTCATCCATCCTTCATGACCACTTGGGAATTCGTGTGTCTGTAACTGAGTCTTGGGCAAATCTCACCCTTCTCTCCCTGCCAGAGAAACACATGTATTAGAAATCCCAGTATGCTTTCACCACAAACCATTCTGCTGCTTTCCAGTTACACCAAGGATACCACAAGCCTTTATTCTCCAGGAACCGTTAGGACTCACACCTCTGCCTATCCTCCTCTTCCAGGTGAAGAGCTGCGCCAGACATACAGGTCTGGCTATCACCAACACTTTCCCACCAAATAGTCTCTGTCTGGTAAGGAGAAGGAGGGCGTTGTCTCCCAGGACTTGGTATGTGAACCACTTTATTCTCATGCTTAGAGACATGGCACATGGGAGTACAGACACTCAAGCAGTAACCATATTCTTTACAGTTGGAGAGAATTTGGGAGCTGAAAGGATGTGAAAGGACTCAACAAAATGAATGGTCATGACTGTGGGAGTGGGCCAGCAACCCACTACTAGCTTCGAGCCCTTCCAGAGTGCACTAGCCAGCTAAGTGATTAGTGGAATATAAGGGATACCCAGCAATGCACTCTGGTCACATCAGTGTAAACATCATGTGGTGGCTGGGCTGAACTAATGCCATATTAGATGTGCCCAGATTTAAGGCAGATCACATTTCTTCTGAGGGGTGCCTACCCGTGCACAAATCTACAAATAATTACCCTGAAACCATGGACTGCTATAGCTGATGTTATGCAGAGTTCCTAGAAATAAGAATCTCTTATCTCCAACTTTTATTTGGGATCAGCAATGTCTTTGAGTGTGTTAGTGTTGTCTTGGAATAGAGAGCGCAGGTTTCAATGTGTTCATACCAGTTCTTTCTATTTCAAACTTTTCCTGAATTTGAACTGCTGCCCAAGAAATGAGAATAGAGCACCTCTTCTGCAAGAGTGACAACTTATGCAGAAAGGTCTAATCTTACAAAGGGAGCTGGTGGTACCAGCCTCTGAGGAAACATGGAGCCCAACTCTGGAACCTGTTAGCTTCTGCCATGGGAGCAGGAGTCTCTTCTTGCAGGCCATGATACCGAGAACCCAGCTGACAGTCTGGTGCTGCTTCCATTTCCTTTAACTTTCAGGTTTAATAAGGATCATTAAATATAAAAAAATGAATATTGGTTTCTAGTAAGTTGCTAGTTATTTCCTTCTGTTGCTCTGGAAGGAAGAATACAACTACTGAGAGATATGGATACACTTTATTAATCAACTTTTAAGTACACTTAAAAATAAAAGCCAAGAAACTATAGCCTCAGGTTGAAACTATTACTGGAAGGAATGGAACCATTTACAATAAAATGTAACAATAAAACACAGAAAGTAAGTAAGATAGAATTGTTTACTTGGGTACTTGCTTGCCATTTTATTTTACTTTGCAATTTTAAAACACAGATCTGTTTTGCAAATAAACAGTGCATACATATTAGCAGTAAGGCTGTTCTCAATTCCATTTTAAGTAGTTGAGTAACGAAAGTATAGTTGCAATTGAATACTGAAGGGTAGAGACAGATGGATACAGCAAGTATTTTTTCTATGAACATTAAATAGTTGGTGCTTGTTGGAATGAAGTAAATACCAAGTACCTTAAAATAATTTTTATTGCCTTTTTTCAGCCTTTGTTTCTGCAACCATTTGTGAAACCAGGAGGCTTTTGTTTAGAAAATTCAAGGAAAGGAAGACTCTTGAGAACATTTATGCATATGAAGACTCAAAAAATGACTTGTAAACCATAATTTCCTGTAATTTTACCAAAAAGGATTAGGTAATCTCCCCCCTTTTATCAAATGAGCCCAATTTTGCCTTCCAAACTCTACAACAACATAATTTTCTCTATGTCACTATCCCAAAGGAACCATAATTGAACCAGATTGATAAATGGTATATTGAAGTTATGGATTGTAAATATTTTAAATGAAGATGCTAAAACTTTTGCATTTGGATATATTTGTATTTTCCATTATTAGTTGGGCACATATCTGTTCTCAGTCCAGAATTTAATTCCTGATGGGCAAAAGTGATAGGCTCTGCCATTCTGGCTTCTGGAATGAGTTTTGTATACCTCTTTCTGTTTCATTAAATCTCCAACAAGTTTCAATCTAGCTCCAACTACATCACTTACAATTTCATTAAATCACTCTTAAATTCAGCCTTGGTACTTATTCTGGAATCCTGCATATGTTTTGCTCTCATCCTCTGAATTTTCTAAGTCCAATTTGTATATGAAGGAGTGCGCAGAATGAAATTGCAATCACGTTCGCAGTGATTATATTTGGAAAGTGTATTCTTCAGTGGTTGCAATGAGGTGCAACCTCACTGAGTGGCTGCAATGAGATGATAACTCGTGAAGAAGACACTCTCTGGTACTGTCTTCATCCTTCAACATTTTCAGTGCTTTGAGAGATTTGTTTGCAGCATTTTCTGAAGAAAGCAAATAGATACATTTGCTTTGAGGGTCTTCATTAATGTAATATATGGAATGAGAAATTACCTTGGGAATGGCAGTATTGCCTTTGAACTTCATTTTCATTTTTATTTCTGACAGAGCTTTCATGTTGGTTTTGAACTTCTCTCTATTTCAGCATCATTCCTTCCCAAGACTCTGCTGTCAGTTCCAGGAACCTGACCATCCCACCTGCTGTCCGTTAGGATATATCAAATCAGACCTTTTTTCCTCAGTGAGGAATAGAAGGACTCAGTGAGACACATCTTCCAGGCCAGGATGGTAATGGCCTATGCTTGATTTAGTAAGCCATTTGGAATTTAGGCCCCCATATTTACTCTACTCACAGTTGGGAGTTGTCTCTTTGGACAGCATTCAGTTTTGTCCACTGAGCAAAGGGTCCCCAACACAGCTCATTCAAAGACATTCAAAGTGCAAATCGCTGGTTTAAACCCATACAACTCCTAATACCCCAGAGGAGTTGGAGCACATTTAATGGGCATCTGGGATGGAGCTGCTTCTGAATGTAATTCTTATGCCGCAAAGTTGCTCTGCAAGTCAAACCAACATGATGGGAGGTTCACTCTCAAGCCACACCAAACCAAAATGTTAATGTAGACAAAGACAAAGCTTCCCGATTTATTTTAAATTTGCTTATTTTAACTTGATCTAAGAACCAGAACCAGAACAGTCCCTTTATCTTGCTGAACAGGAGCAAAATGTCTGTCCAAATCTCCCCTCTGCATGTGAGGAGGTAGGATTACATGATATGTATCTGTGTATGAAAGCTGTATCAAATTAAATTGAATCCGTGCCATGCTAATAGGCCTTTAAGTCTCAGCTCAATTCATGATAGAGTAAGATTGCCATCTTTATTTAGTGGAATTTAATCTACAAAGTAGCGTGTATTGCCTTATACAGCTGGTGTCCAAAGAAGCATTTGTCCATCAGGAATGGCTTCGTGCTTCTCTAGTCCAGAAGGTTAGCAAAGAATGTGATGTTCCTCTTACATAAAAGGTATAATTGATTTAATAGGATTATTTGTTTAAAGAAGCCCTTAACTTAATCAGTAAGAAAAATGAGACAACTTACTGTTCTTTTGTGTGTGTGTGTTTTAATTTTTAGTTTTTGGTTGGTTTTGATATGGTTTGGTTTGGGTTTTTTCACTGTTTCCTCCCCTGGACAGTTTTAGAACAGTCTTTTCCCTTCAGATTATTGTCAATTTGTGCTCAGTCTTAGGGTTCTGGTTTGTGGGCTTCATGCATTTATTGATATCAACTGTTTTATTTGATGAAGATATTTATTAGTCAAAAACTTTATGAAAAATTACAAATCTTAATTATGTGCCAGTTTAATACCATAGATTGTTTTCTCATTTACAAGGACAATTTATGATGTTTATTGCATGTAAATTTCCTTTAAAGTGTATCCAATCACATTTTCACTGTTTTACTTGCCTTAGCATAATAAGAACCTATCCATATGCTCTTTTCTTCTGCTAACATCGAGTTGGGTCCTGAGACCAGATATGCTTCCATTTACATGGTTACAGCTCCCATTAACATTAAACTGGTATAGAGATTGGATCCTTAGGTATTATTTCATTATTAAAACTAATTATCCGACCATTAACAGAAGCTGAATAAGCTCTGAATCATAAGATCGTGACTATATCTTTTACCAGCATTACAGCCTTATCAGTATAAACGGCAGACTGGACTGCCTCTTTTCATTGTTTGTGGGTGTTTAATTCTCTACACTTACCAACTACAAAATACAGGATTGGAATTTATAGTCTATAAACCAAAATCAAATGAGTATCAATTTTGTAATAATGCAAAATGAGTATCTACCATTGACACAGAGCTACTTACTTGATTATGTACTTGCTCTTTGGGTTGGGAGGTGTCACAAAAGACCAGTTCAAAATTCATTAAGCACAGAGGTATGACAGCCACATCTTTGTACAGAAATACTTGTTAGCAAAAGGAAATTGTGCTTATAAATTGTACTGTCAAAAATAATTATTTTTACTGCATATCCCATCAACTAATAATTGTTGGAGCATTCAGTCTGGAGCTGCAGATGTTTATTGCTACTTCCTGGTCCTTAATTCTCAAAGGGCAAGCATTCATTTACAGAATTAATATGAAAAAACACAGATGGCCAGAGTTGATAACCATACTAAAAGCAGTTAGGGGCCAATCCTAGACACATTTACTTCCTCAGATAGCTTCTTCTCATGCAAATAGTTCTATTAAAGTAGAACTGATTGCAGATATAAGAAAAGGGTGAAAGGTGTAAATGTCAGAAAAATAGCTAAAACATTCAGCAGTATCTGTATTGTGTCTAGTTGAAAGCATTCCAACAGATAGCATGTTCTTCGATCTTTTTATTTCATGCAAATGTATCTATGCAAACTTTCCCTCTCCCTGTTACAAAAGTGATCTGAATTTGTACAAAAGGAAGTTAGTGCTTCTCATCAAATCTCTAGGTAGCGGCAGACTGAGACTTTATAGATCAGTTAATCAGTAAAATCAATTTATGCTTATTTTTAATTTTAACCAGTAAGAACATATCCTAAGATTTTATTCCTCTGAGATCAGATGAAATCCATAAAAAGAGAATATATGAAGAACATGAAATGCTTTTATTGAATATCAGGGCTGTGTCTATTAAATTGACAATTCACTGTATAAGAAGCTTTCATAGACTATCTCCTTGGGGCTATAAATCATGCGTGCAGGACATCCTTTCCAGTGTCAAGACCAACCATTAAACGTAATTTACACTGATAGTTCCCTTCATTGATGAGAGGAAAATTTGGGTTTCATAACCGTGCATGTAAAGCAATGCCCTGCGTTCAAAGCCTTCCAGTGCTACACTTGTGGATTTTTGAGAGGACCCTGCATCCATCAGGTTTTTAAAAATGCTTCCACTGGTAATGGCAAGAGTTGAAATAGGTTCCTGTAGTTCCTTCTTCCCCTTCACCATTTCCACATCTTTTGTCTCTCAGTCTCCAGCCCTCTCTTTGTCTGGATTTCTTCCTTTACACCTCCCCTTCATGCTTTGCCCTCTTCTATGACCTGTGTTTTCTTTTCCCCATGTGGTTCACTCCTCTCTGTTTGCCTCTGTTTCTCCTGCTCTTGTTTCAACACTTTGTGTTTCTTCTCCCCAGATCTCTCTCTTTCCACCTACCCTTTCCTCCCAGGTACTATGTCAGAGAGGTCAGCCTTAGTGATGACATTCAGTTTTACTAAATCTGCTGATCAGGGACTGATCTTTTTTAAAACAACATTTTAATTAATATATCTAGGTTTATACCAAAGCCTGAGTACTTCTACAGTAAGAATTATCTTGCAGAGCAGACAACCATAAACAAGAAATCTTCTATCAATTAATCTAGTTATCCAAGATATCACTGCTCAAAATATACTACTTTCACAGAGTTACTACCTTCCTGAAGCCCAGATCTCCTTGCTTGCCCCCATTAATTACCTAGGAAAGCAGAAAAGCACTTGAACACGTCCTGAAGGTCAAACAAATGTGAACAAAACCCTAAAGCTGATGATAAATTCCCACTCTCTATTATGCCAAAGTGGGCATGATTTCCAGAGCTGAACAGTTTGCCATTCAGTTTCCTCACCAACAGACCTTACGTGTACTTGCAGTCTTAGTTATTTACGTGTTTGGAACTCAGTTGCATTCACATTAAATCTTCTTTACATTGCTCTGCCAATGAAAGGGGACCTCTGAGTAGCTGTAAATTACATTAATATCTCAGACTGATGCGAGGGGGCATTAGAAGAAAGTGGCGCTTGCCCCTGGAATTAAGCACGAATTCAGGAAGCAGATGAGCAGATGGATGCTGTTCCAGGGGATGAGCTTTAGTTGTTGCCAGTTACTGGTCTGAGTAAGTAATCAACTGGGTGAAATTCTGAGACACAGGCTGCACCTGTGGTGAGATTCAATACTCATGGTGGTCATTGTAAAAATCCATCCATGTTTACATTTTGTAGATCTTTATCTTTTTGTTTGCTTGCAAACAACTCTAAAAGATATAGTATTTTTGTCATGGTAGGAAAGTAATGATACAATAATGTTCTTTGCTTGGTTTGCTTTCAACCTCTGAACAGATTCCATATGGAAAATGATGAATGAGCTTTTAAAATTGTGTGTGGGACTGAGGGGCCATCAATCTGAGGATGATAGCCTTGATTTGTAATTATAAACTCAGATGTTTTCAAAGCAGATTTTGTACAGAAACTTCACATTCATGTCCATATCACCGATAAAAATCATTGCTGTTCAGGTGCTCTGATTAATTTAGTTCTGTGAGGTACAACTCCTGCTCCTTCCCATTTAGCTGACATCTGTCTCTATCCTTCCACCCCAGACTCCTCTGTCTCTAAGGAGTAACAATATGGGAGATAGGAATGCTTGATAACTGTGTGATTATGGTCTGAATGCCCTATAAATTTTTTTAAAAGCAATAATAAAAATGTGTGAGTAACAACAGAGAACCCTGGAAAACCTCTCTTACTGCTATAAAGACATCACTCAAATGCAGCTTCTTTTTCTGTCAACAAGATGTTCCTTACCATTTCCTAAAGTTTTCACCCTGGGCAGATAATCAGAATGGGTATGATAATAGCTAGAGGCTGCATCAGAAAATTTTCCTGCACAGCCTCAAGTAAAAGATCCCTCTGTGGCTGTTACAAGGTTTTGCAGACTGCTAGTGGCCTGGGAGGAGGTGAAGGGGTTGGGAGAGCATGTTTGGAAACCTGTAAGCTAATGATAACCCTGGTCCAGATCAGTTATAAAAACACAAAGGTCATATTCCAGTAAAACTTCCACGTTGTACTGAAAAAGCTTCTGTCTTTGAAAAGCAGAGGGGGTTTTACAAAGATCATGTCCATAAATACTGCAAAAAACATGTATAGCGTGGCCTCCCAAGCAATTGTGTCAGCTCAGCTGGGGAAACTCTGAGCCCACGTCTCGCAGCTGAGAATGCAATGGGGACACTTTACCTTGGCCTTACTGCTGACGAAAAACAGGAAAGATGTGTAACTGCCCTAAAAATTGAGCTCTGTGTGTGTTTTTCATGACTTTTCTTTGTATATTGTATATGTGTATATTGCCCCTTCTTTGTGTATTTTTCTTACACTCTGTCCAATTTCCTCCTTTTCTTCCTCTGATTTCTCTCATTCCCTTCTGTTAGAGGTGTCCTTAAAATCACAACAAAAAGATAGCCAGGTCCAAATAACCATATATTCCTATAATTTTTACACATCCTTCACTTTCTTCCATTCCCTTGGGCTGCCTGTGACTTTACAGAGCACACTTACGGTCCCTGCATGTGTATCAGTGAGCTGTGCCTGAAACAGCTCCCGACAAAGCTGCCTGTTGGGAGTGGTGGCCACTTGGTGCTGACGCCTGCTTAAAGGTGAGCACAGCCTCCCAGAGACTTTTAACACAGGCTGAAGCCATGCAAACACTGAAGCAAAACAAGAAAGATTTCTGTCGGTGCTCAGGTCTGTGCATCGGCTGTGGTTAGTTGACTGATGCAAATATCCCATGTTGCAGGAATCCAGAGGGAGTTATTTTCCAGGTGTGGTTAATGCTCACTGCTGTTTTTCACCACCGATCCTTATGTCCAGTGTGGATGCAAAGTAAGTACATGAGGTTGTCCAAGAAGATATGGGACACCTCCGTCTTTTGGATAGAAATCTGCAGCTGATGCAGTCTCACTCATTACAGACTTTTCATAACAACTATTTTCTTCCTTGGTTTTGTTTGTTTGTTTTTCATAAACATACTCCTGCGATGTATACTTAATGAGGTAAAAAAAATCAGTGTTATTTTATTGCAAAATATTTCTTGGTGTTTGATAATTGCTTGAGCAAATAAACTTTGCCATAGCCAGTAACTGTACAGATTCACAAATTAATTAGTGAGGTGGAGCTGATCTATTACCTATAGTTGACATTAAAGCGAAAGAGTTGGAGACATAATATATGTGCAGAATTGACAAATGGAAAGAAGAAAATGGATTTTGAAGACTAAATAAAACAGTAGATGTGGCATTTCTACTGAGCATAGTGCCATAAAGAGAAGTATTACACAACAAAAGCAGAAAAAAATAAGGAAATTTAACTCTTCTGAGTTTTGTGGGTGTCAGTGCACATCCGTGGCACCAGTTCTCACAGGCTGGCTTCTAGAGCTCACCCATGAGTGCTTTGCAAGAGACAAAGCTAAATTAGTCTACCCTCTTACGTGTGTTCATTTTTAGAAACCCTTCCTTGATGTTCTGGAAAAGTAGTTTAGAAAAGCTTCTCTGTCCAATCAATGCAATCACAGGCTCCAAAGACAGAAATTCCTGATGCATTGAAATCAATCTGCCTGAGATCCTCCTCCCCCATCACAG
This sequence comes from Ara ararauna, assembly GCA_028858755.1. Classification (NCBI taxonomy): domain Eukaryota; kingdom Metazoa; phylum Chordata; class Aves; order Psittaciformes; family Psittacidae; genus Ara; species Ara ararauna. Next base: position 97,025,477 of record CM054410.1, read on the forward strand.
ACACTACATTCAATCCTCAGTTGGTTCTAAAGACCTGCTGTGGAAAACTGCTTTTAAGTCCTTACAAGTTCCAGTGTCCTCATATTATGAGAACCGCTAAAAGGTGGTGATACCAGGAGCCTGCATCTCCTACCCATCTATAGGGAAGGTGGGTGAAAAAGCAGTTCCCTGTCTGTAGTTTCTGGAAAAATCAGGTTATTTGTGTGTCTGATTACAGGGGGGAATTGCTGACCTTCAGCCACAGACCTTGCCCTTAGTCAGTCCCTTTTTCCTTTTCCCGCATCCTCCGAGACTCCACGTATTCTCATGCATATCCAGAAGGTAATCAATAATGTATTGGCCTTAAATTGATTCAGGTCAGCCTCGTCACAGATGACAGCAGCATTGATAGAGGAGAAGGCTGCTTTGGGAGCAGGATAATTATTTTCAGCCCATAACCCTCAGCTGGGAAATACATGTTTTTTGAGTTATGAAAGCCTAGACTCTGCTCCTAGTGGGTATTTAAAAGCTATGTATCTTGATACTTGGGAGGAAAACCAGAAAGAAGCTACCAGACACACTGCGTCTTCTGATTGCTTACAATCAAGAGTGCTTGACTTGTGAAAATCATCCAATTTTTGCTTCACTTTTACTCTGGACAGGCAGGCACAAATAGCCCATAAACAGCATGCTGGAAGACTCCCAAATTCTTAAGGCAATAGGCAAGTTAGTCTCGAGCAATATCAGATTAATCTATCCCAAATAAAATAGAAATGAAAGCCACAGATCTTGACTGCATTTCTAAATGGAATTTTAGCTGTTAGCCATCTAATTATGTTTATATGTTTCTCTGCCCAAAATGCAAGTCATGGTACACTGGTGAAACAGGAAACTTTCACATTCCACAGGGTCCAGACATCACAGAAACAGCCATGAAAGTTCACACAGCAGGTCAGCTCGTCCTGCATTGCTTCAGTCAGGCACCATGCATTCGGTGCTGGGAAACTCATCATCAGAGCAGCCCTGGCAGGACTGCAGACATGCCAGCAATTGTGCCAAAGCACTGCTTAGGGCTGTGTGGATGTGCATGTGAGTTGCTGTTTAAAACCATTAGCTGTCTAACATGAATGTACTTACTATTAACTGGGAATATTACAGTTAGATAATCCCTGCTTAAGCTGATTTTCAGTTGTCAGATATTCTTTATTAGAGATACAGTACAATTCTCAGCTTGTCCCATTTCCTGGACAAAGTAGTACTTATAAATGATAGAAGTTAGTCTGAATTCCTGGTATGAAGAATATGAATTCTTCACGGTAAAAAAACCCAATATTCTTTTGCTTTCCAGGCATGACCGCAGGCCCGTTTAGCCTTCAGCCTTTGTTATTCTGAGTAAATTCGTCAAATAGGGGGTTTAAATTAGAGAGGAGACAGAATCAGAAACCTGGATCCTCACCAACACTTTGACCTCGGGCATATTTCAGTTATTTTCATAGAGTTTCAGCTGGGTCAGCTTCTATAAAAAAGACAAGACCTAAGCCCTTGGTCTGGACATGCTAAAACTGCAAAGGGATTCAATTTCAGGTTTAAATTATATAGCTTGAGTTTGGAAAGAGCTGAAACAAAGTTTATCATTACAAAATAGTGACTTTGGGTGACTCCGTTTTGGGATGTTGGACACAAGATAAAATTAAGGATCTTTTTTTTCAATGTGGGTGCTCGAAATGTTTTGAACGTCCCTTTATTTTATAGAGATTTACACCTCAAATCACTTATCACTGTTTAAATACATTGTCCTTCATAGAACTGTTTAATGGTGGCCAGGACCTACTTGGAATTCACTGTTTCACAGATAACAAATGGATTTAATAACAGAAGAATGCTGATTCTAAATATATATATGGCATACTTTAAATATTTGGAAATCTAATTCAATATGTACAACTCTATGCTTCTGCTTTACGTCTTTGCCAGCAGCACAATCTGCATCATTCACTCAGAGATGCCCACTGAAGTTTTACACTTCAGTATGTACCAAATAAATCCTATAAGTATGTAGCTGTCCCCAGATTTTGGTGCCACAAGTAGATACATCCCAGGTCTTTGGCTTGTTATCCAGATGATGTCTTGGGAAAAACAAGCCATCTACCATTTGGGGTAAAATATTCCTTAAGCCTACAACAGCATCTAGCACGGTGGGCGAGCTGAAGGTAACATCCATCTGTAGAGCTTGTTTGTCTAAGTGTATCATGACAATTAAGCATGGCCCAAGACAAAGTTTGTTCTGATTTGCACCATCTGAATTACAACTGTGATGGCAAGGAAATTGCTCTTGTGTAAATAGCAACAGAACTCGAGCCCAAAGTGAAGTCTATCTTAAAGTTAAACCAGTTTCAGTACTTAGTATTGATTACGCTGTCCATTACATTTCAAGCTGAATGTCCACAAAAATCTGTTGTAGTCTTTCTGCAGAGCAGACTATACTTGTTACCAACTGTCCTTAAAATAGAACTGCACCACGACTTTTTGCTGTAACACTCTTGCAATTTACTGGCCTTGCTGTATTAATGGCTGTGCTTTTTATATGAACACAAAACATACGTTTTTCATTTCCTTAGAATAGTAAGAAATCTTTTTACAGAAACTGCAGCCTAAGCAAATTACAAGTCTATAATATTTCCATTAAGAGATCTTACTTTCCCAATGTCGAGTGCTTTTGGTGGTGTGTTATGAAGTCCAGAAAAATGGAGTGAAAATTGTTCTTGTGACCACAGGAGCATTTTAGATTTTTCTGGTGAGGCCCATATCCAGGTCATTTAAATGTATGTTTCCTTTATGCTTCCTTTTTCCTTCATAAGATATAGGGCTTTAGAAGAGATACAAATTTCTTTCTGAAGATTGTTGCCAAAATGAGAGCAGAATAACTTTCACAGGACTTATGTTACACTGCCTTACTGGAGAGAAATAGGCATATCCGGATGGTAGTTGCATCTGCAGTCCACGACTACCTCAATGTCCTTGTGGGGATCATTGCTGACCAGTATAGGTTAAAGCCATTGTTGGCTTTTTAGGATCTGGTGGGGTAAAATCAGGCGAAGTGAGGAGAGATGCAAGCACCCATTTACCAAAATGATTCACCTCACTTGCACTCCACACAAAGCTCCTTCTTTTGGGAATAGAATAACTCTGTGTGACCCAAGATAGTGGAGAAAAAGAGTCAAAAATTTAAAGTTGTCTATGACCTGAGAGCCTGATTTACATATGTGTGCAGATTAGGAAATGTTTGGTTTTCTATACAAATATTGTAGATCTATGTCAAACTGAACCTCACATTTCATGTTTGTGTTTTCAGTTAACTTAAACAACTTTTGCAGGTATTGCAGTTGTGTGTCTATGTCCTAGCAACTTTGCAGACTACCTGGTTGTGTGCCTGTGTGTGTGACTGATAAGGACAGGCTCCCTGTGTATGAGTTCTCTGACTATGTCTGTGTATATTACAGTCATGGCTTTCTCTGACTTGCTTGCTATGAGTCTACTTCCCATTTAATTCATCTTGAAAGAGTCAAGGGAGGGTTCTTGTGTTCTATGAAGCTAAACAGATGTCACAGTGCAAACCCCAAGACAGGGATGGTACACAGAGCTCTAATTGCATTAGTTATCTCAAACAAAAAAAAGCCACTGAATCCAAGAGTCCCACTTAAACCACCTCCAGCTGCAAAGGAATGTGAGTATAAAGACAGTAAGAGTTTACTCAGGAAGAAACAGGATCTGGCTTTGTATTACAAGGCTGGAAAATGAGGTTACAATAAGTAAACAAAAGAGATAATTGCCTTCTCTGCATCAGTGGCCTGTCCCTTACCTGTAATTCCTCTGACCTGTTCTCTACTGCAGATATTTGGGCATGTGTGCCGGGCATTCCCTGCCTCAGCAACCAGATGAGCTGAAGAGACCCAGGTTTCCCTTCTGTCCACACAGATACAGTTCTCTCTAGCTATACTGGCCCTTTCATTCCCATGGAAAAGCTCCATGGCTTAATCAGGGCCATGATATCCAAGTTCTGTAAGGATCTTAGCTCCCATCCTGCATGCCCTTCCTGGTTAGAAAGGCAACTGTCTTACATTTTCTCCAACTCTTCCTTCTCCAGGCAGCATAATATACATGGGAAAATACTCAGCTCCACTACATTCACACTGTGCTATGTATTAATTGTAAAATACTTTTATTTTTTTTAGTGGCTTTGGTTTGCTACTGGAGATCTCACACCCACAAGGCAGGTCAGTCCCCTGGGTGCATCGAGTAAGCAGCCTCTGTCCCCGCTTGCTGTGAGCTGCAGGACTTCCCTGTGTCACAGGTGAAGAGGTCACTGCAGAGGGCTTGGGTTCAAGCTAGTTGAGTTCATTACCCAGTTAGCCCTGGGTCTGGAAGGAGAAAATAGGAAAGGACTAAGGCAGAGCTGTGTTGGGCTTATGAACAGAGGTGCATAATGGTGGAATTGAGGAATTCAAGCTCTCAGACCTTAACTGGATTTGATGCTTGCAGTGAAGAGAAAGGGCAAGTCTTATCAAGCTGGTTAGATTGGGATGGGATTCATCCCAAGAGACTGTGGAAGGTTAGGGTTGCTGCTACTGGGGACAAGGCAGGGTGGCTGTATGCTGATCTTGTGGCAGGGCTCAGATTAATCCCAAGAGGATTCAGAGATAGTGTTTCGGTTGTCAGGAGCTGATGAATTGGGCTGTGGTTCAGAGGTGGTGCTGAGCTAAGGGAAGCAAGTAACTCAGTCATGTCCCAGTATGACTCTGCACACGTGGCCTGTGATTCCATTTGTTTAACCTTCTCACTTGCCAAGAGTCAGTAGGCAGCTAGTCAGTCAGATTTCCTATATCTCTTGGTCTTCCGGCTGGCTGTAATTGCCTATTTATCCAAATAGCAAATCAAAGGGAAAGAGGGGATTTGGAAGAAGTATCATGTGTGCAGGGAGCAGGGGTGCAAGCAGCTTTAACTTGAGCATCCATAAAGATTTTAAGCCAGGGTTGGAATTTTACCAGTGCATCCATTCAAGTGAGCTAGGCATAACTGCTTAATGTATTTAACTGTGTCTTCCAGATCTGGTCCTTCAAAATGCTTGAATCATGCTGTGGCAGCAAACAACCTTTCATTTGTGGCTGGATAAAAGTAACAGTGATGCACAAGTCAATCACTTCTTCCTCAGGAGCAGAATCCATAACTTAATTTCAGATTTGTCTCTTCCAGAACTGTCTGACAAACCATCAATCTGGCTTCCACTCCTTCCCCTCCGCTTGCCAAATACGCTCCTCAAAATGCTGTTCTCCATCCGTTTCACTGCTCCATCCTCTCCTGGCACTCCTCAAACCTTCCTGATTTTCCACTCTTGTTCTGTGGGTTCCTGCCTTTTTCTTCTCCACCATGTTGGGCTGATTTTCACATTATTACCTCTTCTATCTTTCCCCTACTAACCCACAAATCAACCTCTCAGTTTCTGAGCCAAACTTTGTAGATGTTTTTCCCAACAGCTACACCTGCCTAACCAGTTCGTACCCACACTCCTGATTGTGTCATACTCACACCTCCCTGTTACTCATGCTTAAACAACTGTTTGCAGTGCCACATGTGATGTTCATGTTGGAGCGGGTCAGTGAACTCCTCTATGCTAAAAGTGTGTGTGAAGTAAGAGAAAAAGGCATTGCCTACTGCAATTTGTTTCAGCACTCCTCAAGCTGCTGCATGGGAATAATATGGGGGTGGTGATGGGAGAGGAGCAAGTGCTGGGAATGCTTGAAAACCACAGGGTTAACTTGGCTTCCATCAAACAAGCCTATTGCTCTGGGCATCTGCCTGTGAGGTGTACGGTGAATAGAAACATCCTCTCCTTACCTGCACTTGGGGCTGCCTGGAGGTTGTGTGACTGGGTTTGTGTGGCCCAGAGTCCAAAATAAGGCGCTCCATTAAAGACAGGTTATACTGAACCAGCCTTAAAACACCCTGACCTGTGCTTCATCTGTTCTTCTCACCACTGACATGGACAGAACTGAATTCCTCTCTCTCCAGCTCTCTTCCTTCCACAGCGCACAAGCACCACAGGGGCTCCACATCAACTATGTCCAGCACATTTTTCCCGTGATTTTGTGTGCATTCCTCAGATGTCAGTCTCATGGATTTACCACAGTTTGTGCATGCTGATGCCTTCAGCAGTACTACCTAGCAGATCTTGCTAGTGCTCCGCTGCTCCTCCTATGGAAGAGCATTTAGCATTTAATATGGATGGAAATAATAGTATTATACAGAAACAAAGTTGGAGATGTCTGAGATATTCAACAAATAAAAATTCAATACTGGATGAGATCCTTCCAGGCGAACTTTTAGCTCCACGTAAGGAATTTAATAGAAAATTCTATCCATATTATAAAATGCTATAGGGTGGCTTAAATATTTTGCATGAAGGCACTAACCTTCTGTGAAATTAAATTGGCCCTTTCCATAACATTTCTCATCTGCATCTGTTTAATATTCTCACTCTGGTGGACAGCGTTTTCTGAAGATGCTTATTCTAGATTGCACTTTCTGTCCACCAGTCTAATAACAAAATTAAATAGAAATCTTAAAAATATCAACTGATTGGCATATTGGTGAGAAAACACCCAGAATTTAATACTAAAAGGTTGCTTTGCTACAAAGATTGGAATTCTTTGGCATGCCAACAAAGTTGCCAGCTGGCTATAATAGAAGAAAAATGAGCAGAGCATCTGCAAAATATTTATAGTAAGGGCAGAGGGAGGAGGGGAGCAGGAGGGGAGCATACCACTGATAATCAGAGTGTATCAGTGGTATGCAGAGGTCAAAACATTTATCAAACCAATTTGATGTGAAAAACCCTAATGAGATTTTGAATATTCCGAGCAAGTCTCAGACTGATGAGTTGCATCTTCCTAAGTGCACTTTGATTCCCTTGGGAACCGGATGGAGGGGACGAGAAGGGGAAGTGGGAGGAAGGGGAAGGAGGCCGAAGGAAGCTGAGCCCTGTGTGTAAGGGTGTATGGCAATGAAGTGAAACAATTTGGCTGTTGCCTCTGCACAGCCAGGTCTTTGGCTTGGGCTGTCTGGGATGCCTTACCCACTGTCCCTGTTCCCCCTGCCCTTAATGGATTTCATTATCCCTGTCTGGAATGCAGAAGACATTTATTCCAGACAGTAATAACATATAAAAACAAAGTGCAAATGCAGAGGAAGCAGACACTGGTTCCCCCCACGCAGTCTCAGCCGACCCCTGGTAACTTTGTCCCACATGAGAGGCTGGAGGAGGAAGGAAAAATCCCTTCTCCCACCATCTCCCGCTGCTGTTCACCATCCTGCAGCTCCTAGTCCTGCTATTCTGCAGCGTGCATGGCTCTGCCCTGCTGACTGCAATGCTCTCCACAGCCCTTGCCTAACTCCACAGGCTGGTTGGGCTTTCCAGGAGTGTAACTCTTGTCGTTTCTGCCTCACTTCTCCAGCCTGGAGCTGCTGGAGCTGGCTGGGGATTTCCAGGAATGGGGAAGTTTTCCAGTCTTTGCTGGAGCGCAAGGGGCTTTCCGACACGCAGACTCTTATTTCCCACACTGACTCAGAAGGAAGGCTAAAGAGAGGGTGAGGGATGTTTTAGCTTGACTCTCCCCCAGGAAATGAAACCTGACCTTTAAATCCCCTGTTTTAGATGCATTCAGGTCCTCAGGTATGAAGACAATATGAAGCAAGTTTTGTCTTCCACTGTCTGCTCTCTTTTCTCGTCACTACAGCAGGCCAGTTCAGGGTCTCAGTTCTCCCCACTACAGAAAGTGTGAAGCTCCTGATGGTCACTTCCCCAGGACAGAGAGAATTAGGGCTCTCCTGAAGAGGAAATTTCAAGTGTCATTGCCAGGAGAGTTCCTCCTTTTCCCTGTGGTCTTTCTGACCACCCTTCATCCAGCATCCCAGTGATACTTAATCTGCTCAGGCCCAGGTGAAGTGTTCAGGCTGGTAAGGACAAACAGGAAGGATCAGTGTGAGAAATAATGATGTTTGCACAGTTTCTGGGGAACACAAAGAAGTCTGCTTATTGTGGAGCTGCTCAGCTGTTCCTCAGAGCCTCATTCATCCCACCATCAGGGTGAGCTGTGAGGCAGTAGGGCTGTGCAGCAGCAATCTCCCACCACAGCCATTCCTGGGTGGACATTTCCTGACTTCCCAGGAAACAGGATCCAGTCTGGAGGGTCTAAAACTTTGTTCTCTGGTTCATGTGCAATGGTTGGGGTGACTCCTCTGGAGCAAATGCAAGCACATAACTGGTTTAAGCAAGAGCCTTTGGCTTTTTTCCTCCACGCCCTGCCCAAGGACATTTCTTGGCTGCTGGTGGTGGTTGTTCAGAGGGAGATGAGTGAAAACACACGCTAGACATTAGCCGTGAGCAATGGCAACTGGTTTCAGGCATGTGACTACCAAGGAGTAGTGGCAACTCCTTGTTCCTTGTGTTGTGCCTACACTGCTTGCCGTTGCAGTGTATGTCAGAGCTAGTTTGTGGCTGCTTTAATTGAAGTTAATTAATCCTAAGAGACCAAAATCACAGCAGGAATAGACAGTGTACAGTCTGGTGTCCCTCCTCTCCCTGCCTTCTTTTCCTTGCCAAAGTGTCCTATGCTGAGGCTGACCTGAAGCTAAGGTAGATGAGATTCCTGTGCCCCCCCCCCCCTTCAGCTGTTCGAAAACACCCACATAGAAACCTGTAGTAAAGTGCTTGAGTTAATATGCATATGATCAAGTTTATCAAAATTAGTAGGCCACGTACCTGACCTCCATAAAAATTACATGAGCTCATCCACAGCACCCTGCTGGTAGTTTTAGTCCTGCCAAACTGAAAACAAACACAGATTGTGAGGTGGTTATTTTGATTAAAAAGCTACCAGCTACTCAGTGTGTGGCAAGGCTGTGTGCATGATGAACAGAGAAGAGCAGAACAAGATCCTTCATGCCTCAAGCACCCCATGCTAAACTTCCATGGCATTTACAGAACTGTCACTGTACTGCCCACCTAAGAGCTCGAGATGTATTTTTTGAGGCAGCAGGGACTAAGGAAGGTTTTGGAGCCAGCAACCTTGGCTGCTCTGTGCAAGGCATTGTGAAGCCTTAAGGACTGGTATGCAGGATGCTTGCAGCCCCTTTTCTCAATGCCAGGAGGAGGACATTTTGATGGGGAATTTAGTCTGAGAAAACAGTGACAAATGGCCTGTCTGTGGAGAAGGGATTAGGAAGAAGGGGAGAGGAAAGAAATGAGAAGATAATGGGGAAGGAATGTTTTTCTTGGAAGAAGGTTTTAAAGAGGAAGCAGATCATGTAACAGCCATGGGCAATACCACTTGTATCCTTCACAAAAACAAGGGCAAGCAGCGCTGATTCACCTTATTGCATGATACCACCAGTCTTGAACAAAGAGGCAGTGAAGGTCAGGGCAGCTGTGTCTCTTGGACAGTCACAAGCCTTCTGTTCCCCTTGTGATTTTATTTACTTAGGACATTAAGTCATATCCCTGGGACTACCACTCCACAGCACAGCTTACTATAAGATGGCTTTTTTCCCACCTCCCTCTTGAACAAAGGGCATAAACCCCACTCGGAGGCTCCATAGCATGCAGGCAGCTCTGCTCCTCTTTAGCTCTTAGCAGAGAAGAGATTGAGTGCTGCCAGCCCAGAGAGCGCCGCGGCCAGGCATGACTCCAGCTCTGAGGTAGCACAGTGCAATGAGACAACACAGAAAATTGCTGTGTCAGGCCATACAATGCCACAGCTTGGTGCATAAAGCTTGTATCAGCATCACTTTGATAGTCCTGGGTTTCACTACATTTGGAACTGTAATTGCTGCCCCATTATGTGTTCTTCCTGCATCTGGGACTCCTGCCTGTGACCATAACTTATTTAACTACCCCTGTTTAATCTTAGGAGAAACCAAATTACCTCCAGAAGCACTGAACCCTTCAGTGACTTCTCCCATGCCCCTTTTCAAACTCGTCATTGCTTTGCCATTGACTCTGTCCACAAAAACTTTGCCTGTCCATTAAAATGAGCCTCAGCTCTGATCTGCAGCAGGCACTCAGGAGCCACGCAAACCTTTCCACTTCCTCCAAGGTCGGTGCCTCCTGCTCCATAATGTGGTTCCTCAGGGCACAGTGTTGTTTCAAAGTACAAATTCCATCTGGAAGGGATCTGATAGCTCGTCTGGCCCGAGTCATTTCCTTTAGGTAAAATGCCTTTTTTTATACTTGGCAGGGACAACAGTTTCCGAAACAACTCTCCTCATGGAAGTGTTAGCACAGAGTATTTTTCTGTTGCTTTGCCTCTGGAGTCTCTGTAGGAGACACGCAGGGAGGCATTCAGATGGGGCCTCAGCAGAAAGCGTGGTCTCCTTTGAGTAGCTCTGCCGGGCTCCTCGGTGCCTCTGCACAGAGCAGCAAAGCCTGTGTCACTTGTACTTATGGGACGAGAAAAACACTGTCAAATGTGAATAGGAAAGCACACCCAGCACTGCTGAAAAGGGAGCTCCAGGAGCCATTAACTCACTCATTTCATTATTCTGCTGTTTTTTTCATGTATTCCTATTCCATGAGGTTTTCCAGTGACCTATTTTCTCAGGAAGGCACAGATGCCAAGGATGGGAAGGTAAACATGGAACAATGTGAACAAGCCCATCTCCCTCAGATGGGTGGCTGGGGGACATCACATCCCACCATGTTGTGAATGGCCACTGCCAAACTCTAGCAAGAAGCACAGGGCAGGAGATGGCCTGCAGCAGTTTTGCCACACTGGTCTTTCCCTTCATCACAAAGGGTGGCCTAAATCTCTCCCAGAGGTCTACATACCACAGCCTGTTTTTCCTTCAAGGCAACCACAGAAAGATTTATTTGTCTAAAGAAAGGGGAAGCAAAGATTTTAACTCCTTACTACTGCAACTGGTCAGTGAATTGTTCCCCTATGTAGCTACCAGGTGGTCTAAGCCTCCCTAGTCAAGTAGCTCTGGGACTGTTATGGGATGTGGGATGTTGTTATTTAACTCTTCCTTTCCTCGGGAGTGAAGGAGACTTCCCTCATCAAAGGAGGTAACACCTTAAATCATTACAGCTGTTTCAGAAATGATCAGGCCCTGACAGCTGTTAGAGATTTTAGCTATATAATCTCTCAGTTTCAGTACAGCTGTGCTGAAGTAGCTTTGGTTTGGTTTGCTCTCCAGACACTCACAAGTAGCAGCTCATCCTTGTTTCTTGGGGTCTAAGTCTCTACCTACACTGTATCCCTCGCAGCACTAATCACAGGCCTTCTGCTTACACTGGGATATTTCAATTTCATCACAGGCTCCAGAGAAACTGCCTCTGTCTGTAGGCTTTATCCTTCCGAAGCTCTGCCACCTTGGAATATGTCACATGGAAAATGCAACCAAAGCACATACCAGTGCTGCAGGAAATTGTCTTGGCAGTTGGAAGACATCGTTCTGCTCTCTGCCTTGGTCCAGGAGCTCTGCTCTTCCCCTCCATCCCACCACCCTGTCTTCACTGGGCTGTGGCATTTTGCCCTTGTAACCATCCTGCTCCATACCTTATCCAGAAAAACTGACTTCATTTGTTTTTAGCAGCTTTGCCCCGAGCTATGCAATGGGCCATTAATTATTATTTATTATGCTATAAAACATGTTGAAGCTTTAAGAAACTGCATGGCTACATTTCTACTCTGCTGCAGCAAACTTTGATCCTCTGTCAGGAGGTCAGAGATTTCTTGACATGTGCCCTGTTTCAGAAGAGGAAGAGAGGTGAGGAGAGAAAAGGACAGGGGAGAAGATGGGACTAGGGTGCAGACTGTACAAAAAATACCTACAGAAGAACGGCTGGGTTTAGGCAACTTCTCATTTTCCAGGATTTCAGCTAAGTTGCTTTTTCAGTGTCTGCAGAAAGTGTCTCTTGGTGTTTGTTTAACTATTACAGCAAGCGGTGCTGGAGAGGAGACCACAAAATCCATTTTTCTAATAATAAACACTCCCCATTCTGTTAAGTGACTACGGATCACACATAACTTAGCCTGGATTTTCTTGGGTCCAGCTGCCTGGAGCCCTACTTGTCCTCCTCTGGAATTTCTGCTAATTATGCTGAAAGCTGAGACCTCTGTTTGTACTGTGCTTTTCCAAATACACAAGAACACTCAATATAAATTCATTGCAAGTGGAAGATGGTAAAACTTCAATGTCTTACAAAATCATTTGTCCAGGAAACCTAAAGACGTTTGTGATTACAGACTGGGGTACCATTCATTTAATTTTAGCCATCTAAAAGCCATGGCATCTCACCTAAGCTATTTGTCTAGTCTCTCTATAATCAGTGGAAGGAGATAAGCCTGTCTGGGAATGACTCATTCCATCTATTTTAGGGTGGGGTGAATCACCCCTTTGCAGCTGCCTTTCTCTATGTGTTGACTACAGAAGGAATCATATCAAATCCCTTATACCAGAGATACCTAATCTGAAGTAGCTAGAGTTACAGCTAGAATCACCCACTCTTGGTAATACTGAGAAGCACAGTTGGAGAATCCTTTATGCTGCCTGGATATCGTTCCGTGTGGTGAAAGGACCACATGATAATCTTCATTTCATTTCTGCACACTGCAGTGAAGGACCCAGCAGTTCCTTTTAACCTACTGCATTTTTACCTTCTCTATCTTCCTTGGATGCCAGAGGAGTGTTTGTTAGTTAAATAGGTTGACTGAGTGCAGCAATGCCAGTCATCCCAGCTCATGTCCTGTATTCTCCCACAGTGATGCAGAGGCCCCCACAAGCCACACAGCGGACAGGTAGAAGAAGTAAACGCCATTTCCTCAGCAACCTAGTGCTGGATTACTGGCTGACTGAAAGAGCAGGAAGAACATAGTGTATGATATAACATATAGAGTAACTATAAATGCAGTTAAGCACCACAGTGCCTTTCCTATGACTTTGACCTAGAGCTGCCTCCATTCTGTATTCCCTTTCTGTGGATGAGCGCTCACTTTGACCTCACTCACAGCAGCTGCACACCAGTATATACCCAACTTAAATACTGTTCCATGTGCATGAGAATCTGGCCCAGCTCCTCATAATGTTCCTGTTGCCTCCTGGCTCTGAAGGAGCAGCCATGGGGCAGGATGTCTTGCCTGCCCCAGGCAGCCCAGCTTTCCCTGTGGCTAGCTGGCTGCACCTCCAGGTGAGAAGTTCTGCTAACGGGCATTGGATATATGTTGGTATACCTGCAGATTCCCCTGGGTGCATGTGGCCTGGACTAGCCCTGTGGGAATGTCATGTGAAACTGAAGTGGGGTGTGCAGCTAGAGAAAAAACATAAAGAAAATCAGTTTGGAGGGAGGGAGAAGCAAGCAGTTGGGCTTTTTTCAGCAGGCATGTAACATCACTTCATAATTGCTGTCTTTATGTCTGTGTAGGTACTTGTGTGGTCCTATTATTCCTGTACTTCTGTCACTGACTAAAATTGTTCAAGCAGTGTGTAAATTACAATTAGAAAGTGTCCAAGCTTACTTGTCCTAGGGGTTGGTTTTGTTACTCAGCAGTACCTGGTCTCAGGCCAAGGTCTTTTCCTCAGGATGCCAGGGTGCTACGTGGCAAAAGCTTCTGTTTCAGAGTTTTCCATCCGGGCTTTTGAATACTAGGCAATTGCCAAACCGCCCTCCAGGCTGGTTAAGAGATTGCTCCGGGTAGCAGCCCAGAATTTGTTTAACATTTTCCTACAGTTACATAACGGGGGTGTAGAACACCAGTTAGTGAGGAAAATTTAAGCTTGTCTCTAAAAGGCAAAGTGAATTTCCCCCACCTCACCTGCTCTAACTGACCTCACCCTTTGCTCTTACACTGCCAGCTCACTGTCACTTGATAGCTGTTTTCATCTTCTCTACTAGTGCTGTTGTGGGAACCTCTTGTATGAACCTATTCCCTGGCCAAGAATATTTGCTTATTGAGTATTTCTTTATCAGTCCTGGCTGATTTGCAGCCTTGCGGTTTGCAGCTTCTTCTTTGGCTTCTCTTCCAGTATGTCCAGACTGGCGGCATCTTCTGCACTGGTTCTGCACTATGTCTTGTCTCTCCTCACATCTCCTCCCCAGCACTGCAGCTCAGCCAGGCAATGCAAATTCAAATTCTCTGTGGCCATTTGTTTGTTTGATATGAACTCTGGAATACCTGGGCAGATTCCAGCTGGAAAATCTTGCTTAAAAGAACTTCCTTTAGTAGTGACTACAGGAAATGTTATTCTTCCCCCTGTGTCCTACCAAAAATGGGTGTGATCTTGCTGCTGTCATCCCATCCTTGTCTGAATTTCAATAGGAGGATGCTAATATGATGAAAATGGTTTCATGACAGATTTATGTGAAAAAATCCTCAAACAATTAATAAGAGGATCAATCTAGGTAAAAACTGCTATTAGCAACTCACATGTGGGTGTTAAGTGTCAATCCTCAAAAACTGCTTCTATGAGTCACCTTAGAGTACCCCAATGCCTTGATACAGTGAAAAAGTGTAGCTGCAAGAGAGTTGTCATGGAAACATAAAAATAGCTCTGGAAGGGATGTTGAAGGGCCAGCTAGTCCCTTCCCCGTTCAAGATAACATCAAATATAAATTAACCATTTCCGACGGACACTCTCTAACCTATTCTTAGAAACCTTTTCAGCTTCTCAAGGCAACCTGCTCCATTAGTTCAATTTTTTTCTGGAAAGATAGCAGTTTCTAGACAGCTGATCATTCTTGCTGTCATCCTTATTCTTCTTGGTCTACATATTTTCTGAAGAGCATTTCCCCTAACCAGACTTAGATTCTTCAGGTAAAGCTTTACTAATGCTGATTTAAGTTGAATTACTACTTTCTTCATCTTCTTTATTACATGTCAATGTGTTTGCATTTTTTGTATCAGCATGGCACTGCTGGTGCATGGCATGATTGTATCCTTCCAGAGCTCCCCGAAAACATACTCCTACTCTAAAAGAGAGTGAATGAACTGCGAATACACTATACAGTTCTAATAGCTCATTACCAAGGAGGCCTTCCCTTTCCACAGCTTTGAAATTTTATGTAGCAGACTAAATCGGATAGCAGGAATCACCGTGAAATTTAGGTTCTGCTGTTTGGACTGAAATGGTTTTAGCTGGGCATCCTGGGTTCAGCAGTAGCAGTCATTTTTCTCCTTCTTGGTAGCTGGTACAGTGCTGTGTTTTTGACTTTCAGCCTGGGAACAGTGCTGATAACACCGATGGTTTCAGTTGCTGCTCAGTAATGTTTACTCTGACCAAGGACTTTCTGAGCCTCATGCTCTGCCAGGGAGGTGGGGAAGGCGGGAGGAAGCAGAGACAGGACACCTGACCCAAACTGACCAAAGAGGTATTCCATACCACAGCACATCATGCCCACTATATAAACTGGGGGCAGTTACCTGGATGGGTTAGATCACTGCTCAGGTTGGCTGGGTACCGGTCAGCGGGTGGTGAGTGGTTGTATTTTCTTCCCTTGTTATTTCCCTTATCATTATCATTATTGGTGGCAGCAGCAGTGGTCTGTGTTATACCTTAGTTACTGGACTGTTCTTACCTCAATCTGTGGGAGTTACGTTCTTTTGATTTTCTTCCCCATCCCTCCAGGAGCCGGGGGTGGGGGGGTGGGGTGGGGAGGAAGTGGGTGAAGTAAGCTAGCAACTGCATGGTTCTGGATTACCAGCTGGGCTTAAACCATGACACTGGGAGAAATACCACATCCCTACAGATGAGTTAGTTCACAGTTCACTGCCTGAAGCTCTCAGATGTGTGTGGAGTAATGGGTCCCATGGTAGCTGGTCCTGTGCAGTCAAAGGTGACTCCTTCCCTCTGAGAAGCCAGTGTTTGGGTTGTCTGTGGCTACAGGCAAGGTTCATATGCAAGATTACTGCAAAGGCTAGTTAGGAAATCTGAACCACCCAGAGTCCACAGACTGTTTTGTTCTCTGTCAGGAATGTCTGCTGGGGGTGTTGTGGCTTCTTCTGCTCTATTAGCCAGTTTTTACTTCTTAGTATTATTTGAAAAAAAATAATTTGATACAATTAGTTGCATTGTTTTTTTAAAACAGTTTTATTGTTGAAAAATGTGGGTTTTCACTGCATGTATTTTCTGGGAAAAAAACACCAAAACCAAAAAAGATGTTTTTAAAAATTTCTTATTAATTCATACACTGAAATTATTTTGCTTGGACACTGCATTTGACTGCTTTGGGAAACAGAGCAACCATGGGTTTTTATACCCCTGTACTTGTGGGTACTCAGGCTTCTCAGCTGAACTCTATCTCCTCTTATATGATTCCTGCAATATAACTGTCTCTATCATGATGGATGATGGTAGTTTTTACAGTTTGATAAGCTTCTATCTAGGAAACACCTGAATTCCAACTTCTGGGTTTTAAAATGAATATTTGAAGGTTCCAGTTCTCTGCCAGTGAAAAGCTGTATTTTTCCTCCAGAAAAACAAAACAGACCAAACAAACAAAAACCTCAAAAACCAAACCAATACCTCCCCTCCCCCCTCCAAAAAAACCCAGAAGACTACCCCCAAAAAAAAAACAAATTGTGCTGTCCTCCAGAAATAAAAAAATTGGTGTCTTGAGCAGCTCTGGGTCTTGCTGTGGACTTGAGGAAGTCCATTTGCATCAGGGCAAGTGGGATGACCTGCCGTGATGGCCCATGTCCCTCATTGAGGAGACCCTCTTAAGCATGCTGCTTCACGACATCTCCAGGCACCCATTCTTGGAGGCACCCTGCTTTTCACAGTGGATGGGGGTCTTTGGACCTACACCTGGATATGGGAATGATTTGGTGCCCACGAGAGAGCAAAACCCTGCCTGTGTCCTCTGGAGTTCCTACTGAACTGGATCCAGTGCCTTGAGAACAGCAGCACCGCCTCTCTCTCCCTTTCCCTTTATAGCTGTGTCCTCCCTGCGGGTGCCTCCTGGGCTCACAGTTGTGCTGTAATTAACTGTCAATACAAGTCATCAAGCTCGAAAGGCTGCAGCGATTTCATACGGTGGTGGGGGATAGTGCAGAAGGGTGAAAGGCAAGCTTGCTGCCAGCCTTTGTTAGCCATGAGTGAAGAGGTTCTTTGGCCTTTGCACAGCAGTGATAGGCATGTAACCAGTGATTTCAACCTACTTAGAAATCAAAACTCTGCGAGGACATTGTTGTTTTAGTACTTGAACAGGCATTTGACACCTGGTGAAGTACTGGGTGAGTATTGCTAAGGTGGATACCTAGATACCATTCAAGGGAAAGTGCCTGGCAGGGAAGGAGAAGAAATCTGTAGCAAAAGCTGCCATCAGTGACCTGAGAGCATGCATTTACACCAAGGCAAAGGTTATGGAGGGCCATGGCAAGAAGCCTATGGCCAATGTGTTGCTTGCTTTAGGAGAAGAGAGGACTGCATTCAGGGGAACTGTGCATCCAGGGCACATCTGCCTGTGCCAGCTATAAGTGCCAGGGCAGGGGATTGCACAGCCTTTCCTTGCTGTTTAATCATGAGCTCGTGTCTTACACTTTTGAGGACAACAGCAGGGTCAGTGAGCACCATGAACCGGGGACCGTTTTTGCTAAGCCAAGGATGCAGCTGCCCTCTTTCTGAGGGACAATAATTGAACATGATGGTTTTTGTGCTTCTTACTTCTAGGACACCAACACTTCCTCCCTGAAGAAAATGGGGATCAAATGGAAGTGTGGGATGCAGAAGATACAGCAGCCAGCCTCTGAGCTGTAATGAGCCACACAGCCACTGCAGGTGTTGGAGGGACATGCAGTATGTCCCCTCCTGTAGCATCTCATCAGATGTGCTCTGCTATGACCAGAGGCTGCTGCATGTCCCCTTGAACAGCTGGATGTGTGTCCATCATATCCAGTCTGGGGCACAGGACTGAGTGTGCGATCAACAACCTGACAGGAGATCAGGGGAGCAGGGACTCATGTCTGTGGCCACATGGTTGCACATCTGGAGGACTGAGGAAACGGGGCAGCTGGGATTGGGCAGCCAGCACAGTTCAAATGCGTCCTGAGGAAAGGCAGTCAACGACCTGGATAGGTGACAAACTTTTCTGGGACTTTGAGGTGACCAAACAAGGACGCTCTTGCTGCTTATGTCAGCATCTGCTTCCCTGTGTCTCTCCCCTGAGGGTCTGTCATGACTTAGGACCAGTTCTCCCATGCCAGCACATTTCCGTGATATCTTTTCTAGTTTCTCCTAAGCAAAAATAAAGCAATGAAAAATGTTTTCCCCGTTTCTAAAGACAACCATGAGGATAAAAGTGATCTCTTGTCCATTCACTAGTAAAGACTGACTTTTGCATAATAAAGTTACAAAATACCCAAAAGAAAGGGGGACAGTATACTATGCTCTAGATTAGAGGCAAGAATTCTTAACCTGCAATATGACTCCATTATTTTAATACCTTCATCTCTACACAATAAAAAGGAACAGTACTCATCACCTTCCTTCCCACAGCTGGTACATACTGCCAAGACTTCTGAAACTGTCTGCCTCAAGTTGTGTCCCTAAGCCTGCTGTTCAGCCATCTGGATAAGCTGTCTGATTTTCAGACATTCTGAGCCTTTTACAATTCCCATGTGATTCTGCTAACAGAAAATCTTGGCCTCCAGCCCTTGCTGTTAAATTAAGCAGTGCCAGGTCTGGCTGTGATTATTAGAGCTGAGAAAAACCTCCATTTATGTTTCACTGCATGCCAGGCAGAGCTGGCCGGTGTCCGAAGCAGACCTGTGCTAGGTTAGGCTGTCTTTTCAATAGGATTTGCACAGATGTGCTCAAAACAACCCCCAAAATTGTGACCCCACAAAAAAAACCAGCACTATGATGGGACTCCTGTAACACCAGTATCAATGCAAAGCAGCTCTGAATCGGGTGTAGGTACCAGCAGTGGAAGTGGTGAAATAAGCAGCGGTGGAAAAGGCGGCTAGGGTATGTCCATCTGAGGAATTTGACATGTCTTGAGAAGTGGAATTGAATTTACTGAGGCTTCAACTCATGAGACAGAAGAAATTCCTGTTTCAACACGTTTCCAGGTTGTACACTAAGCTGCTTTTGCTTTGATATTTTTGAATATTCAACAACTTGTAAATGGTGTGCATGGCACAATACAAAATACAAACACTGCCATTTTGTCAAAATGAAGCCTTCATGGGCTTGAGACAAGGTTCCTCTTCATGAAATAAACTCAGGTTTGCTCCAGCTTCAAATGAATCAACCAGGAAATCTTTAAACCTTTCACAGAACATAATTTTCTTCCTCCAGACACATGTCAGCAGCGGCTGCAACTGCTGTGTCTGCCTGGATAAAAGGCATCAGGAAGGGGCGGTGAGGCGGTGTAGCATTCATCCAGCATGTGAAAGCGAGCACAGGGGTTAGTGCCTGGAATCATGATGTCATTATAGGAAATCATGGGAGTCAAGGGAGAGTTTTGTGTCCCTTTCCTAGTTTGGAGAGTATGTGTTTTGCAAGCTGCCTGTCAAATATTCAGGTACAAGTTACCGTCAGTCAAATCTTCACGTTTCAATGGCAGTTTTGTGTTAATCAGGAATGAAGTTTTTTGGAGTTAGATTGATACCTCTGCATATCTGCTCTACTTGTACATAGAGATGTGAATATGTGACCCACTGTGGGTGATACATGGCAACAAGAGCGGCTCTTAGGATGGTACTTTTCTTATTGTGCTCTGGCTTTCAAAGAAATATTGTGCTGTCAAGGTTAATTCCAAGTAATGCAGAATTTCCCACCTCCCAGGTAGCTTAGCTTGCACACAGCCAGTGAGTTCACGTGACTTTGAACTCATGTTGCTCTCCTCCCTCAGCTTTAGTCCTTTAATGTTTTTTTTGCTGATTTATTGCCTGTGAGTGCAGAGATAACCTCTTATTTTCCTTGTAGTTCAAGTCATCCATAAGCACAATATATCCTGTGCAGTTTAGCTGACTATTAAAGCTCCTTGGAAGCTTTGGAAATTAAGCTTTCCATATCCATAATATGGATTTCCATTCCATAATATGGAAATTAAGCTTTCCATATCCATCAAGTTCCAGATAATCAGTGGGGTAAGCAATTCAGATGTACAAATTACAGCCCTGGTGTATGAAAGAGAACCAAAACTAGCGCTAGTTTACCTTAACATGCCAGGTTACAGTTCATGGCAGTGCAGGAGTGTATAAGGAGACATTTAGCTATGCCTGCAGCTGGGGTGAGAATCTCCACAAGAGGGTGGGATAGAGAGGGGCAGGCGGTCAGGTTAGCTCTCCCATACTTGTCATAAGCCTGTTAGTGAGTCAGAGCCCTCACCCCAGCTGAAGTCATTAAAGCTTTCGTGCTCTCTGGCAATCAGAAGCACAATGCCAATGTGGGTGTCAGCCGCCACTGTTGCAAACCACACTTCCTTGAATGGGTGCAGTGAACCACACAGGGGGAACCACAGGCCCTGATTTTCATGAAACAACATAAAAAGCTTTGCTTCAGGACCCATGTGTCAGTTGGGTTTATGTATGCAACTGCCCAATGCTTTGCAAAGCGTATTTTATTACAAAAAGACACAATTTTAAACAAAATGTGGTCATTTTTGGTAGCGAAACTCTGTAGGTGTAATACTCCTCTGGGAATGGGTTCATTGGAAGGTGAAGGGAATGTTATTGCTTTCTAGAGTTATCTAATAGGAGGGTATGACTGAGAGAGGCAACTCGCCTCAAAGGTGCAAGATAGTAGGACAAGAGGCAACCAAGCTGGAGCAGTAGATAAAAGGAAAGACTTTTTGTGGTGTGAGTGAACAAACCTTGAAGCAGGGGCTGGCAATATAGGGAATCTGCATACTCAGAGAGCTTCAACATTAGACGAGGAAAGTGCCTGAGCAACCTGATCTCACCTGCTTGGACCCGGGTGTTGAGCTGAGGGACCTCCACTTGGGTGTCCCTCATGAAAAGTGTTATTTTTAATGATACTGTGAATTTAACTACGTAGCCATTGCAGAACTGATGGACAGGGGTAGAGCAGTTGATGTCATCTACCTGGACTTGTGCAAAGCGTTTGACACTGTCGCACATGACATCCTTGTCTCTAAGTTGGAGAGACATCAATTTGATAGGTGGACCACTCAGTGGATAAAGAACTGGCTGGATGGCCGCACGCAAAGAGTTGTGCTCAATGGCTCAATGTGCAGCTGGAGACCAGTAACGAGTGGTGTCCCTCAGGGATCGGTGTTAGGACTGATCTTGTTCAACATCTTTGTTGGTGTCATGGACAGCAGGATAGAGTGCGCCCTCAGCAAGTTTGCCGATGACACCAAACTGTGTGTTTCAGTTGATACGCTGGAGGGAAGGAATGCCATCCAGAGGGACCTTGACACACTTGTGAGGTGGGCTGATGCCAACCTGATGAAGTTTAACCATGCCAAGTGCAAGGTCCTACACCTGCATCAGAGCAATCCCAGGCACAGCTACAGGTTGGGCAGAGAAGAGATACAGAGCAGCCCTGCAGAGAACAACTTGGGGGTTTTGGTTGATGAGAAACTGAACATGAGCCAGCAGTGTGTGCTTGCAGCCCAGAAAGCCAACAGTATCCTGGGCTGCATCAAAAGGAGCGTGACCAGCAGGTCGAGGGAGGTGATCCTGCCCTTCTACTCTGCTCTTGTGAGACCTCACTTGGAGTATTGTGTGCAGTTCTGGTGTCCTCAACATAAAAAGGACATGGAACTCTTGGAACAAGTCCAAAGGAGGGCCACGAGGATGATGAGGGGTCTGGAGCACCTCCCGTATGAAGACAGGCTGAGAAAGTTGGGGCTGTTGAGCCTGGAGAAGAGAAGGCTGTGTGGAGACCTCATAGCATCCTTCCAGTATCTGAAGGGGGCCTATAGGGATGCTGGGGAGGGACTCTTCATCAGGGACTGTAGTGATAGGATAAGGGGTAATGGGTTCAAACTTAAACAGGGAAAGTTTAGATTGGCTATGAGGAAGAAATTCTTTCCTGTGAGGGTGGTGAGGCACTGGAATGGGTTGCCCAGGGAAGTTGTGAATGCTCCAGCGCTGGTGGTGTTCAAAGCTGGGTTGGACATAGCCTTGGGTGACATGGTTTAGTGTGAGGTGTCCCTGCCCATGGCAGGGGGGGTTGGAACTAGATGATCTTAAGGTCCTTTCCAGCCCTAACTATTCCGTGATTCTATGATTCTATGAAAAAGACTTTAACGGTAAAGTTACAGGTAACAGCTAGCGTTTCCTACCAAGCACAGTGAAAGAGGTCCTGCCTCCCTTGCTCACGGTTGCCCCGCACACGGTTGGTTTCTGCGCTGCTAGCGCACACTGCTGGCTAATGTTCAGTTTCTCATCGACCACCAGCCCAAGCCATCACCTTGTTCAAGCCCCCCTGCTATGGACAGTTATCCCTAAGCAACTCACAGCAAGCATTAGGAGTGCTAACTACGTGAGCTCCCGGTGCAGGCGCTACAATCCGTTTCACTCGCTTTTCCGGAGAGCTAAACCCTAGGAGCTTTGCAGCGATCTTGGCCATCCTAGACCTGCGATTGCCATCTAGCGGGCTCTGCTCTTCGTGCAAGCTGAGGGGAGGCCCAGCGCGCTGGGAACGGCTGTGCCCGGCTACCTTCTCTGCAGTGCTGGATGATAGAGCCTGTCCCATCCCCACTGCTCTGCACCACCAGCGTTTGATGCCACCCCACTGACCAGCCAGTTGCTGGTAACCGCCCGAATCCCAGGGCACTCCAGCAGAGGAGCCCAGGAGGAAACACATTCATCCCTTGTGCCTGGATGTATGATCTGGGCGTCCCCTCACCACCTGAGCAAAGGGACTGTATTCATCCCCTGCCACTTATGACTATCCAGAGAGAGCAGGTCTGGGATGTCTCTTGCTCAAGGAAGGTAACCCAAGGCAATTCCTGAGCACTGCACAAAGCACAGCCAATTCCTACACCAAGGAGACCAGCAACACTCTCCTGACACACGAGACCATTTTGCATGCTCCTGCTTTCTCACTTTGCAGGCTGCCTGCATGGATTCCTGTCTCCAGGGACAGAAACCTCTCTTGTCTGGGAGCAGGAGGATGGTGTGACCTCT
Source organism: Ara ararauna (assembly GCA_028858755.1). Taxonomy (NCBI): domain Eukaryota; kingdom Metazoa; phylum Chordata; class Aves; order Psittaciformes; family Psittacidae; genus Ara; species Ara ararauna. Next base: position 97,048,609 of record CM054410.1, read on the forward strand.
AATGTGGCCTCTGCTAGATCCAGCTGACTAAGAACTGAAGCTTTTCCAGATTGCTTCCCACAATAATGAATGGTGTATTTAACCTGGACCAGAACTCTGTCGTGCAGACAGAGGTGGGAACCACAGGTCAGGTATGGACTTGTGGTTCTCAACATGTGCTGGGGGTGGGGGGAAAGCCTGTCTGGCCATGGACTCGGAGACTGGGTTCCTCTGTCACTATATATCCCCTTGTATGGTATGTCTGTGGCACTGCCTGAGGATAAAACATCTTTATTTCAACCTGATGGAGGGAAGGAATGCCATCCAGTGGGACCTTGACACGCTTGTGAGGTGGGCTGATGCCAACCTGATGAAGTTTAATCATGCCAAGTGCAAGGTCCTACACCTGGGTGGGAGCAATCCCAGGCACAGCTACAGGTTGGGCAGAGAAGAGATACAGAGCAGCCCTACGCAGAAGGACTTGGGGGTGCTGGTCGATGAAAAAATGAACATGGGCCATCAGTGTGCGCTTGCAGCCCAGAAAGCCAACTGTATCCTGGGCTGCATCAAAAGGAGCATGACCAGCAGGTCGAGGGAGGTGATCCTGCCCCTCTACTCTGCTCTTCTGAGACCTCACTTGGAGTATTGTGTGCAGTTCTGGTGTCCTCAACATAAAAAGGACATGGAACTCTTGGAACAAGTCCAGAGGAGGGCCACGAGGATGATGAGGGGACTGGAGCACCTCCTGTATGAAGATAGGATGAGAGAGTTGTGGCTGTTCAGCCTGGAGAAGGCTGTGTGGAGACCTCATAGCAGCCTTCCAGTATCTGAAGGGGACCTATAGGGATGCTGGGGAGGGACTCTTCATCAGGGACTGTAGTGATAGGATAAGGGGTAACGGGTTCAAACTTAAACAGGGGAAGTTTAGATTGGCTATGAGGAAGAAATTCTTTACTGTAAGGGTGGTGAGGCACTGGCATGGGTTGCCCAGGGAAGTTGTGAATGCTCCATCGCTGGCAGTATTCAAGGCTGGATTGGACACAGCCTTGGGTGGCATGGTTTCATGTGAGGTGTCCCTGCCCCTGGCAGGGGGGTTGGAACTGGATGATCTTAAGGTCCTTTCCAGCCCTAACTATTCTATGATTCTATGATGTGTACAATCAATTGGGCCTGCACGTCCTTCCCCTGACATCAATGACTGAGGTCTTCCCTTTGGTGGTGGGGACACAGAAGCTGCTGAGAGAAGCCGTGGAGAGAGGAGAGGTCCCCAGAGAGGTAAGCAGCCTTCCCAGGGCTTCACCATAAGGCATGAGCCACACTCAAGCTCCAGCTATGGTCTAACAGGAGCTCTGCCATCTGCTTCCCCTCTCCCAGGCATCACTAGAGGGAGATGGAGCACTGTCTTGTGGCACTGCCCAGAAGCAGCTCCGTAAACTCAATTTTCCGTGCCTTTTCTTTCTGCTTGAGGTAATTGCTATAAATAAGATACGGTGGAGTACATGGGACTCACTGGGCCCTAGGCGTCTTCTGCTGGGACCAGTGGCTGCCCCTGCTGACACCATGGCGCAGAGCCCCATGAGGCATTCTGCACCGACATGCATGCACCCAGTCTGCGAAGCAGCCAAGAGGCATTGCCTATGTTAGTGTCTATACTGACTGTGGATGAGGACAAGGGAAAGAAGAATTGGTTGTGGCTTGGGCCACTGTAAGGAAAAAGCAGCAAGAGGTCCCACCAAGAAGTGTGACAGCGGGAGGACACAAAGGGCTGAACTGCATCAAAAAGGCAGTGTTTGAAGAAAGAAATCAATTCTTACTGAGTAATGTTTATATAGATGCTGCCAGGAGTAACCACTCTTTCCACGCACTACAGATAGCCTGGGTCTCAGGTTAAAGCAGTGGGTGGCTGGGAGCTGAATGAAGCCAGAGAAAGGACTGCAGGTGGTGGGGACCATCCCTGCCTCATCACATTAAACTGAAAGGGACCATCAGGCAGAGCTGGGACTCAGCTCGCAGAACTTTGAAGTTTAAGCGTCTAGAAGAAGCTGTCTCATCTCCCAGTCCAAACAACATAGAAATACTGCCTGCATAAGGCAATCCATCTCCTCCTAGTACAGACATCTGAGATAAGTGGTGTGATTCATGCTCTTGATTTACTGTCTCTCTTGACTACAGAGGGAGCCTACACACCTCGCCTAGAAAAGCTGCCACGTTGCTGGCTTGTGCTGGACAGACCAAGCATAGCTTTTAATTGTATCCACCGTGCATCTTTGCCCATTCCACACCAACCTGTTTCTCCTCCACCAAGCATAAACAAACATACCCTCCAGCGGAATTCCTGCCAAGCATATCAAGGGCAATATTCTGTATGCACAGATTTTCTAATTTCTTATTTAAATTCTCCTGGGTATAGGTTCTAATCACAAGTTCTTGCAGTGTGTTTCTCTCTTGGTAAGTTCTTTCTCCCCAGGATTTTATTTAACCACTATATCCAAATGCCCTCTCAACTTAGATCTTGACAGAGATAAAAAAAAAATTGTTTCTTAAAGGCATTTTGAATAATTTCATTATTTTACCTTCTACAAAGTTTTGGAAACCTTTAAAAAACATTGCCATCAGAGCAGTTCACCCAGATCCAGAGCTGGACTCATCAAGGCTACATGCAGGATCAAAATGACCTCTCTGACATGTGTGCTTGTCCCTTGGGTATACATTCAGTTTCATCACACCACACTGGGTGCTTTTGCTGAGCTGACGAACAACTGTGATTGCTTTGATGTTTCATTGCCAGAGGTTCCCAGGAGAGACTCTATAGCATATGCCTGATATTTCTGTCTACAGCTTTGTAAATTTGATTCAGTTATGTTACAAATACAATTTTACAGGATGCTTCCAAGTATTCTTGTACTATTCCAAGTACAGAAGTATTGGAAATCTTGGCCCTGATTTCTTTTCTATTGATAAAACAAGGGCTTTCAGGAAAGGTTAACTTTGTGTTCTCTCTATTTCACTTTCTATGTCTCCATATTTCTGCAGTATATTTACCTCCTCCTCCTGCCTTTCCTCAGGGAAGATGTGCAGATACAGATGAATCCATCTCTCTCAAACATATCTTTCCTAGTCTTTGTCATGCAGATTGTATTCCCATTCAAAACTTCAGCAAGTTAGAGTGTTTGCACTCCAAAATATGTTTGCCACGTTATATGAGAAGATTATAGCAAACAGCATGAAATCCAGCTATCATGCTGTTCTCAGCAGTTATTTTTCTCTGGTACGTTGTATTTTCATATTTATGTCACTGCTGGTGTAACGCTGTTTTATGCATAAAATTGCTACGAACTCTACTTGAGACATTCTTGTGCTTTCTTCAAACTTTGTTTTAGAGAAAAATGTTCTAGTCCCAGGACTGAAAGTGGCAGATGGTTGGAGACTGGAGGACTTACAGCACTGTTTTGTACCAGCAGGTGTATGAATTCTCCTTTTACTATTAAATCAAACAGAAAAAGTGAATAAAAAATATTCACTTGTCAAATAAAAAATAAAAAAGTGAATAAAAAGTGAATAAAAAATGTTCACTTGTCAAATAAAAATGACCAAGGTGCCATATTGATATAGCTTATAAAATTATTTCAGACCTTTGGACAGAAGGTACATCTTTAAGCAGAGACTTATGAATAGAAAGAAACTATCTACCTTGTATCAACTATGAATGTGCATTGTTTACTGTGAGAGTGCTGAGGCACTGGCACAGGGTGCCCAGAGAAGCTGTGGCTGCCCCATCCCTGGCAGTGTTCAAGGCCAGGTTGGACGGGGCCCGGAGCAACCTGGTCTAGTGGAAGGTGTCCCTGCCTGTGGCAGGGGGTTGGAACTGGATGAGCTTTAAGGTCCCTTCCAACCCAAACCAGGCTGGGATTCTGTGATTGTATATAAAAGGCTGGCAAAACACATGCAATTCTCCTCATATCACCATCACAGTCCTGGGCAAAAAAGTCTTTCTGCAGCGCAGCAGCCGCGGGTGAAGAGGAAGGAGTGCTAGTGGCTGAGAAACAGCTAGCTCTGCTCAGAGCACTGCCCCAACCAGGGATGCTCCAGACTCGTTGGCAGCACGACAGAGTGACCTTACTTTAGCTGCAAGGCCTGACCAGAGAAGCCCAGTGCTCTCCTTTGAGAGTGTCACTTCTGCCGCTTTGGGTCCAACCTCCCTTTCATCAGGGCTCACTGTGCCCTGCCCAGCTGTGCGAGCTCTCAGTGCCGCTGACAGCCATTCTTCCTGCTGTCAAACCACACTTCTCAGCATTAGAAATCACTGCCCTGGGGACTTAGTCAGTTGTCAGCCATCCCTCTTGCTGTCAAACCAGGATTTCTCAGCATTAAAAATCACTGCCTTGGGCATGCAAAAAGACACCTTCCAGCTTTCCAGAGACCATTTGAAAGGCCGAGGCACTACAAGCCTGCCTTCTTCCAGCTCCAGGCAGCCAGCCTGGCTAAGCAGAGCCCTTTATCCTTCCCGGCTGAGGGTGAACGCTGCGCTGGGTGCCACAGCCTCCCTGAGCCCTCTGCCAAGTAGCGGCTGTGGCTCTGTGTGCTGTCCCTCAGCACACAGAGCCATGATCATCTGATCATCTCCATGATGTGCTTAAACAAATGATGAGCTATGGAACTGCCAGGTTGGGCCATGGAGGGGAGGGGGCTGGGGGGGAGAAAAAGAAAAAAGCTAAGAAGGAAAAACATAAAGAAACTCCTGAGGTGAGCAGCTCGAGAGAGGCGCCTTCAACACCTGAGCGGGGGAGGCTCAGCGTCCAGGAGCCTCAACTCAGAGCGGCGAGAGCCACCGAGGGAGCGTCAAGGGCTCGACAGGGCTCGCTCAGGAGCGGCGGCTCAGCGGACGGCAGCAGCTGACTCACAGGGGCGGCTCCAGGAGGAGCGGCACCAGCCCGGAGTGGGTAAAAACCTGCCCGGGGAGCGCGGCGAACAGCGCGGGGTCGAGGGAGCTCTGCTCCGGCTGCCCCCGCGGTGGCCCGCGCAGGCGCCCAGACAGACACGATGAGAGGGGGCGATGCAGCGCCGGGCTCGGGGGGTAGAGGGCACCTGCAGTGCTCTCCTGAGAGGACAATAGGCGCAAAGGGCAGGGCTGCACTCTCTGCTCCCTGGTAGAGGTCCTCCTGCAGCAGGGGCTGAGCTGCGGGACGCTGTCAATGGGCTGAAAGGTGTCAGGGAAGCTGAGGGGAAACAGCACTGCTTGCTCCAGGACCAGACTGTGCAGGGGCCTCAAGAGTCTACTGTCACTCATCCGGAAAGGAGGCCGCTAACCCAGGAAGCTGGGAAACGGGTAACAGAAAAAAACAACAAAAAAAGGAGGAAGAGGACAATTAAAAGCAAAGGGCTTCCTCCTAAATCTGTTGTCCCCACCCAGAACTGCTTTGCTGTCCTGCAGGGGGCTGATGAGGAACCACACTCCCACCAGGAACAACCGGCTGATGCACTGGTAAAGAAGATCACTACTGGTGCTGCCAGAAAGAAGCAGTGGGCTGTAGTAGTAGGGGACTCTACTCTGAAAGGAACAGAGGCACCCATCTGTCAGCCTGACCCAGGCTCAAGGGAGGTGTGTTGCCTACCAGGGGCTTGGATCAGGGATGTTGCAGAGAAGCTGCCTGCTCTAGTCGGTCCCACTGACTATTACCCACTTCTGGTGATCCATGTGGGTGCTACTGATACAGATAGCAGTAGCCCAGAGAATATAAAGAAGGACTACAGAGCTCTGGGAGAGGTGGCTAGGGGCTCTGGAGCTCAGATTGTCTTTTCATCAGTTCTCCAGGATACAGGGGAGGACCTCAAAAAGGCTAGGAGGATTGGCCAGGTTAATAAGTGGTTAGAACAGTGGTACCATAGTCAGGGGTTTGAGTATTGAGAACATGGGACTCAATTTAGTCAGCCAGGTATACTGGAGGCTGGTGAAGCTGATCTGGCAACAAAGGGGAAGAGCGGTTTTGGAAGGGGCTTGCCAGGCTGGTCAAGGAAGCTTTAAACTAGATGTGTTGGGGGAGGAGGGCATCATTCCATCCCAACACACCCAGTCAGCTGCCAGCACCTATAATAAATGCTCGGAACAATGTACAGATATTCCAGCTGCTCCAGCCAATGAGCCAGCTTCATCTGGAGCTCGGCTCAGATGCCTCTATACAAATGCCCATAGCATGGGGAGCAAACGAGGAATTAGAGATGTGTGCAGGTCTACGGGCGTATGATATCATAGGCATCACAGAAACATGATGGGATGGCTCCTATGACTGGAGTGTTGGAATGGAAGGTTACAGGCTCTTTAGGAAAGACATGCCTGGTAGGCGGGGAGGGCGAGTTGCTATTTATGTTAGGGATAGGCTGGAGAGTATGGAACTCTGTCTGGGGACAGGTGATCAGCTAACAGAGAGTTTGTGGGTCAGGGTTAAAGGGAGAAGAGCGATGGGAGACATTATTGGGGGATCTGTTACAGACCACTTGATCAAGAGGACTCTGTGGAAGAAGCGCTCTATAGACAGATAAGAACACCCTCGTGCTTGCAGGCCCTTGTTCTCGTGGAGAATTTCAACCACCCTGATATCTGTTGGAGGGATGGTATGGCTGGGCACAAGCAATCCAGGAGGTTCCTCAATTGTGTGGAAGACAACTTCCTTCTGCAAGTAATAGAGAAGCCGACAAGGAGAGGTGCCATGCTTGACCTCATCCTCACCAACAGGGAAGGGCTGGTTGGAAATGTGACGCTCCAGAGCAGCCTTGACTGCAGCGATCATGAGATGGTCGAGTTCGAGATCCTCAGGACAGAGAGAAGAGCGTGCAGCAAGCTCATAGCCTTGGACTTCAAGAGAGCAGACTTTGGCCTCTTCAGGAACCTGCTCAGTAGGGTTCCATGGGATAGAGCCCTAGAGGGCAGGGGGGCCCAAGACTGTTGGCTGATATTCAAGGATCACCTGCTGCAAGCTCAGGAGTGATGCATCCCAACTAGAAGTGCTGCAGGAGGGCCAGGAGACCTCCTTGGGTGGATAAGGAGCTGCTGAGGAAAATTCAAAGGAAAAGAGAGGCTTATAAAACGTGGAAGCAAGGAGAGGCAGCCTGGGAGGAATACAGGGATGTTGCCTGGGAAGCTAGGGACCAGGTTAGGAAAGCTAAGGCCCACTTAGAATTAAACTTGGCTAGGGATGTTAAAGATAACAGAAAGGGATTCTATAGGTATGTAGTGAATAAAAGACAGACTAGGGACAACGTAGGCCCCCTCCGGAAGCTATCGGGAGAACTGGCTACCCTGGATTTGGAGAAGGCTGAGGTTCTTAATGACTTCTTTGCCTCAGTCTTCACTGGCAAATGCTCTGACCACACCACCCAAGTCTTGGAAAGCAGACACAGGGACAGTGAGAATGAAGACCTTAGGCCCACTGTAGGAGAGGATCTTGTTCGAGATCCTCTTAAGAACCTGAATATACACAAGTCCGTGGACCTGATGAAATCTATTCGTGGGTCCTGAAGGAGCTGGCAAATGAAGTTGCTAAGCCACTGTCCATCATATTTGAAAAATCATGGCAGTCAGGTGAAGTTCCTGATGACTGGAAAAAGGGAAATATAACCCCCATTTTTAAGAAGGGGAAAATGGATGAGCTGGGGAACTACAGACCAGTCAGTCTCACCTCTGTGCCTGGGAATATCTTGGAGCAGATTCTCCTGGAAGGCATGCTGAGGCACATGAAAAACTACAAGGTGGTTGGTGACAGCCAGCATGGCTTCACTAAGGGGAAATCCTGCCTGACCAATTTGGTGGCCTTCTATGATGGGGCTACGGAACTGATGAACAGGGGTAGAGCAGTTGATGTCATCTACCTGGACTTGCGCAAAGCGTTCGACACTGTCCCACATGACATCCATGTCTCTAAATTGGAAAGACATCAGTTTGATAGGTGGACCACTCGGTGGATAAAGAACTGGCTGGATGGCCGCATGCAAAGAGTTGTGCTCAATGGCTCAATGTGCAGCTGGAGACCAGTAACGAGTGGTGTCCCTCAGGGATCGGTGTTAGGACTGATCTTGTTCAACATCTTTGTTGGTGTCATGGACAGCAGGATAGAGTGCGCCCTCAGCAAGTTTGCTGATGACAACAAACTGTGTGTTTCGGTTGATACGCTGGAGGGAAGGAATGTCATCCAGAGGCACCTTGACACACTTGTGAGGTGAGCTGATGCCAACCTGATGTAAAATTCATCATGTAGGACCATGCCAAGTGCAAGGTCCTACACCTGGGTGGGAGCAATCCCAGGCACAGCTACAGGTTGGGCAGAGAAGAGATTCAGAGCAGCCCTGCAGAGAAGGACTTGGGGGTGTTGGTCGATGAAAAAATGAACATGAGCCGGCAGTGTGTGCTTGCAGCCCAGAAAGCCAACCGTATCCTGGGCTGCATCAAAAGGAGCGTGACCAGCAGGTGGAAGGAGGTGATCCTGCCCCTCTACTCCGCTCTTGTGAGAACCTCACTTGGAGTATTGTGTGCAGTTCTGGTGTCCTCAACATAAAAAGGACATGGAACTGTTGGAACAAGTCCAGAGGAGGGCCACGAGGATGATGAGGGGACTGGAGCACCTCCCGTATGAAGATAGGCTGAGAAAGTTGTGGCTGTTCAGCCTGGAGAAGAGAAGGCTGTGTGGAGACCTCATAGCATCCTTCCAGTATCTGAAGGGGGCCTATAGGGATGCTGGGGAGGGACTCTTCATCAGGGACTGTAGTGAGAGGACAAGGGGTAACAGGTTGAAACTTAAACAGGGGAAGTTTAGATTGGATATAAGGAGGAAGTTCTTTACTGTAAAGGTGGTGAGGCACTGGAATGGGTTGCCTATGGAAGTTGTGAATGCTCCATTCCTGGTGGTCTTCAAGGCCAGGTTGGACAGGGCCTTGGGTGGCATGGTTTAGTATGAGGTGTCCCTGCCCATGGCTGGGGGGTTGGAACTGGATGATCTTAAGGTCCTTTCCAGCCCTAACTATTCTATGATTCTATGAAAAAGAAAAAAAAGAGGAAAATTAAGGGGGGGGGAGGAAAAATAAAAAGAAAGGAAAGAATAAAAGGAATGAAAAATTACAAGAAATAGACCCTAGTCTTTGTACTTTGAAGTAGCTGTGCTCCCCCAACAGTGGCAGCAGAGGCTTGACTGGGGCTATATTCCACGTGCACAGTTTCACGCATGGTGCCAGTACGCAACTGAACTGTGGGCAGAAAGGAAAGGAAGGAATGGGAAAAAAGTTCACAGTCAGAACCCTGCCCTTTCCAGTGCACAGAGTTTTGAGTGGTTGCTGTTGGTGTGGTGAACCCTTTAGGAAATTCTGCAATTCCCCTTCTTCTTTTTTCTTAGCAGAAAATGAAGATGAGCGAATTCATGCAACTATCGTACTTCGTACAGGCTTCTTCACATCCTCATGGAAAACTCCTGAGTAAAAGTCTAGTTAATATGAGATCTGTGCCTCACAGCTACAGGTCCTGCATCTTCCATGAGTGCCCCTGAGTGTGACATTTGCAGTAATAGAAAACATTTACAATCTCAGAAATGGGAATGCTCCTGCTGAGAGTCCTCAGATGATGCTCGCTGTACCACAGGACATTGTACTTCACAAATGTGGCCAGATCACTTCTACATTTCTACATTCAGGCTTCTCCCCAGGTGCTCATATTGCCAACAGACAATGAGCCATATGTGCATTTACCCTCTGCTGTGTGCCCAAAGGCCATCCTACGTGCTTAAAGCCTTTTTCACTGTTAGCCCCCTGTCTGTCAGGACTGCATGCCACAGAAATCCCGAAATTATTCTTTATGGCTCTGAAATTCAAAGATGGTCTTATCCAGAGATCTGGTAGCTAAAGATACAGCACATGTGTGAAACGGAGATCCTGTCTGCAATCTCAGACATGTCCATACTCAGAGGACTTTAAAGCGTTTTCTTATTTTTGCTCACATCTGTCTTGAATTAAGACCCTTGAAGAATAGCGCTCATGTTGGCCCCTCGGATTGATGCCAGCAAGCCACTGACCACAGGCAAATGCTGCCCTTTCCGGGAGGGCCTGAAGCAGTGGTTAGGCTGAAACAAAGCCACATTTGAGACAAAGTTGATCCTCGCTCTGTTTGTTTCATCTGTTCGCAGAGCCATGGGACTGGGATGTATTATTTGTTAAACTATAGTATGCTGGAAAGACAGCTGAGTCATATAGCTGGGTATTTCCTGCTCATGGAAACAAGCACCTAAGTATTACTAGTAATCCTAATTGAACACAGTAATGTGTAGAAGAAAAAAAGCCTACTTCTCAGGATGAATCTCCATGGAGATTAGGGGGCATGGGACACATTTGGCTCCAAATAGCCACAACCAATGCATACATTATGGATAGCAGCAGGCAGTGTGTCCACTCATGTCACCTCCATGGTAACAGCCTGCCACCAGCCTGCTTATGTCTGTCATAGTGTAATTGCATCCCCTGTGGGTGATCTCTGTTCAGCCTGCACATCAAAATGCAGGGACTATGACTGCGGGTTGTTGCATTTCTCTACAAACCTGCCTATCTCCAGCCATATCTCTCTGAGCAGCTTCAAATACTTGCCAAAGGATGTGGAGCACTGGTGAACAGACTGCTGTTACATGAGGGAGCCACAGGCAGTTTTCCTTCGGTTAGACAAAGCCCCAGACAAGCTACTCTTCTCCAGATTCTCTGAAGCACAACACCATCTCATGCTGAGCAATGCCAGGGCTTGTTGGCTGAGGTCCCCACCAGCGTCCTCACTTCACTTGCAGCAATGAGTCACCCATGCATCTCCTGATCCCTGGCTACACAGCTGGTGCTTCACAAAAGCCCAGGGGTGTCTGCTTCACCCTTGCTGACCCCTCAAGCACTCCCAGTTAGGACGAATGCCAACCCTTCCTATGGGAGCTGGCTAAAGGTGGCCTGCTCAACCCTTTTTCTGTTGCATGTTGTCTTTATCCCACCACACACAGTGTTTCAGATGTTTTCATTGACCATGGCATCTTCTGCTTCTTCCTTCCACGAGAAATCCAAGTCATGCCCCAGCCTGGCAGTCCTTGTGGCTTACCCAACGCTGACATATCCTATTAATCACAAGATTAACCCATGGATGGCCTACAGAGTGAAAAGTCTTCTGCTAGCAGGTGACTTGCATGGAGGACATCATGTGCCACATACTTGCACAGATTTGCTTCTATTATTTTCAAGGCGTGCAAATATCTGGTCTCGGTTCCATCTTCCCTGATAAGGAAGGCATTACAATTCAGTGCCATTAC